>CM030012.1:9223090-10615173 GCA_017639485.1 Pluvialis apricaria
CTGCTCCTGCGAGGTAATAACAGAGTGGTTCATTTGGTTCGATGGGCAAAGGGATGTCTAATTCCACGTAGATTTCAGCAGTTCAATGTGCTGAATATTGTCACAGCTGACTTGAATTCTGAGATTGTTATTTTAACCCTTTGCGCATTTCTGGGCTGGGATTTTACACGCTAGAAGTTAATCCAAGGGAAAAGGTTGCGCCTTGTCTAATTATACATATATATATATATGTATGTGTCTATATATGTATTTGAAATAAAAGACTCTCTAGGACACGGTGTGGAATAACTTTTTGCAGATCTGTTTAACTGATTCCAGTCCTTTCTCATTAAAATGAACAAAACAATGGGATTTGGATATCCAGAAAAATTATTTATAATGACAAAATATTTCAACAACAACTCTTTTTAGCTTGTCTTTATAATTACTGGTGGTTTTTTTTTTTTAATTTGTAAAACAAATCTATGTCGGTATTTAAGTTGGAACAGTATTAAAATGAGAAACTGAAATTTAGGAATTAAATGAGATGCATTACATATTGTACAGCAATAGTTCAGGCATACAGCAAGATTGCACGGTTATAGACACTCCAGAGATACACATGTGCACACACCTACCTGTTCATCAGAAATATTACATTTGAATTTCATGTGATTTCTATTGTCTTCTGAAATTTTTTTTATTTCTGTGCTAGAAAAATATGAACAGAATGGCGTACTGCTCTCTTTTAAAAATATTTAAATATGCCAATGGATCTCTCCTGGGTCTTTACTTTGCAGCTTCTCTAACTGTTAAATTAACAGGGATTTTTTCAGGATGCACTTGTAGGATTTTAACACATTTCTCCACTGGAAAAGTTATTTCATGGAAATAAAACCTGAAGATAGCTGCACCTTTTTATCCGGTGCTGTGTTTTAAAGAACTTAATAGCCTCTCAGTATTTTTAATGCCTGTGATATTACACAGCTAACAAACAATTTCAGAATTCAGTTACCACAATTAGGAATTTGAAGCAGGTGGCACAATAATGGGGCTTTTTCATTTCATTTATTAGAAGGGGGAGGAAAAAGCCCAGCAACGCAGAGCTTCATTTATTTTCATCAGCTCCACAGTAAGAGCATGGCAATTTGCAACACCAGAATCATTTCAAGTACAGCTTTGCATACATCATTCATTTCTTTAGTTTTAAAAGCTTCTTATCGTTCCAACCAAAATTTGAAAAGATAATTTCCTGTCTAAAGTCCAAGCTGGTCTGAGCATCCTGCCTGCTTTTTAACACTGTGTTGGCTTTCTGGGTAAGCAGATGGAGTGTGGATGTTACCGCTGCGTGACCCACCCCCCCCCCCAGGTGAGTGTGACTCTGCCTTAGCCATGCCCGCGCGCACGACACCCGCAATCACCGGCTTCGCCTCGCAGCCCCTCGCCAGCGCAAAGTTTGCCTGGCGTTCCCGTTCGCCGGCAAGAGGCTTTAACGCAATTTCGCTGCGGTCCCAAGCTGTGCAGCCGCTGGCCGGCGGGAGGATGAAGCGTTTGCAGCAAAGGCGGCCGCGGGTTGCAACCCAGCCGGCTCCCCGCACGGGCAGCGTGCCGGATGGGTGCTGGCTCTCCGGCCGCCCCCGCAGCCCTGCCCTGCCGCACGGCGGGGCTGGCGGCTCGGCCGGGGCTGCAGCGGAGGCAAACGTGCGCGCCGTCCCTCTTCCGCACCGCTTTCTAAGTGCGTTTTTGTGCCGTGCGTGTGGATGCGGGTGGTTCGCGGTGAAGCCACGCTGCAGACGCGCTGTCGGCCTGGGAGTCACGCACGCTGTTGGCATCTCTGCTAATATGATGCTTCTATGCTGCTTTGAGCCAAAATAAAGGTGTTTTGCACTTTGCGGACTTGCCTCGACTCCTGCATATACAGCGAGGGGTCCGGGCAACGATGAAGGAAGGCGCCAAGGAAATGCAGTAACAGTCTGGGGCCAGGAAACACCTTTTGCTGTGCGTTAACAGGGTGCACTGGTTGAGTAAAACAGAGGCATTAAACTGGGCCCTGGTGCTGCCAGCGGTAGGCTTTGCACCCACGGGGTGTCTCACGATTCAGGAATCAACTCTGTGCTCCAACAGCAGCTGGTGTCACAGAGCTGAGGTGAGCTATCCCTGCCCACTGCCCGTTCGGAAACGCGCAGCCCCTTCCATCCACCGGGAACTCCGGTTACAAACTTTCCTCTGGTTCCCAACACAGCCAGCAACTTCGTTTGGAAACAACCTCTCCCAGGCTTCGAAGATCCCCTGCGCGGTGTGGTGGGCTCTGTGAAGCTGAACCAGCTTCTATTTGCTCCTGGGCTAAGTGCCCAAGCAAAGATAGCCTCTTACCACAGCAGAGATAAGCTGTCAAACATGATACCGTATTAAGTAATTAACAGGGTGTGGGTCTGAGCCGGTTGCCCATCCTCCACGGTTTAATCGTTTCTGTGTTCGCAAGGTTCCTAGCAAATAAGACGGCCACGTTCCTCACCTTAACAAGCCGACAGTGTCTACGGGAAAGAGGGAAACACAATAAGCACTGTCAGCCTGCTCGGGAGGAGGATCATATTGGGCATTGCTAATTGGAGGAGATGCAGCTTTTCGGTTGACTGCTACTGTTCTGATTGCACAGCCAGCTGCCCGCAGACAGGACGCCTTCCCAGTAAGTCCTTGTCCAAACGGGTGCAGCTCCATGTCCAAATTTTGTAATTCTTTGTGCGCATGTGTACTCGCCTCGAAGCGTTACTGAAAAGATTCTCCTTTTGCCCAGGCCTTACTGCTTTTGAAGCAGGTAGGGAATATTGGTGATAATTTTTATTATTTTTTTTTTAAAAAAGCACACAATTCTCATCTCAGCCCTTAGAAGCCCTCTCCTGCAGAGGCACAGGAGGACAACTCCTCCGCACAGGGCAGTTTGTACCAGCAGCCCCGACCCAGCTGCACCAGCCCTTGCAGTAGGAGAGTGCCTCAGCCCCGATCTCAGACTCTGTGGCCCCAGGGAGCAGCTGCCCACCCTCGAATCTCCTCCGTGCAGCCACTCCTCCCACTGCTGGCACTCCTCTCTGCTCTTTGGCATGAGACAATACTCAATAACCTTTTGCAAAACTGTCCTTTCCCATGCTGGAGGGAACATGAAACCCCCTGATGTTTCATAGAATCGTAGAATGGTTTAGGTTGGAAGGGACCTTGAAGATCATCGAGTTCCAACCCCCTGCCATGGGCAGGGACGCCTCCCACCAGCCCAGGTTGCTCAAAGGCTCATCCAACCTGGCCTTGAACAATTCTAGGGATAGGATATCCACCACTTCCCTGGGCAATTTGTTCCAGTGCCTCACCACTTAGATTGACACAGCCCACAGTTAACATTGCCCCAGTGCGGTGCATGCTATTTCAGTGTAGTTCACTGCAATACTATGGGTAACGGTTGGATTACGCTAAAATGTGAAGTGCCGCTATGAAACTCGGTGACTGGATCCATCCATTTACATTAAGGTATTTCTGAATACCGTATATGCTGAATAGCCTGAATAAAGTGAACCAACATGAAGAGAGCAAACCACACCACTGTCTTTGTAAACCATCTCACCCCGCGTACCCCCCACTCAGAGGGGTAGGTAGGGAGCCTCAGGTAGGCAGAGATACTGTAGAGGATGAAGGGAAATTGTCCCGTGAGTGGGGCACTATCACAAAAGAAATGGACACTACAGACTTCATCCCCAACCTGACGGAGGAGCCCGGGCCCCACTTCATTTCCCATCTATAAAAAGGAGATGGTTTTATCAGTCATCTAACGAGATGATTTCTGAGTATTATTGAAACAGGGGGATATGTGTCTAAGATAGATGAATGGACAGATGGTTTTACAGTGTCAGCGTGCGCACCTGCTGCAGAACACAGCTAAGCCTACTACAACTGTGTCAGATGATTTGCAAAGTGTAGAAACTGCCGGTCCGATAAAGCTCTGGTGAAAAGTGCACCGATGCCAGTAATGAAGGTAGCTCACACATTTGCACAACAGTTCATTTTTCTGACTAGCTATCAATTACTTCAGAAAGCTGTAGTTATGTTTAGGTTTTGGCGGATAAAAACTCAGCTGTAATGGCTCTTGAAACCATGACGTGCCCTATGCCACTGGTCTCCCCCAAACACTGGATGCCTTGGTAAGAAAAAATAGACATCAGGACTATATATTGTGACACGGAGTACACCTGCTCCATCATCTGGACATTAAATTGACTTGCTGCAGTTACTTTAGAAAGGGGAACATTGATTAGAGCTTAGTTTGTCCCCAAAACAGAACTATCGGCTTTTCTTTTGCACTTTTCATTCTTTATGACAGCCTAAATTAGCTATTTATACCTGGATTCTGCAATGATCCGTCTGACAATACCGCATCAGCAGGCAGTCCCACGAAGTCTACAATGTTTCTTACCGGCTTACATGTTCAGGGCTTATACCGTGTTGTACACAGTGCTTATCGTGGTTTCCTAGATAACCTACAAATTTTGGTCAGATGAAGTAGACCCTAATGTTACTCAAAATTATCATTTTAAGGTAAAGGTTTTCCCTAAAATTACTTATCACTGTGTTTTACCAGAGAATGGCTCCTTTTCATGATTCTAAAATTAAGTTTATTTTTCATTTTTTGGGAAAAAAAAAAAAAAAGCAGGCTTGGGACGACTTGAATAATGTCTCCTCAGAACCAATAAGGTGAGGTGTGTTTTGGGTGAAGCCAGCTGTGCTTTGATATTCCTTTATACGAATGGGTAGACAAGTAACACTTGCTGAGGGTGGACAAGCTATTCTGTCACCACAGCTTTATCTTCTTTTAGAGAAATTTTGCTAGAATGATAGAAGTCTGCCACTGTTTTTGTGATCAATGAAGAATTTCCTTATTAACCGGGGATACCAGAGACTTCCAGCCCTGCCCTTTGCCAAGTTAGTGCAAAACATTGTTGCTTCACGCATGGTTTTTAGAACGCCTTGCTGTTGCTTCCAGTGCATCAGTGAGGAGTTAAATATTGGTATTAACATTGTTTACTTTTCTTAGGTGGTTTGTTGGCTTGCTGGAACCAGGAACGCCGTTTCTGGCTATTCTTTTGTTGTTATTGTTTCCCTTCAAAATTTAGGAAGAGGAATGTTGTTACAGCCTCAAATTTATCAGTGAAAGCTGATGCATGTTGATGTTATGCAAAGGGGCTGATTTTATTTAGGCATTCAGAAATTGATATCTAATTAAATTTTTAAATGAAATGTTAAAACCAGTGGGTGACAGACTGTCTGTAGGCGTGTCCCCTGAGGTGCTCCCTATTTTATTTGTTAATGATCTTTCTTCTTTGCCCATGCTAAGCCAAGCTCTACCCACTATTGCTGTAGCACCATTATTCAGCATTTAATTTGCTCACAATCTTTTAAAACAAAAAAACCCACTCACACTATACCTAATTTTTTGGCTCATTTAAGCCCTCAATGGTTGGATCTCAGCTTCTGTGTATAGATACTTATCTCTTCCTGTTTCAGATATGAAAGTATTGTTTTTGCAGGCACAGGACTTTAGTGTTCACAAAAGTGAGGTGATCTGGGATAAATTAACTCAAACTATTATGACAAGAATTTATAGGGGTTCAAAGACTGAGATCTGATATTAACCACTGCATTCAGAAAAGCATGCATGTGCAAAGAGGTGAGTTAAGGGCAGATGCACAGACTAAATACGGAATTTGAAACTGACTTTTTGGAATTTTCCATTGTTTTCTTTCTTTTTTTTCCCCACCCCTCTTCTCTATTAAATCAATGTCGACAGACCACTTCTTTCTGACCTTAAATGATTAGAAATGTTCATCACCTTCAGTTCTGTTTGCAATAATCACTAAACAGATGTTTTATTGCTTTTTTTTTATTTTGTAGTCAGTAATATGTATCTCATATAAGGAAAGGGACTGGAGAAATGTATTAAGAAGTACATGTAGCAGTTTGTTTCAGCCTGTGCCACTGGATGGCTCAATGTGTCACAAAAGAAATCTCTGTTAGCAGTATAAGTTAAATTCAGTTTGTGAGGAAACTGTTCTTCAAGGAGGATCTGAACGTCTGAACGTATTCTGCTATAGGTATGAGGATCAGAGCAGCCATGATGGCCACGTTATTGAGAACCATGAAGTTTTCTCTGGCTACAATTCTGTAACACCACTTCGAAAGCCTCCTGTAAAAAATGGAAATCTTCTCTGTGGAAAGCAGAAATGTCTTTGGGCAGTTGAGTTTGCTTCTCAATACTACAGAATCAAGAACAGCAGGGAAACACTAACTTGGTCACCGTCAACTCGAAATTTGCCTGCTCATGAACTTGTTAAGAAACGGTTAGATGTTGTTGTGGCTACTCCTTACCACTGGCTTAAACAGCCCAGGACCAAGGCAGGTGTATGCTGGAGCATGTGTCTCTGCGTGAAATTAAACCAGAAAGTAGGATGATGCTTCAGAATAGTTCCCTGCTTAGATAAGATCTAACCTTTTGCTGCTACTCAGTCTGCAATGACGATGCCAAAACTGGTAGGGCTGTCGTCTGTATCCTGTTTGCCTGTAGGAACTGTATTGCGACAACAGAACTATTCACAGTCGCTTACCTAAGTTGGCAATCATTGGTTTCTTACCAGTCTTGATATATGGCAATAGTTCAAATTCAACCTCCGGTTAGAAAGGAAAGCTATCCACGCTTCGGGTCCCTGAACTGTCCAGTCCTATGTGTTTTAGATAGCAATGATAGCAATGATGGCAGTAAAAAGAAACCAAGCTTCACCCTCTCCTGTCCTCCCCTGTGGACCTTGAAAAACATGATGCAGCCGCCTAATAATTCACCCCTTTCTTTAAAATGTAGTTATATGTACCAGCCTGAAATTTCTACCTGCTCACTGAATGGTGATATATCAAATCATCTGCATTATAAATACGCTTTTGGAGTTACCCTGTTTTGCGTTGATTGCTGTGTTGGATTCTGAGTCATAAAGGTTATAAAACATACACAATAGCCTGGATTCTGCCACAGAGGTGGCATAGTTCAGCATGACTGAGTCACTGCTCCGAAGGGAGGCGGCACTGAAATGTTATACAGGGTACTGCAAGTCAAGCCTGAAGTGCATTGACAGAGCTGCACGGTAGCAGGCAAAAAGCTGCTCTTCAGTACAGCCCTAATTTTACTTGTACGATTCACTTTTTTCCAGATACGCATTTTCATCATATACCCGTCTAAACCACACACTGGGTGCAAGTGTCCCAGGATCGTTTCATGCGGTGACAAGGGAACAAATAAAATTCTGAATCATTGCAAATGGTCAGCTCGGCAGGTGCCAAGTGTAGCATGTGTGGCCATGCTGAACAAACTTGGCTGGGAGCTTGAAGTTGGCAAGTATCTTCTACCTGCTGCCTTGTCTGCTTCAGTTTCCCTCCTTCCTCAGCTGGAAAATGCTTACTTACTAGAGCAGCAGAAGATCTTTGGGTCTTCCTTTTCCTCCTCCTCCTGCCCCTGCTTGTCCTTTTCTTTTCTAATCAGTGCTGACTTGCAAAGGCTTGCCAATTGGCCAGGTCTTCTCTCTGGTAACTCCAGCTCGGTTCTCCTTGCCCTGTTCTGTCTGGACTCTGCCCTCTGTCTGCTTTACCTCCTTCCCAACAACTTCTGTGCCCAGAAACACCAGGTGCAATTCTCTTCTCCCTGCCACCAGACCAAACCCCTCAGCTGCCCACTCCTACCTGCTGTCGTCTCTGTCACTCATCTGTTAAATCCCCAGGCTTCCTTTATTCCTAGGCAAATGTCCCTTCTGGTTCTTTCTTGGAACGCCTTCTATGGGTTTTGTGAGTGCTTCTGTCCGTGTATTTTTCATTATGATTTTGACTTTTTTGGTGTTATTTCTTCTGTTAGTAGGCAGGAGGAAGCAGAACTATTTTAATGTTCTGACTATAGTGTTTATTAGTATTGTGAACGTTTTTGCAGCTTATTATTGATGTGAGATAGAAATTCACAATGAATCAAAGCCGAATAAAACACTATTAGGTGACACCTTTAATGATTCATATTCACTCCAGGCTCACATTTCCTTGGTAAAATGACCACGTTAGGGCAGACAGGTTGATTTTTATGATGCTATGTTGTTAATTTGAAAAAAAGTTCATCTAAAAATGGTGTTTTGCAAGAAACTTTTCAGATGCTTTATAATAACCTGCATCCCTTATCTTATGCTTGGCTTTCCATTGGGGGGAAAATAAATCAACAACCTTGAGGCTGCGAGTTAAATACTGCATTTTACTAAGAAAATTCTCCATACGTCCTTGCTGCCTTTTATGGTTTCCATCTTTTGAGAGTTTGGTAACTAAAGATTACTATACCTAATAAATAAGGATCTTGAGAACCAGTAAAAATTCAAATATTTCTACCCGAGTATAGCCTACCTGTTAGGTGAATTAATTGTTCACAACTTCTGCCTTGTTTGAAAGACCAGGTACAAATGTTTCTCAGGATATCCCTGGGAAGGTACACACCTATACTTGCATTCTTCTTCCTTCCATGCACTTCTATCATTCTAGGATGATATAATAGATTTAATATTTCCAGCAGAAGCTCTGGCAATCTACAGATGTAACAAACAACATTTGCAGGAAAAGGTTATGTATCTTATTTCACCAACTGCATACAGAAATTACACACTTCCATGCATCTGAATTCCTCTTTCGATTCTTCTTTGAAGAGAAAATTTTCTTGCACCTCGTTCTGAGCATTCCCAAATGTAGTCTTTCCCTCTTCCATATGACACATAAAGTGGTCACTAAGCAATTGCATCATGAGCTTAATCCATACTACAGCACAAAGATATCAGTATTGAAGTGGAGGAAAGTGTATCTTTAGCTGGTCATACAGGATATATTTTGATATTAGGTGGTTTATTTTTTTTCTTTCTGGAACGGGTGTGTTTGTTTTGGGGCAGCTGGGGTGTGTGTGCTGATCCTCTGTGCCCCGTGCCATGCCACGGTGCCTTGGTTAAGAATTAGAGGCAACGTAGCATCTATGTTGAATAGGCAAGCAGTGATTGCTGACTACAGGGAAGGAGCTTTGCATCCCAGAACAAATGCTTGAATAACATCTATACGAGAAGGAGAAAGAGATGGCGCGTGCACTTCGAGCCAGTTCAGCCCTCTCTGCATGCAGGGTCGAGCAAACGGGACCGATGACTTCATGCCTGAGGAAGGCAGAACCATCCCTCTGCTTAGAAGGCTGTCTCATGCGCAAACAATGTAAATCCAAGTGAAAGGCAAACACTTAGGAAACATTTTCTACTTTAAAGAAATAACTTAATAGAAAGCGTAAAACACCTGATCAGTCAATCTAATCCTTTTAAAAGTAGTTGTACCCTCCTGAGTTTTTTGAACTAGAAACGCAGGCAAAGTAGGCTCTATTTTGGGGCTCTGTGGATAAATTATGTATTAAAAATATGCTATTACTTTAATGATCATTCTCAAAAGACTCTTTGAAAATGAAGGAAAAGCGAAGTTTACATTGGTCAAGGAGCCAGGACACAATTCTAAGAAACATTCGAGAATAAGTTATGCAAAATTCATGAAATTGGAAGAGTTACTCTTTTACCCATCAGTTTTGGCCCAGTTCGGTTACTTTCATCAGGAGAGATGGAATGCTTTGTACTTATAGCCTTTCGAGCAGTCAATATAGTATCGACTGTATTGCAGCCAACGTAGCCAGTGCAGTGATGAGATACTGTAGTTTTCACAAGCTTTCATTAGGTTTGCTGTGAAATGCCATATTCTCATATTAGTCATCCTCCCTGCTTTGTATCTTAGAAGATGCATTTCAAACTGTTTTTAAAGCACATTATTATTCAGCTGTTCACCAAAATAGACCAATATACATTATAATATGTTTACGAGGTGGCAGTCTTACAATTCAACAATTTAAAACTTACATTCCATCTGAGATAGCTACAAAATTGTTTCAAATGGCTGTGCTTACTTTTTGGAGCAAGTAGTTCTAAATGAAAAGGTTGATGGCTGCAATTTGATTATTAGCAAGTAAAAGAACACAGATAGAAATATTGCAGTCAGTATGTTAGTATTCCATGGAGAATGAAAAATGTTTAGTGGACAGTTTAGAATATTGTCAGTATATGGTGTCATAAAAACTGCTGAATTTGCTTCTTTATTTATATCATTGAGGTAGTTTTAATACCATTTAAATATCTTCAAAGCCATGTCTTTACTGAAAAAATTAGCTGTTTCAACAATAGATGGTAAACACTTTCCTCCTAGCATGTTTCCATTGAATATGAGCTATAGGCAACCACGGAGGCACAAAGTTTGGCATCTCCTGTCAAACAGGAGCCAGTCCGCAAGGAATGCAGAACCCATCGCCTCCACCACGAGATACTCAAGGTCTTCTTTTGCATGTGTGGATGGAGCCGGGTTCAAGTCTGTGAAGGGAAAGTAGGTGGCATGAAAGGAAAAGGAAGAAATTTAACCCATTCCCCAAGAACAAATCATAAAACAGAGAGCCCACCAGATTCTATATATCTTCTCTCAGTGCCCTGGTAAGTTCACTGTGGCAGAGGACAAAGCTGATTAATCATGTTTTCTTAGTTGCTACTACTACATTAATTAATTCAATGCTTTCAACAGATGTCTGCATGAAAATACGGCAACTCAACTAGAAAAAAAACAGATCTTATAAACAGAGGTCTTAGGAGCTGAGATAATACTCAAGTAAAACAGTAGTTCTCTGAATAACAGGGCCAGTAGCAGCGATATGAAAAATAAGCAAATGAGACCCCGAGGACAGAATGAAGATGGAGAGAGGGAGCACAGTTATAGTGCGTCTCCTCAGGTCGAGGGTGGAGAAGTGCTGGGATTGTGTGTGAAGCTACATGTGTGTTTCTGTAACTTCTTAAAAGCCTTGCATCTCTCTCCAGTGAAAAATGTGTTTGCAGTTTTCCTCACCCGTCGTTGGAAAGGAGGAAATTAATTATTCATTTGCTATCGGACAAGAGATAGTCTTCAGTTATCCAAATACAATTAGATCGAGTTGTTCTAGTGGAACACCTGTCTAGATATATCCAAACAAGTGGCTTTTAAAGCAAAGAACACTGGTCACATAGTAGGTGCCCGAATTAACAATATCGCACACTGAAAATTCAGCACTGCCAGCAGTTCTGCAAACATCTCCCGTCTTCACCTGCCTCCTCGTAGTGAGGAGGATGCTCTCCTGCTTCCCGTCCATTCATCCCGAGCCGGTGTTGCTGCCAGCACATGTGACAACTATTGCCAATTGTGACAGGTTTTTTTTTGTGAAGGGGGACACCTGTCTACATAAAATCAGGCCGGGGGCTGCAAACTCCTTCACAGAGGCCATGAAATAGTCATCAGATGGTAAAAATTACCTTCTTGGTTAAAAGACAAGTTAGGGTCACAAAGATGAGAGAGACCATATCTGACTAACACTCACCTCAGCCAGGCTGAAGTTTGCATTATATGTGTTCAGGGGAAAACCCCTGTAATTGCTGACAGACGGGTGTCCATCTAAAGAGCCTTCCACCTCTACACGCATCTCGAATATTTTGACGTGTTAACATAAAAAATACACTCCCCATCATACACCAAAAAGCAGAAACATGAAATTTGTGAAAAAGATACCAATATGTACTATGGATGTCACATCATGAGCTGTTTGCAAACGCGAATCAAACGACCCACTAGTTTTGTGGCTTTCCATAGATGGGATTGTCTCAGAGGAGTTTCACCATGAGCCCAACTCTCTCCTTGGCATCCTATTTCTCCGCTGATTGTTTCTCTAAATCTTTTGCTGAAAGCCTAAAAGCAAAAAAGTCCTTCATACAGTTGGTTCCAATTAAGCAAATTAAAGCTATAGATTTTTAAACAAAAATAAAAATGACATGGACAACATTTAAGCATTTAAAGCACGACAAGAATGAGTATATTCTTCAGTGAATGGGCAGACAGTTATATTAACTCTTGACATTCTACCTGATGCAACATATTTGCAGGGTAAATGCATTAGCAGTTCAGCGTTTCTTTAATTTTTGCACAGAAGCATCAATTTTTTTTTGTCAGATCACATTTTGTAACACAATATCAATCTTGCCATATCCATGTTCTAGACGGGCTGTAGGGATTCTGCTGTAATTATGTCAAAAAATGAAATATTTCAAAATCTGATTGACAGCTTGATTACAATAATGCATGTGATTAAATTCAGGGTGTGCTGGTGTAACGAAGGAGGGAATGTCAGTGGTAATTAACTGTATTTTTGTTAAATTTTGTTGAGCATTTCTTGCTCTTAGGTTGGAGTATATTGAAACCAATGAGACACCTAGTGGTAGCTTTTTTTTAGAGTTTCTTAGTGCCATTTGGGACTTGGAGAAAACCAGTTCTTATGCAAATCATATATTTTGTTACATGTCATGTAAATTTTACGTAGATTACCATGGTCATGAACACCAAAACTATGGGGTACAGCAGCATGGCGGGAAGGATTCCATGCTATGCTCGAGTACAGAAGAGCAGCAGTAAGTATTTTTTCTTTTCCAGATAGCTAGTTCTGGATAAGAAAGCTTGCCAGAAGACCGAAAAGTGTGGATTATAATGAAATGCAATGGTTTATTTTTAATTTTCATCGCATGATATCTTCTCCCGAGGAAACAGTCAATGACTTCCACCCCTTCTACATCCTCAAAGAAACTTTGTATGAGACAATTAATCCACCAAATACCTATATATACAAGCACGGATTAACTTTTGATATGAAAAAAGGATGAAATGTGTGCTGCTTTTCATTAGTTGCTTGTTGGGGTTTTTCTCTGAACAATAAGTTCCTTGGATAGAAACTGCTGTGTCCAATCTTATAAAATATCTTGAGTATTTTAGGGTGTTGCTTGGAAATAAAAGAAGAATGTTACCTATATGATAAATTTTTAGTGCTCTCTCTGTGTAGTTCTGCTCCTCCTCCAAGTGTTAGTCAAACTGATGGTTAAAAACAGAGATGGGAATCTGTTATTTCCTAGATTCAAATAATTCAAGGTGCTTTGCCACACAATATAACAGACTTAAAATTGTGTACCTTCACTGGTCTGCCAATATCTGCTAACCTTCATATTCTTCTGCCTGCCCATCTCTTCCATGAGTTTTATTGTCCCCTCAACCATCTCCCTTACAACTTGAACATCCATTCCCGGCCAATACTCTTCCCTGACCCAGATTTTATTCCCTTTTAAAAACTTGCAACTGCTGAATTGTCAGAAACCAGGTTACCTATATTCGTTCTATTTTTGGGAGTGAGGGGACAGGTAAAACAACTAACAGAAAGCTTTGGAATTTATTTGGTATTTACTAACTGTAATCTCTTTCAGCTAATGTTATGTTTTCCCCTTTATCTAGGTAACAGTAAACTTTTCTTGCTAGGAAAATATAGATGGTAAAAACACGTAAATAAAGTGCAACGTAATATAATAACGTGAAATACAAATACATAAAGCTGACATCCTCATTTATTTTCTGTGAAAGGAAACCTCAAAGAGATTGCTAGAGAAAGTAACAAATACATGGTGATTCTTTATTTTTCCCACCACATAAATACTGTTTCAAAAAGTGAAAGGAAAGATTTTTTTTTTTTTTTTTTCCCCCGCTATTTACAAGCAACAGAGTTAATGTTGCATCGTTTAAAAATCCACTACGGAAAACCTACGACAGCCCGGTGACTTTGGAAGCGATGGTGATGTGTTTTACCAGTGGGAAAAATGGAACTGTAGATAGGGAGTAACTATACAAGGTCTTCCAAAGCATGGCACTCTGCCTGTTTGTATCAAAAAGGGGTTTAAAAATACATAACCTCATTCTTCCTTGCATTTTGATAGAGCCTAATCACCTTAAGAAATCACGATTTCATCAGGAGGTCTATTGCTAAGGGTAAGGTCACCTCAGTCAAGAGAGCTGTATCCTCTGAGCTACAAAGGATAGTAAACAAGTTTATAGATTCCTGGTTTCTTATTTGAATAGCGTGTAGTGAGAACACCGCTCCTATTCAGCAGAGAAGTGTTTGGAGGTATGCTAATGACCACAAGAAAATTTCAAACCTCCATAATGTGCTTTAATCACCAGCTGGAGATCAAAAGCCACCATGTGATTTTATACAGCATGGGCAGCTTCCAGAACTGCCTTACATGGAAAGAGATCAATGGTAAAATTGGTAGATACAGCAAAGCTTTTGCAATAAAAGCGTTTTATGTATCTTGTTCAAAGCATTTAAGTGCCTTTTAGATCACTGATTGAACCATAGACATTATAAAGTGGAACCTTTTAATACCAAAATAAATTTGCAGAGTAAAATTCCATTATAGGAAAAAGTATTGCACTGCAACAGGACAGATAATAATTCTTTCACATGTAATGGGATATATGAAATGTTTGATGATAAACAGAAGTTCTTTGTACCGTTATAGTTAGACTCCATGTCCTGTTGTTTGTGTGCATGTGAATGTATCTACAGTGTAGGATATACAGTGCTCCCCAGATAAAATGTATGCATACCTATAAATATAGCTTCTAACTAAGATGGGTGAAGACACTTCACGTCCAAGACAATCTAGTAATTTATTTTTAAGTAGAAAAAACTGCCCATGCATGAGAGTTTGGACCTTGACCAAAGAAAACATACAAACCCTTTAGAAACTCATGAAAGTCCTTTAAATTGGATTAATTTAATGCACTTCAAACAAACTCCAGTCTTAGAAGCTTCAAGTTATTTAAAACGATTCCCTTTAACAGCTTCAAATCACATGTCTGTTAGCATCACAAAACTTCCAGAAAAAGTGAAACTTCCAATGGATCTGCAGCTCTCTGTAGCTTTTCTTCCACAGCATTTTCATTAATTCTTCTAATACTCCATCCCCTTTCCACTGAATTATTGGATACTCTGTAGAGTTTGGACCTCTTCTTCCCCGTATTCCATTCCTTCACCTATTTAACTTCTTAACTTGGGGAATGAATACAGAGGATATTTTCAAAGAGCTGCAAGATTTACAAAGACCTTTCCTGCCTCAGCATCTTAATTTTGAATTTCATGTTTTGAATAGTACAATTAATAATGGTTTGTAATTCATAATATAGAAAAAGGAGTCAAGAAATCCAGGTCTTACTAATATTTATTACAAATTTCCTTCAGCACATCAAGCTAAACAAACTTCACTCAGCATCTCTGTGGCTGATTCTTCACTTGTAAAAAGGGGTAAAATATTTATTTGCTGAAGAGATTTTTATTAAGTTCTTTAAGAACTTGATTGTATTATGAAACAATATTGCACCTTCTTTTGCTGAGCCTTATTCATGTGTAATTTTCTAGACAGACGCATAAGAACTTTATTTAGCAAAAAAATTGTCTCATCAAATGGATTGAATATTCAAAATAATAGTTGAGTTTCTCTGGATTCTTATTCACTGCATTCTGAAGGAAGTAATAAACAAAAATTCAAATTCCTATCTAATCAAATACAAAAAATAGTCTAAGTTATAAAGACACCTGGAAAGACCTTAAACATGTGGCAAAACCAATTTTGTTCCTAGCTACCTTTGAACAGCACTCAGACACAATAGGATGCTGTACGGGTCTCCTAAAATACACACAAACTCTGAGGTTACCAGGCAGACCATCTTAAATACACTTAGAATGTATATTAATGGATGAAAAAAGACAACTCCGGAGTGCCATACTGCTATTCTTAGAGAATAGTGATCAACCTTTTAAAGTTTAATAAAAGTACATTAGAGGAAAAAAACCCACACCCTTCATTTAATTTATACACATCTTTCCACTGAGGAAAATATTGTGAAATGTGAAGGAGAAGAAAAAAAGAAAGAAAGTTTGCAGTAACCACATTTTTTTCCCTAGTGTCAGTATACTCACGCTGCAGGGTAACACACAGTTATGATGGGAAGCGTAATTCTTTGTACACCACAGTAGGTACGCTGTGGGCGGATGGTAACACAGGGCTACTGAGTCAAGAACTGCTTCTTCGAACGTGACCATACCACTGTTCCTTCTCAAACTGTTTATGGCCTCTGACTGCCAGGATTTTAGCACAATTTTTTTGGTCTAGAACTTCCAGAGGACTGTAATTTATAGCAAATACCACAGTGATTTTTAGGACCAGTAATCTCTAATCTCTACTCCCATCTGCGGTCCTCAAACCCCAGTTAGGAGAGCCGAGTGCAGTGCATATGGACTCTTTTATCAAGCAGTTGTGGTGGCACAGTCTTCCCATTCATTTTGGAAATGTCTGATGAATTTTTTTTAAAACTTTTTTTTTTTTTTTTTTGGTAATTTTTGCTTTTTTAAAGCATTGTGTGTAGTATGGCAAGGTGTTTGCGAAATGTGTAAGGACTTTTCTAATATTGGAAAGTAGAAAAATATAAAAGACTGCCAGAAGGAAATACACACTGGAGTTCTAAGCCATTTAATTCCACAATTTTCAGAAGAGTGGAAATGTGAAGAACATCACATAAAAATACCACTGTGTCATTTAAATCCAAACTTTTTAAATCCAAAGGTCATTTAATCTTTTTATAAAGAAATAAACAACAATCTTGTGAGGTTTTATGGCTATAATTTTCAAGAACAAAACTTAAGGGAAATGTTGTATTACTTTCACATTTCTAGATTGTTGCTTGCTTACTTGCATCTGTATGTGGAAAAGCATGTATGCATCTTTTGCTCCAATATTATAGAATCATAGAATCATAGAATGGTTTGGATTGGAAGGGACCTTAAAGATCACCTAGTTCCAACCCCCTGCCATGGGCAGGGATACCTCCCACCAGCCCAGGTTGCTCAAAGCCCCATCCAGCCTGGCCTTGAACACCTCCAGGGATGCGGCATCCACAACTGCTCTGGGCAACTTGTGCCAGTGCCTCACCACCCTCACAGTAAAGAATTTGTTCCTAATATCTAATCTGAATCTACCCTCTTTCAATTTAAAACAGTTATCCTTTGTCCTATCACTATACTCCCTGACAAAGAGTCCCTCCCAGCTCTCCTGTAGGCCCCCTTTAAGTACTGGAAGGCCGCTATAAGGTCTCCCCGGAGCCTTCTCTTCTCCAGGCTGAACAACCCCAACTCTCTCAGCCTGTCTTCATAGGAGAGGTGCTCCAGACCTCTGATCATCTTTGTGGCCCTCCTCTGGACCCACTCCAACAGGTCCATGTCTTTCCCGCGCTGAGGGCCCCAGAGCTGGATGCAATACTCCAGTTGGGGTCTCACCAGAGCGGAGTAGAGGGGCAGAATCCCCTCCCTTGACCTGCTGGCCATGCTGCTCTTGATGCAGCCCAGGATGCAGTTGGTTCCTTTCTGATATCTTGCAGGCCTTTAGTCCATGAATCACAGCCTGAAAAACACTACGCTAAAGGAGAAACGTGCCTAACTGAAGTGTAACACACTCTCTCACTACCTGCAGACATGTGGTATTCTCTTGTTTGGCTTTTTTACTGGAAACCTCACATTCATGCATTCCGGTGTTGCATTCTACCCAGCCTTGTGCGAAAGCACTGAGCCCGCTTAAGGGATTTGGGCTACATTTCTGACCTTGCCTAATAATCCCTGAAGACCTTAAGCAAATATTTTAATCAATCTATGCCTCAGTATTCGTATTGTAGAATGAAACTGTGAGGCTAAATCATTTGGAACATTTCAATTTTTTTTTCTTTCTTTCTTTTTTTTTTTTTTGGTGAGGTAGGAGGATTCAAATGTTCTTTGTGCTATTTTGAGTCTTTTGAGGAACATTCTTAATATCCTCTTGGTAATGAGGATGTAACTTGCGTGTCTTCTGGAATTGATGACTACACGTAGGTCTCCTGAAAGAATAGCCGCTTGTGAAATGGCTATTCTTCATTTACTCTGGAGATTCACTAGTCTTCTGAAAACTTTCAAGGTTAATCTAGGTTATTTTATGAGATGCTGGTTTAGAAGAATTCATACTGTGGTTCGATCACTACCTCTTCAGGTGTTCTTGTCAAGCCACATTCAAAATGTCATACTTCTTATCCCCATTGCTAAATTGTAAGTGTGTAACTGCTTATATATTACAGCACAGTATATATTGCATATTTACTACTATTTAAAAGTAGCATTTGAACTCTTCTTACCAGCTGTATCTGTAGCGCACACATAGATTGAATTGCCCATTTCATTTAAGATTAGAGAACTTTTAGGGAAAAGATATAAAGTCCTTTCTCTGGAGATGAATCAAACACAATTATCAAATCTAAAATAATCCTTCAAGCATATTTGAAAGTTTTTGTCAGCACATTTCAGGAATGCTCTTACAGCGAAGGATGGTAATGAGAAACCCATCCTGTGCTTTTGATTGTTTGGTCGCTACTTGCTTTTCTGAGATCTAGTCAAACAATTGACCGTATAGAGGGAACATCTGAGAAAAGTTGTGGTCAGTTTGGGTTTGGTTAATACTTGGAAGAATCTCCAGCTGTAGCAGTATTAAAGCAAATGCATCCAAACAGGCTGAACAAAAACCCAGTCCTTGTGCACTCAAAACAATTTAAGTATCACAGAACCTATTAAAAATAAAAATCAGTCAGGACTAAATAAACGCAGGCTTTTTTCGAAGCGTAGAGAAAAAGCTTCCTTGGAGGAGGGAGACGTTCCATCGCGCTCCTGTGCGAGACCGTAGCTGGTAAAATCAGAAAGGGGAAGCAGGTAAAATCATGAGGCACGTAACGAGGCAAATTATCTTTCCAAAAATACTCCACAAGTGCAGTCTCCGGTGCTGGGGAGGCCCGAGGGGTCGGTTTCGGCCGGGGCATCAGTCATACAAGATGGAGAACTGCCGCATCCCCTTGTCCCCCGGACACCCGGCAGCCTGTTTCCCGGACAGGGGTTATCACCACACGGTATCAGCCTCACAAAGGCCTTTCCAAACTTTATTTTGGCTTAAACCGCCGAGATATTCGTACCCTGTCAAACACCCGAGCTCTCGGCCCCACGGCGGGCGCGGTGCCTGCTGGGAAGTGTAGTCCGTGACCTCCGCGGGCGGCCGCCCGCGGAGGTCACGGACTACACTTCCCAGCAGGCACCGCGCTGGAGGCGGGGCGAGGGCGGGCGGCCGCGGGGCGGCGGCCCAATGGGAGCGGGCGATGGTGGGAGGTGAGCGCCGGGGCGGGCGGGCCGCCTCAGGGCCCCTCGCAGTGCGGGAATTTCGGACGGGGCGGAAGGAGCGGCGGCCGGGCCTGGGCGCGGAGGAGGTATTTGGAGCCGGCGGCTGCTGTTGGGGTGTAGTTGTTTTGCTGGTTTTTTTTTTGTTTTTGTTTTTAGGAGAGTTTTGGGGCGCTGTTTCGCCTCCCCTTTCGGCCTGACGTGAGTCCCCGGCCGGGTTTTCCCGCTTCCTTCGCTAAGGAGGCTTGTGGTACCGCCGGGGCCCTCTTCCTCCCTCTCGTCTGCTACCGGGGGTAGGGAAGGCCGAAGGCATCTCCCTGGGCCGGTTAGGGAGGGAGAGGATGGGGGCAGGTGGGTAAAAGCACAGTTTCACCCTTGAGGTCCCCTGAACCCCCCCCCCCTCCCCCGCCGCCGCTTCCTCTAAAGCTGCCTTTGGTGGCAACAGCCTATGTTGCTTTCCTTCGTGGCTATTTTTTCTTTTTTAGTGGTAAGGCGAGGTGGAGGAGGTGGAGTAACAGCTATTACTCAGTGCCACTTAGAGGTTTGTCACTTTCAGGAACATCCCGGTGTGGCTAACAAACAAAATATCACCTTGGTTGTGAAGCATTCCTGAGTTTTGCTTTAAAGTAAACATAGTTAGGTTGTTTGTTTTTTTTTTTTTTTTTAAATCCAGACCTACAAATCAGAAATAAAAGTCTGCAATTTTAGGGTCAGGACAGGCCTGTTGTGACAGAATTGGACTAAGCTGGTTTCTGTCTTGTCAGTGGTTGTGTTTTTTTCTTCACTTCCTATTTGCTCTCCATTTACCTTTTGTAAGACTTATGTGATTGCAGGCAGGACAAACCCTGTTGTTTTCTTTGTTTTTCAATTTGTGTTTAAGGCTTTTATTAATTAATAGGGAATCCATAGGCCTTTTTTTATTGTTAGCAAAGCTATAAAAGCTAATGTGAAGCTTCCTTCCTGTAGCTATTACTGTGTCAAAAGACTTGTGCCTTTCTCTATAGGAATAACCTACACAATTAATTCTTGGGGATAATCCTCAAATGATGTAGGATTCCTAATGAATTTCAGAGTTGTTAATGTTTATACAGTATGCGGAACTATCAAAAAGCTGTTAAGTGTCTTATTTACATGCATAGGTACTTACTGTTGGTTTGGTGGTGAGGTGATGTAGAGTGACAGGTAATTCGGTACCTTATAAAGCTCACTGTATTTTTTATTGCAATAACTATCTAAGTGATGCTTAGGATTTTCAGGAGAACCTTAAATACTGTTCAAAAGAAGAAAATGCATTCTTGAGATAGCAATTTAAAATTAGTTAGCAATGCAGTAATTCCTCTTGTAAATGACTATTTCCTGTCTCTGAACAAGCTGCATTCCAAAATTTTAAAAAATCTGCCACACAGCAGTTTGTTTAAAAAAAAAAACATGGAAAAACAAAAAAAAGGGTTCAGTTTGCCCAGTATGGTGCTATTGTGATTAAATGCTTCTCATTAATTGGGGTCCACCAATGTACATTTACTCATTTTGTCTAAAAAGACTTTTTCTTATTTCTTGGGGAAATAACCCTAGCGCCTCTTCTTCCATAAGTACCATTATTTGTCAGATATCTTAATCACCAGGAAATGAGATTGTAGCGGTCCTCAAAAGTGTAACACAATGATAGACCAGTCACAGAATGTCTAACTCATGCAAGAAAGTCTTTGTTCACCATTTACCTCACTTGCTATTACAAGTCACTGATACTTCAGGTACTTTGTTTTGGTGGTCTGTCCTATGAAACAGTCTACAGTATTCAGAAGTCTTTAAAGTGTCATATTCCTTCCTTCCCACTCCTTGAGCAAAAACTTGGTTTTGTTTTTTGTTTATTTCCTTCTTTGCAGGCAAACTTAGATGTCTTGCTATGACTAATGAACAGTATTAATGACGCATAGATTTCAGGTCTTGCTGGGACTACCTGTTCATGAAGAGGAGCACAGGTCACCAGCATGCCTTCTCAGTGTTGAGAATGAAAATAGGTCTTACTGAGATAAACAACCATGAAAATGACAATTTCCAGAGAATAAAAGAGGAGAATCAGGAAGAAACCAGTCTGACTTGCCACACAGCAGAAATATTTCCTCCAAAATAAATTTGATTTGTATTAATTTTGGAGTTTTATTGAGAATGGATGCCAACACAAGTTGATAAGTGGCTATTCATATTTATTCTAAGAGTTCAAGTATCGCTAGAGTAGCAACCATTGCAGACAACGTTTTTAAAGATAACACCGCTAATAGCACTATTGATACAAAATTGTCTGCATATCTCAAGTACAGTGTATTCAGGTTCTTCCAAGATGTTTTATTTGGGAGAAGCAGGAGAAATAGCCTTTGTAGTACTAAGAGGCTTTTGGAGAGAGTTTAGACAAATAGACTTCTGTTATTCATACTTGTTAGTAGCAAAATCTTTGTTTTGAGCATATTGTAGCCACATAAAATGCTGCTGTTTACAGTCATGCACCTTGAAAATTGTTCTTGCCAAATACCTTAGCTAAGTAGGGTCAGGTCTGTTTGATACTTGAATGATAGTATAGTACTTGACATCTATGGCACTCTGTTTCCAAGGACTTCAGCATGGTTGCAGGCACTAATGAATTAAGCTTCACAATACCTGTGGGATAGAAAATATTTCCATTTACTGATGGGGAGAGGTAATTGAGATGCAGGAAAGTTAAAGGTGATTTTTTTTTTTTTTTGTATGTAAATTTTAAAAGGTGATTTTAGGGAGAATTATATGACTTTATTCCAGTTGTGCAATGTACAGTATGCAGCTCTACATTGTGTTTGCTGGTTCATAAGTTTCCTGACAAACCCCTGATGTTTGCTGTATTGTGAGTTGAAAAGAACATAGGATGATAGAATTTGCACTACAATGTCATTATTGTTTTTCATGATTTTTGTCTTTTTTTCACAGTTCTGTATTTAATGTAGAAGCTTTTTGCAGTCTCCAGGTGTTTTTTGTTTCAATCAACAGAAGATCCATGAATGGATTTATCCAAATAAATGTGAAAGCATGTGCAGCCATTGCTTAAATATTTCAGTGGATCACAGCTTTTTTGTAAAAGAGTGAGTGCTTAGTATTGTGCATGCTGCCCATTGAAAGCGATCAGTGTTTGGCACCTATGGCCTACTGATAGTTTGACCAACTTGTAAGTAGGCACTGTGCCATCTTAACAGATGGATATGAATATAGACAGCCAAGAAACCATGTATGTGTATCTCGTGTATTTGTTAAGGGCAGGGTTCCCAGCTGGGGACGTTCAAACTTATGTCCATTTTGAATTTTTGCTTTTATGGATAAAGGGAAGTTGCCTTAATTATTTTTTTTTTTAACTAAATACCTTCAGTCGTACAATTATTGACCACGTTAAAAAAAGAAAAAAAAAAAAAAGAGGGAAACACCGTCTCCATCTTTAATACTCTTGAGGAGATATTTTAAAGAAACTTAATTCCCTTTTAAGCGAGGCTACTATCAAGACACTCACTGTGAATGTCAAAGACGTGAAGCATATCAATAGTTTTATTTCACTGGCTTCCTAGCTTTATTGAAAAGAGGCTACAAATTTTTCTTTTACTGAACAGTAGTCTGTCCATCACTCAGGCACCTAAGTGCGTCTGTCCAAGTCTCGCTGGAATTATTTGTTGTAACTCAGAGGTCAAGGGATGCAGTCCTTCAAGCCCTTTTCACGTCTCTCATATTGTTCTTAGCTTGAGGACAGTATGCTCATTTTGTATGCATTTTTGTACCCTTTAGATGAGTCTGATCTTGTCCCGCATCTGAGTCATTAGGCAACACTGCTGATTTTTTGCGCTTTCTTTTTCTCCTTATCTGAGTCAGTCTTGGGGCTCCAGACTTCTGGTTTATTTTCCCATTACCACTTCTAATGCGTTCAGTCTGTCCTTTGTTTTAATTCTTTTCCTGATCTGGGTGTCCTGAGAAGCTGCTTAAAGGTCTGCTCTGATCTTTTTGGCCTTTTCTTGTAAGAGATATCAACACATCGCCATTCCTACCACTCTCTGTTCCTTCTGGTGCTTTGACACCATTATGTTCTCATTGATATCGTCTTAGCTGAGGTAGCTGGAATTGAATTTGGTGCTTGGAAGTTCTACTTTTCTTCTGTGGAAAATCTGGAGGAAAAACTTTCCTCTAAGACAATACAGTATGTATCACCTTGAAGATAAAAAAAAGAGAGACAGAGGTGTAAAGAGAGGAGTTTTGTGAAGGCAGGGTATGGAAAAAGCTGTGGGTAAAGTTGGTCTTAAAATTTAAGTGTAAAATATCAAAACTATATCTTGATTATAGAGAAGAATGTTACTGTATAGAAGTAAGTGGAAATGTGGGAAAGTAATGCAGAGTTAAAACATCCTGTTTTGTGATAATGAGGAAGCTTCTGCAATGTAGGTATTGATAAATACCAGTCTCTTCCTGTGATGTGGGTATTTCACAATACTGTTTTGTTGTAGTCATTCATTTAACCGCAGTAGATAGTCAGACGTGGTTCTATGACACAGAAATAGTTCTCAGATTAGTAGGGAGCCTGAAAAAGCAGAACTTTTTTGGGCGTGGAATCATACACCTTCCCTTCTGTGTTTATTCCTATATTGGATGACTGTGTTATCTGCAGGCTGCTTGCTGACAGTCCAATACTCTCTGACCAGGTTCTTTTCGCTTTTCCGCACATGGGGGACGTAATATGTAATATCAAATTTACATATTTGAAGATAGTTGATGTTATAGGGGATTTCTGATTTAGGGGTGATACAAAATACACTGAAAACAATACAGATGTAAGTTACACTTAGCAACATACAGCAATTGCAATAAGCAGTTCAGTCACAATACCGATGTGATTCCCATTACTGGTCTCTGTAATATGCTTACTGTCATGATGCTGGTGTCCCCAGCCACCAGGAAGGAATACCTGGGTTGAAACCAGTTCAAGTCTATTGCTCTCTTTAAAATTCTTTTGTTAGTTGTTTCGTTTTTATACTCTTATGTTGGGCTGAGCCTTGTATTCACTCCCCCCATGCTGGCCCGGCTAACTCTAGGAGACATTTACACCACTGTTTGATCCACTCAACAATTTTGAGCTCCACTCAACTGTTGTTCAGCTGTTTACCTAAAACAAAGTCCACCCGTTGGTGTCTTCTGTTTGTGTTGAGTGAGCACCTTGGCCACATCCTATCTCCACAGAGTGTTCATCCATTGTCACATTCCACCCATGGGGATTTGGCTGCAGACTTGAGTATTAGTGGACAGAATAACATTTTCAGGAAACTTGATCATTATTCTTGCATTTAGTAATGGGAGAAATGGGTATGGGCTGCTCTCTTCAGATGTTAGTTGGGTGGCAGACATTATTTGGGGAAGAAAATTTGCTGAAGATACTACCCAATCATAAAACGGGCTTGTAGAGGGGGGAGCGCTTTTGGAACAGCTGTCATAGTTACGTAGTTTCCTATTTGGGAAATAAAGAAAAGTCCTAGAGGAACATTAGAACGAAAAGAGGAAAACTGATGTTAAGTAACTGCATTTGGCTTAGGGTTATTATATTGAGTATCAAGACTAATAGACGAAAAGATACTTCGCTATCCAGAAACTTCCTGAATTGTGTATTAATATTGCTTCTGTTTCCCCAAGCAAAATAAAATAATAATAAAATCCCACCAGTCAGAATGGTATCTTTTAGAAAAAAGCTGTGGCTCTGTTTGTATACTTTGCATCTTTGTCGGGTAGAGGGAAAGATCAGTTCTTAGTAAAACACATCATGGAGGCCTTTCATGTAAAGAGATCTAGTGGCACTTGTTGCCATATCATGGCTGCATATTCAGTCAGTTCTTTTACTGAATCAAAATCCGGCTCTGCTAAAAACTCAAAACATTTATTTGCTTAAAATGAGGCCTGTACTGCAGAAAGATGCACGTGTTTGGTTCCAGTGGGCCGTTACGTTATTTCTGGAAATACTCCTTATCTGAGACCTGAGGCTGGGAGAAGGCAATGCTAATACTTTTACAGCTATGGTCTCAAAATAGGTCGTTAGGTACTAGTTTGTTGATGATTTACTGAATGCTGCCCTGTGAAAAATAAGCAGGCTTTCATTTTTGTTGCTTGCAGTTATATAGGAGGAAAAAAATCATTAACTGTTTGAATGGCTTAATTTTTTTTGGTATTTTCATCAGGAAAACTGATGAGCTTTATTTCATTAGTTTACTTTTTTCTAAGTTTAGACCTATGATTGGTTGTGATTGATTGAATATGATAGATTCTGAGATTTTTCTAGCGTGTATTAGACAAGGTCTTCTAATAGGTTTCTTTTGTGAAGATTTTTGCTGTCAGATTTTTTTTGTGATGTTGGGAAAAATCAGTTGTTTTTCACTTAGAATTCATGCACTGAAACTACTTACTGTATTTCTTTTAGAGTATCTTTGTAGTAACAAATTAAAACTTAAACAATCCGTACTTTTTCATGTTCCTAACAGATTTCTACATAAAATAAGTCTGGGCAGCATGTAACCTATGCTTTTTTTTTTTTTAATTTTTCCTTCCCTTCCTCCCTCTCCCTCCAGGGAAAATGCCATATAATAAGAAGGCTTCTGGAAAGAGAGCCCCTGCAAAACGGAAACTTGCTGAAGTGTTTGCTCTGGGGGAGGTTCTAGCGGACACATCAAGAAAAGAATGGAAGTTAGGTGTCCCTATAGGGCAAGGAGGGTTTGGACGCCTATACCTCGGTAAGTGTAATTAACATTGATAATGCTTCAAAATGAAGAGCGAGATGTTTATCCTTATTCAAAGCAATGAAAAATAGACCCTAAGTTAGAAACGCAGAGAATCTTCAAGTGATCTTTTTTACTAGAACCTTAGCTTGGTTCATGGTGTTGGAAAAAAAATGACAAGAGTGGACAAATGTTCATTGTAAGAACTATGGTTGTTTGATATTTTGGTGATAGTTCATTCATTTTTAAACTAAAAATCTTTATTACTTTTTAGCAGTGAAAGGATAGTTTAGTACTTATTTAAATTTTATTTTTGGTCTGGCTTAAAGAAGGGATTTTTTGCATGAGTGTCCTAATATCACAAATTTTGAACTGAAACAGCATATTCTATGGAGGCTACTGATCAGCCGGTATTTTGGCTGATTTTCGCTTTGGTGCTGTTTTTGACTTTTTCATTGCCTTTTGAACATCTAACATAACTCAAGTATATATTTTTTTATGTAACCAATGCTCAAAACAAATTGAAATCTTGGACTTCACAGTTCAAAGCATTAGCACAGATCTTGTTTTGCAATGCTGTTTATTGAATTCAAGGGAAACTTTTAGAAGATAGTGTTCCATACTTATTATTTCTGTTATTTGAATGGATGAATAGTTAAGAGGGATCTTGAAGATACCTCAGGGAATTAAAAACCTTGATTGGCCCTAGTCATTTTCCAAACAATTTTGAAGGTTTGAAAGTTAATGTGATCCTGATAATAAGGTTTTCTTTTGCTATGCATTTGTGGTCTTTCTCCTCTTGGTGAAAAAGTTGCACTGAATTCATACTGAGTTGAAAAAAAATGTAATAATCTGTCCCACTTTCAAAATGAACAGAATGCAGCATAAGTGGATTAAGAAGAAAAACAGGACCGGTGGGTGGCTTTGTGCCAAAGAAGCTCTCTAGTACTTACTCAGCCCTGCTCAATGAGCTACTAAATTTACTGAAACTGGAGTTCTAGCTCACTTAAATTGTGTAGTCCTTCGTGTTAAGAATTCTCGCTTCGTTCAAGCCGGAGCTTGCTCTGTTTGTTTCCCCATCATTTGCACAAAGCTGCGCCCCTGCCTGTTCCTGTACTTTGTGCTTGCCTAACTTGATGCCCTTAATACCTGTATCTCCTGTCACAAATATCAGCAGCTTAGTAGCGACAGAAAGTCACTTTTGGATATGTGATATGGCAAAATAGTAGAGAGAATGTGTTTTTCATCTTTATGTCCACATTTTCATCACAGTCCTAGAAAAAGAAAGAAATGCTGTTGACTAGGAAAAAAATATTGAATAAGAAAGAACAACTCCTTTACTGAACTGTCTGTATTCCTCAAGCAGATGGGAGAATGAGACCGTATCCATGTAGACTAGCCTTGCCATATAGAGTAGTTCTCTTACCAAAGCCTAAGGTACTGATATGTGTTCACGTCAGTACTTAATTGCTTTGTCGTTTGTTTGTCCATGCTGCATAGTAAATAAGTGTATGTTTTGTGACAGTTCCCTCTCGTACTACTAATAAAGGCTTCCTTTTTAACAGCTGATGTTAATTCCTCAAAGTCGGTGGGCAGTGATGCACCTTATGTTGCAAAAGTGGTAAGACAGCATTTGAATCTTTACTTCAAAACTTGAAAATGTTTGTTCTAGAATAGCACGTGTAATTTAAAGCATCTTCTGACTGAAAAGAATGCAATTACATAGTGCTGTTTAAAATAAAAGTAATTGTGGTGATACAGAGGAATGCTGCTTAGAATTGGGACATATAATGTGTGAGGGTGGAACATCAGGGAAGCTGATAAAGGTTCATGAAATAGATCAGATTCTGTTTCATTTGCTGCTTCCTGTAAACAGCCCAAATATCACAAAATGAATGAGATGCTAGCTTTTGGAGAATTCCTGTGATTCAGCAGTGAGTCTGTGTGAACTGTTGCTCACCACTGGATGTGGGTAAGCTGACAGATGGCTTGGGAATAGAAACAGCAAAACTTTGATTCTCGACGTCCCCACAGATACAAAGTCCTTTAAATGTTTTATCATAAAACACATACGTATTCTAATTCCGACTGAATTAAAATGGCACTGACACATAATTTTTTTAACCTAATGATTAGGGAGAAGAAAAAGCATTGTTGATAGCTCGTGTTTGGCTCATTGTAGCAAATCAGCAAATTCTTTTTATTTGTTGAAATTTTCTGATGTTTTTAATCTTAAAAAAGATTTATTTAACTTGATTTGGCTGTAATGTCCCCTTCTTTAAGAAAAAATAATTTATACCTTAATTTTGCTAGATTATCTTGTATAGATCCTACTATTACACATGATCCCCTGGTGAAGTCTTAGTAAAAAAAACTGGGACTGTAAGAATATCCATAGGAGATCCAGACCATTCATTATCATGGTGGTACTTCTGGTCCTGTGACAAAAGCAAATAACAGAAAATTGTACAAGAACTTCACATTGTAAAAAATTAGTTCTTCAGCACAGTTCCAAACTGCAATGTTTTAATCTTCTATTTTATTAAACTATATGGTGATACTGAAATGCTTTACTGCAATAGCTGGCCACTTATGTAAATGTGTTAATACTTTTAAGACTTGTTAAAAATGTTAAATAATAATAAAAGTATGATTAGGTTAATTTAGAATAAAATGCATTTTAGTTAGTGTGTGCCTTTAATCTTGATATTTATATCTGTGACTACAGGGAAGTTCTAGAGTACTGGTTTTGATACTGTTCAGACACCCCAAGATACTGTTGGTGATGACCCTCTTTCTGAAACATTGCCACTTGCTGAAAAAAGCATCTCTTATGATGGAAATGACAAATGACCGCCTTTTTAACATCAGCGTACTGCTGCTGCCTTAGGTGTTTACAGGCAGGAATTCCACATAGATCAAGAGTCCCAGCCTGCGGCTGTTGCATGGTAGCAACCTGCTTTTGTATGTCCAACCTGTGCCACTGAGTGCGGGGGGTATCCGTTACGCAGGAGCTGTGGCCTGTTAGAGGTAGATAAGACATTCACATTATCAGCAGTGGCATGCCTACTAGAGGCATTGGCTCCTAATTGCTGGCTCCTGACGAGTTTGGACTGATCAGGAAGCGGAGTGCCATTTAACTTGCATGGAAGGATCCAGTTTGACTTGCTTGGAAAATTGTCAGATATGCATTATGTTATGCTGTGTGTAATTGCTATCCTCCTCTTTCCCTGAGTTTGAGACCTGTCCATCTCCTTCTCTCCTCTGCCACTTTGGGCTCTGAATAGAAGAGTTGCCGTAACTTCCGGGTTGCTTTATGCTAGATTCACTTTGTTGCAGCAATTTGTAAATACCTCCATCGCTAATCTCCCAGATGACTACTCACTTTTAATTTGTCTTTTATAATTTTGTCTTTATGGCAGTAAAGAGTAGCCCCAGTCCTTGTGCTGCCCTCACAAATGACCCGTAACATATCATGGCTCTGCAGTCTAATATAACAAAACCACAGATAAGGGCCTATTTTCTGATGCCTGGGTAAATTCTAGTTGGTCCATCGGCTGAAGCAAAGTGGTTAACAGCTTTGAACAATTATTAGTGTTTAACAAAATATGTGCTTCTGTAGTAATGTTCTTCAAATTAAGCTATTAAAGCGGGATGGAAATTGGCTTAGTCTTTGACATATCCTCATAGTATTGATGTCTGAGCAGTACGAAATGAATCACAGTTTTTAGTAAAAAAGGAAATGCTTTTTAACATGTGGACCTTTCAGATGTCATTGTTCAGGAGTGGATGCAGAGCTTAATAACACTTCATTAAATTGCTGACTGAAAAAGATCAGAATTCTTAAAATACTACTTAAAGAAATTTATTGGGTTTCGACACGTGCTCCTCCATAATATCTTTCATTATGATATCTTTTCTAATTAGACTTTAATTTCAGTTTTGCAAATCGTGTGTTTAGAATGACCCTGGGCATAAAGTTGTAGAAATTTGTGTTTGAAGTCTTTCTGGTTTTAGCATATTATAAGATGACTAGTATGGCAAATATTGGACATCATTACATGAGCATTTTAACATAGCGTATGCATTTATTTATCTGTATGTAGAATTAATGGTATTATGGGGAAACAGCTTCATAGTCAACACAAAGATCTGTTTAGTGGTTAAATCATTTATCCATCCCCTCAAGTATGAAAAGATACCAGATTTTCAGCATTTGCTCTGACTTGAGAAATATATATCTTTTTTCAGCACTGAGACATAATTTTTTTGTGGAATAATTTATTTAAAGATAAATATTTTAAGAATTTTTAACACCTACAGTTTTTTGCTGTGTTTTAGTAAGACAATAACATTCTTCAAACCTATGTAAATTGAATCAAAATAATATGTATTATTTATATTCTAATTAAGTTAGAGTATTAATGGATTATGCTACACAGAAACAAGTGAACAGGTTAAGTAACATTTGTTAGAGATAGCTGAATTCTTATACTGTAGCTATTTAACCCTTCTCCTCTGTATACGTAATCTAATTTGTAGTCCATAGTGGATAAATAAACTAACTGAAAGTAAATATGCACGTACCAAAGTTTACGTGCATTGATCAGTTGGTCTAGTTGTCGCTTTTTCTGGTTCATGGCTTAAGTCTGACCGTTGGTCCCCCAAGGAGGGGACAGAAAACTGTTGTCTTGGCTCTGTTGTTTATCAGGGCAGCGCTGCTGGAGAAAGTGAGGCAGAGATAGGTGGTGGCTTTGTAATCGAGCGTCCAAGCCCAGGAGTGGTGCCTAAATGGGTATCTGCTCTCATTCTCACCAGTCCTCCTACGTTGCCTCTGAGCCAATACATCAGATGCACACTAGAGCCCATGCTCATCAATGTGTTTGGTCTCTTTACGTTGCTTCGTTAATGTCAAACAGCAGTAAACCTCTGTTAGCTGAGTGGTACGGTCTGCCCTTTAGCAATTTTCTGGATCACTACATCTACATTTAAAAGTTACAATGAAAACCATTTAAGACTAACGTTGTATATCTTGGAACTTTTGCTAATATCATGTGATTGTATTCTTTCTGGGTTTCTTTGCCAGTAATCATATAATATTTTTTTTGTTTGTTTTTCTTAAAGCATAGGATATTCCAAAATGGCTATTTTCACTGATACAGAATGAATGTGGACGTATATGAGTAACTAGACTAAAACAAATTGCTTAGGCTTATCTCAAAATCAATCACTTAGAAATTGCAAGAGTTGAAATCAGTTTGATTTTTTTTTTTTCTGCGCTAAGTTCTGGAAATGTAGAGTCAAGGTATTTGCCCATTTGCAATTCTTGCAGTATTGCAAAGCTTTGGTGTTTTCAAACCAATTTCTCTCTTGCACTTTACTTGCAATATGTGGTTACCATAGGTTTGTCCCTAGAAAATGGACCTGAAATACCTTATGTTAGCCTAAATACAAGGTAGACTGAAGTCAAAATAGGTGTAGTTCTTATAATTTAGTTTAAGAGAAATTGTTAAATACTCTGTAATTTTTACCTTGATCAACTAATGTATGAAGGGAACAAAACACCTTAAGTTCAGCAAGAATTTAACTTTTGTTAAGATTTTTCCGTCAAATCATTTCAGGTGTTATTTTAGGCTCTCTAATGGCTATTGCAATTGATGCAATCCGGTTTTAATCTGGAAAATCTGAGATAATGAATGTTGTTTAATGTTCTCTGCTAAATTTTTGCTGCAAATTACTGGTAATATTTCTATGCATTTCAGTTAACAAAAGATTAAAGAATCACAAATTATGGGAAAGGATTCTTTGATACCCTTAATGTTAAGAAATTTATAATAAAAATAACCTTTTAGAGCCAATCTTTGTTTGTGTTTATCAGCACTGGGTAGAGCATTTCAGGGAGAATATGTTTTTATAGGGTGAATGTCACGTTTTGTGAGCTTTTAATAATTATTGGGCACTAACACAGCAGTGTTTAACTAATTTTAAATTGTCTTAAAGGAACCCAGCCAGAATGGACCTCTTTTTACTGAGTTAAAGTTCTACATGCGAGCTGCTAAGCCAGATGAAAGTAAGCAGTCTATTAAAATGTTTTTAATGAACTACAAGCATTTAGGAAAATAGAGCCTACAGGAGTAAGGTCGAACTTTAAGAGAATCTTTTTAGGTAATTTTCAAAATTATTTTTAAATGGTTGAAAACCAATTCAGACATACAGTAAAATTACACGGTTTTGGTAAGATGTTCTTTATAGTTGTGTTGATGGTATTGTCTATATTGAAACTTTAGTTGCATCTCTGTCCCTACAACAGATGCATCGTTAACTTTCCAGTATAGTTTGCATACAAGTTTCCATGAAATAAGCAGCTCACATGTGTGCAGAAACTGTAAGCGATGTGAGTACTCCCTTTTTATGTAAGTCTTCACTGATGCAAATTCATGAACTTATCTTTATTTATATTTTCAGTTCAGAAGTGGACTAAGTCTCATAAACTGAAATATTTAGGTGTACCAAGGTATTGGGGTTCTGGCTTGCATGAAAAAAATGGAAACAGGTGAATATATCTTTTGTTGGCATATCCTGGGATTTATTTCGTCCACAACCACTATCCCTTTTAACCTAATTTACTTCATGAGATGCGTTTTCCACCTATCTTCATGTTCATTTCTGCTACAAAGTTTCATGTTTGTAGCAGGGTATGTTTAAAGAATAGATGAATAGGTACATTTATCTGTACTCTGTTTCTTACTCGTGTTTGTGTCTATTACATTCTTTGTGATTTAGTTTTCATTTATCTCAAACATTGCTGTAATACTGTGAGGCTATACATATGTGGTTTAGAAGCTTTTCATATTTTTATATTGGAATTAAAATAAAGTTGACTTCTAATGTATGTCCTTGAATAATATGACTACCTTTAAAGTTTTTCTTTTTGGTATGATGTGCACTTAGGCTGTTTTCACTCATACATATGAAGGTCTTAGTGCTTTCTTTAAATCTATTTTATTTTCCTCGGGGATATATATATATATTTCTTTTTTTTACTTAATCTGTGAGCTAGAATAATTGCTAGTCTCACGTTAAATTTGTCTTAAGTCTGGGGATAGTTTTTAGTATTGTTTGATGTCATGAAAGGTTTTTGTTAGTTGGTCTTGAATGTTATGTCTGTTTACATAAAAATCCTTGTTTCCCAGTGGGCTTTCTCTAAACAGCTGTGCCGCAAAGGAGTTTTAGTAGCTCTCTGGCAGCTTATAGTAGGCAAGGACACTTGTTATACTTGCATAACTAGTCAGAAATAAAGAACAGTTCTTTTTGTGGACAAACTTTTGACTAGCTGATGTAAAAAAGTTAAGAATTGATGTACAACATTTAAAAAAAAAAGTCAAGTATTTCCCACATATTTGTTTTCTGTGTGCCTGCAGTTTATCTTTTGAGAGATGTTTTCAATCAGTAATTTGTACAATTAACACATAGATAAAATACTTTGCTAAGAACAATTCAGTAAGTTTGCTGTTTTGTTGTTTGCTTTTTTTTCCCTTGAATTAGTTATCGATTTATGATAATGGACCGATTTGGCAGAGATCTTCAGAAAATGTATGAAGAGAATGCAAAGCGATTTCCCCATAAAACTGTACTACAATTAGGCCTGAGAATAGTAAGTTTAAAAGATTATTTTTACAATCTGCCTTCCCCGTGTAAGTCTTTCGGTTAAATCACACTTTTGTGCTGAGTACAGGTCCTCTGCTGGGTGGAGCTGGGTACTGCATTTATATGACTGTATTTTGTTTTGTTAGCTTGATATTCTGGAATACGTCCATGAACATGAATATGTGCATGGAGATATCAAGGCGTCAAACCTTCTTATGAGTTACAAGAACCCTAATCAGGTATTTCTGATGCATTTTATTCCTCATGTTTTAAACCTTCTATTTGACAACACAAGTGCTTTGAACCTGTGAAATCTAGCAGAAGCTCATTTTTAAGAATGTATACGGTAACATTATTTCTGCTTGACATTTGTATCTAGTTAATATTCTATGATTTTTTTATGCATTTTGGTGGACAGTTATCAAATTGACTATTTGGCCTAAATAATATTCTAGAGAAATTCTCAAGATTAAAAAAAAAATGACTCACAAATAGGTATTTGCAGGTGGAAGCTTAAAATTATATAGCACAGTAGTAAATTATGTTTGCTTGTCTGCATTGTTACCTTTTTCCTTTGTTTGAGAAATCCATCAGATAAGTGTTCTGTTACTTGGAAAAATTGGTCTTTAAAGTGTTGATTGTTCCACTTGATTTACAGAAATCTTTCGTTTTTCAGCATTTTTAACTCTCTTTGCTATTCAAACAATGCATATTAGAATTTCAGAATTATGTATGTCTTCTTGCCCAAATGTTTTAGATCATGAAATAAGTAAAATAATCTTAGTTCTCTTAAAGTAACTGTGGTGTTAGTGAGAAGTCATAGTATGTAGTAATGTTCAAATGGGACAGCTGACTTTGAAGAGGATAGGACAGTAAGTGTATTTATACCCCTATAAACATTACGTCTCTCTTTTTCAATTTTTTTTATTTTTTTTTTTTATTTAATCTTACTGGTAACAACTGACTTTTACTGTACGTGTCCTCTACATCAGCAAGAAATTACTTCCAGATCAGGTTGCTACATGGAAAACAACAAAATTGATCTGTCACGTTGTTTTCAAATCATATGTAGTAATCTCAATAAAGCACTGAGGAAAGGATCATTTGAAGTAAAAAAACTTACCTTCCAAGAAGTTACGGGAATGGTTGGGAGTTACATTTATTATTTGCATATTTTTTGTATTTATAGTTCTTTAATCTAAGAATTCTTTGTGGAAATTACTAGGTGTACTTGGTGGATTATGGACTTGCCTTCCGATACTGTCCTGAAGGAGTTCACAAAGTATATAAAGAAGATCCTAAAAGGTGTCATGATGGAACTATTGAATATACCAGTATTGATGCACACAAGGGCGTGGGTAAGTATGTAAAGCTGTTCTCAGCAATAGGCATTTATGCATCCTTTTTATAAATACAGAAGACTTTATTTGCTGCATTGGGTTTTGTAAACAAACAGGTTTCTGAATCTATAAAAATATTTTTTTTTTCTTCTCTATGGACTATGCTGGCATTTTTCTTTTTTTTTTTCCATTTACTAACTTTCATGTTGATATTAATTTACTGTATTTTTAATGTAACTTTCATAAATAGAGTTCCCTAATTTATAAAGACTATTAAGATGTTGAGTGTATTGCTTTTTATTAACTGAGTAGAAATAGAATAGTGCTTATGAGATCTTGATAGGAAAACAGGCCCTGTTTTCAGGAGATAAGTAGTTTCTGCTATCAATGTGAACATGGTTCCTTCATATTTGGGAAAGATACACAATATTCTTTATCTTGTTTATTGCTTAATATTTAGAAGATTTTTAAACAAAGCTTCATTTGATTATGAAATTTTATTTCGTGATTATGCCTATAGTCACTGAACATCAAAAGGCAAGAAGTGAGAAAAAGTTGAACATGAGAAGGACAGGTCTATGTCTGATTAAACACCGAGCATTTATAGTGAACACCAATTTTATTTTGCTCATTCTTCAGTTAAGTTTTATTAACATAAAAGCGTGTCTTGCAAAACTATCAGTTGTTGAAAATTATTATTTACTTCAGGATGAACTGTTGCACGTATGCTTAAAACTGAACATAACAAAGATGCCTTGATTTGCCTGTTTATAGTGTAGTCTGTAGTCAAGATGCATGTGGGTGGTAGGCTTTTTTTGGGGTGGGGATTTTTTTTTTGGCAGGGCTTAGGGATCTGATCTGTTATTGTCCTCTGTTCAGTTTTCAGGCCACATAAAATATTTTAGTATCGCAGAATATTTTTTTCAGGAGGTGGAGTTTCAGCACTATTACCTTTTTATAGCAGAAAGAAAGTAAAAACTGTTTTGAACAGAAAGTCAATCACTTCGCTAACTTGCTCTATTTTTTCCACTATCTGAGTACTTAAAAAGCTTCCCAAATTGGGATAACTGCAGCATGTCATGTCCTTGAGTAGAAGAAAGAGATTGATAAAGGACTTAAAAATGAAGTTATCCTTCCAGATGTAGGAACAATATTTTTTCCTTCCTTGCTTTCACACTAAAATAAATATCAGATACCGTAGTGTTATGTTTTTTAGCATTGGCTTTCTATTGTCTTAACATATTTACAAATTTTAACTGTTGTTAAACTGTGTGTGCTTTATTAGCTGCTCTTATGGTTCTTTTTTTATGTGTGCATATGTATTTAGCACCATCGAGACGTGGTGATCTGGAGATCTTGGGTTACTGTATGATTCATTGGCTTAGTGGCCATCTACCATGGGAGGATAATTTGAAAGATCCAAATTTTGTCAGAGACTCAAAAATCAGGTGAGAAACTACTTGTTTTCTTTCTCTTTTGAAATTGAAAATAGGCATGAAGATGTCTTAGTGTAGAAATGCTTTGTACTTTCAGTATGTTCCCTTTGGTGTGTTTTTTGTATTGTATACCCTCCAGTTTCTCTTCATCGTCTCTCATGTATCTTTCGCTTGTAACTAAACTTTATTTGTACTGTTCTATGGTCGTCTTTTGCATATGTGAGATGCTTATTTATCCACCACAGTGTTGTCACTTTAGAGTACTGCTGTGGTTAAGACAAAAAGCACTCTTATCAGTATGCAGGAAACCATTAGTCCTGCTTTACAGAAAGAGAAACATGGAGTATGAGTAGCCCTTATAACATCATGCTCTGAAGTCAGTGGCAGAGATGAGAGCTAAAGGTGGATCTTAAATGTGTTTGAGCATCGTTGCAGCTAGAGGACTACTAATGTGGGATTTCGTTAATTAATTTTTTTGTCCTTCTCCCTCAATGTTAGATTCCTTTGTCTTCCCTACACCCCCGCTCAACCTTCTCTTGTCAGATATTTATTATGAAGAAAGCTGTAAAGGCATAGCAGTTTCTGTCTCATTAACAAGTATTTGCTCTCTAGCTTCCTTATCTATACTTTTAACACTTTGGCCTCCATCAATGTTAGCGAAGACCCTCTCCTTCGCCCTGCTTATTATTTTGGCAGGGGATCTGTTCTGAATAATAGCAGCTAGAGAGAGTCCTCTAGGAGAAAGAGGTGAGAGCATTGGTATGTGAGGATTTAAAATGGACCAGTTCTTTTCCTTCAGTCTTTTACTTGCTTGCTTTTATAAAAACAAAAAACTGTTGAACAAAAACTTACCATATTTCAGATAGAACCTGATGAATGCCAGAGAGGCTCAAATATACTACACTCCTAAAAATGGCTGTACTAAGCCATATGAAAGGTTTATTGTAGTGTTTCCTGTCTCTGATGGTGGCCCAAGCTAGGTACTTAGGAAGTTTATCAGAACAGGGCAAGATTCAAAGTTTGAAAGAAACAAGAGTTTTGAATAATTTTGTTTTTCAGATGTAGAGATAATATTTCAGTTTTGATGGACAAATGCTTTCCTGGGAAAAATAAACCAGGTAAGAGGAGCTATTTTAACTTAAAATACTTTGGTTTGTACCATGTGGTAAGCATTCTCTAATAACTTGTTTGAATGTCCTTTTTCTTTAAAATAATAAAATCTATCAGTCTGTTTGGGTGCCATCACCAAATTGTAGACGACTTTAGACAATGGCTAGAAGCTCCGAAATTCGTATTTACGTGGAGCACGCTGAGTGCATACAAGGGAAGGCTGTGCTACTCTGTATTCAAATAAAACAGATCAATTAAGTTGCTGCAAAAGGTGAGGAGTTACAAGACTGTCAGCAGCGATTTTCCCGAGAGGTGTCTCTCGGGCATTGTACTCTAATCTGTTGCTTCTTTAAGTCCTCCTTGTTTACTTAAATTTGTACCTATTTTTCTTCTTACTTTTATCAGCAACAAAGTGGCATGAATTACATTGTTGATTAAGAGGACTGAGAGAAGTTTAGATTCTTTATTTTTTGGTTGCAGTTATATGAACTGCAGACACTGTGTTGCTTCCAGCTAAAAACAGTGTTAAGTATTTTGCAAACACGAGAGGTGTAAGCTGTTTTTTCACAAGTGTATTTTAAAAATTCAAAATACAAAGTAACGGATACTTGAAGTATAGATTATTTCTATTTGTCATTGGTGATTTGTTGAGTGGATTTTTTTTTTTTTGTTAAAACTGTCTATTAGAAATACACTTTCTTGGGATCTTAAACTTAAATATTTAGTTATTTCCAGCTACTCCTGGTGATCAGATGAGAGTTTTCTTTGTCAGGTGTGACTTGTCTGTTTTTATAGTGGTTAAATATTTCAGGTTTTTTTTTTTAATGTGTGTTTCAGTCTTGAACTGATGGAAGTTCTGAGATAACACCAAGTTTCCTTTTTAACATTTTTAAATATAGACATAAGAAATACCATGTAAACAAGCATTCATTGGTGAAGATTGGCCTATTACATATTTTACGACTGACTGTTTTCTTGCAATGAACGTGTAAAAAAAACAGTGATGCTGTCATCACTGGGTAATGAACCTTGGTATAATTTTTTTCTAAAATGTGTTGTAGTAAAGTCATAATTACGAGTTTATAAATAACCATTTCAAAAAATAGCGTAAGTGGTGCATGCATAATTTCTGACTTTTGTGGTAGAAGTGAATGATTAAAATGTTTTCAAATAGAAATTAATTGGAGGTACCATTTCTTTAGATGAAATAGCCAAGTATATGGAAAAGGTGAAGCTACTGAGCTATGAAGAGAAACCTGTTTATCAGCATTTCCGAGAAATACTTCTACAAGGTCTTAAGGCCATTGGGCAGAAAGATGATGGAGTACTTGACTTTGGCTTGTCAGAGAATGGAGACTTGCAAACCCATCCCGTGCAAAAGGTTTTTACTCTAATAATTTATGTCAGTTTTTAATGCATTTTTTTAGCTAAATAAGAGTTAAAGTGGTATTGGAAGTAGGTGTCATAACTGCATCCAGTAGGAAATAAGCAAATAGTGAAATGTTTGTTTGTTTAAGTCCTACTCTTACGCGTTATTTCTCTCATTTAACTTCACTAATTGTTATTAAAACTTGATACAGAATTATGTATTTTTCATAATGGATAATACCTTGGATAACAGAATGTGTAGATGGAGTTGTAATGAGATTTGAACAGATGAACATCCAGTTAACTTATTTTCCTTAAATTGGTAAAACTCCAATGGGTCGAAATACGTGTAAGGTAAAATAAGTCTAGTTTTTGTTTCATATTAGTTTCCTTTCCGTGACTAGTTCAAAGCTTAGTTTAAAGCATGCATCTTTATGCCAGGTATTTGATTCTGGAATTCGCATATTGAATTCACTGTGATCCAGTATGTTATTTATGAGTCTTAACTACAATGGTTGGCTAGGGGTGTTTTATTCCTTGTATTTAAGAAGCCTTAAACTCGAGGTTTGGACTCCCCCATTTGAATACAGCGTAAGAACTTTTTAAGCCTTAGGGAAAGCATATGTTAAAATGGTTTATAATAATAAAAAATGGTCAAATAATGGAACAATAAATATTATCCTGTGCTTCAAACTGCATTTATTACTTGTTTACTTGCATTTGTTAATAACAGGTGGGTAGTTTATTGGTTCCTTTAGTGTGAACCAAGGGACTGAGAATTACAATACAGGATAATAGTACAAGAATTCTGCCTGCTTACTGACATGATCAGCAATGTGTTAAAGATGGGCAAAAAAGCACAAAAGAAAAAAAGCTGTAGAATTTTAAAGTCTTCTGAGGATATATGTCCACCTTTTCTTACTTCATTTTGCCCAGTAAATACTACTTTGGATAAAATTGTACAGCCACGGTCTCTGTACTAATATTTTCTGCTGAACTGAGTGTAAAGATCCGTCCAAAAGGCGAGTTCATTAGCATAAATTCTTCTGTTCCCCCTGTGGATCGACATGGCTTGAGACCTGTGTTTTGGGGAAAAAAAATAAATCTGTTTTTAATGGTTGACTGGTTTCTTTGCTGAGTACGTTGGCCTGCTGCAGAGCCAACATCTGTGACCTTTAATGTCCTTGTCCAGCAGAGATGGCTGGTGCACATTTCCAATGGAATGAAACTTCAAAAATCTTATTTCTTTAACCAATATCAGTCAAGATGATTCCTGAAGGGTGGGATATACTTTTCCACAGGTTCTTACCTACTTACCTACTAGCATCGATTAATTAGTTTTTACATTGGGTTTCTTTCTTTTTCTTTTTCTTTTTTTTTTTTTAACTTTGAGGAGCCATGTGCATGGTCAGCTTGCTCAGTTTTCACAAATATGTTCAAGCACTTATAAAGCAATGAGTATTACTGGCCTGTTTGAATAAGTGTTTTCAGGTGTCCGCTTCATGTTGCAGTGAACTTCATGCTAGCTACTTCATGACAGCTACTGCTAGAGTGTCCAGAAAGAATAAGACTGTTTGCTTGAAATCAGGTTGACATAACCTGCTTGCTTTTGACCAAATACCAGGACACATGATTCTTCCTTCCATGTTGGATTTTCTAGGCCTTGTAAAAGCTGTGGCGTAGGCCAGGGTAGAAGAATAGATTGTCAGTCCCCCTTCCAAGGGCGTATTTTGCATTTTTCTTCAAGAATGAATGGAAAGAGGGTCTTCAGCAGGATGTCTCCCTTCCCAGAACATATGTTTGGGAATTCAGGCTACGAGATTTTTCTTCCAGAGGGTGTCAGACATTAATGAGAGGCTAGAAAAGCGGGAAGACAATTTGTGCAGTTGAGAATAGCTGGACACTTAGATACATAGAGGAAGAAAGGAAGAACATAGAATGCTAATTAAAATTACATGTACTTTTACCTGTGACAAGAAGCTCAACTTGATGACTGAGTGTTTTAAAGATAAGCTCCAAATTCCAAACTCTGTTAGAAACTGCTTTCCATAAAGATAATTTAAAATTGATCAGTAGCATCTTGCCTCTGAAATCCAGTATCTTCTAGCACATGCTGAATTTCTTTTGGCATGCTTAATGTCTAATTTGGAAAAGAAAAATGCAGTCTGGCATCCATCCTTGAGAAGATGGTGACCTCTAATATAGAGTATTTATGGCATTTGGCTGCACTGATCTTCTAATCACAACAGGTCTTAGGACACCTACTCTTCGATTCCTTTGGGGCAGTCTACCATAATACTTTCTTAAAACAGTGTTATTTGGTGTTCTGAAGTTATGCTATTTCAGAGCTAGGAGACAATATTTCTAGCTTCTGTGTAAGTAAATTCTTAGAACGTAGGATTCTCCTGTGCTTTCAGCTCGTATAGCTAATTGAGCCATGATGTGCATTATATGTTGCATATAAGCATGGTTGTTCTGGAATCTCAGTCGCTCTCCAGTATTGGTATCTAGCTGAAACTCACAGATGTCTGCTATATTAAAAGTTAACATTTTATTTTTTGTATCATGACTCAAGTTTCCCCAGATGTATAAGTAAATGAAACACAATCCACTGTTCTGCTGGAGGTTTTGTTTTGGTTTGTTTTTTTTCTGTATAGTAAATGTATGTTGGTTTGTGTGTGTGGTATTTTGTAATAGTTCTAGCAAAACAAGAAGCTAACAGTACCATGTGTTGAAGGAAGTATCTGGAGCTCTTGAGTAAATTATTTAGGGTAAGGACCACATGTTACTTTTGTTTAGTGCTGAGGAGTTGCTGGGAAATATTGGGAGTAAACTAAACTGGAAAAATATGGATCTTAGTGATTTGTGGTTCCTTCTAATGTTCAGCTTCAGATGCGCAGGTGTTGCTTTTGTCAGATGAATGCTGCCTGATTTCTACTGCTATGTAATTCAACTGCATCAAGATTAAGAAACCACTTTTTATTAAATAAGCTTGGAAACAAGATAAATGTATTTTGCTTTTGTGTAGCATGTATTGGATATCTGTTTTTCTGATGAGCGTTTAAAATGTTTTCTAGTACAATTGGGAGGAATGCATTATCTCTCGTATAAAAGCAGTACAGCGCTGAAATAGTCCTCCTTAATTTTGGTCAGAATGAACAAAAGTGTCTGTGTTTATTCCTGCCTAATGCATCACAAATCTGCTGACATGCTAACCTTGGAGTCTTGGCTGGCGGTAATCAGGCCTGTGCACCGGCAGGAAAGATGTACCTAATGCACTCCATCAGTGCAGTTTGCATATGGAAGTTCTCACAGGGGAGCTGCCCTGTGCCAGCTGAGGGTTACCTGCCCACTGCAGTTATTGTATGTAATTATCGAACCAATCTGTTCAGCCCAGCAGGGTTTAGATGGTAATCATGAAGCAACACTTTGGAAAGGAAAGATGTAATGCACTCTCCCCTTCTCTCATGAGCTATGTGAAGTTGTAGCCACTTTTAAAGCTGTATCAGTAAAGCTCTAATCTCACACAATTTAAAAAAAATAAAAAAGGAAAAGGTAAACTCTTCTAGTGTTCATCAAAGTTATCATCTATGTCTGATACAGATACAGGTCAACTCCTCCTTTGCAAAAATCACATGGCTTTAAAAAAATAATCTTTCCACAACCACCATAAGAATAATTTGCAATAGTAAGATTAATTGTAACACACAGATAATAACACTTCTATCCATTTAGAGGTTTTAAGATAACGTACCTTGAACAGAGTTCAGATTTCACAAGTACCTCTCCTTGGAACAGAAGCCATAGTTGCTATTAGAAAAAAATAATAATGTACTGTCAGTGGGTGTTAGCTACTTTTAAGCTGTGCAAAGAAAGCCTTAAGAAGCAAGGATCCAGATAAACTTGAATTTTTTTGAGCTGTAATTGCTTTTAAAAAAGCAATTAACATCAACTTTGAATAAAATGTTTTTCTGTGTTCTTTAAGATTTTTCAGATTGCTCCTTTTGTAACAGTTATTCAATGTAAATAAAAACCAGGTTTTGATCATAAAATCTCGTGTTTTCATACATTAAAATTTCAACTCCTAATGTGATCTGCAGATAGGGGAACTGAACTTTAAGATTGTCTATTGCCTGGTGTTCTTGCATTAGTATATGAATACATTTTCTCTACAACTGCAGACATTTTAAAATATATGAAGAAATAATGCTTAAAATTGGGGAATATCTTGTGAGGATACGTTGTTTTCTACTTTCTGTGGTCTTTTTTGCTCTTGAGTTTAGTTGTCCTTTTTTCCTTTTTTTTCCCCCCCCTAGAAAAGAAGAAAGGCAGCAGCTGCAATCAGTGAGAGCACTGAAGCAGAAATGGAAGATTCAGGAAGTCCAGAAAAAAAGAAACCTACTTCTTCTAGTAAGTCAAAAGATCGTTCTCTCACAGTCGCATGTATTGGTGTGGTAGGTTAACCCTGGCTAACGGCCAAGCTCCCACCTAGCCACTCGCTCCCCTTCTCAGTAGGACAGAAGGAGAAAATAAGGTGAGAAAACTTGTCGGTCAATACAAAGACAAGGAGATTGCTTGCTGTTGTGGGCAAAACAGACTCAACTTGGGGAAAATTAATTTAATTTATTGCCAATTAAATAAATTTGGGTAGTGACAAAGGTAAACACTGAAACAACCTCTTTCCTTCCCCTTCTCCCAAGCTCAACTTAACTTCCTCACTCTAGGTTTCTCTATCCCACTCCCTGAGCAGTGCAGGATCATGGAGTGGAAGTGTGTTATGGTCAGTACGTAGCATTTTCTCTCTGCTGCTCCTTCCTCCTCACATTTCCCCTGCTCCACTGTGGAGCTCTCTCGGGCTGCAGTCCTTCAGGGGAAAAAAATGTTCTCCAGTTCCTTCAGGAAATACCCTGAAGTCGAATATGGGTTCTCCCACAGGTTGCAAGGGGTATCTGCTCCATCCTGGGTCCTCCATGAGCTCTGGGGAAAATCTGCTCAACTGCTGTGGAGCACCACCTCCTCCTCTGACCTTCCTGTTCCCTCTGCTGTTTTTCAGTTTCCTTCCCAACCCCCACCCTTCCCAGCTTGTCCAGTGTTTTTTGCCTTCTCTTATATGTTTTCATCGAGGTGCCACAGACAAGTTGGGCTCAACTTTGGCCTGTGGTGGGTTTGTTTTGGATCCAGCTGGAATGGACTGTCGAGCACAGAACCGCACTCTTCCCAAAGAGGCCACCCCTGTAGCCGACCCCAGCTTACCAAAACCTTGCTACATGGCCACATATACCCAATACAGCCATTCACCTTTAGCAGTACAAGTGCTTTTTATCTTTCATAATTTCTTTTTAGATTAATAAAATTGAAATATTTAGACTTTCTGTGTAAGAAAGTTATACTCTCCAATTATTTGCTGCCTAAAGCTGGTAGAAATGCGAGGTGGTAAAAATTGGTGGTTGCACCCTGTTCTTTTGCCATTATTCATACTCTCCTCCGTTCTCATTTTTGTCCTCTCGTCTTATCCAATTCACTGTCAGAATATGCTGACTCCTCAGGACTTCTTCATCACAGTGTGTTAAAGCCAGGGGCTAGCAGCAGCTTCCAAAAGCGAGTGTATTTAAAGTCAAGGAAAAGATCAGCTATAAGGACAGAAAATGCTGAAGCTACATTTCAGGTAATTCAGCGTAGTTTCAGTGTTGTCTGGAAAAAGTCATGGACAGATAACTAGAGTAGGATTATTTTAAGTCGAAGATCAGAAATCTTCAGTAGATCTGCATAGGGTAAGCTTATGGTGAGCGTCCAGTCAAACTGTTTTCTGGATCTAACCTTCTAACTCCTTCATGTAGGTAGGAACTGAATTCAAGTAATTACAAAGATATTTTTCCTAAAGAATTTTTGATTCAGACTTTTAAGTAAAAGACCAAATGTTGTCCATGGTCAAGTAGTCTAAAAATAATAAAGCGGTAGCACTGGAGTCTACTCCAAAACAAATCTGCTTGTTTAAAAAAAAGGTTTGATGAAGGAGGATGGCAGGATGGGAAAATGTAACATTTCAAAGGCAGTAATATTATGGGCAAGTTATGGATTTACCCTAGTGTATTTACTCAAACAGTATGGTGCAAAGTACAAGTAGTTAAGCTGATGTGATTCCAGAAAGTGACACTGCTCTGTTCTTTTTCAGCTGTTCACATTATAGAATTCTGATCATTAAAATCAGTGATTATTTCTCTTACTTGAATGCGTTTTGAATTGTTGACTTCAATTTATTATGAATTTTCTAGTCTGTCAGTGGCTGAAAAAGTGTTAATTAGATTATACTTTCTTTCAAGGAAATACAATTATTTGATACGATACTGATGTTTATTCATAGTTTTAGCATTTTAGATTTTATTTAAGACCTTCTAACAAAATATTTAATACAGCTGACTATTTTCTGGTTGTGATTTGATACATATAAGCAGAATATACTTTCATTTTATATTATATATTATACTACTTTTTTCCTGGGATTGTAGATTGAAATTCTCATAGACAGAGCTGAAAAAGAACTTGAGGAATTGCAGTCCAAGTGGTAGCATCAGTTAGGTAAAGGTATTTGGGAGGCTATATGTATTTTCAGCATCCAGTGGTTAAAATAAGTGATGGACACAAGCTTAAATTCAAACCTCCTCTTGCCAAGACAATGGAGTTACAGGTGAAATGGTTCTAATTTCACTTCTTCATACTACCCAATTTAATGAATACCAAGTGGGGGGAGCATATCAAATGATTTCAGGTGAAAAGTGATACATGTACTTACTCATTTTGTTCCCACCAAATTTGGAATTAAAAACTTTGCCACTTATTACATGATTCATAAATCTGTGTTGAAGGAAAGGGCAACTGTTTCATAATCTTATGATTTTGATGCTTTTGATAAATTGGAAATAGCTGATTATTATAGAAATACTTAAAACTGTTTCCAAATCTGACTAGTTTTATGTTACCACGGATACGTTGCTCCATTATGTGATGAGTCCTGTGACTAAAAAAAATCCTAAAGTTTACTGTCCAGTAAAGTGGATAATTTCTTGATACCTCTTAATTGTAGAAATTGAAATTTAGTCATGCAGGAACATTTTAAAAGTTCTTGAAATGCTATGTTATTGGTTTCTGAAACGGGATAAATATGGCCAGACAGGGGTTACTCTTCAGGTGTTCAAACAACATCTGATGAGTATTTGGATGTAAAACAGTGGCAAGAAGATCCATGCAGCCTCTTGCTGTTCAGCTAATCAGCATTAACGGCACCTGACTATGCGGTTTGTCTAATCCAGTCCAAAAGAATAGTCATCCCAAAAAGATGCGATCAGCTGTGCAGCGGTTTGAGTACACCGGAGTGCTCAGTGGCTGCAGGGACTCTGCCAGCAATGAAATCTGCTGCTGCTGAGGCCGGGGAGCCCCCAGGCTTGGCGGAGGAGGATGAATGAATGGCACTGAGAAAGGACGGGTATCTTGAAATTCTTGCTTTTTCGGTCTGCTCCCCCTGGTTGTTCTCAGCGTAAGAGTGGCCGCTTCAGATGAGTTCAGTAAAGGCCATCTCTTTCAGTCATGTTAGCCACCGGTGTTTCTGGAGCTGTCAAGCAAGAGCGTTAAGACTCTTCTTTTTAGAAACAGAATTTCAGAACGCCCTCAAGAAACAAGCTGTGTTGTGCTTCCAAAATAAGATGCACAAAATTTTGTGGAATTCTTAAATTGTTTTTTTATTTAAATTAGCATGTTACCAGTTTCTTCTTTTTTTTTGCCTGTGATAGCTGGAACCCATATGCTTTCCTGAAAGCTGGAATTTTAAGAGGTATCCTTTTTAAGGTAATATGGATGGTGTTAAAGTATTATATTAGTCAATGTCTCTCTACCAGAAAAAATGCTATGAGTAGAGATGATTTCTATTTAAATGAAAAGGTTTTTTTCACACTCTGTTACAGCTCCATTTTCAGTATTAGCTGCCTTCATGTATGATAGTAACATATACAGGCTTATAAGTGATGATACTGTTAAAGCAGAATACCAAATTTTGGCATAGACTGTATGTATCCACCAACACTTTTGCAGGGGTGTACTGTATAATATTAATAGGACTAATATGCTTATTTTTAATCAGTTTGTATGGAACAGGCAGCTAGTATGGGGAGCTTTGGTGAAAATGGCATAAATGCTGGAAAAATGAGAGTTTCGTGAGAATTTGTAAATAATCCTAGGTTCAAAGCTACCAATGGAGATAAAACCTCTACCACTGGCAGTTTTCTTTAATCTTGGGGTTGGTGAAGATTGGGTTATAGAAATACAGAATTTTTTTAGACTAGATTTTTGTTTTTTACACCGGCCTTTTTTATTTCTGTTATGATTTTTTTTTTTTAAATCAGTTTTTGGTGTTTCTTAATCGGGACAGTATAGAGAGAAATAATAAAGTAGACATGACAATGAAAGTACTGTATTTTTTTTTTTTTAATGTACTCTTTTAGTAGTCAATACTGCTAGGGGTAGGAATTGTGCATGTCTGTTGCTGGATAGCATCTAGCACGGTAAAGCCTTAACTGGGGTCTTTGGTTACTCTTGCAGTAGAAATAAAGAACTGTGTGAACAGCTCCAATATGAAAATAGTCATACTGATGGATTGGTGAGAAGGCATTCCAAAATGGAGGTTTAATAGTATTTCTCAATTAATAGGTACTTAGCTTTATGTTTATTTACATTGTATGGCTTTGCATAAATCAGTATCTGGGTTATTGTCTTAGAAATCATTTTTTTCTTTATTCAAGCAAGATTTACTACTTAATGTTGGATTAAATCTACACTTAGGCTCATTTTTATATTTAGAGAATTATTGGCCTTGTCATCAAGCTTTAGGAGAGAGCAAATCATACATTTTTTTTTTGAGCTTGTTTATGGTGCCACTTGTTACTTTCTACTACACACCAATGCCCACATTATAGGTGATCTTTACCTCTTAATTTTATACTCTAATACAGAATTTTTCAGCAAAACCTGTACTGTACCATAGTTCTAATTGTCTGGTATTCTTCTCTTTCTTCTAGTGAAGGATTTGGTATTGACCTGTATTTGTAATGGACTCCAGGAGTAAGTGGGTGTTAGTCTTAAAACAGCATCTCCATCCCTGTGACTAGTCACTGAAAGATCCGTCCCTTTCTGCGCCACTCGTAGCCGTCCCTTTCCTGTCTCAGGAATGTAGCAAGTTAAATGTATGAGAGTTAAGTGGTCTGGTTTTAGAGGTTAAAAGCATGTGTTGCTATGTTGTACCTAGAAAGACACAGGGCGATTCAGTTTTTCAGAGCGGAGAAATACTGCTCTCAGTTGTCAGAAATACTGACAAACTCACTTCTGTGTTTTGCATTAAGCATATTCAAACATGATACGAAGTGATCTGTCTTTTTATGGCCTGCCTCAGAATTGCTTGAGGATCTTCAGAAGCTATTTAAATTAGAAGAGGTGTGGTAGGAGGTGATTTTTAATTATAAAGATCCTTAAATATTATGGGTAGGAAGGTTAAAATAAATTATATATAAAACAAATATATCTTTGTGGTTCTTCCTGGATAATGGTTTTCCTTGACAATTTGCAGGTGAGAAATTCACTGAGAAGAACCTGCAACATGTGCCGCTTATAATAGACAAAATTAATGTCCAAGATGTAAAGTATGGGAGTGTTCCTGTTTAATCCTGTGTCTGCTTGGAACACAGCTTTCTGCTTAGTCCTCCTTTATATTTGAAACTTGTTTCCGTACAATCTCCAGACCACTTCTAGCACTGAAACACATTTAAAATGTAAATACATATAAGTTGCATGTTACACTTCATGGGACTTTCTTGTGTTTGCTGCTAATAAAAAGTATTAAATTAAAACAAAACAGAATTTCTGAGGAAGATTTTCCATGTGGTAGGGTTTTGTATAATGACTTTACATGTAGAACAAAATCATCTAAGACTAAAAGCAATGTCAGCTTTTTTTGTTGTTTTTCTTTGACCTGAAGATGTATTGCAGTGTGCTGAACAAGTGTTGCAATGTGAACTCGGATATAAAATTTGTAAGTGAAATTTTTCTACAGGACAGGAAAAAAAAATCCTGTACTGCAGTGACTCAGATTTTTACAGGAAACTAACCTTTTTCAAGATTGCAAGTAATATATTTGAATTAAACTTTATTCCTCCTGCAAATCATTGTGTGGTGGAGAGGAGGGCTATTTTTAAACACATGCTGCATGTGACTACTGATTTATATGTGTATATACAATTGTGGTTTGGAGTGTCTTCAGTAAAGCAATTTTTACAAATAGAAGTAAATCAGTTTCAGTTTTATCTGGAACAATTTTATAAAATTTTCAAAAGAACATTTACAGATTTGATGTTATTTTTAGGAAATACACAAGCATAAAGTCATCAAATAATACATTCTTGTGTCCTGATATTTTTCCATATGATAATATGGAAATGTATTGGCTTCGTTTGTTGCAGGAGACAAAGGACTTAGAAGAACAGAGTACCAAAAGCCAAACCCCATCCACAAATCTATAAACTTACTTTCTTCTCTCTCATCCCCACCCTGCATTCATATATTTCCTGGAATTCAGGTCCATATTTCCATTCTTCTGGTCTCTCTGCTCTTTTTTTTCTGAATCATATTTCTGAATTTTTGTAGAGAAAAGAACTGCAGAGAAAAAAGAACAAGCCAACTAACCAAAACTACTATGTGTTGCCCTTGCAGTTGCTTCAACAGCCTTCGAAGTACTGAAAAATTCTAGGTTGAGAACTGTTACACTGCCAGGTTTTATCAACTGTGCAGGGTTCCCTGGTGGAGTTGGGAAAGGGCTTGTCAGAGGACTACATACTCTTCCTTATTTCATCTTCTCAAAAGAAAAGTAGCTCTTCCTTGGCACCATATTCAAACTGCCCAAACTCATTTGAGAATGTAGGCTATTGTGATGCTTAACTGTCACTAAATGCTGCTCAGCCTGGCTTCAGTTCCCATTTGATGTTTGCAGCTGGGGGCCGAGTGTAGTCTTTAAGCTTCCAATGCAATTTTTTTTTCTTATTCCTTCCATATGTAAAAAGCAATTGTATGGGTTCCATTCTTGTGTTTTCCCTTTTCAATTTGATGATTGTAGAAGCCTTTTAAGGGGCAGTTGAAGGACAAAGGTTTCCTAGGGAGCCATCCAGCAAAATTATTTGGTTATTTGATATAATCAAAGACAGCTGAAATATGACTGAAGAACACTTTGGAAGACAAAAGTGATACTGTTGTCAGTGGAAGAATTTTGAGGGACTGACAGTCCTAAATTTGTCATCTTTGGAAATTACAAGTCCACAATTAGTTACTTATATTAGTAACAAACCATATTATTGGATTAATTTATTGCACTGAGATCTGATATAGTGGCATATGCAAGATCATATCTAGTTGACTAGAGAGAGTTGTGTTAGGTCAGTGGCCCTCTCATTCCTACTTCGCTTCTCAGCTTAACTGTGGCAATTCAGTATATGTGGCATGAAGTTGCCAGTATTAAAGATGTCAGTTCTGTCATAAGAGTGTCCTGCTATGGCATGCTGGGTCTGTATACAGAAATGATTAAGCTCCATCTACGTGGAGACTAGACTGCGAACATCTCTTCCAGAAACCACTTGAGAACTCTCCACCGTGTTGTCCAACACATACACAGATTTATTGACCTTTGTTTCTTAAACAGATAACCACATAGCAAAGTGTGTGTGTGAGGGGCTTATGCATACATACACACACTAAATTACTTTTTTTAAGAAAGGACACCTTGCTGTGTCTGATCAATGTACTCGACTGCATGTGCTGCTTTTGTGGGTGAAAGATGTGAGCTGTGTTGTTTAATGACGGTTACTGCAAGACTAGTTGAAGAGCTTGCATAGACTAGAATTGCTGGAACTCTTCAGCCGTTACACAGACTGGTGTGTACTCAGCCTTCGTCAGGTGTAAATTCAGCATATGCAGGTGATGCAGTTGCTAACCTCCAGCATGCCTGCTGCTAGATGTTTTTCACTTACCTGATGTTTGCCTAAGAGCCTAAAATCTGTATGTGGGTCTGTTTTCAAGTATTTTAGCCAATGATGTAACCTAGAAGTCACCATTAATACCTAAATCATACCTGATTCCATCTGCTCGGTAGTTGTGTTTTCATGCTCAGAATTTTTCTCTGTCCTCACTTCCATCAAAGCAGGCAGTTCAGTGGGAAACTTGGGACTCTGGTGTCTGCTTGTTTTTACCAAAGGAACCTTTGTCATTTTATAGAAGCTTTCAGTTTTTGACTCAAGTACAGTTTTATTTCTCTTACCCATAGGACTTATGTGTGTTTCTAAAGCGGTGTGTGTAGAATCAGAAAACAAAATGAGAAGGGACATCAAGAGGTGATCTGCTGTATACGCCAGTCTAAGGACAGGCTTATCTATCTACATCTGTTAATCTTGATACATTCTGATATTTTGCCGATATTAAAATTCTAAAACATCCCTGGTCAACACCACTTGTAATACTTAACTATCCTTACTACTAAAAAGGGTTTGATAAGGCGGAGTGTTTTCTTTTGATATTTTTAGTACCTAATATGAATTTCCCTTAAGCTTATTAGTTGTGCTGTCCACTGTGGACATTATGCAGCAATCTTTTGCACATTTGATGAGTACAAAAGACTTCACCATCACACCTCTCTCCCATTTTTTTTTTTTCCTTTCTTCAGATAAACTGGTTAAAATTCAATTTTTTATTTTTTGTTTGTTTGTTTGTTTGTTAGAGAGCTAGAAACCAGATCACTACTCCTGATTTTTTTTTTTTTCCATTTTTCTCAGAACTTTCTTGGAGGATAGAGCCCGAGACTATACACAGTACTGCTGGGTTCCTTCTGTAAAGTTGCTTTATAACTGTTTACACAGAGAGAATCAGATATCACAGTCAACTTGTCTAATAATTCCTCTAGAGCCTGTGGGACTCTTTATGCCGCTGCTGAACTTTATTCCAGTCTCAAAACAAGCTGTGCAGTGACACCATCTGGTTTATTTTTGCCTATATAATTCTTCCTCATTTAAATTGCTGTTTCAACCTAATTCAGTTTAATCTGCTTTATAAAAACCCTCTCCTTTGCTTGTAATAGCTTTGTTTGTGTCCTCATTTGGTGCTGCCCACACAGGACTTCTCCTGATTTCAGAAACAGAATTGACATGTCTCCCACAAGAAAAGTTTGTGGGGATGGGGCAATATACGTTATAAGGCTAACTAGTTCTGAAAATACAGACTAGCTTTTCGGTACAGAAGACCTTCAGTTCTGAAGTACCTGCAAACTTTGAAGCTAAACATGGGTTGAGAACAGTCGTTCTGAGTTTAACATAATTAACTTAATCAGATAGTTTAAGAGAATATTTCTGCTACTTAAGTTTGAAATTATGAATAAAAGAATCATGACAAGGATTTTTTTTTGCTCTTTTTGTTATGATTCACTTAGAGATTCTCCGTGATCATGGTTTGTTTAGAAAAGCCTTGAAAAGAACTCATTAACGCAATAAAGCAAAAGGAGAAGTCAGAGAGAGGGTAGCTCTCTTCTGTTTGGTGTTCCAGCATGGGCAACTAGAAATGGGTGGGCTCTTACTGAATTAGGAATTAGTAAGCTTCCATTGCTCGTATTGTTAGTGATGACCATTAAATGCTACATTCCTGAAATACAAACACGAACATCTGATAACTGATTTATTTTTTCTTTATAAACAAACACCTGCAGTATTTTTCTACCTAAGGTCATCAATTTCATATTGACAGTCTTTCTCATAATGGAACATGAATTTGGCCTGTCTTTGCAGCATTTGATTATACAGTCTAGGATTGGATGAGAAGAAAAATCACAGTTACCTCAGTCAAAAGTGGTGAAGATTAATGAAAGGGAAAAAGATCAGGTTATCGTTTTCTCTTGAAGAGAAAACTTGGTCATTTTCTGGTTTCTGTTACAATACAAAGATTCCGGGGCAAAATCTCAGGAGGGATGGAGAGAGGAAAACCGGTACAGTTCATGCAGTTGGTAGGATAATTTGGCCTACGTACCACTAAGATTACTCAATTTGAAAACTCAGAAGATGTGTCTGTTGCTGGAATTCACAGTTATAGTAGCTGAAATATTTTGTGGCTTTGAAAAGTATAAACTAATTCTTGCAGATAAACCAGAATTTATCTGGGAGAAGGAGTGATTTACACAGTTAAGTTACTACTTTAGTTTATGATACCTGCTTATATAGCTTTTAGCTACCACTTCTTGTAAGGGTGCCCGGATAGGTTTGATTTTTACATAGCAGTTGGAGAGGTGGTGGTGTTTGCGGGAACAGATCTTTCACTGATAAAGCTACTCTGCTTAATAAGAGACTGTCGCCAGAGCCGTGCCTTGTTTTTTTTTTTTAAAAGTGATTTGTTAATCAAAGATGTATTGTCTGACAAAATCTATTTGTAGTTTTATGTTGAATGCAGCAAATGCTTTTGGACAAAAAAGGAACGAGAATGTATTTTCATTCTTCATTTCATTTTCAAGAATGGAAAAATTCTTCAAAGATGATTTTGGTATTTTTAATTTCAAATCAACATTTTAAGAGCAAATTAAGTTATGTAAAATTAAACAAGCATGAAAGCAAAACTGTTTGCAATAGTTTGTTGCTTTTCTTGGTGTGCTTTTGGTTTTGGGTAGACTCAAGAGTATTTTGATTTGTTTTTCATTATTCTCTGCCTCCTTGCTTTCCCCAAAATTTACTCATTGGGCTTGAACGATCAGCGACTCATACTGCTCAAAGGCTGTTGTCTTATGCAAGCAGCTTCTTTCTTAAGGACATGAAACCCAGTTTTTTTTCCTTTGTCAGTAATGCAGATTAAGAAGTTGACAGGAACCATAGAGTTATATATAATTTTACAAGCAAGAACTTAAATACTTGGGCATACTGAGTTCAAGGAGGAAGTCAGGATTAAAAAAAAAATTAAAAAAACCCAAACATTACTGTGATTAGGAGATGAAAAACATTTCATTGTTACTGCATTTGTGAAAATGGTAGCAATTTTTATTATATGTAACATTTTTTCTCAAAGTGACTACAGTTGAATGTGATTGACGCAAATGAGCTGTGGTGGGTTTGGTTTTTTTTTTTCCTTTTCCCTGCTAGTAGGCAGGAAAGAATCAAAGTGCAGGGAGTTTTTTATTATTGCATTTAAGTATGGTCTCTTTGAACAGTCTGGCTGCCAGGTTTGTTAGGAATCTTATTTAGATGGCAGTGTTCGTTACCTTTGTTAATACAATATTGTCAAATAATAGCTTGAAATCTGTAGGTAAAGTGTGCAGATAGCTGAGCTGATTTAACAGCTCAACACTGCCAAACAAAAATCTTCCTCTTTTCTATCTGTGTGCCTTCCACCTCCCCTTGTATACGGTCCATTCAGAATGCTGTAAGATTCTGCAACTCAATAAGCAATGAGAGTACTAGACCAAAGAAGAGTTCTTTGCCAGGTTACGGAGCTGGATCAGCTTAGCACAAGGTCCAAAGAGCACCAAAAATGGCTTAGTACTGGGAGGGATCGTAGAACTGAAAGTTGGTGTGTGGGGAGGAAGGAGGGGTTTAGGATTTGAACGGAATCTGATTCTTCGTCTTTTGGTGGAGGTGAGCTCAACGTTGGCTCAACTGTATGTAACGCTCCTGTTTGAGAAGTTGAGTGGTACAATGTGTTTTTCAGGAACAAATTGGTACCCAGAAATTGTGGTAAATTCTTCTGAGTCCCTGTCGTGTGTTCCCCCTCCCCCCAGTCAAAACTAAATGAATGAGTTGAGGTGATCTATCCTTTTAAGGACTACACATCTTTTCTTGCCATCCATTTCTGTTATTTTATTTTATAGAAAGTCTTGTCTTTTTTTTTTGTTTGAATTGCAGAAGCAGTAGCTACCAGAACCAGGAAGATGACCTCACCAAAACCCAAGAAAGGCACAGCAACCAGAAAGAGAGTCCAGAAGTAAATAATAAATGGAGCAACAAATTAAGTTGCTCTTTGGCTCATCTCTGGGTTTTTTTCAGTTACTGTAGCACTGGAATCTTCTCCTTTCCTTTTTAAATGATGAATCCTGTAAAAACATGAACTGCTGTTTGTACCTGTTTTTGAAGAGTAAATGTTTTATTAAAGTATTTGCATAATTTATGTATAATACCAATGCAAAATTTTGCCAACTTTGAAGTGAGGATGCATTTTTATTCTTTATATACAAAAATTCATGTCTTAAAGGCAGACTAAAAGAAAGTGCTTTTTTCTGCTTTATAGTGTAGAAATAAAGCCTTATTTAGTTTTGTTATGGGTGCTTTATAAGGAATGGCAGTGTGGCATCTAGTGTCTTCTAATTTTGAGTAAAGTCTTATTGGAGGTCACTTAGATGTACAGTGAGATGAAGTCTGAAATAGTAGAGCCATCTTTTAAGTATTTCTCAAGTATTTGAATTAAAACAAGAGAACATAAGGCAAAATTCCCATCCTTCCATTCTAGTTTGTTATAAAACGTGTTCAAACAATTCTTTGGAGGACAGATAGTGAATTTTTGGTTTGGTTTTGGTTTTTTTTTTGCATAATATTTGTGTTTGTATCATTTTTCCAATTATTCAGAGTTTCTCTGGAAAGAAAGAGACCAGAATTTCAGACATGGGGCCCAGGACAAAGAAAAGAACCAACCAAAAGCCAATGCCCATTCTCAACACACCTGCCCCCCCCCCCCCGTCAGGTTTTCTTTTTGTGTTAGTGAAAAGGCTAGAAAAGTTATAATTACGAATAACTGTAAAGTATCTAGTTCCAGTGAAAACTTGATTCACATGTGCTTCTCATAACAAAATAATGGTTTACCTTTTTTTAATAGTTAAGAAGCACGTAACGTTTCTTAAAAGTACTTCCTTGCCTGGCTTTGAGTCTTCATTTCAGAATTGTAAGTCAAAAAATGCAGTGTTTCTTTTCAGTGTGAAATACCACTACTTTTCATTTAGAAACTGCAAAAAATACGTGTAATTAGGGCATGAACATCAGCCTTATCAGGGAGACTGCTTTATGAAGTTTGGTAAACGAAAAGGAATCCCTGTGAGCTAATGGGCAGGGTGTCTGTGCGGATGTCCAGTGCTTTGCTTGCTTGTGTAATGTCTGAGTAGCTACTCGCTGAAATAAGTATGTTCTAGCATAAAATGTTGAATGAATGATGGGGTTATGCTCTGAGAACACGGGAGTCCGTTGTTTTGAAATAAAACTGGAATAACATATTTAAAAGATCTGGTGCCTTCTCATTTCTGTTCTGACTGCTGTACAGACATTTTCCTGGGTATTAGCAAAGTGTGCCTGACGACTTTAGGCATAGCATTCTCTTTGTTTCAGATGTAAAAATAGGGCTGCTAAAGCCTCTCATATTTAAAACTCCTCAAATTAGACTATCATTTTACTGACTTCATTGAATCATTTTGTTCAAAAAGTATGTGACACTATTCTGAAGAACTATTGTCAGGAAAGCATATTGTGTTCTCTTGCTTGTCTTGCATACTCAAAGTTCATTCTTTTGTACTTCAGTTGTTTGACATTTTAATTTTTTTAGTAACTTATTTACTGGTAAACTTCCTTTCTTTACTTTTAAAGTTGTTTTCAAGGAGCGTGTTTTCTTTTGACACTACCAAAGCCAAACACAGACATTTCCAAATATTTGCAAAGAAGGTTTTGAGGTGCAGATTTCATAAGCCACCCCTACCTCTTCCCACCCCAAAAACGTCCTGGAAAAAGTTTGTCCTGGCCAAGTGTTCTGCAAAGAAAAAGGGTGCTTTCCAGTCTAGGTGAATGTTGTTTCAGGGCTTGTCTCTGCTCACAAGAGATTGTGCAAAACTACAGTGTTCACAGACAAGAACGTCTCTGGCTCACTGGTGTTTAAAGTGCAGGACGGTCAGGATGAGCCGTGGAAGGCGTGATAATACCTGCAGTACTCCTGTATGTATTGCATACAGTATGCGGTTGCACACATATGTTTTCGCTGTTTTGCAAACCAGTGATGGGGAAATAGACCACTTTATAGGAGGCGGAGGGTGCAGTAGGATTTTGTTGACATCCCCATTTGAAAGTAAAGCCCCTAACACAAAAGAAGCAAGCTGCCTTTAGACTGCATTTACTGCTCTTGATGACTCCAGTTGTGTGTAAATATTAGAAAACAGCAGGGTCCTGCATTCCAAGAATCACTTGAGCAGTGCCATGAAGACAAGTGTCCTTACTGGTATTGTAGTCATACTCCCAAGCTCTCCTGCTGTTTCTAATCTGTGCGCACAGCCGTGAAAAAACTGGACTGACATTTACAGGCACAGCAGGGAGACACTTGAGTAGGGAATGTTAAAGACTCCGCTACCTATGTTTCAAAGTGGCCACCATACATGATAAATCTTCACAGGAGAACTAGTCGGCACTTCAGCTGATGGTGTAATGAGGATATTGATAATGAAGCACAGAATGCTTCTTTTAGTGCTCGAACATTTTGCAGACCGAGTGTTCGCATTTTTTGCCCTAATCGAAAATGTCTGGATAGAGAATCAAATTCAGGATGGGTATAAGATATTTCTTAGATGATGCTGATTTGATAATTTTTACAGGAATATTTCCTAACAAGTTCATATAAAATAATAACATGATTCCCCGATATCTGTTGCAGCTAGCATTGAGAAGGGGGTCAGCTGCTTTCCCGAGTAGTTTGACAGACTTTACTCACTGTTTTGTCCCAGTGAGCTGCCAGATTTGGGATGCCATAATACCAGTAATGCAATTAGGTTTTCTGCACGTTGTCTGGTTGACTTCTCAGTTAAGAGTTTCTTTCCCTTTGGGAATAAGACTAGACAGACTGTCATTTGCTATTACTAATTCTGCTTAGCATTATCACTGGAGCTTTTTTGTAATTAGCTATCTTAGTTGGCTCTTAAATTTTAATAGCCAATTGAAGCTACATTTTAGCCAAGTTCCATATCTAAATTGCATTCAGTCCATTAACAAAGTTGGTTAAAAGGCTATTAAAACAAAAGCCAATATATGGTGGTTAGCACTTACGTGTTTGCAGCAGTAGCAGTACCAGCCTCCAATGAATATTCTCAAGAAATGGCACTTCCTTCCAGCAAAGGAAGTGCACAAAGAATGACCAAAGTTTGTTTTGGGAACAAAGGCTGATTATGCGGAATACTTGCAGAAAAGAAATAAAATTGAAGTGTGTCTTTTCTGGAAGAAGGTGGGAGAGATGAGGGGGGGAGACGCGGAAGGGGGCAATTAATGGTTCTGCTCAGATTTGACAGGTTCTGGAAAAGCCAAATAAACAAAGTGATGTTTTTCTCAATTTCGGCTGATCAAAATTATTAGCAAAACCATCTGAAGCACCTTCTGGTGGAATTGTCATCTTGCTGAGTTTAGTTTGTAAAACATCCTGCCAGACATTAAAAAAACTGTAAGCATGCCAGCACATCGGCTCAGAGCACCGCTTCTCTAATTGATAGACCCTATAATTTTCTTTTTTACTGAAGACCATGGCTGGATACCTCAGCCTCCCAAGTAATTTAACGTGGCATCAGTCTGAATTTTTTTATCCCTAGTAGCACTTGTTTAAATTAGATTTTTCTCCTCTTTTCTTTCTTAAGGTGTAGACAGGAGATTAACAGCCTTGGGATCATCCTGTGACAAATAATGGCTTTCTCAGACTTTTCTGCTTTTAAAAAAAATCTTTACTGTCGTGAAGACATCAGATATTAATACTGCTACAGTTTTAATAGAGAGTCTACCAGTTGCTGATGAGTTGTTTCAGGGATGGTTTGCAGTGCCCTGTATGGGTAATGATGGATAAGTATCAGTAGCTTCATTGTAGGAGGTGTGAGTCAAACCCCAGATTATGTCTGAATAACCAGTATATATATGCTTTTACCCGCATATATAGTGGGACATCTAAATTAGAGTTTCCATAGTGCGCCAGTTCCATTGTTAAACAAGACTTAGAGCTGGTGCTCACTGAACGTGAGTTGGATCCCGTTGTTTGTAGCTGCACTGCAGTATCAAACTGATTGGGAAAGCTCTGTGGCAGTAAGTGCCAATTCCTTCGCCGCCCATGCTGGTTTGGAGGGTCTGGGCTCTTTGCAATGATGCAGTACTCAAAGGCAGAAGGAATCTGTTTTTATCTGTCTGAGGACTGATTTTCATGATGTGCTTTCTCATAGGCCGGGAGGAAGCAGGTGTGGTGGGATCAACTTCTTTGGAAATTCCTGGAGTCCTAACTGGGAACTCGTGGACAGCTTTATGCAACTGCACGCTAACTCACATGCATTTCGGTTTTCTTCCCCAATATTTTCAAGATTGAGCGGCTGAAGATTTAGAGAGGTGATTCCATGAATCCTTTGCTTCATTTTAGGCCTTCTTTATCTCTGTGGATGATACCTGTACAGCAACACTTCGGTGGGTTTTTTTTCCTTTTCTCCTGGAGGGATATATAGAAAAGGGAATATACTATTTATGTGAACTGAGTTTTGCCTGGGTGCAGAGTAAGCCAGACAGCTCAGAAAAATGCAGCAGCTCTGACTGGATGCTATGGACTAGTTTTCTCTACACTGATGTGCCATGTTTTTAAACGTGAAATCACCAGCAGTATTGCACTTCTTTTTTTTTAGTGGTCTGTGTTTCATCCCAACCAAAACCTGTCTTCTTTCAGACTGGAGCATATCCTGCCCATGTAGGCTTCCATGCCAGATTTTAATGCCCTTGCATTTATGTCCACTGCATACAAATACTTAAGTATTTTCAAATGGACCTTAAGTTCCACAACTGCCTAAGCTGCTGATGAGTGAATCCTGGCAGCTTTTTCTTCACCATTGTGAATGCTGCAATAAGCCAAAATTGAGGTTTTGCATTTTCTCGGGATACCCCAAAGGGTAGAAGAGCTGTGGAGGAACTGTCATTTGATGGGAGAAAGATTGCCTCCCGTATTTCTACCCCTTGTCTTGGAAGGTCAGCCTTCCAACCCTGCAGACCTTAGCTGCTGTGATGAGTTTTTCATAAGTACACTCGAAAGAAAAGTGATGAGAACACAATGAGACAGCTGTGAAGTACAGTAGAAGTGAAAAGAAAATATACATTTTTATGAACTTCCCTGAACTAATTCCTTTTGCCAGACCACCCCAGACAGGAAGAAGCTGGCACAGTGGTAATCTGCATCTGCAGCTTCTGAGAGAAGAAACATTCTTCCTTGGCAAATGGAGCAAGAAACCTAGAAAATTAAGGATTAATATGTTCATTTATACAGAAGCAGTGAGAACACAATAACATGAAATACAACCAAGGAGGATGCATTTAGAAGACAAAAGAGCCCTGGAAGGGAAGGTACTTAGCTTTGTTCAGAATGCAAACCATAACATGCAGTTCTGGGAATTGGTGAATTGCACAGCTGAGTGTTTAAAGAAATTACTTCATACCACAAGTAATACACGATCTGTGCCTTGAAAACCTGAAGGTACTTTCCTTTTCCTTTCTGCCAGCAGAGGAGTGGAATACTGGATCCACTTGAAAGTAAGTAACCCTCCAGCTAATTTTGTCTATCTGCTGCTAAACCTGAACAAAAATAGTTTTACTAATAAACTGAATTCCTTTCTGAAAACAGATATATCTATAAAAATGAAAAATGCCTTTATTCTTACATTCTCACTAATCTCTCATTATGGAGCTGTTTCCTTTGGAATGGTGAGGGTGGATCTGCGCTAGCAAATGTGCAATCCCTGACTCACTTCTAATAATGCTTTGCGATAGCCATAGCGGAAGGTCTACAGTAAACAGCACCATATTTAGAAGACAATATGGTGCTGAAAATATCTGGACATGGTCTAAGAAGTAGTGCCTTCTGTCACTGACAGAGCTGTTCATCAGTCATTTATAGGCTTCGGGGGTTTTTTAATCAGCCTTGTCAAACGTGGAAGGAGGTGGAATTTAAAACTCATCTCTTATCCAGACGAGGTGTCACCTGATATACCACCTTAGAGACTGGCAACGTTTTTTGCCTCTTCATACATTGGCCAGTTCCATGTGTGGCAGTGAGCTATCTCACTGATTGCTTGTTTCCCTTCCTCAAGTCAAAGCCCTCCTAAAAACGATCTTGAAACTCGTTGTCCATTTCTGGTATAAGCGCGGCACAAGGTTTTCTCTAAATCTGACCAGAATGCTTTTTTCTCTGCGTGGAAACTATTCTGTTTTGGGGGTGAATTCCAGTTGTTTATATGGAAAGCCTGACTTTTCTGAGGTGGTAGTGCCCAAAAATATCGCTTGAAGCCAGTAAGAGCTGCAGGTATTCAGTATCTCTGAAAATCAAGTTTGTGTTCCTCTAAAAATGTAACCCTTGCCTGCAAGAAAGATAATGATATTTTTGGCTGTGGCACACTGCTGAATTATCCTTTAAGAGTAGTGATAGAAGCCAAATCACAAGAGAAGTCCTAACAAGGAATGAGTAATTCGTGAGTGAAATTGCACGCTGCAACACAGTAACTGTTAAGCTCATCCACAGAACTTGTGCTTGAACTTGACATTAGTTGATTAGCTAAGGGTGCTGTGACCGAGGTAATGAGGCACCACAGGAGTGAGAAACAAATGTATTGAAATGTGTTTGTGGTTTTGCTGTGTTCTTCACAGTTTTTGCATGTTGGCTTTGTTTTAAGCTCTTTCAAGAGGCAGTTGTCTTCTTACCCATCTGCATAGCACCTGGTGTACTAGAACATGAGATGTTGCGTTCCTATGGTAAAATGAATTTTCTTTTATTAGTTACTTTGCTTACTTCACGTCAATATGCTTCTTCCTTCTGCTTTCCAAGGGAATTTTCGGGTTATTCCAACAAGTAGTTGAGCTTTATTAGACTAATTATTTAGCCTCATTAGGCTAATTATTAGCCTTATTGAAATTTACGTTGCCCTGAGGAGCGTTGAAAATGAGGAGAGCCAGAGCAGACCTGAGGCACTGGCAGGCATTGGAGCAGGCCAGGGCACAACAGACCCATGTGCTTATAGCTGAGGAAATAGGATTGCTGTTCTGGACAGGCTCTCTGCTTCTTGCCTAGGGTTGAAGATTCAAGGTGTGGGCCTTTCCTACACCAACGGTTACCTTGCTGCTTCCCCTTCATCATATCTGCCTGGTAACAGCAAAACAGAGCCATCCGCCTTGGGTCTTTCCTTCATCTGTCTCTTCCAGTCCTATTCAATCTGATTTCTTCACCCTTTAAGTGCAGAGAACTTTATTTGCTCTTTGATGCTCTGTCCTAATCAGAGCCATGCATGCAATGGTCAAAGCCCTGGGACTAGAAGTGTGAGTCCTGCACGGGTACTGGGGGACCCACTAGATCACTGCGGGTCATCTGGGCTTCACAGCTTGGTAGGGGCTGTGGTATTACAGGCAGCCTTCAAGGTGACACAAATAGTGGAGAAGGCTTTGCTCTCCACTTTCCCCTAATGTCTCTCCTTTTATTCCTCTCTTCCACTGTAGCATCTCCTCAGATCTTTACAGGATCTACAGACATTGTTTTTCCCCTTCCGTCCATTTTCCCTCTACTTCTCCCTGAAGACACATCTGAAGACTCATCAGAGAAGCCTACAGTTCACTGTGTTCCCACATCATGGTGTTGTCTTCCACAATCCTATTAGTTTCTCTGAAAGGCCATCAAATAGGGAATGAAAAAATTGTACCAAAGAAGTGATTTCTTCTGGAAAACAATTTTGTCCAGATGTATGATGTTCAACCACCAGAGTATTCCTTTACTTCATAGGCATGATAGTTTTCTGTGTATATGTATTGCCTTGGCATGGTTTCTTGGGAGTGTTTGAGTTTCTTAATGTATTAATGGTCCCCAAGGGAGACACAGCATAGATTATAAGCCCTTAATTATCTCATGAGTTCTCAAGTATCTAGATTGGAAGACGGACAAAGATTTTTGTATATCATATCACATTCCACCGGGAGCTTGTTTACTGTGGAAACCTGCTCGAATGCATGGATAGCCCATGTAAGTCAGCAGCAAGCAATGGAGAGTGTCCAGCATCTTAAAACTACAAGTTTTATTTTGAACTGCAAGATTTCTGTAGAGAAGTGCCAGGGGATATTATGTGCCCAACAGTTGATCGGTCTAGTAAAACACCAGCCAAACAGGGATCTGAGTCTCTGGTGGCAAAGGGACTTGCATCATTTTCTGTCTTAAGGATTATTCCCTGTTCATAAAGTGGAGTTTTAACTGAGAAACAATGTTCATTAAATAGACTGATCGTAAAGAAAAAAATGAATATCTACTAAGATATTTCCATTCTTTTTTTGTCTTTGTCACAACCTGAAGAAGATATCTTTGTCTGAGCTGGTAAATTTCAAACTCTGCCCTCATAGATGCATTCCAGTTATGGGCAAGAACATACCTGCCGTTGTATCACAAGAAGTGACATGTTTCTAGTATATGATCTGCTGGCAAGTTATTTAAGCCATCAGCCCACAAAAGACTGTAAGACTTGCATACCTACATACCTTACAGCAGAATTTACAGGCATTGCCGGTTACTTATGTTTCTACGAGATACGGTGCAGACGCAATCTGTTCTTCCCCAGTTCCTGGTGACATCGCAATGTCTGAAGAAGACATTCGTCAAGAGAAAGGGTAGGGAACATGTGGTGGGAGGATGAGAAAAAGTGATTTCAGGATCTCTGCTCCACAGATACCTGTCTCCAGGAAGTCACAACTCCCAACAATTCTGTGTAGGCTTGCTAATCATCACCTCTGCCTTTGATACTAGTCCACTACTCAATTTACTGTCACCAGTACTGTTGTAGAGTCCACTAGAAAGCTTTTCAATCCTGTCATAAGTTCTTCCAGGTCTTATTACAAGATCTGGATTTCTTGCTTTGTGTTTCTCTGGAGAACTCTGAAATATATGTCATCACTGCTGAATTTTCTGCATTAGCTTTTTAGTGGTAGGTTAATCCTGATAATTAATGAAGCGCTACCAAATGTAGTAAGGCAGACTTTTCGAACATTGCCAATAGGAAGGTTGGAAAGAATTACTGAATTTCTGAATGGAACACTGCCTTCCTCTCCAGAGTCCTGTGGGTTTTTTTGGTCTTTGTGGAGTATCAGCCCAGTCTGAGCACTGAAACAAGGTAGGGGAATAAAACTTCGATATATCTTTGATCATTCAGACTGCAGAAACTCAGGGCAAATCATTGCTGCTTCTTTCTGTTTTCAGAACAAGGTTTTTGAGAGCAGTCAAGTTCAGCAATAACTATTTTGGAAATTTAAACGGATCACTAAAATGCATTCATCTTTTTGCTTCCTTCTCATGAAAGTATTTGATTACCATTTGATGTTTGGAGGACATCACAGTCAGAAACCCTTTGCCTCTCACTGTTGTATCCTTTGCAAAGAAGAAGCTGAGTTCAAGAACCTGCCCCAGAATTCATGCCTACTTTCTACCTCCTTTTGAGAGGTTGAGGGGTGTTAAGAGTTGTACATAGCTTACAGAGGGCATACACAGAAGCGACACCAAATGGGATTGAACTATTTCTGAAATGTCCAAGGGTACCTCTGAGGCAGAGCAAAGTTCTTTTAAGAATTAGGGCATGCTATTCCTCTACAGTTCTTTGCTGTGGCAAAAATGGACAAGTCAGTGGATTAATTATGTGAAACTTGTATTCACATTAAGGATGAGGATAGCATGCATTGAAATTTATTTTTATGTTCAGGACTTCTTACAGTTGGCCTGTTTTACCAACGTAAAGATTCAGTCCATTCTTCATGTGTCTTTTGTGTCCTTATCAACAATCCTGACATTTTATTGATGAGATATAAGTATGAAAGGGAAGACTCTACAAGCTCAAATTCAGAAAAACAGCTTTTTATAAAGGCTTTTCCCCCCCTTAAGCTGTTCTGTCCTCCCTACCCTGCAAAACATAAGCAAGCATGAGAAGAGAAGAATTAATCAACAGCAAACCAAATGATATAAAGAGAGACATTATTGTTCACCTGTCCTTTTTAGAAGGGTAATTGAAAGAGACAGAAGTCAACTAAATTTAGTACACTAAAACAATGTACAGTACTGTGAGTTCCTCAACCTAATGGATCAAATGCAGTTCTTTAAATCCTTGCCATTGCAAATCCAAGGAGAGAGAATAAAAAGAGGCTTTATTTTCAGAGTTGTTATTCAGTTAACTGGAAAATAATTTCCAAAGATAAAAAGACTTCCTTAATGCTTTACAAAGTGTGGATTCTGGTTGGAATTTTTTTGTTCTGCAAAAAGTTTTCATCACCAGAATCTCTTTCATTCCTTGTTCAGGGATTTAAAACCCACATTCAGACCTGTCAGCTCTTATACTTGGAGAATGAGACTCATTCGGTTGATTCCTGTCTCACACGTTTCCATAGATAGGCTGGATATCAGTCAGAGAGTAGATTCACGTTACGGCTAAGCCAATCTAATGGGTACATGGGGTCAGTAGCACAGTCCTGTTTCCTTTTCTGCTCCCTAGTTTTGTGTTCCTGCCCCTTTTGCTGTGCCAGTGACCCTGCAGTGAGCTTGCTTAACCTGCTGAGGGTACAACCCTTTTGTTAAAACAGGGGTTGGGGTTTTTTGTTTGTTTGTTTTCGGAAGGAAATTTTAAGGCCCCTTTATCTAAGAAATAATTATTTTTCCCTGGCCCTTAATACCTTAATGTCATTTGTTACAGGGCTGGATGCAAATCATTCAGGCACTCGCCAAAAGTGGTCATTGGGCAGCTCTAAATACCTGTCCTGTCCTAAGAGTCCTACACTCCTTTCTCAGAAATTCCCTCTGCCTTCTAACAGTGGAGAATTAGCCAAGTATCTCATCAGGCTGCATCGTTGTGCCTTATCACTGCTGTTTTCCTATTGAGAAATACACATAGCAAGTAGCACGTGGAAGTCAATTATGGAAAGCAGGCTTTTGCAGGCCAAAAGAAGAAATGAAAAACCTACAATTACCTCAGTTTTCCAGCACTGCATCTAGCAGTGGAGCCTTCAGCATCACTAGGCATTGTCACTCTCAGCCTGGTGCTTGCGCCACACTTTGCTGTTCTTCTTGTCACCAATTAAGCAGGTCACAGGGTTAATTCAAGAATGTCCATTTCAAGCTATTAACTTTGTAATCAGAAAAAGTGTGGGGTTGGAATACGATGAACTGATTTAGAATAATTTCCAGGCCTGTCAAGATGCACGTGCTAGCCCTATGACTACAAGAAACATGCAGTGGAAGCTGAATGATTGGAAAGGACAAGTTGGAACCAGTTTGCTCCTAGGCCACCCTGTATGGGTTCTCATATTATGATAAAGCTACGCTTACACAATAGGTGGATTTGATTGTTCATGAAATGGATTACCATTAAGTCTATGAGGTGGTCATGACATTATCTTTCACTGTAACAATGAAAGGAAACAAAATACACAACCTTTCATGCAAAAGCAGTGGTCCCCAGGAAAGTCTCTTTGTGTTGGAAGGATGATGAGAGCCTTCAAAATTTTAGGCCTTCACCTGAAATGTGCATGTCTGAAGCTTTGTGTGTTGTAATTATGAAAGGAAGGCATTCTTCCCACAAGTATACTACCTGTTTGAGAGAATGAGAAATTACAAAGAATGTGGAGTGTAAAATCAGTCTTGATGTTTTAAATAGTATTGACTAGGGACTCTAAAGATTTCCGTGGGCTGCTTGATAAAGTAGAAAGAGACAATAGAGAATTTTCTACATGCTGGCTTTGCAGAAACATGTTCTATATTTGATTGTTTTATTGAGTGCAGCAACAGAGTATACAAAACATTTGGGATCAATAATGATTTCGTACATCTTTCTTCCAAAGATCCCAAGCTATTCTACAAACATTGAGCCTCACAGCCTCAGTAGGAGGAGCTCATATCTAGGAACTAGGTTCCTTTTAAAGACAGGCAAACAGGGGACCAGAAACACTGTTCAGCTTGCTCAGCATCACGTGCTAAACTGTATAAAATCCCCAGCCAGCACATGTCACTTCCTCTCCTGGTCCTTCATACAAGTCCTGAAAAGCATGTGTTCTTGATTCACTGTCCAATTAACTTATTTAGGTACAATGTTAATGCCCTGTGGAGGCCTTATGGGGTAAACCAGCCTCAGTCCATACAGCCATTCAGCTAAGGAGCCATCTGTAGTGGAAGTTATACAGGTTCTTCTCTAAATCTATTTATCTGTCACACATGAAGAGTAGTGTGGGTACGTCCTCAACTATTTCTCTTGGTCAGTTGCTTTTAAATACCAGGGGTTGCACTGAACTCATCAGCTGGCCTCTCCAAGGCTGGGAATTACATTAATCACCTAAAGATGGCAAATGCATGTGCTGCACCGACCAAACATTCACGTGGCTGCCAATTTCCCAAAGCCCTTTAACAGTTAAAGTATAATTACCTGGGCAGACATGAGATGGCTGACTGACTAGGTTTTGTCGTCACCTTAATTATAATGCTAGGACTCTGCTGACGTTATAGAGGGCAGAAGTTAGCACATTTCTGCCTCTCTATCTGAGGGAAACTTCCCAATGCGGGAAACTTCCCAGCAGGGGGCTGGGAATCAGCGTACTGCTGGGTTTTGTGCCTGTTTCTGATGCTGAGAGTGGATTCATTTCGGGTCCTTTTTTACGTCTCTTTAAGAAATGAGGAAAACTCATAGCCTGCTTCTGAGAAGTTCTTTGCACTTTATAGATGAAGAACCCGATGCAAAAGCAAATTCTGATTGCCTAATTATTTGCAACAATTAGCGCAATCTCTCCCGTTACATTCCTGAAACCTTCCACTTCATACAAGTGGGGAAAGTGAACTGGTATATATTTTCTTTGCATTTTGAGGATCTGGTCTTTTAAAAATGATAGTTACTAGTTTATAGGGAGCTGCTAGGACATCATTAATAAAAGACTAGGTATATTTACCTTTTGAAATAATTATTTAAAATTTGTCAGTTTTCTAGTAATTCTATGGTTGCAATCAGTTCATCAGTTTGTGGGATGAATTCAAACTATATATTCATAGTGGGTGTTTTCTCAAAAAGGGAAATAACAATGCTCAGCATAATGTATGAAAGCAGTGAAAGTCTTCCGTTGTTTATGCAAGTTTGGTTTAAATGGAAGGTGTTTTGTAATGCTAGTAAAAATGGCCGTGCTTCACTTTCGGAGGGTAGTGAGGGGAGGTAAAACTGGTGCCTACGTCTTCTGAAATTTCAAGGGGGAAATTAGATTGTCAGGAAATGGTTTGAAACAGATGCTCAGGTATTGTAAGGAATGCAGACTACAGCATCCGGCATTCCTAGATCTATCAGTGTTGAATACAGTCTTTCTAAGTAGACATCCCATGCTCTTTTGTATTAAGAGTAATTAGCTGATTACAGAAATGTGTCCTGTCTTTATCTTCTCGCTGCTTGCTATAGCAGCAAGGAAAGAAGTTGACCCTTCATGTTTCCTTGTGTTTTAATAGCTTTATATCCAAAATCTCCACTGCTTGACAGCTTGAAGCCAGCTATGGCTACCAAAAGCTGTTTATGAGGTTTCAAGGGCATGTCACAGTGGGGTGGTAAAACCAGTAGGGCCACAGTATTACTGTATGTGGTAGCATGTATAGGGGTCACTGTACAATCATGCAAGGTGAGTTTTTTTCAGAAATGGACTTCTAACATCCAATTGCCAGATATTCACAGAGTGGAGTGTATCACTGCTATGGCTTTGCTGAAGGACAGAGCAAGGGTGGGAGCAGGAGGACCCACTGAGGAGGAGCCCGGGGAATTTTGGGGGTGAGATGTGGGACTAAAGCCTGAGACTAAAGATAAATTCTGCATCTGAAAGTAGAAGGGCACTTGCTGACATTCCCTTCTCCCACTCCCCAGTGGGGTCTGCCACAATTCAGGCACAGCGAAGCCCGGATTAAGTCATGCAAAGAGCCCTCCAGCCTGACAAAGGAAGAACGTGACCGTGGCACATGAGGCATGCTGAAGGATGGAGGGTGGGCCAGACCTGAAGCTTAGGCTTGTTGTCATGTGCAAAGCAGTGTGGGCTGCAGAGGGGGCTTGTGAGACCTGGGGTGGCACTGAGAGATGCCAGCCCGTGTGTCCATTCAGACAGCCGTGGGGCTCTGCAGGTTCCTGGGAGGAGTGCGCTGCCTGGGATCTGGTGATTGAAGTCATTGCAGCGAGGCTCAGTCAGGAATTTGTCGCTGCAGGAAGACTTTGTTTTTTACACACAGAAGAAATCCTCTTCACTTGGGTTACAGCTTCTGCTTAGCTCCACCTGCAAGTCCATAAAGGCGCTTGAGACTTCCCAGTATTTTGATACTCAACTCAAGCCCCATAAACACACACTAGACCTACCTCACAGCTCTGGCGCAGCGACTGCCAAAGCCTTTAAAACTTTATAAAGTTATAAACATATATAAACTATATATGTACACTGGAAACAATCCAGATGAGAGAAGCATCTGAGAAGGCACGTGGTAAACACAGAGTCAGTTACTTTTTTTATTATATGAAAGCTACAGGTTGGCCTCAGAGCTGCAGAGCTCTGACCACAGCGAATTTGGGAAGTGGCTTGGCGTGGCTTAAGACAGACCTATTTCTGTGCGGGAGAAATGATTTCACAGGTATTTGGGGAACGTGAGAGAGAAGCAGAAGAGTATTCCTTGTTAGCTAAAAGTGGCTCCATGTATCTGAGTGCCTTATGCAACCAGCTTCACTAGGTGCACGAAAGATGCAGCTGTCATCCAGGGCACTGACTGGATCTGAGCAGAGTCCATGGATTTCCATTTTTCCTGCCATGCTAAATCTCTTCAATTAATAATTTCTTTTCCCTTATACATTTATCTTCTGCAGCTGCTTGTAAACCCGTGAGGTGTAGCCAGTTCAAGCCTCCTTCTCCATAAAGCATTCACAAAAATGTAGCCATAGGCCTTTGTCCACATAAAATAGTTTCAGACGTGGGCACCTCTGTTGTTGCTGAACCACTTGCTGACCTTTAGCCTTTTGTACCGTATTTTGGATAAACCAAGTGGTGTATTTATTTAATAAATCTTCACGCGTATTCAGGACTTAAAGCCAAGTCCCACCAATAAACAACAGGTCTTGACTGACTTGGGTGGAGACTGGTGGTGTAGCGGAAAGACATTTTAGTAAGCTGAGAAAACCCCAAAGGGTTTCTCAGCCATCAGGGCTGAGTGTTTGTACTGAAGGGAGTCCACACGAAGATGTGGAGATGCGCTGTGAGCAGGGTCTGCAGAGACAACTTCACAGCCACTTGCACCCACTTTGTGGCAACAAAGAAGAGGAACTTGGTTAGCAAGTATGTAAGAAAGGAGCTGGAAACTGTTTGCAAAAGAAAAATAATCTTTAAGTGAGTGAGGTCTTACTCTTGCATAACAAAGAAGAAGACTGAGGACTGGGTTGGCCTGAGGACCCAGGCTGGGTTGCGGTCACCTGTGGATGGTGCAGTAAGACTTTAGTCAGGAGCTCCTTACAGACCTGTGCTGCTCATGTTTTGAAGGTGTTTTTTTTTGAAAGAGTATTTATGCTCAGTTAAGCTTCTCTGTTGCATTACCTCTGAAAGGGTTAACAGGGGAATGAGCTACACAGCCCAGAGACTTGGAGGGAAACAGGACCTGAAGGCTGGGACGAGCTGTGGCCCCGTCCAAGGGCCCAGACAGAGCGTGGGGCTCTGCCAGCTGGATCAGTCACCTGGGAATATGTTTCAGAGGCCCCAAGCCAGAAAGAGTAACCGACTGATCGTCACGTACCCCACTCCTTTTGCCTTTTCAGTGGGGTCTGGGGGCTGTTGAAGCATTTGAGACCAAGGGCTGTCAGGGCAGAAGTGAGTGGGCTGAGTGATGTGCCATAGGAGGGCAGCATTGCCCAGACACAAAGCCGGACGCCTTTCAGCCTTGTCCTGCACACATGCATGGAAGGAATCCTTCTTCTCTGAGGACCTCTGCACAGTCCCTGTCTCATGGGGCCCACTGCCCCTGCCATCGGCCTGGGACGCTGTGGGGGAGAGCCAGGCTCCTGAGGGGAACCGCTGAGCCCACGGCCTGCGTTACTGCTCACCGGTCCCTTGGCAAACTGCTGTCCTTGAGCTAGTTCAGGGTGTTTTTTTTTTTCTTTTGTATCCGAGCGTCTTCAAAAGATAATTACAAGGAGTTGGGGCCATTTGCTCAAGTTACTTTTAATCCCCATGGTGGTTGTAATGAAGTGTGTACTGCACATCCATTTTGCTAAAGTAGTGTATAAGGACACACTTGACTTGCTTTCCCTCTGCAGATGAGAAAGGACAGATCGTTAAGAAAACAGGTTCGCTATCTTATTGGAGCCTTCAAACGGATCCCCCAGCCTGACTCCTTTGGAAGAGCTGCAAACTGAGTCTTTGAGACCTACCAAGGTCTTTGGTAAAGGGCTTTAAAATGCTTCCTTTCCCCCCAGTTTTGTGCTGATCCCAGCACCATTGCAGGTTTTTTCTCAAAGCAGACAGGCTGCTTTGGTTACATCCACGAGAACACCAGTAAAAGCGTGCTAGTGAATGGGAGAAACATCCATTAGAGGAAATGAGGTAGAAACACCCCTTACCAATGAACAAATACATTTCTGAAGATATCTAGTTTGTAACGCTGGCAGATGCTGTTCCCTCACGGTCCAGGTGGGGATTGGGATCTGGGTGTTTACGTGCCGGCTGGCCTGCCTCATGCTGAGTGCCTGAGGTATCGGTAGAGGACAGAGGTTTTCACATTCAAATCCTCCTTTCCCAGTTCTCGACTGCACAGAAGTTGCAGCACATATGCAGATGCATGTTCGTTTATTATTTCCTGAAAAACTGGCTCCTCGGAGCTGCTCTCCATGGAAGCACTGTCCTACAGTCCCTCACAGAGGAACTGACGACAGGGATTTAAATTGAGCCCTTCCCGTGTGTCAGAGGAGTGCATAACTCCCCAGCCAGAGTGCATTTTGAAGCTGAAATTACATTGGAGCTTTCAAGCTAGGTATATTTTATATAAAGTAATTATGCAGTCTTGTGTTTAAGATGATACCCACTCAAGTTTCCGTCTTTGATCTAGGAAATGCTTATTTCCCAAAGTGAAACAGTGTCAATAGGAGAGATTCATACCTCAAATAGCTTTATTGCTTCAGGGCTGGGGTGCTGTCCTGGGAGACTGAGAACCAGGCTGTTCCATTCCAAGTGATCTACCTAAGCATTGCAATTTGTGAATAAAAGTCAGAGGTGAAAACAGGGAAAGTTGGCATCAGCAGTTTTGTAACAATTTAGACTTGCATTTTCTCTGCTTTTTCTTTTTTTTTTTTTTAAAAAAAAGAAGTTACCAAACTGATTTGTTTCAATCCAAACAAAATGCAGGGGTTTTATCTTTGTCACAGAAAAAAATATATTTGGTCTGGATCAATTTGGGTTTTTTTTCCCTTTCTTCTTTTATTTTCATTCACCTGCTAAATAATATTCTCAAATGTGACTAAAGAGGTCTATGCAGAGATTTGTTGAGCAGAAACCTGTTCATACTTTTACAAGCTTTGGTCACTGGACTTGGCATTGTCTGTCAAAGCTTTGATTGAAATGCCAACATTATTGTCCTGGTTTGGGGCATCTGTCATTCGTTTCAGTGATCAGTCCGGCCCAAACCACAGCAATTATGATGCCTTTTTGTTCATGGTGACTGACCCAACATCGTTGGCTAGGAGGGAGGGAATTACATTTCTTTTTCATATCTACAGAGGGATACAGACACCAGGAAGGGTTAGGAATAAATTTCTAATATTTGTTAATCATGTACCTTTGTGTTATCCTGCCATCCTTCATATCTTCCCCCAGGTTTCTTAATGTCAGGACTTACTAGGTTGAAAATACCAGTTTAAAGGTAACTGGGGACTGAAACTCTTGCTTATAGGATCAGGGGCATCACCTTTAAATGAAAGCACCCCACCATTGATAAGGTTTTGCTTCACTGTTCTGCAATTCAAGAGAACTTTGAAGTTCACATATGTAAATGACCAGTGTAAACTCTGAATGATCACTAAAAATAAACCCACTTGCTATTGATTATTTTATAGCACTGCTGAATATGCTAGTTACTTCAGAAATGTGACAAGAGAGGACCTCGTCCTTAGTTGTCTCTGCAGACCATTTGCAGACAAAGGAGTCAGGATGCACTGGTACGGTATTTGTTATAATTGTACCACTGCTCTGCTATGTTTTAATAGCAAGGAAAATATATTATCCTTTAGGAATTACTGGGTTCAATGCTTTGCCCTATGTTAAACAGATAGCAGCTCAGACTAAATTATTTTAGTGGTCCTTCATCCATTAGAAAATATTAAATGAATCTACTACTCTGGGTTACAAGTATGCCATTTCTGTATTAAAGCATTAGTGTGTTTCACAAAAACACTTTTGAACTCTTGATTATAACAAATAGCTCATTCAGAAAAGAGCAAAATAGTTAATTTTGCAGTGAGAGTAAAACACATTCTCTGAATTCCCCAACGAAGGTTTTCCTGTGGTAAACTCAGCCAGGTGAGGTCTCAGGAGAAACAGTAAGCAGAAAGTGATTCCTGTGATGTTTAGACTTGCAGTTTGCTGCTTTGCAAAGTGCCACATAAACTGACTGACAAAAATGTTTATTTTCAATTAGGTGTCACCGATGAAGCATCTGTACTTCTTTGAGAGCTCGCAGTGCACTCCAATGCTGCATTGTTATGTTCTGCCATCATTATTTCAGAAGTCAATGCTGATTTCTTCTCCACATTCCCCTATGGCAGCCTTAAATGCCTTTAATTTGCCGTGACGCAAGATAGGTATCAGTCTATTTTCTTTCCTTTCTCACTGTATCTCAACTTGAACTGAGCTTTTGGTGGGCTCACCCCATGCTTCCCTTAGTATCACATTTAAGGCGTCCAGATGGGGTGACAGAATGGAATAAGGCACCAGCCCTCCATCTGTTAAAAAAAAAAAGAAAAAAAAAAAAAGAAATGAAATACAAGGTTTTATTGTTCTTTAAGTAAGAACAGATACAGTCTGTATGTCAAGGCCAAACTATATGCTATTAAATCTAGCCTTTGAAGTCTTCCATTGGGCTGACCAAGGACAGATGGTAAACTGTTATCATTTGATATGGGATTAAGTCAAGTCGAAGTTCAAGTTTGAAGGTAACAGTGAGAGTCTCAGTTCAGCTGTCAAATGTATTAGTTTATATAATGAATAGCACATAGTCAGCATCTTTGCTACTGTTCTGCTAGTTTAAAATTGGAAGATTTATTTAACCACAGATCTCCACACTCTTTAGAAGTCTAAATGGCAACATGTATCTGTTCTAACTTAGTAGCTGAATAGCAATACAAACTTTATTCTTTTGGAGAAGAAAAGAGTTTAGGTCTACGATGTACCGGCCTAAAATATAATGCTTTTTTTTTTTTTTTAATCTGGCTCATACATTTTCATTATTCGCCTTTGTGTTTCTGTTTTCTTTGCATATGTACCAAACCCATAATATTCTCATTGGAGGAACCGATTACTAGTATCAGATGTAGGGGAGGCTGTAGCAGCATTTCATTTCTTACACTTTATTTTCACACCCAAATAATGAATGAAGACCATTGACCGTGAAGCTGAAATGCTGCATACATGTCAGTCTGTCTGTTCTTTAAATTTGGCAGAGGAAATGAACTTGCCTTAAAAAAAAATCTAACCAAACATGTTTAGAAACAGCTTTTGCAGAACTGGCTGATGTTTGCCATATGACACATGCAATGGACATTAGACATAATTTGAAAGCAAGCAAAGCAGTTAAGCGTATGCCAGTTGAAAAGCTGAGACAAAACGAACTTTCAAGATCTGGTCATAATCTTACACAATAATCCTGTGGCAGCCTCATGGCTTAATAATGTGCACTGCTTATATGAGTTAAGGACTGATGAGATGAGCCTTTGCTGGCAAAGTTAGAGCTAAAGATGCTCAAAATAACTTCCTAGAGAACAGCTTTTCTTTATAGTTCTATCTCTTTTTTTTTTTTTTCATAACCTCCTCTAGAAGGAATTCAGTGAAAAGAAAACTCTTCTCTGTCAGGTGTATTGAGGCAGAAAAGAGGAGCAACAGTCATGAACCCAGACAGTGCAGGGTGCTGTACAATCACAGAAGAAGAGTGCTATTGCAGCATAGGGACTGTATTTCAGGTGAATGAGTCAAGAAATTAAAATAATCTAAGGTTTTTCTGATACTGTTCACTATATTATGGGTACACATTGACTTCTCTTCTCCATATGACATTTGTTCTTTTATGTACTTATTACATATGTTAATGTGTCATGTGAATAAGTAAATATTGCCAGAAAAACAGGACTTTTGAAGTTGTGACACTTAGTGCTTCATCACTTGACATTCAACAGCTCTTTTTAATTTTTACAGTTGGGATGATGTGTAGCTGACTGTAGCGTTATACTGTGTTAGTAACACATCTAAACTAAAAAAAGAGACAACCCTAGAACTGTTTCTGGTTTACTCTCAGCTCAGAGAGGTTTCTGTCTAAAGGCACAGGACTCGATTCCTATTTGAACAGATTTTTAAGCTTGGCTGAAGGTAGTGGGAAAGTCACTTCAGACAATTTTCCCTGTCCCCTGGACTTGGTCTGTCTGAAGCCACCGTTGTGAAAAGCCTGCAGGCTTCCTCCTGTCACAAGGCGTGCCGTAGCTCCCTGAGTGTTGCTGAACGTCGAGGCTCGAATGCCGCACTGTCTAGTCTGCTGCATCCTTTGCTATGCTCCTTTCTCCCCTTGCTGCCCGCTTGCCAGTGCTGAGCTAGCAAACACGCTAGGCAGAGTGACGGGTGAGACCTGGCAGGCAGACAGGTACTGCACAGGTGATGGACAAGGCATAACATGGCTCTGCTTACTTGCCGCTTCTTTAGAGATGCACCATGCTCTGCACACTGTTTGACCAATCTCCTCCCTTTTGCAACACAAATTTTTTAACTTTCAAACTTTCAGTTTCAAGACTGGTAAACCTCCTGGAAATGTCAGCTATGCAGACTGGGCTTTTCCTTACTCACCCCTCGCAGGTAGCTGAATCCATGTCTGGGAATGGAGATGGAGTGAATGCACCAGTATCACTTGGGGAAACGTTCATTGGAGAAGAGGCTTTAGGAACGTGTTGAGCATTTCTGTGAGCATTTTCTCACCTCAGTATAAGCTTTACACAATTACCACAGACTGTAAAAGTGGAAGACTATGACATCAAGTGGAAAGAGGCTAGGATTTACTCTCTGGCTGTGGTTTAAAGTCACTCAGCAAAAGCAAAACTTTTTCCTTTCAGAATGTTGGTCTTTTCCACCTTCTTTTTGTTTAACTGTTTATAATGCTTACCTTAACTAAGACCCGTCTCTGTATTCCCTACTCAAACAGGAAGAAAGCTTCCATTATACTTGGCAACATAAAGGAATGCCCAATGATCAAAACCAAAATGCATTTGTTCAGTATGTTTTGGTATCCAAATGTATTCAAAATATGCTAATCTATACACACTTTGAGGTCCTCCATGCACATTCCTGTGGTCCTTTCGGTTTGCTTTTTTCCTCGCACTTTCCTCTCTGCTCATTCCTTTGAGAAGGGATCCACAGCCTCCTCGGTTTCAAAATTCTCTGGCTACTGCAACTTCATTTATTTGAGTCCAGTTATCTCCCTGAGGCTTTAATTAGTATTCTTGGTTTTTGGGATAGATGACTGAATCCCCACAAGCACTTGGCCTCCCCCATCCAGTGTCAATGTTTCTCTTTGGACATCCACAAGATCCTACACTCTTGAAGCTGGAAAGTTCTGGAGAGATCCTGAACTTGCCTTCACTTCATTTTTGGGCCAAAGCAGACCTGACTCCAGCTCTGCATGTAAACAAATTTGGGCATGCTCCCTATATCCACTTCTGCTTACAACATTTCTCTCGACTGTTCACGTGACTTCCCAAGAGACCTGGACAATCCTTAGAGTCTGATGTGCTCCCCATGACCCACAGGAGGGCATTGTCTCCTCAGGGTGCGAGGTGCTTAGGTCAGGAGGGTAGGACACCCTAAGCTTGAGACTCTGTATGTCTTTGAGGCACATCTCCATACTCTGTTCCACTCAACGTGGACTGTCTTTTGTATGTTTACACCAGGACACACATAATGCAAATAACAAAGACAATATACTAAAGCAGACTAGAGTTCATGGGTGTGAACTGACAATTAGGCTCGTTGTCATAATTTTTCTCCATAAATAGCAGCAGCAAATGCATTGCTTTGTAGAATGCTATGATATAATAAGTATAAATAGTACTATCGAAAAATAAAAAAGTCCTGTTCTGCAATATCTGGGGGCCATGGCTGTCAAGGGCCAACACAGCCATCAAGAAAGTCTAAAATTAAAACAGACAAGTTGCCAATGCATAAAACTGCCATCATTGTGTTCACTTCCCAGTTTGTTTCAATGACCATCCCATCTGTGAAACATATTTCTGTGGGACAGTTAAGGGTTGCAAGCATAAACCAACCCATTCGAGTGCATGCCACAACCCAGGTGTCGCTCTTGTTTGAAAAATGCCTGGGTGGCCCCACTGCCAAGGATATAACCGCAGATAATACAATCCAGAAATCCCTTTCCAAAGCAGTGAGTAATTGAAATTTATGTACTTGCATAACTCATTTATTGCCGGGAGAGCAACGAATCCAAGGTTGTCAGCTCCAGCCATAGGGGTTGTTCCCTGATCCAAGAGGCCTGTGACTTTATTGTTTGAATGGGAGAGCTGAGGCTGGTGATTGGCACTGCTGTTTAGAGGCTGGGATGTATGGCTGGGGACCTGCTGGATAAGTGAGGGCACAAACTGCTCTCCTTGGCAGGAAGAAAAATACCTCAGTGGGTCAGTGGGAGTCATTTACACGAGTAAGGGTTTGAATCCGAGGCCTCAGGCCAATCTGATAGGCTCTAATTATTTTCTGTCATGGAAAGTGTCTCTGATTTGCCCCATTCCTAGCAATGTGGTAGCACCCACCAATTCTTTTCTATTTCAACTCCAAATGGAAAGGCTTTCAAGATCAGTTCTGATTTTATGCATTATTGTGGTTGAGATTTGGGAAATAAGTTTGGGATTTCCAGAAGAATATCATGCTGGAAAAATTCCTTACATCTGGAAAATCTGTTTTCCCTTTTTCTACTCTGTCATGGACTGAGCTGAGTCCATAACTTCCCTGTGGCTTGCAAAGACACGTCTGATAACAAAATGGAAAGATTTTTTTCTGTGAAGGGTCCGTGAAGCTCTTAAATGACAGATGCTATAGAAATACTAAGTATTACTGTGACTAATAAAATAATTTGCCATTAATGTTTGCTTTAACAAGCAGGTGTTCTCGTGTCGGGCATCCGAGCAGAGACACAGTCTCAGCTTCTGGACTTTGTTTGCCTCTTTCTTCCAAAGCACCCATCCTTTCTTCCATTTCACTGTGTGTCATGATCTTTCCCTCTTTCAGAAACATAAGCGAGTTCTGTTTAGGAGAAGATGCTCCTAATGCTCCATGGATTAGACAAAAGATATAACATACTATCACCCGGTAGCTTTCTTCAATGGTAAAATCTGGGAATATCACTGCAGTTTCCCAAATATTGGGACATCTAATGAACAGCCACAATGTTGCTGGTACCTCTTCATTTTTTAAAGCAAAATGAGACAGTACATGTATTGGAGGGGAGAATGAGATGAGCCTTTAGCTTTCACTTTTAGACAAAAATTACAAGTTTTTTTTTTCTCTTGAATGGGAGAAAGTCACTGAGTGCTATTGCTTATGGTGGCAAACTTCTTATACATTGAAATTAATACCAAGAAGCTTTGCACTCTGAATTGGGATTATTCTTAGCCCCCAAAGCTCTGTGTGCTCTACAGACAAATTAAATTTCATGGCAGCCTTTCATAATCAAGGAAACTGAGGCATGGGAAGGCCAGTCAACCTGCTCTTGCTGCTACCCACTTTACCCGGCTTCAAGTTTTTTCTCTACACAAACAACTGTCCTATATCTTCCCCAGAATCTTGAGTCAACTGGATCTATAGTATGAGGACTACAATAAACTCTGTAAAAATATCTTCTCTTCTTCCTTCCCTGGTGGTGAGAGACACTAGCCGAGCTGAATATATGACTTCCTATGCCCCTTTAACCACAGGCCTGACCTTCTTCATAAAAGTCCCTATGTTACCATAGTCTTGTCAGGGTTTAGCGGTTGTACTTATAATTAATTAAGAGGCACTAAGTTTAAAAAGTCATTAGAAATCAAATCACAAAGGATAAGTTAAAAACCTTTCTGTAAACTTTGACATGCCCCTGTATTACCTCTAAACCCACATCAACAAAAAGGGACATTAATAAAATCATTATATATTTGAAGAGTAACACCTTGCCCATGTAGAGTTTATGGCTACAAATGAATACGTGTCGGGGAACACCATCAAGTCCATTAGGCCAAAGATTTCACTGATGCTATTCATTTAGAGGGAATGGAACCTGTACGTTACCGTGACGGACAGTAGCATAAAAAATTTAAAAGAGGGATAAAAGACCCTCTCTCCTTTTTTGCCCCAGCCTTATAAGCCATACAAACTTCTAGGTAAGTATGAATAAAAATAAAACTCGCTGCCATGATTTACTCATTCATAAATCTTTTTTTTTTTTCTTTTAATCACTAGAAATCTATTCCAGTGCATGTAAAGTCTTAATGAGACCTAGCAACATTATGAGTGCTGGGAGCAATCGCCCTTCAGCCTCATGCCTGCAAACGCTCTCGAGGCATGCATATATCTCATTATGGCCGAACGCCCTGTCATGTGTTATTCCTTACTTAGTGACAATTTGTCACTGTCACCCTTGACATGTCACTCTGCTGCAGAAGGATTTGACTTCAGCGCAAAATGTGACAATCAGATGAGAGAATTTTGTAATCTGAACTGAAATATGGGGCTGAGAGAGACTAATTTCATTCAAACACAATCCTAATATAACATAAAGGGGAAGAAATGTTTGCATTTAAGCATTTTTATTAAGGTTCCCTTCTTTTGCCTTTTCCCAGCCTCCACTCCTCCACTTCAATTATTCCTTAGGATAATGCTTTTATTTTTGAAGGATGGAGTCTTACATTTTAATACCACGCATTTTCAATTAAGTGCACTAAGATCCATAGATATAACTATTACTTAAACTATAAGTAATGGCTACATGTAAAAATTAGGGAAACATATTGTGCTTTAGATAAATTACATTCAGATTACTTCTTATTATAAATGGGGTAGAAAATGGATTTTTAGCTCTGGCTGGCCAAAGAGCCAACATTTGTATCTACTTCATTTGTTTAAATATGTTTCAAGCCAGATTGAAATCCATATTGCCTGACATTAATTGAGTACTGAAGCATCAGTGTACTCGAGTTTCATAAACCACTGATGAGTGAGTTTCTACAGGCTTGATTTAAAAATATACCATCCCTTTTATATGAAAATTATATTCCGTTTATAGTGTAATTCTTAAAGCCCAACATTAAATGGTATAAATCTTAATAAGATGAATGTAAATATGACATTTGTACTGTCGAGTTGACATCTTGTTTGCTAAGAAAATTATATTTCTCTACTTGGTATTTATTAAAATATTCTCCTGTATGATATTCTAGGCAAACCAGTTTTTTTTCTGTTGCAAAGCAGAATGGGGATGAGAGTAGGGTGGGCTGTGAGACAGACTGTTCCTGAAGGTCACTTGTAGGGTTCTCCTTAGACACCTCATCCCGGGTAGGATATTCCACTCCTGGGCATCTTCTGACAATCAATCCTATCAGGTTGCCCAGTAATTTATTGGCTTTGTGGCACTGACAAATAGTCAATCATTTCACTGGTAACCTATAGGAAGTCAGGTTTGAGCTCATGTTTCTAGAGGTGAAAGTCTAGGGCATTTCAACCCATTTTTCAGGCTTGTAATTTTTAGAGAAGCAGACAGTATTTGAACCAGATTCTGGATTCTGGATTGCACAAAGAAGGTGCAAGGCTATGATTTTTCCTTCAAGTTTCATCAAATTTTCCTGCATAAAATGAATGAATGAATAAGTTACTAACTAACTAAATAAAGACGCCCTCATCAAGCAGCTTTTACTGGCTGAACCAAGTGTCCTATGGCCTTCATCAAGCTGCGCTCTCTCTGAGGTAGAGAATGACTGCTTTTAACTGAACGCATTATGAAGTACCATCTGCAATGTGCCGTCCTCCTGGATATTTTTAACAGGACTAACATAGCTGTCAGGATGTCATGCAATGAATGTCGGATAATTTGTACACTTGATTTTTTTTTTTTTTATAAAGCTCTTCCATGCTATTATTATAATGATAGAGGCAGCTTTCTGCTTTAAGTGCATTTGCTGCTTTCTCAATGTACTTACTGAAGTTTCTTTATTTAAAATCTTTAACAATACAAATTTTGTTTAATAATACAAACATTGTGAAGGAAGGCAGTACGTATTGAATAATCAAGGCTTCTGTGAGGTGTGTGGTAAGGGTGGATTTTTTGGTCTAAGTTCTATCATTTGTCTCCTTCACTCATTGCCTTCATTGGGGTCTTCAGAACCAGAAGCAACTTGTCCTTCTTTGTTAACACCAGAGAACTTGGTAAAGCTTGGGTTTAGATTCCAGGCAGACCCCCATTTTCTCTGGGACTTAATGTGAATTTTTTGAGCATTCTTTGTTTCGATTCTCCATCTCCAGGACACGGGTAATCTTAGCTACCTCACAGTGAAGTTAATGGAAATGCACTGAAATGGCTGCAGGCATTCAGATAAGAGGTGGGTGAACATGCAAAGCACCAGGTGAATTTGTAAGCCATGACCAACAACTTTTGCCTTTTTCATCCCTTGTTCTTTTCATACTGAGCTGTGCACTTTGGTCCTCTCCCGTGGACCAGCTTGGCAATTATTGAATATTTTGTTGGGCTAAGTCATCTCTTTAAGTCAGTTAAAAACATTTCTTTTTTTCCCATCATTTGTTTCCTGTTGGGTCAGCAAGTTAGTTGGCTTAGTGGGACCTCCTTCTTTTGGTAATAGTGAGTTATAACTTCATCAGAATTTTCTCTGGAATTAACTTTGAGTCATTTCAGTTTTCTGTGTCCCAAGGCATTTTTCCAGGACCATCTAAGCCAATGTACCAGATCATCACTGTCAAGGAGTGGAGCTTAACTGTCCTATAGTCCTAGCCAGTCCCAGCTCTGCACATCTGTTGTTTACCTTGTGATGGGTCTGGCTCCTGTTGGGCGCTTCAGTTAGTCAATTTAACTCACTTATCTACAGAAACTAGACCAGGAAAGAACAACAACAACAACAAAAAGTAGATATTTCCCTGCTGAGTTATAATTGACTCATACTGACAGCAGAGCCACTGACCCAAGACGGGGAGCAAGCCCACCTCCTTTCAATAGAAGCCAGCTGTTAGGCATAGTTTTGTGTGTCATTGTAGGCTCGGCTAACAGCTTACCGTGGCTGACACTTGGAGATCCCTTTCCCCCCCTCCTGGCTATATACCTCTGCTGTTCACCTCATTAGATTATATGGGAAGGAGATTCAGTAAGCAAAACATCAGAAAAAGAAAAACTTTTCAGCAAAAAGAGGTAGATATCTCCTTGCTAGTTTGATGAATTGGATCAACAAGCTGTAAATAGGTAAAAAAAAAAAAAGTTAGATGAGTTGTAGCAGAAGGAGGGGCAAAAGAAGAAAAGAAGGAGGGCAGTGGAGGGGAATGGGATGAGAGCAGAGCAGAAAGGCACTCGCCCAATTCCCTGATGTCCCCTGGAAAGACCAAACCAGTGATCCCATACGCCTTACCCTCTTTCTTAACTCCTGAATATTAGTGATATTCCTTTTTTTTTTTTTTTTGCAGAGGGACTCAAAGAACAGTTTAGGAGCCAGATCAAAGCATTCTTAAGATCCTAGAGATATCCTAGGAAATTTCTATGATAACCTTTATCTGGACTCCCTTTCTCATTAAGAGACACTTTGTAGCCATCAGTGATGAGTAACTTCCCATTCCCTTTGGTCAGCCTAGGTCTTTTTTTCTCTTGAACAAATTATACCTCTCTGTGCTCAGCTGGACCTTATTTATGGGAAAGAACCTCACATTAGCCTTATCATTTGTTAAAGCTTTGGGATGATGAATCAGAGCTCCAAAGCTATTGGCTGGAAGGAATTATTTAGAGGAGTGAATTTCAGAGTTAGTCTATTCATAGAGATGTACCCGATCACAGCTCAGAACTAATGTCATTTCTGCTCACTCCCCAATATCTGCTTCCCTTAGTATACATCTTCAAACTTATACTTTACTAACAAGAGCTAAATTTATATTTTTAAGGAAATCAAAGATTCTCATCCTCATGTTCTTCTAGCAGCTGGTGTTTCTGGCATTGGGCTCACACAAGAAATCTATGGCTCTGAGCTAGGATCTCCAGAGACTTATTAAAGTGCCCTGGCCACAAGGCCTGTCTCTCCCTCGGCAGAGTACTTGGTAGTTGTTTTTCTTTTGCAAAATCATTCTCTCTGAAAACAAATTGTGTCCATGCAGAATAATTTTCAGGGGGTTTTGGTTTGTTTTTGTTTTACTGAATCTTTTACAGTTTTTAAAATTTTGCTTTGATCTTTGAAAGCTCAGAGAATGTTTTTCAGCAGTGGGTAGAAAGAGAAATCCCAGGTGCCAGTGAACGATGGTGTTGTGGGTGAAACATGGACACCCTATTGCTGGGTTTCATGTCTTTGGTTTTTCTTTGTGGGCTTTTTTTCCCCTCCCATAACATAGTAAACATTGCTCTGTACTGATTTTTGCAGGGAACAAGATTTTTCTTCCCACTGATATGTTTTTCCAATTGAAAGGGGACATCCCAGAGAATCAGCCAGCAAGGAAGGCATTCTAGGAGCATGCTAGGAGCCTAAAACTCAGATTCAGGTAAGCAACGGGGGAAAACTGTTCATTTCCTCTACTAGACATATGGAAATATATATCTGGTGCTGAGCCATTTTCTTTTGTCCTGTGCAGACCTTATGTATTTTCTCTCTGCTCACTTGAGTAAATTCAGAGGACCAGCAGCTAAATCCAATTCTTTGTGGCTATGTCACTGGCCCTTTTTGAAACTAAGGTTGGAGCAAATCTCCAGGAAATCTCTTTTTTGAGCATGTAAAAATAATAACAGCTTGCATAAGTTTTCGTGCTTGAAACCTAATTTTACCTTGGCAAGTTGACTTTGTAGTATAGTTGTCCATGTATTTTTGTGGTTAAATAATTGGTTGTCTTTTTTAAGACTTGGCTTGTCACAGGTGTTTCAGGAAGGTGGTGGAATTCACTTTCCTGAGCATGGAAACATGTCGGCACTGTCTTTCCACACTGCTGCTGAGATTAGTGAGTTTGTCACCTTCTTTTTTCATATCCACTCTCCTGATCTCAGAGAAAGAGCTGTGACATATTATTCCTGCAGTGGCTTAAACTGCATAGGAACTCGTTGTGCTTACTCTTTAAACTTGCAGACATTGTGAACTCTGAGATACGATCAAGGTTAATTTCAGTATCCTAATACCTTGAAACTGATACTTTTGGGTACAGAAATCTGTTAGCCTGGTCACAGCAGAGCATGAAGTCAACTATTAGCGTCACATGCAAGCTGGTCTTTGCATATGGACAGAATTGCATTAGGGGACAATTAAATGATATCAGTTTAGACCAGGGACTTTCCTAAACAGATAGCCTTTAGAGCTATTGTGGTTTTTAAACATCAGGTTAATTGAGAACTGCTGTATATTTAATAGGGGGGCCTTTGGGATATGACTACAAGGACTCTTTGTTGTTCAGCAGTACATTAGGCAGAAACTGCAGTTGTGAAATGGTCATATAAATCCCAGGAGGCACAATCATTAATGGGACACTAAGCCCCGATTAAGGGCATGACCCAAAAGACCAAGGTGAAAAGCATGGTCCTTAGCACCAGTCCCAGAGGATCTCTCTGATCCAGCTGCTTGATTTTAGCTGCAGAAACATAATTGCAAATAACAAAATATTTACTCTGAAAAAAAGTAGCCCTTGTTGTCTGGAATTTAAATAGGAAGACAAACCAAAACCAAAGGGTCTTTCAGATTAAATTCACCGACTGCCCCAAAACCAGACTAGAAAGACAAGATAGCTGCAAGTCCTGATCCCTTTCACCATTTTAAGAGGAAGGATTTCATAGCACTTGCAGTCCAGCCCTCTAAACTTCATCTTAAGTCTGTTTAATGTTAAATCAAGCATCTCCACAAGTTTATATTCAGAAAGTATGAAGGCCTTTCCGCTGTGACGCTACTTAAGTTTTGTTCCTGGTTTTTGGACTCTCTGAGTTCCATGAGACACAACAGAACACGGTCCTAAGAATCCAGCATGACTGGTGTCTTTCAGAAGTTTTAACCTGGCTAACTTCAGAGAGTCTTTGCAGTTAACTTAGTAAATAATCTGTGAATGCCTTCCACTGTCTTAATCTGTTTATAATACAACCCCTTTCCTGAATGCACCCAGAGATAATCTAGTTGTTTTTCAGCTACACAGACCGTCCGCCTGGGATGTTAATATGACACTAAGGAATTCAGTTTAGTGAAGTACCAGGAAAAAGGAAATTAATTTCAATCATTGACAAACTTGTCAATTTAGTTGTATTGATTTTTTGATACCTCTACAGCACATGGCAAAGTTCATACATTGTAAAATACATCCTTATTATTGGCTCAGTCTGCTGGTTGCAAGTGGAATGTTATTTTTTTTGATAAATTGACATTCTTTAAGTGTATGAGAATGCAAAATTATGTTAGTGGGTTTTATTACTATTTTTAATACAATATCAATTTACCGTCTCTAAGGGTGCTTCTCAATCAGGGAGTTATTTCCCAATACCTAAAAGCCAGCTGGTCTCAGAGCAACCTGAAACCCCCAGTTTCTCGGGTTGGCAAAGTTTAGCAGAAGAAAAGCAGGTGAAGCTGGCCATTAGCAGACATGGGCCTTGAGCTTGCTGGTGGGACCTGGTATTCTTTAGGGGCTCCCGGGCTCCCCGAGGTTGGTGTGATTGCTGGCCCCTGGGATGAGAGATGCTTCTAGAGCAGCAAGCGTGGGTCCCTTTCCAGTCTTCTTCTTCAGGGCTGTGTTGTCAAACTGAACAATGAAGCAAAGCCCTCTCTTAAAGATCACAGATCAATCCCAGAATGCTCTGTCTCTACAGTGTTTTATAAGTCAGTGTCCAACACTTTATTTTGCTTTTGTCAGACTTCTGTGATGGAAAATCAAAAAGCAATTGTTGTTTTGCTGAGTCCAACTCCAGCAAAATAAATTGAAGGTATTCTGATTAAGTTTCTGATTTTGGTCTGTCTCTTCAGAGCATGTAGAACAGCAGAAAACCTACATTTGACTTCTGTCTGTAAGTTTCCTGCTTTTTAAATGCAATACTCTCATATTCCCACCTGAGGTCATTAGCCACAAGGTAGGTTAAAAAAAAATTTGAAGGATGGATGTAGCTGCATACAAACCCCAGCAATCTGCACTCATGTTTATGCTGATGCTTCTGAAATGCATCGTGTTACCCTGTTAAATCTCAGGACTACAGAATGTAGTGCTTGTCTAAAGTTTCAAATAGAATTTTTATACTGAGGAGTGCCTGTAATAGAGGGAGGGAAAGCATGTATTTCTGAGGAAATGCAATGGCTTTGCATTTCAGCATGTGAGACAAGTAGTAACACCTGAGTTTTGGGTTTGTTTGTGGTTTGTTTTTTTTTTTTTTTTCTTTGGAGTGTCCCTATACATTGTTTCAAAGTCAGTAACATACACATTAACTTCTGGGACAGCAGTAATATGGGGGGGAGGAGAGGGAAATAATTAAAAACTCCAAATCCTAAACTGCTGAGGCTGAACAGATTTTTGCCAACATTAAATGTATAATAATGAGACCAATACTCCTTATAGGAGAATGCATTTAGTTATTGATAAGAACTATTTGGTGAATTTTAGTCCTTCAGGCAATTACAATCTTTCTACACATGAGACAACGATTCTAAAGAATCAAAATACACATTTCTCTGGAATTCAATTTCAGTGCATTTTCTTTTGCTCAAAATTTAAATTTATCCACATTTGACATGGAAACATTACAGCTTTTACATTGAAAAACTAGATTTTTTTTTTAGTCAAAAATATCAGTAAAGCAACAAGCTCTGACAGAATCCCTAAATTACAATCCAATTGTCTCAGCTGAAATCATTTAGACCAGCTCTAGCAGTAGTAAGTCTTAAGCGTGACAGTGGTGCTTCTTTTTTTTCCCCCAATAATTTACTGACTTCAGGACTGGAATTTCAAAGCTGCTCTTTGTGATCAGCCAACGTTCAGCCCACCAATTTGGGATGGAGTTGAACAGTCCGTTGCTCATTAGAGTCCTGTCCTAACAATTTCTTCATAACGTCGAAGATGACAAAATTTACCCATATGAATTAGGGGAAGTTTCTGCTTTATCAACAGCAAATATAAAGAGAGAAACCGAGGCAGGAATCCATCTTCTTACACATGCTGAAGGTAAGATATTATCCACTTTCAGTCCTGGGCTTACAGTGTTTTTTCAAGATAATACGCGATGCTATATTTTATCCTTAATAAGGGAGAATATTTGCTGTCTCACTCCTGAGTAGCGATGTTCAGATTTAGCTGTGACAGGAGTACAGGCAGCAGTTTCTTTAGTCGCCAGAGCTAAATTTGACAGGGATAGTGAATCAGAGCCCTGGGGTGACGTAATTTTCCAAGAGGGGAGGACTGCTGGGGGGGTGTGATTATTTCTTTGCCATGGCGTGGATTGCTGCTTTTGTGTGTTAACACAATTAGGTGCCTACAATTAGTCAGTCCAAGGACATAATCTATCTATTGACCCAGATAGCAGATTGGGCTCCAGGTCATCAGACGTTTCTTCATTACAAGGCTCTAATTATCTCCCTCAGTTTTCCCTTCAGGACAACAGGGGTAGGGATACCTCTCAGGAATGTTGTGAGGATTAATTAACGTTTCCAAGGAGCCTTGAAGACAAAATGCTGGGTGAGTACATGGGCCTGGAGTGCTGGTAACTTTTGGTGTCTGACTCCCACTGAAGCAACTGCTGAGCACATCTGTGTCTCTGGGGCTCTCAGCATTAGTATTAGTCACCAGCTAAGGATAGAAAAAAAAAAAAAAAAAAGAAAATTGATTCAATCTGCTCCTATGGATCTCTATGTCAGACCTTCAGGTATGATGCAGCTTTCTGGAATGGCAAAATAACGCTTTGCTCATTTTCCTCATGAACAGTGGAGGGAGGAGGAGGAGGAGGAGAGCCAGTTGTGTTCACTTGTGTGATTGTTGATGCAAGAGCAGGGAAGAGTTTGGCCGGTAAGATTTAGGCACCGCTTTTAAAATCTGCCCAGCAATTTCGTTAGCTAGTCCTGGGGTCGTCGCGCTGCAGCGGATGCAAGCCTGAGAAGGCACCCTGGCAAGCTTTTCAGCTGAAGTCCTCACTACTGCGTTAGGGAGTCATGCAGAGCCAGGGTGAAGTTTGCCGGCAGGATCAGGGCCAAGACAGTATAGAAAACCAAGAAGCAAGGGTGTGCAGAAGGGTACAATCAGCTATTCATGACTGGAATGTGTGTATGTGAAACCATACTCAGTAACTAAGACATATTGAAAGTGAATGCCAGCATTTGGCCTTCCAGCTATTAAACATCGCCACAAAACAGTCAGCAGAGCAATGTCATCTGGACCACTTTGACACAATTGCATTGTACAATTAACAGGCAATGGAGGACTTCCTAAAAGCACATGTTCGACACCCTGCTTTGTCATGGGTTTTTGTACTGTTGCAGGGATTAAAAAAAATTAAATTAACTTTGTGCCAGTGCATATTATATTTGGACAAGGGACTAGATGAAATGATTAGAATAATAGCCTTAGAAAAGATCACATTTCCCTACTGTGCCAATGTATTTGACTGCATACGGCAACCCTTTTAGGCCACTGTTCACAGTGAATTGTAACAACTTCCTGCAAAGATCTAAGTTCTGCATCTTTTGAATGGCAAATTATTAGAACTAGGTCAGGTCTAAGAAGAAATAACCATCTTTATTAACCAGAAATAACCAGCTTTATTAATATAAACTACCACTTTTAGGGTAGTTCACATTAATAAAGCCCTGCAACCAAAATACAAATTCACCTGATCCTAATCACCATCCGTCAACAAAGAAGGAATGCATTCTGTATGATTGCTAAACACTACAGGTAAACTGCCACCTGGCCGAAGGGAATCTCTTGGGGATTTTTTGTAAGGCTCATCATTAGTTCTCTGCTTTGAAATCAACTGAGCAATGGAAGGTGCAGAATCTTGAACAAAAAGCATTTAGCAATATTTACATATCCATTTTCCTAAACAGCATTTTGCAGAGGTGGGTAAGGAGTATTGTTATGAGACTCAGAACAACGGAGGTAGCCAGTAATATACAAAATGCATAGCTACATTTTGCTAACAAACACCTTCCTGTTTTGACTAAAGTGTCCGTCTCCAAAGTGTTTTGTAATCTTAATACTAATATTTACTGCATTTTAGGTCAGAACTGTTTCATAGGGCAGGAGCTCTATGTAACATTCGTGTCAGACCATGAAGGCAAGTTGCCTATGGTCATCTGGTACTTATTACCTGCTTTATCACCCCCTTTTCCCCAGCAAATCTTTTCTGTATCTTCCTTTTCATTTGAACTCCCTGTATGTGCATGTCTTTGTTGTGGCTTTTGTGGCATTTTACTTCTGCTGTACGATGTTTGTGAGTACCTTGGTTTGTTAAAACAGAACGAGTCTTTCAAAGGAATCCAAGAAAAATTATAGCTTTGGTTGGAGTTTTGTAGGATTAGGTGCCTAGTTCCTTTAGATTTCTTTGAAAATCTTAGCCAATGTAAGAACTAAATTCAGACGATCAGTACGTTCTCTTTCAACTCGGGTGACTGTGACAGGCCACCTATCATAGACTGACTCCTAGTTACAATAATGTTTGGTGGAACTAATGCTCTTTATTAACTGTCCACATGGTTTGTTGGACATTCACAGCAGCTTCCTTTAGAAAGTTAAGACAAAACACGGAGTAAAAGCACCGGGGGCTTTGGGGAGGAATTATCATAGCATATTCTAAGACTGATCAAGCTAACCACTTTTGTAGGGCTGTCCATTTCTCCAAGCTGTATGCTCAGATTATTTTGCCAAAACATATATAAAGCTTGTTTTTAGGGAGGGTTTTCTGCATTTTGTGGTTTTTTTTTTAAGAAGTCAATTTACACTAAATATCAACTGAAACCGTCAGAATGGTTAGAAAATACTGGTATATTTGTATAGAATTTCCAGCCAAGCAGAACGTCAACATTGTACTTAGGTACAGTAAATACACACACATTCACAGGCACACACACCAAAAAAGATTTTTGTTTCAAAATAATCTTCATTACATGAGGATTATAATAATTGTCATTTCAATTGACTGATTTTAGTCTTTAAAAGAGGGTATAATAGCATTCACTGTCTGAGACTGAATTACTGTCATTATGCTAAAGGTGCACTTTATCACTTAGCTTTTCTCCGTTATAAATGCTCATAGACGCACACCGCTTTCTGCTGCTACAAAACCTTCAAAACATAATATGACAAAGTTTTGTATCCAGACACTTCGTTACTAAAACTTCAGAACAAAGAAGTACCAAAGGCAACCTGCCATTGCTAATACAACCAGATTACCAAAAGACAGAGAGGATATTTTAGCAATAGCAAGTTTCTGAATTCCTGCAAACTGTTCATAGAGATAAAAAGGTATTTTGTGTATCTTTTGCCAGGAGGGAAGACGCAGAGTTGCTCTTCTGCTCAGAGCAAACTTAATAAGATATGAGCAGATCAAGCAAATATCAGCCCAAATGAGAGAAATAGCCATGCCATTCTGTCCCAGACTTGTCAAACTTTTCCCGGTGATGTTTAGTTGAAAATCCAGACATTGCCATGATATTAATCTGCCAGTGTATAAATGACATTTATCACTTCTGCAATCTCTTTTGATCTGGTATCTTAAGACTCTTCATATGTAAAAGTTCTCAACACGTTGCCCTGTCATCTTGATACATATGGGACATCTTTTACTTCTGCAGGCACAGAAGAACCAAGTCTGGATATGTCACTACGGCACAACACTTGGGCAGAGCTCTGTTGAAGTAAATGTCACTACGCCTGGAGTAAGAGGCTATAGAGAGGCATAAAGGTATAAACATCAGATCTAGAGACATCAAGGACAAGAATTTGCCTGAGGAGCAAACCTTTTTCTTTAGGGGAAGAAGGGAGCCTCAATTCTGAGGTACTAAAAACCAGACAATTTAAAGAATCTTTTTCAGAGGCCATGGTCAGCACGAGAAGGGCTAATTATAAAGGGTTACTTGAACAATTAAGTCCCCCAAAATGCTTTTAAAAGCTTGGGCTAAGTGCCAGAGCGCTGAAGAGCCCCGAGAGTTTGCTTGTAAGTGGCAGCAATTCAACAGTTCCTCTGAGCTCTCCTGGACTATACAACTTTCAAATGTGAATCAGAAGAGGACCTCCATTTTTGGTGCTCTGCTTGCCATTATTGAGGCACCTGAGCTTTGGGAAATAGAGGCCTTTCTCTTGAAGATAGAGTACTGAAGAACATTTGAAACTTGTCACCCTCCTCACTTCTGAACATTTCAGCTTATGTTCTCCCACCCCTTTATAGGAATTTTTCCTGTTTTAATGTTTTCTTCCTCCTTCACAGTGATTATTAACAGATTTTTCTAAAATGCCCAAAGCAGCATACTTAGGTTAGAAAACAGAAGCTAGCATGTTTTTGTCTGCCAGCTTCCTTCCTTACTTATCATATAACATTTCCCTTATGTATCCCCGGGTTATGCACAGGTCTGGTTCCATCATTGCTTTGTGGGGCACTGAGTAGGTTCTTGCCTAGAAACAGATTTACGGTACCAAGGTTTGAGAGAGAGAGTTATTCCCTTATTTCGTTTCTTTTTTTTAATCAAATGACCTTATATAGAAAGAATTCATGGGCATTTAGAAATATCTATGCCATAAAAAGTTTTTGGCATTATATGAAATGTTTCTCTAGTAATTTTTTTTTTAATGTTCAATAATGGGACTATAAAAATATCAACAAAAAATTAATAACCTATCTGTATTGAAGACACTTAGAGAAATAATACTGGAGTGGACTGAGGTGTTAGGTTGATAGATAGGTATTTTTGTTTAAATTATATGAATGAAATGAAGAAGAAAAAAGATATTTTCCTTACTTTGTCAAGGTTCTTTGCTGTATGCCACATTTAGCTCAGCTAACCTTGTGGCTAAGTGAATGTTGCATGGTTAGGAGTTCGAATGCAATCAGAGAAGTGTTCAGGTGTTGGCACACTGAACCAAACCGTGTTGCCTGAACCTGAAAAATTAGGATGGAAACCTTGCAAGAAGCTTTTCGCACTGAGAGATGATGCTGCTAGCCCTTTGTAGACATTTAACACAACTTTTTTCACAACCTTTTAAGGTTTTGTTTCTTTGTTTTTTTTTTTTTTTGCGTGTGTGGGTGCCATTCCAGGAAATCACAGTTATAGAATAGGCGGGTAAGGGCAAACCTCAGCTTAGATAAGACTTCTGAGACTTCAGAAAGATACTTGAATCAAATGTAGTTACAGGATTTGTAGAGGGAATTTTCCTTTTATCTAAATCTGATCCTCTACTAAACTACCAATTTTTTTGACAATAAACGAAGCTCTCTTTCTAGAGGAAGAAGTAGCCATTCTTGATTCTGTTTTTCAAAAGTTACCTACTTCTCTAGCACTGGAACTGACTCTCAGATTTTCTGTGTTTAGCCAGGGAAAATTCACTTAATCTTCAATGACTAATGAGCTGGGACTTTTACTCTAAATGTAGATCTCAGTCTAGTAGGAAAAGTATGGGAATGCAAAAGCACATCTGGTAATTGGAAAGATGAAAAAGGTAATAATAAAGTGCTCATTTTGAGGCAACAATGATGAAGATAATGGATGATAGCCAAGCAGGCCATATGCACTTGGCTAACAGAATTAATCATGGACTATGCAATGCAAAACAAGAAAGACAAGTACAATAAAACATTTAAAGACAAGAATGGATTTTAATTTTAGGAGCAGGATAAAACAATATGATAATAATGATAGCCAAGTTAGCCCTATGATTGTACAATCCAAACAGGACACAAATTAAAGCTATAAATAATATTTAATCTGCAATAACAATATATGTTAAAAAGTAATAATGACTAAAAATTATTAGAATTAATCAAATGATGAGTCCTGTATCTAGTATAGTCAGAAGGGCTAAGGCAATCCTGAAACAGTCAGATATGAAGTCAGGGTTGGAAATGGAAAAGGAATATTAGAAGTTTCTAACATGCTTTAACAAAGACAATGTCTGAAAATGCGAGCTAGTACTTAGATTTCAATTAATAAAGGGAGACTTATTATTAGAGCCTTGTGATTAGCAGTGTAAAAATTCTCATAAAGCAATTTTGTAAATATCCCATCCTGAAGCCATTTTGCAGCATCATCTGTCACTAAGCCTCCAGCTACGGCACCTAAGGGATCATGTTTTCTGTCGCTTGCTGTTACATTTTTCTGTTACATTTCTATATACTTGTATTTTAAATCATCCAAACAGTTTGTGTGTAACAAGCCCTCACCCAAGTACAGGCACTGCCTGTTCATGAATTTCAGGGGAATCTTCAAGGCTTTCTGCTGGGGCAGGAGAGACTCGAATAAAAGGTGGCTGAGCACCGTCTCCTCCCCTTGAATCACAGTATCCTTTGGCCTTTAGTGAGCAGAAACAATAATCACACTGATACCAATAAAAAGTACAACAGGATAACAAGTGCTCTCTGTTGGTAACACTAAAATGAGAGACTGCCGTATGGCTTTTTGAATTGCATGGCAAGGTTTCTTACATCTGTAATAAAAGGTGAAAAAAAAAACCACCTTAGGATCACAAATGAGTGACTATTAATTTGAACAATATCAGGTATGATTATGGCTGTGTTCTAAGCAGTCAGATGCATTTGAAAAGGAGAATGAGTACCTAAATGCAGGAACAAAGAAAGCACAAGAAACTTGGAAGTTGGGAGTAATTACTGATTTGAATAAAAATAATAACAAAAAAGTAATAACCACAAACAATGAAAGGGGAGGTTGACAGTCAAGTTACATCAATGTGTTTGCATGACAGGGTAACACCATTTCAGATGTAAAAAGAAGGACGGAACACAAATGCTTCTAGAAATATTGTTTCTGTCTCTACAAACAGAATAATACCGTACTTAATACAATGGTGGAACTTGACAGTACAAAAGGTATTTCTTGGGGCTTTTTATTTGTTTCTAGTGCTTTATCTAATCATATTGTGCATGCATATCTCTAAGACCTAAAATTTTAAACAACCCAAGTTTTGCAAACACAAAGGATCATGCTAAACACAAGTGAGTTCTTACTCCTAACTGGACGAATCTTAATCTGAAGATTTATATTTGATGGTAGCACTTCTTTTTTTTAAGGTCAGGTTTATGTTAGAGGTGTGTGTGTGCATGTTTATGCAAGTTTGTGCTTATTCAACTGGTCAAATTGCTTTTTGCATCCCTGACTGTTGCCTCTGCTTGCTGTGGACTCTCTCGATTATGGTGAGGGCAAAGATGATCAGCTGGAGACAGCTCATAGTTGAACTTGGGCAGGAAGCCAACCATGTTGTCAGCAGATGTTTTGTGGTATGTGGGTCACTAGGAATAATCTAAGTCTTTTTTTTTTTTTTCCCCTTTTCAGCACTGTAAAGACCCTCAAGCTGACAACTAGAAGCACAGCTCTTCTACCCCCAAAACTATTTGTTACTTAAATGCAGTAAATGGTTAGTCTCCTTTGGGATTTCTGTAGCAAGCTGAACAACTGTTGTGTCAGAAAGGTGCACATGGTGTGTGTGCTGCTCTGCCATAGTAGCACACTGACCTGGATTGAAAACATTTAGGTCTCTTTGAGAAAGGCTTGGAGTTGCATAAACCCAAGTGGCAACATGTTCATATGGACCTGAAACCTTTGCTTGCCTTCTCATGATCTCAGTCTTTTCTACTGGAAAGTAATTAATCTGATTTGTCAGCCAATCACCGTTGCAACATCTTGCAAATGTGACACAAGCATTTTGAGAAGCCTTCTTCCATCTTCCATGCCCACCCTCCCTTATGTACCCATTTCTGTCAGGAACTTACATACATGCATTAATATATACACACACATATATGTAGATCTTTTTCTGGGTCTGTTGCCTGGATGTGGTAATTACGGGAAAGAGGAGGGGAGCTCTCTTTGCAACTGGTGTCCCAGGCCTTCACAGAGGATATGCTTATATCTTCATTCCAGTTTACTAAGACCAAAGACTGGTTGTGAAAAATCTAAACCATGCAGTCTTTGGCCACAGATAATAATTATTTCCATCTTGCACACTCGGATCTTTTCCCTGTTTTTGGACTGATGCCTGGGACAGAGTCAGCCTGAGGCTCGGGCCTCTAATAAAGGGCCAAAAAATTGTTGTGACAGTGACTTTGAGTGAATTACTGAAGCTTTTCTTCATGTCGTTTTCTGTTGTGCAAAATTTGGCTAAAAATAATAAACAATTGCAAATGCAGAGTATTATGAGGCCTAGGTGGAGCCTGAAACAGGATTTATTGTGTTCCTTGTCAGAGTAGCTGTTGGCCAACCCATTCTCCACGCTCCAGCTCCATTCCCCTGCAGCTGCTGGACGAACTGTGAAGTAAGGGAGATTTTCACATTGTCACAATTGCTCCACTATGTGCAAATTGTTTTTATTTCCTGAAGCTGTTTCCTAACTTCTTGGACAGGTAAATTGGCTCTCCCAACATGCTCAGCAGTTTTTTGTGGGGGTTTTCCCAGCTCTTCACTAAGATAAAAAGAAATTTAATTTCAAACCTCATCTTTTTCTTCTGTTATAAATGATTAAATGCATGCACATGAAGGAGGCGGAGGAAAGACTCAGTGATTTGTACTGAAGTGTTCTTGTAAAACACGAAGCCTGTCTTGAAGGAAATTGTGTTTCTTGAAGGCTTTTCCACAAGCTCATTCCATACAGGTTCATCCCTCCTGAGGTTTCATCACCATAAAACGTTTAGACTGACACTGTGGCCATTAGCTGAGAAACAGGTTTTAGTGTCAACAAGTGCGTGATCCTGCCTATCCCACGCTCTGAAATAGAGGGGGATGGCAGCTGCTTTGGCAGCACCACACCACACACCACCGGGTCGTGGGATCGGGGGAGCTGCCCCAGCAGGCGCGTGACTCAGCCCGGGGTGGAAACAGTCATTAAGAGGGCTGTGACACCACTGAGTGTAACTGGTGAACGCTTTGGGTGAAACTTGCCCCGGCAATAGCGGGACTGGAAAATTAAACTCCTCCATCCCGAGGAGGAAAAGGAAAGTTTATATTGGTAAGACCTTTAGCAGCCATCCTGCTCGCTGAGCGGCATGAAGGTAGGCAACCATGTCAAGCACAATTACTGCTCCTTTTATAATAACCCCCTTTTTCCTAGACAACCGGTGAAGTGAATTATCAGCCTGCTAAGCCAGATGTAACGTGCTCAGACCTAGTCAACGCTTTGCTTCCTGGGTCCCCTCCAGCTCTGTTGCACCAGGGAGAAGCTGCTGGAGAAGAGTCCGCAGCACTCCATGCCGATGTGCCCGTCACCCCTCTGCAGGGAGAGGTTGGGGGAAGAGACAGAAGGGATATGTGAGGCAAATGCGCTTCTCTTGGCCATGGTGAAGTGAAGGGTGAGAGGAGGGTGGAAGATCTTGGAAGCTCCTTTTTGTACTCTCCATTTTCTCCCCTCTTCTCACTCTGAAGTACCGTTCCTCCCCAGGCAAGCCGCTCCTCCCGCTGATTAAAAAAATAAAGCCGGGCGGTCAGGCGGGGTGTGCTTTCTGTCAGTTGTGAGGCAGTTGTTGCCCCATCCTTCCCCTTTCTGAGTGTAATGCAGGCTGTGAGAGTGAAATTTCAAACGTTACGGTACTGTAGCTGCTCTGCGTGTGTAGAGAAATTGGAGGATTAAGAGCGAGAGTGACTGAGTGGTAGACCCTTGTATAAAAATGACAGATGCCCTGGTTTAAAAGGTGACAATTTGCCTATGCAGTGAAATGGTTCTGTCAAGGCATCAGGAAATTTGGGGACTTGAATGCAGAGAAGTAAGCATTTCAAAACGCAGTCTGCCTTGAGCTTCTGAAGTAGCCTCCGAGCTCCAGAACTGATGTTTTGTAATTTTGCCTTATCATCTGCTTGGGTTTATCATGGTGGTAATAGGGATAATGACAGAGAGTCAGTCATTTCCACTTAGATGCCAGTTTTTAAGTAATAATAAGCTCACAGCGGGTTCGATTTGGTCTGCGCTGAGAGTACCTGGGGTTATTTTCCCTTTGCTTTCTCATGGTAAATTATCTCAGCCCACCAGGGCCAAGCTGATTTTCTAGCTGTAAAAACAGAGAAGACGAACATGCGGCACTGCACCGCGCTGTACACTTAGCTGATTCCTCCTTTGTTGTTTTCTTTATGTTATTTAGGAAAAGAAAATTCTCCGAGCCACCCATTAAGGTTCGAATCCGGGTCATAAAAAAAAAAAAAGTAAACTAATAGTGGACTGTCTCCCCTAACCCTCTCACCCCATGCATCTCTCCTCTGTATTGCAATCCCTAATGGGAACATTTAAAACCAGTGCTTATGATAATGCCCTTGTTCCCATGGACACCACAGCGCTGCAGAACCAAGATTAATGGAGGACCATTGAGACTGGTCCTAAAAGATTGTCCCTCTTGTGTATTATGGTCTGTCATGCTGCATCCATTAGCAGAGGAGCGGAGGGTCCTCATCGTGTTGGTATCACTGGGACCAAATCGAGCTACTGCAAGATGGCATTTCCATAGCACATCAACAGATCATTTCACCACTGCTTAAGGCATCGTAAATTGGACTTATAGCTCAGCTGCTGGCATAAATAAGTCCCTTTGATAGTTAGTGGAAGACGTTATGACACTCCAGGGTACAGGAGGGGACATTGGCACTGTCATTTTTTTTCTCCAGCCCTGGCACCCTGGTGCCTCTGATCTTTCTGAAGATTCAGGGCACGCGCTCTTCATTACGGTTTGGGCACCAGGGACTTGTTTTTTTTGCAAGATTAATGAGCGCCACGGAAATTCTCCAGCGCATCTCGATAATTAAGTCTTTGTTTATCAAAAAACAAGTTATATTAGGAGCAGAAAATTCGCAGTAATTATTCATAATTCTAACAATTCAAGTATAGCTACCTCATTTGCCTGGGTAATTCTGCTTTTTAATTTCTTGCATACATTTGCATATTAATTTTGCCCGTCGGCTGCAGCAGGCTTTGACAGTTTGTTACTATGTGATGGTTTTCACAGGGGTGCGACTCAGTTGGGTGGCATTTCGACTGGGTGCAATGATAAATTATGAATTTTCTAATTTGCTGCATAATGAAGTAACCCCTTCCAACCCAATTAAAAAAAAAAAAAAAAGCAAAGATGGTGTCTTTTAAATAATATTTCCCAGGTATTTCGTCTCTCCATTTTTGTTGTTGTTGTTTTGCAAGCATTTTTTTTTCACTTAAAAAGCAGATGACTGCATTTGCAGCCTTTCAGAATGACTGTGCCTTTCCATACATCAAACATGATTCATGATTCATGTATCCCCAGACTATATTCATGCTGTAAATTGGCCACTCCTCAACCCTCAGGGCAATCACAGATGATAGCAAAGAAGTCCTAGTTTCTTCTCTGATGTCCAATTTGGGCTGTAGTGATCTGTGTGTATGAGTCTGTCTGTCTGTGTGTCGGGGAGCAGGGATTTCAAATGAGGGAAATAAATGATGTGTGTTTGTTTTACCTACTTACTCGAGAGGCTGTACTGTTGTAAATTAACTGCTAAACTACTGCGTGGGTTTCCTTCTAATTTCTTAAAATGGTTGTAGAAATAAATATATATGTATTTATTACTTCAGTATTGTAAAAAAGGATCTGTGGAGACTTAATTTGTGGGTGAGAGATAAGGGATTTTAGTTCAGTGTTGGTAAGTGTGTTCAGTACATTTGGTAATTTTATGCTCATAATGCAGCACTTAGAAAGCACAAGTATTGCTGGGTAAAATTTGTGGTGTTTCATTATACAACTGCAGACGGGCAAAACAGTTTAGAAATACTGTAGGCCTGATGCCATCCCGACTTTAAAGAATCTGAAATAACCCAGCCAATCTGTTTAACATGATGCAAATACTGTAATTATACAATTATGCTGCATTTTTAATATAGAACAATTCCTATACATTTTGTTGTCTCTTAAAATTCTGCATTATTAAGAAACCAAGCCATGATTTTGTCGGAGGCTACACCACAACCACATGGCAGTAGATCATGGAGGATTTTGACGTTAATACCCCACGACCAAGCAGCAGAGAGCACACAGCACTAACGCAAACCCACCGCCAAGTGCAGCATCACCTAACATTAATCCTGCACATCCCCAAAAGGCCAGCGAGGAGCCCTCCGCGCTACCCTCGCCCAGCCTGGCAACGCACCGCACAAAGCCCCGGCACCACCTCACAGCAATACAGCCCAACTGCAAAGTGCCGAACGCTGCCGCGCGGCGCTGTCAACATTATTATAATACACAGCACACAATGTCAGCCTGGCACAACTGGGCAACGCGGCGCGCGGTGATATTATAGCATAATCACACAGCTAAATTCATGCCTACGGTACGGAGCGAGCAGCAATAACACCCAGCACAATACAGCATTGTCATAACATATATTAAAGCCGTTCAGCACAGCCACAAAGTGTGGTGGCATGTTGCATGTTTATACATAAAAGTGGAAGCAGGCTGTACTCAGCAGCGCAGCCGGTGCGGTGCTGGCGCCGCTCGCCACAGCCGTGCACCCACCCCGCACCAGAGACGAGAGCCTACAGCCAAATTACCCTGGTGAAACGCAGGCGACAGCACCGATACGGAGCTCACGCTCCTCTGGTACGAAACACGGACCCACGGCACAAGTCCATGGTAAAACCCAAATAAATGCCTGACATGTGCATTCATTACTGCACAAATGAGTTCTGCTGAGCGATACTGTGGCACAGTTGCAAAACGTTTTGCCTCATACCGTCATAAAAGAAATAAAACTTATCTCAAATGTACCGCAGTAACCTAAACAAGAACACCTTGTTACTGCTTTATATTAATTATGAGAAAACCTCCCTACATGATATTTTACCAGTGGAAAATGCAGCTTTGTCAAAATCAAGCTTTCCACAAGAATGTCTTGGTTTAATGACATTTTGACAGAAGGGGGGGAGGTTCTTTGTGATTTCTTAAATGTTAACTAACCCATTTAGACTTTTTTCACTTTTACATGCCTTCTTCGCCTTGAATTTTTGTATGATTAAGAAGTTTTTAATACATCAAAATTGCCCAAGTCAATATTATTTTAACAGTGATGGTTAACCTCAAATTTCCCCCCTAATTTAACTTTGTGGCGAATGCAGTTGTTTGATTCTGAATACGAACAATTTTTTTATGAGTATCTTTCTTTAGTATGCAAGAGAGGAAGTCCTGTCTGTCTTTTTTTTTTAAGAAGGCGAGTCCAAAACCCTGCAAGCACCTCGGTAATGCTACCGGTAATCCAAAAGAGTCGTAAAGTTCGTCAACACCACCATTAGTGCAGCAGGGACAGGATGCCTAATGTTTAGCCGCTGCGATGCTACTGAGATGATACGGTACATCTGTGATAATGAGCTCCCCCCACTCTTGGCTGGGAAGTGTCAGTCTGGAGGGTGTCTGCAGCTTGGGGTGCCCCGTGGGAAAGCATGGTGGTGCCCCTCAGTGTGGGGCTAACACAGTGCAGCACTGGGGAGAGCTGGAGCGACCCCGTATGTTGCTGTACCGCAGCGTCATGGTACACTGTCACAGTCCTGTTTTCTGGTGCTTGCTCAACAAAACATTAGAACAGTGTAAAGGGAAGTGACTGATCCTTAAATGTATGCTAATAACATGAGCCTTTGACTGGAAACATCAATACACCCCAGTAAAGTGCACAGTTAGTCATGGCAATTAATATTTATCTAATCTGATTTATATTAGGGCTTTCTATAATGCCCGCTGCTGTATCATCTATGCTGTGATCAAATGCAGCGGACATGCATAGCGAGGCATCTTCCCAGACTTCAGTCTGCTCCCTTCCCTCGTTCTCCTTCACTTTGTTATTTATTATTATTCAAATTTATACATCACTAAACAAAAGAGCACTCATCCCAAGCCACTGATAAACTCTTAAAAATACATCTCATAAAATGAGCAGACTCCATAATTATCCATGGATAAAAATGCAACAGCAACCATGTGACTACACTAAATTTAATCAAAATCACTAACAAATCGCCACCAGAGTTCCTTCCAACCATATCTTTGCTCATCTTTTGCCAATGAGCTGTACAGAAAAGACTGGTTTTGCACTGACACCTGAAGGCTGTTTCGAGCCAAAAATCAAATGGATTTGAAGGTGCAGAGCCTAACTGGGAAATGCCCTTTCCCTTTTAATGCCGTGCTGATTTCTTAGGGAAACAGTAGCAGTAGCACATGTCTGTTGAACACCAATTTGGGTGTAATGTTGCAATGTGGCATTGCTACTGGGTGTGCATGGGTGACTCAAGAAGAAGAATTTTAAAAGTTTAAATTAATTCTTGAGTGAAGGCATAGCCTTAGAAGCGATGGCCATTTAAGATAAGAGAGCAATTTAAAGCCAGCCTCGTTCCTTTTCTTCAGTTGAAGACCAGCAACTTTCTGATGTGGACTGTGTATTTTTCTTGTTTCACAGGGTGGACATAATGAACTTTCGCAGTTAATTGCAGTGCTTGGTTGTTAAAACAGCTGCAGTAGAGGTTAACTAAGGTCTTTCTGCTGAGGGAGACTCAAAAAGGCCTGAGATGTTCTGGTCTGGAGGGGGGGCACTTGCACACATATGGACTGACCTCCAGCCCTAGCGAGAGAGGCTATGATTTATTTTCTCTTGAGTATCTTCAGAAGAAAGTGGTGGACCATCAAGAAGAGGTCTCTATGTGCTTGTGGAGGAGGAGGAACGGTAGGACTAAACAGGAGGAAGTGGCTTTTGAGGCGTGAAGCCTGCTGGAAAGGTTCTTGAGGACTTTGTAGGATAGGGAAACTATAGGGAAACTAAACTTGAGACAGTCTTATACATACCACCCTTTGGGAGTGGTCCGTATAGGGGATTATCCTCAGAACCAGGACATGGTTGGTTTCTAGAAAATGAGCTGGGGGTCTAATACAAAACCCAAAGGTGAGATAATCATCAAGCAGTGTGGACTATCAGGGATCCAGTGCTCAAGGGCACACTCTGACCTGCATTTCTTTAGCTGTGTAGAGGTACCTGAATTGCCTTAATCCTTTGCTGATTTCGTGAATTACTTTTTCTCCTCTGTGGAGAAGGGTTAGCGGGTTTGACATTCACTTAAACTTGTTCCCTACTATTTCCTGACCTGAAATATGTTTTCAAAATTGGCTGCAAGGTGAGCCTAGTTTAGGGATTTAACTCTGTAGGCCACACTTTCATGGACCATTTCCTTTCCCAACACCTTAAGCCTCTGTGTTTGACTATTACAAATGCTTCACTGTGTGGATCACTGTAGGTGTTCCAAATAAGCCAGCCTTTTTGTAGGAAGTCAAATACATTATATTCCCTTTATATATTCCCTTTATTTGAGAGGTGACAGCGATCGTTCTGCTAGAGTTTCTTCCTTCAGGAGTTTGTATTGCACTTCAGAAGTGCACTACTTTTGAGGGGTTCATACTAGAGTGAAGCCAAACCCTGGGGCACCGGGGCTGCTGGCTTGTGGGCAGATGCAAAGGGCCTCTGTGTATGCTTTCATGCAGCTCATCTGCTACTCATCTACTAGATTTTCTTAATAGTGGTGAATATTTTGCCTGGAAAAAAAAATATATCTGTACATCATTCATGTATAGAAAGATTTAGAATGATTTCCCACTTAAAACTGACTCCGACTCCAGAATTGTTAATAAAAAAGAGCAGCAGGATCATAGAATCATAGAATCATTTAGGTTGGAAAAGACCTTTAAGATCATCGAGTCCAACCATTAACCTAGCACTGCAAAATCCACCACTAAACCATGCCCCTAAGCACCACATCTACATGTCTTTTAAATACCTCCAGGGATGGTGGCTCAACCACTGCCCTGGGCAGCATGTTCCAATGCTTGACAACCCTTTCAGGGAACAAATTTTTCCCTAATATTCAATCTAAAGCTCCCCTGCTGTAACTTAAGGCTGTTTTGTCTTGTCCTATCGCTTGTTACTTGGGAGAAGAGACCGACCTCCACCTTGCTATGACCTCCTTTCATGTAGTTGTAGAGAGCAATAAGGTCTCCCCTCAGCCTCCTTTTCTCCAGGCTCAACAACCCCAGTTCCATCAGCCACTCCTCATTAGACTTGTGCTCCAGACCCTTCACCAGCTTCATTGCCCTTCTCTGGACATGCTCCAGTACCTCAATGTCTTTCTTGCAGTGAGGGACCCAAAACTGAACACAGTACTCGAGGTGGGGCCTCACCAGTGCTGTGTACCAGGGAACGATCACTTCCCCAGTCCTGCTGGCCACGCTATTCCTGATACAGGCCAGGATGCTGTTGGCCTTCTTGGCCACCCGGGCACACTGCTGGCTCATATTCAGTCAGCTGTTGACCTACATCCCCAGGTTCTTTTCTGCTGGACAGCTTTCCAGCCACACTTCCCCAAACATGTAGCACTGCATGGGGTTGTTGTGACCCAAGTGCATGACCCAGAACTTGGCCCTATTGAACCTCATACCATTGGTCTCGTCCCATTGACCCAGACTGTCCAGATCCCTCCATAGAGCCTTCCTACTCTCACGCAGATCAACACTCCCGCCCAACTTGGTGTGTTCTGCAAACTCACTGCAGGTGCACTCAATCCCTCGTCCAGATCGTTGATAAAAATAATAAAGGGAACTGGTCCCAAAACTGAGCCCTGGGGAACACCACTTGTGACCGGCCACCAACAGTTTTTAACTCCATTCACCACAACTCTTTGGGCCCGGCCATCCAGGCAGTTTTTTACTCAGTGAAGAGTACATCTGTCCAAGCCATGAGTAGGCAGTTTCTCTAGGCGAATGCTGCGAGAAATGGTGTCAAAGGCTTTCCTAAAGTCTAGGTAGACAACACCCACAGCCTTTCCCTCGTCCATTGGGTTGGTCATCATGTCACAGAAGATGACTAGGTTAGTGACGCAGGACCTGCCTTTCATGAACCCATGCTGACTGGGTCCGATCACCCAGTTGTCCTGTATGTGCCACAGAATGACACTTAAGATGATCTGCTCCATAACCTTCCCCGGCACTGAGGTCAGACTGACAGACCTATAGTTCCCGGTATCTTCCTCCCAGCCCTTCTTGTAGATGGGCATCACATTTGCTAGCTTCCAGTCAACTGGGACCTCCACGGTTAGCCAGGACTGCTGCTAAATGATGGAAAGTGGCTTGGTGAGCACTTCTGTTGGCTTCCTCAGTACCCTTGGGTGGATCCCATCCAGCCCCATAGACTTGTTCGTGTCTAAGTGATGTAGCAGGTCACTAACTATTTCCACTTGGATTATGGGGGATTCATTCTGCTCCCCATCCCTGTTGTCCAGCTCAGGGTGCTGGGTACCTGGAGAACAACTGGTCTTAATATTAAAGACTGAGGCAAAGAAGGCATTAAGTGCCTCAGCCGTTTCCTCCTCCTTGGTCACTATATTTCCCCCCCTCATCCAATAAAGGATGGAGGTTCTCCTTAGCCCTCCTTTAATTGCTAATGTGTAACTCATTTGTTCAGTCTTTATTATATTGCTCCTGTGTTCACCTGCAGAGGTGTGTGTACAAAAATTTTTCCCCTGCTACAACCAGCTAGAGAAACTTGTCCCTACAATATGAAAAGCAGAAGATCCCATATTTAGTACCACAGGATATGGAAATAAACTACTGAAAAATTGATGCATAAATGCACTTCTATAACTATAACAATACTACTTTAGGATAATTTTTAAACTATTTTACAATTACTAATTAATTACTTAATTTAGATTTTAAAAGCTCCTTCTCAAATGGAAATATGGATGAGGGGAAAAAAACAAGATTTTTCGTTGCTGTAGTAAATCTCAAATTTATTATATCTTTCCTAAAGTCAGAGTACCTACAAGCCAGTGACATTGCAGACAGGCTGTACCCAAAGAAACAAAACTTTTTACATTACTCCCCAGGTGCTGCCATATCTTTAAAGCTTCAACCTGGAGGAACCGCACGTTACTTTCTCTTGCATATGCAACTATTCCTTACTGGTTTTACTTGCTAGTCCTCTAGTGATAGCAGGTGCACATCTTCCCTGCAGGGCGAGTACACAAATAATTTTCCTCCTTCTATAGCAGTAGATGAACTTGGGCAAAGACCAGTAAAGTTTTGTGTCCAAATACACATGCCAGACTGTGAAAGCACTTCAGGTTGATTCCAGAACTCCTTATTCTCTTTTCAGCAATGACCATGAGATACTATATGCCAGCAAACGGTTATGCAGGGTCTCCCAAGGGATAACTCTTCAGGGCTTTAGTAATTAGATCAATGAGTTTGCTCAACATGCAGACATAGCCTTAACTGTGAAATCTTGAGTGCTTTCTGTTAAAAAATTGCTTTTTTATCTACGTAGTTTAGAATGTGTAAAGGAGAAACAAAAGCATTGCTGAAAAATCTCTACCAAATCTGTAAAGTGAAGAATGCCATATAGATGTAATCCATGTTAAATGAGATCTTTCTCATTATGTGGGTAGGACAAATCTGAAGGTGAACTGGAGAAGAATACTGAGCCCAGCCAGCCAGGTCATGGACACACCACCTGCAATGGGGTTTCCCTCTGCTGTCCTCTGCTGCTTATGTCAGTGGTGGCCGACTGTTGGCTCTGGAGCTGTACCCACCTTTCAAACAACAGATTATAACTCGTGTAAGGAAGGCTACCCTTTTTGATGTGGGCTTGGACAAGTTTCCCAGGCTTAGCTTTGGAAATGCTGCCTACTTCTTTTTGCTGTTGTGTGTTTGTGTTGGTAGGTGTAGCATTCATCTCCATGAAATGTTAATGTTCCCTAAAAAATATGTCTCAGAATATTCAAATAAAAAGGATTTCAACTACTTACAAATTTATGCTTAAATGTAATTGGCAAATCAGACTGGGATGATATCTTTTCTCATTTTGGTGCAAATGGTTTTATTTATTTCTTTGCTTTCCAAATTAAGCATGTGTATTTTGAAAAACCTAAAAAAGGAAAAATCTGGATTTGAGTTGCCAGAAGAAACCATTTAGTTGAAAAAATATTTGCTATAAAATGTTTTAACTGAGTAAAACTTTCCACCACATTTATTAACAAAACAATATTTGTAAATCATCTTCAATGTGACAACAATAACTATATGTTAACTATTATCAATAATAAAATATCAGTGAAGGGACTGAAAACTTTTTAAAATGACTGCGTGAAAAATATGCAAGACAGCAAGTTCAGAACCCAAAGCTATAAATACACAAGGGAATAGTTATTTAACATGTGCTGTAATTTGCACTATTTAAATCTAATATTAGAGCTGCGACTTTTTGATGTCAAATCTAGAATGCTTCAGCAGTGTTAGATAAAAATGGTCATTTCTGCATTTGCTGAAATAGATTGTGCTGAACTTTATAAGAATGCCATATAGATTTAATCCATGTTAACGGAGATCTTTCTCATTATATGAGTAGGACATAGAAAAATTGCTTTCATGTTCTCACATTCAGTAAAGACAAACTATATTTAAATTTCTGTAATGATCTGCAAAGACTAGCAACATGCAGTAAACTTTGTCTAAAGGAGGATGTGCATTGACTTAACTCTCCCGGTTAATGTGTTCAGTCCAGTTTATTTTTTTGTGACATGGGAAGAAAAATTCAATACATAATTTTGTGTCATTTAGGGGAACCACGAATGCAGAATCAAGGGAGGGAAACAGAGAAACACAATAACCGTTCAAATGATTTTAGCCTGAGAAGCAAAGAGATGTAACTGCAGTGCCCAACCCCCCAAGTGTATTTGTGTACACTGGTTCAGAGTTTAAGATTCAGATAACACTCAGTATTCAAATTTGTCGTAAGCCATATGTGCAGGTGAGAAATTGCAACGTTTTGAACTGCTTAAAATTCATTTTATTTGAAACTGTGCTTCAAAACCAGAACAGTCCTGCTAACATTCTGAACGTCACTTGCCTCTTTAATAATATTGCTGGAGATATTTTGAGCAGAGCTAATTTTAAAGTACAGGTAGTTAGCTAGAGTTTAAACCCCTTACCAACTAAGCAAGTTGCGTCACGTTTGCATCAAACTTGATTATGCTACTTGCTTTTAGCAGGATATCATGTGCATACCATTGCTTAATTTTATTGCACTTATCATTAGGACAGCATACACGGCACTCAAAAGGGGAAAAAAAGGCAACAGTGCTTCTGTAGCAGTGCTTTGGTAGGGTGATCGAGTTTTATTGATGTATTAGTGTATAAAAAGAATTGAGTACAAGCTAGGAATGGACAATACTATTATGCCATTTTTATACGAGATATAAACCCAAGCCCAAATATTGGCACCCTGGGGCTTGCTTATTTCACTGTCTCATATTCTTGATGGCCAATTCTGGAGGTAGTTGTGAACCAGGCAAGTTTCGTGCTGCGGTTAGGGCTCAACGAGAAGCAGGGCTAGACAATCCCCATCCTGTCTAACTTCAGCATGTTATCTTCTTTTCCCACCCAGCTTGCTCAAAGTTTTACATACCTATTGTTTCCTAGCCACCAATGATGTATTTTGGAAGAACCTTTAATTTAGCACCCTGTCTTTATCAGCCCACAGTGCTTTTTGTTCTCCACAAAAGCAAACTAGTGTTACTTGTTCACTAACCCAAAAGCAGTGGCAATATTGAGGAGAGAAACCAAGACAAACAAAACTGATTAGGGCAAGATTTGCTTTCAGAGAACCTATTTCTGTCACAGGGGGATGGATAAATAAAATAATGTTTCAATAATTTATGCGGTGCGCACAGGAAAAAATGTTGGAAATGTGAAACAAAAACGACAGCTAAAGAACAACTGAAGTTGATAACTGCTTTAATCAGCTCAGGTGATAATTCTAAAATAAATGGAAATATCGCTCCTGTTTTCAGCTCATGAATGGCAAAATGTTTTGGAACTGTGTTCCCCTCCCAGAAGTTCGCTGCAGTCTTTCTCTCCTCGCTGCAGTGTGGGACCAGATGAGATTTGGCTGTGACCTGGACATGAACTCTCTCCGTGTCACCAAGAGGCAGCGTGGGCTAGTGGTCAGCATGCAGCTGGAGGGGACAGGTGCCCAACTCAGCCCTCAAGACTCATTTTGGGATCACAGTTAAGTCCCTTCACGTGCCTCAGTTTACCTGCCTGTAACAGTGGCTATTTATCTGCTTCCCTGGGCAATCGTGAGGTGTAAGGAATACACGGATGGTTCTCTGGGAGCTTTTAAACCATTGATCTCCCTAATGAGTGATGAGCACCTCTGTCTCTTTTTCACTCCCTGAGCCTCTGTACGTCCAGTTGGTCACAGCATCCTTCCCCAGATTCCTATGTCAGCTCAATATATAAAGAGAAGAAGTTGCTATGGCATCAACTTGGTGCTCACGGGGAAGGCAGAGAGGAGCATGCAGGGCTGCCCGGGGCCCGGGCAACTGTCGGGCGATGTGGGAAGGCGACCGGGAGGACTCGGGGGTGACACCGGGGGCTCTCGCGCCTGCTCCGTGCGGGGCTCGGGGTCTGACAGCCCCTGGGTGCAAACCCTGGGTGTCAGGCTCTCACAGGACTGATGTGGAATCACGCTGTTGTTTTGCAGGAATTCTTTGTTTCTGGCTGCTTGCTTTTGTTGGCCTGCTGGAGGCAGGGGCAGGTCACTTGTGTCACAACCCTGGCAGGGAGAGGAGGTCCCAGCCCAGGGAAATGGTGGTGGCAGCCGTGGGACACTCAGGGGACCGTGTTGGCTCAGAAAGGTCGGGTCCCGCAGGGCTGGGGCCAGGAAGGTGCTGGCACGACACTGGGTGAGAGGCTGCTGAAGAAGTTGGAGCCTCTTTTTCTGTCTCTCCCTCTCCTCCTCTCTCTCCCCTCCATCTCTGCCTGCCCCCCCTCCCGCCAGCCCTTTGTCGACACTTGATCATTTACATCAAGTTGACATTCGCAGAGTTTACTCAGGGGTCTGTAATTGTATTCTTTCACCGGTTCTGCATTACCAACCATGAAAATGGAATCTTATCATCCCTGACCAATTTTTAATGTACAAAATGATTTGGCCGAGGTTCAAAGGGAGTCACAATTGAAATCAGGTGAATGATACATGTAGGTTTTTTTCAGCTTCTCCGTGCCTTGATTTGATTTTTCTCGTATGGCATACAGGGAGATGTAGCTTATTTTTATGTGTGTGTGTGTGTGTGTGTGTGTATACAAGCTATATAAATGCATGTATATACTCTGCACATATATCGATGCACTATCTGCCTATCTATATTTTGTATACATATCCCTCAAATTTACCCATTTGCAATGCAATGGATGACAATGAAGTTTGCTCTAATCCCTAAAAAGCAATCAAAGAATTGGAACAGGGTTAAAGCCTGCTGATAGTGCGCTGCGATTAATAGGACATTATTAAATAGCCCCCTCCTTCAGCTCCTCTTCCCTCCACCCCTCTCCCCCGCCATCTTGCCAGATGAAAAGAGGCCTCAGAGACAAAATAAATAAATAAATGAGGTTACATTTACATTATAAAGAATAGGGAAGAAAACAATAGGGAATCCTCCTCACTGAAAGGCATACCATGTCCAAAGGGACAGAGTCCTCAAAGTATGGGGGGGAAGGGGGGTTCCTGCTCTCAAATATCATTAGAATGTTTTTTATCTTTTGGCAGTTTCATATTGTGAATAATGTGGACATTTATAACTCAGTCAAGCTGCTCCTTTCAGGAGTACAGTTCCTTAAGATCAAGGAATCTATCAACTTACATAGCTCCCTTAGCTATCTTATCTAAGTGCCTCACAAACAGGGATGTATTTATCCACACAATCCCTGGGCAGGAGGGAAATGTTCTTGTCTCCATTTTATAGATTGAGGAGAATGACAAAGAGATTCAAGGCCTCAAAACAGCTGCTGGTTGTGGAGGGTCTGGCTTGAGGCACTCAGGACTTTCCACCTCTTCTGTAGGAGCTGCCCCCTGGCCAGATGCTGGAGACCTGACCTGTATTTCTGAATGAAATCAATGGTTTCTGAAAACTACACTGAAGAAATGCCAGGTTTGATGCTTCAGAGTCTTTGGCCATTTTTAGAACAAGTGAGTTCCTTGAGGTCATGCAGAGAGCGAGTGGCCATCCCAGGAACAGAACCTGGCCTTTTGCAATCACAGGGCGCCGTTTTCTAAGGTGGTAGAGAGTATATGCTGGTAAAGGGAGTGAATCTGTACTTTGTGTCTGTATATACTTGGAATAAAGAGAGAATCAACTGGAGGGGCTTTCTGCTTAATTCTCAGAATGGACCGATGATGGTCTAATTGCTTTATCCATAACAAGTCTGTTGTGGGAGCGGGGAAGATCTAATATGTTGTTGCTATGCAAGAGATGGGTGTACAGCATTCACAAAGGCAAGTTGTGCAATGTCAACAGAGCAAAGAGATTCCAAGTGCTCTTAGGGTTATTTTTTAGTGGGGTTGGACAATGGTATAACTGGTAAGAAAGCATATCTTTGGTGGGGATTTGTAATGTTGAAGTGACTGGTAAAGTAAAGAGCATTTCAGGATGCTCTGCTGGTGACATCAAATACAAAGCTCTGGGAAAAGAGAAACCAAACCTGGAAGGACGCTTAAGCCATATGTGCCATGATGTAAATCTTGTGGCTGAATTCTCACAAGACTCAGTGTGTTTTGTGCAATGTCCATTTGCCTTAATTGGCAAGTTAAGTTATTTGGTATCCTTGAACACGTTTGCAATTTTAATCAGACTCTGATTCTAAAGAAACTCTACCCGAAATATTTGACCACCATGAAAAAAGTAGTTCCTTTAAGCAGTCATCAGTTTCTCTAGTTTTTGGTGGAACTCCAGAACTGGAAAGATTTCTGAAGTCAGTGTCCTTGTGCCCTTTTTTTTGCTGTGAAATAAGAAATGTAAAACCTATGCCTTTAAAATTAGCATTGATATAAACTGTGGCCTTCTGATAAAAAAAGTTATGGCAAAAATTACAAATTTCCCTGTAATCTGTGTGTCTGTTAATGGTGATTTTAATGGCAGACTATAGATACTTCTGAAAGTCCTCATTCAAGTGCATTTTGCTCCTTGCATACTCTATTTCTCATCTCACTCGTGTAGCTGTGACTTTGTACTAAAGACTAGAGATTAGCCTGACCAGAACAAAATTATTGTTCATCTCCCAGATGTATTCAGATAGTGTTTTGATGTTTTATGGTGAATAGCGTTACTAAAAAGGATTTGCATACTCCCTTTGGAGTTGTTCTGGCAGGGTGGTTTTCCAGACCGGAGTCAACACATTGCACACACAACAACTGGGAGAACGCAGTTGATTTCCTCACTTCAGAAGTATCCAGTGACACATCTAAAACTGTGATGATGGTTAAGCACTGGCTCAAAGATGACAGAAATCAAAGAAAGCTTTTCTATGCAAAGCTTTGTTTCCGTAGCCTGTGTTCTTGAAAAAGTGCATGTTGGTGACAAAGTAGTGGGCTCAGCTACTCCTCTCATATATAAACTGCTTGATATTGTCATGAGAGAAATCAACAGAGCTGCAACTGTAAATAAGAGTTTCCTTGATGCAGAGACAAAGGCATTTTTTTCTAAGGAATGTAAAATGGGAAACAAAATAACAAGTAATTCTTGCTTGGGTTTCAGGAGAATGCTTGACATGAGTGGTGATTGTCCTGAGAAACATGTTTGGGAATGGCTCTATTTCCAAAGGAAATCTTTGGATCTTTTTTGGTTGGTTGGTTGGTTGGGGGGGGGGGGGGAACTCAAAGAAACATGTTAGCACAGCTATTTTAATGTAATTTACAGGAAACTAAAAATAAATTATATCTCTGCCCAGCAAGCAGAGGACCAGAAAATAAAGACAAATGCATTAAGAGGCTGGGAAGGTGAGAACTGTTTTCTGTATTCCTTAGCTTGACGCTATGTGTGCTATATAATGCCCATGAGTGCTGAAGCTTTGTTCAGCATGTTCCAGACAAGAGACAAACTTTATACTTTGGAAAACTGGCCGCGCTTGACTTCAACAAAGTCATTGTGAGTAACCTGGGAAACTGAAAAGACAGTGCTGCTGGTGGCTATCGGGACAGTGTCGAGATGATGGCTCTGATTCTGGCAAAGCAGGTAATTCTGCTGAGGTATTTTTACAAACATTTAGTTAATTGACTGTTGTATTCTGATATTTAATGATCTAAGTAGGATTAAAGACTTTAGCTTTCTTTCGAATTTGCAGTGGTACAAATCCTTGTCATGATATTAAAAATATTAGCACCCGTTTCACTGTTTTAGATATGCTTTCAATAGGATAACTTCTGCATTTAGCTTTACTGTAAAAATGATTATGTATATAGCATATCATAACTCAAGATGGTCTTCTGGTTTTGGTCACAGTGATATAGAGGATAGTAATATATAGCCTTTGTTAAATAGGAGTGAGATGAAAATTTATAACAGGCCAGAAGTATCATAATGAATATCTACAACAAAGTCTGCTTTTAGCTGTTGATTTTTATTATTGTAGGATCACCTGTATCACAGGAACGTTCCTGACATTTGCCAGAGTTAGAAAGATTTATCCTTGGGCTAAACGGAAATGCCACAGGTTGAAACTGTGATAAATTGTGAGATTTTTTTTCACAGTAGATTATCTACAATTAATACTAAAAGAAAGTCAGATGAACAGAACCGCTTCACCACCCACCCCCTCCACCCCTTCACCCCCATTCATTTCTGGAAGCAAAACACCATGACTAAAACTACCTACTTGTACACTATTTTTTTTAGTTTGGAGGAGCTGTGAGTGAAAAAGGGGAGCTCATTAATGAAATCTCAAGAAAAAGAAGAATTGCAGGTAATTAAATTCTCTCCTTTAGGATACTATCATTTCACAGGAGGTGTGTTAGTCTTTGGAGGAAAGGAAGCTTGGGAGTTATCCAAAAAAGAAGTAATACAAAGTAAATACAAAGTAAAAGATGGAGCAAACATTCTCACGCAGCTGGTGGAAACAAGACATTTTAACATAAACTATTCTGCATATGAGCTTAATTTTGTTGAATGCTGTTCAGCATATGAACGTATCTAGAAATCAAAACTGATCAAAACCTGAGTTTTGATCTCACAAAAGACACATCACGATAAAAATCAAAATAGAAAAGCTTTAGGGAAATAAAACTTTCAGAAACATTTTCTTTACAATTGGTAAAGTGTTTCATTTTTATATTTTCAATTATTTCACCATTAAACTGCATCTGCTCTGATTCACTCTAGAATTCCAGTTTGGGTGTGTGATGGCCCAGTCAGCTCCCTATCTTGGGTTCACAGCTGAGCTTCATTTTCTGTGATGCAATTGCTCAGGGCTGTGCATACTTGCTGTCAAATTTTTGTAGAAGGATGAAAAAAAGTTGTTCTCACTCTGTTTCAGCTTCTTGCCTAATTCAAAATTTGTGCATGGATTCACTGGAAAGGCACGTGGGCAAAGCACCAGAGAAACGTGTAATCAAGGTAGGGAGCGGAATCTTACTTTTATATTTCTACCACGGAAAAAATAGCTACCCAATAGTAAAAAAAAAGTAATAATTTTCGAAGAACATTTTGGTTATTCAAAAATTGCATACTTGCATGTAGGGAATGTCAGAAAATGGTAGTTGCAGTCAGAGTTCTGATATCCACGCAGTCCGTTTTAAAGTGCGTGGCTGCTCCTCTTGTGTTTTTGAGATTGCCCCGGTTGTGTATAGGAGCAGCAAGGACCCTAAGGAGGCTGTCCTCTCCGTGGAGGCAGAACAGGATGGGGCTGCACTCTCTGGGCAGCTGTGTTTTATGCAGTGGTGTAGACAGTTTGTTGCTAACTTGTGCCACACACACATTACTTTCTATTGTCCATGAACACCTTTGGAAAAGCTGTTATAAGCCTTTCTGCTTCCTAATTTTTCTTTTTTTTCTTCCATTCTTTCTTTTTGAACTGAAACTTTTGTCTTGTCATACACAGAATTCTCTTTTCCTATGTTTACATAGCATATCTGTTGTAATTTCTTATTATTTAGACAAATATATATTTGGGGAAATATCAGGATAATTTGTAACTTAAAATTTGGGATTTGGAAGTATTAGTGAAAGAACTGAGAAGTAATTCTTGAGTGTCTGTGAAATGGGAGGCAATTTTCTAGGAAATTAGAGCATTTTACCTAAGAAAGGCTGTGGGCTGAGCCCCCCATATTTTTATTTTTTTTAAAACAAAAGAGTCCAATTGAAGACTTTGTATATGTGTTCTTGGATTCTGGCTTTCTATTGTCTCTCAAAGCCTTTCAACAGATAGGCCCACTTTCCTAAATTAAATGACTTGCCCAGTGCCCAGAGCAATGCAGGCCTGTCGTCGTGCATCTGAGACCTGAGCTGAGTTATTTTCTGGTCCTTACCAGATCTAAAAGTTCTGCAGGCTTTAGTTGCCTCTGTGCAAATGCTGTGTCACCAAGAAATCAATGCAGAAGACACTGGATTTTTACCTCTGAGAAGCAGGAATGGCAGTAGCTACATGCAGTGAGTAGCATGCGCTTACTGGCTTTTCTGAGTAGAACCACATGTTAAAGACCCCGAGAGGCCACAGTTGTGTGGAAGGGAGGCACATCGCTCTTTCCAACTTCCAGTCAAGCTTGGGTCTGCATGCCAAGAGTATAATCTATCGCTGCTTTCTAAATTTTACTCATTATGTGCGACACTGTCAAGTCAATCTAATATCAAACCTGAGGTTTTGTAAAGCAACGATGTATAAAGCCTGGCAGCAATAGAAAAGCTTCCATGGCATTAAAAAAAAGTCTGGGGGAATCTTAATTTTAAAGAAGCAGCATTTCTCTGCATTATTTGTTACTCAAACATCGCTGTATCTTCATGTGTGAAAAACAGGCAGGGAGCCTGATTAGAAGCAGGCACAATCAATAAAAGTGAGATTGATTCCCCCTTCTTTCAGTCTCTGACTTATATGCGAAAAGTAAACAAACTGTGTACATGGGGAGATGTGACTTTGTTGTGATAATCCTATGCCTTTTGAGTACAACTGAGCGCAATATTTCTTTTTCCTTTTTTATATAAATGCGATTACTAGGCTTTATTTTATCATCACTTTTCATGCAAATGTTTTCTACTCCTTGTGCATTTGCAAAATTCAAAATAACTTTTGGCCTCCAATTCTTTAAATTATTGGAGGCATTATTTGGAAAAGGAAGGAGCTGATCAGGCCTTTTCTCTGGGGCTGAGCAAGAAGATCTAGAGATCTTCCAGATACGTTTTGCTGTTTGGTCCTCATAATGTTGCAGTTCATTTAATCCTGAAACACCTTGCAAGTCAAAGCAGTAGAGTCCAATAGATCAAGGTATGCGATGCTGGGACCAAACTTTATGGATAGACTTGATAAATGCCTAGTTAAAGTAATAGTACTGTAAAGAAACCATATTTGTGTGTAGTGAGTACCTTCAGGTATTTTAAAAAGTGTTTGTACTGGAGTACAGATCTGTACTATACTGGAGTACAATTTGAACTGGAGTTCAGATCCCCCATGGACAGAGTTAATTGCATGCTTGTTTTAAAAAACACAGACTTTTGAGAACGCTTTTCCCCAGTTGATCCTTTGTAGTTGTCGAGCCTTTCCATTCCCTTTCTACTCTCTCTTTCTTTCCATTCTGTTTCCCAGTCAGCCCTTGAATGTCTTACTTTTTTCCCCTCTCTTACCCACTTTTGCTCTGATCTCTCTTGCCACCTTGAAGCTGCTCACTCTGCCTCCTATTGAGAGACCCGGGAAAAAGGTGGTTTTCAACTTTTTTTCTCCTATGGCCTTTGTGTATCGAAGCTGTTGCAAACACAAAGTTAAAATGGAAGAGTGGCCAACCAGAAAAATTTCCATTTAGCCAAAGCATATGGAGAAAGGAACTTGATTAAATGCAATGGTGTCTGAATCTACTAGAGGCTTGAATATTTCTAATAGTTTTGCTTCTACAGATACCCACTGCCTCTAACGAGAATGCGCAAAGTTAGCAGCGATTTTATAGAATCCTGCAAGTCAGTCATTTTGGCTGCGTGTAGTAAATTAGCTGGATTCATCAAATACTGGGAGAGTTTAAAGACAGGGGAGGTAGTGCTTTACATTGTTCTCCCTTTTCTTGTCTCTATAAACCGCCTCAGTGTTTATCTAGAAAATGCAGACCTCTGTGAATAGTTCTTTGTTTGGAGTTTGGACACTCTTTTAAATAAACTCTTCCTATTAGTAGATCCTAGTGACATCAGACTGCTGTACCATGTTTAATTGAAAGTGGCAAGCAAACACTGTACAACTGCTTCTAAAATGCCTGGGAGCTATTTGAAAGCTTTAGCGTGTTCGAGGGGGAAATGGCCTGGTTCTCCCTCCCTTTCTTGAGGGAGGGAATGGGTGTTGAGAGGGGGAGAAAATTAACCTTCCTGCGCTCCAGAACTGCTTTGTCTCTGTTTGCCTGGCCTTTGGGATGCTACTGATTTTTGGAGTGATTGAATTTCTGTGGATACCCCTCCTGTGATGCGATTATCAAAGCAACCAACTACTTGCTAACAGACAGAGAGTTTGTTCAGGTGCTATTTATTTTTAACTGGTTTTAAGGGTTTGGCTGTGCTAGTGCACTTGTTTGTGTTTGCTATAAAATAATGTACTACGTGAGAGACCGAAGTAATAGCCTTAGACATTTAAACAAATTTAGGAAAGGGCACTCCCTGTTCTGTGTACTGAGAGCTAAATGTTAGCCTGGTGCCAACAGTAGGGAATGACATTTATAGCATCTAACAGTTACAAAACCTTCAGATAAGCTACCCTTACATTTCCTGGTAGGAGTCCTTCTGGCAAGGAAGATCACCTTTAGTAGGTTAAGAAACTTCTTATTTTCAGTCTTTAATATAAAGTAAACATGACTTCTGTCACTATTAATTTTTTTTTAATTCCATTTGAACACTTTATTTAGAATATTGTTGAAGAATGGACATAATGGGTCAGTGCTTTCCCCCCCCCCCCCCTTTTTTCTCAAGAAAAAAGCTTGGTGAATGGCATTGTAGCCTACTCAAATTCATTGGTCTCTCTTTTTATGTCACATGTACCACTAGTCTGAGAGCGCACCCAGCAGTTGATTAAATCTATTAGAGAGCTGCTCTTGCTTAGCTGCCTAAGTATTGTGGTTTTAGAATTCCGTGATGAGTCTGTAATTAATCCTGTGGTGCAGCTTTGGCAATTTTCCGTACATCATTCCAAGTGGGAAAAGGTAGCAAGGATACGGTATGGGACCATGGCTACTATTCAAGCACTTTTTAGTATTTTGATACTGAAGGTCTTGTAGCACCATTTCATACATAAATGACAGAGCTAAATATTCCTTTAGACCTATTAACATCAAATTAAAGCCCTTTTCCTAGGAGATAATTAGTTGATACCCCCATTGAAGTTCTAATTTATTTTGTAAGAAAAGCCTGTAATTGGACATTGTTCCCACCCAATACCAAAGAAATCACATGCACAAGTGGTCGTTTTTGTTCCAGCAGCATATGCCTCTTCTCAATATAAGTTTATTTGTATTGCAGAGCAGCCTTTAATTTCTATTTATTATGTGGTCTTTTGTGGCCTGTGTGTGCAAAACACCACTCATAGTCCAGGGGTGAGACCACAACTACTACACCACAAACCATCCTGGGACTGTAGTGTATCACCTCCGAGGTCAATATGTAGAGAATAACAGAGATGGAAAAGGGAAGACAGAGAGAATCACTTATAAAGAAGAAACAGTAAAATAAATATCCAGAAGGATTTGGAGACTGTAGGCAATGAGAAAAGAGAAAAATTGCCTGGCATACTCCAAAGAGGGATTATCAGGAATGATTGCAGGCTAGCGAAGTTATACCTATTGAAAAACATTTTTCTGGTGTTGAACTCTATTATGCTTAATGCTATAACCCTTTACTCAGGTGAGCTATCCCACTGGCAGCAGATGGACTACTTCTTTGAAAAGCTTTCTTTATATGAGTTTTCAGGCCTCTTAAACTGTAAAATACTCTTGCAAGAAAAGAAAATGAGGATCCAGTAGGGAAGACATTTAGAAGTGGTCTGGACGAAGCCCTACATAATTAACTCTTGAGGATGGTCTTCCTGTGGAGGGCAGAAGACTTTCATGAGTCTCTTTCTCAAACAGTAGATTTGAGGTTAGGACTAAATTGAAGGAGATGGAATTTTCCCACAACTGTAAAACCTCAGCCTTGTTCTGGCTCAGTATCACGGCAATAAATAATTGTACCTTTTTGTCTGCTCTGCACTGGGTCTTCAGTTATCAAAGAAATGTGGACCACGGGAGAAAAGTAGCATGCTCCATCCAAGTTCCTGATCTGTACACAAGGGGCAGCAGGGCCCTGGCGTGGGACACTGTTCACATGCACTCCATAATGCTACCGAGAAGGAATGGCAGATCAGACGTGCCTGATTCTCCTAATTAAAATACCTGTACTGAGATATTTTATTACATATTTGAGTGAGCGGTTTACTAACAATGCAGTATTCTGAACTTGTGAAATAAGCAGTGACAGTTCTCAAAAATAAACGTCTTATGAAGGGTTAAAGGCTAAGCTCATTCAGGTTAATTTTTTTTTCTTTCACCCCCCCACCCCCCCACTGGACAGAAATCAAAACTTTTACTTTTCCCAGATTCACTTTGAAATAAGTTCTTTAAAAAGTTAAGTTTTGTGAAAAGTAACGGGGAAAGAAAACCCAAGTAACTGAGAGGTTTTGTGTTTTGTTGTTGTTGTTTTGTTTTGGTTTCTTTTTTTTTTTTTTTTTTTTATTTGGGTTTTTTTTTTTTTCCTTTATAGGCCAAATATGAATGGGACACACGTGTGACATGAGACATGGTGTGTCTCATTCTGATTCTCTCAGTCAGCTTGTCCACATCATTAAACTGGCCAAAGATTTGCTTTTTTGTGCCACTGAAAAGCCACGGGCTTGAATATAGTTGCAGTTTTGCTTTGGGATTGGAAAGCATTACTGGAGCTATATTCAGAAACCTCTCTCTCTTTCTTTAGCCAGTACAATCGTTCTCTCAAAGACCTGTGTCTGGGATTAATATTTTATGCATGAAATGTTTCATGTACAGTAGTGACATAATAAGAAGAGGCATTTTATTAGTTTGTGCATGCAAGAAGAATGGATTACAGAAACAGGAAGTGTGTAAGGACTTGCCTTAAGATGCCAATTTTATTAACACCTAAGTTCATCATTTTAAGGCAAACATGGTTCATGCTTTTTTAGTTTTTTTATTTTAAATTTGCCAGGCCCTGTCTAAAGAGGTGGCACCCCATTTATTTGTGTTCTTCATGCATATCTTGCACAGAAAATAGCCCATGTGGAAAGACAGCAAACAGATAGCTGCAGCTGTTGCCACTTATGCTCCACAGCACAATTTTAGGAATTAATGGTTTCTAATCCCAAAAATAATATAGATACAGAATGGTGTTACATTCCAAACTGCCAGGCTGAAGTCCCTTGCTCTTATTTCATAAATATGTTTATAAGAGTCTGCTTTAATCTTTCAACTGCAAGAAAAGCTTTAGAGATGTGTCTGTTTTTAAAGCTAAAGTTATTGACCTTTGGCAACTCATTGGTAGCCAGGGAAATACACTGGGGTGTCTCTTTGTTGAAATATTTAAAACAATTGTGAGGCACCAGAGCTATTGTTAGATAAAGCTCCTTCTGGTCTTGCCATCACTTCACTGACTGAAGATAAATGCAAATGTTTTTGGCACTTTTAAGCTATTGTTGAAGTAAAGGAATAAAGCATGCTTGTCTGACAATTGCAGGTTATTAAAGACTATTAAATTGGTAATCCCTGGGAAATGGAGGTAAATCTCTCCTCAGTAGCAGCAACAGAATAACTTTTGTCTAAGATTTTGATTATTATTATTATTTTACGGTTTAGTGAAACAATCTGCAAATTGTTCCTGACCTCAGATTTTTAAAAATCATGAATCAAATCCCTTTTCTCTCAAGACATGAAGCAAAATATTGTCCTGTCTGTCTTCTCTTGTTTAAGCTTTATGAGAAGCGACTACTTTCAAACTGTTCTTTACAGTTGGAGAGTTTATACCTTCTCAAAAAATGAAAGCAGAGTTATTAACATGAGCTGTACTATAAGGAAAGGACCCAACAATATAAATAAAATGGTAGAATAATAAGAACTGGATAGGTTACTACATAAATCTTTTATTCTAATAGATTCTAAAGCTCATCTCAAATGGATAAAGTTATTGACCACAAATGTACAAGTTAGGGGGGGTAAAAAGCAACAAACAAAGACAACTTTTTTTCAATAGTTCTGATCTCCCACACTTCCAGATGAAAATGAAGAGACATGCTGGTGCATGGTGTTTTTGAAAATCAGACTGCCATTCATATTGCACCTCATTACCAAAGCTGGGTGACAGTGGTGATGTATTAACAAATAAGATGCCTTCTATTCCATCCTTCTCTTCATGCTACATTAGCTTTACTCTCATCAGTAAATGTGTTATTAAAATAAGTGATATCCAAGATGATAGGGAAAGAGCTACTGTAGGGAGCTTGACGTTGCCAGGGTCATGCCAGTCCACTCATTATTGAAGACTTGTATCCATCTTCCTAGTTTTATCCCTTTAATGTCAATTTTTTTGTTATTGTTGACCTTTAAAAGTAAGTATGTGCATTTCTACGTGGAGAAAGTTTGGCTAAGCTTTTATCATCTTAGCTCATTTTCCTCTCTAATTACTATGGGCCATCATTGGCAGTATAAATACTGTATAGCCCCAGACTCCTCCCTGCCCCCTTAGTTCTCGACAGTACCCAACATCTTGCTCTGAACCATCCTGGGAACTCAGAAGGGAAGAATAAAGATGTGTGAAAATGCATCCTGGAGCTTGAGACATTGTACCGCAATGAGAGGTTATTGCTCTGCAGTTGGCAAAGCACCCAGAAGTTGTCTTGTTCTTTTAATATAGGATTTTGAAAAGGCCTGGACTTCTACTGCCTTTTAGTTGCCCTTGAATCACGAGGGAGTCACATGCCATATCTCTATGGAACAGCCAGTACAATGGGGCTTGAAACTTCCTTGAATTTTCAAGACAAAAGACAAAACTTCAATGGGAACATGAGGGAAAAATTACATGCTCCATTCACTTTGAATCCTGAAACGATTCTTCACCTGTTTTTTGGGCAGGTTAAAGGATTCCCTTCTCCCATCTCAGGCTATTCAATACATTGAGTTTAAGCATGTCCTATATAACCTGGGCATAGCAGCATGGAGGGCTGAGTGGACTAAAACTGTCTTGAGGTCTGTCAGGGTGCTCCTGCAATCTGTTATGCATTTCAAAATGGGATAATGCTTAAGGTCCATGGACATTTTTAGGATTTGTTTTGTGTTTTTTTTTTTTTTTTAAACAATTTGTGATCGAACGTGGGTGCAAATGCTGAGTATTTGTGCATGAGATGAGATGTACTTTCAAGGAAAACTTTACAGCTAAGCACATTGCAGGGTCCCAAACATTACATCAACCCATCAGAATAGATGTCAGAGAAACTTTAGAAAAGAACCAGATTGATGGACTACTAGTGAAATGAACAATGTAAGCTTTTATACTCAGGTGAACCAGCAACTAGCTCAGACAACAGGAAGAGCAAGCTCAGGTTTTTGTTCTGACTGGCTGGGCCAAATTTAGTAAAATCTTAAGAAGCTTGGCCAGTTTGACAAGGAAAATACTGGACTGCATAAAGTAACATTTTTGAAAACACCAAGCTGGAAAGTAAAACTATTTAGCAAACATAATGCTCCTAAGAAAAGATTATGAAAGCAAAATCAGGTGTATGTACAATACAGAGGTCCAGTGCAAGGAGGAAAACCAGAAGACTGGGAAGTATAGTAACGAGATGGGAAGTGTGTGAAACAACAGAATCAAGAGAAGAATGGAGAAGTGAATTGTAGAGTACAAAAAAACCCCAATCGATGCCTATGATGAAGTTCCTGGGAAAAAATTAATAGAGGAATAGTAGCAGGCTGAGATCAGGTGAGGGGATCTAAATAACATATGGGTGAGGAGGACGGCAAGTTAATCATAGGACCCAGAATTTGCCTCAGACAAGGGTGGAGAAAACCCTGAACACTGGCTGGAATGCAGGCATGAAATGATCCCGCGGCATTCACTTGACATAGTGACAGAAGGTTTTCACAGATCGTCATCTTGTCTCTCACTTACTGCAGTTCTGGTGTTCAGCTCTGGGAGTGACTTGGGAAATTTGTCCTAGTGATGCTCTTGTCAGTGTTACCTCCTCCTTGCCTAGCTTCCATTTGCCTCGTATTTATTTCTTCATGTTTCAGTGGGATGAAGATGAATAGCATGAAGATGTGAGTCGTCAAAGCTAATGCAGGTTCTTAGGAGGCACATCTCAATGCATAATCAAACCAAGGCTCAGCGCTGATTTCTGCTGTCGTCCTTGACTTTGTCCACCATGTGTTTTCCAGTTTGGATTGTTTTATGAGCAAGACAGTTGCTTTACAACTTAATAACATGGACATACCATGACAGGGAGCTGTCAGGCCTTTTTAAATATTATTAAAACCTCGCCTCAAGGAATATTTTAAATCAGACCATATTATAATCAGCATGGACTTTGTGTTTGTGTACTAACTTCATATGCTCTTGCATCAGTTTATCTGTAAATACTTTTCTTAACTCTTGTGTTTCACTCTAGAGGTCACTTTGTCTACGCAAATTCTTCTGACCTCACCCCTTTCCATAGATTTCTGTGACCTGACGCCAGTTTTTGGTAACTCTCAAAACTGTATGTTGTGTTGTTCTCCCACAGAAATTGTTTCATAGCTATCAGGTGGAGGGAGGAGGGTAGCTGCTGTGATAATTCTGAATTCTTAAAGAATGTAAGTCTAGGAGGGACTGTTGCGACAATTTAGTCTAACATCCCACATAGCACTGGTCACATGTAGCACGTAGTAGTGGTTGAAGAACTTTTTTGGATGACCCTGAGCCAAAGAATATCTTTTAGCAAAACTGCCTGGTTAATCTTGATTTAAGGATTATAGGTGATAAAGCCGGCCCTCAGGCAAGGTACTTCAATATTTAATTGCTTTCAAAATTTGTATCTTATTTCTGCTTTGCATTTACCAATGTAGCTACACATTCTGCCAGGGATCCGATACCTTTTTTTTCCTTCTGATTTAGGGTGCTTTCACTATTGGAAGCCTTTTCCCTATGTGCATACCTATAACCTGACTGAAGCTCTCTACTATCCTTCTCCTTGCTAAACTCAGTACTTGGCATCTTCCAGCTCTGGCAATAACGCAGCCTGTCCAGGCTTCGGGGTTTCTTTTCTAGAACCTTTTAAACTACCAACTTTTTAAAAATCTGACCACCAAGACATGTTACGGGAACTATTTCTTGTATGCTTTAAATCTACACTCTGTTCTTTTAAAAATACCCTTTCCAACGGCGTGAGTAACTCTCAAAGTATTGCATATATCTTACCAGTAGGGGTTTTTTGTTTGGTTGGGGTTTTTTGGGGTATTTTTTTGTTTGGTTTTTTTTTTTTTTTTAACCTTGTGGAATTGCTTGACAGAAAAAATCTAAGTAGTTGGGAAGGACTGTTTTCTTTTTTAGAAAAGGAGAAACAGGCCCGTGGGTAGCACATTATCAGCTACAGCAAATTTTTGGCATTCTGCATATGGCAGCAACAATCCATCTTTTGCAGAGAAAGAAAATACAATTAGGGAGGAATTAAACATCCATTTTTACCTCAGAGGTCAGTGCTTTTCATAGTTGTAAAAGATTGCCATTCTAGTGTAAGGTATTATACCTTCTCCAAGCACGTAGGAGCCTTTGTCAGATGGACTGAACCTGATTTGGGATGAAAGCCCTTACTGTGTTTGAGGGAGTAAATGTTTAAGTGATTGCAGGAGCTGCTGATCTTGCAGCGCTGTGATGAGGAGACAACAGAATCCAAGGTGCTCCCAGGCCTGCGCTGGAGCTTACAGGCAAATATAAACATAAGTTACGCTTTTAATGCCAAAGAGAGCAAGATATTTTAGAAAAAAATAATACCTGTGCATTTATTATTCCTTCTGCAAAATCCTTTTGGAATCAAAGCAATAAAGTTTTTATTGAAAGAGGAACCACAGGTGCTGGCTATGGTGTTGACCTTGCCTAGGTGGTAGTGTGTTAGATAAGAAACTTGTCCCACGCCTCCATGAGAGTTTTGCTGAAGGATGTTAATTGTCCTGTGATAAAAATCACATTGTTTTGGCAAAGAAGGCAAAGGTGTAGTCTCTGATATCTTCCCAACTGCTGGAAGAAGGGGAAGTGAGGGAGTGCGTGGAACCCCTGGATTGCAGTCCAGGTTGCTTCCCAGCCATCAGAGATGCAGAAGGCATTTGTTCTGCTCTTGCAGAGGCAGCTATCCATTGCAGTTTTCATTTTTTCCTTTTCATGCTGCTGATTATGTCTTTAAATAAAAAATCCATCTGCCCCAGGCCCATAATCTCCATTTTTTGTAGTGGCATATTATCAAGTTGTATAAGAGAGGCTACAGCCTCACTGAATTGTAATTGCCAAATATGAAACGTCAGTCCTATTGTTATCTTCCCTGTTATCCTACAAGAGGTATTGAAGTGCACGGAGAGGTCTTAAACCCAGTGGGATTGTTAATTTCCCTACAGCCTTTTAATGCCCAGAACTTTCTCCTTAGAGTGTGATGCTAAATGATAGTATAAGGAATTTGGGCAGGGAAACCTACCCTCAATTAAATTGGAAGGGGACATGACACATGAAAGAAGAGGCTCTTGAAGTATGACACTGACTTCCCTATACTTGATCTGACAGAATTTGAGTCTGTTGATCTAAAACTCACCCTTTTCTGTACACCGTGGAGGATGACAGATGTTCAGAGGGACCTAACATGATTAGCGTTTTTGCTCTGGGAGGCAGGAGAGGATGTTATGATTTACTTATATTGTTGATTCAGTGTGCTTTGTTCCGAAGTTTGTAGCAAATGCTGCAGTTGTTTTTCTAAAGTAATGCCTGAATTCTATGTGCTTTCTTTTTTTTTTTTTTTTTTTTTTGTTTTCTCCCCAGTAGCAGGGGTTTATTTTGGCTGAGTCTGAAGGGTTTCTCACCTCAGCTCCATGGCTGTGCCTCCAGATCATATTGCTACCAGTGGGATTACTTTTTTCACTGTCATTCATCTGTACTTCAGACAGTCATCGAGGACAGGCCTTGCACTTAAAAAAGCTCTGACTTCTTGTTATTTTCTATAATGATGCACAAGGCAGAGAACTTTATGGGGGCAGTAGAAATATAAATATCTTACCAATACAGGGCAGTTAGGTCTTTTGGTTCCATAGTAATTGTCTGAGGAGCAACTTGAATTTCAAGTAGGTTTTGTATTTCATTGTGAATATTTCACATACTTCTAAGAGACAGCCAGAATCCATAAAGGTCACATACTATTGTTGATTCTGTGTCATTTGTCACAAAACAGCCAGCTGCTAAGATCCCCCTATGACCAACATTACCTGGCAGCTTAGATAGTTTTGGGAGGGCCATGTAAGAAGCAAAGGGGGATCAAGACGGAGATGACACTGATGCTGGCAGAGTGTCAAAAGGCCTGCTTGGAGACATCACCGTTGTCTCTGTTCTCCACAGCACAGTCCACAGCTCATATCAAGTTAACCATTGCATGATAAGAAAACTCTTGTGCCGCAAGTCTGCAGGCCGAATACCCCTACTCCGTTGACTCCGATTGTCTGCTAAGCTGAAACCTCCACTTTCCTTTGTCTCCTTTGTAAATTTACATTTTCCTCTGCTGGAGAGGTTTTAAGTCTGAAGCAATAGAAAGAAAAAATTATCATCATTGACAATAACTTACAAACAAATGAAAACACTCAAAAAATGAAAAATAAAAATAAACTGCGACAAATCCAGTAAGCTATGCTCAAGATAGAATATACCGCCAAAAATGCTCCGACGCATTATAATTCCCATATATGTTACAATAAGAAGATGCTCTTACCTTGGAGGCAACATAAATTCAGTGTGTTAATACACAGGCTGCCAAGGCTAATGCTGCTTTTATTTAAATATTGTCCTGAACACAGCATACAGCCACTGTACGTTAACGGCATGTAAATCATTGCTGTGCTATAGCTGCCTCAACCTATTTCTTCTTCCTCTTTTCTAACATTGTCAAAGTTTTGTTTCATTTCTCCCCTTCCCTTGAATAAACGCTGTTTTCAGTGCACAGCTCCAAGCTACCTCTTTATTGCCAGTTCCAGGCCTATGGTACCTGGAGTTAATCGCCCTTCAGCTACATATTGTTAACGGTGATGTGCCTGCTACCTATAAAGGAGGAAAAGGCTTCTTTTTATACTAGAAAATAAGATATATTCTACCGAATTGCTGGGGTGGGGGGAAGCCTTTGTTGAAAGAAGGGGACTACAGCTATTTTTTATTAGTATTATAAAGAAATCCGTACTCCATTGAGAGCACATGCTGCAAAGCGAGGGAATGTAACATTTCCTGTGCTATCAAGACATTATTTGCAGCTTGTTTAATGAACTCAATTTCATTTTTTATCTGTACTTTGTATGTAGATAAAGAAACAAATAAAGGAATAAAAATAGGAGATTTCTCCTGCAACACTTTTTGGGGAGAGGAAAAATGATATAGCAGTCTCGACCACAGATATCTTGGTCACGTCAGGATGGACAGCTCAGGCTGTCATTCATTGCCCATGGCGGTGAACTGGGACACGAGTTGTTGATATGACACTAAACAGAGAATTACATTTTCCTACACTGTATGGAAAACATAGATGTATTCTTGTTCTCTGTGCCTCTGAACAGGAGAACAATGCTGATAGGAGCCCACTACTTTAAATCATTGTTGGCTATTCACAGCATTGACAATAGAAGGCAGTTGTGAACTGGCAAAAAAAAAAAAAAAAAAAAGAAAGAAAAATCCTACTGGAAATGACAGTAAACCATTTGGCATATGCTGAACAGAAAGCAGGCTGGTTTTATTCAAATGATGGTTGAATTCTTAAGCAGCCATCAGATTTGTTTTGGGGTTTGGAGTGATTGTGGGCTGTCCCGTTCTCTTTCCCTCCAGTTTGATTTCAGTTCTTTGGATACCAGAGTAATAAATTAAAAACTCCTAGTTATATTTTAAAAAGTAATGACTGATTAATATCATGCTTCAAACAGACAGAAACTCCTGACAAATGTCCTGCCTCTGCACCAGGAATGGACATCTAGAGATACATGTAGGGAGGGGGAGGTTGTTTGGGTTTTAATTTCTTGTTCCAAGTAAACTCCACACCTGAGTTAACAGCTGAGTCTTCCTATTGGGGCATGTAACCTTTATGTATGGAAAGAGAGAGCTGATGTTCCCCTCCAGTTTGGAAAATGAGTGCAGTTTTTCTGTGCACACAGTGGTGAAAACAAGTTTTCAAAAGTCCTGGCGTGGCTATTTAGAAATACTCATATGGAAACGTTAAAACCCTGGTATGTTCAGCTTCCACTCTCTTTCTGTGGACCGTACAAGAGGGTGCTCTGCCTCCTTATTGAGGCCTTAATTTCTTCAAGCTGCTATCCCTTATTTAGTTATTTATTTATATTCCCATTAGCCTTTTGACTATTTCTCCTCTCATCACTTGGTGTCCAGCGTAGAAACCTTGGGGGAAGCTCGGACATGTTGGAGCAAGCAATGTATTAATGCGGTTGCTGGCTGCAGCCAGGCTTAGCATGACTGAGCATTTATCTGGGTTTCTGTTGCTGTAATACCACAAGTCCTGTAATATTCCCTGGGCTTTGGAGATGAGGAAGAAAACTCCAAGGGCTACAGCAAGGAAAAATCTCCCTTCTGTGTTTAGAGATGGAGGGAATACAGGGATGGGGGAAGAACCAGATCTTGTGACCCTTTGGCTACAGCTCTCTAGAGAAATGCCTCAGGAGATGTGGGACACACGTTTGACAGTCATGAGACCAGAGTGGTTGGAAGTAGCTTCCTGGTTGGTATCAAGGAGTGTGGGCAGCTAACTGTGAAGTGACCATCTTCCATGGAAATTACCACCGTCAGAGAAATGCAGTTTGGTGTGGTGTTAGTGCCCATCTCTCCCTCCCCACTTAGTAATTTTTATGTTGCATGTAGATTTAACTTAAGGACATAGCCACTGCCTGGGTCAAAATTAGAGTGAAACCCTACACGGGAATTAATTTTGTTATTGAAGGGATTTTTCAGTTGGGACTCCTTGAGATAGAACCTGTGGTCCCACGAGGGCCATGTGCGGTGAGAGTTCCCTTCCCTTAGTGACAATAGGTCTTTTTTGTCCCCCATCTGAGTTCTTCAGACAGTGTCAGAAACTGGTGGAAGCTCCATCCCTGGAAGGGTTGAAGGCCAGGCTGGATGGGGCTTTGAGCAACCTGGTCTAGTGGGAGGTGTCCCTGCCCATGGCAGGGGGGTTGGAACTAGATGATCTTCAAGGTCCCTTCCAACCTAAACTATTCTATGATTCTATGATTTATCACCCTGCTTTTGTGCAACCATACATGTCCAAACCTAGGAGCTAAGTTTGGTTCCAGACACTTTGGTCCCACAGGACCAGAGGAACTGCTATGCTGACTTTTGTGCGGCAGAAAACTTGTTCATGCTATGGAGGAGGCTGAGATGGGAGGCCGGGGATGCATTTTCTTGGAGACAGTGAGTCAAAGCAAGCTGGAGCATTTGTCGCTGTCGTTAAGTGCACCGAGTGTCCCTCTGCTTATGGGATATGGGAGAGATCAGCTGTGTTCCTCTGCCTGCACAGCCAGTACATATCTTCCCAGCAGTGATTTACTGAAAACTGAGAGACAGCCAGCTGGTAAAACTGATGGAGTTTTGCAATTGTTAAAAATCTGGCAAAAGTAAAAGGCACCTCTAGTGATATCTGTGTATAAGCAAAGTAATGTAACTTTAAACAAAGCAAAGCCACTGTCTGCTAAAGCTGTCCTGCAATGCCTGCCCTTGCAATATAGCCGTGTTGCTCGGGTCTGGTCTGTGTTATCCAGAGAGCTCCCAGGAAACGCTGTGTCCTCAGACAACGAAATACGTGTGCATTTTCCTTTCCTGCACATCTAACAAGAAACTCTGGCTTTTTGGCCTGCTCTTTGGGGGCGCAGAAGTTCTCGTGCTGTTCACTTGCCAAGGAGAAGCAGAGCTCTCTGTCACCTTTTGAAGTTTTTATCCTGAGTCACTGGAGAGTAGCAAAGCTGAGTCTGACGTGCTCGATACGTTACACCAGTACTGCTAATGGTACCGGGAAGCCTCCAGAGGTTGACTATGCTGTAGTGTCATACCAAGGGTTGAACAAATGGTGAGATTTGGAGTCAGGGAGGAGTGTCCTCCTTGAGGATGAGATTCGCAGTTCTATTGCATATCTCTTTTGCATCCTGTGACATGCTCCTTTATGTATCGATCCTGTAAAAACAATGGCGAAATTTGTCAAAGTAGGGATTTATCTGGGATGGGCCAGTAAGATTCATGTTTTCAGTGTTCATTAGCATTATCATCACCGTTGTGATGTGACTTGAGACAATTTTTGTACTTCTGCAGCTGCATTGGGAATAATTGGGAAATCTTGAAAGTTGTTGCAGGACACTGTCCTGTGCAACCTGCTGTAGGTGTCCCTGCTGTGGCAGGGGGGTTGGACTAGATGATCTCCAGAGGTCCCTTCCAACCCTGACCATTCTGTGATTCTGTGACATGGAAGCTCTTTACTGTGCTGCTGTTCTCCTAACCTGAGGTTCTTGAGCCTCACTACAGTGTTAGAAACAGAAAGAGCAGGCTAGAGAAAATATGTGTATGTTCACCTATACAGAGGTGGTAGAAGTGTATTAAATACTTTGAGGGTGAGTATAATTTTGTGCTTGGGGAGCTGATGAGAGAGGTTTCAATACAGAGATACAGATTATTTTCCCTTATTGGAAAAAAAAAATATCTGAACAGTACTGCAAATATTTATTTGTGCAAAACGCATGAAATGTATGAAATGTGGAAAAGGATTCTGAGAAACCTCTTCCAGTGATTACTTGTAGATATCAGCCTGTCATTCATTGTCCAGGTGGTGTGGGATTTGAGAGACTTAAGGTAGCTCTACAACTCCTTGTAACGGGTATACATGTTAAATGGCTGTAGGTGATATCCCCCCCAAGTTTGAATCAAATCCAAATGCTCTCCTGCTGATGGGAGCAGCAGTTAGACAGGCAAATTAGGAAGTCACCGAGCCTGAATTTAGGAAGATTAATTTACTACTTCTCTTTTTACAACAACGATTAGTAGACATGGACAGAAATGGTGAAAAAAGGTCTTGCAAAAAAAGAATAAAAAAAGTTAGTCTTTTCTCAGGGACAGAGGAAAGGAAATGAAAAAACATTTTCAATGGAATTTTTTCCAACCCAGTCTGTTTTATTAGCAATGTTTCATGTTCAATACGTTTGTGAATACTCTTGTAAACATAATTGCAGCTGGTGATGTTAATTCACTCTTTGTTACTTGTGGGGGTAAAAAGAGTGAGGGAGTAAGCACCTTTGAAAACGAAATCACATCTTTAATTCAAATGTCTTTTGAAAATCAGGACACAGGTAACAATGGCCATATTCAATTACTAGTTTCATAAATTTGGGAATAATCCAAATCGATTAGAAATTTTAACTGCCTGCTTGACTTCTTCACAATTGCATTATTGACATTAACTAGAATTTACCAGTTCTCGTCAGGCCTTGCAGCAGCTCCTATAATGAAGGGGATATAGCTGGAGATAACAGTGAAAAGTTATAACACTTTGAAGTCTGTTCAGCAGGGTTTTGTTCTTTTCTTTGGTGGGGGCTGGAGGGAGCTAGTGCGTGTTTGGGGTTTTTATTTTATTTTATTTTTTTTAATGCAGTCTAATTGTGCCATGGTATTAAGACAGTGCATCTTTAAGTTTTCATATGAAAGTATGAGCTTTGGTATGACAGAATATCAAAGTGAAAATTAATGTCCGCCACTTGTATATTGCCTAGACGTTACTTTAGAGAGAAAACAACAGGAGCGAGACGAAGCCATACATATGTTAAATTCACATCAGTAATAAAGATTAAGTAGAAGTTAATAGCATCCCAGTCATGCTTGTGGAGGTAATCTCCTTTCTGAAAATTCAAAATTAGATTTGGAGGATCGAAGCAAACAGGGGGTGAGACTTTGGCGTAATATTTTAATCAAATTGTCATGAATGAGTGGATACAATTAAGAATTCTGTCAGTCACAGTGCTGAGCCCCTTTTGTTAGTCAGCTGTTGTGAGGGATGCACTAGGGCATCGTGGGTAGAGATTAAACTTGACCTTTCCCAGGATCTTCATTTTTGACCCTCTGGCTAGGCTTTGCTTGTCAGATGGCTATTTTTTTTCACTTTTTATTTATTTATTTTAAAGAGAGGGTAGCAGGGGTTGGGGACAGACAAAGATGTTCTCTCTGTGTTTTTTTTTTTTTTTCTTCTGCTAAATACAGCAGACAAGGCTCAATAACGTCTCCCCCTTTGTTGCAAAGTGCCCATCTAAGCCTCTTTCCTTCATTACTTCTCTGATGTGTACTGTATGTCATTCCTTGGACAAATTTACAGCTGAAGAATCTGTGCCAAAGGCAATACAACTTAACGTGCAGGGAAATGTTTTCTATTCAATAAGTTGTGCTCTAACATCGCTACAGCAGGGTTGCTTTGCTTTTCAAGTCCTTTAGATAACTTGGGCTTCTTTCTAGAAATTTTAACTGTATTTCTCAGGGGGGTTTCTAACAGTGTTTTTGGACAATCTTCTGTTACTGGGAAATTTTGTTCTGTGCACAATCCTCTTGAGATTATGACAAATTTAACAGTGAAATTAAAAATCAAATACCTTTTCCTTTCGAGTTAAGCCCTATGTTACATATTTTAATTGCTGTTTATGTAAAAATGTTCTCAAGTATGGAACTTTGTGCACTGATTCACAATGGAAGTATACTTTATTGCGAGAGTTTCTGTGATTTCATATTCTGTAGCACCAGACTAATAGGTGTTTGTCTAGTGGCCTGTTATAACAATTTGTATTATGGAATGCTTCGTGGCTCCAACTGAGATCAGACTCTGCTGCATTAGTCATTTTATGCATACCATCTGAGATGGTTTCTGTCTTCTCTGCTTTGGGATCTGTGTAAATGTAAGTCCTTAGCTATGGAACTACCAACCCCGAAACTTGCCTGAGAAGAGACTATTTAAAACAAACAAACAAACCACCCAACCTCAAATCAATAAAAATTTATATTCTGAATTCATACTGATTAGCACTATTGTTGTTGAAAGCCTCTATTGAAAAGTGACTTGGAAAAGACAAAATAAGTGATTCAAAAGGCTGATTTCATGTCTCTTCCCAGTGGCTTTTCCAGTGTCCAAGCATTGAAATAGTCTGTATCTGCTATTGGAAAAACTGGGGGAAAAGAAAATAGAAATCATGTTATTTCAACACCGTAAATGGCTCCCCAAGCCATTAAAATACATATACACAACTACAACAAATACAAATATTAGAACCAGGGCTCACCACTCATTTATAAATGAAGATAAATCAGTTGCATGCAATAAACCGAGATTAACTTGATGCCTGAAGCGTGTTTTATATTAGAGGTTTCCACATGCTCACACATAGGTGGGTTGTCTTTTTTTCTTTTACTTTCTTCTTTTTTGTTAAATAAAAATGAATTTATAATTTTAATGTGATCCCAGATGATTCTTTTATTTTCTCTCTTTTTTTTTTTTCTTTTCCTTCTCTGCCTTTTCATACAGAGTGTTTGGTAAATAGAAAGAAGTGCTTTCGACATTGGGTGACAGTATGTAATCTACATTCCCACTGTTTGTTTTACCTTTTGTTACAGAAAGAATAAAGTCTGGGCAACTTGTGCTAGTACATCAGTTTCCTTGCGCTCCTCTGTACTGTAGGACCTAATTATATTTTAACACTGCATTTACTCCATTTGCCTGGAGAATTATTTCAAATAAACTGACAGACCTATTGTGTTGTGACATCATAGTAACTCTTTCTTTGTTGTAGTTGTTTTGGGTTTCTGTTTGTGGCTTTGTTTTTTGGGTTTTGTTTTTTTCAAAAAACAGAGCAAACAAGCCCTTCTGTGAATTCAGCAATAGCACAAGAAATTGCATTAACAACATTTAAGCAAAGTATTGAAAATATACTGAAATAAACGCTAGAGCACTTCAGGGGTTGAAAGGAGTATGCATCAAAATGCTTGGCATTTAATTTTTTTTTTTTTTTCTTCGGGAATTTAGCCAGTGAAATATAGCTGCCAGTGTCTCAGGCCTGCGTGTGTTCTTCTGCAATATGCTCTCGATCAATCAGATTTGCATAACTAAACTGTCGGCAAGCCCGCTCGGCTGCCCAGGTGCAGGGCCATTTGCATATAGAACAGTGAGGAGGTCCCAAGAGTCACTTCAGACTCCAGTGACTGCTGAGCCCGCAGTCCACACCGCACTGGAAATGAAATTGGAATGACAAAAAAATGGTTGTGCTAGTCTGCAAGGGTGAAATATGCACTTGTGTTTCAAAGGTTATGTAGAGATCACAAGACAGCATTCAGGCACGAGAATATGCACAAGCCTACAGGAAAACAAATGCCGTTGTGTGTATTTTGCTTCCCTTCCCCAAGCACAATGATACATATTTATTTATTTTAATATATATGTGTGCAGATATATATGTATATGCAAAAATACTTAGTTTTTCCTTTAAAGTTGTGTATCACAATTTGACATATCCTTCAGTCCTTAGGTATGGAGGAGGCAAGGAGCGTGGGTGTGTTTTAACTATGTAGTTCTTTCCAATTAAATCTCCTGGGGGACAAAATATAAATAAATAAGAGACCTTTCCCTCGAGTTTATTTCTCTCTGGAATGTGCCTCCACTTTTTCAACATGTTTGCTTAGAAGTCTATCTCCTGCTTCCTGGACTATTTATTACTCAATTAGAAGAGCTGGATGGTGAATAATTACCACAAAGTATCGATACAGCTGGAAATAGAATAAGAAAAAAATGGATTACAATACTGATTACTAAAAGCTCTTTATCTGAGGCTTGCCATAGGTATAGTTATCCCCATTTTACAGGCAGGAAACTGAAATGCCGAGTGCTGAAGTGATTTTCCTCCAGGAAAGCAGTGATCCATTGGCACTCTGGAAGAAACAGAAAGATTTAGTGGCACTGTGAGAGATCAGTTATGAGATTTTCTGTTCTAACCATTAAGAAAGGTGGCCCCCTCTTCCCCTACCATGTCTTGCTAAGCATTGAAAGAAAAGGATACTCCTCCTAGCTCACTTGATTGGGCTGTATTGTCAGATGTTGTTTTCCCAAGGCAGTTTTTGGGGTCCAGTATGTGGCGTGTGGGGCTGGAGCCAACTGGACCTCCTCCTCACAGCAGAGTGCGTCCCATCCCTGGCAGGGAAGGAATACTGCAGATTTGGCCCCTGACGAAATGCACTGATTTGGTGGGGGAGGGCAGGAGACAAGGTGTCCCTCCTGGTTTGAATGTCAGTTGTTGTCAAGTTGGCATCCTGAGCTGTTTCCATGACAACAGCTTTTTGTGCTGGGGGACGAGGTCATGCACCTGTGATCTCGATGAAAAGGACAATGAGAGAATGTACATTATTTAAAGCTTTTATCTTCCAGTACGTGTTTGAGTATAACCTTGAAATTGGGTGAATAAAGGGCAAAGTATATTTCTATGCATGGGAGTGAGGCAAACTAAATTGGTTAAGGAAGAGGTGTGAGGAAGATTGGGGGCATTTTGCAGCATGGACACTTCTCTAACACTTCATGGATGGGTCAGGCTGTCTCGTCAACTTCCCATCCTGTGTATCAGCAAAAGTTTCTTTGGAATGAAGGGAGTCCATCATCCTTGTGAGACTGAAAAGAAGCGGGAGGAATAGGCAAACCATTCAGCAACTGGCTTTCAGTTGGTATTTTCCTGAAAGACACTTGAATTAAGTTGGCCGTTGTGGTTGTGCTTTGGATGCCCACCATAGCTCCTGTTGTGTGAGGCTCTGGATGAACACTGAATGAAAAAGTAATTGTTGACCCAAAGAGCTTCCAGTCAGAGTGATTATGTATCACTCTGCACTTTGATTTGTTAAGAATGCCTAAATACTTCCAAAGCTTCACTTTAGGCTTCAGTTAGATGGGACCTCCTAGAAATAAATTGCATTCTACAAAAAAGAAGATGGTTACTCCTTACATTTTCCAAAATCAAAAGGAAATTCTGTAAGACAAAAATTAAAACCAGCCAGAGATAGTTGGGTTTTTTTGGTAACAGCTTTGTATTCTGTCATTGTTGTTGGTGTTGTCAATTTACTAACATCAAAGCAGGACTGGGCTGGCTATAATTTTCTTCCTTTCAGAAATACCAGAAAACATTGTTGAAGTATTTTGTCTCATGAGGAAAGAAGTCTATGGGCGGCTTGATGTGACTAAAAAAGAAACCAGAAAGACAATTCTTTAAAAGAATACTTGAATAATGAAATCGAATGAACTAACCCAAAATGAGGAAAAATGAAAAACTTCGCTGACTCAAATGCAAACACAAATTGTATTATTACCATTCATAAAATAACTTTGTATTTTTGTACATATGTATGTTTTACATAGGTAAATACAAATGTTGACATTTTTACTTTGAATACTTGTATTCTTTTGGCTGTGAGAGTCATCTCCTGCACAGCATGTTGAAAGACGGTCCATAGACCACTCCAATAAAACAGGAGGTGCCATGAGAACAATTGAACAAGTTTATCTTTGGCTATAAGTCATAAACTTCAGACATTATTTGGATTAGAATTTTCACAGCTCATATACATCAAGTATTTCTTTAAAATCAGAGCCTTCAGAGTGGCTTGCAAACTTCTGTTATTTATGTAGATGAAAGGAACTGCACCAAGGGAGAAGAAATAAAACATCACAAAATGAGAAGAATTGTTAGGACAGTAGATAGTCCAAGAAATGGCTACAATTGCTAGAAAAGACCAGAAAGGTTAGCTGGTGGAAGCAGGGATGACAGCAGCATAGGCGTATCTTTCCTTTCTTGTGCTCTTGGAAGGCAAGTGATCCCTGCACTGCTGTCCCAATGGATAACAGAGTTTTCCTGCAACTGCTTCTCCCGGCACCGACCCCGTTTTGCCCAATATGGAACTGATAGAATACATGGGAGGTCAGGAGCAGGTTTGTGAGGCTGACATGAGAAAAATAGACCTATAAAGGTGTGTACAGCGTGACGTTGACCTCCTGTCACCAGGGCTATGAGATGTGTCCTAGAAGGCAAAACAACCTCTGCCACGCTAAAGCAAGGACAAGTTAAAGCTGGTATCTCCTCCACAGTGATGATTTCAGGCTTTGATAGTTACAGATTTAAACTTTCCTTCTCTTCTCTCTTGATACGCAAGAGGAGACACTCATGGACTCCCTCCCTCCCAGCTTGGGTAGGTCAGCTGCTGTGCCCTGTGCCACCGGGCTCGAAGATGGCTGAGCAGGGAAAGCAACGCCCAGTTGCTGTTACTGGTGATGTATGAGCGCGAGAGAGATCCCTGTCACAGTATATCTGCTATTTTCAATTTAATTAGTAGTCAGAACTTCATTTGTCAACTTAATCATTGCAGGCAGTCACCTCAGAGAATGAAAAGTGTGTGTGTGTGTGTGTGAGGGGAAATCAGGAAAACACACAAAAAAAGGCCCACTTGTGGCTCTGGGGACATTTTATTTGTTTATCTGCTCCATTTATTTCATTATTTCATGTATGCCAAAGTTTAGATTTTAAAAAATTGATGAATATATGTAGTCTTGTCATTAAAAATGTTGGTCACAGAGGAACTGGTTTCCTCAATTCTTTCAGTAAAATTGTGCTATAGCCTGCAAAATTACTCAGCTTCTCCATATCTCCCGTTTCTTTGTGTGTTAAGCAAATAAATATTTATTCTTTTTTCAGCTGAGGGAAATAGTAGATTTTGTCATTTGGATGCTGCTAGCGACGGCCAAACTGAATGAAATTTTGCACAAAATAAGGAGAGAATCCATCTGGTTCATACAAGCCACTAATTGTATTTGCCTACCTTTGGGTGAGCCAAATTTTGAAAGAAAGAGGAAAAGTGGGGAGAGTTTAGCCCTCGACTAGACTATTCTGTGACCAGGAGTGATTTAGTAAAGTTTTTAATGGGCATAAATAGTGCTTTCTTTACTCATTCAGGTGTTTTGAGCTTACTTTTAGACCCAGTTAGGTTCAGGTGCAAAAAGTCCACCAGCCCCATCCACGTCCCCGCACCCTCCCCCAGCTGCCCTGTGGTGCTCTGTAGGGTAAGTGGAGGGACCTCTGCCCTGCAGGCCTTGTCCCTCACGCTGGTGGCAAGGCAGGAGGTGCTGGCACTGCTGATAAAGTGAAAGCTTTCCTCTAGGTGTCTTCAAAGGAGTTGAATGCCTCGTTCTGGCCTCCTCTCATGCAGCGTGACCGTGAGGAAACTCCTGCTGCAGTGTAAAGGTCCTCCTCCTTATTCCTGCTTCTTATAACAATAATAGTTTAAACTCCCTTAAGTCTATTATCATACTTTTATCTGTTATCATACTTTTCAAAGTGGATTAATAGTAGCCTGGTATTACTTTGAGGAAAACTTCAATAGCAGGTGGCAGTTCCTTACAGGAAGGCAGGGGTTTTTGTACTTGCTGTTTTTTAGCTTGCAGTGTGTGTTCGAGGGCTGCCGGTGGCACAGGGACCCTTCAGACTCGAGACCCCCACTCTCTCGGTGCCCTCTCGTCCTGCCTGCAGTGAACCCAGGCCAGGCTGTCATCGTTTGTTTGCCTCTGGGCCATACCCAGCTTGCATGGTATATCTACTGTGGTTCCCCGTATTGCTGCCCAGCAGTATCTTTAGCAAGGAAAAGAGGAGTAGAAGAATTTGGGAGGAGGAGGGGAATGGGTAGGGATTGGGGTCAGTGGCAGCCACGGGATGCTGGGAGGGAGTTGTAGGGTAGCAGGTCCTCTAATGCAAATGCATAAAGAAGAGCAGGAGGATCTACATGAAGTTTGGGCTGCAGCCTTGTCCATGGCTGAAGTACTCCAGGAGATGATCCTGTGCAAAAACACATCAGAGTTGCTGAGTAATGGGAAATCCTTGAGGAGAAGGAGAAATGGAGAGCGTTACGCCCCTGGAATCTTGTTGTTGTCTTCTATCACAATGGTATTACATCTTTGGGATGTTTTTGCTGGCATGGACTTGGGTGGTACCTCTCTGTTCAGGGATGCTGCACACAGTCTGAGGAGAGCCCCTGTAAGCTGGGGTTCTGGCCACCCCTCCCTGATGTGACACAACAACTAACCTAGGCAGTGAACTGACATTTATTCAAACACATGCACCAGACATTTTTCATGTAAGCTGGAAGGAGGATGAATACTGGAACATGGAAATTCCTATTTCAGCCACTATTAATGAGGCCAAACTGTTTTTTGGGTGTGTGTATGCAGTGATAATCCTTGTAAGTCATCTTTTTCTCATAGTTGTTCCACTGCAGTTTCTATCGTAAGGCTGTTTGTATGCTGTCTTTCTTGCTAAGCAGGCAAAATAATCTGGGCATCACTTCTTGAAGCAGGTTGGAAAGAAAAATGTGCGTGTAAGTGGCCGAGGCTGTACAATGTGACTGGACATCAGGCCAATCCAAATATTAGTGATTGGGAGTCTGCCTCTGGCTGGCGTTGCTCCTCATCACATGCACTGGTAGCGAATGGTGGTAGTGGTGGCATCAAATTGACGCTGGGAAGTCCTGGTACTTCCAGACCCTATGGAGTATATAACCTGAACAGATCGCAGACTCAAAGGCTGGGGAAGGGGTGGTGGCTTATGAAGTGATGTGACCAAAGTCACCAGGACGGCAGGTGGCAGAGTTAGGACTGAAGCTCCGTTCCAGTTCTGCCTTGCCTCAGTGGGAAAACTTTGCTGTAACATCCCTGCTGTGGCTGCCACCCTCCCAGATGGGGTGTCATCTGCCTTGTCGTCAGCTGCTGAACTCTGGCCTCAAAGGACAAGATTTATCATGTGGTTATGGGGAGTTGCTTTGTGAAAACACAATGGTCCATGTATTAGTTCAGGTCTTACGAAACATGTAAGCTGATGATTTCTCATTGGACTCTTCTTTCTTTCCATAAATGTATAGCTTGTAACTTTTTTTTTTTGGTAGTTATTTTTAGAACTAAACTTTTATTTTGTGAATATCTGCTGAAAATGAATATAAGAGGGCATGCAACTATTATCAGAGCACATTCTTAAAGGCTGGGTGAATGTGCATGCATGGCCTACTAACCAGATGGGTTGGAGGACCAAAAGGCCTGGCTTCTGCTATGGTGTGACGAGTCACGAGTCACTCCATTTCCCTCTGTGCCTTGCCTCTTCCTTCTCTTTGTCCACATCAAATATGGCTCTTCAGCAATGTTTTTTCCACTCTGTATGCTAAGAACACACCCCAGCCTTGTGTGGCCTGAGTCATAGTTGCATCCCAAAGTGCTGCTGTAACATAAATAATATGTAAAATGTTGCATATGTATTATAATTAATTTAGTAACAGGGTCTGTTATGCAGGATTCATGGAGCTTTTAGGTGATATTGTCTTGGTTTCTCAATTTAGCTTTACTGTCATTTGTAAAGCTTCTCTGAAGCTTCTTTGTTTTGAATATTTCTAACGTGCCTGAAGTATTTTGGTACATGGTATTTAAATACAATAGGAATAATTTTAAAAAGCAGAATACCGATTCTGACAATGTCACTCTCGCTCCCTCTCCTTCAGTCAGTCTTCTAGTCAGTTTTCTAAGAACTTTCTGCTTTTATGTCTAAACCAAACCTACTATCACAGAAAGCTGTTGGTCAGAACTAATCAAAATGAGCCTTATTCCTACTTTAATAATTTCCCGCTATGAATTCTTGGTATCTCCAAGGAGCCCTTCATTAGGAGAGCTCACAGCTTCTGAAAGAGCAAGGAATTTGTATGTCGTTACAACAGCCTGTTGAATTAAGTGGTTATGATTCCCATTTTACTGATGAGCAAACTGAGGGACAGAGAGAAGTGACTTGCCTGGGGCTATGTGGTATATTGGGATTTGAACGTGCCCGACTTCTGGCTTCAGTCACTTACAGTATTTTCTTTTTTTTTTTTATTCTTTCACAAGTCCCTTTTCTTGAAAATTGCTGTAAATTGAACACTCACTCTATTAATACTATTTAAGGTTTGCTTTTATTTTCTCTCTCTCTCTCCTTATATATACGTATATCTTTATAAATACATACATATACTCTCTCTATCTCTTCCTGTAAAGTTCCACATTCTAAATGTGGGAGCTACAATGGGAATGTAGGGACTGAGCCCAAGCTGTTGTTTGCACTAACTTTGCTCGTTAGTTAGACATTGTGGCTCTAGGAAAAGGTGCCTGTTTACTTGGCGTGTTCCAGTAATCTAATTGGAAAAGTGGAATTACCACTTAAAAGATGTATAAGAGTGATGGGGAGAGAAGATCTTTAAGTCATGAAGCTAAAATGAACTGAAGTTATATGCTGGAAAGTGCTGCTGTTGCTGCTGTGGAGAGAAGCTTTATTTGAAATTACAAAATGAAAATTACCGATCAATGCAGCCAGAATGGAATGATTGATATTTCAATTGCACTTCTAGAAAATGTAGCATAGCATAAAGATACACTATTTACCTTCTTTTCAATTCCAAGTTTTTGCACATTATAATAACATATATAAATGCATAAATGGGCATTTCCAGACGGTGCAGTTGGGAGCAGAGATGAAAAGAGCTGTAATATATATCCAACTTCAGGCAAAGCTCAGCTGCAGCAGTATTGGCTTCTAGTAAAATGGTGACAAAAGTGGTCTCCTGTGGCTGAAGTTGTGTTTTCTTTGCTTGGGTGAGGCTGTAGAACATAAGGGTGAGGCAAGAACAGCACCTACCGTCATCTATATGGACTCTGTTACCTGTGCAATGACGAGATAAGGAATGACTGCTCAGAGTGCAGGACTCATTAGCAACTTTTCTATAGCTACAGAAGTTCCTGGGAAGTACCTAGAAGTTCACAACTTAGTTCTTCCACCATGAAAAACCTTAGTTCATCTGCTCCTGTATCTCTGGGTGTGTTAACGCAATCCCCAGAAGTGGACTCCCTGCAGCTGATGTTCTCTAGCAATGACCTAAGAGAAGAATTTGTGCTCTGCACCTTTTTGATGGATGAAGTATGGAGTTAACATCAGAGAGAAGAAGAGCTTTGCTTCAGTTTGCTTCATGCATGAAAAAAGAATGTTTTAGCATTCACACACAGTAAATAAATAAATCACCGTTCTAAAGCTTGGGCCAGATCTCCATCCTCATCTTGTGTTCCTGCTAATTATTTACGATTTCCAGCTATGGCCAAGCCACTGAACACACGCTTAAGAAATGGGGAATACTTACTTGTTTACAAATATTCAGCACAAAACCGTACAAAACTTAAAGAATCCATGTAAGAGTCAAAAATGTATTTTGGCTCTTTGAAAACCTTGTTTGTACAGTGTCTACACCTCTGGCTATATTTGACCTGCTGCTACTTCCAGGAAAGGAGCTTTCTGTGAGAATGTGCAAAAATGTGATTTTGAAACTGCCTATTCATTTTTTCAATTGCTAAAGATATCTATACAGACAGGTTAAAGCAGTTATATAAGTATCCTGATTTTCAGGAATGTTTAGCTCATTGTATTTCTGTAATCAAAAGAAGAGGTCAAGTCTTGTGTGTGATTACAGAGCAGCGACAGCACAATTCTGTTTTCTGCTACAGACTTCTAAAAAATTTACACTGCTGTAGTGTAATATGGAGTCTGTCCCTTTAATACCATTATGCCCTGTACATTACCCTTCCCAGACACTCTAATTTTCTATGACATCATAAGTGGTTGCTATGGATGTGATTGCTGTGACACAAACATGGTTAGTGATTAGGACATCAGATGAAAAAGTGTTATGTGAAGATGAACTCTTCAGGAGCCGCAGTCTGTTTTTATGCAAATGTCCCTAGTATAAAGCGGAGGACGAGGAATGCAGAAAATAGTACAAATAACTAGAATTGCCTCTAAATGAAATGTTTTACCAAGTTTTCCCTGAAGCGTCAGCAGCTCTTTAAACATGCTGGTGATGGCCCATCAGAAAGCCAGATGTTACCATTTATCAAGTAAAGTAAAGAGCCCCTCCTGCTTCCACAAATATGAACTGAATTTGAAATCAAATGGGAAACTGCTGCACTAACACTGGAGAAGTTATAATGTAACTTTTAAGCTATCAACAGGCTTGAGAGTAAAAGTGTCTGACAGGAAAGAGTAAGTGTCGGCAGCATTACTCGATTCATCTTTCAAAGGCAAAATTGCGGTCATATGTATAGACTTAAATCACTTGATGGATGTCCTACAGGTTACAATTTCCTTCTCCTCTCTCTCTGTCACCTTCTCCTCCCATTCCATACACAAGTCAAGTGCTTCTTAGGGAAAGGACCCACTGTGAAAGCTCTGAGCAAGCTTCCTAAAGCCCAGACTAGCAAAATGGGCATATAATTCACACAGAGAGCAGTTGTAAATAATTGTTACACTTTCTTGTAAGCGTACTTTCTCTTCCATGTCAGTCTTAAACCTGGCAAAAAGTTGGTCTACATTTCGCTGGGCACAGCTGAGCCAGCCCTGGGTGACAGTGACATGTGTAAGAAAAGGTCCCTCCACCCCATCCACGAACAGCATTGGTCCTCATGCTTTACCAAATGACATAAAGCATCCAAATTCTGCTCGACTCCAACACTGGCTTATATGGTCGGGCAACATAGAATCATAGAATGGTTTAGGTTGGAAGGGACCTTGAAGATCATCGAGTTCCAACACCCCTACCACAGGCAGGGATACCTCTCACTAGACCAGGTTGCCCAAGGCCACGTCCAGCCTGGCCTTGAACACCTCCAGGGACGGGGCTTCAACAACCTCTCTGGGCAACCTGTGCCAGTGCCTCACCACCCTTAAAGTGAAAAACTTCTTCCTAATGTTTAATCTAAACCTGCCCTCTTCCAGCTTAAAGCCATTCCCCCTCATCCTATTACTACATGCCCTAGTAAAAAGTCCTTCCCCAGCTCTCCTGTAGGCCCCCTTTAGGTACTGGAAGGCTGCAATAAGATCTCCCCGGAGCCTTCTCTTCTCCATGCTGAACAGCCCCAACTCTCTCAGCCTCTCCTCATAGGAGAGGTGCTCCATCCCTCTGATCATCCTCGTGGCTCTCCTCTGGACGCGCTCCAGCAGGTCCATGTCCTTCTTATGTTGGGGACTCCACAGCTGGATGCAGTACTCCAGGTGGGGTCTCACGAGAGCGGAGTAGAGGGGCAGAATCACCTCCCTTGACCTGCTGGCCACACTTCTTTTGATGCAGCCCAGGATACGGTTGGCCTTCTGGGCTGCGATCGCACATTGCTTGCTCATGTCGAGCTTCTCATCAATCATCACCCCCAGGTCCTTCTCCACAGGGCTGCTCTCCAACCATTCTCTGCCGAGCCTGTATTTGTGCTTGGGATTGCCCCAACCCAGATGTAGGACCTTGCACTTGGCCTTGTTGAACTGCATGAGGTTGGCTTGGGCCCACCTCTCCAGCCTGTCCAGGTCCCTCTGGATGGCATCCCTCCCCTCCAGTGTGTCTGCCTTGCCCAACAGTTTGGTATCATCAGCAAACTTGCTGAGGGTGCACTCTACCCCACTGTCCATGTCGCTAACAAAGATGTTGAACAGTACGGGTCCCAGTACCGACCCCTGAGGAACGCCACTCGTCACTGCTCTCCACTTGGACACCGAGCCGTTGACCACAACCCTTTGAGTGCGATCATCCAGCCAGTTCTTTATCCACCGAGTGGTCCATTTATCGAATCCATGTCTCTTCAATTTAGAGACCAGGATATCGTGTGGGACAGTGTCAAACGCTTTGCACAAGTCCAGGTAGATGACATCAGCAGATCTTCCCTTGTCCACTGCCGCTGTAACCCCTTCGTAGAAGGCCACCAAATTTGTCAGGCATGACTTGCCCTTGGTGAAGCCATGTTGGCTGTCGCCAATCACCTCCTTGTTTTCTGTGTGCCTCAGCAGAGTTTCCAGGAGGATCTGCTCCATGATCTTGCCAGGCACAGAGGTGAGACTGACTGGCCTGTAGTTCCCCGGGTCTTCCTTGTTTCCCTTTTTGAAAATAGGGGTTATGTTTCCCCTTTTCCAGTCGGCAGGAACCTCGCCAGACTGCCACGACTTCTCAAATATGATGGCTAGTGGCTTCGCGACTTGATCTGCCAGTTCCCTCAGGACCCGCGGATGTATCTCATCAGGTCCCATGGACTTGTACACCTTCAGGTTCCTCAGGTGGTCTCTCACTTTATCTTCCTCTACAGTGGGCGGTGCTCCGTTTTCCCAAACCTCTCCTTTGCAATCTGCGTCTTGAGCAGTGCGGCCGCTGTCCTTGTCTGTGAAGACTGAGGCAAAAAAGTAATTGAGTACCTCAGCTCTGTCGCTGTCCCGGGTGACCAGTTCTTGCGTATCCTTCCGGAGAGGGCCTACATTTTCCCTAGTCTTTCTTTTCTCGCTGATATACCTATAGAAGGATTTTTTGTTTGTCTTAATGTCCTTGGCCAGATTTAGTTCTAGCTGGGCTTTAGCTTGTCTAACCCGCTCTCTGGCTGCTCGAACGATTCCTCTGTAATCCTCCCAGGCTACCCGCCCCTGTCTCCACTCCCTGTAGGCCTCCTTTTTTCTTTTCGTCAGTTCCAGGAGCTCCTTGTTCATCCACGCAGGCCTCCTGGCTTTTCTGCCTGCCTTCCTCTTTGTAGGAATGCATTGCTGCTGTGCTTGGAGGAGGTGGTCCTTGAATATTAACCAACTTTCTTGGACCCCTCTTCCTTCCAGCGCTTCATCCCACGGCACCATACCAAGCAGATTCTTCAAGAGGCCAAAGTCGGCTCTCCTGAAGTCCAGGGTCATCAGCCTGCTGCGCACCTTCTTCGTTGCCTTGAGGATTTCAAACTCAACCATTTCATGGTCACTACAGCCCAGGCTACCCTTGAGTTTGACCCTGTCAACCAGCCCCTCCTTGTTGGTAAGAACAAGGTCCAGCATGGCTCCTCTCCTTGTCGGCTCCTCAACCACTTGGAGAAGGAAGTTGTCCTCAATGCAATCCAGGAACCTCCTGGATTGCCTGTGCCTGGCTGTGTTATCCTTCCAACTGATGTCAGGGTGGTTGAAGTCACCCATGAGAACCAAGGTCTGTGAACGTGATGCCGCCCTTATCTGTCTGTAGAGGGCTTCATCCACTTGGTCTTCCTGGTCAGGTGGCCTGTAGCATACCCCCACTGTAATGTCCCCTGCTCCCGATTTCCCTGTAATCTTGACCCATAGGCTCTCAGTTGGCTCGGTATCCTCCCCCAGGTTGAGCTCCATACATTCCAGCTGCTCATCAACATATAAGGCAACACTGCCTCCTCGTTTCCCTTGCCTGTCTCTCCTGAAGAGCCTGTACCCTTTCATGCCGACGCTCCAGTCATAGGAGTCGTCCCACCAAGTTTCTACGATGCGATGAGATTGTAGCCTTGGAGGCGTGTACACATCTCTAGTTCCTCCTGCTTGTTCCCCATGCTCCGCGCATTTGTGAAGAGGCACTTCAGCCGTGTCTTCGTTGCGGCCGATTTGGTTGGAGCAGCTGTAATTCCTTTGTCCTGTACTAACAGTGCCTCCTGATTGACTCCCGTTGGTCCAGGAGCTCCTAGCTCATCTACGTGAAGGTTTGGGCATACTGCAGCGTAGCTGGCACATCTTGGAGCTAATGGCTGCAGGCCCTCACCAGCGCCCTGTTCCCCTTTCCTTGATGTAACATCCCTTGGCTGTTCATGGGCAACATCAGTAGTAAAAGTATTTTTTTCTCATGGTGTTTTACCTAGAAATTTGTCACTTCCACTCAGACGGGGACCTGGCTATGTAGGATGTAGTAACTGTTTTAATGGTGCATTGATGTAACTCACTGGCTTTGGGATTAAATGCAGAATCATTCAAAGACTCCAGATCTTCAAAAAGGGCACATGCAAAATGATGGCAGCCCAGTGTTGTTGTAGCTTGTAATAGTCCTCCAAAACGCCTTCAAATAGGTTCGGAGGGAGAGGTGTAGGGAGACTGTTAAAGTTGGAAAAAATAGATGTACTTTCATGAATGTAAGTGCCTTTACAGGTCTGAAGGTTAAGCAGCAAACTTCAAAGTACATATTGAGAGTAATTGTCTGGCTAACTTAATTAGGTTAACTCCGATTAGACAATTTAAAAGAAGGGCAGTTGGGACCTGTGGAGCACTAGGAGATATTCGCAAGAGAGACGTGATGAGTTCGTTGGCTGAATGGATTTTTAAATTTTTTAACGTATCGAATTTTGAGAAGATAGTTGGAATGGCGTATAAGAAAAACTATAAAACATCAGTAAACCAGTGTTGCTACCAAGCTCATGATCTTTAGTGCTGTATTACGTTATGTTTTAAGTTTCCAAGCTCTTCTTTTTAGAAGTAATTTGTACATTTCCTTTACATGAAATCTGAGAGACCACGGTCTAAAAAGCTGTAGTCTGAAAAATGTTCTCTCACTGGAAATTACTGTTTCTGTCCTTTGTATGTTGTGTTTTGGTGTTCACTGTGGCGCATAGTGATGACGAATCCTTTATTCATCCCAGGATGTAGTAGAGTTCTGTTGTGTGGTATTGACTGTGGTGGCTGTGGAGCTATGTTTGCGCTCACACATGGACTACAGAGGTCATTTTTGTAACTACACTGTACAGCTGGTTTGTGCTAGGCCAGGTTGTGCTGGTGGATATGCTGCTGAAGGGCATGAAATCAGTTCCCAGTTTACCCCCGGAACACAAGAGCATAGTCTGTGTCAGTTTGTGCTTCTCTTTAGGCAGGGACCATTCTGTCCCAGTGCTGCCACTGGCAGTACTTTCTCCTCCAGCAAGAGGACTGAGGCAAAGTCCACCCCATCTGTAGGGGCTCCAAGAGGTCCCGCGTGCAATTTCTGCCTCTCACAGCTTCCCCTCACTTTGGTGCCTGTTGTACTATTTGAGCCCAATATGTTTCAGGAGGGTGGTTGTGGAAGTGGGGGATGGGGTCGCTAAATTATGGTTGCTGTGGGAACTATAACTTTGAATTTCTTGACATCTGTCCAATGACAATCTCAACATTAACGTTGCATTAACATAGTTTTTTTGCATTTAATTAAAAAAGATGATGGCCTGGAATCTGTTAAGGAATTTAAAGCCAACATTTAAACTGTTTGCTGGGAGCAGAGATGTCAGAGCCTCTGCTCTGGAAACGCTCATGTGCGCTCACTAGACAGCCTGACAATGTACAATAGCCACAGAGATGAGAAGTGAAAGCAAAATGTTTGTAAAACCCATTGTCTGCTTGTCTCCTTCTGGTGGCTTTGCCCATCTTTCCTGTCTGAAGGAAACCCCTCTGGCTGAGTTTAAAATGACTTGGAAACTAAATACTTGTTTCCAGCTCCTCCATACGCCATCCCCAGTGCTGGCCACTGACTCACTTGCCTGTGCGGGCTGAGTTTTCTGGGGGCTCATTTCTCCAGCCTACGCTGTTGTCCTGCGGGTTCTGAAGAGCTGATTGCAGAAGCTCTTTGCAAGTATCAAGATAGAGGCGTAACAGAGTACTAAATGCCTGACAACACTATTCTTCCTGATTTCTGGACTCTTAAAAATGTGTTTGGGTTTCCCACATAATATTCTAGTGCGCTCGCTAATTGGTTTTGATTTTGAGGGTTATGCAATAAAAATGTTTACGACTGGTAGGTGCTTCACCTCAAAAGGTTTGGAGGCACTGAGCTTTAGAACACTCTTTTGTAACCTCATGTTATTTCAATAAGTTCAGCTATCAGACAAATAGACATATGGACTATGCTAAAGTTAGGTGCTGTAGATAGGAGAAAGATGTTCATATGGCACCCGTGTTATTTAGCCTTCTCTCATAACAGAATACCATACTGTTAAAAATTGTCTATTTTTATGTAATTCTTCCACTTATATTGAGATAAAAAAATTATTAGTCTAAGGTTGGCTCACATCATCAGAGCTTCTAAATGTTGGCAACTTCCCTACAGTCTGTTGCAGGCAATAACTGCCAGGGAAGTTGCTTGAACACAAGCAAAAAATAGGTCTTCCTGCTGAGCCACCAGCCCAGGAACGTAAGGAAGAATTTAGTACCATGGCCTTAAGAAAGTTTCCGTGTTCTTCACAGACAGTCGTGCCTTCAGTAAGGTGACGGAGGGAGAATATAAAATCCCAGAGTTACTGCAAGCCTTGAAAAAGTTGTGAAAGAAGACTTGGCAGTTGTAGCTTTATGTAAAAGATTTTTGCATATAAATTGCATATGCATATGACATTTTAGCTCCAACTTTACATGTGTTTTGGAGGTTGGATGCAATCTTGTCCCTGCCTGTCTGTTTGCTTTTGCCATAGCTGCATCAATATTAATCCTGTTGGTTTTTCCCTCCGGCTTTTTTTCTTAATTTCCCTCTCTTCTAGTTTTGATTTAAAAACTAGTTGATTCCTTTTATCCGAGGAAAAAAAAATCTAGTAATCTCTTTTCTATTTTTTTAATGAGTTATTGTATTTAAAGCATGTATATTTCTTTTTTGTCTTTTGGAGTAGACTCTCAAGTATTCATCTGGTGACAAGAAATGGCTAGAGAGCTGATAAGATGAACAGATATTCCTTTACTGGAGACCTTTTCTCTTCTTTAAAGGGAAAGAAACATTCTTTAACTATTATTGCTCTCCTATCTCCCCCCGACCCCCACCCACAACAGTACCATCAGAGACACACAGGCTTTGCCTTACCAAGTGGCTGCACACTGTATTTAAGAAATATCACTATTCTGAGCTCAGAGTTGGATGGACTGTTTAAATGACTGTCTGTAAATTAGCTCCTCTTTTATTTCAAATTGTCAGTGAACAGCCTGGTTCATCTCCCTCTCTTTTTGTCTCTTTATTAATATCCTCCTGGTGACCATATTTCATTCTTTGGTTTTTTTTGGCAAAGTGTTCTGAAAAACAGAATCAGGTTTTGGCTCATGTTTGTAAGTCCTCTTTGTAAGATGCAGTGACATGAGGTCGCTGCCCCTCATTGCCTGCATGACCGAGTTGGCTGTGGGCAGGAGCATCTGAACAACCTATAGTTCTTCATCCTTGTGAAAGATAATCAGAGTTAAGAAATTTTCACATTCAGCCCGAGTAGAAATTGCAGCGTTTCCCCTAATATTAGCTGATGAAATAAGCAATCCCACTTCCCCTTCAGTTCTATCAACAGTGACTCATTTCACTTGTCACTTTGACTTACTTTATTACTACAGTGGCAGAATCAAGGCACTCTAGGATATGGTAGCACATCACCTACATCTGTAGTGGAAGGGAGCTTTTATGTCAGAAGTAGTCTATCCACAAGTGATTTGCAGAACTGCATCTCATTGCAAAAGTACTTTCCCACTATCTAATAGTTTTTGATTATTTGAAATTATGTTTGGATTTCTGTTTTTTTTTTTCTATTAAAATTTCCCACACTACTGATTTGTTGCAGCTGTTTTAAAGAACTGAAATTTGGAGACTGTTGAAGAGTTAGGGTTTATCTTTAAAACCTCATACTTTCTAGCACAAAAAAAAAAAAAATAATCCCTCAATATTTTTAAGTCAAACAGCTGTTTTATCACAATGTTCTTGCTAATTTCCTGAGGTGGACACATGATATAATTAATACCTTGAACTTGTGGTCCAAAATAAATGAAATTGACAACTCAGTGGTTCAAATTAGCACAACATTTAATTTGATTCCTAAGCATATAAAAGTTGCTTCCAGTTGAATAAGAGAATGTAGCTGAACATGGGTTGTAATGATGCATCAAAAGCTATGACATCCCTGCTCAAATCATTTATAAACAGCAGAAGAATTTTAAGAACTGAATTACTACCTGAACTTCAAAAGAGACCATGTATTTCTATTAATATAAAGAACAATTGCGGGCTGTTAGCCGTTAAGTTATTTGAAATTGAAATTCATCAAAAAGGTGGTGGAGGAGGAATATATCTGCACTCTAATGTGGATAAAGGATCTTCTGTGTGAGGTAAAATTACTTCTGAAATAAGAGAAGTTTAAATAAACTCTAAAGAAGACATGCAACTTTCTCTTCAGAGTGCCTTTCTTCTAGCCTCAGCTGAAACTCTCAGCTCCTTTCCAACGAGATCCTAGATACCACTAAGATGAAAATTTCTCTTGCTACAGGCTGGGACCATTCCTGACTATGACTTTTCTGAAACTCCTCATCTTTAAAAAAAAAAAAAAAAAAAAAATTTCCATATACAGTTCTGATTTTTTATTTTTGTTTTAATTTTTTTTTTTTAAATAAAAAAGCTAACTCCATTAGAAATGGGGAGTACTTGTTTTTCCTTAGCATTGGAATTGTTTTGTGGAAAGGGGAGGATGCTGTATATGGGGATTCTGTTCCCCGTCAGCACAAATCTCCAGCCTAACTCTTTTCACAAATCTCATCTCCCTGCCATGAAACAGGGGGCTGAGGATCTCTTTTCTGTAAATAGATACGCTCACAACACAGTACACCAATATAGCAGAGCCTTCTAACATCACCTTTTCACCTCTTTTTAGCAGGTGAATGCTTGTTCAAAATGTGAAGAAGGGCCCGTGCTCTGAACTGGAATCTCTTGTGTAGTTTTGCTTTCACAGAGTTGTAGCAAGCAACGGATAAATCTGCTTTGTGTATTAGTGCCAGCAAGCAGAGCTGGTATTTCAGAGCAACCGATGTCCCAGGGATCTGGACAGTGATGTTGGGCTAAAAGGATAAATTACTACATGCAGTTTTACAACCTATTAAGGGGTAAAATGAGCAAGTTTTAGCATGACTATACACTAGCTTTGTCTTGCTAATTACTTCTTGACCGAAAGCTGTTTTTTTCAGGGCCCTTATATCTGCTATGCACAGCAAAGGAAAGCAATAATGAACGAAAGCTTGATATTCTGCTTATGAGATACAGATTGTGTAAATCCAGCCTTCTGATTCTGCGATTAGCTAAACATGTTCCTAATATTGCCACACATTGATTCAGTATAAAATACAGCAAAATGGAGCAGGTAATCATGAGGCAGTTTGAAAAAGTCCACTCCTGTTCTGTGTGGGAGAAGTTAGCAGTAGTGGCATGAGCAGGATATTCTGAAATGAAATTAATTCAATTTATTTTGTAGGACATCATTGCTCTGTATTTTCGAGCCCTGAAAGCTCAAGGGTTTGTTCACTCTTTGATTCTCTATAGGATCAGCATGGGATGGGGGAAAAACTTCCATTAAAGAATAGAGGTTCAAGTGAATGGGTAGGTGGAACTTGTTTTAGAAAGAGGGGGAAGGGGGGAAAGACAAACAAACCAACCAAAATTCAAATCAGCTTTGTTTCATTAATTTAGATATCTACGAGACTGGCAGCTTTGGATGCAGGATGAGATGAGAGTTTTGTGTAGTGAAACTATGGTCACTAGACTGTAGAAGAAAACCATCAAAATTTATTTCATGTCTGACACAGGACATGTATCAAGCCAAAATCTTTTATTTTGCAGAACTAAATCTGAACTTGCATGTGAAAGGGAAAAGGAAATAGAGAAAGAAGCTTAAAGAAATAAAAAGAGGAAGTGTGTGTGGGGGGGAAGGCAGTACTAAAACTGCAGTCTTAGCCTTCTAAACCCTTTTGCTTCTCTGATTGATACTTTTCAATTATACCTTCCCATTTCACTGACATTTGAAATGCTATTTTTTTTCTAGCGATAACTTCAAATGCTTAAGTTCCAACAGCACCAGTAACCCTGTTTAGCTGTAGTAGTAAATTGGTTCCTTGTACAACATAATGGCAGTGACAGCCTTTTGCTAGGGAAATGAGTTCTCCAATGGGACATGCCTATGATAAGACGTCCGGTTTTGAAATTGTATTTCTCTGTATCAGAATTAAATCTGGACTTTATATTTCTTTGCTGCCACTGCTCTGTAGCTGGTCCCTATACCAGCCAAAGACTGACAAGTAATGCTTACACAGGAACCCTTTCACTTAAATTGGATTTGTCCTTTTATGTTTCCTCCTATTATTAGCTATTAAAATCTCTCAAACCCTTTTTTAAACAGTGATAGGCTTTGGCAAACCTGAAACTCACTGACTTGGAGGAGGAAAAAAAAAAGAATTCTAGCATTAAGAGCAGTAATTTCCTTCCCTAGGTAAAATTAACTCGCATTTAGTAAAATACAGTATTGATTCCCTGTGTTATATGGTAAGATATACGGAGTATCTTCATTGTGTTGAGAAAGGTCAGGATTTGAATGTATTATAGTGGCACAGCTAAAGGCCTTTTAAAAAGGATACCAAAGAAAACACAAATCAGTGCCACTCCTGGGTACCTTTAGAAAATCCAAGGCTGCTTTCTTCTGGCTGTCATATTGTGTTTCTTAGAGTCTTTAATGGTTAAAACAAAAGTAATGTGCCTCCTGTGCTGTTTGATTTGCATTGGTGCCTGACAGTACCATAAGTGTGTGCATTCTGTTAGTGTATTATTACTACATGCTGTAATGGAACAGCACAATGGAGGTCACTAGGAGATCATCAGTATATGTAATTTCATTTTAACCTTAGGTTTACATTATCACTAAATAACAAAATAATAATCAGTCTGTGGGAAAGGAGAGTTCTTTTTCCATTTCTTGCAGTAAAAAATTAACTCAATGTGATCCCTGCATCGGTCTTCTCACTCCTGATACCAATGCCATTTTATTTTTCTTCAAAGAAATGTTCCTGGCAAATTTAGGAGAGAAACTGTTTGGAACTTCAGAGAGCTTCAGAAAGAAAAAAGTAGTTTACATTTCAGCAATGGCTTCTGACTCATTTCCGATTTCATTTAAGTGTGGGATGTGTTTACAGTAGAAATTACAGACAAGAATGCTTTCTGACCAAGAGGGGTCTTGAAATATGCTTTCTTGAAAAGGCTACTGGACTTGTACATATACAGAATATCTGCATAGCATTTATGTATGATTTGAGAAGGCTGCAATTTTTTGCCTTCGGTTGGCATCAGGGAAGCTGTAACAGTGGACAAGATGATATTTTTCCTTGTTATGGTAGTGATTCTGTTGCATCCGCTAAATGATTATAATTTATTTTATTAAATTATTAAATTTACTGAATAAAGAGGTTCTGGCCCTTTAATTGCTAGTGTTTTTATTTTTTAAAACATTGACCAGAATATAGCTTTTACAGCCTCTGTCTGTGTTTTCTAAATGTCATTAATAATCAGAAATGTTGAATACAGAAGGGCAAGTTAAATCCTGTCATTGAAACAGCAAACAGCTTTAGTCAAATGTATTGGCACAGGATTAAAAATGCATCAAGCATGTATTTGTCTTCTCAATGGGAAGCCCTTATTAATAGTTTGAAGAGTAGAAAGCTTAGCCTTATACAACAAGCGCTGTAGTAGTTGGTTTTTTTTAAAATATATTTTAATGTGTGAAATTGCAGGATGCCAAGGTTGCCATTAGAGCTCCTCTCTCGTTCCAGTAATTTTCCCACTTAGATTCATTCTTTCCTTTCACAAAAAAGCACTTCATAGTGGTCACAGCAGAAATGCAGTGATACCGAGTGGAGTGCGGTACTCTTGCAAGGTTAATTACTACACCACTGTCAAAATATTGGACATAACTACAAGGACATGAGTCGGCTCACTTCTCTGAGAAATCTCTCCCTTTTCCTTTTTCTCTTGCATGCAGGGCTTTTCTAAGTAAGTGCATGTGTTTTATTCAGAATTTTAGTAGAAATGTGGAGTCATAGACAGGCTATTTTAGAAAAACCCACTTTTTCATTCTGACCCTGGCATTAACACAGTAGCACGAACCCATAAAAAAAAGATTGGATTCTCAATAGACCTGTGGACACGACTCCTACCTCAGGGGTCCCTTTGAAAATAAATCAGGTGAATTGTCTGTACTCAAAACTTTGTTTTGGCTCCTGACTTGAGAAATTTAAAAGCAAGTGTTTGTCTTCAACACTGTCATCCTTCCCTACTCAGCCAAGACATGTGGGAGGTTTGGGAAACTTGAAAAACGGCTTTTTTGTATTTGGGAGTAAACCATATCTAATTAAATTTTAAAATGAAATTAAGGGAAACCACCAAATCTATGTGTGGCCTGGCAGATACCACAGTCTGTGTTTACTAGCTGTGGGCTGGCAGGTTGGAATCCCCTGAAGCCCTTACTGGAAACCTGCAAAAGAGAACAAAACCGATTTTGCTACCTCATTCACAAATTTGATCAAATTGCTGTAATGAAGAGTGTATATGAATCTCTCCTTGGCTTACACTTTCCAGCAAGTGCTCAAGAATGCTTCATCTACAGATGACAGAATAGCCAAAGGCAAAATCTGACCAGATTTGCTCTGGACCACAGTCTCCTGTTCTGATCCAGCCCATTGATGCCCCTCAGCCAGGTTAAATAAGTCTTGCTAGGAGGTCAAGATTAGTCTGCTCGTATATTTCACCCTGATCTTCTTGGGTTGTCATTTCTACTTTTTGACAGCCAACTGCTGTCACTTGACCATATTATTGTGGTCCTTTTGCTGATGCTTCCTGGACGAGCAAGCTCTTTTCTCCAGCCGTCAAGTCCAAGCCAGCCCACTACCACCACTTGACATAACTGGCATGGAAGTTTTCCCATGAAGAGCCAAGACCTAGGAAACAGGTTCCTGCATTACCATCCTTCACCAAACCTCTGTGCTCCAGGCACTGCATATTTGATCAGGTTATATGAAAATTTTGTATGGACTATCAAGTCTTCAAAGGCTCCTTTGTGTGTTTGCTGAAAAGGAAGGAAGATGTGACCCACTAAGGTGTGTCCAGAGTTTATTTTGAACTCCTCATGCAGTTGGAATGAGAAATAGGCTGAATGAACAGAAATGAAGCCGAAGAGAAAACTGAACAATATGGGAAATGTCTTGTGCTTTGCTCTGTTTTCATAAGAGACGCATTTTCTTACTTCTCAAACTATTTTTGAAATGTGCTTATCACATTATACTGTGAGTAAAACCAAATGATTTTAAATTATCAATGCAACTAAAACCAATTAATAAGCTCACCGCATGTCTGCTAATAATCTCAACCAAATTTGCAAGGTGCCATTAAAAAAACCCCAAACCCAAAACAAAAAAATACCCCAAACCCAAACAAACCTTCAATCCATTATAACTCATGATCTTATAAAAACTTAATGCACCTTTTAGCCTGCTTGGAGGCCTGAGACCCTTCAGACAAATGCAGCTGTGAGCAATCTCTTCACTGGTGATTCTTGTTTGGCAGACAACCGACCTTTAAGTCTAAGGGCTTTTGCCTTTCGCCCTTTAGCAAAACTTAGCAGTTTAGAAAAGTGAGAAGGGTGGCTTTTTGAATAGTCAGTCTTTAAAGGCCTTGGTGAGTTAAAATCAACACCTTAAATTACACCCCAAATAGAACAAAGCATCCCATTTGTCCTGGTGAGCATATTTATTACACGTTCTTTCTGACCATGAGACCTTATGGGTGGTGGCATGCTGCACTGAATGAAACTCCTCTCTGGGATGTAAGTTTTAAAAATCTTCACAGTTTTGCTGTCTCCATAAATAAGCATTATCACCTTCCTATTATTAATGGAGAAACTGAGGCATGGAAACTAAGTAATGTGCCGATGTCCAGGGTCTGATTTTGTATTCAAACCTGTCTTACCTGTCTTAATTGGCAGCTCAGTTTTTAAATAACTGTCTTTCTGAGTCCCTTCCAGTTGTGTACACATGACATTTCGTTAGTTGAAGCTTATTGTCAACTGGCTTTTTTTCCCTGTAAAAAAAATCAATACAATTTGAATTTTTCTATCCTAACTGAATCCTTGGTAAATTGTTGTGGATGGTTATTGATTTCTTATATCTGTGAGATTTTTTTTTTTTTTTAAATAGCATTAAGGTAAACACAAGTCTTATTGTGTTCATTTTACAGGATAACACTTATCTAGACAAAAGAACACATAAGCACACAGCTTACCTATAGGAAAGATGTGGCAAATCACTTCCAATAACACAAAATAAGAAGAACAAAACCTTTCCGTTGCTGAGCAGAATGGGAAGATTGCTTTCTTGTCACTAATTTTGATTGAATTGAGTCTGTGCTTTTGGAACTGGTTCACTGATACAACAAGAAGCATAATTTAACTATTCCTTACACTTTCATGCCCACAGAAAACACAGTAAAGGCAGAAAGGGTCTTAAATGAGGATTATGAGTCTTACCTTCCCCCACTGAATCTGGTGAGGGAAAGGAAGTGAAGCATATCTATCTTTTAGACATCAGGTTGATTCTTCCTGCTTGCTTCTAGATTGTATCCAAAATATAAAGGCAACTCTCTCCTATTTCACTTTGAAGGCAAGTGGAGCAACCATTTCTAGAAGCACGAGAAAATGGGAAGTTGAGGAACACTGCTGAGTTTATGGAGTCTCCACCCACCCAAAAAACCACAAGTATTTGCAGTGATCCTGGAGGCTCCCAACCTTTGGGATGAAAATCTTTCAAGAAGGCACTCTTGCAGTGCAGTTGCAGTGAGCCCGAACCTGACTCTCAGCCCCATTTAACCTTTGACTGGAAATCCAAATCATACTCCTGACTGAGCTGGATAAGGTTTCAGATCAGTTTATTTCGGTATACTACAGTAGCATCGTAAAATAGACAAGGCAAAAATTGACATAAGCTACAATTCCACAGTAAAGCATGTAATAATAATAATAACTTTGATAAAGCAGAATGAAGGGAAAGATAATGAATTCCAGCAGATTAATGAACGGCTAATGTGGGCTTCTTGGGACAAAGAACAGTTCTAGGGAACACATGATCCCAGAAGTGACTTGAATGTTGTGAACACTGATGGCCACTGACAAACAGTATGAACTCCAACATCTCACTTTCAAAAATGCTGATATTTAGCTTTTATAAAGTATGACTGGTTTAGGGTCATGTCATACACCAGTGCTACTGTGGGGAAAATTGAGTTAATTATTACTGAATGGGATGCCAAATAATAATAGTAAACCAAAGGAGGATGTTTTGAAATGTTTGGTGTCGCTTCTTTTTTTTATTTTTCTCTTTTCTTTTTTTCTTTTTTTTTTAAGCTTTCATTCTTTTCTGGTTCCCTGTGGAGTGTTCAGTTCCTAGGGTGGCCTGAGGAGAGATCAGTGATGCTGTGCTTTGTAGTCTATTACGGCACAGCTGTTCATCAATTAGAATGGAGAAAATAATCCAGCTGTTTTAGAATAGCATGATGTGCCTTCTACGTTATCAGGCAAAATGCAAACTGGATACATGAAACCCACGCAGTGAGGCTGCCAGTGTGAGGGGGAACCTCTGACTCAAAAAAGTTCTCCTTTATTTTTCTCATTTCTCTGCTAGTTTAAAACTATAATTACAAAATTGAGCACCCACTCTACCTTATGACATGAAGGAGCATCCACAGTTGCCCTGCAGGAGCCAGTAGAACTAATAGTGAATCAGAGTTCAAGAATAAAGCCAAGAAATCTGAATCAATGCTATGCTAATGCAGAGTGTCAGTTTGTACTCTGCTTTTTTTCCCTTTTTTTTTTTTTCCCTTTTACATTAGGCCTTCTTTTCTTGTAATAGCAGAGGAATGTGTGCTGAAAAGCAGATAGTTAGTGCCACTTTGCCACCATATGCCTTTATATTTGGGAATTTGCATAAACAGCAAAACATTAAAACAGGATTTATAACCCCCCTCAAAAATAGAAAATATATGCAGAAGTTTCAGAAGGAAACCATGGGAGTTAAGTTAAAAAGCCCCAACCCTACATCCCATTAATTGGAAACGGTGTATTTTATTTATATTCATAACATGTCTATTACGCAGACTGTGTAGTGTACAGAATATTGTTTTTATGGGGGTTAAGTAGCCCTGCTCATGGGCAATGTTCTGTGTTTCTATTGTAATTCTTAATGTGTGGAGCAGACACCCAGAGCAGCAACTGCATTAAAAACCTGAGAGGCAGAGAGAGAGATGGACCGTAGCTAAAGCAGAATCAATCCTCTCTGCTCTTCCACAAACACATTGGCGTGCGCTCCAGTCCCGGTTGAATTTAAACTTGGTCCTTCATGGAAGCAAAACAAAATATACTCTGCGATCCAGAAACCCAGTTGGGATCTCAAGGCCTAAAGGAGTGATGGAGGTTAAAAATTCCTTCTATAAGTTGTGGTTTTCCACTCTGAGCCATGCTTCTGCAGAGCAGGCGTTGCCCCAGATATTGCAAAGAGGCTGCTTCACTCCTGAACGAGTGGTGCAGCATGTCTGGCTCGAGGTATTGATGAGCAGCTTTGGAAACCCCCCGAGAGCAGCAGCTCCTGTCAAGGGAGCACTCCAGGGCTGTGAGCAGCAGTAACAGTTGATGTCCCACACAAACACTATGGTTGCTCCTGCCTTTCTTATGTTCTCGAACCACAGAATGGTCAGGGTTGGAAGGGACCTCTGGAGATCATCTAAGTCCAACCCCACTGCCAGAGAAGGGTCACCTACAGCAGTGGCACAGGACGGCGTCCAGGCGTGTTTGGAATGTCTCCAGTGTGGCAGACTCCACACCCTCTCTGGGCAGCTGTGCCACTGCTCTGCCACCCTCAAAGTTCCTCCTCATGTTAAGATGGAACTTCCTGTGCTCAAGTTTGTACCCATTACCTCTTGTCCTAAACTAAACTACCTTCTCCTTTTGCACCCTGCTGCAGTAGGTATCAGCAGGCCTGGCTCTCCTCTCCAGCCTGCACCCTTCCCTTCCTGTCTAAATACCAACTGAAGTAAGTGAGAACAGCATGGACAAATTAATTAGGGAGGGAGGCCACTTCTGCTTCTTGCAAGTGGTTCACAGCTGCAGGATATGCCCCATTCAGCAGATTTTGACGTGGATTTGAGATGCCTATCTCCAGCCCCTGCCTTTATAAGTTGTAAGTGAAAGTGGCCTTCCGCCTGTGGAGAGTGCAAATGGAGAGGAGGTGATCTCATCCCAAGGCAGGTTTCACTATTTCTGAATTTTACCTAGAAGCAAAGTGGAAGATTGTACTGTTTATGTCCAAGACTGTTTTCTTAAGTGGTCTGAGCCATTGTTCTGCCTTAACAGCAACCTGAGAAGTATTTGGAGATGGGCCTGTGGTGGTCTCCAATCTTTTAATGGGAAGGTATCAGAATAGCACTTCCATCAGAGAATATCCACTTGCCCAAATGCAGATGCAGGGAGGTATTTCTGGCTACAGTTTCCCCTCTCTGGGCTGTAAATTGCCTTGTAAATCTTTATCATCTTGCACCCTTTAGCCTGTGTCAAAGTATCTGAATTTTTTCTTTTCTTCCCTATCACATTCACATTTGGATTCACCATTTTTGCTACTCTTCTCACTTGTGTAATTAAACTCCTGTAGGCATTTATGATTTTTGTTGTTCCTCTCTTTCTTCCCAACACTTCTGCTGTTGCTTCTTTCACAAACATTTGTCTTCATTTCTCCCATAGTAAGAAAACGCACTCTTTAAAAGCAAGGACACTGGAACAGAGATCGTGCTTTATTCATTTACTTTGACAATTATAATGCAGTAAGTTATTCATTATTCATAATGTCTCATGTACTACTGACTATTGCTGTATAGCTGCTAAATGTAAGGAAGTTGTAATATGAGACATTAAGTGATATGAGATCTTACTCCAGCATTGCTTCTGCTCGGTCTTGGATCAGAAATGGTTGAAAGGCAGCCATTTTGGGTGCAAATTAGAAAGCATGTAAATTAATAACGGTCATTGGTAATAATAACAACTAGAGTTGAATGGTTAATCCATGCCAAGTAATTGGTTTACTCTTTCTTTTTTCTTTTCTTTTTTTTTTTCTTTGCCTTTTTATGTTTGGGTTTGGAAACAGAATCCCAAATCCTCAACTGTATTTGTTACCTGGACAAATCTACAAATTTTGCTCAGGTGTAATAATTGGCTTGCAAACTGTAAACAGATACTTGAAAAGATGTGCACTTCATATATGCCAGGTTTTGTGTAATCTATACAAATTCTCAATACTGTAACTATATCTTTGGTTTTCTTCATGCATGATGAAAAGGGTTAGAAATGACTGCGCACGTACTTAGAGAAAAGGTTAAATTGCACAAATTGTGCTGGGTGTGGTAAGACATTTGGTAAGGATTCAGTGATTCATTTCATTCACCTTTGGCATCTACAGCATAGTGCGGTGTGGCTTTTGTTATTAGTTTGCTTTTCTTTTTGTTACTTCTATGCTACTGCCCTGAACTCGTCCTCCTTTTATAATAAGGAAGAAAAACTTTGGGGAAAGATTTCATCTGACCTGTCAGGTCAGGGCTAGATGAACTGAGTCCTTTGAAGTGCTCACTGCTTTCCACTGGCCACCAGCAGAACTCAGGGCAACTGGCTCAAAATGAGAAGTTAAACTTCAGGATACCTTTTGTATGCACTCAGCAATGCCCAGATAAACATCATCAGTATGGGGCATAAATCAGTCCATGAACATGGGGGCAACAAACATTTTGTGCTAATTTATACAGTTGTATGTGAAGTGAGGGTAAAGATGCTTAGTAATTTGTCTTCAAAACTGACTTACTGCACACGATGCACAGTTCCCTGCTGCATGAAATGCACCTCTTTGCACAGAGCCAGAAAAAGACCCAGAAACTGTTCAGATCTCAGGTAAATGCTCAATGATACAAACTTGCTTTGGTCTTTTAAACGCTGACCTTCTACCTCTTCTATGAGTTATCCTTTGCAAAGCAGTTGATCTGAAAATATAGAATATCATTTCAGAGTTGGAAATCTTTTAGGTGACTAAAATCAGACTTCAGATCACTAAAAGGTGTGGGGTTTGTTTATTTGGTTGGTTGATTGGTTGGTTTTGGTTTTTTTTTGTCATTATGCCATGGGTAATCAAGTGCTGCCTGGTATATCTCTAGGATTTTAATCATGGATAGCAGAGGTAGAAAAGCGTGGCCTTTGTTTACCCTTGTGGCACTTTTTTGAAGTCATTATGTATTTCCTAGGTTATCCCTAATGGCAGAAGAGGCAAATAATATATGAGGCAGTTTATGAGTCAAGATGAGGCACTCATTTGTACACCCTGTGTTATACAATATCTGCATCTCCTTGGTGCAGTGGTGTTTAGTAGCTGAGCTGCTTTATTGCAGCATCACTTTTGCACAGGTCATCATTGTGTTTAAATTGTGCCCCAACCCACAATGTCTTCAGAGCAGAAACCTTCTTTCAAGGATCTAACAGAAATATCTACGCAGAATTAATTTCTCCGTATGCATATGGGACAGCGCTGGCTCTATTTTACAGGGGGAGCAATGGTGGTTACTTGATTTCAGTTGCGGCTGTGACTGTATGCATCACTGATGCGTGGTGAATCTACTTCTCGGCTCTTTGCTGTGAAACTGACCAGCAGTTCGAGTTTAAGTTCATGGTGAAGAAAACACACTTTATTCCTGGTAATGTTTTTCTAGAAGGCTTTTCCTAAAATTTCCACTTGTTTTATATTGAAACCCTCTCCCCTTCTCTTTTAGGGGAAGAGGGGTGTTATATGCAGAAAGTCTGTTTATCTTCAAACCCCTACATAAACAAGTAAAAGAAATGAATTTGATTTTTCCCTAGTATCTCGCTGTATATGTTATACTAAAGTTTATGAAGAAGGGAGAGTCTTAATTCACAGGTAAAATTAATTTGTCAGTCCTTCACTAATTCTGACTCAATGTCTGTCAAAGTTGCAATATAGCAACAGTTCAGAGTGACTGGCATTAACTGCTCAGAAAAAGCCCTGTATCGGAATAGCACATTGATTGAACTTTGGCATTAAAAGACACATCTGAGCAGGACATGAGAAGAGGGACAACACTGGTCCTTATACATACCACTGCTCCAGTTGTTTTTCTCAGTAGAAAAGTTTTCCAAGTTAAAAAACCCCAAAGTTTTATAAAAGTAAAATAAGAGTAGTCCAGAGGAAAGTTCAGGCACACTTAGACTTTATGGGAGCTATTTATTAAATACTCAAAGTTATATTGGATAAATTAGACCTATCAAGGAAACATAAGTTACTGAAAACTTAGCAATGAAATAAAACTTACCAATAGATCCAGAATTCTTCAGAAAGACAGCTTTAGAAACCACAGCAGACACTGGGAGATCTATGGACCTATGAAACCAAGGATGCTTTTTCATAAGTATTTCATGATTGGAACCCAGCATTTAGAAATGCAAAAGACTGTTGTATTGCTAGAGAGAGTGAACATTTGTAACACTTCTGTTAAGGGCACTGTTGAAATCCCTTTGTTCACAGGTAAGACAAACCCTTAAAGTACTTACATTTTATTGATGTTATGCTTAAAGTTGAGCTTATGCTTAAGCACTTTCTGCAATCAAGGTGACGAGCCTGACCACAAGCTCTTTAAATTCAAGGGGAATTAAACCACTCGCAGAGAGCCAAAAAAATGGCTACCGTATTTTCATGCATATAACACGTACCTCAGATAATTTGCATCCTCTTAAATGTCCTGAGGCTTGAAAATAAATTCTCAGATAACCTACACATACTTGGAGGCTACTGAGGATGGGACCTGGAGAAGAGATCTGTGGATCTGTGATAAACTTCCCCTTGCAACATCCACGTGCTTCTGCTGTTGCGGCGTCAGTTTTCTTAACAGATAACCTGTGGTTTAGATGTATAAAGATATGGTACGTTAATTAACAAAGCTTGGGGGGGAAAAAGGGTAAAAAAAAAGGTAGAAGACGTGTGTAAGTTTGGAGAAATTCATTATTTGTTTGCAACTGTGGGAGACCTTAGCTATGTTTTTCACCCCAGCGTGGAGGCATTTTGATTGAAAGCCCAGTGTAACAGAGATAAAGAACTCGCACCACATATACTTTTTGAAATGGAAATAAAACATGCAGTACTTGTAGCCTGGCAATGTTAAAAAGAAATATGTAAGATTAAAACAAACAAGACAAAGTGTGTTTTTTCGGCAGATAGATATATACATATATACTTAATTTAATGCAGCAGGTTTGGTTGGTCTATTTCTCCTCCCCCCCTCCCCCTTTTTTTTAAAGCATATAAATTCCAACCATGTTTTGTGTGAAGGGTCTCAGTGCATACTGACATTGTGAGTGTCAGCTCCAGATCACTTTAATCAGAGAGTGGATATGCATGATAAAACGGATAAGGGACTTTAATCAAAAAATCCGCTGGTCTGGAAACGTGACGCACTCCGCCAAACACACTTCATCCCACTTTTCTTGTGCCACTGCCAAGATTTTTATTTCATGAATATGCATTGGACATGATATTACATTAAAATGTGACATTGTTGTGTAGTGGTAGGGATTTAGAATTAGAATAAATAAATAAATAAATAGACTTCTGTAAAGTTTTTGTAATTGAACATTAGTATCATGTTGTGATTTTACATATATTTATTCACCTACCCCCACCCTTTTCCTTTTCTCCAAAATATATTTTGGAATTGAATATTGAATTCATCCCTTTCTGTTTAATAAGAAAAACAATAGTAACAGATAGATGCTTTATTTAACTTCACCTATAAGCATAATGTATGGAGTTTTCACTAAGGAATTGTATTTTTGCATACAAAATACATGTCTGTGGCTCTGTGGCTGGGGGCATTTTTGCTTCTACAGCCAGGAATAACTCTATAGCACAGAGCCTACTCCAAAGTCCATTATTCTCTATGCAAAGGCTGCCTCTGAATTTCACAGTATTTGGATCATGTACCTAATAAACGGAGAAACCCTTTGTTTCCCCCTAATTTTGCTATGTTACATTGTTTCCTGGAAATTGGTGAGGATTATAAAAACTGATGTATGGAAATTTGCATCATTAAGCCTGTGCTAGTCTCAATTTTAGATTTGTATAATTTCACGTACTTGGACCAATCAGCTTTTAGTCACAACATGTAAGCATTTCTACAGCTGTCTCTTTCGAAAGCCCCACACCATGATTTCTGAGAACTGATCTCTCAGACAATATACCTTGAAACACACATCCTAGCATGTGGTGAAGCATTCATCAGATTAAAGATGAATGTGTTTGCTGTCTTACAGATTCTCTGCCACAAATACATACAGGACGGCACTTGAGGGAAACAAATTTGTCTAAATGCGATGGTTTGCATCTGAAAAAAAAAATGGGCTGGGTCTAAGTGGATACAAAACTGTTGTCTTCAGTGAAGCTGTGCAGAACTGCACAAAGGATTTGCCCTTAAGTAGACAAATGTATGTTACTACTAAAATAGTGGTGAGTGGCTTTGTGGCATATGTAGGGTAGATAATGGCAAGGTATGAATCACAGAACAGAGTTTGTATTCCTTCTTTTCCCCTGACCTAGATGATTTTGGTTAAATGAGAGAGTGATACTGCTCTCCTTTCACTTGTGATTTGAAATCTGCAAATGAAAAAGTGTTGAACAGTTAGGGAGGGTTTTTTTTTTAAGCTGGGGGTAAGAATGGACGTTCTTTATTTACTATCCGAGGACAGTTGTGTATCAGTTGTTCAGTGAGGACCTCTTGTAATGGATGCTTTCCGGGACTAATTTTAATTAAACCCAAACAAACAAAAATCATAATTACCAGACTAATGATCTGAAGCACCAATATTTCATTACCTGTGTTATTCACACGTAGTACAGAGGCTGCATAGAGCTCACTTGCTTTGTGTAGAATCCAATGGGTTAAGTAATAACCACGCTGTGAGCATGGTCTCACCTAGCCCTTCGCTATGCTCCAAACTTTTGAAAGAGAGAAAGGAATAGTAACTGTTGGCTGAGCTGTCACTGACAAGGGCAAACAATATTGAAGATAAAAATGCAGAGCTCTTTAAACTACTTCTACACTAAAGTTATGGTCATTTCAAATAGAATTTCCTTTATGAGACTCAATTTCTCCAGAATTTATACCTGCTATATATATCTTCTGCTGGTGAAAGGGGTGAAAGCTTGACATTCACTCCCAGATACTAATCAGAAAAGGAAATCTGCAAGAAGTTAAGATGTTTTCAGAAATTTTACAGGCACTTAGTATTAGATTTTAGTCCCACCTCGGAACTCTCTGAGCTGGCCTGTGGGTACCAGGGAGTTTAGCATTGTCCCTTTCTACAAGGGTCATTTTGTAGCACTTGGTGAAGACCAAGAAGGACAGCAGTAGTCACCACCTTTATGCCCACTTCTTGTCAATTTGCAGTAACAACAAGTCGTTTGTGGAACCAGCTGGCCTCAAACCTAATCCTGTCACTTTCACTCTGCTGATCTTGCAAAATTCCTGTGGGCAGCATGGTACAAGTACTTCCCCAGGACATTACTGCAGTACTCATTCCCTGTCACTGGCAAAAGAGCTCCTATATATTAGCAGGGCTTCATGCCCTTTGTATCTTTAGAGCTGGACAAACAAACTCTTCCTGAAGAAGCTTATACCTTCATCCCACCATTCTGGGTGCAGAAGGGTCCATTTAAATGAAGCCTTTCCATAGCATTCTTGCAGCCTCAGAGAGGATACTGAGACCTTACTGACAACAGTTTTCCTCTCATAATTGATCAACAGTAGGATCTTGTGGCTTTTAGTGCCTGTCCTTTTCTCTCTTAAATAATGCCTTTCTGAAAATGACTTTTTATACAATGCACAGCTTTGTATTGTTGTAATCATTGACAGAGGAACTCTGCTCATAGTAAAGGCACAAACTAGATTTACTGCAGCTCCTGTGAGTTCTGAGCTTACACCGACACAGTTCTGCACAAGAAATACTTTTTAAAAGTCTAATTCAAACTCTTTTCAATACTTTTGTCCAGCTCCTAGAATCTACTACACCCTCAGATACTAAAACCTCATGGTAACAACAAGTTAAACCCTACCTTTCCTCTAGACTGCCCACCTCATGTATATGTTATAGCATAACCAGGTGGCGAGGGACGTGGATGACGTCCTAGCACAGCAGAGCAAGAGGTGCACACTTCTGTGCTGATTTCAAAAGGGAAGTCACAGTTACGGCAACAATCAAATAGTCAAGCTGTTAATAGATTAGAAACATAGTAGAAAGGACAATGACTTCAACAGAACAACATTCATGGTGTGGAATTCCTGTAGATTATGGGCATATACTTGTAGAAGAGCTTTTAGTGGCTGATAGAGATATCTGCAAAGACAGACATCAGTCAGAACTGCCTAATGTAGAATGAAACATCCCCAAAGGAAATTACCATTACAAAAACTATTATTTAATATTAAAGGTAATTGTAACACAAGGGCATGACTCATATCCTTGTGTTACAATTACCTTAATATTAAATGATAGTTTTCTGGATGGTAATGAGGGGAAGTTAAACCTGACACTCTGTCCTTAACCCTTGCTACTGTGCCTGAGTATTAATATGACTAAGAGATGTCTGTACGGTCTGTCATTTACTCATGTCACCCGTTAGTCATGACAGAGCGTGGAAGGTAGACTTATAATACCAGCTTTTACAAGTAATTGGGGAATGCTCATGTTGTGCTCAGTTATACAGGACAACTGACCTTCACAACCATCAAAGTATAGAGCTGATGCGTTATATTGATAATGAGTGCTTTAGGATGTTAGATCATGACAAACTTATAAAGATTCACAGCCTTAACTTTCTGCACTAGACGCTGGCTTCCTAATATTCTTCCTTCAGAGTTTTTTTTCAGAATGCATTTGCTGCACAGTTCCAGCTGGTATCAAAAATGTGTAGACAGAAAAACTCAAGCACATTTCATGCCCTGGTCATGTTTAAAACCTTTTAACATCAGGTTTTCTGTTCTGCAGAGCATGCCTGCATAGTTCCCAACACAGAATTGGGGCCTTAGTTTAGAAGCAGCCTTAGCATCACTTCAACATGACATTTATGTTCCTGTTATCTGTATGTTGTGTTGCTACTGATACTGCATGGACAACTCTGTTTCCTGCAGTCCTGTACCTGATCCCTGAATAGAATTAACCAGTTAACAGTAAGGTAGAGTGTATGACTTAAGAAAAATAATAAGAAAATTATGACATGCTTAGTCAGAATGAATCATTTTGCATTTGGTTATGCCATGTTGGGTCATCTTAATGGTTACATCATGTCATGTTTCATTATGTCACAACCCATGACAGATCGTATATGACATAGCAGAACCACTGCATGCAGTTTATCAAAAAAATAAAGTTTAAAATTAAAAATATATACTGTTTTCTTATCTATTTCTAGCTGTGATTTCAGCTAGAGGACTCCCATTGTGAATTCATGTTATTAATTAACAGGTTAGGATATCTGCAAAAAGCAGATAATTCTGAGATACCAGCACACAGTGCATGAAAGCAGATATCTCAGGATGAACTCAGCTCTGAGAATTTGGTCTATATTTGAAAACAAGTTTAAATCAGGAAGTAGAACCAAATATACTATCCTGCTCTGTGATGGACCCTGTTGCTAGGGTATAGTAGTACTGCTTTAATTTTTTTTCCTTGGAAATAAATATGAGAAGAGGGAGATCGTCCTCCCCATTTGAAAAATTGTACTAGAACATATGGTTTTACCTATAATTATGTAGTCTGCTCTCTAACACAATGCAAAGAGGATTCCACACGGTAGGAGAGAGCCTTACCAAGAAGTCCAGGTCTTGGTTAAAATCTACCAGACATGGGAAAATCTTTGTGACTCTAGTTGATTTTTACAACTGATGGAAGGAAAACAGTGCAGCAACAAGATATCTTTCCCTTTGCTGTTAATACTAGCAGATGTAGGTGAAAACAGAAAAACGTATTTGTTTCCCTGTTGAACTTGCAGCGAGATAATTTTAACTCAAAGTCACACAGCGTGAGATATCCAGGAGAGAAATATCGGTGTGTCAATTCATGATGCCGTGCCAAGACCCCCTGAGGTGCGCTGGTGCCGAGGAAGGGTTCGTCTCTCTAGCCGGCAGACTCTGACAGTCCAAAGCTAGCATTTTCCAGAAGATGCAGTAGCCATTTTGTCTGAACAAACACTGCTCCATATCGAGAAGGAGCCTTGCCCTCTTTGTAATGCTGCGTTGTCTGTAGGGCTTGGCTTGGTTGCACATGGGCCCATGGAACAGGAAAATGCAGTAACTCCATCCTGTTCCTGCATAGCAGGCGGAGCAGCGATGAGGTATATGGCAACAGCTCAGGTCAAAGCTTCATGTTTTTTAAAGTCCTTAAATATATATTCAGATGATAGGGAGCTGTCTGTATGGCAGTGATCCAAGCTCTAAGACCCCCATAAATATATATTTACATGACAGATTTACATGAGACTGCTCTGGAGATCTTGCACGATTTTCAGGCAAGCTCTTCCACAACCTGCAATATACTGCAGAGAAATGGTATTTCCACTGCAGACTGGGTTCATCCTTCAGGCCAACAAAAGCAGCTCTGGCTCTTCTAGGTCAAGGCAGACTCAAGTGCGGACAGCCTCGCTGGGATTCCTGGTAATTTACTAGCAGCTGGAGAAGACAGAGAAACTAAACAGAAGGCCTTTGAGTGCTGAATATAGTTTTAGCAGACCATAATCTGCCCACAGAAATGTTCCTAGGGATTTTGAAATGGATTGGTTGTGGCATTCATGAGTTGTTTTGCTCTCTCTAGGCATACCAACACTCACAAGCTGGATGTAAGGATCTCACAGCTTCACCAGTGATACACCTAGGTTAAGCTGCTTGTGAGTTAATATGTTTGTACTACGTACAGGAACTGTGTTAATGTAACATCGGTGACCCAAACAATGGCTCCGCGCAGAAAATAATTAACAATCAATATCACAAGTGAAAAATTGTTTTGTTTTGCTTATTATAGAGAGACACCAAAGTAGAATATTCACAGAATTGCAGAATCACAGAATCTCCTAGATTGGAAAAGACTTGTAAGATCATCTAGTCCCATCATTAACCTAACACTGACAATCCCACTGACAAACCATGTCCCTGAGCACTATATCTACACGACCCTTAAATACCTCCAGGGATGGGGACTCCACCACTGCCCTGGGGAACGCGTTCCAATGCCTGATCACCCTTTCAGTGAAAAAATTCTTCCTAATATCCAATCTAAATGTCCCTTGTTGAAAGGGAAGTTAAAACCTGTTACTTACCTGTTAAATAATCCACCTGTATATCTAACATCTCTATTATATATTACACAAAATAAGAAAGGAACATCCCTTAGTTACTCCTTATTTAATCTTTCCTCAGCTCTTCAGTGGCTTCGGGGGCTTAGAGTAGAATTGGTGGTATACATATTAGACACCCCAGAAAGATGCATTTCTGAGCTGGAGGCAGAATTCAATTTTCCTCAATGTATGGGTTAGCAGTTACCGTGTCTACACATCAGTAGGGATAATCACACTGGACCAGCAAAGTACTTCAGGATCTGCTTACCTTTGAGCATGTAGGCAGACTAATTGACTTAACTGAGATTACATACAGGCTTAAAGTTAGTCGTATGCTTTGCTGGATTTGTCATTAATCCCATGGCCTGAAGTCTACAGAAGCTTTACTGTGAACTTGGAGGCCACTGAACTGAAATTCCTTGAAAGGCCTTTTCTGCAGCAAGGAAACAGTTTGTTTGGTTTTTTTTTAAATAACAGCTCCTGAGGGGCTGGAATGCTTGACAGGGGAATGACTGACCTGGGCTTTTAACTGGCGCTGACTAACCCCATCCTGTACCTTTCCCATCTTGTTCAGAGTATCCACCAGCTAGTCCCAGGTGGCTTCTTGAATTTTACTTGGCACCTAACTTAAGGCACGCCTTAGTCAATGAAATTATTGTGAATGGTTTACGGCGACCGCTACTTATTCAGAAGCTGAAATTTACACTGTTGCGTTTTGATACCAGTTAACATCTTGAAAGAGGGGTAGCTTACTGTCAGTATAAGGTTTGCAATTTTACTGCTGAAGAATTATTTCTAATGGATAGCAAAAAACTAGGGTAAGGAAACACTTTAAAAAAATAAATCTTTTCCTTCTCAGACACCATTGTGAAACTGAAATTTTTTATTATTATTATTTAGGTTTAAAAGCAGTTTCAGACATTGCACCTGCTCAAGTCCAATGCCAATTTTTGTGGCATAGTCATCACATCTTCTTATTTATAGAGAAGAAACAAACAGCAAAACGATTTCTCCCATGTTACATATTTCTGAGGATTTTGTTACATAGAGTTATTTTTCTCTGAATATTTTACATTGTCATCTCATGTTACATTCGTGGCCTAGGAAACATCTTGCATTTCACTTTGGGAAAAAAAAAGAAAAAATAAATGAAACAGTTGCAGCCAATTTTTTGTAGTTGTGGAAGTCGTGACAGCATTTCTCCTAGAGGGAACATAAACAAAAAGTTCGGTTTTAGTTCAGCATTACTTCTACATCCCTTGATATAGCATTATTCTGTGCCTACTATTTTATACTATTACTCCCAGTTTTTCCTGACATGCCCACAGTGCATCAGCATTATATAAACGCAATGCAATTTTTGTGATCCACACAAATATAAAAGAATTGAGCCGTGAGATACCTAAAACTACAGCTCATCTGAGAGACTACAGGACCTCATATGAGGTGGAGATCACAGCTGACTCACATAAAAATAACATTTAATTTTCTTCAGCAATATAAAGTGCATTGATCCTAATTATGAATGTCGCATTTTGTTCTGAAAAACAAGTCTAAAACCTTTGGCTCTTCATCCTTTACCAGAATGCTGAAATAGTGCAATTTGCTCCAACATTCAGCCTTATCTCACTCCGTTAATTCACCTGTCACAACTTTCAGGATCTCTACTTCTTCCTTTACAGAACTTTTCCCATGAGAAGGAAAATCTCCAGAAATGCCCATGGCTTGAAAATCAAACAAATCTCGATGCATCACTGCTGTTTGCTTAGGATAAGGTCTGTGGCAATATAAATGGAGCAAGGAACACACCTTCTGCCCTGTAAAAATTGTGCTGTTTCTTCTTAGGTCCACAACATACAGGAAATTACAAACCATCATTTCATGTCTTAGAGCAGGGAAAACTTACTTAGAGTGTGTTCATTTTGGAGATTGCTTTAAAACAGAACATGTTCCTTCCTTTTGACTTTCCTTATTTTCCCTTCCTTTCATGGTAATACAACTCACCAGTTCACCCAGTTCTGGATAGTTTTGCAGATAATTTATTCTTAATTGTGAAGGTATAATTAGAGCAACTGCTTGGAGGATGCTTGAAGTGCTAGATTTGCTTAGCTATTTTTTTTAGTTTCAGTAGAGGAAAGAAGAGACCTGTGTTTTTCCTCTTTTGTGGATGGTGTAGAACACCCAGCATGCAATAGGTTATGGGTAACTTCTCAATTGATACTACACTGAAAATGATACTCAACAAGCTGCATATTTTATAGCACTGTCATGCAAGATTATGTGAAGAATTAAAAAAATATAGACCAGTGTGTTGAGAAGTCAGTAGTTATACTTAGGAGCCCCATTTCTCTTTGTAGTATCCCGACAAACAGCAAATATCTCAGTGATGGTGTTCTCCTTTATCTGCTGTCTAGCAATGTTCTTCTTGCTGGTGTTCCCCTTTATTCAAGTGACTCCTTTTTTGCATTGCACCTGTTGGTATCCAAGCAACTGGGGCAGTGCCAAAGCACATCCCAGTGTGTGTGCAGTCTGCTACTTCATTTGTATTATTCACTGAGCTTTACTAAAAAAAAAAAAAAAAAAAAAAATATCATCTAACTGCAAATTAAGAGTTTCTGCTTATTTTAGAACAATCCTTACTGTGGCAATTTGGGAAACTGTCGAGATGGATTCAAGCCAATAAGACCGTGAGGCAGATTCCATATAGCTCTAGGTTTAAGTCAATCAGTCTAAGATTTCCCATTTTTAGTTAAATAATAACAACCCACCACCACTCCCCCATGTCATTTGTACATCTGGTCAATGAGACAGAGTATCTGACATTTTCCCTACATGTGTTCTTCTTGCCATCTCTTCTGCATGTCTCATACGATGTTCTCTGGGTACCAGTCAGTGAGCCGGTCTGCATGATAAAGTTTTCGGTTCACTGCAATTGCCACACTGTAAATGCTGGTGTAATTGTAAAACAATTGTGCATGACCTGTCCGACCCCTGAGAAATTTTGTTTACATTTGATATTTAGTCATTTGTAACAGTACCAGTGCAAAGCCAGCATGGAGGTGGGGAAAAAAATGTCATAGGATCACAGAATACCTGGTTGGAAGGGACCTCAAGGATCATCTGATCCAACCTTTCTTGACAAAAGCACGGTCTAGACAATATGGCCCAGCACCCTGTCCAGCTGAATCTTAAAAATGTCCAATGTGGGGGAATCCACCACTTCCCCAATGGTGGGGAAATCCACCACTTCCCCAATGCTGGGGAATCCCCACTTCACTGGGGAGATTATTCCAATGCCTCATTGTTCTCTCATTGTGAAAAATTTTCCTCTTGTGTCCAATCAGAATCTCCCCAGGAGTAACTTATACCCATCATCCCTCATCTTTTCCATGTGACTCCTTGTAAAAAGGGAATCTCCATCTTCTTTGCAGCCACCCTTTAAATACTGGAACATGGAGATAAGGTCTCCCCTAAGCCTTCTTTTCTCAAGGCTGAACAAACCCAGTTCTCTCAGCCTTTCCTCATATGGCAGGCTTCCTAGTCCTTGGATCATCTTTGTGGCCCTTCTCTGGACCCTCTGTATTTAAGCAGCTGTTGTCTTTTTGAAGCCAATAGTATCTGTCTGGCTTTGCTTGTTCACTCCTTGCAGTTCATGGGAGTGCAACTGTCTCACAGAGTTTACACTGATTGGAAATTATAAACATTTCATCAACACAGAGAAGGTTTGATTGAATGAAGATTTAAGGGTGGTTTTCTGGGTTTTGTTTGAGGAGATATGGGTTATATAAATGGTAGAGTATCCAGCCTTCAACCCTAGTGCCGCTCTGCCGCTTCCTGACATGCTCCTGAGTGCAATTTCATTAAGGCATGTAGCCATGCAAGAGCATGACCCTTAACATGATGCCATCTTGTGACTCTCTAACCTAACACCAGCACACGGAACAGGGCTTAACTGGGGTACTGCAGGGAGGCTGCAAACCACTCCATGGCTCCAACAAGGGCAGCCACGTTGTGGGTGAAGCCGTGGGAGCCTTGGGGTGCTGGGGGTGTGTGTGTGTGCTGGGGTTCTGGAGCCATTCATTGCCTTTGCCTCCTCATTCCTGCCCACCCGTGTGACAGGGAGAGGGGGTGCGTAAGCTCCTGCGGTGCTGGCAACTCGCACAATATATATCTGTCGTCTGGCATGAGCGAGCAGAAAGGTTCGCCGTAAAGCCGAGTGAAGCTGTGTGATCTTTGATGCCTGCCAGTGTGAACGTTTAAAAGACCTTTAAGTTATAGCACCGCTCCACGCAGCAAACAATATGGAAACATTAGTGACCATCACTCTCACCGGGGGCTGGCGGAAGGAAAGATTTGTCCTTCTGTGTTACCACAGAAAGCTTCTCCTCTTAGCTAGCTTGCTCATTTATAGCTGGGGTTGGAAAGTGCAAACCAAAATGAAACCTGCATTAAAAGAATTTTGTGGGCTGTACAAATCATAAGGGTAACTACTTCACAAAATACTGTCAACTGAGGCATATATTTAAAAGGTTAGATAAAATATCTCCTAGCCCTTTTTTCCAGTTCTTTTCTTTTTATAGTCCACTGCAAAACAACAATAGATAAAAAGGCTGTATATAATGCATGTATATTTTGTTGGTTTTTTTTTTTTACCTTTCCCAAAGGAGTCTCTGTGCTTCCCACACTAATTGTAGGTTTTTCTGAAAATGCAGCATGAATCATTTATAAATAAAGAGACTTTAAAATCCCTAAAAGACTCCCTGAGGTATTCAGTATTTCAGCATAAAATAACTGTTAAATGGAGTTATTCTGAATTAGCTTTTACTGGAAAGTGGTGAAAATAAAGTTTTCTTTTCACTGTGAATGTGCAATAATTCTTTTACACAGCTACCCAGGGTAATTGACAAGCGATTTTCATAATTCAGGTTTTAGCAAAGAAATCATCTGAAGTGGCTAACATTAAATGAACGGAGCTGCTATTAAAACATAGCTTTCAAGAAAAACTGCATGAGGTGTCAGAACCAGGGGCTCTGTGTTGAGACCTTAAAACATAATTTGGGCTATAAAATAAAAACACAGACATTCAAGCTCCACAACAAATTCATGCATACACCCTCCTCACACACACACACACACACATACACACACACACTTAAAAATAATAAAGAAGAGTTTTTCATCTTTCTTTTAAAATCCTGTGATTATTTTAGTGCACAGATAACCCTAGAAAGACAAGGCACTCAGAAAAGGTAACTGATTTGCATGACTCCTTTGGACTTCGTAACCTTGACTGTCCATACCCACTGTACAATCAGAGGTCACATTTGATCTCTCTGTGTAAAATTATGCAGAGAAAGCTTCCTCAACACTTTGTAGTTGATTGACAAATTGGTCTGTCACTCAAATGCTCCTTCAACTTATCGTGAACAGTAAAGAAAATTATCTGTTCCGTGCATATGTGAGAAAAAGCCTGTTCATTAACCTCTAGTCTGCTGAAGCTGTGGAACATATAAAGCTTTGAGGAATATGTATTCTATATGAAAAGTATGCAAAAGATACAGGTGTATATATGTTTTTATGTGTATATATTTGTGTGTGTGTAACATATATAAAAATGCATGTCCATAGTAAAGCAGTCTGTGTGATATGTATATATTTCATATGTACATATATATGTACATATTACACCAGTTTCTACAGCAAACTTGAGGCACTCTTTTTCATGAGTTTTGTACATGCACAGTAGCTGCAGGTAGGTAAACACCTCTGAGATGCTTCCTACAAGTATTTGGTATAACGTGCTTCATAATCTAAGATGCCTGTGACTATTATCCCTCAGATATTCTGCCTACACTGTAGCTCTCAGATGCTAGGTTATTTACAAACATGGATGTATCGCGAGTGCAAGGATTTAAAAGCAACTGACTATAAAGGTAGGGCCTAATTCACTTCAAGTGTTAAGCAGAGGCAACTTGGATAGATTTAGTGGAGCTGTGCCTGTTTATCTCAGCAGCAAATTTAGTTTTACATACCACGGAATACTCATCTGGCATCCAGTTGCTTCAGCTTGGGGAAATTTTTGCAAGTCATGTATATGTATGTGTCTCTTTTGTAGCCCTTGCTAACAACTAGTCAGTGTACTTTTATTTATCTAGCTGATCTAGGTGAGAAAAATTAATTTCCCCAGACACTTGTCTCTAAATGCTCTATATGTAGCTGAACCTCACCCGTGATATCTACTTAAAAATCCGAAGCTACAAGATGATGACACTTGTGTGCCTTATTTGTTGGTCTTTTATTTCCCCCCCCACTGTAAGCCCCACATACTGGTGCCAGAGAGCAGTCCTGACGCAAACTCTCTTATCTGAAACTTTGTGAAAGTCCTCATCACAGCCCCGATGTGCTGGCTTCTGACCCAACTCGGGCAGTTTGGCAACACGCTAGGTCAAACCTGGAGAGAATGTGTCTCTGCTCTCTTGTCAGGATCAGAGAGATTTTGGGTAAGGTATTTGCTTCAAATCTAGGTTGTTAAGTGACATAGACCTAAAAAAAACCAAAAAAACAACAACCAAACAATTGGTCTCAACATATTTTTTTTCCAATACAAAACTTTTTGCTTTTACTATTTAAATTTTTTTCTTTGCCAGTGGCTGAGTAGCTTGAAGTCTTTGAAACACAGAGCTTTCTATAAAATCCAAATAATTCTCTGTAAATCAAAGTACTTGGCATGCTTGCTGCAAAGCCTGAAGCTTTTTTTTTTAAGGTAATCTCTAGAAAGTAGTTTGTACTCATGTTTTCACAGTGATTAAATATGCAAAGTAATTTTCATGATTATCACCCCGTTCTGAACCAAATCAGATGCGGCTATGCTTCTCTTTGTACAAAGCCAGTTATTGGATCAGATTCCAAAACAAATCCCCTGAATTTGGCGGATCATCATTTTAAAAGGGGGCTTGTTAAGGTAATGATTAAATTAAACCACCCCTTTAAGAATATTTAGATCTGGTCCGCCAAGCGGAACGGTCTAATGGTTTTTAAATTAGAAGCTGCGAATGCTAGTGAATTTCTTTTGTGGGTCAAGTGGGTATTAACAAATGCTAAGACTGTTCTCTCTTTTGTCATCACCTTGAAATCTGCAAAGAAAAGCGAAGAGTGGGAAAGACACAAGGAGAGAAGCAGTGTTAGTATTTAACATCAGTGCTTTTTAACCAAGGGCAGCCTCAGATTTACAAGGTTGGATAGGAGAAGGTATGAGATGATGTTGCTAGTAATCGCTTTATACCTCGCTCTTGAGAGAGAGACTGAAGCTTGAATCTTCAAGGAAGTGGAGAACCCGAGCGCATTCAATTCTGGCAGTCTTAAGCTATTGCAGAGGTGTAATAGCCTGCTAACCACAGAAGCGTGGATAACAACCCATACCTGTGGCTTCCAGATTTCTTAACCCTGTCAATTTTAAATGTGCTTTTTAGCCTCAGATGCTGCTGGAAGTCTGTGGCTGGGAGAGGCAGTTGTTTGCTTGTGTGGAGAAGGTGGCTGGGTTCTCTCCAATATTGGAGACTTTAGGTCCTCTTTCGGATACCCTAGGCAAACTGTGTTTGTCACTAGTATTTTTCATCCCACGTTACTAGCTGGTACTGGAGTTCTGTGAATATTGGATTTATGGGGCATAACAATCTCCCTGGTGGGAGGAAATCCACATTAAAATATAAATCTGTCAAGTCAGGTCAAATCACAGCTAACAAAATACCAATGCTGTTGTTCTGTGCTTAGTCCCTGTTCCTTTTCTGTCATACAAAAATTTCTGAAAATGGCACCTCTTGGGCCAAATTTTTCTGATACTGAGGTGGTTTAAAAGAAGAATGTTGTGGAGGGAGCGGTGGAATTTGAGCTGCTCTGAGGAAGTGGGGAACAGCTTTCTGTTTATTCAGGCAAAATCCTTGTGAGTATTTTGTTTATGAATTGTCTTCTAAGCAAAACTGGTAGTAGTGGAAAGCTGGACAAGGCTACAGAAACAGCTATAATCGACTAGGTGCACTTCTGCAGGTGAAAAAGTCAGTTTTCAGTTGACTGAATTATGACCTTTTAGAAATTGCATGCTTTGGACATATGGTTAGGTACAGCTTGTGTAGGGCTTTTTGCTAAGCTTGTAAAACGTGCACTCAAGGAGAGACATGCTCTGTGCACGTGTGTGTATGTGTTGAGGGAGGGAGAGAGGGTAGGCTAACTTTGCTGTGAAATTAATGATTTTCTGACCTGAGAAATTGTTTTTAGGGAAGGTGGCTTACTGTCCTGAGTCCTGGGTTTATTCTTTGCAAAGCAGGTAAGCAAAGTGATCAGGTAAAGACTAATTGGTATGATGTAGGATTTACAGAAAGAAATATCACTCTGATGAATCTAACATCCTGGCTTCATTTTGTTAACCACATCCATCTTACCAACCCACAAAAGTTCCAGTGAGGTGCTGATAAGAAGTTTTGAATTATGAAAAAGATAATTAAGGAAATGTTACTGTTTTAACACCTGAGAATTAAAAAAAAATAAATATCGTAATTCAAGCTTGTTAAACAACCTTAACTCCGCCCCTTGCACATAGACATGGTGATACAACATTTTCTGATTTATAATGCTAGCTTTAAATATGGTTTTGCATTCTTGGGAACTGTGAACAGTTCTATATAATCTTCCATTCACTCTGCAGTAGTTTGCAATAAAGCAAACCAAATGTTTTGATGCACGTTGCCCTGAAGATGATGCTGAAAGACTAGGAAGCAATTATGATATGTTCTACTGGTTAATTCTCCTCATCTGGAAAGCTATCGTCGATCTACAGCCAGATTTCTCTCACATAAAAATAGTAATAACTTCCAAATAAAAAGCACTGGAAATAATTAACAGTACACAAAACTGAAAAAGTAAAGACTGTAGTTTAGAAAGGAACAAAAAAAAAATTATGACAGATATACACAAAGTATGGCTACATATGTTAAGTTGCGCTCTCCTCTTTACCCTTTTAAATAATGGAAGAGCCAGGAAGGCTGATCAGTTTCTATTTTGTATATGAGGTTGTATAATACTTAATAAGCATTTGGTTCACATTGCCACATGTAATTATTTTGGTCAGGAAACCATTACAGCGCAAAGTATTAAATAGAAATTTAAGTTGTTAATAGTATTAAATTTCACACATATTTTTTTGGAAGTGGAAAAGTTCTTTCCCTCTCACTAAAAAGCTTTTTACTATGTTTTCACAACTGGACTCAAGAAGAATATTCCTCATAACAATTGAAAGGTTGCAATGGGTTGGGCTCAAGCCATCATACTGTGAAGTCTAATCTAACAACATAATGACCGGGTTATAATGAAATTCCTGCACAAGGAGGCTCAATTCATAGTTAATGCAAGATCACAGCAGGTTTTTTTTTCTTTCCTTGAAAGCACAGGACATTGATGATTTTATGGTCTGTTTGGACTGTTCCCTTATTCCCAACTATATTTTCCCTAAAATAAAAGTTTTATCAAAATTATCTCCCAAAGTGTTTGGTGAATAAAACCCTGAAGCCGTTCTGCTTTATACCAGATCATCATGGGCTCAGTTAGTCTGAGACAGAATCTGCAGTGAAGTTCATTTTCAGATAACAGGTTTTCCAAAGTCCGTGCCCACCTTGATCCCCTCTTCTTTTTAACTTGCAGTTTATTGTAGAGACTATCTATGAAAAATCACTAAGCCTGCGTCCTCATTCCCGCCTTCACCAAAGTAAAGGTGCGATTGAATCTTGGATTTTGGTTGGGGCTGACATTTTAAAATTAACTCGTCAGTAGGTCCCTATTTTCTAAGGGCAGAGAAGACAGTGTATTTCTTTACTGTGTCTTGCAAGCTCCCTGGGAAAAAGGCTGCGTGTTCTGTCAGGCAGAACAGAGTATTTTCAACAGCACAACTTTAGAAGTGCATGCAAGTATTATCTCTGTTTCTAGCAAAAGAAAACCAGAATGAATAAAGCATATTGATCTAAAATATCTTCATCCTTTTCCCAGTGTTCTGGCCTTCAACCTGAGAACCACTCTTTCTAGAAGCGGACACGGTAAAGTGAAGTTTTGCCTCAAAACACCTTCCAGAGCCTGTGTATTTGAATATTTTGCTGTTGGTCCATGGCAGTCATGGACAAATCTATCTGAAGGGCAACATTTGTTCCCAAAACTGCATGCATGAAATCTGTGGCCACAATTATTTGCAGACTGAAATCACTAGCATAAAGATGGAAACCAGGTTGAGAATCTGTTTTAAATTCACCTACATTATATCTTAAACAGGTTTTCATAATAAAATAAAAACTGCATGATAGCACAAAGAAATAAAATGGTTATAAACTCCATGTAAGAATTTTTGGTTTATTCTGTGCTTTGAACATTTGTTCGAGGTTTGAATGTGAATATTTTTAGGCCACCAGTATCTCACCTGGCATCTAACTTTCTCTGCTGAGCTGTAAGGTCAAAACTCTGCTTTTGGGTTATCTGCAGAGGGGATCTTGACTGCATATTGTGCCCTTGATCCCTGCATAAACGAGCCATTGACGTCAGTATGAGTTTCATGTGCAGATTAAAGCTGTGTAAGCTCTTCACAACAGAATCTGAAGTTATGCAAAAGCTTCTAGTAGTTTGGGGTTTGAATGTGCAAATAACCGAGAAGAGTTTTATGTAGAATTTGTCTGATGAACAAACTTTTCAAAGAAAAACCCAAACTTGTTTCTCTAGACAAGCAAGATTACTTTTTTTTTTTTAATCTTTCTTTTTTTTTTTTTTTTAATGCTCAATGCCATGGTTTTGCCCTCTGGTTTCGTTTGGTCTTATGGAAGGCATGTGGATTAAATGAAACTTGGTCAGAAGCAATGCCTATACTTTTGAATTTCACCAGCAAACCTTTAGATGTGCAGTAGATAGATAGAACCTGCATGTTTTGGATCCAAGTTTTGAACCCCGGGAAACAGGGGGATTAGAAGAAGAAGGAATGGTGTGGACCAAATGATCAATTTGAGTTGTGGAATGCAAGCATCCTCCACCCTCAATGTAACTGACTGAAGTCTTACATTTTTTTGCCCTGGTCAGCCCCTACTCAGTGTAGAACCTGGGGGATATAAAGCATATGTTTATAAATTGCAAGTTGGTCTAAGAACTGAAAGTGGTAGGAGTTGCAGCACTGAGTCAGAGTCATAAACCTAAAGGTACAGATCTTTTGTGACAGATGAGAATAGGAGCTTTTCCCCTAAATCTTTGCAAATTAGGGACTCTCTTTGTACAACATTTTTGGTGACTCTTGAGATGTGTAAGTTTTGCCTAAAGTGACAGATTCCTGATGTCTGTGGGTGAATTCTCTGAACAGGGAAGGCAGGACTACATGCTATGGACTCCAATCAGGAGAGATGTTCTTCTCTATCACTAAAATAATATGACTTAATTAAAAATTGTAAAGATATATTTACCTGCTTAGACAGAAATGGCTGCCTTTAGAACAGTTCTAGTCTATTAGCAAATGCACAGTTAAAAAATATTTATAAATATGTATTTAACCAAAGCAGTCATTCTGGTCTCTTAGATAATTAATATGCATTGGAGAACTTTCCATTAAAGACTTCTGCTTCTCTTCTTTTCACTTTAAAAGGCAAAGAAGTTAACTGCAAAAAAAATATTTTAAAAAATAATAATAATTCAACCCACTGAATAACGATAGGCTTGGGACATAAACCATAAAAACACAGGACACTGAAACTCCATTAAAACTTAAGGCTGGGGAACTTGTTCTGTGAAGCTGATTTTCTTTTTTCTTCTTCTCCTTGACAGCTAGAATTAAAGGACAAAGTGTCAGCTTAATTTTAAACTTCCTGGCTTTGGTCCATTTGTGTTGCAGCCTTAATCAGGAAGAAATAGTTCTGTTAAGGGTCGTATTATTTTTGGCCTATGGGAGGGATGTTCAAGGTGAACAAAAGGGCACAAAGCTTTAGGCAGGATGTTACCAGAAATGAGCTGGGGACCACATCTGTCCCCTCAGAAAAAGTTCTTGGCATAGGGGTGCTGCCATTGCATGGAGCCGGGGCTGTTCTAGGAGCCACCATCAGTGACATCTGGGCTTCTCTGGGGCAACTTGTATTTCTGCTTACCACTAGCCAACTCCTAACTCTCATTTTGAGCCCCAAATATCCACCTTGCTTTTCTCAGCTGCAAGTCAGCATTTTCTTAGGCTGTGAGCGTCTGAAGGTAGGACTCTGCTCGCAGATAGAGAACCAAAGAAGCAATGGAGCTGTGATCCTAAATGACACTTTCCAGTCAGTCCACAATCGAATGTCTAGAGACTGTGCTTCTTGATGAAGGTGGTGTTTTAAAGTTTGACTGTGCTTCTTGAGGAAGGTGGTGTTTTAAAGTTTGGCATGTTATCTGGAAGAGATATTTCTCAAGTGCTTCACTTGAAATAGAAATGTTTATGCTCATATTAAAGAAGTGGTAAAAATAAACAATACAGTAAAAGGGGATTTGGTTTGAGTTACAAATACTAGCACGTCTGAACTTTTCTGTCCTGGATCAGATGTATCCAATTTATTGAGTAAATTATGGAGACATTTGGAACAATGTTAAGTCCATCGCAACCAATCAGAGGTTTATAGAATCTGTAGGATTCTTAGACAAAGTGTTTTAGTGTTTGATAACAAACTCAAGCTAATAGTGAATGATTCACAAACGTCTTCCTAGCACAGGGCACCTTTGAAAGCCCTCTGAAGTCAATAGACAGGATCCCACTGATTTCAGCAGATTTTGCACCACGGTCTTGCTAAATCATAAGATTCACTCAGAATTTACTCTACGTGCTGGAAAAGAGATGCCTTTTTTATTTCCCTGAGCACAGAACAATAATATGATATTATTCCATTATACTACTGAGAGAGTGATACACACACCAAAAGATGAATTCTGATCTATTAAAGTAGCGTTAAGCCAGGGTGTCTTTCACATTTTCATATTGATATGTGGGGAAGTACTTTCTGCTTCATATGAAATGTTAGCGTGATGGCACTGAAATTTAGAATGAATATAATTCCTGCTGTACCAGGGCCCTTATGAAAACAAGACTGTTTATCTTGTGAGGCTGTCCTGGCAAACCAAGGCTTAAATATGAGAAATAAATGCTCTACAGTTTTACAAGAGCATTGTGCCTCTGAGCTTTGCATTTTTTGTAAAACCCAGGATAGCGTAAGAAGAAGCAGTAATAGGGAGGTAAGCTTCCATAGCATTATATCAGAGAACAAATGCACACAGCTCTTTAATAAAGGGCAAGGACGTTGGTTTGACTTTTTAGTTTGTTTTATTATAGGGATGCCATTCATGCTTCTATAATTAAACTTGTTTCAGCGCCTCCATTATAAACTCTTTTTTTTCCTGCTGAAGCAAATGCTGGCATGCTCCATCTGTTTCAGTGTCCTGGAGTGCCTTGTTTTTATGTTGTTTTTTTTTTGGGGGGTGGTTGATTGTTTTTTCCCTTCATTTTAGAGAGGTTTAGGGTTAAGTCTAAGAATGAAAACTGTGTAAACTGCTTGCTACCTCCAAAACTCTGCCTGGTCTTGAGGAATTTTAGCTGAATCTCTGGAGTTGTCACCATACATCATTCTTCTCATTCTTGTAATGGGAAGTGTGGATTTTTAATAGGATCCTGGACTTGGAATTAGAAAACCCAGCATCTATTTTTAGTTCTGTCAGAGATTGTCTTGCTGCTTTTCGGCACTGTTGAGCTCAGCAGGTGTCTTTTCAGCAACTTATTTCTGTGTCTTGATGCTGTGACTCATGAGCTCTGGTGGTACTTGCTGAGGGGACTGAAGAAGTCCCTGATGCCATAGCAGAGAAAGCTGAACAGGTGGTGTGCCTACTCCACAACCACCATAGTTCCCAGTCTGTGTGAGTCTCCACAAACCAGAGGCAATGGCTGACAAACAGACACTTTGCCTGGTAAGGACAGTAGTCAGGTGGGAACAATAGCCTCTTTGGTACTTGCCATAAATCACCAGAGCTTGTCAGACGGTGCCCTCAGTATCCCAGCCTGTAAAATACTGATTTGCACATTTCTTTTTACATCTGTCCTCCCTCCCTAGACGTCTTTTCAATCTAAAGCAGGAACTCGAAGCATGTGCACACGTGTGCGAATGAGTGGAAAGGCATTATCTTTAGCTTCCTTGTATTTCTTACTAAGGTAAAAGATGACTGTCAAGCTTGGAGAGACTACATTTGTTCTACAAGTGGTTTACCCGATTCACAAAAAATTTAGCATGGAAGTCTGGCCCTGAGGCTTTTCAGGTATGTAAACCCCATTCTTAACTGCATAAACAGTTTGAGCTCCTTGTACCAAGCCTGAAAATTAGTCCTTGAACCACATCAATGTATTTTCTTTGTGTCAGTCCCCTGTGTCTTTAAGGCTTGGATGCCTAGTGTACACATGCAGGCAGGCACTCCATGCGCGTTGGGAAGGATCGATACGCAGACAGTGCCTATTCAGGCATGTACACCCACCTGAGGTCCATGTCCAGGAGTCACATTGTATTGTTACATTACTGCGTGCGGTGGTTTGCGTTCAGCATTTTTAAAATGTGAGAAGACCAAGGAATAATAGATGCAGAGATTAATGTTTCGTTTGTGTGGTTGCTAGAGCTTTTACCTATTCAAAAGGTTTAAAAAAAGAAGTCTCTCTACTTTGGAGTCATCCTAATGTGCCATTTTATCACAAAACCAGAATACTTTTGAGAATTTTTTCTTGCATTCAATGGTTTGGAGCAATGACAGTATACAGTATTCCTGTGCAGATAATACTTAGCGGTAAACTAGAATAGATATTTTAGCCAGAAAACTGAATGCGACTTCTGCTGCAGAAAAAAACCACCACCAAATGAAGCTTTCATATAGCAGTTATCATGTTTTAGATATGATTTGTGTTATCATGTTTTAGATAAGATTCCAGATTATCTTACTTGTACTGAGTAAGCACACTGTTCCACTGCCAGTCTAGGCTAGTTTTCTCTCTAGCTTGTTTTTCACCATTTCATCAGATGCTATTTTTATAGATTTCCCTCTTCAGTAAAAGTCCTTGCTTTCACTAATATAACATTAATTTGTGATTGATCTTTTCTGAGGTGGAGAAATAAGGTCGAAGCATATATTGGCATCCTGATGGCTTGAGCTGGTCACTGCCAGCTCTTGATCAGCAGCCAACTTTTCAATTAGGAGGTGAGAGTGAGTGATCTGTGCTGGTTTTGCCATTTATCTCATCTCTAAGGAGCGACACATTTTGCCTTTCTGAAAACAGCTCCAAAGACTCTGCAGTCCAAGTGCATTTTGATCAGTGGCTGATCTCCGCCTCGCATCTGAAAAGTTCACAGGGGTTCTCAGCACCATTCTAAATGCTTGGAGGTGAAGGTATGAAACACAGAAAATGATCAGAGTAGTAATGATGATAACACCAGAAAAAGATAGACTGGTGAAGCAGCTAAGATATTATAATCCAAAAAAAAATGTTACGGGTAATTTTCTTCTCATAACCTGAGGACAAAAACTTTATTACTCTTTAAACTCCAATATTGCACCAATTAAATTCCAGCTTAAGAACTAAGGTTTCCAGTCCACTTTTCATTTGAAACTGTATCTCCTATTCTTGTTCCCAGACATCCCATAAGAACAACTTTTTATTCTTTCTTTTTTTCATCTTCATATTTCCTATAATTAAAAAGCATGAAGGAATATTAAGTTACAGAAACTTTGCCAATGTGCTTTCAGTTTTGCAAAAGCACATACTTAAAATAATACTATTTTCTCATACAAGAAATAATATATATTGAAAAAGAAAGGAAAGAAACTTCAAGCTCTTTTCTTTTTTCCTGCTGCATTTAACTTTTCTACCTCACAGCTCAGATTGCTTTTTTTAATCAAAGCAGTAATGGAAGAACAGTCCTTACACTCAAATGCAATCACATTTAATCATATTTAATATCCTTATTTCTCAGCTGATCAGACTTTAAAAACTTGATTGCTTTAGTTTGATTTAAAACTTAAGGTAAGTCAAATCCAATGAAACAGTGTATTTTTGTTGTTAGTGTGTTCCAATTGTATAGTTTCTTAAGATGCTTGAGCTTTTGGCTCTTGCATTGCGGAACAGAGATTTCTGAGCACCCTCTCGGCAGAAATGGGCAGATATTAAAACGATATAATTTTAGTGCAATGTACTACATTTTTTCATGAGAAAAAATTATTTGATTTGATGATACATTAATATTTGTCCTACAAGAGACAGCCTGTTATTCAGTGTGAATATATTGTTTTATTGCATTGTCCTCTTCTGTTGTTTTCCCTGAGCTTGTTTCACAGCAACAATAGGTAGGTCATGATTCTGAGTTCTTTTACTCCATGATAAATCCAAAATAATTCCAGTTGACATTGAAGTCTCCCATCTCTGTCTGCAGTCTTCATTTTCAGGCTGTAAACAAAGGACTGTAGCTGAAGTGATGACTCTCATCAGGTCTTTCGACTACATTAAAGTCCATTATATTTGCTGCAATTGCCCTCTAAGTTCCAGAATACAAACTAACACACAAAATGCTTGCTTCCTACTTGTATGAATGTAAAGGTAAACTGTGTATTCAACATGTCACATTTTCTTTTGATGAACAGTACCTGGTTTCCTTCATTCGCAAATTGGATTATGCGCTTCATATAGGAGTTCACTCGTTGAAAGACCCCATCACGACCACCAGTCATGATCGTGAAACGCGCCCAAAGACTGTAGGCTTTAAGAACAAAACTTGAGAGACCCATTTGCCTTGTAGTGAGGTGAGTGTAGATAAACACGCCCTTGAAATCTCCCAAGTGCTTATACTACTTGCAGTCTTACTTCCATGAGAATGAATAGAACAATTATGCTTTCATATAGACCGAGACTGCAGAGTATGTTAAAACTTGATCCTCCCGGTCCAGCAACATACATACATAAAATTTGCTAAGCCACAGAAGTGAATGAAACTAATGAAATGTTCCATTCCTTGTTAATTTGATACATGTGTTCTGGGTGGGTTAGAAAGAGCAGAGCAGGAAAGGGCAGGCTTGTGCCAAAGTTCAAGGTTGAGTCACTATGGAGTTTTAGCACAATCTCAGAGGCTGATCTTTGGATTTCTGGAGCTGTTAGACCATGACCGTTTGACAGGCATATGTAAACCATAGGAAAGTTCCTTCTGAGATCCAGCTTAACAGCAGCGAGAGGTAATGAAAAAGGCCAGCATGTTGTCTGTGTTGGCATCGTGGATCAGAGTCTTATATGGAAAGACTCTAATTTCATTAACTTAGCATGAAGGTGAATTTTTAAAATGATGGACGCTGCTTGGGAATCTAGTGTACCTCAGACTTAAGCTGAGTAACTTCAAGGTCACATTAACATAGTTTTATGGTTTCTTTCTTCAGTGCATACCTGTTATCTGGAGAGCAGATATTACCTTCTGTGAAATTCATTATACGTGGAAAATCAAAAAACAACAAAGTAGAGAGAGTGTAACTCCACTTGGCAAGGAATACCGTCCTTATAACGTATTTCTGGTTGCTGCTGGTGTATCTCTACCCAGCCATGCCATAGCACCTGTGAGACAAGGTGGAAAGTGTAAAACGCAAGAGAGGGGAAGTGCATTGTGAGCCTGCAATGTGGCGTTCCTGTACTGACTTTCATTATGTCCCTTTTATTCATAGCTTGGCCGTTTGTGGGGCACTACAAATAGTGTAATTTTTAAAAAAAATACTAGCACATAACCTTATGCCTTGATTATGTTCCAGTTGGCTAGCAGTCCTCTGCCTTACAGTGTTCAGCCTGTTGTTTCACTCTGTGTTTGCGTTCGTTTTAATAGCCAAAATTATTGTGCGAGGCTGCTGCATAGTTACTATATGCCACTCAAGAGGTGGATGAGTTTTGAAGGTAATGTGAAATGATTCTCTCATAGCTTGCAAAGTGGTTTGGGACAGAAGGCACCGCATTGATATAAGATGATGATTTAAGGTTTGGCAGACTTTGAGTAACAGTTACCATGCATTTTTGCTCCAAATTCTCCTAATTCAACTTAATAGGCAAATCATGTTTTCTCTCTGCTTTCCTGATCATCCTCCATTAACCTGCAGTCTTTGATAAATATGCATTGCCTCATAATGTTGCATAAACATTTTTTAGATGGCAAATAGAGAGTAAACAAAACCCAAGTTAAAATGATATTAAAGACTTTGATGGCTTATTAATCATTTATACAAAGCTTATTAATCAAATGGATACTTTAAAACAAAATGTTTTCTTCCAAAATCAGAGAACAGAGGCGATGCTGGCCTTATCTCTCTTAGGAGGTGAAGGCTGGCAGGAGCCAGCTCTCCATCAACCCTAATTCACTTCTAAAACTTCAAACTCCAGTAAGAGGAGTACATCCCCGTACTAACTCACAGTCTCTGTCTACATGTGAGGCTTAGATTCAAGGGCTTTGCGTGCTCCTGGTGAAAAGGTCACCATATACAAAAGCCTGTCTGTCTCCTCCATCACAGCTTCCTACCCCTTTCCTTGGTCCTTCATTTACTAAGTTTGTCTGTCTCTCTGTTATATCCCTTCAGAGCCTGATGAATAAACGGGTAGTGTTAATTTTGCCTTGTATGCTCAAGAACTAATTGATTTGAAAACCACAAAGAACCTCCCCCCCCAGATTAGCTCTCCTCTGCTAGAAGTTTCAGCACCCCAAGTGAGAGCATAGCAATACAAATGGCTGGTTCAGTACTCATGACGGTTGAGTGAGTGCCGGGTTGGGACGAGAAAACGAGCACTGGAGCCTGGGGAGAAACCCCTGATGGCAGGACTAGTCATGATGGAGAAGACTTCTATTCCAGCTGAATGGAAATCTTTGGAGAAACGTGGAAATAAGCAGCCAGGAGTCTAAGAAGAGTAAACTTGGTAGACCTTCTACAATTAATCTTAAAAGGTGACTTGGTTACTATTTGTGACACAATGCTTGACAGGCTGGTTATTGTTTTACTTCTGAGCTTCTGCAGCTAGAAGCTCTGGTTCAGTATTGATGTGCAGTTGGGCCACAGTGGTAAAGGAGTTGGGTCCGTAAAGGAATGGAATCACAATGTAATTCTTCTGAGCTCCTAAATCAGAGCTGTAGTAAGAGGTAGGTGCTCTTAAGTTGTTCTGATTAATGTATTCTTAAAGCTACGGGGGGAATTCTGAGTTGACTTCATAAGGGCCAAGACTTTACCTGTAATTTAAACAAGGGAAAGTATCTTTCGGCATGTGCTAAACTTGTCACGTTGAAGCACAATCTCTTCCGAAGTGTTTAACTTGCCCGGCTGAACATGAGTTAAAGGGTACACAGCCTGATCCACGTTTAAACATGTTAGCTAGACCATGTTAAAATACACCCTTTAATTCCTAGTCTAGACAAAGTCACACTCTATAAGAGAGGGAAGAAGCTGTCTACAATCTGGGTGATTAATGGGCTGAAAGCAGATGTGAGATATAAAAGAATTTGTAAGCCTCCTCTACTACCTGGAGGTAAAGTTTGGCTGTCATAGGCAAGAGAAAAGGGATAAATTTCAAAGGAGGCTGAAACTGCAGCCAAAATGCATTAAATGATTACACGGCCAGGACTTACTTTGATCACACCTCAAAAGTAAAACAAACACAAACATGTAGAAGAAAGGGTGGATTTTTTTTTTTTCCCCAAAAATATCTCAAAAGGATGAATTCATTAAAGAAAAAAAAGCACTCTAGGGCAATGGTACCAAACATGACTTGGTGTTTTAAATCTGTCGGCCCTGCTGTAAGGGTGAGTGTGACTCGGCTTAGGGCGCTGGTATAACCCTGCAGTTTCACTTGATCCCCAGGGACAGAAAGGGGTTGCTGTGAACCTTTGCATACATGTAATCTATCCGGAAGCAAGTGTGGTCTGGCTAGCGCACTTTGTGCAGGCTGGTATGCATGCAACCTAACACAGAAGTCATCAAATAACTGGAGATCAGTGCCAATGGAAAAAAGAACCAATGTACCAAGACAGAAAATGAAACAATACCAACTTACGTGGAAAAACATCTGTGGATTGCACAGCTGCAGAACCTGGGCTCATCATCTCCATTTTAAAGACAGAAAACTAGAGAGGGAGATATGAAATGGTTTATTCCTGTCATCCGGGCTGTGAGAGGTAAAAATCCTAGATCTCTGTTTCAATCTACTCTGTCTTATAAGCATCTACTAGGAAAGAGATAGGGAAAGTACATTCATATATATTCTAGTTTGGACTCAAAGGAACAGGCAGCATGATGAACAAAGTATATTCTCTCTTTGTGGTTGGAGTTTGGTCAAGATAATTTTGCAATTTAGGAAGGCAAAATAGCTTGTCTGCTTGTTTGGGTAGTTTAATGCCTAAGACTGGAGAATGGCCAGTCCAGAAACCAAGTCAGATTTTAACATCACTTCAGATTTAAAATCTTGCTCTGTGTATTTTGTTATAGGAAGCAGTCAAGCTCCCTGGGTGTATATCGTTTAGAACAGATGTTTCTGTTCAAGCCGACATCTGATAATATTTGGCACTTTACACTTCCAAAGCTTTGCAGGTATTAAGTAACTTTATAACATAATTGTGAGATACGCAAAAGACTGCAGTCCCATTTCTCTGCCCCACTTTTCCTGGGTATGTACAAAAAAAATCCATGTAAAGCTCAAAGAAAGGCAGCATCACTGTGCACTGTGTTGTCTGATAACATGCGTACAAGAGACTGAGCACTTGAATTTGCAGTGTCCTGTATCTCGTGTAGTTTTACTCATCTGCAGATTGAAGAAAGATCTACCGGGCTGCTTTGTTCTTCTCTCTGGAATCTCTACATTATCGGGTACGCCACGCAGTGTCTGAGCCTCAATTTGCCCGTGTTCAGAAAGGTGGGGTGACATATTTGCTCTTTCTAAAAATATTTGAGAGCTAAGACTGCAAATTTTGCTTTAAAATGCCCAGTATTACTTAGAGCTGATTTATAATTTATAGTAGGTATCCTCATGAGATTGTGTGGGTACAGAGGTCCTCTCAAATCTTAGTAAGAAAACGTATAAACAAGTTCAGCTTATGCCAGTGATTTCTTGGAAACCTACGCTGGTTATTTATTTATTTGGAATATTGCTAGCAAAAGCTCTAATAAAATAAAAATATACTAGCAAAAAAAGTTCTATCTGGATATTTAACTGTGCACATACTAGGAGTTTTTTTCTGGCATGCTAGAACGAGGAAAAGTTTTCTGGTGCACACTAGGCCTACAAAAACATTTTAAGTAATTCCAACAGCTGTAAGTGTATCTAATTTGAAAAAGATTGCTCTGATAATAGGTTAGCAAATAAACATAAATCAAACTGAACCTGGGAAAAAACCCAAACACTTTCTCTTTTTTTTGTCTTTTTTATTAAAAGAAAAATTCTGATATCGAAAGTAGCAGTAGAGAATGGCTTCAATAAGCAATGCAAGCATTACTGGCTTTTTTTTTTTGCATTTTTATGTTTTAAGTCTTATTTTACACTTTTTCTTTTTAACGGAAAAATACCATATAATTACTGTCACACTTTTACCAGTACCTTCTTCAACTTTGATGGTAATAAGTAATATGACAGCCTCAGTTCCTCTGTCAAGTGGAAGGGTGAAGTCTTCATTTACTTCTACTGTAATAGATTAAACTAGAGAATCCATTTTAGTCAGGGAAGAGTGGATGTTGGTGAAGTTATGAGCTTACTGCACCTTTTAAAATGAAATATTTCAACAAGTGGAACCTTACGTGGTTGATGCATTAAGCTGACATAGGATGTAAATCAAACAACACCTAAATGTCCTTTAACAAAGTCAATTATATTATATAAGCATAACAGGGATGGAACTCCTTTATCCTGTGCATCTGCCATTTTTTTTTATTGAGATAAAAACCTTTACACAGATGCAGGATATCATTTATAACTGCTCAGTATTGTGCTATCAACTTAAAAGAAATTAAACAAAATGTATTCTTTATTAATGTTATTGAAAAATGGTGTTCTGCAACCTAAACATCTACTGGAAACATCTACTCAGTTCCTGAAATCATCTCTATTAGATTATGTAGATACCATCTATGAAAATACTTCTAAACTTAATCTGTCAAGACTTCAAAGAGTCTATAAGCAAATACTTAGATTTGCATTAGATTTTTGACTTTGAAATCCATTATTGTAAGTTCCTTGCTGACTTTGATGTGCTGCCTTTACACCTCCTCTCTGAGAACGGAGGTGTAAAGGCAGCACATTAGTTTATAGATGTTCACAGACTGTTTTTCGGATAAGGCCATTTAAATCTCTTTTGAAGGTCAATCCCAGCTCTTATCATTCAAGAAGTAATAATAACAGAGAGAGTCTGCCTAGAGTAAGGACTGCTTTGAAACACAAAATAGCAGGGGTGGAATGAACTTACTTAACTCTTGACCTAGCACAATATCAGCATTCTAGTGTTTTGCTGTGACAATGCCCTGCTAAAGCATAGTGTGAAATTTCAATATAGGTGTATGGAATTAAATGATTATGGAGAACAAGAGGTTGTAGCTGTTTACAGCTGGCTTTTTTTATTATTATTATTTCTTTGTTTTTGTCTGTTGCAATTAATAATGTATTGATGAACCGGTAAAATATTGCTTGAAACACACAGTAGGATACCCCATGTTCAAACATGGGACAAGAATTTCCTTTATGTATATGCCAACATTTTCAAATCTGGACAGATAGAGTTAGACTTAAATAATCTGGAAGCAACTTTCTTGCTTTTCCTGGGCCTGCTTTTTCTCTTAATCTCTACTTTTTATAGAAGTAGGCCTGTTTTGGATGTTTTTTGGATGTTATCTACCCTTCTGATATGAACGTCACTATAAGTCATAAGATGAAGTTTGAACCATTTTGGAATATTATTGCTTTGCTTCTTACCATTGCTTTCCCCAATCAAGAAAAATGAGAAAGATCTATTCTTGTAATAAACAGTCTGTATCCAAAGTCTGTTCCTAGTCTCTTTATCTAGGTTTGTTTTGATTTCAGTGATTATTTTTCATATGCAGCAGACAAAAGATTTTGGAAGCTGTTGCCTCCAGTAAGGGACCTTATTCTCAGAGGATGGAGACTTACTTTTGAATATAAAGTTTGGCAAAGAAAACAGTAGAAAACACAGAAAAGACTGGAATTATTAAATATGGTAGTGAACAACATTTAGCAGTTTTACTTTTTTTTTTCTTTTGTAGGTTTTGGATGAAGTTTGGTAGCAATCGTGGTGTTACTTGTTCTGCTAGTTGAGTGCTGACAACTCTAACTTTGCAATAACTAGATTATTTGCATGTGATTTATGAGTAGGAAGAGTTAGTTTTGAAACTGACCTTGTCCAGATGTAGTTTTGTGTGGTTTCAGCAGCATTTTCTCTACTACTAACGAATAAGTAGAGAGGAGCTACAAAATGTCAACACAGTGCAGTCATTGTGTAGGAAGCCTTGTCTCTGCTATTCTAATGAGACAGAAAAGTTGTGCTCTGAACAAAACAGTTCTATCATAATGCCATCCAATAAGTGACAGAAGGGTCCAATATCAGAGAAATCTGTAGGGGAATATGCAAATCCGCAGGGGTCCAAACCACACCTATAAAAAGAACAGGGCCAGACTGATTTCAGAAATTTTATGCTGGCGTGTTTGCCATTGTGTTTTGAGATGCCATGCATGCTTGTGTGGCAGTTTTCCGGTGGTCAGGAAAATACAACTACGTATTGTGGCTCACAAGGTTTTTGGAGAAAGTAACTTTAGAATGGGCTGTTTTATTTGCTAAGAGATTTTCTTGCCCAAATTAGTTGTAAAATGTCACAAAGTTTTGTAAGAAAACTGATCATTTTGAAGCTTATAATTAAATGATGGATAAGAGTGAGAAAAGTCAGATACGTTGTTCATCAACCCACTTAAATGCAAGCACCACCTAAAAGTGCTGTTTCAGCATATTATATTTGTGCTACAATCCCTTATGTGTTTTCTCACATAAACAGTTTCAGACCCCTGTTGATTTTAGGTCCTTATCAAGTCCACATTTTGAATGATTCTTGTGCTTCTCCCCTGATCAGTAGAGTCATGGAAGATTTGTCACCCACTTTTCTGCAGAGAGGAAGTGATGCATAGAGATGAAATGACTTAATGTTTCACAAGACACTCTGTCAGAGCAAGTACTCCCCACTCCTAAGGTCTAAGTAAGCTTGGGTCATTGCAGTAGCCTTTCTTTCTGAGTCTAGAGCTTACTTCACGGGTTTTGGAGCAGGAGGAGAAAAATTCGCATGGATGAGCCACTCTTCAGCATGTAGTTGTAAGCACTGTTGAACAACTTAATACCAGTTATGGACTGCGTTGAAAGAATTTTCTTTAGAGGTAGTGCTCTGGTGATTTTTTTGTCAGTACAATAAGTGTATTGCTCTGACTGCTCTAGCTTCACAGGCAGGTTGGAGCATTTGTGCCACAATCTGTACTGTGGAAGGCTGGAGGAAAGCAACAGCTTGTGGGTAGAAAGGCTACTAAGCCCTCTGCACACCGGGAAACAGTTTTTTATACTGAACTTTCCAATCTGGCCTAGAAATAAAAGCAATCCTAATGTAGGTCGGGAGGAAAAGAAGTAGTTTAGGCCTCTTACCCTAAGCCTACATGCTGTAGTAGGGATCATTCGCGTCACTGATGTCAAACACTAGATTTAGATAGTTAAAACTTTAACTCCTGTAACGATGATGAGGAATATCCAGGATCTACTTAGATAAGTGTAAGCTTATATTTCTTAAATGCAAATGAAAAAGAAGTATGCCTCAAATTCTTAAGGCTGGCTGAATCTGACTCAGGAACTTCAGTGTATATATATAGAAGGATCAAAGTAAAACTTATTTTACAAATACTTTCCGAAAGATTCATGATTTTAAGACTTCAGAGTTATTTCTTTAAAACCTTCACATGTATCATATTCCTTCCCTTCTTAATTTAAAAAGAAAAAAAAACAACCAAAAAACACCCAACCAAACAAAAAAACCCAATAAACCCCAGAACCACCCAGCAGGATCATTGCAGAGGATCTCAAATTCCACTTGTCTATGATGTAGTTCTGCTTCTGGTCCAGTTTTCCCCTTTTCCTGCTGACCTGACAACAGCCTATATTTCCTGTCTGCCTGCAGATCACTGGAGAAGTGCCAGTCATAATCTTCCCCTTATTGATTCTGGTCAGCAGCTATTGACAGCTTTAAAAAGATTATGTTTTAATTGGGGATCAGATAGATGGCATTTTAAGGTATTTAATTTCACTTTGTAACTCACTATAGATTATCTGAGTGGTTCCACAACTCAAGGAGGATAAAGATGAATGTGTTGTCCTTTTCTTTAGGTGACCCTGAGTGCAAACGTAGCTCAGGCTAAAGTGACTGAAAATCTTTTTCTATCACTGGGCTGAAAAGGTTGAATGTGAATTCATTAGTGTTATCTTTGTTTAAGCCACAATATCTACACCTCACCAAGCTCACTTCTTCCATGGTTGCACTTGTCCTCATGTGGTTTAAGAGAGAAATAGACTGCTGGGATAAATGAGGAAAAATCAAGAAAAAGATTTAGAATTCGCATTGTCTTGAAACTTATATGTGCTTACAGCTCTGTAAAGCGGGTGTGCAGACGTACCATCAGAAAGATTGGATGGAGGTCCCTAATTTGAAGGTGATTTCTTCTTTTTGCAAAGAAGGTTCAAGGCAGTGTGGGAAAAACAGGTTCCTAAAACTGTTTTCTGCACATTCAGAGGAATGAAGATACTCTTACGATCAAAAGCAATTCAAGAGACAAGCAGTCAAAAACAAATACTGAATTCTGAAGCCTACACACTCCCATGTACCTCAACCTGAACAGCCCAAGTCCAATCATTCCAACTTCAGTACTCAAAATTATCTGGTGGACTGTCTGAAGTTTCCTTCAAGAAATCTAGATCCATCTCACCAGGAGATGCTTAATAACACATACTGATGAAGTTCAGAACCTAGCATCCTGTGTATGCCAGATGCACCAAGGATTATAATTTCAGATTTACTAGGCTGTAAATTGGAGGACGTTTTACCAGAGATGCCTTTTTTTTTTCTGTCCAGGCTTTTTTTGAGGACCCTGAAAAATGGATCAGATTTTCCAACATCCAGCTAAGTATTGCAGAGAAATTCATCATCTTGCATGTGACAGATCTGATGTGTCTCAAAGGTATCACATTCACTACACAATAATACCTCACACATTATTGATGATTTCTGTGAAGTACTGTTTATATGAATATTGCAATTTTAGTTAAGATAAAAGGTTGAAAGACCGTCTGTTGCTTAATTTCATCATCCAAGAACATGGTAACTGCTGTACATAGCAAACTAGAGCCCACTGAAGAATTACAGAAGCAAGTTTGTTTGTTCTGCATAATGGTTGTAAGACACATTTGTATGCAGGTAAGCAACTATTGCATAGAGTTAGTATTCCTGAGACATCAATAGATAAAAGGAAGACCCAGTTTGTGTGATAGGAGGAGGATCTTAAAGATCCCTCCTAAAGGGTGAGGTGAATGACTGGAATATAGAGATGAATGTCTGAAATATTTGCTCCCCTGATAGTCATTACATATTTTTAAAATATGTTTAATAGGTGACATATGCTCTTTGTGCTTCCTCATCCCACTTATACCAAGGGACCAAGTACGAGTCATTGAATCTCTTCACTGTCTCCCAGACATTGCAATCTGATGGACTCCCTGAGTTGTATGTGGAGAGAAATAAAGTGTAATGTGGATACCTAAAAGAGGCCAAATGAATTGTATGTGGAAAGTGTCTAATTCCTTCCTCTGACTAGAGAACCACCTCAGTTCTAGGCATCTATAATTGTGAGATGCATCCCACATTCTTTTATCTGAGGGTGCTTACCATAGTTAGGCTTTGGCTGCAGCGATGTAAAGTAAGGAAGGCGTTTATCCTCTCTGCAATGTGTGCCCTGCCACCTTTCTCCCTATTGCCGTGGCAGACCTCGAGGACCTCACAGTTCCTGTGAGACTGGGGAGCACAGCTATCCCTACAGCACTGCTGGAGACTTGAAGCATAGACTGATAGGCAATCTGTCCAAGCTTATAGTGGAAGTCAGCAGGACAGCAGGGAGCTGAGAGCCAGGATTGCATCCTGACAAGAAGACCATTTATTTTCCTCAGTATAAGTCAAAGTAAGTAGTAGATGTAAGGGAAATCAGAATGAGGACGACTTCTGTGGACTTTGTGGAAGTAATGAGCCTTTAGAGGATGTTAAAAAAAAGGTGTCCTTTGCTCTGGGTTCAAGATTTTCTGGTTTTGGCAGAGTACCAGGTCCTTGTTTTCCTTGTCTCAAGGAGCTGGTTGAATCAGGATGGCTTTAGAAAGCCTTACAGAAATATGGAGAAAATACTTTCAGTCGTGTGGCCTCCAGAATTACTCCCTGCTCCTGTTTTATTCCATTTTTACATACAAAATTTCCCTTTTCTTGATGGAATGGTAGTCAGTTAGCCTTCAAAAAGTCTATAGGCTCTCAGAACAGAGAAAGAACACATTAGTTTGGTCAAAGATGGAAAAGATGAGCTTGGAGGAGCAGGACAAAAATATGGAGCAAGATGATGGATCACTGGGAACCGACCGAGAGATCGGAGCAGAACAGTGAGCCAATGTGAGAGAGTGTGCTGGCCACCTATTTGACAGCAGTGTTCAGGTGGCCTACGGGAGGGTGACACAGATATCAGGGAGGGAGAGGGAGGTTGCAGTAATCAAAGGGAGAGATGAATGCACTGCAGAACTTAACCTACCCACTAAGGACAGCCTCTCAGAGATACCAAGAAATCCAGTGTGCAGCAACTGCTTTCGTACAGAAGATTTAATCGAAATAACCTTCAAGCCCATGTTGAGAAGGCAGTATTATTTGGCTCTGCCAAACTTAAATGTTGAGAAGCAATTTATATTTCATGCACTAACTCTCATATGGGCCAAGAACCAAAGCAAACAGGCTTTCCTGTGGCTAGGGATGAAGATGGTGCTTTTTCTCTTTACATCAGATATTGCATATCCAAGAGCTATTTCCTTACATTTGAAAATACTTTATTTGTGGCTGAGGTCAGGCTGACAGACTCCAGGGAAACAGCATCAAACTGTCCCTGTAAATTTTATTCTCAGAAAGTGAGTGACTCCATTCTGGATGTTTTGGCTTGTGCTTTTATTGTTGTTAATCTGTAAGAACAATTATAAATATCATAATCAAGTGACTGAATTTTATTCATTGCCCATGGCTTCTGTTTTCACAAAAAGGCTGTGAGGAGGAATAACTTTGCTCCATCCTGAACCAGTTCTTTGACCTGGGCTGAATTCGGGACAGTCCTTTTCATCTCCATATGGAAGCCAACCTCTTGGTCTTTCCCAGCCTCAGGCTCAGCCTGGGTTATATTCATTTGCATTTAGTGGTCAGCAAGCTCAATGAAAATCTACGCTCAGCTGTTCCCTGCTGTTTAATGGGCTGATTCAACATCAGAGAGGGAGAGGTCTCGTGCATTTTCCTCAATTTTATCCTTCTTACTCCTGATTCACTCATTCAACTACACTAGTGATAGGAACCGTGGGACTCCACATATATAGATGCAATCCCAGCAGACATTGATATTTGAAGCACTGTGTTCTATAGACCTGCTTTGAGCAAGGTTAGTCAACTCAGCGCTTAAAAAGCTGGCAGCCATCTGGAGCCCAGCCTACGCCAGAGTTCAAAATTGTTTCCTTCACTGTTGGTAGCAACAATAGGGAGGGGGGTTGGTGGGTTGAAAGCTTTCTTAGAAGCTGATTTGGAGAAGAGGAGAATTCACTGCAGGCTGAAGTCACGAGGTAACCCCAGATCCTAGAGGTTCATGGACACTGTGCCCTGTTGTACAACCTCTGCTTAGAGGCATCATTAAACTCCTGATAATTAGCAAGTCATTAGGTTTTGACTACACTTAAAGGTTAAAAGGAGAATCTTTAGTAATGGATATTTTGTAATTTTCTTTCTATTGTGTTCTTACGTATTCTCTTTGTTTTAAGTGGTTGTGGTGCCCACCTCTTACCCACAAGCCAAGATCAGCTCATATTGAAACACTTCTTTGAAAACAACCCCAAAGTTATGTCAGCTTTTCTTAAATTGAGGCCACATTGAAAAAATAGTGAGGTAGGAAAAGTTTAACACCAGTGACTGTTTGATTTTTGATCAGAGCTTTGGAGATGCGTGTTTGACAGCAAGCTAGAGAGCTGCACTATAGCCCTGCAACACAGCAGTGCAAAACTGCAAGATGAATATCTAACCCTTGATGAGACAATGTGGGGCATGTCATTTCCTGGAGCCGATATTTCCTGTAATGACTCCTCCAGTATGATCTTGCTTGACTAAGTGTTACTTAACGACTCCTATCATGTCCATCTTTCTATCCACAGACCAGTCTTGTTGCATTTGGAACAAATCTTGATCCGTTTTGGACTCAAGATAAAGACAAAGTGTGTCATCCTAAGTATTCTCAAGGAATTAAGCTAATATTCCTAGCACACTTTTTGTAGCAGGTAAAATGCTGTGGCAGTATAACTATAAAACTAGAAATTATTTACAACATATTTTATACTTTGCGGGTAGTATCCTTACATAGTGAGCTCCGTAAAGCACATGCAGAATATTTTGTCTGCTTCTGAATTTTAAAGTGAGAAAAATTCAGTAACAATTGTCCTTCAGAATGCTGAATGTATTTCAGTTCATTCTATGCTTGTAGGATAAAGTGAGGATTAAAAATAAAAAATTAAAAAAAAACAGGAAAAAAAAAGAAAGAAAAAAAGAAAACGCTACCATGCCGTGCAGTGGAATCAGTGGAAGATTAGGAGGGACGGTCTGTATGACAGAAGGCTTTCTAGGCCCGCCGTGCAAACGGAGGGGCAAATCATGAGTTGTCTGTAACCCTTTTGAACTGCCTTTTCTGATATAGCCTCCAGCCTCCCTGAAAGCTTTGGCATTTGTGGAACCAGCTCTGTGTCCCATCCCCTTGGCAGACTGTCACAGCTCAGAGGACATCTGAGGGCTACTGAGCATCAGAAGGATACCTTTACATCCCAGGAGTTCTTTGCTTCTGCAACAGCTAGAGGGTGTCAGCATTGCCCTGGATGGCTGCGTGAAAGCTTGACCCTGCCCGTGGTTACCAGCAGAACTTGATAGCAAAACATCCTGAGAGTGGTGTGCCTACAGCTTGTATTACAGAGAAAACTTTCCTCTCAGCCCCATGTGAAGGATCTGTATTTTCATTCATCCTGCCTAGACCTGAAGCTTTTACATGGAATTGTGTGAGGCTGCAATTAAAAACAGAAGCTAAATGCTTGGCTTCCTTTTCAGATTTTTTCTCAGTAATAGAGTATTTTACCTGCAGATAGCAGCAAACTCCTATGCATTGCAGAATCATATCTTAGCCATGGGGAAGTACCTATTTATTTTTTTAATAAAATAAGTAAATAAATAAGCTGTATTTCTCCACCCAATTGATGAACCATGGAACATTTACATTGTTAGCGGGTTTTGTTAGATCATATGATATCCTACAACCTGACACAGTGGCATGCACTCACTGCAATAACTTCTTCTACTATACTATGTACAGGTGAAAACAAGTAGGAGGAAAGGGCATAAGTGTTGTGACTTGCACTTTACTTTAACCAAGTCTGAGATAAGAGAAGAGTCTGCAAAAAACACAGTTTCCATTTTGTTGGGGAGTATAAATTGGCATCTTAAATGGATACAGGAAAAAAAATATATATGGGGACCGTCTGCAGGTTTCATCCTGTACATATCAATAGAGAATAGTATCTACAATCCAAGATGCTATTGTAGCAAGGGGCTATAACGATGGTTGAGTAGGATGATAAAAAACCTTGTCTGTTACAGTAACCTCCCCCCAAAGCCCAGACATCTTTTCCTTTTCTGGCTGCATTGTTGCTTTTAATCACATCTTATTTTTTTTTACATTCTTAATTTCATTTTTCTGACAGAAATTACATTATTAATATTATACAAAGTGGACCTGTTCATGCATATTATGCATTTACTTTCATCTGACTTAGTTGATACTGAAAGAGTTTTTTGAACCCTTGAAGAAATTGAATGTAAAATAAGGGTGAAGGAACAGAGAGAAACTGTGTAGCCGTGCAATACTTTGGTCCATGAGGCCTGGGCTCTCAAATATGATACATTTATGGTACAGATTTTTGCCTTTTGTTTTTTGACCTCCAACGGCTTAATATCAATCTCCTTGGACAGTACTTCATGGCAAATAGTGTTTTACGGCACGGTATAGTATTCTCATTCTTATTGTCTGCCAATATTTAGATTGCAGTCGCTCCAGAAAATATATACGCAGGTGCCACATAGAGACATTCCTTCAGTCTCTGACATGAGCTTGAATTAGGAAGAGCTGGATGATCACAGAAGTCCCTTCATCTTCTCTGGTGACAGTTCAGTGGCATAGAGTAGAGTGGTACATTTTCAGAGGGTGGGTCACAGGCACACACTGTAGTTTGGGAATCCAGTTTTAGCCTCCAGACACTGAAAGGGAATTTTCAAAGCTGAAGGTGGGCAGGGCTCGGACTCTAAGATTGTGCTGCGAATCTTGAGTGCTCAGGGGCTCAGGCAGGCAGCAAGTCAAGGAAAGCTCCAGCACAGCTGCACCCTTCAATGAGATTGGGTTTTGGTAGCTGTTCTGATCCCTATTTTGTACTACAGGTGCACTTCTCATATGAGTCAGAAATGAGAGTTCGATTCAAAACTGAATGTTATGAGTTTACACACTTCTACTACTTTCTCCTCCTGCTCTTTGGAGCTGTGTGTATTAGAAAATATGATACGTGAGAAAAGTGGCTGAATAAAAGATTTTTCATGTTTGCATTTCCTATGTCCTGTTTTTTTATAAATGTAAGAGCTTGCCACTGCATTAAGAAATTGTCTTGGGGCACAGATCTTCCGTTGGTAAATTGTCATAGCTCCAGTGAAGTCAGTGGGGCCGAAGACCTGCCTGACTTTGCAATCAAGCAATCAACTAAGCATTTCCTGTTGTGGATAATCTATTCGGTAAATATGGAGGGTTTCACCTTACCAGAAATAGTTTCATCCTTTCCCTTTGAATTTTTGTACTTAATAGTATATAGCTAATCAATAAATTACTTGATCAGCTGCCCACCCACGCAGACACGTCCTTAATGCTTTCTATAAGTTTGTAACAACCCCTTGGCATCAGATGTGGAAGTTCTGGGAACCCTCTTAACTGAAAGGACTGAAAATGCTACCCTAATGATAAATGCACTGCTTCTAAGTGAAACGAACTTGTACCAGTGCACATTGTCAGGTCATGCCTTAAAATCTAGCATCGACAAAGGTGCCTCTTTGGCAAATTTTCTAATTTCATCAATTGTTAATATTTGAAGCCTTCTTTTCAGAGCTGCTGGTCTTAGTATCTAGGAATCCTTCTTTGAAGAGCACTTTTTTTGTTTTTAAGGTGGATTATTACATCCATTCCTAGTCAGCAGAGAGTTTGGATTTGTAGCCAGAGCATGGCTAGAAGAGATGATCTCAACCCATATTACTTTGATTTGTTGTTGAAAGATTATGTCCCCTGATAGATCATTTTTGCTTTTCCTACCTGCTTCCCTTAATTTTTACCTCAAATACCTTCTTACATAGCTTTTTTTACCATTATGTTCCCTTCCATGTCTAAAAATGAGAAGCTTAATATAAGCCTCTCTTACACTTTCCACCAGTCTTTTGCAGGTTTTTGGTAATCTGTCTGTCCTTTGCCGTCATTTTCCTGAAGACCAGACCCTACTGTGAAAATCTGTTGCTCTCATTTATTCATTCATGAAAAAACCCGAACTTCCCACAAAAAAAACCCTGCAGCAAGCAATCAATGAAAAAGAAAAAAAAAAAGTTTGCAGTAGATAATGTCACAGCAGACTTCTACAAATGAATATAGCTCTATTTTGAAATATTTTTCTGAATAGATTTTATCTCTTTTTGGATGTGTGCTAAAGAACTTCCCAGGCCGATTTATTTTGTTTCTTCATTTATGATTCTGCAAGCTATTTAAGGCTGATTCCTTTATACATTTCTTCTTTCATTTTCAGGGCCCTGCACAGCTTCTCTCCAATCCATACCTACTCCTTTCCCTGTTTCTTACGGCCCCGCTAAGCTGTCCTGGTAGTCACTCACACTATGAGCAAGCAAATAGTTGACACAATGTCTCCTCTTGCTGTGAGAGTCCAACAACTTCATTGTTGGATCAAGCTTATTGCCTGGTCCACCACTGAGTCTAAACTGTAAACAGCTGTGGATCTTTGTAGTCATTAACAGACTCCTCTTGAGTGGTGCATAAGCCTGAATTCACCAGGGAAATAGACTTGGCAACGTGCCTAATGGTGATAGTTGCAAGTTTTAGAATGGGGGATCTGAAAATGGGCCAGCAACCCTGTTAAGCTTAATTTCATTATTTATTTTTCTTCTTAATGCTGTGTATTTCCTGGTTCACTGAGTGCTGCTGGCAAAACGAAGAATTCCAGGTTGTACCCGTCACAACTTACAATCGGCAATGAGGCTTCTAGCCACAGTGGCCCTAGCATAGCAAAGTGTTTTCCTCCTGTTAACTCCTTGGAGGTCCACGGCTGTGGAATGCAAGGAGGTGAATCCCTTCTTACAGTGATTCTCCTGTTGTCAGGTTTCAACTAAAGAATGGTAATTGTTTGGATTTGATTTGGTCTCTTAGCAGAGACAGGGTGAAAATGGCTTTTGCTTCATGTGAGGTGTTGAGCTGTTGAGCATGAACTCAAGACCACTTGAAATTTTCACAGGAAAGGCGGCTGTGTTGAACAGACAGGTGATGGAGTAAGAGGTGACGCAGTAATCTGGAATCACCAATGCGGCCTGGATGAGGCTTTGCAGAGACACAGACATGGATCTCTTTTATTAGTTTGCAAAGAATCATGACTGCTGACCTGTTTGTTAGTCTAGATGTTCTGGCTCTCTTTTATACCTAAAGTACCACCCTTGAAGAGAGGATGCCCGCAAAACACGTCAAAGTTGATGAATTGGCATTTCTTGTAACCAAAACTTTTAATCAGAAAACTCCCAACAAGGCTGAGAGTCAGTGGGTGTGAATCTGACTCTGGTTTCCTTAAAGAACATAACTGGGATCTAATTGGCTACAATTTAGAGAGTGAATTTATCCATTAGGTGACTCAATCTATAACCTTACCCTGCAGGATTAATGGTCACAATGGATTTGGGTTTTGGCTGCCTCTGTGTTAAATTCCCTGCTGCCGGGATAAGTATGCCCACTTTCACTGCTGAACATTGGAGCTCTTATCAGAAAGGGGTTTACATCATTGCCCAGAATACATCATAAGCAATATAATTCAATTATTTATTTAAAAAAAAACACCCAAAACCAACACAAACTCTAGTCTCTATTTTCTTTCCTTGTTTTTCATTCTTCCTAGTTCTGAACATGTTATACAATGAAAAAAACCCAAAAATATTACCAATACACTGTTTTTAAATTTCTGGAAGTATCTATAAACACCCTTTCAAGGTCAAGTTATCAAAACCCAAGAGATAATCATGTGGTAGCTGCAATATTGTTTAATGACATGCTAGCTGATGTTACAGCGTAGCTGTTTTCTCCATTAATATATTACTGTCTCTTCCTGAGCTGTCTGCATGTTGAATTCCAGCACTCCTTGCATCTGTCTTAAATGATCATGTTTAAAGGGCTAAAGAGTATTTCAATAAAATGCACTGAAACTGGAGGACCTGCCCTAGAGCTCTAACAGGTACAGTGCAATGCTGATACACACTCTAGGTAGTATCATTGCCCTGCTGAGGTTTTATTTTTTTAAACAAAGTTGACAATCCAAGCAAGCTCTGTGCACTTTGTAGGACTAACAAACAGTTAAGGAAATTTAAAAGTATATCCATTATTTGCATGTTTTTCAGTTTTTAGAGCAGCTCCAAGCAGACTAGTATTGAGTATTTTATTTATTTTATTTTTTATTTTTGTAAGTGAGGTGATCTTCAAGGGTGTTACTTATCAGGTGAAGAAAGTTTTGAGGCAGCTTAAGATGATGCATTTTTGGATTTGAGTGAGCCTCAGTTAGACAATCTAAGGAACAAGAGGTTTGTTCCTGGGTCTCTGATTTGCTAAAACCTCCTGTAGTTGCATTCTAGGGTCAGGAGGAGCTGCTTTGAGTCCTCCTTTTCCAAGGAAGCATCTATGTTTGCCCGTTCTTCCCTTCCAGTCTTTCTAAAAGTCCTTTCTTTTTCAGGCTTTTGAATCTTTGATTTCCCTTAGCGAGAAGTCTCAGAAGCCTGTGCTGGTGTGTTTCCAAAGCAGATAGATGCCTGTTGAGGAAGGCATTGCAGCAGGAGATGCCTCTTTGCTTCTCTCAGCTACTGAAGAAGAAAGAGGTGAGAGCCCTCAAGAGTAGCTTTGGTTTTGTGTGTTGGGCAGTGACCCATCCTGCAGGGTGCAGAGCCCAAACATAATGCATGGGAGGAGATCGTGAAGATTGTTAGGAAGCCAATAGACCTTTTCTTCCTCAAGCTGGGCAACTGCAGTTTGATATGTTCCAGCTGTGGCAAAAGCACCCAGTGGTTTCAGTGGTATAGCGATCAACCCTTTGAGAAGGTTATTTCAAACACAATGCTTGTGGCATTGTATTAGTGTTGCAGTTTTTTATTGTGGCAATATCTGGAGCTCTGTGTAGGGAACACAGAGGCATTGTCTGAACTTCAGCAATTTGAGACACTGGCCTTTCCCTTTCTTGCTCAGGGAAACTTTTGAGGGTGGATTTCTGGCTTGCTCTCTCTTCAGCATAAAGCACCTCTGTATTTCTCCAAAGTAAAATGGAGCCAGAGCTGCTTGCACAGGGAAATAAAATAGTTTTCTCTGCACTTTTTTCTTGGGAGTATGCAAAAATCCCATGTGCATTTTTTTATGAATTGGACCCTTCTGTTTTATAGCTGGTAGTATCCATGCTTATTACAATGCCATATTATGGCCTTAGACACTTTTTATGTGCCTATAACATAGCACCCTAGAGAAAGATGCTTCACTAAGCAAGAACCAGTAAACTTGCTACAGAATCAGCGGAATACTTTTCACAAAAGTGCATAAACTTCTGTTCTTAAACATTGTCATCCTTCACCTTAACAAGCACAGAGAAAGGTTCCACTGGTTTCTATGCCTTGTTAGGTCTATCATCTTTTTAATTAATAGTGTTTTTACGAAGCCGTCTGAACTGTGTCATTTCCATTATCAGAAAACCATTGCCATTAATGAATAATTTTCATTTCTGATCCTTGATATCATGCTAGTTGATCTCCTGTTTCCATGCCGCCGAATGATAGCATCGTTTTCTGCCCACGATCAAATTTAATTTGGACTCTGATTATATTATGCTGTTGCGACTGAAGTGTCAATTTTTGTCAGGCAATTAGGAGCTATAACCTGTGAAGTTAAGTTTGATAGGCATTGTAATTGGATTGTTACAGTAATAGCTTGGAACATTCCCTTTTTTTCTTGCTTCTTTGATTCTTGATGCATACTTTAGTTGTGAGAACAAAGGCATTTTGTTATTATGCAACCATAGGATGTTCAAGACAACAAGATGGAGTTCAGGTTTTCCCACTTTCCCCAGATGGACTCAATTTGGGTTTAGTTTTGACCACAAAGTATGCCAGGACTTAAAAAGAATTTAGGGGTGTTGGGGGGTGGTGTGTCAAGGAAACCTTGAAAAAGAGAGCTATGGAACCAGAGCTGCTAGGATTATAATATGGAGGTATTCTTTAAATTAAAAATTTAAAAGGCAAAAAAAAAAATCCTCAGACTGGAAATGTGTCAGATTGCCTCAGCCGCTCTCGCTCCTTTTATTGTCCTGTGCAGTTTATGTACTTTGCAAGTATTTAGGACTATAATTTAAGGTCTCACTATAGACCAAGTTTTCTGTTAGTGTAGATTGGGGCAGCTGTATTTGGATGAATCAGGAGAAGAGTTGGCCCCATGGAAAAAAATATCACAACAGAATAGCTAACACGTAACGGAGAACACTTTTTTTTATTTTATTGGATCCTTGCTGTCAGACTGGAAGTTATCTGCTTTTAGGTTTTGTGTTTTGGGTTTGGGGTTTGTTTGGTTTTTTTTGTTGTTGTTTTTTTTGTTTTGGTTTGGTTTTGGTTTTTTGGGGTTTTTTTTCCTCTGTAGACACAGTAGCTCAACCTGGCTGTTTGTGAAAAGATTTTGTTCTGAATGTCTTTAGGGTGTGCTCAGCCCCTCCCCTAGCTTCATCTCCTGATCATCTCTAATTAAAGGCACAATGAAGAGACCTTTTAAAAAAGACAATGGAGAGAGGATAGTTTTTCCAGTGCTCATTTGATTGGACACTTTTCATAAGTGCTGCTATGTGACAAGCAAAACGTGGAGGAAAACAAAGAAACTCCAGCTGCTATGGAATGTAAGGGGAAAGCTCACCTGCAACAGGGCTGATCCAGGAAAATTGAAAATCAGTATCAGAGCTGTTAGGTAAATGCTAAAGACAAAATTGAACCTTTAACATCGACCATAGGAGGTTTTAAAAAGTTTCATACGCTGGGCATGGGATAGATGTATCCTCAGAGTTAGCAAATCTTGACCAGGATTCCACCCTTCTCATCCACCATCTGTGATACCCACCTGCTGCCTGCCACGAAGTGTCAGCCCTGCCTCACTCGGCACATCCTTAGAGACGTACTTCTTTGTTCTGATAATTTTGTGATACCCAGTCATTTCATGATGGGGCTGGCTGGGTCCGCTCTTCCTTACTTCAGGCAGTCCACTTGCCTCTTCTGGCATCCTCAGCGTGTGGTCAGTGCTTGGTGGAGGAGTAATCGGGTGAGCTTGCAGAATTCTTCATTACCAACCACTTGTGCCTAGTGGATCTGTCCCCTGCTCACCTCCCAAAAGCGCTCCTCCTCCTTCTACCTCTTCTCAAGCCTACACTACAGATTTTCTGTCAAATCTAATGGATTGAGTATTCATATCCCATTGCTTCAATCGTGTGCTCTGTCAGCAGCTCTGTTCCATCTTGTAATTACAATTCTCTGCGGTGTAAACTCACTAAGTCCATTTAGCGTTCACACTCCTCTAGTGCTCCGAAAAATTGCACTGTGTCCAGTTCTGTTTCCTCAGTTTCTGCAGGGCTCAGGTGACCATGTGTTCTTGCTGCTGCCCTCTCCTCTGAGCCTACTTGGGACACCAGGATATGGAGGCAGCGGGAAACTCTGGAAAGCAGCAGTTATCCAACTCTGTATCATCCCGTGGGGCCATTTTGTTCATGTTTTGTACTACTGCTAACATTTTCATAGATGCTAAAATCTGGACTGTTTTTTCCCCCCAAAATCACTCTTTCATGTTTTCTTTTTTTTTTTCCCCCCCCTGTCTTGTTCTATGAAAGCTATTTCCAGTGAATGTTTCTACTTATACCATGCTTTCTTGCCAGTCTTGTTTATTTGAATTTATGGAGTCTAAATATGGGGGCTAAGCTTCCTGACATTGCCCCCTTTAGTCTCACGGTATTGAAAACTAATACTGAGAACCTGAAAGGATGCATCAGGGCTGTTACTGAGGGAGCAGATTGCTGATGTGACAGAATCAGCTGCATATGAAAAGGTGATATATGGAATGGAAAGTAAGTTAGATGAATTTGAAGGTATTTGTAATCTGTTCTTCAGCTGCATCAGAAGAGATGTCCTGAAATATGATAGAAGATAGTGGCAAGAGGTTGAAGGGTGAATGAAAGCTTTTGTTTCAAAAGGTAATAATAATAACTTATCTCCCTGCTTTTCTGTTTCTGTACTTTTTGCTTTGTTTTTCTTCCTTCCCGGGAGATAAGGATGGGCTGCAGTTATACCTGAAAAAGGAGTGAAAGTCATGTAAATTTTTCTGTACATATGTTCTGTTTGCAAAAAGACAGACTTAGAATCTGATGAAAAAGAGCAATAGGAAGACAAATAGGCATGTAAAAATCCATCTCAGGCGATAGATGTATGCAACTTTCTGGAATCTAATGGTGACAAGAGCGTGTATTAAATTTCTACTTTTCAGTTGATCTGATACAGGTGCAGCAATTACCACAGACCGATGTCATTAATTGTAATGTTCTGTAGGAGTAATCAATGAACTCTGTTTCCTGAAAACAGTTTCACCTTTGCGCTATTAGTACTATAATGAAGAGGGCGCAGTACATACTTACATAAAGAACTTAGAATCTATTAGCACCTGTGCTGAACAGTAAAGCTGCTGATACTTTGCATGCAAATTGTAGTCATCATCTGAGAAGAAGCAGAGTTCATAGGTTCAATATTCTCTCACTTTCAGTCTCCTATGTCAGCTATGTCTTAACCAGCTGGGGGCAGAATTACATTCTGGAAATTAGTGAGAAAAAAAGGTTAAAATTGAAAATCTACTATTTCTGCATCTAGCCTCACCATTTATATGTTATAAGACAACATGAAAAATCCCAGCAAGTATAAATGATGTCTGATTTCACATTATATTTTTAAAGTGTCAGTGCTCAGGTAGGTTTGCATTTGACAAGTGATTTAAATACTTCACTACATTTCTATAGCCGTAAGAAAAAATCTTATCAGGATAGAAACTTGACGAAACTATTCATTTTTGTACTAATGCAAGAACCATTACTGCTCTTTCTGACATGCAGATATATGAGGCACTATATTAATCTGCATAATTTTTCTAAATATTTCATTGTTTGAGGGTATTTCAATGACTGCTCATTTATGTTGTTTTTACTATATTTATCTTCTCTACTGATTCTTGAATGTTATGCTCTGAGTACGTACCTGATTATGATTGGTACAATCTTACCATAATGCTGAGATGAATGTGTATCTATTTCTGTAAATCTGAGTTTACCTTTGGCAAAAAACATGGTGTGGTGGTTTTTTTTTTTCTTTATACCAAAATAATGCTTTTAGTCCCTACACCAAATATATGGCTTCAGCTATCTCACAGTCTCCACCACCTTTCCCCTCACTTCTGTCTCAAACGAACCAGCTGTGAAGGTCTCTATGCTGTTTTTGAACATCACAAAACTGTTCTCTGTGTAATCCTGTATGAAATAATATTAAGATGGGCCTGTTGTGAACATTGTGACACAGAAAGAAGACCTAGAAAATTACAACTGTAGACCAGTGGAGTAAAACAGTATGCTGAGTTAATGAAACACAATCAAGAAAAGCACACAGGGGAAAAAAAAAGCCATAGCACTCACATGGACAGCAAATATTTTGCATCCCTGGCTCACTTTGGCAGGAGGTCCATGGTAGTTTCCCTATGGGATGATACCATGAGTGTTTCACACGTTAGATCAGTTTCATCCCCTGCTGTGCAGACTAACCAGGTTTAAGAGATGGGAGAAAATTCACCCTCAAGAGTATAATGACATATAAATATAATGAAATAAGACAGTCAGCACCATAATGAAAGTAGGTTGAAATTCTGACTAGACTAAGATGAAGCTTCTTCCGTGTTCTTTGTTTATGACTATGGACTACCATATTTAAATCCTCATGTCAGGTTTTCTAAAGCATGAGAATCTGGGCTTTCCCTTTAGGTCAGTGGAGATAAGAATGATCCAGAGAATTTGGATTGTCTTCAAACTTTCTCAAAATCCAGCAATTTTCAAATATTTCTAAAAATTGAGGAACTTTGGTTTGCGCTTATATTTAGATAAAAGTGTACCTCTTCTACATCTATAAGAAGCATAACATGGAGAAGAATACTTCATAGATGCAATGATAGGTTGTCTCAAATTATTTTCTCTTCTTGAAATTTTCAAATCAATGATATACAATAGCACTATGACTGAACCACAGGATTTCTTAACGTCGGAGTATATTGGCTTTATTCTAAGAGGAAGGTTGTCCTGTCGAGATGTTACTTTAGGGAATAAACAAAGGATTATTATCCTGGGCTCTGATTTTCAAAATTGCTCTCAACTTTGACCTGACTCTGCCTCAGTGGATACTGAAGTAGATGATCATGATCTCTTCTGCATAGTTTGTTATCCACCAGCTATTATCACTGCATTCAGCTAAAAGAAAAAAAAAACCAGTACAGGGTGTGTTAGTAATCAAATAAATGGAAAATCACAGAAATCGGTCATCTTTATTATAGTTGTGGCCATGTGCTTCCTAAAGGCCTGTGTTTTGAGCCTGGAGCAAAGGAAAAGTGACCCAGGAGAAGACAATGATCTGAAGCACGCCTCTGTTAGGCCAGCAAATTGTCCATTTTTTTCTCTGTGCAAGGAAATTGAGCCTATGAAATCTAAAGCAGCCAACCTGTTCTGCAGCTCAGGCATTACAAATAGTAATCTCACACCAAGTTTTCACTTCTTCTATAACTTTCTCTGTTTTCCTTTAGAGGAAACTAGGGCAGTGATTTAGGTCTTTCTCTCTTATCTCATCAGCTGTCTTCATGAAACCAGTAGGAATATCATTTTGGAGATTTTTAGCCCTCAAGTTCAAATTGGCTAATGGTTCAGTCTTTTGTTGAAGGGAAAGTAAAGGGGAGAGAAAAGAAAGATGGAGAGACAGACAAAACAGTTACATAAAGCTTATTTCCATAGGAAGGCAAGATAAACTGTCTTTATCTGTAGGAATTGTAAGGCCTAGTTATGTAACTCTTCAGCTTTTTGAAGAGGTGATAAACTGTGCCTAATTAAGCATTCAGCTACAGTCCCATTATAAGACTTTTCTTCCCCTCTCCAGCAGCTCAATAATAAATAAAAAAATTAAAATGGTAAAAACCCCACTAACAAACCCATAAAAATCTCTTTGCATTCACATTTTTAGGGTTAAGACTTACTGACAACCAGAGTACTTTATGAAAATTGTGATTAAATTGAGTAAGTACTTTTTAAGATTAAAAGACTTAAAATAGCTTAATTTTAAAATATTTGCAGTGTCTATTGTTCCTTTGTATCCATTTCTCTGTCCAACAAAATCACATAATACCACAGAGTTTAAAACATAAGTAGATTTCAATACTGACTGTGCAAGAGTCAGTTTTAGGGGCAGGAACAGTAAAATGTTTAAGAAATATCTCTATTTGAAAAATTTGAGTGATTTCTCTACCTGTGAAGGTGGCAAGGAAGGAAAAAAAGCCCCAGAAAACAAAATACTTTCATTACCAAGCTCTGAATTGCACCGGAGTGTTTCTGAAGTCTCTTTTTAGAGGTCCCACTTCTCTTTAAAATTCCCCAACAGAAAGCCATTTTCCAGGCAGAATCCAGAGGAATTAGAGGGCAGCAATTTCCCGACGAGGTGGCAGAGCTGGGGAGGGATCCCAGATCTGTGTGTCCTTCTCACTTGGCTGCTTTTGTTGGCAGCAGTTTAGGAAGCTGAACTACCCGTGTGATTCTCTGCAGACTGCATGCACTGCGATAGCCAAAACTCATGAATGTTCTTACTTCACGGTGTTTCATTGTGCCTTGTAAAAGACGTGGTGAGTGGGTACCTCATTAATACTAAGGGATCCTGGGTTTTGTTTTGCAGCAGTCATCAGCTGTGACTTCCATCTAGGTAAGATGCTGATTTCCATGTGGTGCTGTGCTGCTGTGATTTATTAGCTTTCACCTGGTCTTGCCTTAGTAATGGGAAAATTAAGCCCTTATGTGTTCTCACATGATATTTTCTTCTGTTCACATTATGCCTTTTGCACTATCTCAATTTAATTTGCCTGACTTATATTAAGGTTTTCTTCCAAAAGCCCTTTCCTATAGACCAAAGCAATGAATTCAGTGTGAGGAAGGCTAGACATCATCTTTTCACTCAGAGAAATAGATCACAGAAAAGGGAGCTTTTAAAATGCTACTATCCATCTCTTTACCTGATTAGTGTATAAAGAACATGGTACAAGAGTAAGGGCTGAAGAGTTAATCTCTTACATTAATCTCACCCATTACATTATATTAAGTAATCTCTTCCTCAAATGACTATACAATGCAGTACTACTATTAAAATATTAAAATAAATTTCACATCAGGATTTTATAAGTAACGTAGCCCTTGAATAATTTTCTCCATGACAAAATTGCATCCCAAACACTATAGAGACATCTGCTCTGAAACTTCCTCAAACTGGTGGGATTGGCGGCTCTCTTTGCAGCCAAAACATTCAACAAAAAAATTCCTCAGTTTTCCCTCATCATGCACAATTATGAGTTTTGACTTCAAATACTTATACTCATAATTACAGTATTCTGAAAAGATGTCCTAAATATACATGTTTCCCAGCTTGACTGTGACTTCAAGCAAATTCTCTTGTCTGAGGTGCTTGGTAAAGTAAAACTGAATTAGTGAGAGTACAATAAAGCAAGTTACAGTGTTTAGATACAATAACCAAAAATAAAGTCAATTTAATCTTCCAAAGTAGGACAGCTTTTCAGTGTATTCGTCACTATGGAGATTTAACAGTTGATTCCAACTTGCATTTTAATAGCAAACTTACATAATTGTGAGTCCTGGTGTGGTACTGCTGAGTGTGTTCAGGCTGGAATTACTAGTTAGACAGATCCTGCTTAGCCTTGTAGTTAAAACATGCTAATAGTTTACACGTGTGCATGACAGTTTTTAACAACCATCTTTATAATCACCTTTGGATTTCTCTTTTCTTCCACACTCAACACTATCTGAAAGAGAAAATCAGTATTAGTGGTCAAGGCTGGGGATTAACAAGCGAGATTCTTGGGGTTTATTTTTTTTGGTTTTTAGCTAGTTCTGCCAATGAGGATGAGCAGACATTTTTGCAACATGTATTTTAAATAAACACTTTTTGTTTATTTATTTGTTTGCCTATTTATTTGTTGGTAGACAATATGTTTTCCTCTATGTGTTTAAAGATGTGCATGAGGAAAAAAAATTCTCAGAAGTACTTAAGAGATTGCTGGGTGCTCAAAACTGGGAAAGCATGCAGGACTGAAAAATTATTTGGTTTCGGCAGTATTTTTTGCACCTGTCCTCTTCATTCCTACGTGCTTGCTTTGTAACCCGTTCTAGTCGGCACATAACATGAGGCAAATGGTTTCCTTGAAATTGTCTGTGCCTCAGTTTCCCCCGTTGGGGAATGGTTGAGAAAAATCATGTGCTTCCCAGGGTGTTGGGCGGCTTAATTAAGTGTTTATAAAGTACTTTAAGACTTTTGCATGAAATGCATTACGGATGTGTAATATAACATTATTATTCATGTATATTGCAAATTATTTTTTATCTCTGGCAATTTTCCATTACTTCAGAAAATTAGTCTAATCTAAAATATTGGCCAAATAGGCAGAATTGCTGCAATTCCTTTAGTAAAAGCTCAATGATGGAGTCATGTTGACTTTTATCTTCAACAATCTTCCCTTAGAGTCTCCCAGAGACACAGAACTTGAGCCGTGCTTCTAATTGTTGGCTTCAGGCTAAAACTTTTGATCACTTTATTTCTGCTACTTTCTGTTAAACTCACTGAATGAAAAGGCTTGATAACATTTTATACTGTCTAATTCTTTATTTTGGGGAATATGAAAGATGAATTTGACCTTCTGAATTTTTAGTCTAAACTTTGGTAACAGGGAGCATCCTCATTCTTGTTTTCATTCATATTAATACTGCATCTATCTCTTTTGCCCTGTAAAAAGCTATTAATATTGTTCTATTAACCTCTTTCTAAGTAATAATGACCTTTCCCCTGAAAATGCAATTATTGGACTTTTTTCCCATAATAAATCTCATTTATTAGAAAGTTTGGCCTTGTGCACTTTGTTCTCTGCCATTTCCTTAAAAAAAATCACACTTTATTTTCAAATAAGTACATTATTTTTATTCAAAAAAATATTCTATAGTGCATGCACTTGGTCATAATTTGAGAGAAGGTGATGGTTGCTTGGTTCAACTGTATCTTTGCCTTTAGAAAGAAAAAGGCTGTTGTGACAGCGCTCTACATTCCTGCATCGCTTGACCGTGGTCTGGCTGCTTGCGGCTGTAGTATCTTTTGTTTTGCAAAGAACTGCCAACCAGGTCAGTTTGGCTCTTGCTAACATCCAGTCCAAATGGTCTCTGCTTGGTTAAACAGAATGAGTGGTGGTTTTTGAAGTGTTGCCTGGCAAGCTTTCTCCATTTGAGGAAGGAGGAGTAATGCACGACCCCTCCTGTTGTGTGTGGCAGTGCAAACTCCTGGGGAGACAGGAGGGGAGGCAGGAGAAAAACTCTTATTGCATCCCTGCTCTTTGAGCTGGTGGTTTTGTCAAGGGAGGTGATGAAGAAACTTTTCTGTATTCTAAGGAACACAAAGGTACTTAAAGCATCTGTAATCTCTCCACATCCTTGATGAAGCCGTGGCTGTAGCAGAGGGATTTTTCTTCACTCCAGTAAAACAATGCTAAAAAGCTGTGCAGAAGAGCAGCGTTATTGTCCTGGTTCTCTGCTCCCCACCATCCTCTTGTTGGAGTCGTTTCCAGTTGCTTGAGGTCAGAGAGAGAAGGAAGGTTGTGGCAACTCCCTTTCCCTGGCCATTTTCTTTCCTAGTTTTAAAGAATCCTTAAAAAAGAAATGTGAAAATCCGTATAGGTTTCCCTTCCTATGTAGACAGGAAAAACATCTATAACCACATGTAGGGGAAGAATAGTTTTGTGGTTATAGCTTTAGGCTGGAAAAGGAAAGAAGTGGATTCAGAGTCTTGGTGTGTCTGTTTTTTCTTTGTAAGCACAGGCAAAAAAAAAGATTTTTTTTTTTACAGGACCCATTAAATTAGAATAAAATTTTCTTAAAACAGGCACTGAAATAAAGGCAGGTGTTACAGACTGTACATTAGAAATTAGAAAGTGAGGCTCAGCTTTTTAAGGATTCCCTAAGAATGACAGAAAATGGGTGTAAATTTTGTAACATGGACAGAGAGAATGTCCTTCCATGTATTCTCCCCACCTATCTCCCAAAGTAATCAGACATACTACCAGGAATGTTCACACTAACGATTTCAAGCAACAGAAAAAGGACTTTGTACCATGTAGGTAGGTAGACATGAGCTATACCATATGCATGATTTTAAGAGGAAGAATTATTTTTTTAAAATTTGTTTTTCGAACGTCCGTTTGAACTGCACTCTTTGGAAAACCGCATCTTCTTTACATTTCCTGGCCCTGTGACTCATCAAAATGAGCTGTGTTAGTCACATCAAATGATGTGTTTCATAGAATAAGACAGGAAAAGCAGCACACTGAGTCATCGTCGCAGGGAGGGTGGCTGCCAAGCCGCTATCAGACAACACAGGGAAAAGCAAGCACATTAAGTGTCTGGGGTCACAGAAACACAGCCCAGTGACAGGAAACCATTTAGAACCAGGTGAACGTGAGCCTCCTCATCTTTTTAGTCTGTTTTTTAAGGAAGTGAGACATGTTCTATCATGACGTTTACCTGTTTGTCAGCTTCTGTCCCCCAGTAACTTCGTAAGACATTGACCACTTTCGGTCAAATTTGTTGAAGTGGTAGAGGTCTCAGAAATATGCAGTACTTGATGCATTTCCTAAAAGTTGTTGCTTTTGTCATGTCTTTTGCACTCTTCTGAGAGAAGGACTGTAATGGTGGCTCTGCTGTCACCTGCTCCATGCTGAGCTGACCATCACCACATCTGTACTGGCCAGGCTGGCAGTGCTTGCGGGGCTCAGCCCAGCACAACCCATCCCACTCCTCGCCCTGCAGTCACAGAAGGATGGGGGAGTATTACACAGTTGGATTATCCTTATGGATTTGGGAGAGGAAGTGGATGAATGAGGTGGCAGCGGGGACTTTAAGTGGTGTGACACAAGACCTGGTGATGATACACACTGACGGAAAGAGGTGTGGAAATAGGGAATTGTAATACAAAGCCACTGAAAACCAGGATTCATTTCACGGAGTAACTTGTTAATAAAACAAGGCTCTGTGCTAGGTATCTTTTGAGAGCTTTTTTCCTAGTGAAAATCTTTCAGTTCTGTCTAGGTTCAAGAAATTACTGTAGTTTGACTTATAGCCTAATTCTGAGTGCTCAGGTTATGCTCCTTGCTAGAGACACTTCAATTTCTGCTTCAGCTCCCTTAGGAATGAAGGTTGATGCGACGGTACTGTCTATCTGTCTGCCGTCCCCAAAGTCAATTGAAAACAAGGCCCAGTTTTGACAAACTTGATTGAGGAGTGGAAGTCCCTATTTAAATTCCTGTAAGTTTAATGAAAATGAGTAAGTGGCTAGAAAAAAATAGTTTATGCTAATTACCCCTCAGCAAGCCAATTAGTAGACGTGTACTGGCTAGCCAAACAGTCTGCTCGCTATTCCAGAGTAACTATAGCAAGAATTATCTTTTTCTTGCTGGGGGTTACACAGAATGGGGAAAGAAGAGGGCTGATAGACGAACTGGGGTTATTCCGACAGGGGAAATGGAGGATATAGGATAAACACTTGTAAGAAATTGGGATTTCATTTGTCCTACTTCTAGTGAAATATCCTGACTGTTTTTTCAAAGCTTTGACAATATTTTTCATGAAGACTTTGAAATTTGTAAAGGGGAAGAATGGTGACAAAAATTATCACAGCACACAATTGTTTCCTTTTTTTCCCCCTCTCATTGATGCAATTTTAACATTTGTTAACTGTTCATGACCTCTGTATTATTTTTTAGGCTGGTGATTTTCACAGAAGATTATCATGTTTCTTATTAGGAAAGCAACCAATGTACTTCACATGCTTCTCCTTAATTATTTTTATTTTTTAACAAACTCGTGAACAACAAGTTAAAATCTGACAATTCCGTTATTTTAGCATGTTGAGGTGGATTTGATTTTCTTCTCATTACTGTAAATTTGCATATCTCCTCAACAGAGCTGAAGAGAAAGAAAGGCATAGGAGCACAGAAACGCCATACCAATCTGGACTCAAAAAATATAGAAATATGAGTTATCATGCTGAAGAACTACTGTTGGTATATGAGTCAGTTACCAAACCAGACTGATATTCCTCATTTTTTTCCTAGTAAATAATTCTTATCTCTAACTTATTTGGTAGGGATTTTTCTATGCTCTGCTTTGCTTTTCATACTGTTGCTGAGACAGACTGGAGTTATCATCCGTAGAGTGTGCCACATCAACTTACATTGGCATACCACGGCTTTTTGCACAATGGCATCCATGATTATAATCTGTCATAATCTGTCATAGCATCCCATTCGTACACCTCTCATATTTCTAAATTTTATCTGTGACAAAGATTTACCAAGTTGTTTCCTTAATATAGGAATTTGGGGGGACACTTTTAATGGGGTTTAGCTACTGGAAGTCTGTATTCATAGGGAAATACCCACATTTCATATTTTTGAGGTTAGCACTTATAAATATGAGCACATTTATCTTTCATTGTGATGGCACAGAGGATAGGAGGGATAGGTGTTGTATTCCAAAGGTCAGTAGGAAACGGGGAAGGTTTTGTTGCATCTGCAGATCCAGTTTGCAGGTACTGCTCTTTAAATGGTTTCTATTCTAGGATGTACAGAATAGGAACCAGTAGCAGCTTCTACCTCCCTACACAGAGGTCCGATATTTACAGTTACTAGGAGAGAAGGTCTGTGACTGCTCTACTTTCTTTGCAGGCTGGCTTATCTCACCTGAAGGGTGAAGCCTACCCTGGAAGCCTTGGTGAGAAAGGAGAGCTCTCACCTCCTTTGATGAATATAAGAGGAAAGATTGAGTACAAAAGCCTTAAAAATTCTATAGAAGCATATGAGGAAGGGGAAAAGTAATGAGGACTGAGCCGCACAGTCCCTGAAGGAAGGACCTCCCCATGTTTCTTTTGTTAGTGGGCCCAAAGAAGGACTGCAAGGACTCTGGCTATCTGTGAAGGTGGTGAGAAAACAGCACTGGCATCCATGACATACTTCACTTTGAGCATAGTTCGAAGCTGCATTTCCACTAACTTAACGGGGAGCTGTCGTGCACCCTGAAGTCGGTGGTGAAGAAACACTAACATCCTTTATCTTATACTAGTATGTTTTTATCATAATTCATTTATTTTTAAAAATTCTTGCAACTTTAAGACACACAGAAGAAAAATTACAAAACTCCCCTGACTCTCAGCCAGTTTTGGTGTTTTTGTTTTTTTTGTTTTTTTTTTTAATTTATGGCAAAGAAGAAGAGACTATTCATTCATACTTTTTGAATGTTTGGAGTCAACAATACTGTAATTGGGTTCGGTTCTTGCCTTTTCTACAGATGCTGCTATGTGTTGGTGGGACTAGCAAAGCATTGTTTGTAACAGTGGTGTTCTCTGAAACACTTTCAGTTGGTACAGCTGGCTGCTTTTTCTCATGGACCTCATTTCATTCGAGCTCTTGGTCGTGTTTGGTTTTGGAAAGTCAGCCTGCAACTCTAGGAAGGATCTGCTTTTCAGTAATTTTCAAGAGAGGCAGCTTAATCAGGTTTGATGTTGCCCCATTCTGACACACACATATGTGCACACATGTCTGCATCGTTGATTTCAAAATGCTTCCCAAACCGCTCATTGTGCCCACAGACCCTACTTATGGCGTCCCCTCTGGATTTTGGTATAAAATTCATATAAAAAGAAATGACAATGACACCAAGTGTTTCCCTGACAACTCTTGTTTTGAGTGTATGTGCAGTTGCTGCAGTAATGTCGTTTGGTAACTGCTTTGGAGGGTAACGCCTCCTCCTCCCCACAAATTTCTGACTGCAATATACTATTGAGCAAGTCCACGCAAAACTGTCTGTGATCATCCACCTCAAATATATTTATTTTATTTCCAGCAGGACAGGTCTGCAGTCCTTCTTTCACATGGTACATCCTGGCACACCTCCAGCCCTTGGAAAAGATTATGTCAATACCTGTGAATACGAGCAGTTCACTAGGCCTCCTTAAACTTGCTCCCGCCTGTATCGAAAACTGAGCTCTGAATATTTCTCTGGGAACCTCAAACGCGGAGACCTCCTTAAACTTGCTCCCGCCTGTATCGAAAACTGAGCTCTGAATATTTCTCTGGGAACCTCAAACGCGGAGAGTTAGAACAGTGAACAGAGAATGTCTTCCTGCCCCTGAAAGAAAAAAGGATTTGATCGAGGCAGAGCCACTGTTACAGGCTGAGAATCAGCTCTACATGGCTCAGAAGACAGAAATGAAACCAAAGCCTCCTCCAGCATATCTCATCCTAACTCTCTTCTCCCTTTTCAGTACCAAACCGTATTGTCTTAATCTGGGAATGTGATTTATTTGTGAAATATCTAGTGGGTGGCAGAGGTGGGGAGCAAAGCTGCACAAAGCTCCCCAGAGCTGCTGACCGAGGTAAATAGTGTGTCATAACACATTTATCAAATAATAATGGAAACCGTATAAAACATATAGGAGAAGGAGGGGGGAACCCATTCCCCTCTGGGAAGTTACTGAATATTTCAGCCAGTTTATAGAAGTATGTGTACATGTGTTTGGAAGGGGGGAGGTTTTCCTAGCTTCACCTCTGCAAATAAATCATTGGCCTAGGATGTCTGAGTAGACAAGTGAAATGGATGAGCGCATTATAGATCAAGGAGGTGGTATCCCTGCCTTGGTTAGCTTGAGAGAGACCACCCAAGCGCTGTGGGACTAAGATGAGACTTTAAGTTGTGCCTGTAGAGTTTGGAAAGGCTCAGGCTGCAGCCTCTGACATGGTAGGAAGGTGGGGAATAAAATAAAATTCATGGTATTTCTCAAAGAACAGGCATGACTTGCCATTTATCTGAACTGGCTTTGTTGCTTATATATATTTTTTTGCCTTTGATTGGATTGCCAGCATAGATAAAATGAAAAAAAGAAAAGAAAATAATGGCAAAGTTATAATAGTTGTGCTTATTTTGGAAATCAATTGATGTTTAGGTGCAATTATAAAAAAAGAAAAAAGATATTAACGATGCATTATGTACTGTTTTCACTGTATGCCACTAGTGACTTTCAGAATACAGAAGCCAAAGTCTGATGCTCTCATTGAGGCCGAGAAGAATCTCGCATCATAACTGTTCCATTGAAATCAGTGGGAATTACTTATGGAAAGAGGTACCCATTCCACATGAATAAGGCTTGCAGAACATTGCTGAGTCTTAAAAAAAAATACAAAGTTGAAAGGAGCCTGACAGAGACAGTATCCTTATAAATACATATATAGTTACAACTTGCAAGGGAGAAGGAGATCTGAATTTTGGTATTATCATCTTTCAGAGGAAAACCTCTTAGAGTGCAGCTGATCACCTTTTTATATTTACACACGGCAACAGTGATTGAAGCCTTATCAGTCTACATATAGTAATGAATTAGACGAATTCTGGGCTGTAAGGAAAGCCAGTAGGAATTAAAAGGCAAAATATGAAAGATGTCCCTATAGAAAAAGATTTTCTTTTTTTGTTTTAAAGAAAAAAAAATCTTGAGATTTTTCTGTTATGTTCTAAGATTTTATAATTTTAAAAAAATTAATTGAAGTAATCCTGGAACTTTGTGTTTACCAAAATTTGCTTTCTCTTATAGTAGACAATCTTAAATTGTTTTAAAATTACTTTAAAACTGTTCCTGGTGAAATACATGTGTTAAAAAAAATGATGTGTTTCCCAGCTATGGAATTTTTCCAGCCGACAACATTCACAGGCAGATGTGGGCCCCACTGTGCTAGGTCAGCCATTGATTTGGGTTAGGGATTGGGCCGGGAGTTGTAGCATGAAGCCTTGGGGCAACTCACCTTTAGCACCAGTCAGGGGACCCCGTGACCGCAGAGGGGTGATGCTGGTGGTTTGTAGACGCTCTGCCCCCTGTAACCAATGTCCCAGCTGGTTGTCAGCTATGTTCCTGGCAATGGGATCTTCAGAGTGACGTAGGAGGCTGAGAAGTTGAGCACATGCCATCACTAAAGTTCCTGTATCGCATTTCTCAGGAACAGAGAGGTTAACTCCCCATGTTCAGGCCAGATTTCAGCTTCAGCATTCATATTGTGCCTACCTAAATCTCCCCTGAAGTTTTGATTTGATACAGTATCGTTCATTTGGTGCCTTAAACGGTACAGTGCAACGCTGCTGCCCGCACTGTTGAACATCTGCTCTGCTTCAAAAGTTGCTGAGTTTTGCTTGCGAGAGAAGAGATTATTTTCTTTTTTTTTAGTTTTAAGGGGAACTAACTCAACTGGAGCTCCAACCATCCCTGGGCAGGGGCAGAACAATTGGTGTTTGTGCTGGAGAACAAGGCTGCAAGAGACTGGAAAGAATCCTTCTCCGCCCAAGGGCTTAGGGCACCCCAGCAACTGATCTACAGCTTGTACTATAAACTGTGGGCTATAGTCACAGCTGTGATCTCTGCATGAGGTTTGCAGCCCATGGATCTGCCCCTGCTGTGTTCCCAGCCTGCTTACAGCATCTCGCTACGTTCCCAGCATGTTCCTGCAGAAAGCATTGCATGTCAGGCTGGGGGCTATCTGGGGGCTGCTCCACAGCCTTATCAATTCATGTAGACTACCCACAGCCTGGCTACTGGTGGAAAGGCTCTTCCTTGTCTCAGGTCTATTCTTGGAGGTAAAGGTTGTGTTAGGACTCCAGGTGCTCAGCTACTGTAGTGATTGGTGCTCTAGCTATTAATAAAGAGATAAAGAAATGCCAGATCTTGTTGAAGTACAAGGAAAATTTCTTATGTATAAGAAAATTTATACAGGGGTTTATTACTACTGGAACTATATGAATGTTACCTTAAGATTTCTAATGCTGGTATCTGTACACTGGGGCTAATTACGCCCATTCCTTTAGGATTTTAGCAGTGTAACGACTGTACAGCGGGAGAGAGGACAGCAGAGAGCTGCCCTGAAGAGCAGCCTGCAAAGCAGCTGGGTGGAGAGGGTGGAGGGAGGAGTGTAGACCTTAGGAGGATCTGCGACTCTGTGAATACTCTTAACCTCTCTGTTCCTGCAGGCAGAGGTTTCTCCAGCAAGGGGTCCTTCATAGAGGAGCCTTCTTGCTATATCTGCTGGTGCACTTTCTTTGTGCTTCCTCATCTCTCTATGTCGCACGGCAACCTCAGTGCATGAAATGCATGCCTGACAATTCTGCAGTTAAATTAATATGTAAGAAATGTAGCATTAAAAAAGGGCCAGAAAAGACTGATTTGTTGTTGAAAGCGTTGTCTAATGCATATCGTTGAAAGAATTCTTGTACGCAGAGAAGACGACAGGTTTCCTTGACATAAAGAATAGGCCTCGATCCTGTAATTATTTTGGCAGGTGCTTAATTCCCAAAGTGTGAGTTATCCTATGAAATTCAATGCACACAGTGAAACAAAGGAGTGGGAAGGGAGGACGAAGGGATTACAGATGTTGAGAGAAAGGCAAGAGGGGCTCTCTGAACAAATGGGACTGAAAGAGGGATTGAAGGAGGAGAGGAAGGGCGATTGGCGGATGAGAATAGGAAAGCAATTCAGATTTGAAGTTGAATCAGCATTTGCTGACATGAACGTGACACTAATGGAAAGGATTTGGGAAAAGAATAGTTATAAGCTAATAGATTTGTTCTCTTCAAAACATTCTGTGTGCAGGTAATAACATGTAGACTTTGTTTATAATAACTTAAAGAGACATCTTTTGATTTCAAAGAGAATTTACGGTCAGAAACAAGGAATGCCACACTCACCTGTTTTTCTTCTTCCTCTTTTCTACCTTCTTGAAATTTATTTCTGGAAGTCATTAAAATTCAGATCCCATCATTTGTAACAAATGATGTGAAGTGTTAGGTACAGTACTTGGAGTATATGTTTGTTAAAATGAAGGAAGAGACTCTTCCAACACTTTGGGATTTTATGAATGATTTACATCTGGTGCTAAAGTTCATAAATGAAACGTGGGAGAACCAGATGCTTCATTTCTTGACTGCATCGTGTCTGCACATACTGATGGTGAATTGAAAACAGGAATGTCTCATAAATCAAGAAAATCTATTTTTGTACTCTTGATTTCTATTCCGAACATCCATATAACACCCAAACAAATGTGGTAAAATGGGTTCCTTGAAAAACCCTTTATGTTTAGTAACAGTGTGGACATGTTAATAAAAAAAAAAAAAAAAAAGGAGAGAAAAAAAAAGAAAAAGAACCAATCTTCCGAGTAAAAAATGCTAAGAATGAGCAACTGTTCTTGGAGATCAGCATCGCAGGCCCTTCGTTTAGCAAGAGAAAGACTGAATGGAGCTGCTCGGCAAATGCTGGTAGTTGTACAGAGAGCTGAGGTGTGTAATAAGGTGACATTTCACAACTTTTGGCATTTGGGGGAAAAGAAATTAAAAGCCAAATTCTTCTTTCAGTTACTGATGTAATAACCAAAGGCAGAATCTGGCCCACTGTTTGCATATGGAAATTGAGGCTCACGAGCAGATATTTGCAGAGGGCTCAGAGAAATTCAGATTTTGTTTCGTTTTTCATCAATGTTTTGCAATGATGCTCTTTGCCTACTCTCCTTTCTTGCAGAAATCTGCTGTTGGCCTCAGGACTGTAAGCGATGCTTGTCATTACGATCAGGTGTCACTAACGCTTTTGTAACAGGTTTTTAAAATATCATTTATTGAATTATAATGAAAGAATAAGCAAAAGTCTATCTGTCTGCAGGTTTGGTTTTTTTAATAGAACTAATAGATTCCAGTTATTGTCCCTCACCCTTCCCACTTCCTTGCTTTCATAATAGGTGTTTAACCACACATTTTAAATTATTATAATACAATTCCAAAACTACCTGTGAGAAACGGTGGGGTAGCAACAATAAGTGCGGATGACCAAGTTGTACACAAATAGGTTATCAAGCACCAGCTGATGTGTGGTAGCTGCCCATGCATGTCCTCTTTGCCTCCAACAAACGCAGGGTAATTGGGGTGGGCTTAGCCCACAGTGCAGGTGTGTGAGGCCGACTTGACTCGCCTTGCATTTGCTGCGGGGGAATAGCGTGCATCCAGGCAGTTCTTGCAGCTCAGCAGAAACTTGTTACCTTGTGGTATCTTGTTTGTGTGCCTAAGCCCTAGATGTGCATGCCTTGCTAGTTCTGTTAACAATTGAAAACAAATGTTTGTTTAATTTTATTTACACATCCTACACACAGATTGAGTGTAGGTGTGCTGGCAGAAGGGAGGCTTTAGGAGGGATTTCATAAAGGTGAAGGAAATGGCTCAGCAGCCAGGTTTCAAGGAGGCACCCCAAATGCAAGGAGCAACATGAGACCGTGGAGGCACTCTTGATGGTATCAAGGTAGGCACTGCTGGCAGAGCAGGTGGAGTTTGAGAGGTAGGGGAGCTGACCCCGCTTTCAGAGGTAGGTAGGCAGATTGTGTAAACACACCATTAACTTATGTATCTGCTACTCTGATGTTTCTCTTGTGGAAGCCAGTGAAAGTTTTGCCTTTTATTTCAAGGAGAACAAGATCAAGCTTTTCCAGGGGGAATATTCCCCCGTTACATGTAGGGCATCACACCCACTTTCAGGCTGAGGTGGAGTTCCTAAAAGTAACAGAAGTGGTCTGCACTCCTCTTAGTTACCTTCCTGCTCAAAATATGTCCCCAGCTAATACAATTTGCTATATGTCATAAAACACAAGGGAAAGCACTTTTCACGCCAAATATCAGAAAAGCGCTCTCTTTTCTCAACTGCAGAAGTAACAGAAATGATGTGTTCATTTTAAATTCCATTCATGTAGGCCCTAATAAAAGCTATTATAAAATACAATTGTGTGGAGACAAAAAGAGAGATAATATCACTATAGCTCAATATAAAATTTAAGTAATTAAGACATGAAAACTATTACACAATTTACTATGAATGCAATGTGAATAATAAAATACTTAACCATTTCACTTCTGTTTGTTTTTTTTTTTTTTTTTAATAGCGCCTTTTGAAAATGTTTGAGGTTGCAGTATTGCTAAAGATCTAAATTCCATATTACTTCAGAAGATGAGCAGGACTGAAAAGTAAGCTAGCTGGGTTTTCCAGCTAAGTCTTGTATATATTTTTAGATGTTGATGTAAATATGGCATTCTGCCACATAATGGATTCTACATGAAAAATGCCAGTTTCAGGTGATTTTTATAGTGGTTGTAAATAAAACAGGACATAGTGAGTGAACTGAGGAAGTATTTCAACAGTGCAAGCTAAGCAGCTGCATAATAGTTATGAAATTGTGTAGACGGACTGATGGATCTCAAGATTAAAACAAAAGGATTCTTAAGGGCAATGGAAAGAAAAATATTTTTGAACAGGAGATGCTTAAGCTCTGCACTTTTCTTTCACATGATTCAGCACTGTGTCCTCTTCTCTGATGGGCTTCAGCAACCCTTTTGGTAAATGGTTGAGAAAAAAGCTCAGTCTAGTCTGTCTCCAGTCGAGTGAATATCATAATTCAGGATCTTTAACAGACACATTATTTTCTTGTGCACTGACATATGCATGACAGTCACAGGCATGTACCGGCACTGCCTAGTAACACTTAGCAACATCTGCTCTATGATCCCGCTCTTTTTACTTTGTTCCAATCTGACTGTGTATGTTTGTTTTCTAGCTCAAATTTGTGGTACACAATTTGCTTCAGACCGTGTCTAGGCTCTTCATGGAACGTTTTCCTGAGCCATAGGAACCGATAGCTCGTGTTGGTGGTTCAGTAGGTGGCACTCTTCCCTTTGGATCAGTCCGAGTAGTGTCCCAGGTGATTCACAGTACATGAAGCAGTAGTTCTGCAGGAAGGTAGAGGACAGACCCACAGCTTGCACTGCTGGGTGTCAGGACCAGCTTTTGTCAGTACCCGGGCTGGAGTACATCCTCCACTGGATGCAGTCTGCATGGTTTGGGGACCATCCTTGGCTTGTCTGCCACAGCGGCATCCTCCACACCTGCCCCGTGCAGAGGACAGAAACAGGGCCTACGGTGTGGATCATCTTTTGCATCTGGGCAACCTGTGCCCTTAGGATCTGGTTCTGCCCAAAGACCTACGTAGGAAATGGAAACAAAGCTTAGAGGTCAGTTAGACACAACTCTCATGTCCAGCATGTTATTTAAGCTGACACTGTCAAAAAAAGCTTACTGCTCTTGCTTGGTAAATTTGAGGACAGCTTGTTTGCTAGGCCTTCAGAAACCGGTGATCTGCAGTTCCATCTACAGTACTTTTGTAGTTCTCAGACCTTCATCACCAGACCTCAAATGTCTCAAACTGGTTGCCTTTGTTTATAAAGTGTTAATCTTCACTTCACTGTGCCTTAATTTCTTGGCTGTAAAGTGGAACCACTAAGACTTACATATTGTGGCTTCCAGGCATGTGGTAAGGCATGAAAATGTTTGTGATGAGCTTGGCAAAAAAAAAAAAAGGAATTGAGCATTGTGCTTCTACTTATTGTTCTGATGAAGAATCTCTTTATGAAGTTCATCTCCTAGACCTTTGGGTTCTCTGTCTTTCCCTATTGTCATGGCTTGTTTCAAACTGGGCTGAATCCTCCCTGAAGCCCAAGACAATTATAAATATTAAGGAGCAAATGCACACGTGTGTGTATGTATGTTTTTGTGTAAGTATATATATAAACTATGTGTGTGTACATGTACTGTATTACGATCATTTAAAAAAAGCTGTAAGTAGGCTAGATTGGAGAGGCAAAGTCATCACAGTCTGTAAGTGAAGCAGTGATAAATGGTAGGCTCCATTTTTGTCCTATGAGATTTTTATTGTGTTTGTATTTAGCTTTGTACATCATGATTTCTTCTTAAAATTGGTAAAAACTTCTCTAATAATATTTCATAAATCACTTAGTTATTTACATGCTTTAAGATCAATCATTAAAACAACTGAGAAGTAGATGTTACACAGGTCAAAGCTTAGCACAGACTTTATAGAGAGGAAGAGTTGCAGGTTTATGGTTCCTTACTCTCACCAGTAACTCGTCCCATACATAGTTTAATATTTGAGATATAAATTATTCATGAATAGTTTTAGCAATCAGTGAATTAGCCACTCGCAATTAAAAAAAATTGACCTCTTCTTGCATTTAATCTGACTAAAGTCAGTGTCATTGCTGTGTGATTGGGTGTCATCTATTTTTATCTGCTGTAGGAGCTGTTTTGATCCAAAATTGACAAAACCACCTGAGAAACTTGAAAAAAAGAAAAGGTAAGTCATATATATATATAAAAAAATATATATAAATACATATATATATGATAAGACCAGGACTCAGCCCATTGTGTGAACTACATTATTTCCACACTGCCTACCATAGTTAAGAAAAAACCTGACTCATTACCCATGGCAAACTTTTTAGAGAATGCCACACAGAAAGAGAATGTAAGCCATCCCAAAGAAGAGTAATTGTTTTGCAAAGCTGCCAGGAATGTCTAGAAAGCCAGATCATACTGACCAAACATGCTGACACCTCTTTTTGGAAAAGCAATGTCATTTTACAGTAGATGACTCTTCTGCACCTTTACCAAATAGGGCCTGAAATGAAAGGTTTACTTTTAGCATTTGACTTGAAAAGAAATTAAAAGCACTCTTTGAAGATGTTTAAAAGACATTAACAATTGATCCTGCCAAATATCGTGTTCTCCATTTTGCCAAGACTGCTTTGCTTCACTGCCTCACTTTTTTTTTCATCGGGCCCAAACTGCTGACAGAATGTCACTCTAATAGGAAAAGACATCATTTGGAACAGTTATTAATATAAAAAAAGACCATGTTAAAAAAGGGTTAGCCATCTAAATGGCCAAGTTCAACAAGACACAATTAGGGTTGCATTATCTCCCTCCCTGGAGCACATGTGTGAAATTATGAAGCTTAGAATGGGGATAATTTAGCCTTATGCATACCTTTTTTCACTTGGTCATTCAAATAGTTAACAATTTTTTTTTTTTAAAGCATCTGTAAAATCTTTATCTACCATAGCTTTGATTTCTTCCTGTCTTCATGGCTACAAGAGAGTAAATACTTATTTGTTCATATATATTACAATGTGGAAAAGATGTTAGTTACAAAAGTCTGTATGTTACCTTCTGTATTAGATAGGGGTGGGAGGTCACCCCACACAGCAGTGGATAGAGATGAGGAGTGTGCACTGAGTGAGACACTGAAGGCATTGTTTAGAGAGGTAGAAGAACAGAAGGAGAATTTGGAGTAACAAAAACTGATGAGGACAAGATTTCATAGAGAAAGGATGGCCAGTTATGTGAAAAGCTGTTGAGATGTCCCAGGGAGATATAAGAAGATTCACACCCTGAAACTTGACTAGGAGAACAGAAAAACCTTTAGGAGAGGTTTCAGTGGAGTACAGACTGAAAATATGATTGAATAGGTTCAAGAAGTAGGCTACAAGAAATTAATTCAGCAGGAAATTGTAGATGATATAGACAGATAGAAATTCAATAAGCTTGGCAAATGAGGGAAAAGCAGGCTGGATCCTAATGGCAGAAGTATATAGGACAAAGTGTGGACATACTAAAGGTAAAAGAGACTTCTGGCCATATACTTCATCATAATTACCATAAATCAGTGCAAGGGATTTTAGTAAGAGCTGATTACGCTCCCATCAAAAGTTCTCATCTTGGGACTCATTTATGCTCTGGCTTCTCCCTTAAAATTTCTCTTCTGGAAATCCTGTAACAAAATTTATCTTCATTTCCTATTAAGTTTATTAAATAAGGTGATTAAGAAATTTGAGCTTATTGCTGGATAAAAAAAAATAAATATTTTCCATCTATACTAATGAGTTCTTAAAATGAAAGGAAAATATTTTGTTAATTTTTTTTCCTAAGCCTGTAAAGGCAAAACTTTTTCCCCCATTCATCATTTTAAAATGGTAAGTAATATGAAATTTAATATATTTAGAAGATAAAATGAAATTCAAATAAACAATAGCATAAAATGTTCATCTTGTTATTCTCAAGCATACACATCTCATTTACTAAAAAGAGACCATTTCTATTAATATTCTTGTAACCTTCCTTTGCCTACTCTTGCCCTGTATTACTGGAATGGGAATCTATATGATGGTAATCACTGGATGATTTTGAGAACCTTACTGGGGAGGAAAAATGCACTTTTGTCCAGCAACACTCTAGCTAGCTCCACCTGGATAGCTTGCCCGTTTTCAAGCTTGACAAAGTGCCATATTATGCTTATTATTATATTATGTTAGCTTAAAACTTGAATCCAGGAGCTTTTGCCTTGTGTTTATAAGCTGGTGGGCCTGCATTACGACAGAATTCACATTACGCATTCCACAATGTGCTGTGTCAATGCTAAGAGTCCTGAGTTGGTGCATCCTCTAATTATCTTGGGTTCGTGCAAAAGTTAGTCACAGAAATGAAACTTGTGCAGACAACCCCTCCTCACTTACTTTGCTCAATCTTATAAATGACACTAACTATCAGCTTTGCTTCCAGAGGTTTTCCAGACCTCTGCTGTTTCTTTTTGGTCTGCCTGTCTTTGTCTGTTGTTTCTCTCTAAGTCGACATATCCAAAGCAGAGCCGAAGAATGCAAAGATTATCCACTTCCAAAATCTTGTTTCCATGGACAGACCCATATAGTGTCTGCTGATGAATGACAGCTTATTGTTCATTCTCATTACAGTAACATGTAAATCTACTGACTGTGACTCGGGAAACTGGGAGCTTTTTTGCCCTATAAACTTTCTCAAGTGCCTGTTGGAGGCACAGTGTTTCCCCAATCACTGTGCTTCGCTAGCAATCTCTGAAAATGCAAAACAAACAAATAATCCTAATGCATGTAGCATATAACAGGCAGGAAGGATATGTTTTAATGCAAATTGAGTTAAAAGTTCTCAGGCTGAATTGCCTGAAGTGGTTAGGAGTTAGCTGAGGGTATAGAATAGTTGCTCAGCCTTTTCCTTTTTTCTTGGTGCAGACAGCATTGATTGGCTGGGCTGATTATAGCCCTGCACGTCAAAAAGGTGCAAGTTGTTCTTAACACTAGAAAATCGGCTCTTGCGTGAACAGGCTTAATGCATGATAAGCTATATGGTGTAGACATAAATTTTGTGTGCTTGAAATTGAAGTGAACTTTGCTTGTATGACATATCCATGTAGATATGGCCAATAGCTGTTAGAGTCTGTTGCAGCTCATATTTATTGCTTGTAGTTAAAGTAAAAATCAGTGCCATGCGATTTTATTCAATTCAGGGAAAAAAAAACCTAATTGTCCTTCTGCCAAAGTTTAAGTGCTACATTTTTTCATTAGAATTTAACAAATGTTCATCTTAAAATAGACTGACAATGGGTCAAACTGTTCCACTTTATCTGTTATGAACTTAAAATTTATCAAAGCCAGTACTCGCTCTTCCCAGAGCAATTTGTATTTTCACTCCTGGATTTAACTATCAAATTCTCCTTTGAAACTACTGTTTAACAGCCACAGCATCCTAAAATATTTGAAAAAGATGACTGCAACAGTATTCCACTTTCACCTGCTGCACACAACGTGTTATGTAGAAGCTTTGGGGCATTATTACTGTTTATAAATCTTTATCTCTAATGTAGGAGAAGTGTTGTCTTTGTAGGGAATATTCTTGAAGAAGACAGATCCTCCCTTGTCCCAGATACGATACCCTTATGTTGGCCAGCAATGACCATTCCATGAATATGTGTGAATCAAAGTCAATTTGGAATGTAAACTAAATACTTCTTCTCCCTTCAGATTTGTATTCTGCTTCATCACTTGCAGGCCCTCATCTTGAATAGGGACTCTTCTTGCTGTCGTAATATAACTAATGGTAATACTTGAGGAGGTAGGTGTGATCCTGTATGAGAAAGGGTATCTTAATCTTGCCCTCTCGTGGTAAAGTATATTAAATCCAGGATTTAAAAAGTAGACTAAGCATTGATGGGATTAAACATATTACATATCTTTAAGGAAGGCACATTTATTCTTTAGTGTTTAGTGCTAAGTCCTATGTTGAACTAAATCCAAAAATGAGATGTAGATTCTGGCATATCTAAAAATGTCGAAAAGGATCTCTTGGTTCTTGCTTTGATGTGGCAATATTCTTATAGAGCCTGAACAACATCTTGGGTAGAGGTGAAAATGTAACACAGAGCCTTTTAATTTCATTGTGTTATTTATAACAATTATCTAAGTCAAATTAGAAGTAAATGGCTACTAATCTTTGTGTGTATGTGTACGCGTGCCCAACAATTCCTAAATGCCACTAGGAAATTAGAGTAATTTTGATATTAAAATGATTGCTACCACTTTTGTAATAAACTGATGCGACTTTAGAAGTCTGTCCCTGATATCTTTCATGATTTAGACATCACACAAGCTATAATTGTGCTATTAAAGGAAAGAGAGCTAATCTTTTTGCATTTGAAGTAAGCCCTCATCATCAGACCCGACAAAGCCAGACAGATCAAAAAAGAGTAAAAAAGAGCATTTAAGGAAATTAGTACAAGTGTCAGTTAAAAGGTAAAAATTAATGCACTTATTATTGAAATACAGTTGAAACCTACGTTCTTTTCATTTCTTTGATATCGCTAAAGCATAAAACATTCAATTAACTTTCCATTGTGTTTGGGGGGTAGTGGGGAAAGGCAAAGCATTGTCAGTGAAGTGTTAGGTGTGTAGGTGGTGTGTGCAAGGCAAAAATGATTAGATATGAGCAGAGGGTACAGCAAAGGCTTTTACTTTGCAGTCGACAAAGCCAGTCAACTCCTTTAGTGTGTTCCAGGACAATGTTCCTGCTTGTATACTGCTTTTCCTAAAGATACAGTACTGAGCCTCTGAGAAGGTAGCATGCATTCCTTTCATCCTCACCAGGGAGTATTCTTTTTCCTGATTATTATCATCAATGTCGTTGAAACCTGCACGGTTGTGCACCTCTTTCCTAATAAAAAGTGAATACAGATAAATTGATAATATTTTGGACCATTGAATAATAGTACTTTGCAACATAAGTGAAATAGATATGTTTAATTCGTACTTATCCTTGGCCATAAATATGAATTCCCATGGCTATATTCTTTTATTCTTTGAAAGCTGTTACTAAGAGTGCTGATTTGTAAAAACTGATTTAGGATATTTCAAAATATATCCTTGATTTACAACTGTTATATGTTGGCAACAAAGCTGCAAATAATTTGTAGTAATGCAGTAGTTTTTCCAGTCCTTTGTGCTGTTTAAAAGGAAAGCAGCTTCTTTTTTTTTTCCCTTTCTTTTTTTAATGAAAGCGCTGTAATGATGTAAAATGTATAGAGGGAAAATTTTAAAAATCATACAAAACAGGAATCCCTCTGAACCCATTCAGCTGGCTTGTTAACAAAACCTTTCTAATATATTGATGAAGATGTTTTCTCTCTAATTCCACCATCCCTACATTTTAGTTGAATTTCAGTAATATTAAGATGATGCCGTAATTTTCAACATGCTTTAATTAAAAAAAGTATTTGCTAATTGGCATAAAATATCTGTGTGATTATTTTTCCATATATTTACGATTTTGCAATAAGAGAACAGCTGCTAAATATTTTCTTACATGCTGATTCCACTTAATCAACATTCTTCTTAATGGAAGTGACAAAAGTTAGAAATTGTGTTTTACAAATGTGTTCCATGAAAACATCAGCACGATGACAAAGTCCTGCCCTTTGGGGTACAAATACGCAGGTTTACCGCAAAACGCTTCTCTATAGATAGGAGATAAATCTTAGTTTAAAAATCCTTTGCAATATTGAGCACCTTCCAAGCCAAATGTGTACTAGCACTTAAAGAAAATATTACCAGTTTTAACACCCAAACTCACTCGATGTTTTGATTATTATTCCTATTAATATGCACATGATAGAAGTTAATGCCATACTGACAGATTTAATGCTTTGTAAATGTGCTGAATTAAACTAGAAAGGTAAAAGCAGCCATTACCCTAAGACCTAAAAGAGAGACACTAATCAGCTGGCTTTTTTCCTCCTTTCCTTTTTACAGATGGCTGGGAATACAGGTTTTATTTAAAATGCAAGGCTGGAAAAAGCTTAGCCACAGGAAAAAGAAAAGGTCTTGACCCTTAAATATTGATTCCGTTCTATTGATTACAAGAGATGGGGGTGGAGAGACTTTCTAAAAATGTAATCCTAAAAAAGCCACAAAGCAGATTTAGGTAAAAATCAGCCTGAGCTTTGTTGTTTACAAGGCTAAAGAGTGTAGAATAAAAGGCAAAGTGGAGGAAGATCAGGGCACACACAGACTCCAGAGCTGATGTTCAGGCCTCATAGACTTAGAAGCCAAATCCCTCACCTCTCCTGGCAGGAGCACTCTGTCGGTAGACTATGCTGTCTGTGGAAACTGGGATATCCAGCAAGGTCAGCATATACATTTGCTGGCAAATTCCCTACTATGGGCAAAGGAGTACGTTGCCAAACATTCCTTTCTCTTCAGAGGTGCTGAACAGTAGAGTGAGAAGAAAAAGAGCCCCCTCCAGTACTTGAGAAAAGGTAACAAAGAAGGTTATAACCTTCCATCTTGAGCTGAACTTTGGGAATGAAGTGGAAAAATGGTAGTTTCAGGGACAAAGAGAAAGAAAGACTGTTTAGCATGATATTATCCAAGAGAGGCTTTATTGAAGGCCCTCAAAATCCTAGGCCAAGCGTGCCTATGTAGTACAACTTCTCCGAGAAGTATTAAATCTACATGAGTCCTGAAGTGCTTGATTTACTTGAGTAAAAGGCTCTGTAATTCTCATTGTGAAAGAACTGAAGCAATTCTGTAGATTAGTGGAAGAACTGCTCCCTTGCAATGTGCCAAAGCCACAAAGAATTTGCTATAGATACACTGACAAATGGAAACATAAAATAAACACAGAAAAACATGTAATCCAACGCAGTATTATATATTTTAACCTAAACCACTGCTATACTCTCAGCGTGCCTACTTAGCTTTTCCACACTGCATAGCTCAGGCTGCTGACAGGACTTTCCCCATACTTTTGCCAAGAAAGCACAAAATATGCTAGCTTGTTTCTTATAGACTTGTGGAATTCTGCAGATAGACTTTCTTAAAGACATTTGAAATATACAATATTTGTTGAAGGACTTCTAATCAACAAATTCAGATTTGTGAATTGGGCAGATGTTCTAGGACCTAGTCTGGAGACCTACTGTTCTCCTCTGCTGCGTATAATATTCCTGTTATCTTTTGTAATGTTTCTTTGAAGGTATGTTCTCCTTAATGCACAAGCAAGCCTTCTGTTCGCCAACATCTCTGTTACGTGACTATTCAATCTGTCCAGAGTGGAGGCCACAAAGTGTGAAGAGTCAGAAAAGTGAGAGTCAAATCCTCTAGTCAGATAAGATCGAGCTAAAAATTGTGCATATAAAGTATGTTTCAGTTTTAGTAATCTATAGACACTTGTAGAAGCAATCATAAGTCTGGACAGTCAGTATATCAAGGACACAACAAAGCAGGAACTAGGCATGAGTGATCTGGGTCAGCATGGTGCTTTGCCTGAGGTGATTAAGTCCCGGTAAAAAAATTAGTCTCCATAGGGTAACACGGTGTAATGTGACTGTACTACTGCCAGTGACCAACCGTCTTAGATATCTCTACTTGGCATTCCAACATGACATATAGAAAAGTACCCTAAACTATCACGCTAGGTGGTCTGTTCTCATTATGGTGTGCTTTCATCATTGCTCTTACTTCATTTTGCTGTCTAAAGACAACTCTGGGTAATATGTTCTCAAATGACTATTTGGTTAAGAAGGGTCCCTGGATTTTAAAAGCCACATTTCTTTCCAAATTATTTTTTCCAGAGTTTTTATTAGTTGCAGTATCATCAGCTAATTCTGCAGTCAGTGATCTGCTTCACAATGCAGCTTTAGTGCTAATAAACATGCAAGAAAAATCTTGGTATAGGAACAAAGATGAAATAAAATTATTTAGAGATTTATTTTTTTTTACCACTGTTTACTTCTGCCTGGTTTCTCCCCCATCGAAAGAAATTTATGAAGTTTTAAAAGACTGATAATTTCCTTTGTATAACAATTGAGAAATAGGACTTTTTTGTGTGTGCCTACTAAATTAGGACATCCAGGACAGTAGATTTCATCAATAATAAACTCCCTTTGCAGCAGTTAGTGACAAAAAGTTTCTCAAGGGAAAGAAGTATTTACTTACATATTTATAAACTTTCTCAATGCTGTTTATAAAACTCCTCAGCAGCTCATGCAAAATAAAGTGGTGTATTAGAAAATGCACTACATAATAACAGATATGAATGTTTTTCGGTGTTTTACCCGTCTCTTAAAGAACTAAGATGAGAAAAGTGTAAAAGTCATAATGTGAATTGTGGAGCTCCAGAACTTTTTTGGGCTTTACTTGCGTGTTGAGTTTTGGCTGTCAGTGTCTTCCCCGCAGCCAGCCTGGTCTCGACAGCCCTTTCAGGTGCAAAACACCCCGGTCTGAAGCCGGGAAGAAACTCTCCTGCCCTGAGGTCAGAGTGGTTGGGCCGAGAGGCTGGCTGTGAAGGGGCAGCTCCGGCGAGGGGCTGCGATACCCGGCCAGAACGAGACGGTGTCCTTGCTTCAGAAGGATGTCACAAAGATTAAGTACATTAAAGACAGCCAGGTGCTCAGATATTACAGCTCTGAAGGGGGGACACAGGATCGTTTAAGCACCTTAGGAACCGAAGTCGATTAATACAGACACAGCTTCGCTTTCTTTGAAGTCAACGTAAAAGGGGAAAAACGCCCTATCCTTCAAAAGAAAAAGGAGTATACGGTAAGAAAATGAAAGGCTGCTACGACGGTGGCAAAGGCTAGCATGGTATTATTGTAACAGCAATGACTAGGAGTTAGAGGAGCCCCTACAGCCTAGTTGTATATTACAAACAAGAGTGGAGATTTTAATGAAACTTTTTAATCTTCAGACACAATTAATCTTCAGAGAGCCAGCTTCCTGCTGCCAGGTGCCCAGCCACCCTCTCCCCATGATCCCCCCTGAAGCCTGGCCCTGGCCATGGGTGTCTCCTTGCAGCTGTGTGGCACCAGGTGCGGGTGGCAGCTCCGACGCTCGGATGCGATGGTGGTGGGCCCCTCTGCCCCTCTCAGAGCTGCAGGTCACCCCGTGTCTTCCTGCTGCCCATGGGGCTGGCTCCTGTGCAGGAGGGAAGTCAGGGCACGTGCTGCAGCTCACCATGCTGTGGCGGGGAGGAGGTGGCATGGCCCCTTTGTCCAGAAGTCATCTGGAAAACCCATGGGGATCAACTGGCATTTGAGGGCAACCCCCATTCCCTCCCAAAGAGTAAACCTTTTTTTCTTAGTAGCTCGTTGATGTTCAGAGGGAAAGGGTGCCCGAGTGAAGGTGTGGGGCCCTGGTAATCTGTTGGGAGCAGCCTGGCCATTCCCAGCGGTCATGTTGTGGGGCAGGCGGCCTGTCAGACCTCCACCGCTGCCTGCAGGTTTTGCCCGCCACTGCCCAGTCCTCTGTCACCTGCTCCCTCCTTCTTTTTTCTATTTTTTTTTTAATTTATTTTTTAAATCACTTGAGGTTGAGGTAGCTCCCTATGCTCCGGATACGTACAAGTTTCCAGACCTTCGTCTCGGCAAAGTCCCAGTGTAGGCACCTGGGATTCTGTGAGTAAACCTTGGAAGATAAAATCTGCATTTAAAAATCAGTAGAATAAATTGATGCCTGCAAAAGTGCTGTATAAATCTATACCCAATAATAACAATAGAAAGCTATTAGTTTAGCTATCTAGCCTCCCTTACTGCTTTGCCACCATTATGTTAATAATGATGAGTGGAGTAGCAAGAAAAATGGAGCCATATTTCCTACTGAAATGCACTGAAAGAGTTGATGTTTCTGTAAGAATGGAAAGAAAGCTGGTATCTTTTTCCCGGGAAAAAATGGACAGGGAGTGAAGCTGGCATTTGCTGTATAAAAATATTCTTCTAGTGAGGTTCATTATTCTCTGTTTCAATAGGCAGGGAAAGAAGGTCTGTTTGGAGAGAAGACCAGTTAATTGGATATGGTTTTCACCTGCAAAAAGGGGTAGGGCGACTGCTTTAATGTCAACTCAGATTATCACATTTTGGTTTAAAAAAAAATACTTCTACTAGCAAAGGAATATCAACTCAACATAAAGTTAATATCAAGTAATTTTTTTTTTTTTTGCGATAGAAATGAAGGCAGAGAAAGAAGGAGAAACTGAAGGGAAACTCGTGTTTGGAAAGTTATTTCACAGGAAAGGCAAAACAAAGTGCATGGAGGGTAAGTGCTGCCTTGTTCTTTTCCAAGTGCATTCAGTGCTGTGCACCAAATGAAGTACAAACAGCAAAAGAAGACATATATAACACATCATTTTATTAGACAGTTCTCTGCTATGAAAAAAAAGAAAGTGCCAGTAACCCCAGTCTTGCAGTGGCAATAGGATGTCTGTGTCTTTTGTTTGTATTGTTGTTTGAGGATACTGCTCTAAGATTTCATAAAGTAGCCTTGGGCCTCTGATGCCACTCACCTGCAAGGGCTAGAAGTTTGTGTTCCAGATATCCATGTGTTTACAGGCATGCAGTTGGATCTATGCAAGGCAGACCCTTGCACACATCATATATCCTGAAATCATTGTGCTCTACCCATGAACAGAGTTGTGTTTTCATGGGTCTTGTTACAATTTCAGGATTACAGAATGTGTATTTTCAATATTTAACTGTCATCCAGATGCTGCTCTGTTTTCTGCTCACCCATCCTGCCCAGCCTTACAGACACACTAATTTATGTCCTGATCCATGCTCTGGGAATTAGTGTCATGGCACTGAATAAGATTGTAAAGAAGTAAAATCTCTCTTTTTTTTTTTTTTTTTTTAACCTCTGTATGTTCAAGGTACTTATCTTGTTGCATGAATATGGATGTTAGTTTCCTATGAATATGGAAAAGACTGGGGAGGGATGGGTCAGTGTTTAACATTAACTGCTCTTAACCTTTCCACCAAGTTGATCTTACCACAATATGATGCATAGGAGGGGTCAGACTTAGCTGATTTTCTGTAGAATGCCATTAGTAATTTTTTGCCACATATGTTTGCCCTAAAGCCTTGTTTGCCACCTATATAATTATTAGAAGACTCTTATAATTGTATTTGAAATTCTAAGTTGACACCTGTGTCACGGTACCATGGCACAGTATTATGTTTAATTTCTCTTTTGTTCGTCTCATTTAATGTACTGAAGAATTATACTCAAAAGAAGATCCCACACACTTCTTTTCCTTACCATTACCAGCTATGTATTGCTCCCCTACCTGCTAGAACCATCAATTTAATTAAAAAAAAGAAGAAGAAAAAAGCATGTATAGGTTTGCACACTCAAAATATACAGTGGGTAAACACCTCATTTCATATGTTGTTTCCTGAAGCTGAAGTAATAGGACGTTTGTATTTCCCTTATAGATAGAACTAATAAGCCAGTAGTATTACAGAATGATGATGCTAAATTAATTGTGACTTTGGCATATTGCACAATCTGAACTGGTTGGCCCAAATTATGCTCACTTGATCCTTGTACAGAGCAAACTCTCTTTCAATTAGCTTCTTCCTCCACTCTGGAAGATTTACTTGGGTGTCTTCTGCAGTGCTCCCTTTCATCCCAGAACCCATAGGTGAGGCCCCTTAGTATGAAGGCTCATGAGAAGATGTTAAATAGAGTGACATCCGAGCTGCGTATTCAGTCTCACTGGGCCTCCCTTGGAATGGGAACTCCAGGTGCAGCCACGAAGTGGTCGTCTATGAATGGTTATAATAGGGTCACATTGTGTGGAAATGGGACAGGAGATGATCATTTGGGCTCCTCAGGTGGTGATGTTGTTAGGTCTCTGTATGCTTGTACCTGATCACTTGTGAAATCTTGGAAATTCATAGGAGCATTCAGTGCCAATGGGGAGGGTGATCTGGATTGCTTTCAGATAAGACTGTAGAGTGGAAAATGTACTCGGATTTAACCCAGGAGGAATGTTGCTGTAGTTTTTTGGTTTTGTGTTTGTTCCTTTTTTAATTATTATTTAGTTTCAAGTTTTCTAGTGGGTTTTGAAGTGGTCATATGAAGTCACAAAGAGTGTGCACTATTCAGCCACTATAAAAGGAGTGGAAATGAACCTTTTCTTCTTAGTAACTTTCTACTTAGCCATATCTTTTGGAATAACTGAAAACTTTCATCCACCTGCTGCAGATTACTATCTGGGTTAACTGTTCCAGTTTGAAGCAGTTTTGCTGTGGCAGCAATCCTGGTTTACCACTGTTCTTCATCTGTTGTTCTCTAAATATTTAAGTTTTGTGACAAATTTGTCAACCAGTAGATATTGTACACTCTTTTTAGTGATTGAAAACTGATGTACCAAGAACGTAAGCTAGTTTTCCAGAGAAGATGAGTAAGCACAGAAAGGTCTGATTGGTTTATTGGGCTCATGTGGTTAAGGTGTGCCAATTTCTGTAGCCAAGAGCAATGCGAAGGAGTGGTTAGCAACAGATGTGTCTCTCTCTGCTTCCTAGCCTAATAGATGAGGCTTCCAGTTGTATTAAAGTAGCAGAATTTTACAGAAGTCTGGATTGGAACTGAAATTTACAGATTGAGATTCACAGTAGGATTTTGTTTGCCTGTAAGTAACTATATGTGCAGCGGACATAAGTGGATAGTTTTGTGTAGCAGTGTCTTTGAAGTCAAGCCCACATGTTTGAAAAGTTGGCTTTTTGCAGGTTAAGCATAAGCCTGGTTATATTATATTTTTATTACTTAGCATTGCAGTACCAGCAAGGTACTTAACTCAGTATTGTTATTTTTGTTTATGCTATGCACTTCCAAGATAATTCAATTAAGGTAATTTTGTCATTGTGTTAATTACTGTGGACACATATTGCATAATACAGAATACTTTCTGGGTAAATTAGCTCCATGCTGCTGTGACTATCCTCTCCTATTTCAGTGAAAGGTTATCTGTTACAACATAGTATGCCGAGTAGACACATCTACAAATGCTATCCTGCAGAGTTTATAGTTTAAACATGCAAAACAGGTGAAGAGTAGGAAAAGAGAGAGTTTCCCGTGATCTAAAATCAGTCAGGGATGATATGCACAGCCTGCAGGATCTAGTCACTGCTCCATCCATATTGCTGCTCCTCTGGAAGATCAGTCTAGCATAGATTGATACTTACTCACTCTTGCACAAAAGGGGTTTTGGTTTTTTTTTTATTATTGTTGTAAAGTAAATGTCAGCTATTCCATCTGCCCCTCAACATAACCATCATTAATTAGCTGATTTCTTTTAGACGTTGCAGCAGAGGTGGATTTTTAAGGATAGATTTCAAAGAAGCGAGGACAATTGCCTGACAGCTCAGTTCAGGGAGGGCACTCCATGTGTGAGGGGCAGGGTGGAGCTGTGTGTGAGAGAAGCTGACAAACAGCAGAGAAGATTGTTATTGTTGGTGGATTAGAAGAAAGCGTGTGTGTGTGTGTGTGTATGTGTATATGTGTGTGTGAAAGAGAGAAAGAGAAATGCAATTAGAGACAAGAACAGACAAATAAAGAAGGGTGGAGTTTTGAAGAGCCTTGAAGCTGAGGACAAGAAGCATGAACTTGCTGTTGTGAAACCAGGAGGGATTGAAAGGGGGATGAGTGACGTGGTCAGAGCACACAAGGAATATAACCCTCAAGTGGAAAAAAAAAAAAAAATTAATGATGCGCTATCTCTTGATAAGCTCAGAAAGCACAAATTGGCAGAACAACCTCTGCTTCCAAAACCTTTAGAAGCAGAACAATTTTTGAGGAAGAAAAGAGAAAAGAGATGGCATCCAAAATAGCACATTTAAAAAAAAAAAAAAAAAAAAAATCTGAGCAAGGGCATTTGCAGTGCTAAAGCAGAATGTTAATTGAAATCCTACTGTGCCAACAGGAACATTGGAAAGAGACCAGTCAGGATTAGACTAATTAAGATGTCTTTAAAAGAAAGCGGAAAAAAAAAAATCTACTGAAAAACTGAACAGGTTGGATTGTCTTAAAGAGGAATTTACCAAATACACAGAGAATTCTTAAAGAATTTGTAGTGTGTTCATCTTGAAAAACGTGAGTTGAAGTAGACTGAAATGTTGACACAGTTAAAGAACAGTTGCCTTCTAAGTATCTTTGGGAGCTGATGTGCTGAATAGTAGCTCTTTGTCCCCTACATTTTTATTTTGAGGAGAGATGCTAACAGCTGCTTTAAGAAAGTTGGTGGCTTTTGTATAACCTGTTGTAGTGGGTTTCTCTGACATAAAATACTTAAGACTTAACACCCCCTTTTCTTGTCTTCACTTGCTCCTATGCAGCTTTGCGTGCTTGGCTGTGGAAAGGGGCAAAGGGAGGTGCATTCTTGAGCTGGTGAATGGAATTTCTTCTTTTACTGAGGTAAGGATGTTGTCTAAGGTGACCTTGTCACAACTGTGATAGAGAGGAGTTATCCTTCTTTCTGAGCTTTCACTACACAATGCTCTCAGGAGGTACAAAAGCGCCTATGTGGCAGTAGAACATGAGCAGTAAAGGTGGTGATAGCATTTCAACTTACTTTTGCTAGGACTGGTGCAATGTGGGACACACAGATATGAGTCTGAGGTCATTGGCAGAAGTAGTGATTACCAGGCAGCTTCCACAACTGGAGTTGGTGACCCACATCCAAGTCTTCTACAGCCCTTTGGGAAGATAACCATTGCTCCTGACATTACAGAGTGATAATGGCATTTGACAGAAGAAAGCATGAATATTTTAATCCTTTAAAAGGAGTAAGGAGTATGTCTAGTGTTGAGTCAAGCTGTTTGAATTATTCAGTGTGAATAAGTGAGCCAATTTATTGGACCTTTTCCTTGTTCACAGATCACTCACAACCTCATCCTTCTTTCCATGACCAGAGTTGCTTTTCTCAAGTGTTCTGCAAATAGTTTATACAAATGTCAGCCAATGGAACTTGTGATCTCTTTCCTTTAACCATTATTAGTTGTTAGCCTTGCATAAGTTTCCAAATTATTGCTTTTCTGTGGTTGGATGGCAGGACTTTTAAAGTGGGAAAAATGAAAGAGTGAAACTTGAATAAATATATTTCTCTGCAAATACTGTTTTGTATAAAATTTCAGATATGTCTATTTGTGCAAAAACCAGCCATTATTTATATAATCACAAGAACAAAAAAGCTCTTAGCTGACAGGTGGATTTTAACAGGGCCTGAATTGTGCAATAGCCCAACAGGAGCCTTCTCAGGAATGAGGGTCTCATGTTGGCCAGATCCACTTGTGCTTAGCCCTGAAAATGTCTCGGGTACTCAGAAAAGCACGACATCTAATGTACACTTACTGTGTTCAGAAATAGTTTTAAAACCTGGCTGTGTATTTTATTGGAGCTGAACAATTGCAAATTTGATGAAGAGTGAATATGAAAGGTATTAATATGGTTAAATCAAAGACAACTCTAAGGAATGTTTCAGAACTTTGATTTTATACAATTCAACTTTCTTGAGTTTTGCATTGGTGTTTTTATTTATTTAGCAAAGCCACGATCTTTCTACAAAAGTACTTTCTTTAATGACATTCTTGGGAGGTCTGCAGCTTGTCTCACATTTGTACATTCACAAAGTCAACACAAACAAGTAAGCCTGTCAGTGTAAAATCTACATATTGATATAGTACCTTTCTTAACATCTGATATGAAACTACACACAATAGGAAAGCCAGAATCTTTCTAGAAAATAGCACAGACAGTAAATCCCATTCTAAGCCATTTATCTAAGCAAAATGGAGTGTACAAGGTACTAAACTAGCCTGACAACCTGTATTTAGTGTAATGATTTATTTGCTCTTTGGCAAGCTCTAACCATTTACTATTAACTATTGCGGAGGAAAGGTAAGGTTATTATTACCTCATAAAGTAAATAGTGATACTTAACAAAACAGAACATCTGCCCCCCTTATTAAAATATTTTGACATATTTAAACTGGTTAACATTTAATCTCATTTGTTAATTATGGGAAGCAATGGTATGCGTTCGGAAGACACAAAAATAAATATTTTTGTGATTAGGAAACTTGTTACACTCCAACAATAATTTTTTTCTCAGGGTTCTTTTCTTAATCTGAAAATAATGTAGACATTACTTTGGCATTCTTGTAAATACTGAGGCTACTTGGAACTAAGCCTACTAGTTTTAGATGGCTTAAAAACCCAACCCTTATTTATCTTACTGGCATATAAAAAAGGGGAATATAAAAACAATTTTCTGTGCTTAGCAAAACAGGTTGATATATAGGACTCTAAGGGGATAGGCCACAGAGTGTTCCTGTTTTGAGAATATAATCTGAGTGCTTCACTACTGGATATTTAAAGACACTTTTTTTTTTTTTTTTTTTTAAAGAAAACCTGAAAACTAGCCCAGTAAAAGAAAATCATTAGTTTTCAGCCAGATTTTTTTTTTTGATCCAGTCCACTACATGGCCACAAGCAGGTTGCCCCAAGAGGGGAGGCAAGAGCATGCAGACAAAAGTAGACAGACCTTCCTGGTCTGTGACTCTCTGGATTCACACTCGATTGAAATAATGCTGTAACTGTGACTTGAGATGGGGATTCCAGAAACTTGAGCTATGCTGTACTTTTGTAACTTAAGATGCTGTACCTCTTTGGCAACTAACTCACTGCTCTGTGCTTTTTCTGCCTCTCTTCCCCCATGCTAAATGTTTTTCTTGTCTGTGTAGAAAAGTTTTTAGCAGTACGGTTTTTCCTCTCTTACTACATTTGCACAGTGTCCAGAATAGTGAGGTCTATTTCTCAGCTGCAGGCTATCAGTATGGAACACAGACTCAAAAAATTTAGATGTAACTTTGTGTAAGTGGAACTAGTCTGCTTTGCACCAGCTTCAGCGCTACATGTGGTAGAATGTCCGAAATTTCTACGCTCATCAACTTTGTTTTATATAGCACTTTTTCTCCAATGTGTCAAAAGCATTTTAAAGAACAATAGCTACTGAGTTGAATAATCAGTTATAGATAATAATACAGTACAGTACAGATAGCACAAAGTGTATAATTATAGTATTTGATTTGGCTCTGTTAGAAGTCAGTGGCAATTTAATGTTCACATCATCAGTGGAAGGAGGAAGCCCACTGTAGATAAATGCTTGGCATAGAGTTAGTTGTGAACTCTGTATCAGCTATTCCCAAATGTCCCGTAAAATTTCAGCTTGAGCTGGATCTTTCTGTGTTGAGTCCTGCCTCAAAGATGATGTAGAGCGGTTTAAGGTAATATTAGTTTATCCTTTTTCAATTTAAGTATTGACTTTCTGGCCTCTCTGTGGGCTGTATCTATATTTAAAATATCATCGAAGGTCTGTCATTACAACCTGGAGTATAATCTATTTAGTGGACTTTGCCAGTTCTTTTATACAAATATTCAGAAGCAAAGCACAATTTTCTCAATGTTTATTCCTTTCTTAGAAACTCATGAAAGCAGCTTTTCCTGAGCAGTCCTCCTCACCCTTTTCTTTTAACCTGAAACTTACAACTAATCCCTAATACACAGAAATGTAAAATATATAGCTTAGTTCTGACTAGTGATGTGATTTTCATGGCCTTGTTTGTACTTCAACTGGATAAATGGAAACCTTTTAATCTGCTTTCTGCTGCAAGGATTTTGGAAAGTGTGGTTTTAAAACTGTATCTCAGTGAATTGTAGAACATAGAAGCTGAAGATTCACTGTCCCTGAACATTTGAGCTAATAAATCTTGATTGCGTGACTACTGAGAGAAGAGGTCTGGAGAGTGTTTATATCTAGATTTAAATGAGTATTCATATGATTTTATTCATTATTCTCTCTACACAACTAATGAGTTTTCAGAGTATAATCTGAGAGTCTTTCTGTTCTTTGTGTTCTTTGTGCTGTTTTGTTTTTTAATGTCTATTTTTATATTCCATGCATATTTTTTTGTAGTCTGTCGTGGTTCTGCTCACACATCCAACCTCTCTCTGTGACCTTTCTCACAAGGTCTTGTGACTAAAGCAGTAGGTCCCATAGTCATGGACAGGATTGGACGCATAAATTGTACGTATTCTATCCAATTTGTCTCAACCGCTAGGTTAGTCCTCCAAGTCATGATCTCATCTCTGCCTGAATGAGGTTTTGAGTATTTCCTTCTTTGTTTCAGCCTGAAGTAGTTGTGACACTCAGGACACCAAAAGATCATATTCTAAAATATAAGACTTGATCCTTTTAATTATTTCTGCTTACTGCACACACAGGTTTGTGGTTTTTTTAATCTAACCCTAGCATATGCATAGAAGTATATATATTCTGTGAACCTGTTTTCTTAGTTGCTTTCATTTTGTGGTTTCTTCATTTCTATGTAAGTTTAAGCTGCTTTCTCTGTGCACGGATTTTTGAAACTGCTTTAAACATCTGTCAAAGACATCTCTCCTCTGCATAAAGTGTATAGGTGAGCTCTCGTAATCAAGTTTTAAGAGAGAGGTGGGTTAAAATTTATGCTGTCAGCCGTGTGGGAAGTGGTGGAAGACCAGAAGCTGGCCACTTAGTAGAGCACATAGTAACTGCTACACATTTCTATCTGCATTGTAAGCTTCACATCTAGCCTTACAGAAAATAAAAACTTCAAAATATTAACCCTTCCAATGCTCCTAGGCTGTTACTCAATCCTTTCTCCCATTTTATTTTATTTTTAAAAAAATTTTTTTCCTCCTACACTTCGGTTTTTACAAAAAACCAGACATTCCCATCCTAAGTAATTACCACCCTTCTTTTGCAGCCTTACAGCTCCATAAGATGAGCTATTGTGCTAAATAATTAGCACATGCCATTCAGAATATTATAAGAATTATATGCAACATCAAGCAGGAACTATACACTGACACGTGACCATATTTTCCATGAAGCTGCACTAAACAGAAATTAGGTATTAGCAACAGGTACATTTAAAACAAGTTATTAATTGTTAAGGGGGGAAAAAAAGAAAGAGAACAGAGTCATATTCAACCATTAACATGGTAAAGTATTTTAAAATTTGCAATGATTTGAACCACGACCTCTTTGAACATATCCTTTGTTCATTTGCATACACAAACAGTAATCCTGTGCTTGAACACAAAAATGGATTTACATAAAAACTACATCGTGATTTATAATTTATTAAGTAATTGTAGCTGAGATGTTATTGGAAACAAAGAAAACAACTATATTTAAATGCCAAGCTCTAAGGGAATATAACATATAGCAACTTTTTAATAAGGAAGAGGAAATCTTTTCCTTCTAGCATGTCACTAATTAATACGGACTTTCTTTTCAATATATCTATGTTTTCATGAAATTTTTGGCTCTGAGATGAGCTATACTACAATATACTGGAGGCCCTGGAGATTATGTTCTCTGCTTAAACAGTGGGTAAAAGATTATCACAAAATATATTATTACACTGCCCAGCTAACGTGCTCGGTCAAGCCTATTAGAAGATTTCTGCAGGGTGTACCTTACTTGTGGATCCCAGTTAAAGACGGGCACTGAGCCATGCAGATTGGAATAATTTTGGCATTTGAAAACTGAGAACTCAATGCAGGGAGGGAAGCTAAGGTGATTGGAAAGGTCTCTGATGAATTCAGGCAGCAGATGAGCAGAGAGACTTTTACATTTCAGTTTTGGGATGAGATGCCTAAAGCACCAGTTTGATAGCATTAGAAATAGTAGTAGGGTGTTTTATAATGAAATTAAGCCCTTTGTGTGTGTCCAGATCCTCTAGCCATTCCTGCCTGTACAGAGCATAGGACTTGGCTAAGGTAGTTTCAGCTGCCTCCTGGGATCTCCAGAACATCCTTGTAGCAGAAATCCACCTCCTAGTTTCCCTTGGCGTTCCAAGCACAAGTTATTACTGGGAGGTGAGGAATGGCTTCAAAATGTCTTGGGGAAAGACCCTAGGCCTTATTTACTTTGAACTTATTCCTTGTGTTGTTCTCCCTCCTTAGCAGCCTCCAGTCTCAATTTTTATCTAATACTGGGTTACTTCATAGACTCTCTCTTGCTCTTCCAGTAGGTTTAGCATTTGTTCAATCTGTATTTGAATCAACTGTATTTGAAGTGTCCTGCAGGCTGCAAGGCATATAGTCCACTGAGAACACAGGAGGGAGAGACCTGGAGCCAGCTTTGTGTTCAGAGCCACTTCAAAGCATTTCAATTCTGTAGGCAAAATTTAAAGGGATAAGGAACTACAGTCCCAGCTGGGCTCTTTCTTTTGTCAGGAGGAGTAACAGTAAGAGGTAGAGCTGGGAGGAGAACTCGGGACAGTCATGCTTGCTGCTGCTGGAGGGGAGAGCACCGTTGGGGAGGGCTGATCTCAGCTGCAGTGTTTCCTCTTCCCCTGCACTAGTGGTCCTGACCTTGGACATGTTTTGAGCCAGACCTCAGAGGTAACTGGCCTGGATTCCAGGGATCTTGCTAAAGTAAAAAAAAAAAAGCAGATGCAAGTCTCCATCAGTATCCTTTGTGCTCATAATTGTTTCTTGCAGTCACTTGTAAAGACAAGCTTGACCCCAGGGTTTAAATAGTCTTTAGAGGTTCTGTGATCAAAATATTCAGGGAGCTGCTGAACTCCGAAGAGGTCCTTGTTGAGCACGTACAAAACGTAGTTGTATTAAAGGCTTAGTCAGTGACCAAATATAGAAGAATTTCCACAGTGGTACCATAAGGTGCAGCAGTGACCAAAGAAAGCCCCTGCCCTGAATAATTCACTGTGCAAAGCAGATGGCAAATAAAGACTATTTCAACCCAAATGACTAAAATTTGGCAAGATTTTATAACTAGCTTTGAATGATGTTTTACCTTAAATCACCAGTCTCACCTCTAATTGTGGCTATAAGCGATCTCTGAACTTGGCACTTTATGCATGTCACAGGCTGTGGACCAAGGCAGGATTTGCATCCTCAGCAGCAAACTGCAGGAGCATAAGTTCTGTGATGGATCAAACACATTCTTTACATTATCTTGCTGAACTAATAAGCTAGAAATGAGGCTTAAATATTTCTATGAGTTTGATGAGCTAAATATTACTTTATAATTTTCTTTTGAGAACACCTTTCCAGGCCTTCCAGAAAGCTGAAATTTGTTTAATTATTAGAAGTTCATTTTGGGCATATATTCTGCTTAAATTTCTTTGAGGGTTGGCAGGAAACTGTGCAGAAGGCAAATGAAACTAAATTACAATTTGTGGTTTGGTGCTCTTACAACATCTCAAACTCATGAAGTTTCAGATGGATTTATTGATACTTTGAAAAATATGTAAAAATAAATAATCAGCTGTCACTCTCCATATATGTACTCTGTTTTCTTTAACATTCTTATGTCAGATTCTATAAACTCCAGCAAGAATCTCTGCATGCTATGTACAGCTTGGCAGCTTTAATGACACATTAACACTTTTGGCAAAAAATGTTTTGAAAGCCTCGATATAACAAACAAATCCTTTGGATTTTTTTTTTAATAAAGTGGTTCAAGGTGGCAAGTTCCATGGAAAACATGTTTTCCAGAGGGCTGGGCAAGCAGCTGTAGGCCAGCCTGCTTCTGCTCTGTATAAAAATCCATGGTGAAAATATCTCTCAATAGTAAGGAAGTTAATACAGTAAATCAATTTACTCTGTCTACATATACATTTATAGTCTTTCACAGCAGCATTTTTTATGAATTTTTAATATGGAATTACTATTGTCTGGTTTTATTTTCCTCCCTCTCTCCTTGTCTTTAAGCTCCAAAAAGACAATGTTTATCTATAACAGAAAACTGGGATTCTGACCACGGTCATGCTTGTGCGAAATTCCATAAACAACAGAAAAGCTTTTCTGGACCATTGGTTGTGTGCTTGAAATCAGAGCTGGACTTGTTCATCACACAATAATAATGATGTTGAAGAAGCCAGGTATATTGAAAAAAATCAGATTTATAGATGACTCTTGGCTACGCTTCTTCTTGCTGCCAGGTGATGAGTGGATCTATGCTGAAGGAGAACAGTTTGAAAATTTGAATGAAAATTTTTGTGATTTACATTTATAAGATCAGTTTTGCACACATAAGTGTTTACAAATTCCTTTTTAAGTCACAACAGAGACTCCTATTGTGAAATTTATCTTTAATGTTGAATTAATATTAACTATGCTTAGTGTCTGGAGAAATAATTTGAGTGGGCATACCTTCTAGGACAATCTTTGCATTGTTTGTGACAGCTGAAAGCATAAAAATACTTTTTAAATTGTGAGTCTGTAAGTGCAACAGTAGTTCCTGATGCTGTAATATAACATTAATAATTAACAGTAAAAATAACTACATAAAATTTTTAAATTCATGTCTTGAGTTATGACAAAACTTGTTATGTGAGATGTTGTCTATAACACAGCTACCTGGCCTCATATTCAAATCATTCTTTTTATTCTCCCAATGTTCCTTGTCTGAAATGAAGTTGGTGGTCTTCAGCATCTTGTTCTGAACATAGCTGAGCTTGCTGAAGAGATTACCACCTCTGCCTTTCTTCTGTCTGTTTGCCATAGCTCCCACAACAGAAGTTACCACTACTTCAGTCTGTTGCATAAATTTTTTGTGTGTGTTACTCTCTAACCCACATTAGTCAAAATCAGCTGTGTTTGAAAAGCCCTATTCCCTATCATTTTGACAGGAGAGGAATTAGGAGGCAGCTACACGTGCAGTTACGCTGGCAAATCTGAGGGAGTGCTAATCTCTCCTTATCTCAGCTGCACTGTGAGGCAGCCATAACTGTAAAATTACTAGGCTAGATAGTATTGCCGGGTCCAAGCGTTGGCAAAAATCAGGAGTTTGACTCAAAATTCATGAGACTTAAAAAAAACAATACATTTGAAATTCTTTTTATTTGCCTTCTGCTTTTTGGAAAAGGCAGAGTTCACATTTCTAAACTTACTTTAGTGATTCTGAGGGCTAAGAATTAGTTTTGTTTTAAAATAAGATGAAGTGCAATAGGTAATTATTTGATTCCAGCCGCTATGGGTCAAACAAAAGCATCACCAAAGTCTGAGAGATGACATTAAATCGCTCAGGGTTGTGGCATAGAGGGACAAAGCATTCAAGGTAAAATTCTGAGGTTGCTCTAGAACGATCTTATGAGCTCCTGAAATTGCCATTTCTTTGGGAAGAAGGTCTTTCCACAAGAGTCATTATAGAATGAGGACTTCTGAGGATTTCTTTGCAAGCCAGATGGTACCAAGGACAGAAAGAGCCCAGTGAGGAAAATGTTGGAGAATGCAGTGTGAAGACAGTTTAGCAGATTATAGTACAGCCTCAAGCTGCTAAAGTGGTGCCTCTAAGGTGATCTAGGTTAGACTATGGTACAGAAGCAACATACTTCAAGTTATCCAGATATTTTCCTCTTAGGAAATTTCTCTACTTCAGAAAAGAAAAGAAAGCATGGACAGAGGCAGGGAACAGGTAGTTAAAGGCAACAGTGAAACACACTGTGCTAAAATTGTGATTCTTCTCAGAGCTCCAGCAAAACCCATTCTTGGATCATGTTCTGCAACCAAACTGTGTCTCACACACATATGTTTGGCTTTGTTTGTAAACTGCCCTGCTCTGATGCACTAAGAGCTCTCTTACTTGGGGCTGTCAGTCAAAAACCAAAGGAAGTCTTCCTAACCAGAAGCTACTTAACATCTCTTCTCAAAGGTCAGACTAGCTTTTCTGGGACCATGCTGTCTGAGGAATGAGAACCAATTTAAGTTTGATATCTTTGGAAACAGCATGTGCCTCTGCAGGCCAGTATAGATACACCACAGACCACCTACTTGGATCTTCTGCTAGGAGCTTGCAGCTGCATAGCCCCATTTTTGGCGTAGTATGAAGGGAGGAGCTAAAGAAATTTTAGAAGAAACTGAATTCATGGAGCTACCTGAAGTTTGAATGTGTGAGCCTCAGACAAAATTAAGCTCGGAAAGATATTACAACTTCAGCATTTTTAAGAGCTTTGGTGACTGCTGTGTTTCTGAGGATACATGTAGGAAGAATTTTTCTCTGTGATTATACTCATTCCATTTTGCAAAATTTTTATATGCAATGTAAAAATCTAGTGTAAAGGTGCAGTTTGCTGAGTACGGCTGAGTCCTTTTATTCCTATACAGTGCAGTTTATAGCAACCACACTTAAATTCTTACATTAGACTATTATCTACATGAATTAAAAAAGTGAAAATTAGGACTTAGATCTACATTTGTGCCTGGATAATACAGAACAACTGATGTTTCAATTGTGGTAGAGATATTCCCAGCTAGGGGTGTTCCTGAAACCAAGGACCAGTATCACAGTTCAGACTTTCGTTTCACTTATTACACAGGCAGCTTCCTTCTTTTTTTTAATTCGGCTGATGGATTTGGTCGTGAGAGAGACCAAGCCAAGGTCGGACAGTTACGATTATATGCATTTGCAGTGCAGATAACTAAAAATGAAAAGCTTAGACAAGAGGAAATAGTGACCACGTAAGCTGTAATATTTAAACATAGTGCTTTTGATTAGCAGCCTCTTTTAAAGAGCTGTTTAGGAAAAGGAACAATTCTGTGTACCTTGAGTTGTATTATTTTAGTTGTTAAATACAGATTTTTTGTTTGCGTCACACAACTCCAATGGGAATCCTTGTAGAAACTGGTGTTTGGAGATGCTGAGTAGGTATCTGAAGTGTTAACCTATACATGGATATGGCCATCTCATTTTAACTGAAAACTAAAGGAAAAAAAGTCTGATATACCATGAATGTCATTATGCATTAATGAAAATTTTGGTTCCGTGATTAAATAATGTGTTGTACAGCTGAAAGTAGATCTTTATAGAACAACATTTCTCCTCAAGTTGAAATTTTGTAGTGGAAGAGGCAAATTTTACACTGTAATTGTAAACCTTGGAAAGTAGGGTTTGTAAGAGAAATGCTAACAGACTCTTTACTACCATGTCACTAACAGAAACTATATAATACATGCATTTAATTGGATAGTTAATAAATATTGCCCTTTCTCCAAGAGATTCTGAGAGTCATACACGCAGTGAAGTGACTTTGAACGAGAAAAGATGTGGAGGATAAATAGAGAGTTTTTACTATCCACTGAAAATACAGAGAAAGAAGAGAGAGGGTTATTAATAATTCTGTTTGTGTATGTGATATATAAACATGATAAGCAGAATGAATGCAATAATAAATATATATTCTTTCCTCTGAAGTGTTAGTCAATATATAATGAGAGGGTTGGTGCATTTTGGAGTAAATTCATGGTTGAAGTTAATTGTGTTGTATTTATAGCCCATAGAGGTGGTTCTCATTTTAGATCAGGACTTTCCTTGGTAATGTACTAATAACCACAGGTTCCAAGAGGCTAAACTGAGACAAATACAGAAGAATTCAAAACAAAACATGCAGGGGTTCTACATAAAAGTCACTGAATGGAACAGACAAGCTCCTTAAGACAGAAGAGACGCACACTTGTGTAGAAGGGAGGGATTGTACTTACTTTCAGCTATTTTTACTTTACTTTATCCTTTCCACTTCTGAATAGTATATTCAGGGCATTCTGAATTTGCAGTAATATGTGTATTATATATTATTAGAACCTGATCCATGGTTTATTTGAATTTCAGGTGAGACAGAGAAATTGTGAAAGAACATGTTTTCTCTTTTCCAGGAAGAAACATATTTCGTTGTTGGAATTAGTTGGTAACTGGAAGTTAGATGCAGCCTGATGAGCTTGAGACATGTCTGTTCTCTGCATCTTGTTTGAAATTTAATGTCTTCCCCAAATATATTAAAATGGAACTCAGGAAGACATATGCCCTTGCTTGCAGAACTGACTCTGCCCTGGGCTTCTGCTTTGATTGCCTCTCACAATATGTTTCTTGCTCCATTCTGAAGAAATACAATGGATATTGCCCGACTGGCAGAGTTCCAGTAGTTGCATATGTGCTGGGCAGCCTTCTTCTGTCATCCAGAGTACAGTTTTGCTTGTGGTCTGTGGGGAAATATTGCAATAAACTGATACAGTCTCATGGCTGAATTCCTATCGTGTTACTCATTTTATTCAGGCAAAATGCCAGTTTACTTGAGTGGGAATTATGCCTGAGTGGGAACTGAGTATAAGGACTTTAAGGTTTTGTGTTTGGAGAATAGAACAAGGCATTAAGCCATAGAGATATACTTTTCTGTTCATTAAAGGAGGCTTTTTTATTTTATATTTTCAGTGAAATTCCTCCACTATTCAAAAGGGAATGTAAGTAAATGAGTAATTTTTTCATTGTTAATGATAATTTCCATGAATTACAATGGAAAGGAAGATCTCTGAGAATGACAAAAGAAAACCTGAATTGGAGAAAATCCCACTAACAATGTTGATATTGTCTGGAAAAAAGTCCTTTCCTTGAGCAATCCCAATTTTAAATTTATCCCTATGAGGAAACCCATGTATCTAAGTTACACGCTGTTTAATTCTGTTTTATGCAAGCATAGTATGCTTTAGACTTTTTAATTTAAATATTTCAAAGAACCAATTTATGGCAGAGGTGTTACTTTCCTTGTTAAGTACATATTATGCATTTTTTATTACGATTTTGCTACAGCCAAATGTCTTAAAATGCCTGATTCACAAACCACTTCACTGCTCTTCAAGAATGAAAAACAAAGAGTATATACTCAGAACGTGACTTACCTTTTGAAATGTTCTAAAGCCTTAGAAATCAGAGTAATTTAGACCTGGCTCTTATTTTTAGGTTTCAGAGTATTTTGGCATTTAGTTTATTTGGTTTGATGATTATCATTTGATGTAGCTGTGGTTATTTAAAAATGCTGTCTCCATGACAGCCTTGTAAATGAACCTTTTGAGTCATACAAGCTCTAAAAGAGAGCTTCACCGAAAAGCTTGCAAATGAAAACATGTACAATTTCTTTGATTGTGGGAATACCACATGGCTTAACCCATGGTTACCACTGAGTAAAAGTGATTCTGACACTGTATGTTTCCACGTGATTCAGGAAGAAAATTGATCCATTAAGTGATGGTCCCTAAAACTGATGCACCTTAGGAAATAGAAATGTTTTTGTAGAAGAACTGCGAAGATTCAGAGGAACGTCCCAAACTTGGCTGGTAACAGAGAGAGAGTGATTTGCTATTCATGACTGAGCACTCACAGTTAGTTGTCCTGGAAAAAATTGGTCATGCTGGATGGGACTGGCTCAGATCCTGAACTTCAGCTAAGCAGCTCTCTTGTAGATTTGTTACCCAGGATGTCAGGCTGAGTATTTCTAAATCTCTCTGGTCCAATATCCTATCTCTAACTGGCAGCAACTGCATCAATGGATGTTATAAAGAACTCCAGGACAGCAGTTTAATCCAAAATTTTTTAGGCCTTGTGTAGACAGCAACATAAATTTTGTGTTTAGAGAACAGGAAACCTAAGTTGAACTTTGCCTTCAGGACATGCTAAACTGGTCATGTGCTCATCTCGGCCAACATGTATAATCTGCTAATTGGCTCACATTAACTGAGGCATACTAACATTATGCTTTAGACAAGGCCTTCCAGTTGATTCATATCCAGCAGTCTGATGAAGTACACTGATCGTTTTAATTGGGTACTGAATATTTTATCTGATATTAAGTATATTTCTACCCATGTACATTTATAATTAACTTATTTTAATCCTGCCAAACTCCTGTTTTCAGGGGAAAGAGTTGGGGTTTTTTGTCTGGCACGGAGTTGCAGTTATCAGTTTCAAATTTGTTTTTGTTTAATTCCACTGATCTTCCTCTAGCTTTTGTGTTATGACAGAGAAATATGAAACTGTAGAGTTATAATGGAAGGAAGAGACTTCCCATTCCCCCGTATAGATGGCTGTGTAGTAGTTGCCCACTATGTCCAAGCCCAATTTTTTTTCATTTTTTTACTAGATGTAGTGCTCCATGTTCAGAGAAATTGTATTTTACTTGGACTGTTTTTAAATCTTTACACTCTGTTAAGTTAAACAGTTAACACTTACTATTGACCAAACATTATTAATTGAAATATCATCTCATTAGGCCTAAAAATGATTCAAAAATGTGTAAAAACAAAACTGCTTGACCCTTTCACATTATCAGGTTGCCCATTATTAATCAGACCAGGCGATGGCAAGTTTGTAATAAGTATCAATAAACATTACTCTTTACTATGCAGTTGTAGGTGAAGACCTTAACCAAAACTAAAGTGTCATTGTGCTAGATGTTGATTAGGTATATGGGGTGAAGTTATTCTGTGCTTCAAGAGTTTACAGTCTTAATTAACAGAGCCAACAATCTCAGCTGGAAACAGCTCAAAGAAGTTACGGTGTATTCCCAAGGTCCTATAATGGAACGTTAGCAAAAGAGAGAAACTTATGGAAAAAACCTGGTGTATGCTTTCAAGATAAGTTTGTGCTACAGCAGAGGCAAGGTTTTAACCACAAAGGAAGATTATTTTGAGTATGACTGTAGAGTTTTCTTATGATTAATTATGCTGATAGAGTCCACTAAGAACATATGAAGGAAAGTGAAACAGACTTTTCTTATTTCAGTAGACTACTGACATGTAACTTTAGCTACCAGAGAAATTGAATAATTAGCTGCAAACAGTCTCTTGTCTATATGAAAAGGAACACAAAATTATAAAGGAAAAACTGAACTGCAGGTCAATAGTGAACAACAGTGATTGAGGTAGCTCTGATAGAAATCATAAATAAGAAGGTGGCTCAGAAAACATCTGGAATTCCAAAATTGACACTCCATATTTAAGTAGTCAAAGATCACAAATTTTGTATTCATTTTAGGGTTTTATCTGAAAATCTTCATTGTTTAAATTCTGTGGATTAGTGTTTTCTGAATTTAAAATGTCTTTTCTCACTGATTGTAAAAGATTCTAATGCAATTATGTTTCATCTGTATTTTGCATATAGAGTGAAATAACAGTGAGAAACGTAGAAGGAAAGTAAGTATCTAGGAGGAAGCATTGGCAGAAGGGCAAATGGAGAAATTTAAAGTGGAAAGGAGAACAAGCTTCTGAACCATTAAAATGATCAGATTCTAGAATAGCCTTCAATGTGCCAAAAAAGGAGGAGAACACCCCCCCCCACAAAAAAAAAAAAAAAGACCCCAAAAAAATCCAGTTTATAAGAAAAAAATATTTATAGGGGATGCACGGGGAAGCTAGCACTGTGGGCAACTCAGAGTTACCTTTTTAGTTAACATGATCTGTTCACCTCTTCACTTGAAATGTATACATAATCATCCTTGATAGTTGTTTACCTAACCTTCAAGATAGTGCTTTGCCTAGTTAACTTGGTCCATTTTTACAAGTCTTATACATAGCAAGATTTCTAATATTGAAAAAATCTTTTTTTCTGCAAGTTAACAGGTTGCTTTTGTCCTCTGGGCCCAAAGCAGTCTTGCCTACTATCTTTATAATAATTTCTTTTTATATATATGGGAAGGCTTTCGTCATGCTCCTCCTTCATTTTTCTCAATTCTAAACATATTCAGTCCCTTCAGATTTTCTTTACGGTAGATGTTTTGCAAACTTCTTACTGGTTTTGACACTTCTGCAGATTTGGTCTACGTCTTGGTTAAACAGAGTGCCCCACATGGACACAATTTATGCTGAGGATTCTCCATTCCTAGTTGAGGAGAAAACTCTTTTCCTGTTGAGATACTTCTGTTAATAATTCCAGGTTGACGTTGTCATTTCTTGCAGTGCCAGCATTGGTTCATTCTCAGTCTGAGATCTACTGTAATCCCCTAAACACTGCATGCAGTACTAGCATAGCCAATTATTGCTCACTGTAGATGTCTGCACTTTTTTTTTTATCCCTGTATGAAGCATTTCACAGTCTTCTCTTTCTGTTTCCAGGCCACTCTTCTAATTTACTAAGGTTGTTTTGAATTGTAAGATCCTTCTTGCCATTCCTCCCAGATTTTATAAATTTATTCTTTATTGTGTCATTCAAGCTGTTAATGAAAATTTTGGATATTGCTGGATTTGGGAAAAGCTCCTTAGGCACAGTATCCTAAGTGTTGAATTAATAGTCTTTTAGTCAGTTGTTTCCTTTTCTGTACTAATTTATTTAGATCATATTTCCACTGGATTTTAGTCACTAATTCTCCAAGTTTTCTGGATTCTTCTTTTGTGAATTCCATTCTTCTACTGATACTTTCTGGTTTTCCCTTGTTTTTCAAATGGCACTTTTCACAGTAACTTTCAAATTACTTTGCACGTTCAGATTTTCAATCAGATCGAACTAATCAGAATTAAATCTGAAATAGCTTTGTCCTTAGTTACCATCTTCATCTAAATCCAGAGTCTTTGGTGCTGTCTTCCAAGGAAATGTTGGACAGCTCATGTCCTGCAGCATTGTTAATCCAATAAATTATATCTTTGTTACCATTTGGTCCTGGGCTCTCCTCTTTATTAACTGTTCACAAAATGACTCATCTGCCTATTCCTGATGTAGTGGTCAGAATTAATAATACTGGGCTACTCTGCTGTGTTATTAAATCGATTAATCAGTTTTCTGCATTATCAGTCTATCAGCTCTCACCAAGCCTAAATTATCATTGTAATCTCTCCCACTTCGTGTCTAAATGGTTGGTGTGGCTGCCCGTGTTGTACACAAAAAGCCAATGAGAACATGGACAGAGCATTTTTTTACATGCCGTCCTTCCCATATGAGAAAAAATCTCACCTATTTTGCATTGCTACATTTGCCATTTACTGTTTTAAAAGTAAAGACAGGTGGGAAGAACCCTGGGGAAGAATCTTGAGAAGCATATGTATTTGCTTCTGAAGGGCAGGTGCAGGCAAGCATCTCTCTGGTATGAAATAAGAATGAGGTTCCAGAAATATTTAAGAAACAGATGGTGTGGCTTGAGATCTGCAAGACACTGGACTATTTTCTCACTGTTGGGGCACTGTCCTTCTTTAGGATGGTGTAGCTGACAGCCTCCACAATGAAGTCTTAAAAAGCATAATTAAAGAAGTGATATTGGAATGAGCAAAGATGATGTAAATTGAGCCCTGGTTTTGGGTGATATTAAAGACACGTTTTCAAGTCATCGTACTATCATATTGCAGTATTAAGATGAAAAGAATATTGAAAAGATTGTACAGACTAAAACTGTTGAATCTGGGCTTCAATAAGATAAATTTCCCTCAAAGTAATCTAACATTAGACACTTGGGAGCAAAAAAATACCCCACTCCAAATCCCACAACCCAACTTCACCACCAGAACAATCCAATCTATTTCCTTTGAAGGGTTTGCAAGCAAACAGGTATTATTTTTGTGCTTGAACAACTGCAAGTAAAGTGAGTTATAAACACAGTCTGAACAAAAATGGACTGGAAAAATTTATTTTCATTGCCCGTACAAAAAAAAAACAGACAAGCAAGGTAATTTTTTATTTTAGCCTGACTTAATCCCTTTTAGTCTACTATACCTTGTTGTATCTTTTTAAAATCTTTAAATTAATGGTTACCTAGGTAGTCCTGTAAATTTAATATTTGCTGTCCCTCGGTTGGGGTTTAGGTTCATGCCTGGTGCTCAGGATCCAATGAGCACACAGAGTCAAGATCCACCTTCTAACCTTTAATGGAGTTCTGTACAGAAAAGGGTGCCAGGTGATAATTCACAAAGCTAGTACACCTCTTCAGAGGGGTTATAGGTTTTTATGCAGTTTACAACAAAGAAAAAGTTACACAAAACTTGTTCATTGGTCACCTTTTGATTGTAAAACTAACGCCCTTCTATGCATACTCTGATTAGTGGCCAGGTTCATTATACAAAGGTGGTCTGACATCAGCACGTGAGGTCTCCTCTCAGTGGTGTGATTTTTACCATGCTAATTAGTCTTAGGTTACCTTCGGGCAGCCCACTTCCCCCTCTCCCATCTCCTTAATCAGGAGGTGATTCATCCTTGTTGGCATTAGCTCATTCCTGTTTTGTCTTGTGTTATCTTGTGACTTTTTACTTTGAGGACCCCATATTTTATTATAACTGCTGTAATAGGAATCTTGACCATTTACTTAATGTTAAGAAACTACTGCTTAAATGGCTCTATTATTGAAAATAAATGCATATTTTCAGTAGTTTAGATATCAGGTGTCTTCATAGAACAAGTGCATCTTCCTACACCCATCACCATTGTTGTTTAGTGACAATGTTACTTTGAATCAAACTGGAAAAAAGAATTCCCTAAACTTCTTCCTATTAAAGAATAATGTTAATTGGTTAGTGTATATAGAAGAAGGTTATATGGCCCATTGGCTTTATATAGATTGAAATGCTAAGCAGGGCTAAGTAGAAGCATCAGTAGGGAATAGAGGGTAAGCGCTCATCAGTTTTATGTTCTCTTTCCATTTACTGCTTACCCCTTACAGTGTTTTACAACTAAATAAACAAAGTTTTCTTGGGCTCTTCATAAATAAAAATGTATTTTTGCTTTTGTTGACTAGCCTGCCAGGTCAGTTGTGAGAGAAATAACACCTACAAAGAGGATGCCTAGGGGCAAACAAAGGAAAGGTATTTGATAAGAAGAATCACCTGAGAGTATCCAGGCTAAGAAAGGGGATCACTATTCAAGACCTTTTTTGAGTCTGAGAGACAGCCATTTTAATGGCAAAAAGATTGTAGACATTTGTAATAGAGATGGTATCTTGGAATGTTTGCTAAATGTGTCAGTTCCACCAGAGGAAAATGATGCAAAAATTGAGGGTAAGATCAAGGGACAATAACTACATGTTGATTTAGTGTAGATGAAGAGGTCTGATTTACTGAAGAGTACAAAATGAAAATGAAGGGGGGATGTGTGCCACTGTGTTTAAAGGAGTCAAGGAGATACCACAGTTAATGAGCTACTGATTGCCCACAGATTATCATATTAAAAATAAATAAATAAATAAAATTTTTCTTTTGCAGTTGGGATAGTTTGGAGTACACATTTGATCGGTTACAAGAATTCGTCTGGTAGATGGTAAAATTTGGAACCATGGTAACTCATCCTATATGATTTCATGCAAGTTTCCACTAGAGTTATTTCTTCTTTACTTGAGCATAAAATCAGAATTAAGCTTTCTTATCTGTACTTGAAAGACACTAATGATAGTCTAGGGACTTATTCCTGTTCAGATTAAGGTTTTCTCCCACCTTCAGAAGGACAATGAAGCTTTCAGCTAAATATAAATATAACTCATCCAGTGTGGAGCATGGTTTATCTGAGTACAGGACTTTTTCTGTTGGCTGTATCCTGCTGAATACGTTTTGCAAAACATTCTCAGGCTTCCTAACAATGTCCTACTGAGACATTCTACGCAACTTGTGGGGTCTTAGATTGGAACTTTTCTTATTATTGTCCATAGTTTAAAAAAAAAATTGTAATTAAAGAATCTAAGCTTTTAGGAAATGCCTTTATATGATGCTTAAAAATAAGGCCTAGTCCTGGTCTAAGTGAAAGTCAGTGGGGAAATTACAAAGGCAAATTAAAATGAATTCTAAATTTTTTTACTCTGTTAAAATAGAAAGCCACCCTTTGAAATACCACTTATTATGGCATCAGAAAAAAAGCTTCTAATGTTAATTTGTGAGAGCTGGGGAGGATGTAGCAATTCTAGCTACCCTAGCTTCATAGTTCGATTTTCTCATTCTGCAGTCAGTCCACCAAGATGATGGGTTTTATTCAAGCCTATTATGAGGAAGCTTTCTCACAAAGAGCTGGCATTGGAAGTTGTGAAGGACCTGACGCATTATAGCCGTTTGCTGTCTCTAAAATGAAAGATACAACCGAGTTCAACCAATACTTGCCTTTTCCTTGCAACCACCAGAGAGCGATTGTGTGGTATACACACAGCTGGTACTAATGGCAGATTCCTTTCTCAGTGCTCTGCTGGGAATCCAGCATAGATGAATCCCCTGGAATTATGTGATTTGCTGGTACAGCATTTTCCTTGCATCTCAGGAAACATTTCTTGAACATCAGAGCACAGATTGAGGTGTGCTAAAAGTTAAAAGAGGTCATGATCAAAGAGGAAGCACTGGAAAATGGAAGTAACTTTCCCAAAATTAGTCTTCTTATTTTAATCTCTGCTTATATATTTATTTTTTTTTCTTCTGTCTCTGTCCCTGCAGAAAGACTTCCATCCTTCTTGGAACTCTCCAGAGCCAAGTTCAGAGATCAGTCACAATCACTCTAACATTTCCTGACTATTTTTCCTCTATTCCTAACTTAAGAGGCTGGTGTTGTGTTTTTGGGCCATAACTCCCACTGGAGTATTAAAGTGTACAAAGATAAAGAATCAAGACGAGAGGTAATTGATGTTCTTAATAAACTCCTATTCTCCTTTCTATTAGTGAGAAATGATTTTTTTTTATTATTATACTGTATGTCAAATATATAACATGTCATACCTTGGTGTATAATTGTTGTTTAATTGGTGTTTTATTCCTTCCATTGAAAATTATGTCAGGAATAAAATGTCAATATTCCTCTTGTAATTGACAGCTCATTTCTGTCATGTATTAAGGAGGATTAAAACATCAATTTAATGATGAAAGTGTGACATTTTAGATATTTGACCCAAGCTTCAAATGATAGAACAACTCGTGGGCGGAGGAACGCTATTCCTCTTATAGAAATGATGTTAATTAGTTGTAATATTTATATGAGAAAAGAAATAAAAGAGAGATGGGGAATTTGCCCTGTCAAAATGTTTGCTATTTAATATCAGTGTTTGGCAATTGATTATTAAAAAGGCATAGACAGAAAAGTTTACAATAAGGGGACTATATAGATGACCTGTGTAGCAGTTGGTACCTGGAAATTCTTGGATTTTGTCCACCAATCTGTTTGTTGAATCCTCTGTTCTTCCAGGTGGCAAGGTTCACAGCTTTTAACCCCTGCTTTCTTCTCAGATGGAGAAGGTTACAGCAGGCAAGAGACAACACTGCATGCTCTCATGTCTGCACTAGGGATTTCAGTATCTACTTCCCTGCAAAGCACTCATGGAGGTGGAGTGAACCACAATTTGAGTAGCTGAACCTTCCTGTCCAGGAAGCTAAATGTCTGTAAAACATATTCTGTGTCACTTTACCTCTCAAAATGTTTGGCCAGGATTTTTCGGCTTTAAAATGGCTGAAGATAACTGGTGGAGCATTTCTTGATGAGTTTCAGCACTTGATCAGAGTGAAGGTAGGGATAGGTGAAGCATGGATGACAGAGAAAAGGTCATAGTAGACCTCTCATAGAAGATAGAGTAGATCTGTGTTGGACTTTTCTGATGGGTCTGTCCAGCTGCCTGAGAATGACAGCCAAATTATAGCTGCTGCTCTCCAAGCAAAGTCCAGATGTGAAGGAAGGCTGGAGCTGATGTACTGTTTTCCTTTTGCTGTATTTGGAAAACCTGGTAAAACATCAAAAGACTGAATTTTCTGTCCTGTGTTATAACAGCTTCTCAGTTCCTTTTTGTCACTTAAACTGCTTGAATTCCAAACATTTTGCAAGTGCTTGCTAGTGATATTCAGGTGCCCCTATACTGTTGTTTTATCTGCCTCTATATGTAAACTCTTCCTCACTGCCCAGATCTTATATTCCCCCTTCCTATATCCTCTAGCAAAATTTCATAATCACCTTCATGCCTTTTCCCAGATGCCCTCCTCTGCATGCTATGATCTCACTAGGTTCATCCTTGCACATTAAAACCTCTCTTAAAGATATAGGGTTTTGTGCTGCATACATTGAAGCCAAGGGACCTAGGTATCAATCGCCTATTGCTGTTCCATCTTGTCACTTTCTGTAGTGATCTGTTTTTGAATGGGGAACAGCCTGGAAAAAGGACCACCACTGAGAGGGTATTATGAAAGTAACTGTCCTCTCACAAGTACTGCTATAAATCAGCAGTCGATAACTAATGACGATGGAAAGAAGAATTATCTGTTGTATGCCTGATCCTTCAAGTATATAGTGAGGTAAACTGTCCTTGCTCATGCAAACAGCTCTACGGATTTAAACAGAAAAGAGTAGCTGTGTAGAATCCCATTTTCCCTTAACATGTGACATGCCAACAGCCTGACCCAGAGCTCACTGGAAACATTAGGAGTCTTTGTGTTGACGTAAATTCATTCTGTCTTAGACATGAATAAAAAAACCCATAAAGGACATTCAAAATTTGTGCTTGGTGACTGTTATTGATACAACCAATCTGATTGCCTATCAGAGCCTGAGTTGTAAACAAATACAGACCACAGGTGTGTATTTTTTGGAATTAGCCTCAAATGTTCCAGTTACTTGTAACTTGAATCTGTAGTTGCAGGCCAGCACTACACTGAGTTATGTGTGTTTCAAGAACCCGTTCCAAAGAGTTTACTGTCACTGCAAGCAGTTTTTCTGTTACCTAAAACCTAGGCTGTAAAGATTTTGTTGTTCAAACAAACCAGCGCAGAAGTCTGATGATTGCATGTGACCACCATACGCAGGTGGTCAGGCTAGTTCACGGCAGAGATCCTGCTAGTCTCATACTCTTAAGAATCATTCTTCACTGTATTGCAAGTGACACCTTTGTGAAAGAGTTATAATTTTTCCCCTCATAGAACTTACATTTCTGAAGAAATCTTGTCAAAACATAATTGTAATTACGTAGCACAACATTTTGTAGATTTAAAGATATTTTAAAACTTATTACATTTCTGAAGCTTCCAGATTTGAAGCTACAGACATGTGTAACTACATTACTTTTGTCTTTTCAGTTCTCAAGGCAATTGTTTAACCTGTTTAGTTTCACACCAACATTTATCCTCTGATTCTCCTCATAGTACTACTTCTCAATGAACACATATTTTAGTAAAGTGTTGTCAGTATAGATATAACCTTGTATAGATATAACCACTAATAATGCATAGACTAAATCATCCCACTTACATACCACACTTATGTATCTTGCCTTTTCTGTATGTATACTGAAAAAACCCAATGACTAGATAATAGGAGACAAAAATAACTAAAAAGAAGAGAGACATATCTCTCGTCTAAACAAAACAGTGTATTTTTAATTGAAATAACATTCAGTAGAACTGAACATCAAAACATTTAACTTTTTCAAAGTTTCCAGCATTAAAGAATTAAGATGAAACACAATTAGGAAACAGAAAACTGCAACATTGTAGAGGATGGTCACTTTTTGTATGTCATGTGGCTTTAAAAACAAGTCAGATAAATGATGATGCCATTAAAACTGAACTAATTAAAGAAAGCTTCTTTTAAGAACTCATTAACTGCAACCTCATTTGCATAATGATGCATATTAATTAAGTTTTAATGAATCTGAATTTGCACCAAGCCTATTCATGTTGGCTTTGAAACAAATTGAACAAATTAGTTAAAAGCTTTTTGGAATCTACTTTTCACACCAAACAGGATATGAATGCAATCATCTCCACAAAAAAGAAATATTTTTCTTTTAATTTAATTCAAAGGTATGCAGACCCATCTATTAATTATTTTTAAATGCAATAATTTCCACCTTTTCTTTGCAAAATCAACAGTATTACTCATTCTTGAGCGGCATATATTATAAATGTATGTTGTGGGATAAAATCATTACAGCCAATTTATTGAAAATAAGGTGGAAACATTTGACTTCAGGGTGCATTTAGTTTACTTAATACATGGATTTCAATTCTATTGGTAACCTTTAGGCATTTTGGCTGTCTGCAGAACAACCACTAAAATGGTATTTTTTATGTTGCTATCAATTTTTCAGGATATATGTAAAATGCTAAATTGCTCTTATAATACCCATTTCCTAATGTAAGATTTCACAGCGTCATAAGTCTTATAAGTATTATAGGGGGGAAAGAATTTCAAAGCTTTTAAAAGCTGTGTGTTCTTGCTTTGGTGTTGTTGGATCTTTTTTTTTTTTCATACACACAGGCATACACACAGAAGAAGCAGAATCCAATTTTAACAAGTTTGCTTTCAGCTCATAATAAAAACAAGAATTACAGCAGAAACACTATTGATTTCCTTATACTCCATTGTGTCTTCATCAAGAATGAAGAGATTTATGTAATTACTGCTCCATCTTTTGTTGTTAGAAAGCACTTTTTTGTAAGTCAGCAGATACAAAGGCTGGAATGCTTTTATTGTTGAGATTAAAAGATCATTTTTTCTCCTTCCGTTAAACTGTTTTTCTGTGATAGGTTCTTCAGGGAGGTTGACAATTAGGAAGATACTATACATTGAAACCCCACAGTTTTTATCATCATTTTCCCAGCATTTTATCTTGTCACCTTCTTTTCTTATTTAAAAAAACAACCAAAATACATTGAAACACCCCCAAACCACACTCCTCTCTAATTCTCTTTTGTTTCATTGTCCATGGTGGCATCCACTGACATTAAGCTGATACTAATGCAGTTTCCTGCAGCAAAGTACTATGAATCCTGTTATACTTACTGGTACAAAATAGCAAGATGTTGTATTATCACTTGCTAGTGATTTTACTTTTTGGTTTTCCTTCCCCTGACATCAACAATTTATCCTTCCCATTCATTAATAAAGTTAAACTTGAACATTTAGTATCTGACAGATTTGAGGACTATGTTCTAGAATTGTGTTTTCAGTGGTGCAAATCTCTCCTGAGTGTCCATTCCCCTAGCGGAAGCTAGCTGTACTGTAAAAGGCAATGAACCTACTGCCGACATTTTAAAGATCTGCATTACTGGGTTATAGAGGCAAAGAAATGCTTGGTTATATTGTGGTTACTTGCCTCATAGTTAATGAAGTAACTCTATGGAAAACTTGGGAGTGGAAAAAGAAATATGAGTTAGATCATGATTGTGAAAATGCGAGAGACATCTCAATTTTCTTTGCATTTATTATCAGAATTTCTACAATATAACCCCCCTTTTCCCATAGGTTTCAATTTAAGAAACACATTGTCTTAATTTGCGTATCATTGTCCAGGGTAAGAATGTCACCAAGGCTAAGGGAAATGCTGACTTCTCTGTGATTTTGAGGGCAATGGTTACATTCTACAGTCACTTTAGAAGAAGACATTTCCCCATTTTTAACCTTTTTTTTATTCTTGTACTTTTATAGTGTACTGTAACTTGAAAACAAAATGAAGCTATTAAATATTTTAAGTACCATCTGATTTCCAAATAGGAATAAATTTTTATGAGATCACAACCTGGAATAAAGAAAAAGAATTGCTGTAAGTTATAGAGTCATAATTCTTTTGAATTTTAGGATCCTAGATTAACCAGTGAACATTAACACCATTATAATAACCTATAATTAAAAAAATAATAAAGGCAGTTGGGACCTTCCATTATGGTCTCTATTTAAGTAGACAGATATCATTACAGATAATAGTTCTATATATGCCAGATATGCAGTCACCCTAACCTATAGGCTGTTATTGTAACCTGTCATGTAACCCAATGCTTTGTATGTTACACTTGAATATTCATGTTTCTGGGCTTAAAGATATTAAGCTTCTTGGAGACATAAAGCACAATTTGCAAGGGATGTTTGCTTTTGTTCAAAATTACTTTTAATCTTATTTATCTGATTGCAGGAGGCTTTTCCTTTGGGAAGTGTTTTGTGGGTTTTTTTTTTTTAAATACAAATTTAGTGTGCAGAGCTGGTTTCTTTGGGGGAATTTTGACAGAAAGTGTCTTCCTTGGGGGAGGTCAAGAGTCATTGGTATTAAACTAGACAAGCTGGTAGTGCAGTGTTAATGGAAATGGAAAGCAGATGTTTGGTAATTAGGGGAGATGTGAATGACAAGGCTTGAGAGGTACGGTACATGCGCTAGCTGGCACAAAGCAGCTGTTGTTACCGATTTCACTGTCAGAAATGTACACAAGTCAGACCATCCCCTGCGAGTTTGCCATAGCAGTGACAATTAGAAAAAATTGTATTTGATTAAAATAAGTAATATATCATACAAAGTAATTTTTGTAACATTTAGAAATGGCCTGGGTTAAATCCCACGAAAATAAACTAGATGTAAGCAAAGCTTGCTGAATTGACAGTCCTTAAAAGTAGTGAAAGTCACGATGAGTATTGACAATTGATTCTAAGGCTTTCTAGCCCAACAGAGAGAAAATAAGATTATTTGAGCTTCTGCAGGGTAGAAAATAATATATTTGATATTTGAAAATTAAGACAAATTCATTTTTCTAACAATTCTATTTTTAGCAGAGAATATTCTTATTTTAATTTACTGGTGTTAATATATTTATTTAACAGACTTTTCGTTCATCTTTCATTCATTTTCTATTAACACAACTTTCGTTCATCTTTTTGTTGTGAATTATTTACTATAAATTTTATGGAACAATTTTTTTATTGTTTTACTGTCAGAAAGCAATTCAGTTGAGATGGACTAGTGTAAACTGTGATGATAATATATTTGTTATGGCTGATCCTAGGTACCCGTTCCCCGTTAATTTAAATGAGAATTATACCTCCAGTTTGCATTAGATAGCTTCAAAAACTTCTGTGGTAGGTGCTGTGCAAACACAAAAATTCATGGTCTCTCCCTGTTTTTACTTGTCTCATACTGTTTGAGAGCATGAGAAATAAAACCTAAGGAAGAGTATACCCTTTAGTACTGTTCAGTAATGCCTGTAAATGCATCAAAATGAGTTCGAAAAATGTTCTGTTTGTATGGGGTTCAGCATGTTTATGCCTGGATGGAAGGGTTGTTACCTCAGCCATAAAAAAAGACTGAGCTCATCTGTAGTTTAATACAGTTTTCATTCTTCCTCCATTTGAGGTCCACGGTGTTGCAAGCTGTATTAAAGGATTGAAAAGGTTCCAGCCTTTCAGACATTAAGCTACACTCCATCCAGCTCATCACTGGTGGCTGCCTTGATTAAAGTAAGATTCCTTCTTCTTCATTAATGTTGAGAGTGAATGTTGAAACTCCTTTCCTCTTGGCAGTGTTTTCCCTTTATCACTACAAAAAGCTATAATTTTCTAAGCTAAATTCTGGTGATACTAATTTCCAGTGTCCACATATGCCTCAGATAGGTTTCTAAAACACTTTGGGGAACACTGGATGTGAAAGATGGTGCAATAAAATGTACATCTCTTTATGACTAAATGCTATCTCAAGATTTCATTTGATAACTTCCTTTGTGTTAAAGAAATGTAATGGGCCAAAATATTAGAGATGATTTCTTGATGCATTGTTGTTAACTTGGTTCTTGCATAAGGGGTATCTGAATTAGATCTCTTTGTATACTTGCAATTAAATTTAATTATGTCTGAGTATGTGTCTTAATTCATCTATCCATTTGTGAATGAAAATTTCTTCCCATCCATAGTAAAGTCTATTAAAAGTATTAGCTTTCATAAATGTGATTTAAAGATTTTAGAGCACTTTTTTTATTTGCTTGAGAAAATAATTCCCTCTCCCTGACATGTACACACATGCACCGTCATGCACACATACTTTCCATGTAGTAATTTTACCATTTTATTTCAGAGATCTCCAGGGAAATCACAAAAAAAAACCCAAAACAAAACAAAAAATTCATTTCAATATAAAGAAACAATCTCTTTTCTTTTAGGAAAGGTTCATTTCTGAAGTTTGTTATAGCATACAAGTTTAAGTGACACTAAAACATGTTCCCTGAGTGGAAAATAATCACTTTTCTTTGGACATGTCAAAAAGCATAATATATTTGCAATTGTAGACATTCAAATTCTGATAGAAATTGCAACCTCTACTTTTAAATTACTTAATTCCTTATTTTAGTTTTTCACCCTCTTCTGCTATATAATTTTATATTATCATGTAGGGGCAAATTCTGCCTTTAGATGTGCCCCTGTAGCTTCCATTAACTCAAATGGTGTTCTTTATCCTAAATCAAAGCCAAATTTTGGCCAATACTGTACAACGTTTTCCTCTTATATGTTCAACAAAATGCAATGTTAATTTTTAAAAAAGGGGGGAAAAAAGTGGTTGCAATACAATTGAGTGAAGAACACATAGTTTTAGGCTTGTGGATTATAAATTAAAGATCAAATGGTTGTTGACTACTTTATGAGAGTTCCCTGTTCAGTCAATGGCAATTTTGCCTGAGAAAGCCTTCACTGTTGGACTTTATGACTGCCTTTAATATGGTTGTGCTTTGTTAAGCCAATTGAACAATAGAATCATAGAGATTACATCTAGAAGGAATGTTAGATCATCTAATCTTCAGTGTGTCCTATAATCCCTTTTTAAATATATCTACAGATGGTGTTTTAACACCTTTTCTTAGTGGTGGTTTAGCTGTTGGATTGTTCTTACTGCTGACTGAGCTTATTTCCTTTTAATTTTGAGCTGTTTACTTAAAGAATTATTGGTCAATTTGAAATTAATCTTAAATAAGAATGAAATTAAAGTTAGAATATGTCAAATTGGAGGCAAATCCTCCCTCTCTAGCCATGAGAGCAGAAAGCCTGAGATCAGATCTTCATGTAGTGTAAGTTGCAGTAGTTGCACTGCATGTGATGAAGCTATTGTGCAATGACAGAACTGGAGAAACTGGTTCCATACAAGCAGCAAGGCTTCTGACATCTGAGTTCACAAAGACAGAGCTTGGAGATCCTGTGTGTGTTCACAATGTCTGCTGCAGAACAAAAGACAAGGATTAGTTAAGAGAGCATCAGGAAGGTGGGTCCATGATCATGTTTGTCCTGCCTAGAGTGCTATGGATGCTGCTTATGGGTGCTACCTTAGCCAGTAGCTTTTAGTATCAGCCGGCTTCATCCTCTGTAGCTTGAGTGAGGAAGAAGGCAATTTAGTTCTTTAATTCCCTAGGAAAATTCTCTGGGATCAAGGTTAGTTGCTGTTGTGAAGATGCATGTGATATTTTCCTTTGGCATCAGTGTATGGTGTAGTTTGTAGGTTTTGGTTATTTAGATGTTTTGGTTACTGTGAAAATGGGCCATGACACAGGAATTACAACTGTGGTATTTCACCACTGACACTGGTAATTCTTAATAATCTCTCAAATTAAAGAAGTGTTCAGACTGAGCAGTTAGCTTCAGTATATGACATTATTTCATTACATCTGTTTACTACAAAAACAATTGGAACTTAGAAATGTGGTTGACATCATTTCTAGAGGACGGCTAAAACCAGAGGAATTGATAACTTCTGGTTTTAGGTCAGTATTACCGTCCTGTAACTAAATGTTCAGTTGGTGAAAAACGAGTGTCAAAGTCACTGGCTGGGTATCTGTTCTTTTATATACCTTTATATTGTAAGGGCCAAGCCAGACTCTGGGTTTACCTGTGAGCACTGCAGACATGGATTATGATCTTAGTGCGGTGCAGACATGGATTAGGATCTCAGTGCTGTGGTTTGGAGAGAAGCAAGTGGTGAAAAGGATTCACAGTGAGACAGGTGCCAGGACTCCCTCCATCACACATTGAATAGGTCAAAGAAAAATCCTGAAACTTAATATGGGATGTTTTGTTTGAAGAATTTGGGTGGGAAGAAATAAGAGAAGAAGGCTAAGTAGAGTATATGGAGTGAGAGGTGCCTTACTTTTGAGAACTGGACCCTCTGCCCCTGCTTGTATTTGGTGAGTTGGAAAAAAGCCAAAATGAATATACTGAATTTTGAAAAGAATCGCTCTGGTCAACTATAATAAGTGAGAGATTACTTTCACTACATTATCTGCATAGCAATGTTCTTTTTAATTGTTGCTTTGAATTCATTCTAACTACTTTTAACAGTATGTTGATTCAGCTTTTATTGGAACCAAACATACATGCATTTCTTGTATTTTGGCTTAGCATTTTTCTACCCAGTGGGAACCAGAAAAAAAAAACCCTAATGTATTTAAAATGTGATATGTAGAAAGGAAAACATAAAGAAATGATTCTGAGTTGGCTCCTATTGCCATATAAATATAGTATAGTTACTTGAATTCCATAAGAATTAAACCCAGATCTTTTAAAATGCATGCAAATTCTTGCAGAATATATATGAAAAAGTCACTATAACTGTAGAGGCATTTCTGCTCCCTTGATAAATGGGACTTCTAGACCACACTTTATTGAGTCTCTGATTTTTAATAATTTGAATCCTGCAAGATTTAATTCTGCATAATTCTGGCTGAAATCAGCTTTTGATTGAGTTGTAATGGCTGTGTTATTGTAAATATCTCTGCATGCTAATGTTGTGCTGGAATTCAATAATATTTAGATGAAATTTCTAGCCTCAAGCAGTGTGGAAGCTGGATTTAGAAAGCCTGAAACTTTGTGTCAAAAAGTCATTTATTTTTGGGAACCCATAACATGCAGTGTAATAAATGGTCATCCAAAGGTCCAATTTAAATATATACAGTAGAATAGAAAACAGTTGATACAGTGTATTTTTACACCCTTGAGCTGCTGGACTGAATGGTGTTGATTTAACAGGGTTTTGTAACCTTAAATGATTTTGTACTGTAATCATCCACAGTGAGGATAGAGTCAGTGACATCAGATGAGCAGGAATAAATCATGCTAACAGAATAAGCAGCCCATAGCGTACTGTGCTTTAGTCTGACGCTATAGCAAAAATTACCTGTCTCCAAAAAAACTTATTCTATATGTGGGTTTTTTGGTCACTTCTTTGCTTCTCAGACTGGAAAGCACTGCATACAGGCAGGGTAATTTTTTTTTAGTCCTTATCTAGTTCATATTAATATGTTTTCTTTCTGTGTAATGATGGAAAGCCTTAGCATTTGGTGGGGGAAAAGAGGTAGAAATTAGACTAAAAGAACAAGTTTTTTAAAAAAAAAAATCCAAACCAAAATTACTGAACATTTAAAAAAATATTTGTAAGGGGGACAAGAAAGAAATCTGGAAATGACGATATAACATGGAATTCAAGAAAAATAGGATATTTCACTCTTTTCCGTTTGTACACACAGATTAATTAGCACACATACCTGCTTTCGAGCTTTGTGTCCCATTATGAATCATGGGGCTCCAGAGGGGCCCAATTCCCTGGTTGAAAGACGATGTTCCATCTTTCTGTAACTGAGCATGAGTAATAGTAATTTTCTACCACAGCCCTAAGTTTTGAGAGTAATAAATATGATGCGTGCTGTGTATATGCAAACATTGTGAAATGTCACCATTAGTACAAGCAGTGAGTTTGCTTCAACTTACAAAGAATAACAATAATCAGAGATGTAGGAGCAAAGTACGCTTACCAGGTGGAATCCCGGTCTGTTGACATCCGTGACAAAACTCCCACTGATTTTCAGTCAGATTTTTGTCCCCTGTGTTCCTCTTAGTGTTCTTTAAAGAACAAAATATTCCAGTTTAAATGGTTGTGAATCTTAGATTTTTTACAAAAAAAAGTACAGATATCCTGACAGATTTTTGTTGAGTGCTATAGTTCATCGTTTCAATTAGGACCATATTTTTTTGTCATCAGTCCTTTCAGAATATATATTGCATATGTCTCAGTGCATTCTTGTCTAAGAAGGATTTTGCAGTTTTAACACCCCTCAGCTGTGTTGGTTAGTTCAGATTTTAGGCTCCTCAGTCAAATACAATGCATATATATATGCCACTACTTGGCTTGTTACACAGCAGAGTAGTTCAGGTCTACTATAAAGGAGAAAAGTCATTCTCTAAACATATCTTCAGGTTCAGATACACAACCTGATTCAGCAGCAATATTCACATGACCAAAGGTGCACAAAGCTTGGACATTTGAGGACTTGCCTACCCTGAAATCACTGCTCTGACATACCCACACATCTTTAAGTTATCTGCTTTGGCTACTTATAGCTGTATAGCTGCAGCAGTATGCAACTTGGCACGGTCTCTTAAAATCTGCCTTGCAGACCTCCAGGCTATTAGCAGTATTGAGGCTTGGCTAGGTAAAGTAGATCCATAGGAAAGACTGTCAGAACAAGGACTGCAGTTCAGATCTACCCTTCAAATAACAGCTGGCTTCAGTATAGGCTTCCTTACTGCTTGAAAGACATCTTCCATGTACAGCTAGTTAAAAGGCAAGCCCTTATACACCATTGGGTCAGTTGATACTGTTGCCCTAATATTTTGATTTATTTGATTGAAAAGCATAAGAAGAGATGAAATGCAAATATATATTCCTTGTAATGAGTACAAATATCTCAGATTAAAACTGCAATTAATATTGCAAGGCATGCCTCTCATATCATTAAAAAAAATGGAACGATTTACCTCTGCATCTAAATACAGGAAGAGCAATCAGGAGACAGAGGCTGCTTCTGCAGTTGATCTGAATGGCAGAGAAGAAAAGTCACTTTTTTTTACGTAGTGGTCCTTGCATGAAAAAAAGAAATGATGCTCAGAACTTCTGTAGACAATGCTTATTTAGAAAGATTATCCTCCTTTCCCTATTTTCCATCCCCTCCCCTTCTCCCCTTAAAACCTGAGGTGAAATGAGATTTAGTCATCAGCTTTGGTTGTTGGTTGGGGGTTTTCTGAGCCAGCCAGTATCCAATTTCCTTCTTTTTGTCTGAAAGCAAAAGGTGAGACTCCTTACAAGACTTATTCTATTTCTCTTATTGCCTGTATCTGTTAGTCAGCCCTTGCTGATTATTTTTGCTGTATCAAGCTACAGTATATTAAAAGTGCTCTCCTCTCAAATGAAATGTCTTACAATTTAAATCTCTCACTAGGAGTGTCAGCATTGCCATGGGACATCTCCATCCTCCCAAAGCAAACAAAATTGACACAGTTGATTTGGTGTATAAATGTCTGCAGCTTTATTAAATATGCATTAAAGTGCAACAGTCATAAATTACATGCACTCAGCCCACTCAGAACATAATGTGTACAGCTAAATAACTTTCTGACTGTACAACCTAAGCAATAAGGCCAACCTAAAGACTGACTGGAAGCTGAAAGTCAGTTCCCTAAAGTGGCTGCTATTGGAGTACCATTTTATCATGCTGTTAAGCACCTTACCTCTCTTGTGTGGTGTGTATATGAGTAGAGGAGGGAGGGAAAGGGGAAAGTGAGATTTCTGTATTACTTTTACTTTAAATTATCCATTTCCTTTGCTTGTGTGTGCATTCCTTGACACGGAAGGATGGGCAGTTTTGTTCTTGGATATTTCTGTTTGCTGTATAGAAAGAAAATCCTCTCAAATAAGGAAATATTTGTTGCTGATTATAATAACACTAATTTATATCTTGTATTTATATGGCAATTTTATCAGAAGATGTTAATATCTTTCAAAAGCTGGATATATACAGGGATCATCCCTTTCCTTTAAAAATGCCTTGTTTTCTTGTGGTATAATACACTATAAATTGTATATACTTCTGCATCAGAGTGGATTCTCTGAAAGAATGAATTCTCAGGATGGAACAAAAATGATGCCTTTTTAGAAAAGACAGAATGTAATTACTTGCATTCCTGAATACATATCCATTACACAGTGAAGTGTCATGACTTTTTGATGACTGCATGTACCCCAGTCCTTTTTCAAATTTGATGTGAAAGATGGCTTTAATGGTCTTCGTGCCTCCCAATATCATGATTTTGCAAAGAGGACACAAATTTTTCTGATAACATTAACTGTCACGCTTTGTAGTAATTGGGTTTTTGCTGAACTATTTTCTTCTGATAACTGATCAGCATAAGCCCAGCTTACTTTCTCTTAGCCTCAATATAATATCAGCGTCAGCTGGCCATGGAGTGAACTGTATATTGCAGTCTTCCCATTATTACTCACTTCAGGTTTTTGGTGGCTTGTTGTTTTGATTTTGTTTTGGTGTTTGTTTGTTGGGGTGGTTTTTTTTGTTTGTTTGTTTGTGGGTGTTGTTTGGGTTTTTTTAAACACTGTATTGAGCAGAGAGAAGATTTATTTGTCTCTTTCTGCTTATTCTGACTAGTCGCCTCAACTGTCCTTACAATGAATGCCATTTTTTAAAGAAATACTCCTTTGTAAAAACGGTTGGAACACGTATGAGAAATTAGCTCGTAGTATGAAAAGCCAGATAGCAAGATACTAACTTTCTGACAATATCTGTAATTTGTGTTTATTTTCTTTCCTGTTGATTTATTGCCATAAGTCTCTTGGCTCTTTCCCAAACATCTCTTGGCAACAGAGTCAACCAAATTAATTTTGTACAAGAAAAGATCTAGTATAGTAACTTAAAGTCTGTCTTCATCATCTTACTAATGATCTCTTGTGTGCTGCTCTGTACTTGGTTTATTTTCCCTTGCTTGATAGATGTGAAAGCAAAATCTTGGGGTACATGTTATAAGTATCATCTTGATTCTCCCTTTTGAGAGCACCTTTAATCTCCCGTGATCTCTCATGTTGGAAAGGGTCCTTTCTGAAGAATTGTTATTCCTTATCCTCTATAGATTAGTTCCTCACTATTATATTTTTGTTTCATAGCTGATCCTTGTTGAACATTTACAATTTCCTGATATACATTGCAGAATATAGAGAAATTTGTTTCTTGTGGCTATTACTAGCTGAATTTAGAGAACTATTGTGTTTTGAAGTTTGAGTTGATCCTGCAGCTTTAATTATATTTCCTCAATAGTTTACTTTTGACTTATTGACACTTAAAGCTTTGCCTGCCTTTTTTTTTTTTTTTTTTTTTTTTTTAAATCGCAAATCAAAAAAAGTGGTCTCCATTCAGACATTAAGTAATAAGTTTTAGTCTTCTGTCTGGTTCTTCTGGCCACTTCTAAAATGAAGGAAACAGACTTTATATCACAGCATACATTTCACATGTCATGCTGGAAATACAGATAGGCTAGACGTTATTTTGAGCTCAGGTTGGTTGCTGAATGAATAACCCTACCTCAAATCAAGTCCTTACCAGCTATTCAGTGATAATAACTATACTGTTGTAAAATCTTTGGCTAAATTTAGCAATGAGATGCCATTTTAGCATCTCTGCATTATTGTTTGCATGGTGTACCAGGCTACCATCTCTGTATCTGTTTTTTTTCAGACTTTGTGAAGCACAGCTTTATCTTCATGAAACATAACTGATACTAAGTAAGTTTTTTGAAATTTCTGTTACTCCACTAACACAGATGTTCTCTGCATAAAGGTTGGCAATTCTGCCAAAGAATTCCAAAAAGCAAGAAAAATATTCTCTGTGGCTTATGACTATTTTCAAATCCTTTTATTGCCAGCATTCTGCTTTACAACTGTTCAGTTCACAGAGTCTGTCTGTAACTAACTGAAGGAGGCACCCAAAAGGGTTTGGATATTCTCAGAGAGATGACCCAAGAGATGATCTGTAACCGTGATAATTAAAGCTAATCCTGAAATGTGGATTATTGAACTCTGTAAAAGACATGCTCTACTGAAGGGCTTGCAATGGCAGAAAATTAAAACCAGTGTTTAAGTAGTGGACTTTTTTCCGAAAAGGTGGTGGCTTATGGGTGTTATAAGGTGTTTTCAGCCCAAACTAGTGCCTTTTTCCAGAAACCTCACAGTGATGCACTAAATATATTCAAATAAGATGTAAAGAATTTGTCACAGACCCTCCACATTTAGACGTCTGCATGTAAATGTTCATATGATAGCCACTACAGTAAATAGTGACCTGACATCAGAAGGTCTGAGAAGACACTGACATCCCTTGGGACCAATAAGGCTGGCAGTCATTTTTTTTATTGTTTTCAGTGTGTGGCTTGTGGTGGGAAGACCATTATTTGAGTAAAAGCTGTATCTCCTATACGAACCACTGACCTGACCTTTATCTTCTTCCTTGAAAAGAAAAGTTTTTATCAGGTGACTTCTGCTAAGTTCTGTAACCTTCTGACCAGCCAACCTCTATTGTCCAAAAAGCCTTGAGAGGAGAAAGGCCATTCTTTGCATGCAAGAATGTATAACTCATGCTGTATCAAATTGTTGAAAATAAAGCTCAGTTGCTACACTACTGTTAAGATTGTCTCCTGGAAATATGTATATCTTTTTTTCCTTTTTTACTCTCCTAACAATAGCATTACAACCTATATGATATTTTTCAGACAACCTGTGTGCGCAAACATGGCAGAGTTGAATTGTCATTCTGCTCTTTAAAGCGATAACATTAGTTTCATGTATGATGTAGGAGAAAAAGTATTCAGGAGGGAGAAATACATACAGCTGCATTCAGGCTATTAGATAAAGTCTGAATATGATTTTTGACCCAGGAAAAAGAAAACTAGCTTACTCCTACATATTGTAAGTTGTTACTTCACTATCTAGAATGAAAGAGTAAAGCGTAAAATTTTGTAATTACGTATTTCAGTTTTGTAAGATGGGGGATGAAGGAGGCCCTGCAGATTGTAGCTGTATACCACTTTTAGCATGGTTGTTGATGACACAGAAGTGAGCAAATCAATCAAATTTGTTGAATTTGCAGAGAGTGTCAAATTACGGATGATATGACTTAGATGGAAAAATAAACCGGTGTAAAAGTTAAGTACAGGTTCTATTTCAATGGCCGAAGGTAGTGTTGTGTATCTAGGATCAAAGAAGTGTAGGACAAAATTGTTGTGTGAGAAAAAATTCCAGAAAGAATTTTTTGGTGAATATTCAGATGTGCTCATGTTCTTAATGCAGTGCCATGGTCCAACAGGTTAATGTGTTCTGTAGGGACCAATATAGAAGAACTTTTTAGAAAGAAGGGAATAGGTTCGTTATATAGTTGATACAGAAGGAATAGCTCCTGGAATGATGCATCCATTCCTGATATCTGTGATTACAAAGAATATTGAAATATGGAGAGTTTGAGAAAAAAAACACTACAGGAATGATCAACATAGTGAAAGACACTTCCTACAGAAAGTAAAGTTTAACTTGTTCACAGTATTTTAGATATCTGTTTGGGGAACATGACAGGAATTTTTTATCTGTCAGGTAGAACTAGAACAAAAACTTTAATTATTGGTAGCTGAAGCTGGACAGAAGATGGCAAGGAATTGGATGCTCTTCAGCAGCGAGAATAATTAATCCTGAAATCATTTTCATTATGGAAGATACTAAATCAAGAGGGAATATTTTTGTCTAATGATGATCTGTCAATCTGAATCGGCAGATATGTAGTTAAAGTAGAATGGAATATTAAAAATGTATTACTAGTAAAAATAATTTTTGTACGTCGGAAATAATGTGAAGCAAAGACGATAACCAGAACCAGTATCATATAGAGTAGCCTTTGAAGCTGATTATTTTCTTTTCTTGAAAATATTAAACTACAGTATGCTTTTAGTCCAGAATGCCAAAGCCAGCCACATATTGTCAGTGAAATATGACAATGATAATTGAATGATAATGAACACATCATAGTTTCTGTTTGCATAGGCCTTCCATGGCATTGATTTATCAAAAGAGTAGAATACACATGGTGCTCATCAGCATCTTGTGCGCTTAATTTCCATGTTATTGGTGTCAGAATACCTGGATAAATGGACATGTAAAAATTTATTGTGAATAATAATTATATTTATTTAAAAGGGCATAGACATTGTGAGCAACAAAATTGTTAGATTTGTTTTGCGACTTGGATAAGGTCCCTGGATCTTAAGTAAGAAGCGCAAGATTGTTGAAATCATTTCTGCCTGACTTGCACAGTTGCATATCACAGCACCGAAACACCTTCACATTCTTTTCCTGAATCCTATTGAAGGTGATGGAATTTAAGAGTTTCTTACAACTATTCATCCCTCTAGTTCCTTGCTGAATTAGTGCAAGATGCTTAAGAAAACCAACAGATTTTGAAGATTTTTTTTCTGATGTGGCATTTTAAATTAAGGATTCATTTTGCCACAACAGATTCTCAGTTTTAAATCCTTTCTCAGCTGGGTTCTCTAAATTAGTCCTTCACATACATTCACTGACTGCTATACTTTTCTGCTTAACGGGGATTACTACGAGCTGGGCTTTTTTGATCAAAGGGAGTTGGACATTTTTCTCTGCTATTTTTGGGGAAGCAAGTCCTTGGGCTGCATCTCTACAAATAAGATTTCCCACGAAAAAGAACGCTGCCCATTTTTCACTAAGGCTTCCATGTTTGTATTCTTTAAAAACATAATTTAATGTTTGTGTGTTATCATACGAAATGTGTAATGTGTAGCATCTTGTTTCCACAAAACCCCTGTGGAGACAATAATAAGATATAAAGTTGCAATTACATGTATTATATGGGATCGATTAGACTAGCTAGGAACACATATCTGCATTTAAAGTGGCTCAACCTCATTTTCAGTGCCCTTGATAATAAAATTCCTATCTATCTTTAGCATTTTTCAGCAATTGATTTCAGTGTACTCAATCATTTAGGGTATCATGTTCAAAAGCATACTAAGAAAATGAGTCTTAAAATAATAAAATCCCTGTAGCACAGGGTATGGTGAATACTTCCGAAGTTCATGTCAAGGGGATCCTCAGCTGATATCACAAGTCAGGCCCATGAACATACGGCCTCAAAGGCAACTTCTTCAGGTATGCAGGAAACAAGCTTCTGTTTCATTCTGCCTTTGTAATACTTTTCTCCTCTTCTCCTTGTTATACTCTTTCCTTCTGCTCAGGTTTTTGTAGGTTTGTTTGTATTTCAGTTAAATTCTTGCTTAAAGAAAGTGAAAGCAGTAGAGATGCCCCTTGCAGTGTAACTGTCCAGAAAATCATAATTCAGTTTTGGGCAGAAAAAATAGAACTCTCAGTGGAAGAGAGAATACGTCTGGGAGGGGTGGTTGACACACCAGAAGGCTGTGCCGCCATACAGCGTGACCTGGACAGGCTGGAGAGTTGGGCAGAAAAAAACCTGATGAAATTCAGCAAGGGCAAGTGTAGGGTACTGCATCTGGGGAGGAATAACCCCATGCATCAGTACAGGTTGGGGGCTGACCTCCTGGAGAGCAGCTCTGTGGAAAGGGACCTGGGAGTCCTGGTGGACAACAGGATAACCATGAGCCAGCAATGTGCCCTGGTGGCCAAGCAGGCCAATGGCATCCTGGGGTGCATCAAGAAGAGTGTGGCCAGCAGGTCGAGGGAGGTCATCCTCCCCTTCTCCTCTGCCCTGGTGAGGCCGCATCTGGAGTACTGTGTCCAGTTCTGGGCTCCCCGGGTCAAGAAGGACAGGGAACTGCTGGAGAGGGCCCCGCAAAGGGCTGCTATGATGATTAGGGGATTGGAACATCTTTCTTATGAGGAAAGTCTGAGGGACCTGGGGCTTTTTAGTTTAGAAAAAAGAAGACTCAGGGGAGATCTTATCAATACTTATAAATACTTAAAGGGAGGGTGCCAGGTAGATGGGAACAGTCTTTTTTCAGTGGTGCCCAGTGATGGGACAAGAGGTAACGGGCACAAACTTGGACATAGGAAGTTCCATCTCAACATGAGGAGGAACTTCTTTCCTTTGAGGGTGGCAGAGCACTGACACAGGCTGCCCAGAGAGGTTGTGGAGTCTCTGACTCTGGAGACATTCAAAACCTACCTGGATGCCGTCCTGTGCAACCTGCAGTTGGTGACCCTGCTGTGGCAGGGGGATTGGACTAGATGAACTCCAGAGGTCCCTTCCAACCCTGACTGTTCTATGATTCTGTGATTCTGTCTGTCAGGATGTGTTCCCTTGGTTTTTGCTACTCTGAGTAGTGCGGGGAGAAACGTTAAAAATGTTTGTAATTGACAATTAAAACAAACAAAACCATGAGAATATTTTAAGCATTGATTTTCTGAGACACTTGCCTGAGAAAACCAGATATAAGGCCTGATGATCTGGATCAGAGACTTGAACCTTCTGCACCCAGGTCTGTTGCTTATGAATTAACTGCAAGAGAATCAAGACTTTGGTGTATAGAACATAAAATTTTGCCTGCATACCCTTAAAGGAGTGAGATTATTCTGTTGATATGTTTTCATATTAGCTAGAGGTACCCATGGAATGGATCATGAACTAATTGAAAATATCAGTGGATCAATAAATGATAATAATAATAATAGTAATAATAACAACAAAAGGAGCAACAATAATAAAAACACATGCGCACAAACTGCTTAAATTGTATGCTTAATCTAAGCTTCCACAATTCTTATTTTTTATGTCTCAAGGGGCTTTTTTTTTATGCTAAGGTATAGACAAGCTATCAAATAAGTCTGATAGCAAATACTTTTGCTCTGCTGTTTGCACTTTTTGAACTTGTGCGGCAAGTACACTTTCTTTGTGAGAGAGAATGGGGGAAGATTCTGAGGGAAATTTCAGTCATGCTTATAAAGTGAGCGTAATGTGAGTCAGTTAAAAACGTGTTGTTGCAGACTAGTAAAAATTTCAGCCAGAACTGGCCCAGGTTTCAGATAAAGTACTAGACTAATCTTGTCTAAATATGCCTTTTAAAAGCTGAAAAGATGTAATATGTGTTTGGTATACAATGACCGCAAACGGTGCGCCTGCTCTGCATTCATATTTCACATTGAGCCTGGAATGACCACAGAACATTAAAACAAACTGTAACTTCTGTTCGTAACTATGTTTTTTTTGTTCAACAAGCCTGCTGTGGAGTAGAGTCTGATTAATATCTGGTATTTGTGTTGTGTGTTTTATTCTAGGGACTAGTCTTATGGACATTCTAAGTTTTTTCTCCCTCATTGCTGCAGTTTCATAAGAAATATAATGAATCTGCAGGTTTAAAAATAATGTAGAGAATACATTAAGTTCTTAGCTTGACAGAATACAATAAGAAAAGTCTATTCCTTAACTTGTTGTTTCGTTTTGAGGGTTTTTTTGGTGGTTTTTTTTTTTCCCCTTTTATTGACAACTTTTCTGTATATTTTTTTCTGGTTTAGTCAAAATAAGAATCAGGGTCAGTTAATACAAAAGATAGATTCAGGGCTGATTTAGCATAGTGTATATAGCTCTAAAATGGATCTGAAGATATGTAGACTCTTTCCTGATCGTATTGCCACCTGACAGAGTGATACCATGTCATTAAATTTGGGGAGCTTGGATTTTTCATCAGTAAAATATGGTCAGGAACATTTGATTTTATAAAGTGCTTTGAGACTTTTTTTGTGCAATGCTACATAGATAGACAGGCTGTTATTACTATGATGTGATGCTTAGCATTAGACCCACTTCAATATCTTGAAACAAGTCCTATGGTTGCCTCAGAATATCCCACAGGCAGACATTTTGCTTTCTTTTGATTTGCTAGGTACAAGGTGTTACTGTTTTGATTTTAATAACTTTGAGAAATTATTAAAAGTAATAAATTTAAACTTACTAACTATCCAAATCATGAAATCAAAACAGCTCTGGTAAAACAAATGATCTTCACTATGGAAATACTTTGGAAGCTGCATGTACACGAGTTTGCAACAGTATTTTATTATTTGAAACTTGATTAATGGTCAGTTATTAGCAAATAAAAATTTCCCTTTTATGGAAAAAATAGTGGAAAATAAATACTGTATCTGAATGAAATCTTTCCTTAGCACTTACCTTTGTAACATAAATGAGACATCAATTCCAATTTGTAACAAACAACGAAATTAATCTCACATAAATATTCAAAAGGTACCACATAGCACACCTTAAAAAATAACAACATAGTTGTCTAAAGTATTACAATTGCAAGGGTAGGCTTCAGGTCAGACCATGTGTTTTAGAGAAAGACAGTCTTTTTAATTAGCTGCATAGTACACAAAATATGCTATAACAGTATCTGATTATTTTACAAGATTGAACAGATACATTGTCACTAGGTAAATGGCAAAGTGTTTGGTTTCCAAAAGTAGCATAGAATACTGTTTGAAAAAGAAGTTTTACAGGCATTAGTAACTTATCTGCCACATATAACTGAATCTAGATCTATTCATCCAACACAGAATTACTGCAACATTCTTATTGACTTAACAAATGGAGACATTTGAGTGGCTTGCCCTGGAAAAGCAGAATTTTCATTATAACATGTAGCCTGGAATTATCTGATGGAAGATGAAAATGTAATCTAACAGCCACGTGAAAATATTTCCTAAGATGAATTAAAAGGTAGGAATTTAAAAGTCACATACCAGGTAAGAAGTGTACTGATGTAACAGTCATTCACTCGTTCCTGTAGACAATTTTTGCCGTCTCCTATTAAAGGGCTGAGTTTAATTTATAAAAAGTTCTTATTCCCAACCTGTTCATATAGTGATGTCAGACTGAAATCTCTTGTGCACCTTGATGTTCTATAGAGAGTATACATTTCTAATTAGATTCAATAAAACAAAATGCTCAACCTGTCCTTCTATTATTGAACTGAATGTAATTGTTTTTAAAATACTGAGCTTAATCCAGTATTTGAACATGATCTGGTGTTTAATCAAAATCATGATTACAGCATATGTTATAGTAATGTCTCATTTACTCCACATTTCAAAACACAGTAGGATAGTATAGGAGTGAAGGCGACATGACTGCTTCTATCTCTGCCACAGCTTCCCCGTGTCCGGGGAAAGATGTTACCCCTCTGCACCTTATTTTACAGATCTGTGAAATATGGATAATTATACCCTTTCTTAACGGTTGCTTTGAGTTCTGTCGGTGTGCCACATATTATATTATCATCTACTTCTATCCTGTGATGCTATTTATTATAACTTGGAACGATTAAGAAAGCTATTAGGCTATAATTAAGAAAGCTGTATCTGAGTATGCAGAGGTCCAAGGAAGGGTTGATGCAGATAGCTAAAGTTATTGTATGTGTTTTTGTAAAGATTTCTGAAGAACTTGCTGAAAGTCTGTCCTGAGGCTGAACAAGCTCTGGAAAGATTCCTGGATGGCTTTGCTTTGACAAGAGCAGAGAGATGGCTTTGAGAGTTAAAGAGGGTAATAAGTTGGCTAGCTATTGAAATAGTTTTTTCCTACCCAGCAACACTACCTCTCTTGCCCTAGTTAAGCTGGAGCTGCCTATTTCTCAACCATAAGTATCTCTGTAAAAGACCGAAGGCGTGCATGTTAGCTATGTTTTATATTGAGGTATATAGCAAGCTGTGTGCAACCATTCTTTCAGTAACAGTAGATTTTTTCCCCATGTGTGTACTGGGAGAGGTCTACTTATTGTAGCATGATTGTGTATGGAGGGTCAGTTCATAATCATACCATAATATGATTAATCATGTATGGAATATATTAATCATATATGGAATACATAATTATAAGGCATAATCATATATTGAAGGACAGTTCATCTCCGAACTCCACAGCTGGCAACTTGTGAGCAGTCAGAAAACTATCTGGGTTTTGTTCCTAAAGAGTGAATGAAGTCTTAGCACTGCTATCAGTTCATGCTCTGGTACTATACTGCGATTCGCTTTGTTTTAAAGACAGCTGATAGATCCCACAGTGTCAGTGCTGATGTGAGTCTCCTTCCCCTGGCCATAAGGACACCATCCATCAGTGCCATCAAAGCTATCATCCTGCTTCATGTTTGTGAGGGAGCTGTGTGAAGTGTTTACACCTCATAGTTTGCCAGTAAATGACAGTAGACATCAGTTTGTATCTCATGAGTTTGAAACTTTCATGAAGATGAATGGAGTGTGTCACATCAAATAAGCTCAGTGCCCTCCACTACTGTATCGGGATCCTTTCAGTGCTCCCCCTCCATGGAGTGCATTTCACCCGTATTGAGCATAAGTATTGAAATAAATAGTTATTTCGGTCGAGGCATTCATTGTTAAGAGAACATGTTGGTACCATTTACTGCAGGCTGGTGTGCTTTTTATGGGTATTTGTAGTCTTTAACCAAGTGGATTATTACTAGTGATGTATTCTTTTATATTCCTGTGTCTGCAAACCTCATATAGGTTACCTCTCCAAAAAATATAAAAAGCTGTATTGAGTTCATTTTCGTTTGCATGTATGATTTCACACATTTTTCTGTCAATGTCACATGAGCAGGTTTTGGTCAATTTTGTGTTAATTTGCTGTATTGGAAGTGAACATCAAGAAGTTTAAATGGTAGGAGCTGGTGGGAACATACCTACACACACTGAAACCTTTCATGCTTTTTTTTAAAACCCTTGACTTCGGTGTAGCTTCAGTTGACCTCTGTTGTAATACAGAGCACTATCTTAGGATGAGGGAAGCAGTGTTTGAACAGAAATAGTGGTTAAAAAATAAACACTGTTTTTGATTGACTTGCCTTTTCTGCACAAATGTGCACATAGGAAACCTAGGAGACTATACATGCTGTTTCTATGCCCGTGATCTGTTAAGGCTCTCCAGGACTAGTTTTCTACACGTCCTTATTTTTAAAGCAGAAACACTAAGGAAGTCAGCAGTGAGTCCTACACTGAAAACTGAAAATCATTTGGCTGCTAGCATAAACTGAACAAAAGTGTTTTCCTCACGTATTATGGAAAGCTTGCTAGCGACTTCCTTTCATTCAGAGTCTATCACCCTTTTTCATAACGGATTCTGAGAATATTTTAAGCACAGATTATATCTGCACATTTTCTATTTCCTTCTGTGGTATATCTTTTCTTCCTCAAAGTACAGCTAAAATCTTACCCTTCTTCTGGTTTTGCTAACCCTTGTTTTGTCTCGCACTTGAAATTATATTATAAATTCTATGTGGCAGGGGCCATTCCTTCTTATGGTAGTCTGAAGCGCCCAGCAGAATTTCATGTACTGTAAAGCTAAGGGTTAAATATTTTTAAAACCTCCTTTTGGTTCTGTGCAGTTCTGTGGATGGCTCTGATGCTGATATGCACGGTTTAAATGCACAGGTTGTGTGACACACATTCTCATTTTAAATGATCCTAAACGTGAGCTTTTCAGGCCAGTAAAGCAAGCCAAAAGAAAGTAGGAATGTAATGATATATTTTTAATATAAAAAATAGCAAGAAGAGTTTGAATTATGATAGTGATACCTTGCCATGACCGAAGGAAGTCTACAGCAGAACGAGGAACAGACCTCAACTTCTCTAGATTACAACCCAGTGGTACAAACACCAAGGAACAAACTTTAATGTCTTGTACTCATTCACTGCTTCTATGTTTTGTACCAGGAAGCAGAGAGCAGCCTGAGCAGTTCCACTTTTTTAATCCTGTAATCTTCTAATTAAGACACTTCTCCAAATTACTTTTATTGTAGTTTTACTGAAAGACAGAATTTTGTATAACATTTTTCATGTCTTTAAACAAGAGGAAACAAAGAAAGAAAACTGCTGCCATGTAAAACCATGCTAGTGTTCATAGGTTTATCAGCAGTGTCAGGATTTCTTGGTTCAGCTTCTGGCTTTGTGTGGAAATGTGGTTTGGTAACTGCGGAGAACACAGCCAAACACATAGATTTGTAATGCAGCTTGGCTAAGTGTGTGCAACTTGGGTCTGCTCTGTTAAAAACCTGGGGTTTGATTCCTGCTGCACCACAAATGACAGCTCCTGAGTTAATCCATCTGCAAAATATGGCAAATGATACTTGTCTCTTTCTTAATGAGGCCTTGCTGCATAATAAGGGTTATGTAGTGCACAGAATTATTAACGTCAGATGAAGAGCTGCAACTAGAACTTGTGGCTCACTGCCCATCATATTTTTGCTAGGCCAAAGGGTGCTTTACAGACATAATTTGCTTGTATACTCTGGAGCTGTATATGAGTTTTTGGAGTATAATGGATGTGATTAGCATATCAGGAGTGCCATGGAGCTCCAGGCATGCCTAATGCAGTTAGGAACTCAGTGTGCTGGGAAAAAAAAATCAGAGGAGTTGGAGTGTCAGGAACTGTGGGGCTCAAGTATTCTTAGTGCAGATTTAGTTCATTTGTGGGAATGACTGAGTGACTCCAGAAAAAGTAGGCAGGATAGAGAAGAGGTAACTCTGAGGCAGAAGGAGAAAATGTGGATGACTGTAGACCAAAGTATTAATGTTTGGAAAAATTAAAACTGGAATTCTATAATTTAAGTTGATGGACATCTAATGAAATGGCTGTCCTGAGGATTTTTATGTGGCTTCTGTGTAGGTAAAACGTCCATGGATGCCAATGGGACTTTTTTCTGTGTAAGGAATGCTGGAATACACTGTAGTCAGTAAAGCCTGTTTTGCATCAGAGATTGTTGTGGAATGGTTGAGCTGGGCAAGTATAACTTGTAAGGACACTTGTAAGTGGTGCAAGTCCCTGTAAGCAGGTCCCTGGTTAACGTTAATTGTCAGAATTTTGCTGAAGCTGATGGAGATACAATGTACATGCCATCTGAGGAACTAGTCCCATGAGAGAGAGATTCAGGCTAACTGGGGTGGAAAGAAAGTGGGAACATCTTTTACTTATCTCTCCCTTGCATTGCCTCTTCTTGGTTTCCTGACATTGTTGATGGTCTGAAGAAACCTGACTGAAGCTGGATCACTCATCTGCGGAGAGAGCAGGATAAGACTCATTATACCTGCTCACATTTGTCTTCATGAATCAGTAAGTAACTGCCTAGCCCTTTCTGAAGTAGTAGGGTTAAGAGGCATATAATAGTGAGCATTCAATGTAATTAAATATTTGTAAGTATCTTGCACATATTTTGTTTTCACTGAAGTTATCAGTAAAGCCCCACGTTCCATAAGGTCCTAATGCAGTATGGCAGAAATAAGTATATCATAGAGGGAGAAGGAGAGCTAAAGTACTGTCATATGTAAGCTATTAGTGTAATTATATTTTTTAAGTGGTGCCTTAAATTGGTTACTTGAACTGTGTTTCCAGTTTGTGTAGAAGAAACAGTAGAAAACAATTTATATGAAGGCCTCAACCTTTTGTTTAAATCAACAGCACATAAAGCATTTTAAGTTTGATTTTTTATTGTTGAAGTCCCATAATCTATGAGATACACTTGGTCATGAAGTAGCTTGTTATTAAAATATAATATCATGTTCATCTGTGATTATTATTTTAATTCAGTGCTCAGTTGACTTATACAAAGCTGCCTGAACTCTTTCAGTAACCACTCTCCATTCGCCTACATTACATTTAATTTATACCAAGATGATAAAAAATTTGATTTATTTTACAACAGATCAGTAATTGTGCTCTACAAATAAGTCCGTAATGATAATCAACAGCATTTTCAACATAATTTAATTTGTCTTCTCCCGAGAGGTAGTTAAATGCAGTAATAATAACACTACTGTTATGGACTCTGCTGCAGTTAATCATGGCCTGAATATGCAGACAGCCCCAATATTGTATTGACAGAAATTAAATTAACCATCAGCTTGGGCAATCAGTGGCTGTACAGCTATTAAAAGTAATAAAGGCAACAAACCCCAACCATAGCCAATTACATTTTGACATATAAACGAAAAAAGACAGATGCTTTTGATTTGAAATTTTTATTTCATTGGAAATAAAGAAGACATATCTTTTCATATACGTTATTTCCCATGCCTTAATTAGCCAATAATACACACCACAGCCTAAGAATCATACTGACATAATGTAGTGTCACAGGTACATTTTGAGTGCCTCTTAACCCAAACATTTCATTATCTCCGTATACAGTGGCTTAGTATACCATGTTGTTGCAAAAGCTATAGATCAAAATGCATAGACAAGACAAGGTGCAACCAACATTTAAAAACAGTTTCAAGAGATTAGAAAAAAGTACCTCTTTGGTTTGAGTGTGGCACGTTCTTCTCAAAATCCTGCTGAGGTGAGAAGCAAAATTCAATTTTTCTAAAAAGGTTAATGACTTGGGTTGTGTTTTGGAGGGGAGAAAGGAAGAGTTGTTATTTTCACTATGTAGGTGGTTAGCACTTCACAATTTTTTTTTTTTTCTTATGTAGAATGAAGCATCCATAACTTGGTAGAAGTTACTTTTATTTTGTGTTCACTTTAATATCTATTTTGTCTAAGTAAAATCTCACATATAGGTGTATTCAAAAGTGGCTAGTTATATAAATATTAAACTACCAAATAAAGTTTAAATGCACTTGTATATATAACATTAAATTATAAAATGTATGTATATTTAAGGGGAAATAGAGTAGTTCACACTTAAGATTTGTGGAAATTTTATCAGGAAGTAATGTTTTTACTTTAGCAAATCAGAGGGGTTAACAGGTAAAAAATTCTGAACATATGAATTTGTTTAATTTACCTTGTAGTAGTTTCTATGGGTTTACAGCTTCAAAAGAATATATATTTCAGCTTATGGTGATTTATATCTTACGGTGAAAACAATATCTCAGGATGCAAGTGAAACAAAATAGCATATTTTGTCATTATTCTTAATCAAACTCAGCACATACAGGAAGAGTATTTTGAGAATTGCAGACTTACCTGTCACTTTTGACAATGTTTCATCATCTTACATGGCAGTTACCTGTTGTATCAATAACTTTATGTAGAGTTCGAAAAACTTGGCATTTGTACAGTGGTGTCATGAATCGACTTTTTCAGACTGATGACCAAAGTCACTGCATTGTAGAAGGATGAAGCTTTATAGATCAGAACCGATTTTGGTTTCCTAACCCCATAGCAATCCGTAACAAGCTTAGTCCAGATCCATTGAAAAACATAAATACCTGCTTAATTTGACACATGTTATTACTGTATTCATATGATTTTTTCCAGTTCCTGAGCACTTTGCTGGATAGAGGCCTTAGCCAGGAGATGAGAATAATCCTTCACCTCTAAATCTTTTTGCTCCTTAGACTTATTAAATTCAGTATAGTTCACTTACATAGAAAAGGACAATAAGCCTGCAGGAACTATGAGAAAAAATTCTGTGGCTTGTGTTATGCAGGTCAAGCTAGGAGCTCAAGGTTTTTAGAGATTCCCTTCTGGCCATAAAATCCATGAATTGAAGTTCTTAAAAAGAAGTTTGCCCAAGGCAAAGGCAGATTTTAGAACATCCCTGACTATACAATTGGAGAGACACAGAAGATGTTTTAATTTTTAAAAAATCAAATTGTCTGTGAGCAGCAGAACATGCAAGGCCAGGTTTACTAAGGTGCTTGTTGGATGTTACAATGGTGAAGCCCCAGGTTCCCCCTTGCAATAACCCTGCAGACTTCATATACCCTGAATGGCAAACTCGCCGTGTGCACATACTGGCTGGCCGACTAGCTACTGCCAAGAGGAATATATAGTAGACAAGTTCTCCCTGCTGTTCCTAGATGGGAAGTCATCAGGGACTTCCTTCTTCAGCCTCTGTTTTTCACAAAACATCTAGGAATTTAATTATCTTTAAAAGTTTTACTCTTTCAAACGTAGCTGCAGTTGGCCAGCAGTTTGAAACAGTGCAAAGAGAGACTGACAGGCATATTGGAGGCATTTCTCTTATTCCATAAGAAAGCAGGCCAAAATTCAATACTCTCCAGCAGTTTTGAAGACAGTCATTCTGTAGTATATGTGACAGATCACAATGTTATAAAGACTTTATTGGAGCTCATGTGGAATCATCTTTGCAGACAGCATATTCTTGCCTCACCCATTACCAGTCTAGCTATAATAAATTTCTTCGAAGATAACGTTTTGGTGTACCATTTTGGTGTATATTTCGTGTAGCAGGTCCACTTACCTCTAAGTATGAATGTAATAATATGCTGTCACATGTTAATGTTTAGATGTAGGGTTGGGTTTAGGTATGCCATGTAATGGCAAAATTCAGACTTCTTTAAGTTGTACAGGATGGAAAAATTCCTTTTCTAGTTATTTTTATGGGCTTTAATTTTCTCAGACTTTATAAATAACTTTCTTTTCTGAAGAACAATGGTTTTGTAAATAGGTAGTACATGAAGGCCAATATCTATTATGACACTTCTTATGAGGAAAGACAGATATATCACTCATGGCTATTTCAGTGATGAGTTGTCTCTCCCCTCTGTAGCCATGAAGATACATGTCATAACAGAGATCAACTATCATTGTAATGTAATTTTTCTCTATACAGCATGTGTTGTAAATGGTGTTGATTGCTGACAGAAACTCAGAGGGTGGGAGATACAATTCCTGGTACTCACAGGGCAGTAAATACAACTTAGGCAGTGAATATTATATTTGATGTATATTTGCTTCCATCCTGCAACTTTCTTCTAGGTTGTCTGCAAGTTTCCATAAAGCAATCCACTGCATTAAAATGCAATCTGGAAATTCTGTTCCCTCAGACAGTAATATATGTTCACTTGTAATTGTTCAGGGCATGCAAGTAGAACAAGAAATACAACATCAAAGCAAGCAGCAGGTTGCAACTGTATTAATTGTAAATGGATTCAATGGGATAGGAGTCCTATTATAATTATGAGGATCTACGGGAAAATAAAAAACAATCTTAAACTGGCATACCGAATGAAAAGACTACTTTTTGCCTACTTCAGCATTAAATTAAACATTAAAGTGTTCCAGCCCTTACCGGCCCTAAGTTTAAAGACAGCGAGCAACTTATCATAAACAAGACAAATCTAGAAAATCCATCTTTGATACCAGCCACAGCAGCAAATCAATTGATATTTCTTTCTTCTGACTCTTAAACCATAGTGATCTAGGCTACCAGAGATATTTTGATAAATACAAACAGCAACCAAGTAAACTAAGCCAAAAGCAATCCTAAAGTAAGCCTAAACCAAAAAGTCTTCCAACATATTTGTGCCAGTTAGAATCAGATCAGGGTAAAAGAGAATCTAGCGAAACAGCTCTGCTAATCGTGAGGAACCTCCAGAAAGGGCAGGTGAAAGCAAAACCTGAGATCAAATGGTCTTGCGACTAGGAAATCCATAACTATCCTTCAGCTTCACAAGTTGACTAGAGCCATGGAATTAGGCTCCATCTTACCATTTTGCTGTCGGTGATAACAGGGGAGCTGATCCCTAAACATTTTGCCATCTTTTTCACCTATTTAGGAAAGAGTTCTGAGGGCTTTTTTTTCCAATGTGACACCTCGGTCTACTGCCAGGCCCTATTTGCCATGACAGAATTTCAGCTTGTCTTTGTCTCCAGTTGTCTTTTGTTGTAAATGTTACTCTTTAAGCCCTATAAAACGAACCATAGCCATCATTAAACAGTTCTATAGAACCTGAATTAATGTTTTTCACTCCAGTGGATGTATCACTGAAAAATGGATAAAGCTGAGCGGTATTGTCCTGACAGTCCATATATATAATTATTGTAGTTATATGGTTCATATTGAATGGTAGAATATTTGTGGAATAATGCTGTACCAAAGCTTGTATAAGTTTTACAGACATTTGCACACATATAACCCCAGAAATATTTCTGTGTCTTCAAGAAGGCAGCACTCACACTTTTCTTCATTTGCCAATTTAATGTATTTTATTTGAAATATTTAGACAATGTAAACCCTCTTTGTTGATATTATACTAAGGAAATAAATTGAAATTAAGGAAATGAAAAGAATAGGGCTCTTAAAACCTCCTATCTCAGCTATCTGTTGGGTGGTATTTTTCCATTACGGCTGTTCTTATTGGACATGCAGCTTATGATCATTACCATTTATGGATAATGTAAAATAAGAAAAGATTGACATTGAACATCCACTACTTTAAAATGTTAACTTTTGCATTCCTTCATTCTCATATTGACAATCTTAATGTTGCATTGTCATATATTTCTCTATCTAAAGTTGTCTTGGTTGATAAGTAACTGGTTCAGAAGAATTTATCAGTAGGAATAAATTTTGAAATTATTATGTTTGTATGCTTGCTATATAAAAATGCGCATATATATTATGTAATATTTCTGTGTTATTAATCATATTAGAATTAAAAGTATTTGCTTAAATTAACAGCAGTCAAGAGTATACATATACAAAGAACAGAGACGTTGGTCTGGAGTGAAATTATCACAAGGTAATTGTGAGTCAGAACAGAAAAGTGTTTAAATGACCTGAAACTTTCACTGAAAAACCAAAGCTATTTCTTCATGTTCCTTCTTTCCTTATCTTTTTCTAATAACTGTTGTAAATGATACTTGATTTTGTGAGAATATAATAAGGCCCAATGAATATAAATTCAGCAAAAGTAAACCTTTGTCTTTTTGTTAGAAAGGTCTCTAAATGTTCCTGTACTTTGTAGTTTTATGATAATTTTTTTTCCTTTTAAATAAATTCTTTCTTTTATTCCTCCCATTCTTTCTGGAGTTTAGAAATATTGACCATATATTTGGATTGTTTGCACTTTTGAACTTTGACATCTTCTCACAATTCAGTGACACCTCAGCAAGGTAGACACCAAGAGGATGATCTTCCTGCATATCCTGGAAAATTGTAGGCTGAAAGAAACAGTTGCTTCACGATGTATAGCTTATTCATGTTGCTATTTCTAACTATTTTGATCTAAAATTAACAAAAGCATGTCGAGACTGGTACATAAGGAAACTCAAAGGCCGTGGACACAAACTGGTACTGGTATTTTACACTGCACCCTCTCAAAGAGACAGGACATAAAACCCCATGAATGGATCTGTAGTATTGGAGTTGATCAGTTAATAAATTGGGGACCAATTGACTGTCCACTCTCATTAAATACAGAATCTTACCATACTTTCCTTGGGAGTGAGTATGTTAAGGCAGATGCCACAACCACAGTTTCTGTTATCTGGACTGCATGCTTGAGATATCCAGTTACCTGCATTATTACTAACCTTTACATGGCCACAGCTACACTCTTGCTCGCAGGACATGCCATGGGAATGGGAGCTGGCATTTAACTGGCTCTAGAGCTGCAGGGTGGCTGTCCAAATCTACGCATAACTCAACCCGTGGGAAGAAACAGTTTGAATATAAGCAACGCTGAACACTAAGCATCACCTTTGTTATGCTGGTATTGTCTAGAAACTAGAGTGGCAACAGATCAAAACAGAAAACCATAACTTAAAGAAACAACATGATATTTTGATAGCACTTGTTTTAAGAATGCAAGCACATACCAGCTTGATTTTAAGCGTGTTGTTGTTTTAAAACTATAGCAGCTGAACAAGCCCTTCTCTGGATTAGCTTTTTGTATTATCTGTCAGTTCCTCGACTTCTGTTCATTCCCAAAAATTGCTAAAGGACATATTTACTTAATATTATTTTATAGCCAAGTAGTTGCTAGACTGAAACGTTTGATACAGGAGTCTGATCCTTCTCCTTTTTTAAATTTTGCCATAATTGTAAAATTGTGTGATTCGACTTAAATGGCACAAACAGTAACTTGGAATGCAAACTAAGTAATCCCCTCATAATAAAGGGGGATTTACAAATCAAAAATATTAAAGGTAACATATTCAATATAAGCTCTTACTTAGGGTTTCTGAATATGAGACTTCACTGGGGAAAAGAAGCGAAACAGAAAATACCACCTAAAACTACTTCATAATAATTTTTGAAAATTTTATTTTTTAAAACAATTCACAAACATATTATAAACTGCTGCTTTATCATTTCCCCCTCTCACTCTGGCTTTGCCTTCTATTCCATCGCCGTATTTCCTTTCCGTCCATGACATCATCTTAACCCTCACTAAGGGAAGGGGGAAAAGAGACAGAGAGAGAAAGGAAAAAAAAAAAAACAACAAAAAAAACCCCCTTCCTTGGCAACAGAAATACCTTTAAGTGTAACATAATTACCATCTCTCTGCCCTTTCTCCCCCCGCTGGGACTATTCAGCAAACCCTACAACATACACTTAAATCTTCAACTTCTCAGAGACACTACACGCAGATGGGAAAGATTTGATTAAAATTACAGTGCTTTAGGTTCAACTTCACCTATTAAGAAAAAAAAGGATCTGGTGCTGGACTTTTTTCCCTGAGAAATAACTAGGCCACAGTAATTACAGACAGGGCCCTGCTGTGCACCATGAATAGGATCCCTGGGGTGGTATTTTCCTGTTACCTGTCTATGTAGGGCTGTTGACATCAACATGAATGATAACTATGCCAGGTTTCCTTTTTTTTTTGTTTTACTTTTTTTTTATTATTCTTTTTAAGCCTTAGAAAAAGAAGGGGAGGAGAAAGAAAAGAAAATAAGTTATAAGTGTTGTGATTTACATTTTTTTGTGTCAAGGATGCTTTTATGTACTTTTCTATACATCTGTGTGATTATTTTCTCAAGTTATTTTTCTTGAAGTTGAATTTTGTCCTTCAAGGAATGAAGAGACCAACACAAGGCAAGCAATAGGCACAGAACATTCGACACTGTGGAAGTTTAAATGTTAACACTTTTCCCAGTGTCCAAGTTGGTAGGAGCTTTCAATTTTGAGTACTGATCCACTTTAAGACAATTGACTTGTACAACTAGATACTGTCCACCAAATTAATTTTATTTGTATGTCAGGTCACATTAGACATTAAAAACTGTATTTTGTTATTGTTTCAGCTGAAAAAAGTCCTGAACTACCCAGAAAAAGCTTTACTCTGTATTATGTTGTACTGGTAAAATGGAGACTAGAATTGTAGCTGGTGGCACACTCCAGGAACTGAACAGAATCAGTGGAAAGTGTATTGGAAGAGAATATGTAAATAAGAAAGGTAAGGAAACAGCAATAAGCATATTGTTAGTATGTTAGAATGGGGCCAAATAAAAGTAGTGCAAGGTCTGAGCTCTCACCGTAACTGGAAGTGCATGCAGGAGGCTCATATGGAATTTAGAAGAGGTGCTGTCTGGAAGTCTTCCAAAAACGGCAAAAGCTTAAGGATGAGAATGGAGAATAACAGTAGAAGTTGGAATGAAATGCATGTAATGTTTGTTGGAAGACAACAGGCAGCAAGGACAAAGTCCTTCCCTTCTGCCTTGTTACTCTGTGCATGTGAAAAAAATATAAAGCACCAAACTGACCAGGAGAGAGTCTTGCCACACTCAGGCAAAGCTCAGACTCAACTAATAATGGAAATCTGAGACACCTCTTACATCTTGTGCTCAACTCTACTTTCTAGAAGCTGGCTTTCATGGTTTGGGAGTCTGAGGGAAAGGCAAGATACATGAATCTTTGTTCTACTGACTCTTGACTGATATTTGCCTTGAAAGTGTCTACTGCTAGCTGTTGTAAGTAAATGCATCCCTGAAGAAACCTGTCTCAAAATCAATTGTTAGAGTCAGTACAGGTATCTTAGGATAATCTGGGAGATGTAACATGTTCCCTGACAAAAAATCCTCATCCCGTCCCAAGAGAAACCTGAAGCAGAAGAGAATCAGGACTGGTACAGCAGCAAAGTAATTGGCTTTTGTAGATATCAAGCAAAAAAAGAGGGTTTAAGAGGGATCTTTGCACTGAAAACTCTCTGAGAATACTAATAGGCAATTGTTTCATGCTCGTATACCTGATAAGCTGGAGAAGGAAGCTAACATCATGAATTGGTCAGAGGTAAGTGCTATTGATTGAGAAATGACACATAGGCTGAGGGTAGACTCTGATGGTCCATGGAAGGCTGGAGATGCTTATGTTTGATGCAATAACATAACATGGAGCCAGAGAGGGGATACAGGAAGAGGAATGACATGGTCAAAGCAACAGCCTGAGAAAATGATCTTTGCAGCAGAATTGTGAATGGATGTGAGCAGGGCATAACTGTATTTGTCAAGATTTGAGAAAAGGGTGTTGCAGCGATCAAGATGAGAGATGGGAGTCTAGATATGTTGCTTAGACAAATGGGATGCAGAAAAAATCTCAGCAAGACAGAGTTTCACTGTGAGGGCATAGACAGAGGATCCTGAGCTAAAGAACATTCTGACTTTATGGGCCTGAGTGGCAGACAGGCTGTGGGTATTGTCCACAGTGATTGGGAAGAATGGGAGAAGAATCTCTTTCTTCTCCATGTTAAGCTTGAGCTGACTAATTTACACCTGCAAAGAAACACTTGAGAGAGGCTTAGATTTTATTTTGGACAGAGATGTGCTGGTAAAGGGAAACAGGAATGCATAAGATACCTGAAATTTTAGAGTTCAGCCATGAACTGTTAGCTGGCTGCAAAAATTCAATGCTCTAAATGCAGAGACTCAGTTGTTTTCTTTCTGTTTGCTATAGCCATGATAAAGATGAGCTTTTCTATTCCAACAAGAATCCAAAATAAAGAAAAGGTGACAGGATTCCTACGGGAGTTGGGGGTATCAGGAGTTAGGGAATGATGTATTTTGGAAGTGATGTGTGAGACTCTTTAGTGACTGTACTTTCATGGGTCTTCGGTTACTGGTTTTATTCTCTATTTTTTGTCCTAGGTTTCCATTCTTCTGTAGCATCTTTGTGCCACTTTCTGTCTCCTATGAGATTGTTGAACTCTTCTTCAGTTCCTCTTTTGCTGCAATGGCTATTCCTATTGCCATATTTGGCAATCGAACATTGCATCAGACTCTAGAGTCCTGAGATGGATTTAAACAGAGCCCTTTTCTGTGGCTTCTGCCCTCTGAGGCAATTGACAGATGCAAGGAAACAGTTCTGCGGTGCAAGACTACTCCCCTCCCTCCCTCTTCTCAGCTCCCCCAGCCTCTGTCCATCCCTCCTTCCTTAGTTTCGTAGCAGCAATTCAGTGTGCCTGGCAGTGGAAGAACTGGTCCTGCAGCACTTAGATATCCTTCTTATTTATTTATTTATTTCACACATCCTGGCCAAAAGTGAAATGTAATCCCTCATGTCATAGCTTGCCCTCCTGACGGGTGAAAACTATCTTGGCTCATGGCACACCTCCTTTGACAGAAAGTCCTCAGCACAGTTAAGATATCTTTCATCTGCTCACCTTCTCTGGTGGTTTTTGCAAGGAATTTGCTTACCAAGGCTGGGTTTTCCCAAACACTCTCACAGTTCTTGTGATAATAGGTTTGTGTATACTGCAGAGTGATGCTGAGCTGATCCGGTCATATTTAGATCACATTAATCACACCCTTTTACTCAAAACAGTATAGCTCTGATCTAAACCAATTAAGCTAGTGATGTTTAGACAAAGAGATTAATATAGCTCAGAAAAGCATAACCTTTGCCCATAGAAATGTCTTAAGATAATGAGTTTTATTCAGTGGGCTGGATTTGTAGAAAGGTGTGTTTTGGATGTAGACATCTAATTGTACATACTACATCAGCAGGAAAATAAACTTGTGCAGGCAGACAATTTTCAGCTGCATACATGGAGATATAATGATCTCAGTTTAGAGCTGATGCTTGAGAATTTACAGGGAATTAAGGACAGGACCGAGAAAATGAAGAGATAAATAGACTAACAGGTAAAGCAGAAAAAAATTATCTTTGCTTGTATTTAAAAATACACTTTCTCCTTCATGCCTCATGCTGACTAAAAAAATAAAAACCAAAACTTTCTTTGATTTCTAAAGTTATACTTGAAGACACATATTCTCTTCTTTATATGTCATTTTTTAAGTTGCATTACAGCCTCAGTATGAACAAATTCCTGAACCGTCTGTATCTCTAGGATACCATTTTTAGTTCAGGGAACAGATGAACCAGATGAACTTATTTATTATATTTATACCATAGTGTACTTATGATGCCTGACAACAATTGACATTAAATCAGCTATCAATTTGGAATTAATTAGAACGTAAGTGATTTTTTTAAAGTAATTATTTATAAATTAGATATCAATTCACTAGATATTAGATCAATGTTAAAATTCAGCTCAAACAGCCAAAGTGCTCAGAATAAGACCTGATTTCAATGGAGCTTCATATAGTGTTAGGTCATTATTATTTGGATTGATCCTGAGTATCCCAGAAATTCACTTTACAGTCAAGCATCTCAGTGCCTAGTACCTAATGTTGTGGTCGACAGGCACAGAACAGGCAAGGCCACCATGTCACTGTACCTGAGCACCTGGAAAGGGAAAGAACTGGAAGAAATTAGATAATCACAGGAAATTTCAGGAAATTAAACCTACTCCAGGCTGCAGGGAAAGGCAGAAAATTCCTGGTATCCCTACCAGTTTAAGTTATTCAAGAAAGCTATATCAATCAGGCATCTATAAATGAAAATTCACCTTAGATATATATTATCTACTGTGCTTGTCTCCTGTCATAGCCAGTCTGTGCTGATTCAGAACAAGGCAGTTTTCTCCTGCTGGTGAGTACTTGTGCATTTAGAAGAAATATATCTTTCCTGACCAACTGAAGCCTTGAAGTATGGGTTTTGATATTACTGCTTGTCTGAATGCAGAATTTGTAGTAATTTAGTACAACTCCTTTATGGATCATGCAGATGTACCACTCGAAACAAAAGTCACCTACTGCATTTTCCTCTACACACCTGCTGGGATTTAAGATGTGGTCCACAGACTTCACTCAGCAATGGTTGTTTCCTCTTGAAATCTCCAAGTAGGTGACTCAGGCTGTTCCCCCTTATCAGGACCCTGATGGGCCTGAATGTCCCTGTCCAGCCCCTCCCTGGGGTCCCCCACCCTGCCTGTGGCCCAGTACCCTGTTTCAGCCCCCTGGGGCCATCAGTCTGTTCCCCAGCGATGCTGCAGCAGAGCCAGTCTCCAGCTCCCCACAGCCACATCCTGTCCTGGCCATGGGTTGCACCAAGCTGGGCCCACCCACAGGCCCACGTTCCAGTCTAGCCTTGGTCCAACCCCAGGGAGATGCCCCATGCCAGGGGGGTTGGGGCTGCCACCAGTGCCATCCCAGCTCTCCTGCTCCTGGCTGGGGTGGTAGCATTGGTCCCTCAGCTACAGGCTCCCTGACCTGAGGGATCAGTGGGTCCTTGCTGTGTCTCACCCACACCCCATTTTTGGGGTACTTGCTGTCTTCAGAGAAGCCATGAAACACACTATCAGTATTTTGTCTGCTGGTCAGATCCTACTGGGGTCTTTGCTCAATCTGTTTCCTTGTGATTCCTAAAGGGGATATTCCTTACTCAGGATTGCCATGGATCACATGGAAGACATTCAGAAACAAATTTCCCCTTTCCCATGTCAATAAGTTGTGGCTGCAGCAGGTGAGGTCTCCCCATGATCAAAGGCAGGATGGGAAGGATGGCATTGTAAGATTTGAAACGGGGTCCTATCCCCAGGTTTCCTCTAATTTCATTGAACTCCCTCAGTCACTTCTAGCATCAGACAAGCACCAGCAACCTGAAAGTCCAACACCCTCTATTCTGCTCACCATATCCAGAAAAAACATGTATTTGTCCCTGCCTCTTCTCGCTATAAAACAAGATGTTCTGCTCTACCTAGCAGTCGACCCAGTGGCTGCCTGTTTCCTCTCCAACCTTTTGGCATCCGCCTACTGCTCACCCCTTGACCTTGGAAGGAAATGCCAGCTAAAGGAGGTTGGATGCTTCTAACCTATGAACTGTGTCTACATATATGATGTAAGTAGCAAATGTTTCATACATATCAGCAATTACTTTGTGTTGTGATGGTTGCATGCCTTGGTCAGACTGCTGCTGAAACGGCTTTTCTTTCCCACAGTTCCTATCAAAAAGACTCTCTGCCATGGAGGATCCAACAGTCCAGGCTGGGCCAGATTGAGCCCATGGGGGGTCTGGGTCAATACCTGTCATCTGAATTATATGGACTACTTAAGGAACAACTTAGTGAGGGGAGGAAAAAAATCTCAAACAGGCTTAGCATTTGTCCAATCTGTATAGTGCATTGTCTTTTTTTTGCTGTAATTCTGCCACTTAATGGGAGCTGTCTCATTATCATTTTATCTTTGGGGTTCACTGAGCACTGTGTTGAATTCCTCACACAGTGCTGATCAGTTACTCTTACAAGTAATTCTCCTGGCTATACTGCAGGTGCTTGATAGAGGTGTTGCTCACCACCAGGACTAAGTGATACAGACTGGTCAATAGCAATCCTTTGCTTTACAAAGGAAAATGTGGATTTTTGATTTATTGAATCAGTGCTGAGAGTGAAGAGGCCTGTGAATCTCTGCATTTTTGCAAATGAGGTACAACCTGGTAAATTTGAATCTGATTTGTGTCTGTATGATGAGTTTAACTCAAGGGAAAACTAAGTATGTTTGAACCTGGTGCTTCATAACTTTCAGTACTAAAAACTTATGCAGCTGGATTCAGTATAAAAATAGCATGAATCTATTTCATATTAAATGTAGAAGTTTTTGCACAACTTTATGCAAAATAACTTTTTATTATACTACAGTTCTGTGCAGTTTACTCTGTAATAGTGCTTTCAGGTAAGAGCTTAAAATTGGAGGTCATGTTTGCTCCTCATGAATATTAAATATCCCAGGATTATTTTCATAATCATACGGATTTGTAGTATGCCCTTGAGCAGAGCTACCTTTCCACCAGTACTGGGTAGTTCTGCACACCTGCGCAATCAAACGAGTGTCTATAAGTTGAGACAATGCTTTGAAAACAGTCAAATTAGAGGCATGATATAAATGTAGAAGAGTACATTTGAACAGTGGAAAATCCATTGCAAAAACACTTGGACAGCATAAATTTCTTGGATTCTGTGAATCCTTTCTTCCCACTGTCTGTATGTGGAGGAGCTTTGTATGCTTGGACACATCCCAGCTCATGAGCGGGATATGGAGCCATATAGTAGAATTCTTATCTTCTCCTCTCCCATTCCCAAGAAGGATTACCTGTGGCCTCTGGGATTAGAATGTTAGTGAAAAATCCCCGGGTTAAATACTGGGATTTTACTAGGATATTCTCCCTTTCCTTGCTCTGCGGGGAGTTTGGATTTCATTCTGGGGTTGCTTTCCATAGAAGCTGGGTTAACAGGGAGCACTATTCTTTCAGTCTATAAATTTTTTCTGCTATAAATTTTTTTTTCTGCTGTAAAAGGTTTTGACCTGGGAGCCGGCCGAACTTCCGACTTAGTATGGAAATATATAGAGATGACACTATCCAGAAAGGAAAGTGATCTCACTTGGTCTGTTCTACAGGCATTCCCAAAAATGTGAGGTGTGACCCCTAGTGCATCTCTTGTTCTTTAAACGTGTGTTTTCTGTAGTCATTCTTGTTCTTCTTGTCCCAGTGCACTTTAAGGAGAGAGACCTGAGTCACAAGAATTAGGTCTGGACTGGACTGGTTCTAGAGCCATGGTCTGAGGAATTCTGAGGATACTTTTAAATGTAAGTCAAAAGACTCTTCTGGCTCAGATTAAAGCTATTTCTTTACCTTCTTTAGTGAACAGGATAGCAGGGCAACATGCAGAATTGTTTTCAGTGTAGCAGAAAGAAAAAATCCTTTTCACAGAATGATTTATTTGTAAATTCTGTAGAAACCTATACTCTATACTGTTTGGCACTAGAGTAGACAGACTCCAGGCTCCATCTAAGATACACTCACAAATACTGTATTAATGAGTGTTTGTGACTGTATCTTAGATGTATTTGTGACTGTATCATAGATGGCATCTTCTTCAGATCTCTGCATCTCAGGAAATTTTGCAAAACTGACCGAAAAGCGCCTTCTATGATGTATACATATATTTCTCTCATCCCCGCTCTGCCAACTGAACCCAGTAGTTGCAACATATTAGCATGTATTTTGTTTGTATGCAGTCAGCCGCCTATGAACATATATGTACACATAAAGTATTTGGTAGCTTTGCAACCTTGAGATATGAGCCATTCATCATTGGCTATCCGAAGAATACACATCCTGGTATGTTTTATTCATAACCCTATATGTGTGTGTAAATACACACATATATGCAAGTAAATATTCATTTTGTACATATTACACATTATAATGAGTGTGACTTATAATTTGAGAAATAAAAGCCAGTAGGAAAAATTCTTACAAGTGACTACTGTTTTCTCCTTTGATACCTTTCCAAATTGATGTTTCCATCTCATTGTTTTAGTATTTGTTTTTAACTTTATCTAAAAGATTTTAAAATGGGGTATTATTTAACAAAGAAGAAAACTTTACCACTTTCTCATGTAAAGCTAATGTGACAATAAAACTGTCAACAAGGAGGCAAGATCAGTCTCACAAAAATCTTGAAACCTCTAAGTGGAATTTGCATAAAATAGTTCTGGTATTATTATTCACTGTTCTTTCAGTGACAGATATGTCAAGGCCTTAAAACCTAAAAGAACAATTATGCTATTGTATCTCTCGGAGGATTCAAGGGGTGTGTCTTTGGTGAAAAAGTGCTATTAGAGCTTTGAAAAGCAGTAAAAAGACAGCCCAAGGGGCTCTTTAGCTAGTCATTTTAAAAAGAATGCCTGGGCTTTAAGTGTCTTAAAGTACATTTATTCAACTCTTACTTTGTGCTTTAAAAAAACTGCTAATAATTAATGGCTGTAACATTTTTTTTAACATTTGCATTAGCTATAAATAAAAACTCTTGATAAAACCTTTATTGATTAACTTAAACTGTGATTCTCTCGTGAATGCTTCTGTATTTCTGTCAAGCATATTGCAAAGAATTATATATAAGCTTTTTGGTTAAGCTAGTATTGAGGAAATCATTGAACAATTATAGACCAAAACAGGAACTAATCAGTAAATCCATTACTTGAACAAGCTAGCTTAACATAACATGTCTGACATTAAAAATGAGGGATTGATAAGTAATGTATCATTACAGCTGGATGTGCCATAAAAGTCAGCAATCCAAATGCAATTTTTTATTAAGCATGTTCATGACTTTAGCTTCAGACTTGTTGCAGTTTGGGTAAAAATATATATTTTGAAGTTCTCACTACAGAACAAGTTGGAACAAGCCTGCAAAGTAAAAATCACTAAGCAAAGAAAGAAGATGTAAAATAAGTATAAAAATTGCATTTGACTCGAGAATATAGAGCAAAGAGACATCAAAAAGAATTTAAATAGGGAAAATCAAGACCTGAATTAGCAAACTTTAATTGTTGCCGGCACTAGCCAGCTAATAAATGTACTTTAGAGTAAGACCAAAAATGGCATGAAATTAATTTATTTCATACCCTTCACTGTAGAACAGTGTAATTATGAACTTGGCAGCCAGGTGCTGGATTGGCTAGAGACCAGGTTAATATACAGTATTTGATTATAAAATGATTCATTATAAATATGGCAGGTCTATCTCTTTCTTATCAAGATTGTCATATATCAATATAAAGCAAATGAGGAAAAAGTGCTGGCCTTAGCCAGCTATTTTTGTTATAAAAGCATACATTGCTATTACATGAAGAGTACACTGAGGTGATATTCAGTTCCCACAGCAATAGACTCTTTACAGCTACTGGAGATACGTGGAAATGCTTAGAACAGTCTGTTTAAAACAGAGAAAACAGGAGAAATTATTGCACTTTAAATTTTACAACAGAGAGAATACACCAACTTCCATTAAAAGCCTTATAAATAACATTGCAAGTCAGTAACTTCAATGTAATATTCTTTAGATATTCTATACACTAACTATAGAAAACACCATAATCGCTAGAGTAATGCTTGCTATTTGGAAAATTTAAGCTGTAAAGTTTTTAATGATGTTCAGTCTAACAGGGTATGAGTGGTTAGAAAGTTTGATGAGATATATATAAGGTTATGTCCATATAATTTCAATTTTTTCATGCCAATATTTAGGTAAAGTTGGCAGCAGTCGATTTCTGATTCTGGATATTAATCTATATTTTATGTGGTATTCACTGAGGTCTTAAGTACCTATTTTAATTAAACTAAGTATGAATCTTGCAGGATGTAGCATGCAGTTATGTGGGACTCAGGTTTTGCACTATCAGTTCATTTTGCATTTACATTGATGGAAGTTTTGTCACCTCACAGACATGTAGAATCAGGGCTTTTGTTTCGTGATTTTGGTCACATGTTTGCTGTATGCGTGCAAATGCGTATTTGTGCATGGATAAATAAGCAGAGCTATGCTTCTGTATCAGAACTTAATTTATTGCAACATTCTGATGCTGGCACTTGGGCCAACATGCATTTTATCACACTTTTAGGTGATTTAGGATTCTGCAAAAATATATTATGCAAGTGTGGATGGATAGCACTTTATAAACATAAGACTGAACCATACCTCTTATCTGTCCTTGAATTTTAGGATTGTCATTGACTTTGCATGAAAAATTCTCCCTAGCCTTCCTCAATGCACAGTAGTGTTGTCTTTTAAAGATTAGGATTTATAAAGCAGAACATAATTGTCAGATTTTAAAATACAGTTAGGCTTTCTTTCCAGCTGCATTCTTTGTTAAAAGCTGCTTAAATTCCCATATATTTAATGATGTCTTTTTAATGACTTTTCCTGATTTAAACCCTTTCTCCATAATTTAATTTTTCTTCGCCTTCTCTTTTTGTCCTCAGCTAATGTAAGAGCATTCTGACAGGATCATATTTAATTAAGGAAACAGGCCAAATTCTGCCCTCAGTTAAAACCCATTCAGCTTCAAAGTTGATGGGCAATGTGGAGATGAAGACCAAGGTGGCACTTGTCCTGGATGACAGATTTTGTAAAGCAGCAGGCAATGAGCTCGGTCAGAATGGGGCAGTGGTCAAGCACAGACCTTGCTCTGCAGATCCTAAGTGGACAGGCAGGAGGGGAAGAACTTGCAGTTTTTGCTCTGACTGCTTTAAGCAAAAGTAGTCTCACAATCTCCATTCCTACCCCAGCCTTTGCTGCGCTTTTTCATGCAGGCATTTCATCAGAAGAATGAACTGACAAGGAATTTAAAAGAAAAATAGGGCAGTGGCCTTGCTATTTGGCTAAAAAAGGGTAGCAAGGAAGAGACCGCTATTAGTTTGACAGAGAAATAGGGAGTCAGCTGTCAAAGCTGGAATTGCTGCCAGGATGGTGGGGAGGATGTGCAGTAAGGGCCAACTTGAATAAATAAGCAGAGCAAAGCTCTGAAATGGGGGTAAGGAGCTTAAATATCATAATCAGGGGATTGATGGATTCAAGGTGTGGGAAAGATACACCAGGTCAGACTGAAGGCAGATGTTCCTTAGTTGTAGAGGATTGTACAGAGAAAAAGGTGATATGAGTATGTGGGAGGCTAGAAGGGAAGAGCTGTAGTGAAGGAGGTAATTAGGGTAAAAGCAGAAGATAAGGGCCTGAACAAGTGTTTTAGAGGTTCGGTCAGAAAGAAACATCTGACTATTGAAAGCATAATTCAAGGAGAAATGGCATAATTTGGATACAGACTGCTTATAGTGGAAAAAATTGAGACGAAAGAAACCAAAGAACCTATCAAAGCTGTGGGCCTGACCAAGAGAAAAGGTTGTGGTTTTATTATACACAGTGAATGATGTCAGCGTGAGAGGCACTCACAATAGCATTTCTGAAATGTGACAGTGCTAATGGGTTTGCAGTCGTGTGACTCAGAGATGTTGGCCCATTTTTTTTTTGAAAGAGGATGGACTTGCCTAGGTGAAAGAAATAGCTATTCTCCCAGATGTACCATCCTTGCTCCTACAGAATTCTCTAGGAATGGCTCTTTCAGACATAGCATTTCTGTTCTCCAGAAGAAAAGTCCTCCTTTCTCTAAAAGTCTCTAGAAGTCAACATACATCTTTTGGATAGGTATATGTAAGTACAGAATTATACCCTGTACGTGTCAGTAGGTTTGTTGACTTTGCCATTAGTATGTTTGCCATTTGGTATAACCTTTTGCATTAGAAATAGAAGCATTTATGGCAGATGCTTCTCTCAGCCCCTCAATGTCCAGTTCTTTTGAACGTGGAAGGAAAAGCCCAAGAAATTTTAATTAATCTTTTCAGATTACTACACTATAAAACATGTATTTGTGTCATGTAGTGTCTTGATGTGAGTGAGGTATTAGGTTAATATGGAAAGTGTATTAAATATTTAAGGTTGTGTGTCAGCTTACTAGTTTTGGAGCTTTGGGGACAGGGACTATTATTTACTGTACATCACGAACAATACCAAGTACAAGAGGGCCTTGACCTGCTAGTCCTCCAGGAGCTGCTGCAATAAATAATAGCAGTTGGGGAACAGTCTGTCATTCTAACACACTGTTACTGTTGTAGTTTAAAGTGAAATGGAAGGATCATCTTGACAGTACTTACTGGTTCTAGTTTTTGGTTGTTGATATTGTCCTTATTACAGTAAATTCAGTAAAAGATATTGTGTCAAGACCTGACCCTGGCAGTTGCTGAAAACTCCAAACCTCTAATGAATGCAGGTGTGCTCCAGGTGGTCGGCATCCTTCATGGTCAACCCCTATTTAAATACATTCATACACACGTGCCCGTGCTGTATATTGGGCACAACATTTGATCATCTGTGGGAAGCAATAGTAACACCTGAACTCTGTGATAATATCACAGCTCTAAACTGAAGCTGAAAACGTTGTGGCACACTAAATGTGCTGTGCTTTTCTATGCAATCTTCTGTTCTGTCCTTTGTGGACCCAATAAGCCGCCTATTGTATTTCTTGAACTTGCTACACCTCAGTTCAGTTATTCTTTCCAGAATTGAGCAGTGCGATCTACCTGTTTGGTAGGTGTGGGAGCTGGAGGTTCTCTCCACCATCCAGCTGACAGGACTTCTCTCCCTCTCACCAAAATGAAAGAACAGAACACTGCTGCCCTGTTTATGGGGTCAGCTGTGGGTCTAAAGGCAGGTTGTTCTGGTTTATCAGTGCCTCAGGAGAACCCTGGATTTGGTCCTGTCTCCCCAAAAAGTCAGAGGGAAGGTGAGGAGTTAATGGAAAGAGAACAGACCCCGAAGTTTACCTTCTCCAAGTCCAACTGAGTCCTTGCCCAAGAGGTTTAGTAGCATATCTTAACTTGTTGGTATCTTAATACTTTCTGGGTGTCAGTATTTTGAATAATTCAGATGGTGTCACCTTCCATTAATCTATGCCTCCTCTGCCAGTCAGGATTCTGACATTGTCTGTGGGTGGGTAATAAAAGATCCAGTACCTGAAAAGTTTCATTGTACTCCCTGCTGTTTCAGATCTGAAGAAGGGCTTGCATGCCTGAAAGCTTGTCTGTTCTCTTCTAACTATGTCAATTGGTTTAACAAATTCTATTACCTTTCTGTACTAACCCTGCCTCTAGTCTATTGCTCATTGCACTGTGCTTTTTCCTCAATTACCCTTAAATACAACCCCTTCCTCTTCAGTTTTCTACTACTTTCCTGTCTTCCTATTTTTCCTTCTGTCATCCCTTTTCATATATTAATTTCCCACATCTGCTGCTCTGTTTCATTTTAAAAGCCAGAACATAAGACACAAGTTTAAAAATTATACCTTCCAACTATGCTGGTTATACTGTCTTGGCCTGAGTTGCCTTTCACACCTATAAGGCTTTGTCTTTTTCGTTCCATTAATCTTTGCTTTTGAAGGTTTCAGCATTCTCCTAATAGCAGCCTTCTTCGATGGATAGCAGCATTGCAGGACAGACTCTGAAAAAAAGCTAGTTAGAGTAAGATTTGTCTTGACAAAAATGTCAGTCAGAAGAAGTTTGATCTGACAGTATTTTCATCTCACAATTTGGAGGAAAAAGTACTTTGAAAATTTTCAGAGGAGACCAGGAAAGCATTCAGGAAGGTAAATATTGAAGTTTATAAGATTTTTTTTTTTCTAGTCATTGAGAAAACATACCGTTACTAACAAAGGAATTCACAGAAATTATGTAGTCCAGAATCAGTTGTCTATTATAATGTTCCATTGCACTATGCAAATACTTAACTAAAACCATTTTTCAGCTGGAATGAAGATGAGGAGTACGCAACAGTTTTTATAATTGGACACCATCTTGTAATTATCAAAACATCCATAAAAAACTGAAAAATTAGAAGCTAAGTTTACATTTTTAAATATTTGAAATTGCAGAAAAGCACATTCCAGGAATCTAAACACATTTACATCTTTCTTTTGGAAGCTAATGTCCCTTTTCTTGTCCCCTTTAAATTCCTTTCCTTCCTACTGTGCAAGATCTTTTTCTTTTTTTTTTGTATTGAGGGCTTTTCTTAAGGATCTTTTTTCTACTAATATGACTAGGAATTCTTAAGTATGCAATCCCACTATTCTGTGATCCTACTGCTGCTATATTATTTAAATTGGAATAGCTCTTGTAAAACAAATCGATTCTGTAATTTCATGACTTTTCTGGAACATAATGATTTCTTGTCTTTTTTTTCCCAAGCTTCTGGGACAAGCAAAGTGGGAGAGATATTTTATTATTTCCTCTGAGGGTTGGAAGTTGTCTCTGTTTCTTGCTGGTAATATGTGTAAGTCTGTAACTTGTTATGTGGCTTTGGAGAGGGTCTAAGTAGATTGCAGCTCATCCTGGCCATTCTGTCGAATTCAATATTGATTTTGAGGAATTTTCTTCCCCCTTTTCAGGTGTTTGTGCATCCTGCATGTCTCCTGGATGGTTAGTGTTTTGAAGAACTTGTTGGCAATGCATCAACTTACATGGCCACTAAAAGTCTTGGTTTCCCTACCTCCTGTGGTTGCAGTGACATCTCTTATTCAAGAACCAGGAGCATGGAGAATCAAGAGCAGGAGCTTACCAAGAGAGCCTTGAGGACAGCCTCTTCAGGTCATCTGTAGGCATACTATTTTAGTCAGGTCTTCATTTCCCTAGGGAGAAATTGATTGAAGAAGTAGAAGAGGGTAGGCCAAGTTATTTTGTTAGTATTTTTGTTGCAGTCACTGAAGAATGACAGCTTGCTGAGAAGACTGTAGATAGAATGAACATTTTATTGAGGAATAAGAACCAGGGAAGAAAGAGAGCAGATGTTTGAGTTTACATACGAAGATACAAAAAACGGCAAAAAGAGGAACGTTTGGTTGTAACACACGTTTCATTTTCCTATTTTCTCTTTAGACTCTTTGTCTTGCATTATGTTTTGAAGAATGGATGAAGAGGGATTAGAGAGGTAACTTTTATCCATCTCTTTAGTCAAAGTTTACACTCCCACTAGTAATTCAGACATAGTTTTACATACAAGTCAATTGCAAGTAAAGTATTGTGACATTTTCAGTACATCCTTGAAAAACTTCCTGATTTTTCTCTTTCCTGTCTCGAAATTGTTCTTACCTCCCCAAGATATCACAGAGAAGTTAATGTAGAAATGACCTGTTGGAAGAATTCTAAGGAGCTGTCAAATCAGGCACATAACTGCAGGAAAATTTTAACTATTACTGTAGTCTACCACTTCCCCACCATACTGGAAATATCTGTAAATGAGAGTACTGAAAAAGAGGTATTCAAACCAACTTGTTTCAGCAAACAATACTGCAGCAAAAACAGTATTATAAAATTTTGTGTGACCTTTTGAGAAATGTGCTAATTTCATGGGGACTTCTAGGAAAAAGTGCCAATTTCATGCAAATTCAGGGGGAAAGGATGGGTTGGAAGGCTTTACTTAGGAAGTATAAAAGCTGTAATGACTGTAAAAGATATACAAGCCTAATAATCATGAAAACAACACTCTTCTACTAGTATATATTAATGGCCTCATATCATGCTGGCAAAATGCAGGAACATGATGGTTTACTCCATGTATGATGAAATGCAGCTTTACATTAATTTCCAAACAGGTCTAAACAGGGATTCTTAAATCAGTGTCTTTTGGAGTTCTCTGCAGGCTCAAATAGTTCTGCCTTCTTGTTGTAGCGTAGAAGTATCAAGGTTATCCTGAGTTTAGATGTCTAGCTCATGTGAATAAACAAGTGTGGTTGATTATTTGAACAGACTATACGAGGCTGAGCCCTCTGTTATTGCTCCTTCTCTTTTTACTCTTTGAGGTTTATGGGGGCATCGGCAGAGCACACGGTATGAAAGCAGCACATTCAGCCAGTGGTGGGAAGAGTTTACTGTTGAATTTGAAATGAACATAAAATAAAAGTTGAGAAAAATTAGAATAGGTTTTGTGATTATTTAGATTTTCAGTGATTTACTTGCCTTCTCTGCTATAATGTAATCTGTGAGAGAGGTGAAAAATGTTACATGTATCCTTCAAAACGGCAGAAACTGTGGAATTCGGATGTGTCTATTGCCAAAATTTCATTCAATCTTTCTCTGGAAATCTTGTCTGCTTCCAGTGGAGAATGTTAATAGCCAAACAAACTATCAAAAGAATATAGATAGCTTAATATAATTTTCACAGGACGGGTAGTGATAGCTGCTCATATATGGTATGAGCATTTTACCACCTTTAACACTTTAACAACTGAGATTGACTCTGGAGCAGTGATCAGATTTCAGGTAAATTTAGGCAATTTTTTGAGCCCCTTGGTCCAGATTTGGGAAAGCTGCAAAGCTGCTCTGTGGTGTCAGCACCAAACTACAGAAATCTCTAAAGCTAGTCTTAGTCATGATAATTGTCACCTTGAGATGCAATTGCATGAGAATGAATGATATTGCATGTTTTTAGCTATGCTGAACTAAAAACAGAAACATATTTTCATAGATATGTGTACAATTGAAATAGTAGAATTGCTGAATAAAGGCTATTTACCATATCTGATCTGGTATCTCTCTTCCTTTGAAATTTTCTGCTAAGGCTCCCTCATCTACATTTGCTCATTATTAATCTTCCTAACTGTGTTTGAATTGGATTATAAATTGCCTAAAATAGCCACAAACTTAGAGAATCTTCATGGTACTCCAGCAGTTTCTCTGCAGAGTCACAAAAAAAAGGAATATATGTCAAAGTCAAAATGTGTGACCTCAGCTATCCCCAAAGTGGTTTGAAAAGCACTTCCAGACGAATGAGGAGGTGGACTATAACCTAGGTATAGTGTAGGAAGAAATCGTATAGTGCCCCTCATACAGAATGCTTAATAGAGAGATGACTCTTTATGGAGTTGTAACTTTAAAAGGCAGTTTTATTGACTTACAGAATACCTGTAAGTCCAGCGAAAGATTAAACATTATCTCAGAGAAGTCCACTATAGTTTTGCAAGAGATCAAAGAGTTCCATTAACAGTGCCGTAGGAGGTAAAAAATATATATAGCAAAGGTTTATGTAGCTCTGATGAGGCCCCCCTAGGGAACTGGAAGAGACTCAGTGGGTGAGAAGAAGATAAAGGAGGGGGGAGATGGGTGGGCAATTATTGCCAGTCTAGAAGGAGGAGGCAGAACAAATTATTCTAATGGTAGTTTTTAGGAATACATTTCGAATGCACAAGCTGATAGCAATAATTGAATATGATAAAATCCTAGACAGTGAACTTTCTTTTAGCACAAACATGTCAAGACAAAAATATCAAGTCACGTAAAGACCCTCCACCTCCTTCCTGACATCATGGTTCAACATTAGTCATGGTTGGCAAACTTGCTGTGAACTTACTGAAACAAAATTTAAAAAAAAAACTACAATGGGAAAATGGTGAAAACTGCCTCCTATTTTCCACTAGTTGTGGCTGGGAGAACTTCTTTTTTGTAACTATTTAATAAAAAAGAAATAAAGAGATAATATTATAGCAGTTCTAAAATCCTGGAAATAATGGAGAGTCTAGGTAAAAAGTCTAGCTGAGGCTGTAGATCTACACCAAGAACTAGCATGTTAAAACTATAGAAATAATTTAAAAGTTCTACTTTAAGGCTTTCATGATTGTTGTTAGTAAAATTTCAAAACACTTCAGAATAGAGCACAGAATATAGTCTTTCTCTTTGCCAGAAGACGAAAGGAAATCAAGAGGGCTAAGGAGCCAAAGAGACTCACCTTGAGTCACACTGAACTTTTGACGGTACTTGAAAGAGTGTTCCTGCCTTATTGCTCAAGTCTTGAGAGCTGGACTGCCTTCTCTGCACCCAGCACACTGCATACCTTCCTCTAGGATCCCAGCACAAATGGTTTCTGGGCCCAGGGCTGAGACTGTCTATGGATTTGCACAAAGAAGATAGAGATTACAGAGCATGCTTCTGTCCTGGACACCCAGATGTGACAAAATTGCTACAAAAAAAAAGTGACAGAGAGGGCCAGAAGAATAAGTATTTCAACACCAAATAACTTCTTTAAAATCTGGAAGTAACAGATGAGGTCACCAGCTAGGGAGCTAGGACAACCAGAGCCCTGTAAGGGCTTTGTAGTCATCTGAGTAATCACATATATAGTGTTTGATACAGTGAAACCAGTGGCTACTGGTTACCGCAGACTTAACATACCAAATTTACAGTAATATCACACCTGGTGGGAAGCCAATGCATGTCATCGGCATAGGTCACTGCTGATGAGCTCTGGTTAAAGGCAGTCAAAAGGATAAACCCCATCAATTGCCTTTAGCGCACAGTAGAAAGGAGCAAACTACACCTACAACACAAGATGAAAAGCATGTTTCCATTTAAATCTGCTATAGACAATTTTTCAATGCTCGCAATATTAAACTGCATGATATTAACTGGACATCAGGGTTTGGAATCTGTACTTGGTTTCCCAGACTTTATAAAGTACATTTATGGGAAATAATGCCAGCTCTGCCTCCTTCTCCCACCTCTCAAAAAAACCCCAAACAATACCTTTCTTTATGTTCTTAGGAAGATCTAGAGGGTATGACTTCGTATACATTGAGTTTTGTTTATTAGAAAGAATTAGGTCCTTTGGCAAATGAATCATCTACCATGCCGTATCTTTTCTTCCTTAAGTGGGTAGAGCCTTAGGCCTTGCATCAAATTGTACAGTACACAATTTTTGAAGTTGAACCAATTTCATTTCTAGTTCACAAATTATTTGATTGAGTCAAGTGCAGTCATGAGGTGGAAAAGTGGTGATAGATGACTATGATAAATGCACTTTAAAGAAAAGTGCCCCGAGAAAGCTGTGCAGATGTATTCAGCTGCATAATATCAGATTTCCATGAAAAGGGTAGCCATTGATATGCTAGAAGAACTCCCACTAATGGAATCATAATTAGTGCAAGCTACTTGCATCCTGTGCAAAGTCAACTTTCCCTTGTCACAGAGAAGAAAGTAGCAGTATTTTAGTAAATCTAGATGCTTTGCTACTTTTCTTTCTAAATGGACTTTAAATTAAACCCTTTCTCAGACAATAATTGGGGATTGGAATTGCCTACTAGAGCTGTATTTGGAATAGTGCTTGCTATACTTGTAGCTTATGAGATGCTGAAATTAAGTTTTGGTGTACAGTGGTGTGGGTTGTTCAAGGACCCTGGGCTGTTACTTGGGCAGCTAGTACCATGGCCTGCAGGTTTCACTGCTGTTTCGGTCTGAATTAGCTACGTCAAACTATCTTGGGTACTTCACACTGAAGTCACTTTTCCATTTGCAATCTGGATGTACCCACTGAATAATGAAAGCACTGAGTGAAAATAAAGACAATGAGTGACGTTGATAATTTATCCTGGAAAAGGAAATTTTTTTTCTATTATAGGATCTTGGAGTCAGATTTTGGCCCAAGAATTGTCCCTGAAATCTGAGGCCCTTTAGGATCTCCAGAAAGCAGGAAGAAAACTGATCAGTTTAGAGTGAGGATATTGTCTCCCGCACTACAGCTGCTCTTCTCTGCAATAAATGTGTGAATGGCTGCACATCCCCAGGCAGGGCAAGGACTTCTGAACTGCTTGGAGCGCTGCTACAATGAGCATTCATTTCTAGGCCATCAAAGCAGACCTGCCCATTCATATGCCTGAAAGCATTCAGTTTGGTTTTTTATGGCTATACACGTAGGTCTTAGCTGTGCTGCTGGCTGTGGTCTCAGTGTGGGCTACAGTACCAGGGCTGAGGGCCAAACAAAGAGTAGTCGCAATGGATTCAGCAGACGTCCATGTACAGCTGCCACTTGAGAAACGGATCCTATTTGTCAATACAATACAAAGAATACAAATGAAATCTAGAAAATTGGGCTCTTTAAGTTGCGTGTAATGCCACTGAAAGCAGTGGAGCTTCTCTGATTTATAGAAGATAAGCATCTCAACTGTAATATTTTATTATTGCATTTTAGTGGATAATTGAATATGAGGAAACTGTGCACATTATATAGATTTTTTGTAACAGCAAAACAGGATTTTGCCAAACTTTTAATGAGAAGTCATTCTTAGTGTGTAAATTCCATTATTGTCAGTGGGTGAATGTGTAAAGCATGACTGAATCAATTCCATAGTCTTTATTTTAAACTGTTCAGTATTAGTTATCAAAGCATTTTCTGTAGTTCACTACCCTGCTCAAATAGCAGGATTTGCAGCGATATTACTTGGTAAGAAAGGGTTAAGAAGTGAAAGATAAAGAGCTCCAAGTGTCATTGTTTTAGTACCAGTAATGTTATGTCTCTGCTACAGTGCATAAAGAAAAGAAGAAATGCTGACAAGAAAAAAATATCACACTTTAAAAAACTTTCCCAAGTCTAAGGAAGGTACTTTTAAATTTGTGCCAGTTACAGTAATTAGTAAACTTGTTCTTAATAGTGTTGTTAAAATGTAATTTTTTCACACTTTCTCTGACTTTGACACTGCTGCTTTTTAAACTTCATTTTGCACTTTGTTCCATTGTTCTTTAATCTGCTGCACTTTGCATTTAGTATCACTGAAATTTCGCACTTACTATGTCAATAACATCTGGCAAAATTGCCACCTATTAAGAGTAAGTGTTCTTTTTTCTCCTGTGAGAAATGTGATGGTGTATTATATTGGTTTCCCTTGAGAGGCTAAGGAGACAATTTTAAAGCAGATAAATGCATTAAAGAAATAACCTGAACTACAAGAGAAGGTTAACGAAAGTCAGAAACTTTTTACTTTTTTTTTCACCCTTTTTTTCCTTTGATAAAAGCATCCTGTACATGTGGGGAGTGAAAAAATAGTTCAGTTATGCAATCTTTTACACATTCGGATGTATGTTACCTTTCATAATGCTGCTGCAGGACACATTATATTCTCATAGGCTTTTATCCACATCAATATTTTTCTGCCCATGTTGGATATGTGTCAGTTTAATGATGTATTGCAGCAAGTGTGCTGGTAAGTTGAGCGCTGTCGGATCATTGTGAAAACACGGGAGTGGTTTTCCAGAGATACTGTAGACGAAAGTAGGCCTGGCTTTGAGTTCTCCACCTCTGTGCTCAAACACCGTTCCGGTTCACTTGTGCACAGAACAAGCACCAGGCTTCTTCTCACAGCAGGGAAATTCTACTGAAGCATGGGATGGGTTGGAGTGAAGTCACCACCCTAAGTCTCCTCTGTACTCACCAGCCCAGCTAGAAAACTTCCTGACATTTTGCCATCACCCATAGCTGGAAGATTGACCCACTTTGGGCACACTGTCTTCAATAAGACCTTCCCAAGTTAGGACACACACATGCCTGCCTGCCTATAGTCTGGCCTTCAAAATGTATAACACTTTTCTGAACTACATAAATATTTTGAGTATGCCTGTGACTCCTATATATACATTGCTAGTGAATGAAACTGAATTTACAGAATGAAGTAGAGCCTGAGTGACAGACTTTTCCTTTGCCATGGATAAAATCTGGGTGAAACCGAGCCGCCACCCGTGCCATACACATGCTGAAACGATGCTGAACTTCAAATAATTTCACACAAGGCGAGGAAGGAAAAAGCTTCACGGAAGGAAATTCTGTAGCACTGTTTACACTATGGGGTTGATTTTCATAATACTGCCTCCCATGGCATTGCAGGAATGTGAGCTGGGAAGGGCTAAGGGAAATACTGCATGTTCCAGAGACTGTCAAAGACATAGGGAATCTTTCCATCGACTTTAGGAGAGCTTTGGCCTGAACCTGCATTATAAATGCAAACTATATGGCCTGATTGAAAAAACAGGAGGGATGGGAATATAATGAACTGAGACACAGGGATGTGGGATTTTGGTACTTTGGCAGACAGTGAAGGGTATTCCATATCTGTAAATCCTCATGTCAGGACTCAGTGTTGCAAACACAGTGATATCTGGCTTTGCATGAGGGATGTGAATTTTGTGTCCAGCTACACGCACAGCTCCAGTTAGCATAATGAGAACTGCGCATATATTCAATCACAGAGAGAGTAGACTTGAGCAGAAAAAGATCTGTCCCCATGGAAAAGCAACTTAACAATTAGACTAAAGAAACGGATTGTTCTAAAATTGGTATGCTTGATCTTTATTCAGCATATTTTTAAAGAATAAATAGATACATTCTTCATCTTCTCTGTGCAGATACATATATGAGACAAAAAACATAAATGGCTTGAATCTGTATATTTGAATTCAAAAGAAATTTTACTTGAGTAAAGCAACATAGGGATGAGTTCAATGCCTTAGTGACTTTGATATGTAAGATTATTATAGAATACATCTCATCTGAAATAATTAGAACTAATAATATTACAGATTTGTTATCTGGCTATAGTGCAATGCAGCTTGGTATGGTTTTCAATTTGCATGTAATATTTATAATGGTACTTATTATCTTGTTTCTGTATAAGTCTACCCACTTAATGTGTTACTGCTTAAACTTTGAATGTATATCTTGGAGGACACAGAAGTAGCAAAATAAAGCATACTTGAACGTTTCCACTGTTTTCTTTCTTCCACATATACAATTAAGGCTTAGATATTTGCATCTGAATTGATCCTGTATTATAATATGGAGTTTACATACCACTGGTTACAAATAATGAGGTGGTGAAGAACGACAATTGCATTTCTCCTCCCAGATTTTCCCTTTTCTTAAATTTCTCTTCTTCATTCTTTATTGGCTGCAATTTTTAAACCTTTTTCCTGACATGAATACATTTTCTTCTGACAAAGTGACTTTTCTGACACTATTTATTTTGAAATAATTTTATATTAAAAAAAAGAGATTATTTTTAACAATACACAAATAAGACTCTGATGAGCACAAACGTGAATCAAATGCTCGTGTGTTGTCCAGTGTTATTCAGCGTGATACTGCAGGGCTCATTGTTAGCCTTCCTTCTAAAATTAAGTCACCTCCAGTTTCTTAATTTAGAAAAGACGACTTGTTTCCTTATTCTGAAAATCCACCAAGAATTTACAGTGGTGGTTCATTAACTTCCAGTTGGAGACAGAACAGGAGACTCAAGCAAGTTCTTAAGGTGACTGCATGACTAAAATGCCCCAAATCAGTTATTTTTCTGTTTAAAGACACGTTGTGGTAGATTACATGCAGCTAGCTCACGTGAGCCTTGTTCACACTTTGTAATGCTGTTCTTGGTAGGTAGTTCCCATGATTTCCTGGGGAGGATTCAGAGAGTAAGTCAAGGTTTGGCAACTTTTCAAAGTTGAGGTGCCAGATGGTATTTTTCTTTCCCAAATTAGAAGTTAAGCGTGCTGTTAGAAACTCAGCAAGAGCTGGGAGATACTGCCTTTCACAGAAGCAAGATGCTGCCAATCACCTTATTGGAGGTATCATCTCTCTGCACAAAGCTGTAGTTTCTCAGTCCCTGTTGAACGTGGAAGGTGGGGGAGCCTCTGCCTCTCACAGGTGCCCCTTTAAAGATGCACTCTGTCTCCCAGGTCCCGAGCCTGTGTGAGCCCTGCTGCATCCCGTTAAGACACTGCCTGCGGGACATCCCGGCCATCCAGGCTGAAGGCTGGTGACCTCTAGGAAAAGAATTTTTTTAATAGAGCAGAGATGCCGTAGTCTAACCCTAGTCAGGAGAACCACTTTGGATTGTCACAGTGGTGTCCCCATCTGATACTTGTTTCACTGCGTGCTATCTGTTTTTATTGTCCCCATGCTGTGGCTATTTTTGAGGTTGTTTCCTTTTTCCTCCAAATTCAGATTTAAATAGGTGACTAAGAGGTCAAGCCTTCAGCCTATAGGGTGTTATCTTTAGGCAGTTACATTCACAGAAGGTGCTTCAGGGAAAACACATTTGTTGCAGGTAGGCAAGTGATTTAGCTGCCAGCACCCATTTTCTGGCACCTGAAAGCTGGCAAAGATGATAGTCTACTTCCCTGTTCAGCTGCAGTCTGTCAGCTGAAAGCTGCTGCATTTTGCATTTCTGAGTCTCTTTCATGTCACCAGAGGTCACAGTCCCTTGTCTGGGAATGACTGAACTTGTTCGTGAGGGCGATCTTGCACAGAGGCAAGCACTGAATCTCCACAGAGATGCCTCATGGCACAAGGTCCTTTAAGTCTCCTACTTTGTGAACTAACAAGAGCAAGAAATGTTAGAAAAAACGGCACCTTTTATAACCTGCGAAGTTAGAGGTTGTCTTGCACTGCTAACCAGTGCCTCCACTCAGTGAAAGGGAATCACAAACATACTAAAAAGAGAGGGGGATGTTCCGAAGCAAGTAAACACAGATCCATAAAGGTGATCTGGCCTACCCTTCAGACCAAACGTAGGCTTGGCGCTACTCAGCTGTTTGAATGAGGCGGGTGTAGCCCAGCTGTGGCTCCTGAGAGGACTCTCAGTAAGTGCTTACATGGCCCCACCAACAGAGTCCTCTCATACGACGAGCAGGAACCCTACTGGGTTGTCTGAATTCATGGCGGCAGGAAGAGCTTTGGAGGACAACGTCACTGGACTGATTTGGCAGCCAGGTACCTGTCAGGTAGCAGAGTGGCTCACTGGTTTCTCAGGCACGAGTGTGGCATTGCTCATGAATGTGGACATCAGCAGATTCAGATCTGACTAGAGGTTGCGGTGTGTTGGAGGACTGCCATCAGGGGTCCAGAATCTCTTGGCTGCTCCCAACCGGCATCTCATCTCCTACCAAATCAGCAAAAAAGAGCGCAGAAACCTATGTTGATGCTTTCTCCATCAACCTACCAACTTAACACCGGTTTTAAACAAAAAGGAATGCAAACCAGCTTGACATTTAGCAAGATTGCTCTGATACAACAAATATGTTGCAAGCCTGAAGACAGGTGCATTACCACTAAGAAGGATTTTGTTATGAATGTTCTCATTACAGTGTGTCATGGATAACTAACAGCATGCAGTTTGTGCCTTGAGGTTCAGCTTTGCTGTTGTTATATTGTTGTCACATGTTTTTATGTTAATCTTTTAGATTAAATGGTAAATATAGAAGTCTTTATTCAATTAACAAAGAAGTAGTCATTAAGAGGTGGTGTTTGAAATAAAATGGTGAGAAGTATAAGTCCTGTATCCTCTTAAATATGACATTACAGCATAAGAGTGAGCACATGCAGTACAGTAAGTGATAGAATAAAACCAGTAAAGAGCAAAATCAATCCTGAAACCTGCCCTAGCTCTCTGTTCAGCAGGTAAATATTCGGAATTTACTTAAGCTGTTTTACCCATTCTGCATGATACAGATAATGTATATCCTAAGTTCTGCATGTGAATATTCCCATGTATAATGTTAAGTATTTACTCTCTCATTGGTTTCAAAAGGACACAGCTTAAAGTTTGCTGCTGACTATAAATCTCTCACGGTAGTTTTTATCTAAAATAAAATAATGGATTCTTTTCATGTGTTTATCTGCCTTCCTTCTAGTAAATGACCCAATTGAGGGATACATTTTAGTCCTGGACTTTTGTTGTAACCTGTGTTCTGATCAGACCTGACTGTAATAATTATCCTCATTATTATTATTTACATGATTTCAATAGACTCCTAACAGTACCCTGGAATAATGTCGCATGTGTATGACAGTGCCAGCCAGCAAGGAAGAAGAGAACCTGCCTATGGAGCCAAAAGAGCAAACTGCAACCCACCACTCCACTTATTAGACAGCTAGGAAACGTCTTCGCTGTCCTTATAGCAGGTAGGCAGATATGAAGTGTGGTAATTATCTGTCCCTTATCTTATCAATAATTAATACTTTTCACTTGCATTCTGTTCTCTTCTTTCTAGTTACTACACCTTCTTCATCACCACACTCACTGTGTGTCTTGTTCTGTGCGTTTCCACAGCTGCCACGTGTTTGTTTTCTTCTACTTTTCTTGGGTAGAAAGGCACACAGAAAATTTTGGATTATTTTTTATAATCTGTAGATCTCTACATATTTATTGCTAAATGTTTTGAAAGAAATCAAGATCATGGTCATTATCATGGGGTTGGGGAGGGGGTGGTTTTCTCTGCCTTACTCTGCCAACAGCATGTCAGCTGCAAGTGAAAAAACAGTAAGTGCTTCAAGTGTGAGTCTGTGTTGTTTTGCAGATGTTTAGGCTGTATTGGTATTTTTATTTTAATAATCCTCTGACATATCAATTGTCTTATGCATTGCAGCTTCTTTGCACTGCGCAGGCATGTGCAATCTTACTGTAAATGCCCAGCAGGGCATATAACTGAGCATCTTATTTGCCTCATCCTCAAAAGTACGTTTGCTGAGGATCTTTACCTTTATCGTGACTGTGACGGCAGGACCGGGACTCACAGAGCTTGGATTTTCTCTACCTTTCCATCACAGACAGAAGCCGTTGAGGAACCTATATGACCGGTGTAACTTAGCATAGCTTGGCAACAGCTCAGCGCTGCAGTCAGGCAGCCTGTTCTGGCTGCAGATGGTACCCTGATTTCTCCCTGCTTAAGCATCCCCTCAGCTCACACCCAGGCTCCTGCTGAAAGTTACTGCCTTCCCGGGTCTACCGGCATGAGTCACAGAACAGCTTTCTAGTCCAAAGCAGTCAAACCGACGCAGGTTAAGGAAATAGTTTTTACTGTATCAGGTTAAGGAGCAACTAGGTGAGCAGGCGGCGGCAGCTGCGCGGGAGCAGATAAGAGGTGAGCAGGTGAGGGGGTTTTGTCTGCACTGGGAAGATGATGCCTGAACACCACGTAAGTGGTGTCAGAACCCCTGCCAGTCTTCTCAGTTGGGAAAGGGGAGAGATCTTCTGTGCTCTCCCTTCCTTTTTCCTGAACCGAGTGTAGCTGTCGTATAGAAGTGTATCAAACTCAGTGCTAAACTTATTTATTTATTATTTTAAGGAGTGGAATGGCTCTTACCCCAGTCAGCGAATGGTTTCTCTAATGTGCTAGTCACAGATCAAGTATAGAGGGCAGGATAAACTAATTTCTCCCAGCAGCTGCCTTTGTTTTAGTTCTTGTATAGTGGGTTAATCGATTAGATCTTCTTTCTCATTTTCCTTCAGTCGGTTAATATCTAAGGCCTATACACGTTACAGATCGCTCACAAACACTCCATTTTGAGCAGCGATCAGCTCCAATCTCACATGAAAGCTATACATAGTTCTGGTCAGAACTTCAGCAGTAACAGCTTTAGGAAAACAAATTATTATAGGAAGTGATTGATGTACTGACTAAATAGGTTGCAATCTTCCCCTGCAGTAGGTGGTGCTCACTGCTTAAATAAAATTAAGTGGTGACAGTGATGGGCATACCAGTTTTTGTTTGAGTCCTAAAACCAAGGGTGGACAATTTGTGATGAAAAAAATGCATGTATGAAAGAGCAGAACCTTGCTTCATAGAGTGCATTCTATCTACCTAATCTTTCCTTTTGCAGTTTTACTTACAAACACTCTTTCTAAAACTCCTGTGTATGCTCTCTTGTTGCAGGGACACCTGGTATATTTTATTGCAGAGGTAGCTGCTTTTCAGTGGTTTGTGAAATACTGCATGTGTTTCAGTACACTTCAGGAAGGTCTCAGAGTACCAGAAGAGCTAATTTTTTATAAAAGCAGTGCTATTTTTGGTAAGAAAAATTGATTGGTAATTTATATAAACACTAACTTCACCTGGGTAGCTGCTGCTTCTAGAGCCTCAGAGCAAAGTGAAATCAACGAGAATTTGGCCCAAAAGCTTTTGAAAACTCCTATAACTCTCTGTATGTGTTTTAGACACCAAAATACCTTCAAAGAGGTGTTCTTCAGTCCTGTGTCACTTGTGCGGCTCTGTGGAGCTTTCATTTGTTCCCAGATCCAACTACCCGCACGTGCCTCTTCCTCAGCCACGATGCTCTGGCAGGTGTCCTGCTTGCCCGTTTACCTGGCATTGTCCTGCTGCGGGTCCCTGCGCACGCTGAAGGCTGTACCTTGCCCTCTCTGGTTTCCCCCATTTCATCATCAGCTTTCTGGTTTGCTGAGCAAGCCTGGGGCTCCCACCAGCAGAGCAAGGGCATGGTCGATAAGCGGCATGTGCAGGCTCAAGTGCGATGATGAGAAGCTTGTTCCAGTATTAGGTCTTGGACAGAAGTGGTCTTAGAAATGAAACGGAGCCCCACATGTTCCTTTGTACTAAAATGTTGGCACTCATACCGGAATTTTGGATCCGGGCCACCCTTGAATTTTTAGGAAAGTTTGGATCAAGATCTGAATTTTGTGACTTATTTCTATAATGGTCTTGAACTGTATGCCAAATTTGTGAGGTCTGCCCTGTCTAAGTACTTGGATATTGGCCAAGTGCTTGGATATTATTGCCTTAAAAACTAAAAATAATTTTCTCAGTAGTGAAGATCTCTGTTTTGAGACTTTTTTTCAGAACAGCTGGTCTGGTTACCACAGCAGAATAAAAATGGGAATTGCATTAAAGAATGTGTGTTAGAAATTTTGTAGTTTGATTTACTATTTATAGATTTGCAAGTCATTATTAATGTTCCATAATAATACTTCACCTGGTTATAATACATATTCATTCCTTCATGTTTCTAAAGCCCTTTGAGAACCTAGTAAAGAGCCGCTAGAGAAGTGCAAAGTGTTATTAAATGAGTTTAAAATTCCAGCTGTTTTTCCCGCAATAGATTTTGCCTAAAGTAACAATGAATATTAAAGAAAAAATAGAACTTTTTCTAAAGAGGATCTTTGCTGACAGCCTGATAAAAGTACATTTCTCGGCATGCTGTCCATCTCTTTTTCTTGATGAGACTTAATTTTAGTTTGATTTAGTTATTACTTCATTACCTCAATAGTCAAAGTTCACCGAGGCTGACACTTGTCTCACAAGGTAAATCTCCACTCCAGTAAAAACAAAGTAAACCTCTCCTTTCCAGTCAGAAGAGTATTCTTCTGTAATGTCTTTTTCATAAATATTGGTATTGTGTTTAATAATGTCTTCTGTATAGAAATCATGCTTCTCTTGAGTAATATGTTGGTCTAAGAGCCTCAGAGATATAAAAATAAAATCCTTAGCTCATTACCTTAAACCTGGCATTTTCTAGATGCAGTGTTCTGCATGGCTTGGTTTTGTTGTGTTTGAAACCATAGTATTTCTATTACTGTAGAACCTGTTGAAATCCAGACTGTTACAGTGGTAATACAAATTGTAAAAAGGAAACTAATTTGTGCTGTTTGCTTAGGATACAACCGGTATTATTTTTTTTATTTGGAAAAAAAAAAAAATTACAATGTTGTAAAGGTCCGTGAGTTAAACTGCAAACCTTTTGTGTAACAAGGAAAAAAGCCACATGAAAATATGTGTAAAATGTGTTTTAGACTGCAACAATGAACTCTTTCAAAACAATGCTGTCACTGTTTCAGTACTTTAAAGTGACACTGTGATTTTCAAGTATTAATAAACATCCAGGGGGAGCTAGGGAGTAGCAATTTTGCTTTTTCTAATGGTATGTAAGGAAATATGAATACAGAGAAAAGTAGTGTAAATGACTAATTCTTGTTTGGGGGTTGGGGCTTTTTTTGCCAGGAACTTTTGATGAGAACCTGGTCAGCCATTCTGAGAGTGGCGGAAAGCCTGTCAAGGTCACTGCCAAGGACAAGAGAGTCAATTAGTATGCAGATCAGAGCCAAGGAGTTCAAAGGTATTGTTCCAATTCAATCACATTAGCCAGGCCAGTAATGAACAAACGGCATGACCTTAATCAGGGAGCCTGAACCACTCACTGAGGGGAAGTCTGTGTGTCTGTGTGTGTATTTGGGGGGAGACAGGAGGAGGGCTTAGGGTGGCAAAAAGGATGTGGTTTCTTTTGTTGTTGTTGTGTTTTGGCTTGGGCTTTTTTTTTTTTTTTTTAAAGGGACAGCAAGCCCAGTTTGCTTAATTAGCCACCAGTAATGCAAACTTATTTCTGGATCCCCGTGTTCTGAAGTACAAAATTGCTTTTATTTTTGGGTGATAACTGAAACAGGCTCAAATAGACAGGTGGCTAGAATATTTTAATAAAATGCATTCAGTGATATGCTAAAGGGTATGCAGGAGGAGGGAGATAACCTTATGTAAAACACCAAACCAAATTTTGCAATTACAGTTTCTCTCACACTGTGCTAATTTCCTTAAAGTCTACATGCAAGGAAAATTCTGGGTGATTTTTTTCCTTTAGACGTAACATAAAGTAATCCACACTCTTGTTAATAATGGAAAAAATATTTATTTAGAGGAAAAAATATTTCTTTAGCACCTTCAGTCTGACAAACATTGCACCATACATAATTATATTTTAGATATCCAAATCACTAAGTTGTTTAATGCGCTCAGCACAATACCCACTGCATGTTTCAGTGTACTCGATTTAGTACAGCCAAAAAGCAGCGTTCTGTGTTATATTCACCTTAACAAATGCCCGCTCTATTATAAACTTACAAAATATCTCTCTCTGCTATTTTTCATGTATACATATACACATTCAAATAATTTTACAGAAATGTGTACATACCGATGACAAAATAATAAAATGACAGGACATATCTGTATTCATTTATATATTGTAATGTCTGCATGTTTCTGTAAAGTGGTTTTTGAATGCATACTTAGGACTCCATTGAAATTTCCACGTAAATCAGGACTATGTTGCCTTTTTTCTAAACTGATGATTGAATTTGGTAGCCAAATATATTAAAATAGCACTTCAAAAGATAACATTTTTCTGTGTTTGAATAATGGAAATTGTGAACGCATACTTTCTGCATGTGGAAAGATAAAAAAAAAAAACTCTGCAAGAAATCAATATTGCTATTGAAAATGTGAATGATACTTAAAATTCACACAGTTTACCTACAAGTTATTGTTTTGTGTTTATATATACAATAACTTATAAGTTTCCTGTACCTCTCTGGGTAACATTTGCTTAACAATTACTTCAACTGGAGCAGATTATCACAGAAAGCTGCAGGCTTCATTGGGGAAACTGCAGAAATCACTTCATTTCTCTATAAATGAATCATGATAGGCAACTAAGATTTTAGGAATCAAGGGGGGGGTTGTTGTTTTTTTTTCACTCTCTTCCTCTCTCTTCTTTACTGGGGAGGTAGTTCATCATATCTTACTAAAACGGAAGATGCATAACAGAAAAGAAACTATTCTAGGCTATGAAGCACCCTAGGGGTTCATGAATGTTGGGGGAGGAACACTGATTATACAATGCAATAACATATTGAGACACTATTTCAGTTTTACACTTGGTATCAAGTAAATACAGGATATCTCACCCATGAAGGGTGATTATCTTTCATGAAGGGAGGAAATGAGTTATTAAGGTCTTTCTCAGGAGCAAAACAAGGATAAGAATCTTTATTAATGTAAGAAACAATCTGGTTTTTTTGTGGTGTTTTTTTTTGTTTGGTTTTTTTTGGTTGTTTTTTTGTTGTTGTTTTTTTCCCCCTACAGTAATATACTTCCTTTTTAGCAAAGATCTGAGGTTTTTTGACTTTAAATTGTCTATATCTCAGAATGGAACACATATCAGTTTTAGCTGACACCACTGCGCTGCTTGGGAATATTGTTATAAAACATGTGCTCATTGCCATTTTTATCTAGATCACAATTAATAACATTTTTAAGCATGCAATGTCTATCTGGTCCCATAAAAACACTTGTAAAGTATTTGATACTTTATTTGAGAATATTAAAAGATTGTTTAAAAATAAACATATACCAGCCGAGCAGAATTTTCACACGATTATTCAGATAGTCAATAGGTCTTCTTTGATCATATTATTATGATGCTTCTGCTGGATTTCAGTCTAAGACAGGCGTATTTTTTCCTGTCTCCCTCTCTCTCTGTCTCTCTGTCTCTCTCTCTCTTTTTTCCCCCCTAAACAAGGTCATAGATTTTTTTAAATGAGGACTAGAAGTTCCAAGTACAAGATTAAGTAAGTTCTAACAGTGTTATAAAAGTAAGTGCTTTTTTCTATAATAAAAGGTGTTTAAAAGGTTCGCTACAGCTTTAAACAGAATTACAATTTACTTCTTTCAAGTGTCCAGGCCATAAATTCTTCTCAATTCCCTCTCTCTCTCCTTGTCGGAATTAATGAGATCAGATTTGATCAGGGCAGTGATGTGTTCAGAGCCAAATCACACAACAGCGCGCGTGCGGTAATGGAATTTGCATCTAATGCATACATAAATCAAACATCTTTCTGGACATTTTCATATGCATAATGTCATTTCATCCAGTTCTCTCTGTGCAGAGGGGGAGATTTTTCTCTCTGAGAGAATGACTTTCTTTAATGCTTTCATTTTATTTTCGCTGACTACAATCCCCGAGAATGCGCTCGGTCGGAGAATCTTTCGGGGCGCGGTTGACAGTTCCTTTTCCAAGAGGGGTCCTTCACATTTATCATGCCTCTTCCTCGGGGGCTTTGTTATGCAAATGTGGCTGAAATTGATAATTCCAAAGTGCTTCATTTCGGTTCCTTGGCGGTTGGAGATGGTAGATAAAAAGAAACTGACAAGACACACTGATTGCCCTCAATGCTTGTAACTCTCTTGCTAACAAGGCTCGATATTGTTAAAAATTCCTATTGTTATCAGGGTGGCAGTTCCATTATGCAGGCCTTGCAAATTTCTCATTTGAATATTAACCCTTTAATCACCCTGCTCCCCTCCCCCCAGCCCCAAATCGGTTGCCGTCGAATGGGTCAGAACACAAACCGTTAAATTATTGCCCTATTATTAGTGCAAACTGTGCAGCGTTTTTTTTTGTTTTGGCTTGGTTTTTTGTATTGTTTTTGCTTTCTTTTTTTTTTTTTTTTTTAAAAAAAACTACCTCTATTAATCATTTTTCAAGGAGAATTTTTCACCTTAAAAAAATGCTTTAACAAAACAGGTCTAGCAGAGACAGACAGAACCGGGTTGTTTCAAGTTAGGGTTGGGAGAATATTTACATGGAAATATCTGTTTGCAGAAGTCAAATTCAGTAGCTCCTGGAGAGTGGAGAAGTTTCATTATTTTTAACATGTGTGTACTTGCACTTTATGTTCTAACTTAGGTAGGCCTCAGGGAGGGGATAGCGTGTCTTTATATACCAGAGTTACGGGAGATTTTTAGCTGCCTGTCCTACTGCTGGCTGCAATATCCCCGTCTCAGGCCAGCCAGCAACAAACTTCCAGCCTATAGGCAGGTGACTAAAATAAAAGAGTAGAGAAAAAGGGAACTTGAAAACTACAACGATTTCTGGAGCCCTGTTTTTGTAACTTTGAAGGGCACCTGCCTGTAACTTTACTTCCACAGTTAGGCCCTTCTGATATTGACGATTTTCACTTACATATTTTTAATACTGTTTAATACTGTTAATAAGTGGAAGGAGAAAGACTGTTCGGGGGACCTGGTGCTGCAGCTGCTGTGGTTCACAGGAGCTTTGCCACTATCTTCAGCGAGCACTGCATCAGGCGCTGGGAATGACATACAGCAGGGCAATGGAAAGTTCAAGCTAAGGATTAGGTCACATTGCAAAAGAGCATGACTGGTTGCTAACTGATTTACTCATTGATTAATGAATTTGCGATGTCTGGAATTTCAAATATCCCTCTAACGTTCCCCCATGTGTGTGTGTCCGTAGAAGGTGAATTCTTTCCCACCAAGCACATGCCTTCAGGCTCATATTACAATTATAGGTTAATTTTAGTTTGTCATTTTTCTGGGAACACCTGACATGGTTCCAGTTAAAGTAAATCTTGGTGTGACAAAGGTAAGTACTGCAGATGCTGGAGGGAAGTGGAGAAGGGAGGAATTGACACTGTAAAATGAAGTATAGTTCACTGCTAGCACCAGGCAGCTGCAACAATATAATATTTCTCTACAATTACGAAGAAGATGCATCTCAACCAGCTCATGTCAAAGGAACATCAAAGTTTTCCACTTTCTTAGTTCTGAAGTCTTGCAGAGCTGTGTCTGCCAAATTATAGTAAATAAAAAAGACACTTGCACAACAGTAACCTCTTTTATATTGGACCGAGGATTTCTCTTCCTCCCCCTATTAAAAAAAAAAAAAAAGAAAAGAAAACCCTCTCATGTTATTGTAGGAACTCTTGGGAAGCTTATACTTCTTTCTTTCGTTTATAGGTGTGATGGCAGATTAAATCCATTGCAGGAAACAGTGATAATGCCCACTGTGGAGCTGTGTGAGTTACAACAGCTAAGTTTCCCATGTCAGTGCTTTTTCTTTCAATTATCTGAAAACACCCTGTTAATTTTTAATGTGTTCATACCCTCATTCTGTTACCAAAACTGCTACCTTTCCCCCCCTTCTTACTTCAGAAATAGATTTCACTAAACCTGGTTGCTGTAAACTCATTATACGATTCTATCATTTATTCTGTCCATTAGAGTAACCAGTGTTAGTGCTTTTCCCCCCACTTGAGTCTGTCAAGTACGGTTATTTATGCTCAATGGTATTAATATCTCTGGTTGTATTATGGTTGTGCACTCAAAATCACTAATACAATCTAAACTTGGCAATAGTGACTGCATCAGCTATCAATAATCAAAAAGTCTCATGCAACTTGTAGGTATTAATGAGTCAATAATTACATAAATATAATTAACGTCTTCTGCTTGCTATAAGGAATCATCAGTAATGCTGATGGCTTTAAAAAGATCCCCCTTTTCAGAATCAGAGAGCGTGCCTATATTATGAACAAGAGAATTAAAGATTTGACAGTATGATTTTGAATGTTTCTTATTTTCAATTACCCTTGGCAATGGCTCTGCTGTAACCCGGCTATATAATGTTATCTGCTGTATTTTGGTAGAAGAGGGCTTAAAAGTTGATTTTTCTTTCACTGCTTGAATTCCGTGGGTTAATTTCACCAACAAAAGGATTTTCTGTTTTTCTGCAACAAGAAAACCTGTTAGGTAATTTGTGACCATAGAATTAGAGCAATACAGCTAAACTAATATATATGCAATGGCTTCATTATGCATAAGAGCAGGCACTCTTTACTTTGCAGCCCAAAACACACAAAGCACCCATTAGAATGAAGAGGCCTGTGATGTCTCTTCATGTGCAGAGTGTAAAGGTACATGAATGTCCTTGCTTGTTGGCATTTAATTTACCAGTTGCCTCTGTAGTGGAGCCTTGGCAGATTCAGCTTGAATCTGAAAGACAGGCTGTCATACTGAGAGTCTGCTGCCTACTGCTGAAATTGAGAGGCTTGGCAGATATGCAAACAGTAACTGGGTTTGAGTTGTTTTGATTACAAGTTAAACAGAAAGTCATTGGCAGGGCCAATATAAATCTGCTGAGGTTTTTTGGCAAAATCTGTGGAGGTATTTCTATAGATTCTGCAGAATTCTGTAGCACCTTGATTTCACATCAGAGAGTGTCCACCTCTGAACCCATTCTGCGGATAAATGTGTCAGAAACGTGAGTGAACATGTTTAAGTCGCTGAGAGCTTCCAGATTCAGAAATATAAAGCACATTAACAACATGCCATACCACACTGCCTTTCTACAGTTGTTAAATTCTGGAACCTAACGCTTCATTCAGGTTCGGGTGGATTTTCAGAGAAGTAAAGTAAGGTGAGTTATAAGCATCTGAAACAGGAAGGCAAAAGAGATTTTAATGAAAGTTCCAGGTGAAAAAATGAGAAAAGGGATTGGACCAGGTCCTGAACTCAGGTATGTTGGTTGAAATGCAGAGACATTTCACCAACATGTTTTTTTATGTTAATTGAGATTTTCTGAAGATCTCCCTTCCTGGCATGCAGTACTTTAACAGTGGTTCGGGTTGGTACAATTCAGTCTGCAACTGGCTTTTTTCTCCCCTTCTTCAATAACTTTTCCTGAAACATCATATTTGACCAAACGTCCAGAGCTGATTAAATCCAAACGCTCGTCCCAAATTTATTTCCTTACAGAGCTCATTTGTCTCCCTGACTAATTTCCAATGTTGAGTTGATAAAAGTAACCCAAACTGACATTGTATAAGCAAAAAAGGAGTCTGTACACTTTAATTATATGTGCTTTTACAATGCAACCTCTGCTTGATTCCAACTTAGTGTTTTGAACACTAACACATCCTTTACTAAAATTGTCTTGCAATTTTAAGGCAAACCACGTTAATTTTGGAGGGAGGGGAAAAAAATACATATAATTGTTGCTCCTATTGTTTCTGTCTGGCTGGCTGTAGACAGATTTCTGCAAGGCTGGCTAGCAACAATACATTGATTTACAGAGGCAAGAATATCTCCACAATTGCAAGGGCTAAGACACCTTTATTTGAAAACTGAGAATCTGCAAAATGTGGCAAAGTTCTTGGAAAGAACCCAAATGTATGAAATCTTTTTTTATCTTTTTTTTTTTCTCCACTTGTATCTGCTACTTTGCCTATTGCAGCTTTCTAGGCAGAAAAAAACACACCCCTGAATTTGCACATATTGTTATATAGATCATGCTAAATTTTACAAGAACCTAATTTGGACAAATTGATTAGAATATAAACATCGTTATCTAAATGCTCTTTATTTCTAGATCAGGCAAACTGAAAAAGCACATTATTTTCCTGCGAGAAGTAAAGGTTTGTTTTCTTTGGAAATTACTCCACTGATTTTCTCTTTCTCATTCCTTTCCCTTGAGCAAATGGAATAAAAGAGTTTATATGAATGGGCCATATTGCACTCCGGGTAAAACGGATAACAATAGCATTTTAGGAATTTCATTTTCAGATCCAGGTTGAAAAGATACACTGGCTTTTTGTCTCCTTTTGCTGTCTTTCACCATTCTATATACTTCTCTTCAAAAAAGTGAATTTAGGAACCTTTAAACAGCATTCTCTCCCAACACTGCAACCCAATGCAAATTTTTAAAGAATGCTTACAAATGTCAAGTCTCTCTGAAAGTGATATACTTTATTACTGTTCTTTCTTATAATACAAACATTTCAGTGCAGCTCGGATCTTATTTTTCAAAATACACAGGATTTTGATATATGGACAACAGGAGAATATGTATTTTAGATATAATGCCATAAGTGCTTAAAAGTTATTTCTGAGCTGATTTAACATGGAAAATCTCCAGGTAGATTAATTTTATAGGCTGCTTTTATGGGTGTAACATTTCAAGATGAGAAAGCCGTGCTTCTGAAATTTAGTTTCGGCAGATTTCATTGGCACCTCCATCTCCATCTTTTATTACCCTAAAGTTGAAATTTAATCTCATTTTTTTTTCTGATTTTTACTTAATTCCTCACTGAAACGGCTGGGGCTGTATTTTTGTGCTCAGGTTCTGTTGCTTATATTGCTGCCTCATTATTTACATCCCAAGGAAAAAAAAATTCATTACAATAGAGGTACTTAAATAACTATGCTTAGAAATTACCTGTGAGCTTGATGATTTTTATTGGGACAGGCAGCCAAAAGGAGGTTAAACAGATGTCCCCCCAAAAGCCTCTTTCCAAATGGCTGAGTTAATTCACAGTGGTAAGAATGAGCTGCCCCGAAACTAGTTGCTCTATTTTGATGAAGGCAGAGTCAGAAATTGTGGTCCTTGCACAGGCAAAACTTCCCACAGAAACATGACTTTTAAAAGAAATACCTATTTCTAACATTGCCAACAGGGGCTGCCTTGCAGTAAAAAGCCAATGTGGGCTGTATAGAAGGAGCATGTTTAGTGATGTTTCTGTATGACTCTTAATACAGATTCAACACACACTTAATAGATGTGTACAGCGAATGCCTATGAACAATAACACACATTTGCGTATTATGTACTTTGTTGCATTTCTGAAACATACTCCAGAACGCATCGCAACTCCGTATGAAAAGTGGCTTTTATGCATGTGTTAGGAATGCTTTATAAATCTCAATACCTCAACCATTTGGTTGGTAGTTGTTGTTGTTATTTTTTTCTCTGACTGACTGTACTGCAGAAACAGTCTGTATTCTGGCCTGATGGCCTGAAAAATTACTAAAAAAGAGGAATGTGTTTTTAGATTTCAGCAGTGCAGGTGAGAGGAAAGAAAAGGGAAAGATTTTAAATCAGAAAATGTCTGTGTGGGGTATGTGTCTTTGTGTGCGCGTGTGTGTGTGCATGTTTGGAAATTCACAAAATAACACTTTCAGGCTATGGTCTCAGTTTTTATGACTGAATTACATACCTTAAAAAATTGGTCTCAGTAATATAAATGCTGAGAAACTCTCCACTATTGTGGTGCCTGCTGTAATAAAGAAATTCTCTGGGAGAGAATGACAGAGATACAAAACACTAAAGAATGATGATTTCCTCACTACCAGTACGATTGCATAAATTAGGTGTACAGAAGTTCCCAATGATTTATAGCACTTGAAACTTACAAAAAATGATTACATTTGATGTTTCCTTAGAAAACACAAAAAAAACGATGCTTATTCAGAGTGGATAAAAGAATCAGGAGCTAAATTCAGATTATAGCAGCTGTCTTGTAGAGATCCTTGTATACTTTTAATATAAATTACTTTCTGCAAATTTTCCTTGAAGACATATTTCATTAGCCAAACTTTCATATACTATTTGTTAATTTGGAAAAAACACCCTTTTAGGTTTTCTCCTCTTGCCCTCCTCACTGTTAGCCTATTAGTGGAAGTGACATTTTATTGATTAGACATTTAATAACAATATTCTTCAATATTTGCTCAAATATTTAACTGTTTGCATGGTAACTGGTGTAAAGGATCCTAAGAATGGTACAACTAAAATGGGAGAATGAAGAAATGTATTGGCTATGACAAGAAGAAGTAATTGCTTTTCCTCAAAGGATCAGATGTGGTATAGTTGTTTGAAAAACAATCTAAACAACATTTTGTTCACCATTGATTTTAAAAGCATTAAAATTAGTTTTTATGCAGCTATACTCATTAAGCTTTTATGTATACTGTGTAGGGTGAATAGTTAAGAAGCAATAAAGCATTCTGCAGTAAAATATACTTTGCCAGTTGTCAGAAGAAATAAAATACATAGGTTCGGAATGTTTGTTTCCTGTAGAATATTGTGATATTTCCCATGTTAATTACAATCCAAATAAAGCTATTTTATTTGTGTATCTTAAACAGCCTTGTAGCTGTAGATGACTAATACAACTGTTATTGAAAGTGTTGTGTTTGGAGGTTGTGTGTTCATACTGATGAGAAACAAGCACCAGCCACATCTGTCCCAACAATTCTTGCATTTTAAAACTAAATCTCCTCTTAGAAATTAGTGTTGCAAAATTTTACTGTAATTTTTAACTTCAATAAGCAGAATAAAAGTGCCATTCTGTGCAGTTTTCTTCTGTACTCCCTTTAGTTTTTCATGTTACTGTCTGCATTCATACACAAACTAGTTCCTCTAATTTCACTGAAGTAGCTAATGGTTTATTAAAAAAAAATCTGGAATACAGCAGCAGACTAGTACCCAAGGAAAGGAAACTTATTTGGTTATCACTCATAAGAGCATAACCTTTTATTTTGTATCTCAAAAATGAAGAGAGGAGTATGTGTACAGTACAACAACATGCCATCAGAGAGAATAATGCATATAAAAATGAATTCCTGTTATTGTGTTCAGGTGTGTTTGTGAATAAAAAATGGAATTTTGAAAAGTCAATTAAATTCTTTAACACCAGAATTCTTTAATGTGAAAAATTTTGCTAGACAGTTTGTCAGTATCGCTGTAAGCACTGTGCTGTGATCATAACTAGTTTCCTCCACCTATGACTGTTAGATGGCTCAGAAATGCATTACAGCTTCCTGTTCCAAAAAAGGAGACTACTCTTGAAAACGTGGAAGTACTTATAAAGTAAATAAGCTTTAATTAAATATCATTGTCTAGCATTAATCTTTATAGCTCTGTTCCCTATGGAAATAAAAGTGGATATTCAATTTGTTTTGATTATGCATGAATTTTAATAGAAGCGTTATTTGTATATTGCTGTGTTCTTCAAGATAGAGGCATATTTATGTCGGCATAAGCCATTAAGAAGCAGCTTCCTCATTAATGTGAAATAAGAGTGACTCATTTTTGTTGTATATAAATAGATTGACATTTAGAAAAAATAAGTATTATTTTAAAGAATAAACAACAATTCATATGTGGCTGGTGTAACTTTCCCTTTCAGTCTGAAATCTGTTAACTATGAAGTGAAATACAAAATGTTTCTACTGTTAAACAGGTATAGTTTTTGGTACATGCTGATTGCAAGGATCTTTGGTCCCACAAGTCAAGATATACTCTTACCCTAAACCAGGGTCTGCATAGTGGGTCTGTATGTACGTGCACAAGAGGGATCAGGGGCACATACTTAAATCCTACTTTCGTAATATCTTGGAAACAAACTCTGATCAACAGGGTATCTTCACCCTCATGAAATTTCACTCAGCTTTACCAGCTTCATGTAGGGGAACTGCGTGACAACCAGGTCAGGAGAGTCCACCAAAGTCTAGCCCAGCACTAGGGCACTGTGTCAGGGTGCATCCCACTTCATCGGACTCCTGCAGCTCTCATCAACTGGTCCTCTGCTTTTGGCAAAGGGAAGTCAATTCACTTTTGGTAAAAACACACCCTCTAGTGCTGAGCTAATGGTGTCCCCTATGCTAGCTATTGTCGAGGGGAAAACAAGGAGGAAAAGGATGGTCTTTCAAACTCCTCAGTGCTGGATAACAGTTTATGCTCTGGCCTCTAGCAGTGTAATGAGGAAGGCAGTTTTAATGATGAATGAGGAGGTAGACCATAATCACTATAATAATGAAGTTCTGCATGGCATGGCTTGAGGATGCTTGTCCTCAGCACAGTAAACTGTGGGGTTTTCTTGTAGCTGTGCTGTAAGACACACTTTGCCACTGCACTATGGCTATGCATTTGCAGGAGATGTCAGAGAGTGTTTAAATAATGTGTAATGGCGTGTTGCTCTTTCATCACCTTGGGAAGTGGCTCTCCCCTGTGACAGTCATTATATGCTCAGTGCTGAACCTTAGAAAACACTTTTAATCCTGTCTGTTGTGCCCACACAGCTAGGCCAACGCATACATTCAGCACAGAAGCGTTATCCCAATGTATAACACAGTGTTTAGTGCTGAAGCCTGAACGAGCCGCACCAATACAGACCCTGGGAAACATCCACGGGAGAGGCAGAGCCATGGGCAGATCCATCAGGGTAGAGAGTAGCCCCAGGAGTGGAGTACTCTGCCCCAGGGCAGAGGCCCCAACAATTCCTCTCACAATCTGGTTTTCTACTCTGCAAACAGTGTGGAGGGGGAGGAACAAACAACAGAAGTGAAACAACAGATAAAGGGACACAACAGAACATGGGGGTTTTTAAGGAGAAAACAGAGAAGCAGAATTCCTCTAATTCTTCCACATATAATTTCCATTATGGTTCTAGAAGAATAGGGATGTCAAGACAGAATGCTTTTGGTTGGCTCTTTGTGCCATCACACCATGTATGATCAGGATCCTTGACTTCCTGTACTGTCAACAGAAAGGGGCAAGTTCTTAATGCTGGTGTTTTAAATTATACTTCAGAAGCTCTACTGACTGCCAGAAGCTGGGCAACAGTGGAAGTAGTGTCTTACTGGGTAGGCATTCAGTGACTGCATTCCCCTGATAGTCCCTCCCTTTCTTTCACTTAATGGAATGTAGAATGCTGGTGTTGGGAATGCTGACTAAGTTGGGAGTGTCACAGCCACAGGGCACAAGTGTGCTCTCCACAGTTGTGGGAAGAACTTCAAGAATTATTTTTGGAAGCTGGAGAGACCAAATCTAAAATGTCATCTTCATATCCCAGGTTATAGAGCTTCCCTGGATTAATTCTTGCTTCAAATCTAACAGCTGTGGTTGGGTAAGATACGTATCATCTTTTTCAACCATCCAATAATGCTTTTGCTAGTTGTAGTGGGGGACAATCCACCTTAAACCTCATTGAGCTGTTTCAATGCTCTAAAAGCTGTACATCTGATTTATAGCTTTAGTCTTTAGCTATTGATTTTTGCAATCTTTTTTTTTTTTTTCCTGCTGGATGAAGATTCCCCTAGTATTAAGTTCCTATTATCTCTAGAGACATGCCTAAACCATAATCAAGTTATCTCTTGCATTCCTCTAAACTAAATAAATAGAGTTATTTATGTCTTTCACTCTAAAGCCTGTTCTCCAATCCCTTAGTTGCTCCGACGTCTGTCCTGCTCCAGAGTCTTTCCAACCCTTCTAGAACCAGTCCCACTGCTATTAAAAGCACGTGTAAGTTTTCTGCTTCTACTCTGTATTCCCTTGTTTATTCGTTTAAGGGCCAAGATAGTCCTTTTAGCTACAATGTCACACAGTAAGCTCATGAGCAGCAGATGAAAGGGATTAATGGATCTAGGAGTCAATTTTTAAAAGTTTACACCAGAGTGAATGCTATTATAAAACCCTTTAATGAGAATGAATCTGTGCAAATATCACTGGTGGCACCTCTTCGGCATTTGTTTTACAGTAGAGATAGTTACACATTAAATGCCTTTTGGCAAGGGACTTAAAGATTCTACTGGGAGAAATATAACATCTACCTTTTGGTACTCTATTCCTTGAGAGTTCATATTGTTGCCTACTTGAGTAAGTTTGACAAAACCTGCCCTTGCTCTGAAAATGCGTTATTTTGTTAACACTCATTTTCAATCTTTCTAAACTTGCCAGTAAAATATATTTCAAGGGGTTTGTTCAATGTGATATGAACACAGACAAGAGGATAGTTAGCAGTGGCTGGAAAAAAAGAGTACAAAAAGAAGTTGAAAGTTGCACTGAAAATGTTCTGATCTGAAACTCAAAATGTTATTTGCCATAATTTCTTCTCTAAATTATAACCAACTGGTTCTATTACAGATGCTACTTCCCCGTGTAGGTGAAACTCTCTGAGGAGCAGTGATAACTCAGGGAAAGTATATGGACAAGGGGTGAAAGAAGCATAGTCAAGAGGATGTGGTGAGAGGAAATGATGAAAGGCCGTAATAACATAGCAGGAAATAGCAGAACATGTGGCAAACATACTGAGGACTGCATGCATTTTATGTGTCAAATTACCTCCAAAGAGGTTTTTTTGAATTTAAAGCATAGTAAGAAAGTGTATTGCAAAGCTCACAGGACCTAATTATGTGGGACAAATTAGTCTGCAAGACCTTCATAATCTGTCTAAAGATGTGGGTGTAGTAGTAAGTTAACGAGCAGGTTATTATGAGTGTCTGAAATTCCAGTTGTGCCACATGTAAGAGAGCTTATCTGCAATAAACAGAAAACTGCTGGAGGTTTCAATGTGTACCTGAAACAGCATAGTGACATAAGGGAGACAAGGACGAGAGGAGAGTTCACAGTGGTTCATCTGGGAAATGGGCTCAAATGCCTTTGAAGACTGGTAGCAAACATTATAGAGCTATAGTTTAAGAAAAAGTAATCAGCAAATTCTATATTGTCGTAATCAAACACATTTTCTGTGGCTTAGATGACTTGTCTACTACCTCTGAAAATCTCAAGATATTTAAAAGACCACAGCAGAACTAAGATCTAAGAGCAGTTAAAACAGACGCCATATCTGCAATGATAGCCTTCAGTTGGGAACCAACTGGAAGCAGAAGTAGATGATAAGGAAAAAGCAATGGTTTGTCTCTTTCGAGAAATTTCAGACGGATGGGAATAAAGGTGTCAGTGAGACAGACTTAGCCGGAACTCTCACAATGTTGTTTGTCTTCTTGCTGTCAAGAAATGTGGAAGAGCAGTAAAAGCAATAATACGGTTAATAGAGTTATTGCATGCAAAAGCAGAAAAAAGAGCTGTGGGGTGACGGTTGTTTTACAGAGCCAGAGTCAAGGGTCTGCAGCCATCATGCAGAACCTGGGATGGACACAATGCTGCCTGAATCACAAGTTTGGACGTCTTAGGAAAAAATTGTGGAAGTGGTGAAGTGCATTTTATGTACCCTTTTGCTGTCCTTCAATAGCTGGTCCCTGTTGATAGTGGCAGATTACCATCAATGTTAATTTCTCAGCTACTTGGAGTAGTAGGACCCTGTGTAATCCAGCCACTCTGAGAAGGCATGCTGGGGATCAGGTTACTTTAGTTGTTCAATGTTTAGTCCAAGCTATCTTAAAGCAGATGTTGTTCTGGTTTTGCCACTTAAGCACGCAGGGTATTGTATTGCAAGGGAGCACCAAAAATCTGTCTCGTGGTGCTATATATATATACACACACATAGGTGAGGGCAACAGCAAGATGACGAGAATGGTTGTGAAAATGTTCAAATTAAGTATTTTACAGGCTGTATACTAGCAAATCTGATTCTTACCTCAAGCTGAGAAAGTGTTAATAGCAAACTTTGAATCATTAGACCTTTGACCAGTGATCAAGCCAGTCTTCTACATGGAGCATTTAGTGTGTTTGAAGCTATCTTTAATTGTAAAAACAGTGAAAGATAGTTGAAAATTTCTGTTCTTGTTATGTCTGTCTTTTTCTTGTTTTCCACTACCTATTTTTACTGTTTCCTTTAGCTCATGCATCTAGAGACGTGACTGAAATGTGGTCCTTCAGTAACTCTAAGAAATTTTTATCTGCTGGGTCAAGATGTTTAGCCAGCTTGATCTAAGACATAAATAGTTTGTAATTCAGCCTGACACACTGTTACATCTCCAGAAAAGCTCAGGCGGCATACTCTTTGAAGGAAAAGTTTCAAAAAATACAAGGACTAATCCCCAGCATTAGTCCCTGTCTGGCTGGAAGCGTGGTAGTGCATACAGTCCTTATTATAATTAAGACAATTTCCTCGTGAACAACAAATTATAGGTTTGTGTGAAGCAGTGTTGTCCAAAGAAGAGGATACATCTTGAGAGGTGGACTGTAGTAATTTTTTTGCCTATAATTTTTCTTTGTTTTAAATATACAGTCAGTCATAATTGCCTTAGAAATAATTTGTATGGTGTGTAACAATGTTCCGCTCATTGAGAAAAATGAGAACAAAATGTTCTTTGTTCAAACAAACAAAGAGTTAATCCTTGTTCTAGCTATTGATCCTCCTCAGTCGCACTTCTGTCCATCGACACAAAACCGTCTGTCAGCTGGGGAGGCATCATTTTAAGCTTTTTTGTCTGGTTTTAAAATTAATGTTTATAGAGAGCATATTTGTACTCAAAATGTAAATAGGAGCTTTACCGGAGCTCTTAAACGACTTACAGTGTCAATGTAACTGTGCACTGTGCACCTGTAGTTACAGGTATCAGCCTTTCTGTTGTGAGGCCTTCTATTGAAGAGAGATTTGGTTTAAGATAGACAGCAAGTACTTTTGCATTGTCATATTATCTCCAAAATTCTACAATGTGTCTAAAATATTTGGACATATTTACCATGTGGGAACACACAAATGTATATATATCAAGTTACTTGTCTTTTCTTTCATTTCTTAAAGTGATATTTGATTGGGTGATAATCTAGAAAGGTATTACTTGTTGAATTTTTTAATGTTAAAATAAAAAAATAGAAATTGTATGGGATAGAAAAAAGATGCATTTAATGAATTTGTGAAGCTCTACACAGCAGGATTTCCAATAAGTCTGATAGCAGTATGAATGTACCAACCCACATGTACTGCGGGGAACTGCACAAGAAAGTTAGTAAATAAAAATGGAAGCTGGTTTTATGAGTGAATATTGAAAATGATGCTCTCTTGTGTAGAGAGCACTAGTGCATGTGAAACCCTATGTGCTTTTTACATAATATGCCTCTCTAGTTAACATATAACATAAAGTGTCACAGATCTTTTAGAGCTTGATTCACTATGAAAGAAACACAGCCATCTGTAGTGTGAAAGTTTATGACTCAATTGTCCACACCTTACAAAGTGATTCAGCAAAGACATATCTGGGCCGTGGAAACTTTTCCTTCCCTTATTCCATTAGTTCTTGCTTCGAAAGAATAAAAAGATCTTTGAGACGCAGTATGCATTTTAGCTTTCGCATAGTAAGACAGTGTGCAGATTTAAGCATGTGCCTCTAATTATTATTATTATTTTTGCTTCATGAGGCCATTTCCTGCTTCTGAGTCATATTTTGAATTTTCAAAGGTGGCTTAATAAAATGTGAAGAATGGCAACTCATTTTCAAAGTGATGGGCACGTGGATAGATTAGATTAGACAGAAATCTGGACAGACCATTGGAGAAATGTTGTTAGACAAAATGGGACTTCTGCAATTACTTCTAGTCCAGTTGTGACCCATTTTGTAGAGGTTACGCAGTGCTATTTTTTAGCTTTCTTTATCTTACAAATGCAAAACCAATATGTAGCGCCTCTGTTATTATCCCATCCTCATCTTCTCATACAAATTGTGAGCTAGTGTCCAATATCATTGTTTAGTATTATGTGTAACATTATCTTTCTTTCTCTCTCTCTCTCTGTATATATAAAATGCACAACTTCCCTTCGATGATAGGCCAGCCTAACTCAGCTTTACTTCATTTTTGTTGCAAGCAAACAGCATTCATGTGGATAGGTCTGATAGACCAGCTGATGCACAGTAACTGCAAGGATTTCTCCATTTGCCCTCTTTATTTAGTGTTTTCGCTAAGCTTGGCTGTGTGAAGAGTTTCCCTTTAGGGCTCCCCGCATTTGTTCTTTCTTCCTATTTCTTTTTTGATTGGGGTGGATCCACACCTGACATTGTGAGCATCTGAGCTTCAGTAACTTTAAGTCCCACTTCAAGTCTTACTGAGTTCTAACACTTCCTGACAGATTGGGGCAACCCTGTTACATACCCTCTGGAGAACTGGTAAATCTTTTTGCCCTTCATGATAGCTGCCAAGTAGAAGGAGCTGAATGCACATCTAGCCTCACTTTGGAAATCACCTTGCTTCAGGAACATGCTATTTCTCTCATTTGATATTAAATCTTTGCCAGAATCCAACAGTTTCAGATGAGCCAATTTTCTGAGATAGAAGAGCAAGAAAAAGTCAAAGGTATCCCTCTTTTTTTTTGGTTGTTTTTAATCTTGGCATTCTGTTCATGGAGAGATCTTTGTTGCCAACATGTCTGCTGCTTCTCCATCTCTCACCCTTCAGGTTTCTTAAAATAGCTAAGAACACAGAGTTTCTAAGCCCCAAAAACACACTTACTGGGGAAAAAAAGGTCTGTATGAAGTTAAAAAATATATATTTATACTGTAAGCCCTGCAGCCTGGCTTTCTGCCCACGTTTGGGCATCTGTGCTGTCTCTGGATACCTCAACTGACACAAGCGTGCCAGATCCAAAGAGGAAGAGATAAAGGGCACTGCTGGTTCAATGCTGAGCCCATGAACACAGTGCAGTATCTTTGAGAGGTGGGGTTTGCCACCATTAGAGTCTGTTCATTATCACAGGCCTCTGGAGGGTAGGGTTCAGTCTTTATTATCTGAAATTAAAACTTCTTTCATAATGTGTGCTGTCACTTCAAGCAGAATTCATTCATCCCTTTCATTCTCTCACTGCAGATAGTCTGGAGTAGTTTTGAGGTGAGCACATCTCCAAGTGCTAATCCAAACGAAGACATGCAGGGCATGGCAAAAGACAGAAGATCTGAAGAGTTAAATTATCATCTAAGTTAAGGTATCTAGAGTTAGTACTGAACCCATGGAAACAGAAACAAAAGTTTTGGAAGAGATTATAGCAATTCCTCAGGTCCAGGCAGAGAAAGCTAATTCTCCTCTGAAAGGGGTTGGGTTTTGAGAAGGAAAAGTTCAAATTGGAAGAAACAATGTTGGTGTACGAATGAAGAGGAAAGATAAGAGAAGAAATTCTTGATATGTACTATAAGCTTCAGAAAAACACAGGGAATTTGGAGGGCTGAAGGTAGAGTAACTGAATTCATGATCTAAGACACATGCTATTTCATTTCTCTGAACTACTTCTGACTTCTTCCTTTGAAATTTTCATAGATTTCACAAATGATTTTATTTATGGTCAGCGGAGATGAATATTCAGCGAGAAGCAAAGAGAAGTTCTTCCCAGATGGAGGAGTATGACTAACCCTCTTGATTGCCCTAACAGACAGTCCTGAAGCCCCCAACAGCAAATGACACTGTGCCAAAAAGATTTCTAATAGTACTGCTTGCCCTTGGCCTGTCCCTTACAACCTGGAAACACTTAGCGACCAAGGCTTTCGGACTTCACAGGGTTTCTGTGACACAGAACTGTAAAAACATAAAGACTGTCAGCTCCAGAGATATTTTTATCCTCTCTGCAGGATTCAAGGATATGCAAAGAGAAGTTAGCAGATTTATGGTACTGAGCTAGGAACCAGTTCTGCACTGGCTGAAGAGCTTGCTGAACTTGTACAACGCAGAGGGTACAGGCTAGGTGGGTTGTGCCATCTGCTTAGATAGAAAAGGCAGGGGAGAATTTTAACAGCTGTTTGTTGAGTCAGATACTCATCCCTGATTGTTTGTGCCACAGTGGCAGATTACTGCCAAAGAAATGCATCCCCTGTTGCTTAATAGACCTGACCTGGATGTTATAAAGTTACACCTGCTGGAAACAAGCCTTATGATGTACTGCTCATAAAATGCCAGTGATTCTACTAGAGAAATGTCCTGAAATCAGCATGTTGAGTTCATCCTTGTTTCTCTTTGCAGCTAGTAGTGATATAGCAGGAGGCAGCAGGGGTATATCCCAGCTAATTCTACAAGGTGATTAGGGCCCAAGCATGACGCACCATATTATATTCAGGTTTTCCCCGACTATGCTCAGTTTTGTTGGGTATGACATACTGCATGTGAGTCACTCATATTCTGCATGAGTCATATGCTGAAGTGTGAAAGCATTGCTGTATCTCTGCCGTTGTTACCCGTTGCTCAGCTGCTGCCATACCACATAGCTCAAGCCAATCGAGCTCACCTTCCCAGTTTGAGCCAGCTCTCATCAGTTGCCTGAGCCCTTTAAATGCGATCCAAGGTGTTGCCCAACATATAGCTAACGTGAATGCCATATGTGTTTGGGTTTGGGCTCTGAGCTACAAATCAGTGGGTTAGAACCTCCAAGTGTTCTTCTGAAGGGGTCATGAAGTGTCTAGAAAACCTTACGCATCTTTAAAATTAATTTTAAAAAATAAAATAGTTTAAGGAGTGTTTTATAATGCACACATCTGGGTAGATAAAGTGTGTTTGTCTTCCTCATATACCTGACTTTGTAAGACTACACACATTGCTTAAGGATCAGATGAACCAACAGCAGTTCACACCTTCAAAGCCTGAGAAATTCCAGTGCAGTCATACCCTGGAGGTCATTACTCAGACATGAAACATCCCTTTTGGACTAACTGAGGTGTTTTGGTTTTTTTTTCACTGATGAGAAAATAGATCTTTAGTTGATAGGTGAGCGGCAAGAAGTTGCAGGATTAATTCTGGCTGCGGCCATCAAGTTGTTCCCTTTCACAGCTGTGGTCATCACACAGAGCCCTTGGTTATTTGTGACATAGAAATTTTGTTCCAGTTAGGCGGTAATTAATGCTTCCAGATTAAATCTGTTTAACACAGACTACAAAGCAGAGTACAGTTATATTATACCTGTCATTTGTAAGTGTCCAGTGATCCTCCAACACTGTGTGATTCATGGAGCTGAAAGAAATTATTTGCCTAAAAAATTATTAGTGCTTATTCTGCCTGCAGAACCCCTTAATTCCCGTTACACATGTCAGCATATTATGACTGGGAGCTGTCAAATTCTAATGACTAAAATTTCCTTTTTCTGTCTTTTCATGCTGTGTTTGAGAACTATAGGTTGGGAATAATTCCCTAGCTAAATTTCTTCAAATGGTAAACTCAACTGTTTGCTCTCTCTCTCTCTCTGTTTCTTTCTAAATTTGTGTTTATATTAGTGCCTTTCTCTTTCCTTATGTTTCTCTAAGAGAAAAAAAATTGATTTTCTTCCCAGAACCACTGTCCATTTTAAAGAACATAATCTGAGTTGACAGCAGACAGATTTGATGCAAAATTATTTTTTTACTCACTGATTTGATCAAAACATGGATTATTTAAAAGAAGGATGAGGAAGAGGCAAGGTTAGTAGGAAACAAAATGTACAAAAAACTCTTACCATTTCATGTGGTTAAATAACCTTGACACTGGAAAATATTTTTGCCATCCTCCTTGAAACAGGAATTTGTTGACACAATGTTCAATAATAGAGATACAGGACTAATGTTAACATACTGCAAATACTGCACCAAATAGAATCTATTGATCCACCTGTTATTATGCTTGTTACTGAAACGCTGTATGTAAAGCAAAGGAAACCAGTTTCCAATTTAAGTCATTAATAGATTGGTTTTGAAATTTATGTTACACATGTCCAACAAATCAAGAATAAAAGCATGTGAAAGGCTGTGTAGTCCGTATTGAATTACTCATTCTTTCCACAGTAAAAGCCTTTAGCTAGAGATTGACCAAAGAATTTTAAATATCTCATTATATATATGTCATTGTTCAAAGTGTCCCTAAATGGGATTAAACAATAGTCACTCAAGAGTTTCCTGCAATGTCTATTCCCCCCTCGCCCCCCTTCCCCTCCTCACCTTGACTTAAATTAAGGCTAATGATATGTTTTCAGTGTAAGGTAAAAGAAGGATTTTCCTTGAATGACTTTCCAACATTTTCAAATCTAATTCATTATAAGTACTTCTATCAAATGATTACTTATTTCATCTCATTGTCTTAGAGGATTTAACTCTAAAACACACATGTTTGATATGGACTTAATGACCATGTTATAAACTGAAACCAGCTGAAGCAGTATTTGCCTCCAAATTTCTGTTTGTGCTCAGAATTAAAAATAATGCTAGGACTGTTTTTCAAAGAATAATAGATTCTTTCAAACTACTGTTTTTCCCCTCATGCATACTAGTTTTTCTTGGTTGCTGATTCTTCAATAATGGTTGCAGACAGCCTCATGGGCTGCAGGGGAGAGGGGGGAAAGGGGACAGCAGAAGGAACAGTGGAGAGAGGCTATTTTTGGATAAATGGCTATTTTTTGAGTACCAATTCAATGACACCACATATTTTTAAATAAAAGCTCTGTTTGAAAAAAGCATTCTCCTTTCCTAATTCTATGTAAAGAATATTTCTGCAACCATAGGCATAGTAGCACTAAATATCTTTATAAGGAGGGAAGAAGCAAATAGTTTTGGTTCCTCACCAAAAAAAAAAAAGTCAGGATAATTAAGGTAGCGAACATATTGCGCTGCTATATTGGTTCAGTCACCTGATCTGTCTCTCCGATCACTATTTGCACGATATACATGGTTTTGACGGGCTTGTGATAGACTGCTGTCTGAAATTCTTTAATCTGGGTCTCCTGTTTGGCAGTGCAGCAGACTTTGCTATTTTGGGTTTTTGAAACGGAGCCATACTCTGGGAGGATAAGAGATAGCTGTGACTCTGTACTGACTCATCAGTACGATGGAAAGCCAGGTAAACTTAAAACCGACAATGGCCCTGTTGGTGCTGCCCCTTGCGCAGATGTGCAGCGGAAGTAATCCCACTGAATTCTGTGGCGTTACACCTGCGTGCAAGCCTGGATAGATCTGAGAATCAGGCCCAAATAGTTTCAGGTTAAGGATACCACAAGAATAAAATCTGCATTTAAGCCTGCAGGAGGTGTTTGGGGAAATACGACCTTTCTGAGGCTTTGTTTCAGGTGGTGAAACGGCTGAAGTCCCACTCTGAGGACAGTCCATGTTGTTGCATCAAGGAATGGCTTTATCACAGGAGGGTAGGTGCTGCTGAGTCTGTCTTTGGCCTGTGTAGAAGGACAGAAATTCATTAGCCACTTACAACTCAAGTCTCCCTGTGATAAGAAGAAAAACTTTGCACTCTGTTCCCCGATCACAAAAGATAGCAAGGAAGACTGAGTTTTATTAAATAAAAAAAAACAACTTCTCATTTTGTACAAGGAATAAGGATGTGAGCAACAGTTTAAATACAAAATACAACCATTCAATCTATTCAAATCTATATTTTACCCTAGTTATTTGCATTCTGACTTTGAGTCAAGTTGAATGTGGTTTTCTTCTTCTTGACCCTGGCTATACAGGTTGTTTATAACTCTCCAGAGCTCAGACAGGACTGAAGGATGGGAGTGCAAAGAGGGGGAGAGCCCAGGGCAGAAAGGCCTTGACCCCATGGCCTTTCAACCTGGGTCTATAGACACTGCCTCAGAACTTTTTTCCTATGTGACTTAAGAATGAAAACGGACCAGGTGGCTTTCTATGCGTGGGTTTGAAGGGGTGCATTGCTGAAGGTAGGTACCATTTAGGAGTACCCTGTTGCTTTCATTTGCAGGGACTTGTCAGGTCTTTCCTCTGTACCGCATGGGTTTTTTTTTTCATCCAGAGCATTACAAGAGTGTTTAAAAACCTTAACTTAGCTAGGATTTTTTGTTAGGAGATGAAGGATGAATCTGCAGCTAAAAGGACAAGTGGAGTCTGCAAAGTTTATATGAACATGCTACCAACAAGATCTCTAAATCAGTCTGTACACAAAAAATTAACTAAATACTGTTTTCCTTACTTTGGTTTGAGTCTGTTAGTTGTGGTTATCTCCTGCTTGAGTGTACAAGGTGCATAAAGAACCTTACTTCTTTCAAGGGGCAGGATACAGCTGAAATCCTTGGGGCAGATCCTTTTCTTCAGCACTTACACTGGCTTTGGATCTGTCTCTGATGTTCAGCTGAGAGTGCAGTTACTTGAACATTGTTTTGATGCCAAAATCCATTTATGATGTTCCCCATTCCTACTCTGTAGTTTGCTGCATTCTAGGTTGAACAAGACCATTTGTGAAGACGCCCTGTGAAGTGACTCTTGGCATAGTCTGTCTTTAATCCATGTTTGCCACCAAAGGAAAGAGAATATCATCAGGGGCTGCTTCTTGCTTACATCAGAGAAGCCTGTAAGCAATCAAAGTAAGCTTCCCCCACCTCCCCTTTCTCTCTTAAATAGAAAAACAGAAAATTTGTTGCAGAATTTTTCTGGCTGTTGTTACCAAACAAGAATGAAAGACTTTCAAAGGCTGTTCTTATAAGGCTGGGTTATTCAATACTCCTTTACTCCTATAGACTCCATAAGATTTCCCTTGCAAGTTACGGAGAAAGGTATTAAATCCCAAATCAGCTTACACAGATTGTTATAAAAAAACCCAACAAAACAATGAGGGGAAAAAAACCCCAAACCTCACACAGATTTTGTACTGTATATCCCCTAAATCAACTGTAAACAACATTGCTAATTTTTTTTTTTTTAGGAGACACTATTTGCTAGCTGTGAATGTGTAGGGCAACTGCCTTGTGTTTCTGAAAGTGCCTGCAAAAACGGAAAGATTCACAGAGTTTGCAATGAATGTTTCTCAAAATTTGCATGAGTGTGTAATTTGCCTCTTGTTAATCGTTATTTTCCTTCTTAAAATATTTCAGCTGAGTAACAGCAATGATAGTATGACGTGGACTAGCTTTACATATTTGTTTACATTCAGTATTTATATTGCAGTCAAGCGTAGCAGCTCTCCTCAGGGACTGATGTCTATTCACTGCCTCCAGTGCAAACTGCTGAGTGCTTTTGTCCTGATCTGCTTCTTGTAGCAGAGCTACTCTCACGCTTGGGGTTCACTGCTGGATGGGAGCACGGATGATCAGCACCTTGCAGCTTAGGTCTGGAACTTAAAGTTTTTAACTTACCTTAAAGACTTTAGAGGGGATGGTCTTCAAAGGCTGCACTGCAGCACAGATTTACATGTGTTCTCAACAACCCACCTGAGTTCAAGCTAATCTTTGCAAGATTAAGATCCTGAAATTTAAGTGACTAACTCATGCAGCATGAATGGCAAATAATCTATACAACCCATCTGCGAACAACCTAAAGGCTGAAAGCTCTCGCTCCTAGCCTGTGAATGAAGTAACAAACACAGAAGAAGACCGGCTGCAGTTCACAAAGAAAGATTCGCTAATCATAAACAAAATGGGGTGAGAGAGGATGGGGTGGTGACGAGGGTAAGGATGAACAAGTTCTTAGTAAATAGTTTCATTTGCTCAGGTATTTCTTTGTTGTCAGGGTGTAATTTAACTGCATGGCATTCAAAGTTAGAGAGGGGCGGTGCTACAGAAGAAAATGTGCATGTGAGCTCCAAGGGCAGTAAGCAAATCTGTGAAGAAATCATAGCCCTAATGCAAAATTTATAGGAGATTATTTCCAAGTAGGTAATAGCGTACAAATTCCTCAGGACCAAAGATGAGTTAAAGGAAGATGTCACGCAGGAGGACACTGTAGAAAACAACCCATCAGCTGCTACCCCACGTGACAGACCCAGAGGCAGCTCCAGAGCCATTAACACAACTGCCTGGGGAGTTTGACAAGGAAAAAGATTCTGACACTGGAATAATATCTGCCAGCACTTGGCATCTGTGTCCCGTGACGGCCAACCATCCTCCATGGGTACCGACACCACTGCTGGAAAAAGGAGGAAAAGGAAAGCAGTAGCAGAGAATTATCTTTTCTCATACGAACTGGTAATTTTCACAGTAATTTAGAATGAGGACCTGGAAATGCAAATAATTTTGTTTGTGCATATTTGCAATTTGTATTTACAAAAAAAAAGCAAATATCAAAAATATATGTTTGAAAAATGTTCTGGGATGTTTGATTTGATAGGTATAACACAGTGAATGACAAAAATCATTGAAATGTGTTTTTTTGTAGGTCCCAGGCTTCACAGAGCATACTTGACCTGAGCCTGTGCTGGCACTAGTTGCTAATTTCTAGGGTGAAAATTATTCTTATTTAAGCAAAGTGTTTGGTTGTCACATTTTTCCTGTTTGCAGTCAGATCAATAATCTGAACCTCAGAAAAAATGTAGTAGTAAGTAAGAACTAAATCTGGCAGTTCCTTTGCAGACATCCCTGGTATTTGGGAAGCAGGCAGGAGTAGAAGCGATTTCCATTTCGAGACGTGGCTTTTCAGCTGAGATGCTGCAAACGGCTGAAGCTTTGACACTGCCCAGTAATCTGTAATGCTTCATGGACGGGGGATACCCCAAACCCACTGGAAATCTGATCACCTGGCAGTTTGATAATTGCAGGCTTTGTTTTTGAGTGTGTTAGCTATTTAAAACCTTTATTCCAATGCCGAAGTTTTTCTGGATAGTTTTTCTACTGCTACCGAATCAAGCCCTATGAAATCCCTGAGGGATACGACTGGGTGCCTGCGCCCGGGGTTTCGGGTGCCCGAGTGAAAGACTGGTCTAGCAGCCCCAGCCCCTACAGACTTTTGGTTAAGCGTGTACTTTCATAAGCTTGTTGGGCTGATATTGTTTGTGGAAAATCAGCAAAAATGCCTGTAAATATCCTTTGAGCCGACCTGCAGTTTTCATCTGAACTCACAGATGACTGCCTCTGCAGCAGCAACATTTTCCCCGCTCCCGTCACCCCAGCGGGATACGGCCCGAGGAAAGGGAACCTGCAGTATTTGTCCTTGCTCGAGCCAGCATCCTCTTTGCACCTTACCTTTTGAAAATGACTCCCCCCTCCCCTCCCAAATCATTTGTCTTATTTGTTGCTCTCGTGATGCTGAAAGAGCTCCCCGCTCGTCGTGGCTGCAATTATCGTTATGGCTGAACCACCGGTACTGGAAGTAAGAGTCCGGCCCTTGAGAATAGAAGGCTATAGCCTCTAGCATGTTGTTCCAGTCCACTGGCGTCTTAACTAGACAGCGTTAGTTTTAGCATAAAATCCATATTCCTAACCTTATGGAGGAGCGAGGCAGGTTCTGTTTTCTTTTTCCTTTTACCGAAAACATCAAGCAGCCCGGCACAAAGTTCACGAGATTAAAGAATGTTTTTCTGTCAGCTTTTTGCCTCCGCATCTGTGTCATTTACCTGTACCCTGCAAAGGGTGCGGTTCACTCTGTAACAGCAAGGGGTAGTGAGAGAATAACCCTATCCTGAGAATAAACTGAATAATTTATTATTTAAATGAGATTTTGTGAGGTAAAAGGATGAATCCAGTACAGCCCCCTTCTGAGTTTTAAACATTGTTTCTTCGAAGGCATAAATTTGCTTTGCAAAGGTTTCTTGATCTACTGTAGACGGTATTCCTACTTATGTTACATGGTGACAAAACCTAAAGAGGGAGTCAGATGTGTGCTCTACAGTACTTGAGAATTTAAGTTAAATCTGTAATTTTTCCCCCTGCATTTCCTCAGAGAAATTAGCTATTCTATTCACTGCATAAATTTTCAGGTTTTGCTAGCACGACACTCAGGGTGTTGAATTTTTTATGACAAAAATGCTGTAATAATTGTTGAACAGATGTAAGTGTTGGAGAGTGGGCTCTGGCAGACCTCATGAAACCTCTATTAGCAATTTAACCCTGTCGTTACTTGAATGAAATGGAAGCGTAAAAGGACTGAGTTTTGAATTGTTTCGTTCAGATATGCACAAGGGGTTCCCAGGTGGGGGTAAATGACCTTTAATTAGACATATTCCTAACAAAAGCAGAGATTAAAAACAATCTTAATGAGCACTAACTCCATACTACAGCGCTATTAGGACTTTCGACTGTGATGTGCAGAGCTAAGAATAATTCTGGATGGGGACATCCCAGTCCAGTGATCTGTGCTGTCTGAAATGTTCATAGGACCGAATCCTCCAATTTTAGGTCAGTCTCTGTAATACGCCTCCCCTTCACTGCAGCTAAATTAGCAAATGATGACAAGACAAAAACTTTATGTCCAAGAAACCGGAGGAGCTTTAGAATTTCCACACCTGCCATATTAAATAAATGGCTTTTGAAGCCTACAAGGCAACATTTAGCAGTTACACGCACACAAAAAAAAAGCATTTATGGAAACACCCTTGATTGACTGCCTAAAGAGAGAGATGTTGTTGGGGGTTGGCCAGGGACGTTGTTGCAGATTCTTCTGAGTAAAAGAAGGGAATGAAAAGAAAATGGCAGCCCACCAGCAGCACAGTCACAGGGCAGGGCTCGTGGCTACTCCAGAGTAACTGAGGGAACTGCCGGTGGTACCTACCCTGCAGATAGTTGATGTCAAAAGAAGGCATTTTTCTGTAGCGTTGCACCTGAAACAGAGATTTTGGTATTTTTGTGTCGAAATACAGGCACACACTTATACAGGCATCCACATAAAAACACCCATTCCTAAAGTATGTGCTCATTTAAAGCCAGTATCTGTAAAGAAGTCTTAAATTGAAACAATAACTTATGTTTGATAGAAGACAGTAACTAGCAGACTATTACTTATCGAGTCCTAAGACCAAATTGTCTCTGTGCTTGGTGGGGAGAACCAGACATACATACAGTGGCACCACACATGGGCAACATGAAAGTGTAAGATTGTTTCGAGAAATTTTGTTATACGCATATATTCTGAATTTTTAAATTTGAATTGAAATAGAAAATAAATTTTTTCTTAAAAAAAGAAATAATATGTAAGGATGTAGAACAGAAGTAAAGATGCAGAACCCTATCCTGAGTGATGTTATCTACCTCAGGAATTAAGTTACTTTCCTCATTTTTGGCTCGAGTGTACAAAAGGCTAAAACTTGTGTGGTGATTTGGGTTTTTTTTTTGTGTTAATATATTTAAAATCTATATGTGTGCCTGCTCCATCTGCTTTTGTTTTACATGCCCCTGTGGTGCTTAGTGAGGCATAGGGAACTTTAGTGCAGTGGCTCAGAAGTTTTGTGGATAAAACCAGGCAAATTATATTCCAGCTCTAATTTATGACACACACGGTAGTGTGCATCTATAGGGCAAGTTACTAAAAAATGAAAAAATTGGTAAGTTTGTCCAAATCTGTGTATGTATTAGATGAGCTAACTGCGCTTCTCTGGAACAGTAATGTTTTCAAAGGCTGGAAAGATGTTTGAACACCTGGCTATTTCTTTATACACATTTACCCAACCGGTTACATTAGTGAGTATTAACAGAGGTGTTTCTGGTGCATCTACATTTTCAGGAGCATACTCAAACATTTGTAGGTGGACTGCTTCAGAGACATACTTTCACAGCTCTTCCTTGTGTGCAGCTTATTTGCAACCTGGCATTTTTTCTGCTTCTTTTTGTTGTTCTTTCCTATGCTGTGTTCTCAGAGCCTTATAAGTAAAACAATCTTAAACAGGAAACAATGTCCAGTAGAAGTGCAGCAGAAAGTAAGATAATAGTCTAGAGAAAATGTCAGTAGTGGATTTGATTATGTTTTCAACTTACCTGCTGCCTGTTACCTATATAGATATAGCAACTCAAAGCATTTGTTTTGAATGATTTATTGGCGAGATACTGTTCTCATCCCCAGAATGCACCATTTCTAGTTATAATTTCAGTTCAGATTTAATGAAAGAATGGTTGTACTTTGCAAGGTGCTCAGAATCGAAACGGGGACCATCTGTAGGGTGTCACTCTGTAAAGCTGATGTGATGTTGTCATGATTTATGAAAGAAGACATGCAAAACTTGCTCCACAGTTGAACTCCCCTCCCTCAAAACAAAACCCGAAACCTAAAATTTTACTTTTGACATTGCAAGATAGCTCACGGCTTTTGCAAATTTGGATGGTCAGACCTTCTTAGAAAGGGCTTATTTGTTTTTTTATCCATTTGTCAGTCAGTATTGAAATCTGGTCTTATTTCCCGAGCTTTGAAGAAACTCTTTATCTCGTGCAGACTCCTAGAGAGGCCCTTTGCACATATTACAGCTATTTACATTACTTGTTTAAACAGGAAGAATATTTAGGAAAGCATGAGATGTGTAAAGCTGTCTACCTTAAAAGAAGTTGGATACCTGAAGAACGGACTTGCAAGTTTTAATTCATTGCTTCTAAATGTGCGTTTTCCCTCCCTGATTTCCTGGCCCAGACATCGTTCAGCAACGTGGTGGAAGCGCATTGTGCATTGAGCCAAAAATACACAATGTCGCTTACACGTACATTCCAGCCATGCAAAAAAGAAAAGATGTCTCCAGTAACTACCCTGTAAATCTGGCAGCAGGGAGTATTGCCTTTTAGAAGCATAAATACAAACGTTTTTATTGCTTAGTGCTGCACTAGAAGTGATAGCTGGAGTCAACTTTACAGATATATTTTAATTATTCTTGTTGTCAATAATCAAATTTATAAAGACTGTATATTGATAGGAAAGCTAAAAAAATAATTCATCTGATATTTATTATCTTTATTGAGGTCATCCTAAGATCTCAGCTGGAAACTGAAAAACTACAAGGAAGCTGGTGAACGAATGTACTTGCCACTGTGGCAAGGGCTGTAAAAAGACACCAGAAGACAAATGCTGCTGTATGATCTTATAATGCAAAGAGGTGAAGAATGACTTGGTTTTGCTCAAAACAAGTGTCACGCAGGTGCAAAACCAAAACTCTACCCCATGCTTCCTAAAGGGGCTTCCAAGTCGTTTCTGTTCCCTCATGTATGGCACTGCACTGGGACACCTGTTTGTGCTGGGTTGGTACTCTAGAAATGAACCTTTAGTTAACATCAGGGTGAAGCGATGGGCTGCGTACTCTCTCTAAGGAAGAGTGTAGGACCATGCTACCAGAATAGGGACTAATTAGTGAGCTGGAGGCTTTTCACCAGTGACACTGAAACCTGAATGCTCATTAAGCAGGTGAGAGGGCTGCAACTACAGGTTGACCATCAAGCACTCTCAGTAGCAAAATCCAGTATCTTATACCCTCACAAGCTGGAAGCCAAAGTGAAGCAGCGCTTTTCCCTTTCTGGAAAGCCCGCATACCCCTTTCTCAAGGACTGAAGGAAGGGAAATATAGCATAATACATTCCTGAGACCAGGTCATTACAAAGCTGTAGATTAGAAACTGTAAAAATAAGAGTCCTAAGGAACTGGCACTTAAGTTAATGAAAACTAGAAGACTCTTGTCATAAGTCAGAGAATTAATCTGCAGAAAAAGTTCAAACTTCATTTTAATCATGTCATCTGCTTATAAGGCTTGACTGAGTGGTTAATGCAGAAAAAGAATATATTCCCAGAATTTCAGCTGTAATTCAGTCCAGCATAACTGGAAAGTGATCTGCGCTTTGAAAAAGTTTAGTTACTGATTTTCAGTGTTTGTCTTTGCCCTATAAGAACCAAATCAAAGTGGGATTCTCACATACAAAAACCAAGAAAAAAAAAAAAGAAGAAAAACAAAGCCTGGGCCTCAAAGGACATTGACAGTGAAGTCATTCTGTTAGACGTATACATGACTGAAGCATGGCATAGGGGAAACCTCTAGATCAAGCCCTTTTGTCTGAGACTTTTGGCTCGGTACTCAGGTGTGAGACCTATTGTCAAACACAGCATTTCCATAGTTGTTTGTATTGGTATGGTTAAAGAAAAGGGCGTGTAAGTAAAATTCATTGATATTTTGTGTGGGAATCTAGGTTTTACCTATTTCATATTCTCACCTGTGGTGAGTTTACCAGCTCTTTTGTTTGCTGTGATATGATGTTTTGGTTAATTACGATGTTGGGCTGTTTTTCCATCATTGTTGCTTCTCAGTAGTTATGCACTGACATTTCATTTGCACAAAACACCTCAGTTGGTATGGACTCAAGGGCAAAAAATGAGCTAATTTTTCTTCAGTGTATGTGAATCATGCCTTGCCTAAGCTCAGTGTAAATCTGGGGTCAGTTGTACTATGTGTAAAGCTCTCTTTATACCATTGGAGCGTGTCTGCATTAGAAGTTTATATTGCTGTAGTTACAACAGCGTAACTTCACCGGTGCAGGAGTCAGTGTAATTAATGCTGGGGGCACAACAGCCGTATTGGTTTTATTCATAATGAAGACTAAAGATGGAGCTTTCAAAAGTGCTGAAGTGACTTACAAGCGCGACTTTTGTTGTATCGCAGGTCACAGATTCATTAATCACTCTTAAACCATGTCTGCACAAGGAGATTTAATCCCCACCACCCAGAGCACTGTAGGCGTATGGCTATATTCATAGTACAGAAGTAGATCCGTGATTTCAGATAAGAAACTCTATCAGAAGTTATTTTTATGGGACTTATCTAAACAACATATGCATCCATACTGCAGCAGTTGGACCTCTTGAACTGAAACAGCACAACACTCTGTGTGAACAAGCACTAAGGGATTTTGATAATCCCGCACCTTAACGGTGTTGTTCCTTTTGCTAAATAGCCAGGGTTTTAGACCTGCTCACATTTTGTTGGTGTTTTTTTTTTTTAGAGGGATGGGGGAAGAATCTAGAAACCACTGGTGTCTGAAAGAAGATGATCTGAAATCACACGGTTTATGGGTTTGCCCTACAGACCAGCATGCAGTTGGCCAGCTCTGTCCTCATCAGCAAACGCTACTGGAGTTACAGGGAATGTGTATGAGGTTTAAAGGAAAGGGAGAGTTTTTTTCAAGAAGACCATTTTATTTCTACAGGTTACTGTATTTCTGCTAGCAGTGCTAGAAAAGCAAGATTATGGTGTGTGTGTGTTTAATACAAAAAGTAGATTTGCTGATATAACTGTTATTTGCACTGTTTATATTCAAATGTCCTTTAAAAAAAAGCATCATCAAAATTTACGGATAGTAAGAGTGTGCAAATCAGAACACTTATCTTCTTTTTATAGACTAAGATCAAATTATTCCTCACATTTTTCTCAGTTACAGAATATTAGATTGCAGTGTCTGTAAGTTACTTGCTTTTTTTGAGAAAGGTATATTCCAAACCCCAAATTGAATACCATATCAAGACTTTTTAATGTTTTTTAAAATTCTCCGCAATTATTACTCGTCCTGCTGTATCAACCTAGTATCATTCATAAATCTATCCATGGCAGTGGAGAGTAGCTCACATTACAATCAGATTCTTAATTAATTACCCTGTAGCCTGCTATGTTAAAAATACAGGTCGAAAAATGGTATGTTAACCTTTTAAGTTTTTTTTAACCTAATAAAATAACCAACTTGTTTTGTGACCTGTAATTCTGAATCTGATTGAGTTTTCAATATACTGTAATTCACAGATTTTCTCCCCTCTAGCACTAGGTTTGTATCTGTCACATGGTTTTCAGTGTTCCTAATGAGCTGTTAACAAGCTGTCAATTACCTATGCAAATGAGGCAAGCAGAAATGGAGGGGTTGCTGTACCTAGAGTTAAAGTGTGCTACCTCGGATTGTTACGAAATAAATCATTTCGGTTTTAATAGCTGTCTGTGCCCATGTGGCTTGTGTCATGTAGGCACTTTTTCATTATATTATTTACCCAGCAATAAAATGCTGCAGGGGACTTTGGGGGTGATTAAAAAGTTGAGGGGGGAGGGGAACTCGCACAAGCAACTTCATTCTTTCCTGGTTTGCACCTTCTGCTCTTCTTGGGTCGGGGCTACAAGGCTACAAGCTGTCAGGTGCCCCCAGCCCTGTTCAAATCAATGACAATTCAGGAGTTTAGGCCCGATCCTGCCAGAATATTTAACTAATCTTCTCGCTGAGATATGTAATGGAGCCTCACCAGTATATAAAGAAAGAGAGGAACTAGGAGTTGAAATCTTGAATTTTGGAGAGAAGTGTACATTTTATGTATGTATTCTCAGCCTCCTAAGAGCTTTCTACAGAAAAGCCTGGCAGGAGAAATCTTGAACTTTTATTTGTGTTATCCTGTAAGGAATTCTTTCCCCCTTGCTAAAGTCAATGAAATTTCACCTTTAAATTCTCTTTCCCTTTGCTTTTGCTTGCAATTGATGCTTACTGTAAAACATTTTGTGATACTTTGTATGAAGAATGTTATATAAAATGAAATTGCATTGTATTTATGACCGGCACTATAATAACGGTCTATCAGTGTTTCCATTATAAGCCCCTATTGTTGAGGGCTTTAAAACTCACCCATAAAAATTCACTCAGGACTGCAGTGTGGTCTACAAAGGATAAACAAATCCCTTTGGCTATTTTTGGTTTAGAATAAGTGAAATCAAGAATGGAAATTAGACTTTTAGAGGTTTCCTCTCATTTTGGCGTGTGTATGTGTGTGCATATGTGTATATTCACATGTTAAAAGATGGGTCAGAAGCGTTGTTTCCATGATTTAAGAATGTGTTATCAAAAAGCACCTAAAAAAGTTAATGGATTACACTGTTTTGCTCCAGTAAATGCCCAATCAAGGATGTTTGGTAAATCTTCTGGCAGGATCAGACTTACGAATTGTCATTGATTTGAACAGGATTAGGGACGTCTGACAGCTTGCAGCCCCGACCCAAGAAGAGCAGAAGGTGCAAACCAGGAAAGAATGAAGTTGCTTGTGCAAGTTCCCCTCCCCCCCTCAACTTTTTAATCACCCCTAAAATCCCCTGCAGCATTTTATTGCTGGGTAAATTTGCACACTCAGCTAACTCAGCTGAAAGGTCATTGGCGTACATACTTTTCTTCTGTCCTTATGTCCATTATGTTTAAGGTTCAGGGACCTGAAATTGTGCACGCTGAAGCCAGGAAGCCTGGGGTGAAGCAGAAAGAAGTGTTCTGGTAGGAAGCCAGAAGGAGAGGAATTTGAGAGATATAATGAAATGAAAACCAGTAAATAGAAATGAATTAAACAAAAATCAAGAATGCCTTTTCAGATGGGGGAAACCCCAAAGAAACTGTCTGCGGGGGAATTAGTAGGCTAAATCTTTCACCGATCAATCCTGATGGAAGCTTTCTGGTCAAAATGTCAGTGGTAACTTTATTTTCTGCTGGTATGTACAATAATCCTTTTGTTCCATCTGCAAACACTAGGGGGTAAATTTTTAGCGTGATGCTTAGGGATTTAGCTGTAGGACTCCCATTAACGATAATGGGAATCATGTAGCTTGAGCACTCTGCATCGTGCTGAATATTTACCCCTCAGTTCAGAGCACTCTCTCGTTGAATTTTTAATTATATTTACAGATAAATTCCATAACCAAATATCATCAGCTCTCAAGCAGATTGTTTTATTAAAAGGTGCAGATTTCCAACTTCATTTTGAGCTGCAACCTACAGTGATTGGTTTAGCAGCTGAGTAATTTTTTTAAAGTGTCTATTTAATAATGCTTGATTTGTCAGCTTCAGAGCGTTTGGGAGACAATAAATATTAGAAAATATCCCACCCTGCATGCATATGCCAGAGAAATGCAAAACGTGAATTTCTACCTTGTACCGAGCTTTCAAAAGGTGTGTCATGATACAGCTTCTCTACAAGCTCTTTCTGGGAAATCCTACTTCTGCATAAATCTGTGGTTAAAATCAGTGCTAGCATACAAACATCCAGCACTAATATGACATAGGCAGTGCAGTTTTATTTGCATTTGTAAAGATAAATGATAGGAGTCAAAAAAGTTAGGAGATTTGCCCAAGGCCAAGGTGTTAATGTAAGAAAGGATACTAGAATTCAAGAGTCCCTCGCTTCTGTGCTCTACAGCCTATACTTATGCCAAAATCTAACACCAGTATAAGCAGACATAAAGGAGATGGTATGCATATAGATCTACCTAGCTCCTCCCTGAGGCACACTTCCAGTTGCTTTTGCAGCTCTTAATTCTTGAAGTAGCTACAACTGGCTCTGCTCTGACCCTGTTGAAGCGACCCGTCAAGTAAGAATGATTCTTCTGGCTTAGCTCGTGTTTGCCTGGCTGGGAGAGTAGAGATGCTCTATGTTTTAAGCTATGGGTGAGATTCATCTGTCTTTCCAGGTCTTTTGTCAAGGAGACTTAAAGGGTGCTCAGCGAGTCATGGAGGGCTGTGGTGTGGCTACTTTTTGGTGCAGATATTCTAGGGGTCCACATGACAATCCTCAGCTGCTGTCAGCAGAGGTGTTATGAATAAGAGCACAAATTGTTACAGCTTTCTAGTGCCACTCATGATTGATACATTTCACATGTCACTTTGGCTTGCACCAGAGGACTGGACTGACACAGAGCAATCCTGAGATCAAAAAAGTACAAAGGCGTTTTGACTGAGCCTTGTTGTCCCCTCCAGTTTCTTCCCAGACAATGATTAGTTGTCCTCAGTTGAAACAGCCGTTTCAAAGTGTGTGCCCATAAAAGCTTGTCTGAATAGGAGGTTGCCTTTGAAGACTTTTTGGTAGTCTGTAAATGGACCCAAGGAATCTATAAACATAAAGTTTCTGCATCAATCAATGCACAAGAACTGCCCTCATGTGAAAGTGCACGCCTTGGCTCCTTTAGGAAGTGTGATGTTTTCTGTGAAGGTGATAACTGCGTTCGAACAACTGACTTGAGAGCAGAGACCTTCCCAGGGTATGTTTATACTTAATCCATTCAATTCATACGACAACCACCAAAGTTCAGATAAAACACATACTGCTTCCTCACCTTTTCCAGTAACCTACCAGTGTGTGAAGCAGTTATGCTGTGCCTCCGCGTGCTCCCGGAGTTCAGGTTTGCAACCCAACCGTTCCGTCCCAGCCGGAGCGGGACTGGTGGAGCATCCATTTGACTCTGGTAGAGCAGAACTGAACACCTGTCTCCATTCATGGCAGCAGTCTTGAATCGGCATTGATTCCCTCTCAAAGTCAGTGGAAATCCCCATTACAGTCGATAGCCTGGGATCAAACCAGAATATCCTTTAGAAAAAAAATGAATAGTGATCAGCCTCTCTTCCCAATGCTGGTGATTGACAGTACAAGACAATGGGAGAACCTCCATAATATTTTCTCTGAGAAAACTTATTTTTTGTATGCTAATCTTATATCTGAATATATACCCTAATCCTAGTATTCATATCTCTGCCCTCGGTAATCATCAGCCCATCTCTAATGTTTCTTTTGTTCAGAAAAGGTAAACTCTTCTCACTTTTCAGTAGCAGATTACACAAAGGGAACTTTATGGTATATATTACACTCACAAAGCAGTTTTCTCCATCTTGCAATCACTTTAAAAAAAAAAAAAAAGAACTTTCTTCTTATCTCATCTTCCTTCCTGCATGAATGTCTGAGATAATCAATGAAGTTCCTGTGTAGAGAATAAATTGAGCTCGAATGGCTCCTCTTAAACTGTACAATCAAAGAAAGAGGAGTTTTTTTGCTGATGATTTTGATATTCAGTTTAACTTTCTTCACCAGGCTGTCAGCTCAGTGAAAGTGAGGTCAATCTGACCACACTCTTCCTAAAGGATCCTCTTCTGAACCATCCACTTGAGTATACATCTCCTGACAAATCAATGGCAGAATTGAGAGGTATGTACTTTGCCCAGAAATCTGGGGGCTGATTGTCCTTTGCCGCGATTCTTATGTAGCCATTTAGGTGAGCGCAGAGTGGACATAAGACAGTGCCTGATAACACTGGTAATGTTTAGCATCTGCACCCCGGTGATGTAAATGCCTGCCTGAAGATGCAGGACAACAGAGATGCAGAGCTCTGTCTACATCGCAAAGGGATTCAGATCACGGCAAGTGGGGGGGATATGGGCACTCGCACTCACACACACACAATGAAACCATTTCTGTGAAAGGGTGATAAACGAGTGACAATTTTAAACTAAGATTCTGGAGTCGCTGATTCAGAAATCTGAGTTTTTTACAGGACAGAAGTTGGCAGGCAAAGCATTAAGCAAAACGCAGGAACTTGCAGAGACCAAGAAACTTACCCTTTCCTCTTTCAGTGTAACTTTGCATTTCTTGGGCTGGAGCACTTGCTGCAAGCTCTGGGATAGGGGCTGTTGCACTCCTGTGAAGTTAGAGTATGGTGGGGCTGCTGCACAAGAGCAACACAAGTAAGTGTAACGAATGTGACTAAACCCCCCCCCAAACATTCTTTTGCTAAATTGTCCAGATCCAGCCAAATTTCTCAGGAGTGAACAACAGTTGCTTGAACCGATTCAGATCTGTCTCTAGGGCTACTGCCCTCAGACATTTACCAGTATGGGACTTTCCTGCTGAAGACTAGAAGGAAGCTGTAGAGGTGGGACAAAACTCAAGGGCAGATCTGGAGTACTGGAAAACTGGCTAGCTTGAGAGAGTTCCTTAAAATTCTCACCTAGTGTCACTGAATCTGTGCCTTGCACTTGGGCCTGAGGGGTTTCGTTGGTGAATTGGATTCATCTGTTCACAGACAAGCCCTCGTCCCTCATCCTCCCCCTTTCCTCCCACAAGTTCTCTTTTGAGCTTGTCTGCATCCTGATGTGAAATGAAGTGGTATGTATGAGAATAAGGGTATTACATCCTGGGTAATATCCATTATGTTGCTCTCTATTAGCTCTCAATTCTTGGGAGTGCATTACTGCATTATTTCTTTTGTGCCAACGCTATTCCATCAAGGCCAGTGCTGGCTTACTCAGTTGTATCAATGATTTCTTCTAAGGCAGCCTAGACAATATGTTGTAATATATATTATACGATGTGATTTTTAAATCAGCCTTGCAAATGTATACTAAAAATTTTGCAGCTCTTCAGACAAATGTCATCTTTAATGATGATTGCTGATTAGCAGAAATCAAATAAAAAGGTGATTTTTATACACATAAAAGTGATCAGCTGAGTGAACACAATTCTTTAGGAAGCTTAAGAATGAGAATTTTGCTTTGACCCATATTGTAGAAAGCTTTTCAGTTGTCTTGTAAAAGAAGAAACCAACTACATTAAATAATTTTGGAATTGTATATGTTACAATACAAAAGTGTCAAAAAGTTAAATGTGAATTGAAACATATTTTTACTTACTCTGAATTACAATTGTATTCAGATAATTTTTCAGCTGAATAAATGAATTAAAGTTTATTCCTTCAATTTTAAGAGCTTTAAAATGATGTTACTTTTCTGTTCTGAGGATGCAATTTTAGACAGCTAAGATCACATTTCTATAATAGAAATGTTACAATATTTTAAAATAATGTTGATATTTAGGAGAACTTTAAAGCTTTTTAAAAAAAAAACCGGTTTCTTACTATGCTTATGTTCTTCCCAGGAAAAGTTGTCATTGCTGCAGTGCTTTTAAGTTTCCTTTGTATCCCATATTAGCAGTGAATAATGATAACGTACAGTTGTTTTTCTTAGCAATGTATGTTGTATAGTCAAACTTTCTATGAATGGTGAGTAATATTCATTAACCAAAACAGTCTTAAGCCAAATACGGGGGACAGCCTGATCCAGACTAGGTCCGTAACCGATTTATGGCTTTCGAGCAGAGAGGGCACGGCTGTCGTGTTACTCAGCACACCTTGGAGAGAAGTGCCGCACTCTCAGCTCTGCTTGTGCCGTTTACAGCTGCCTGGGGGCTGCTCAGGTTTGTGCTAGATAACCCGGCGCCTTTACTATGGTAGCTGGGCTGGGCTGTAGCACGTTATACGTTCCTACAGAGAAAAGTGATGCCAGCACCCTGCGGGGCCGGAGTGCTCTGTCCCAGCTGAGGTTGCCTCACGCCTGCTCTGTGCACATAGGCAAGGCAAGGGGCAGGCAAAGGAGAGGCGGTATTTTTGAGCAGCCAGGTTAAAGAAAGCTGAGTTGAGGATGGACAGGACTCAGGCGTGATTCCCTGTTGCTCACCATGTTCCACCCCTCAAGCCTGAGCGGGTGAAATTTAGGAAGCTCCTTGCAGTCAAAGTCCTGACCTCTTACTACAACCACTCAGACATCCCAGGGTTGGGTTTTTTTTGGGTTTGTTCTTTTTTTTTTTGCCTTTCTACTCAAAGGCAACGCTCACTTACCTTCTCACACTAATTTTTCACAATGTTTCACTGTACACTGGCCAAAATGATGCTGCATGTTTATTTGAGAGAGGAAGTTTAAGAATAGAAGTGTATGCAAGACCAAAGAGAAAAATGAAAAGAGGGGTGCAAGGAGAGAGGACTGATGCTGGTAAGGGTAGGTGAAGAGCAGGAGGGATACAGGATGTTTATCAGAAAGACCAAGCTGAAAAACATGTAAATCCAGTTAACAGCTTGAAAACAGGTAGCCACATTAAAGGAAGTGGAAATAAAGTCAATTAGTGGCAGGAGGCATTAGTTGGGGGTGTCAGCTGGTGAACGGTGACTAATTTGATATAGTCTAATCACATAGTTTGGCTATTTGATTACCAAATTGAGATCCAAACACTGTTCCTTCCAGGGCAATCACTTCAGAAAAGAAGGTAGCTGCAATTGTCATGAGATCTGATCCATTCCTTAATCAAAATTAGTTTTAAATGACTGTAACACGTGATGTAAAACCCAAGAAGCAAACAGTTGCTGAGATATAGCGTGAAACATGGCTGTTTGGGAAAGCTGAGGGTGCACAAACAAGGACTGGGGATCGGGCTAAACCGTGAATGTGCACATGCAGGTTCACACGCACGTGCACCAAGAGTGAGCCTATAGAGACACCTCCCTGTCTGCTGTGCGCTGGGTCTCTAACTCACTCGCTGTTGACAGTTGCTCCTGTTTGGATGAAATAGGTCAAGAATGCCAGGAATCGTCTCAATTCTCAGCGACTAGCCAGTGGGGATGAACTAAAAAGCATCTGAAGGTTGTATGTACTTTGTACACCTTCATCAGACCCTGGGCAGCCTCTCTAGTTCTGTTTACTATCTGGTATTAACAGGAAAGGGTGATTAGGGGAACAGCAGAGGAAACAGGAGACATGTAAAGTGATTTTGTTTCTGACAATCAATGGTTTAGCAATTTCCTGAATCAGAGGTTATATCCAGACTTAAGAAGCTATCCTCCATGAACTTGTCTAATCTTTTCCAATCTATTAGTATTTTTTTGCCTCTTATAATGATCTTGCAGCAGAAAATTTGCACAACTATCTGCTCTGGGGAAAAAAATACTTCCTCTGTTGTAAATGTGGTGCTTGCTCATTTCATTGGGCACCCCTTCCTTCTGATACTGTGGGTAGAGGAGTAATCAATGCCTGCATGCTTCTGCTGGGCCGTTTGTGACCTTACCCATCTCTGTCAAGTCCTCCTCAATTATCTGTCTTGCTCACTAAAAAACTTTGAATTTCTCATATGTCCTTTGTCCTCAGCCATGCTTTCTTCCTTTCACCTTTTCTAGCTTTTTTTCGTATTTGATGACTGGGTCCAGGCATATTGTTCAAGATTTCCCTTCCTTTGCCTCATTTGTGCATCCAGTCATTATTGCTATATATGCTGCAGGGAAAGGAAGGGCATCCAGCAGAAGAAGGCTTTTCCAGCAATTTTGCCATTGCATTCCTGAAAGTATTTTGCCTGTTCTGGAGCTTACCTCAAGGCTGGACACAGCAAGAGCTCTGCCCATATCATAGGCAGTATTTCTCGTGCCTGTGATCTGTTAAGTGGAACAAGAGAGTGCAGTGTCTATCTTCTTTAAAAGACCTGTTTGATATTACATTGCATCTGTAATCATATGGGTCATGATTCAGCAAGAAGCTACCCATCTTTGTGCAGAGAAACAGCTTCAACGAGATGCTTAGAGTTAGGCATGTGCTTAACTATTCTGCTAAATTGTTTTAAATCACTGATGTGAAAGGTGGGCAAGGGAGCAGAGAGGTGCAAAAGTTTTCATTCCTGCTTGCTAGCACACATCAGAAGTGCAGAAAATGCTGAACTTAGGCTTTAGAGAAACAGAAAATCCACCCACCCACCCCCCAATGCCTCCATATATAAGGGAACTGCTCCAATTTGCACTAGAGCTGAAATGTAATTTAAGTTCTTTTTCTTTGTAAGTAGGGATGAATATCAGCCAGGAACAAAAGAACAAGTGAAGAAAGTATCCTCCGCAATTTTTGCAAAGATTTTCTTTTTTCAGGTTGGTCTGGGGATCATCAGGATTGGACCTGCGCATCAGCAACCTCCAGCAGACTGCAATGGCTCTGCCTTTAATACGCTTCCACCCCTGTGTGTTATACAGCCGTAATACTGAACACATGAGGCAGACAGCTGCCCTGAGGCACTCTCCGTAAAAACTTTCATATTACAACGGAACTGAACGTACCATTGTAACACCACGTCTCCTCTTCTTCACGGTAAGAATTGTTCTGAAAACCAGGCAATGTCATGGAAATGTTATAATAGACACATCCAGAATATATGGGTGAGTTAGTCGTCCCCAGTGATAAATTTAAGCTGTTCCTTCTACTATACATAGAGTAAGTTAACTATAATTAACATTGGTCAAAGGGTCCTTTTACTTTACATACTTTATGAATGTATTGCCTCAATTATCAGGAAGGAAAAAGGGAATGTGTATTTCTTAATATCTGCTGGTATAAGCTCGTCTAAGTCATTTCCATCGCAACATGCGTTTTTGCTCTCTGAGAAGCATGAATATTTTCTCTCTCCCTAAATCCCATAATTGTTTTATTGCTACATTAAAAAATGTAAATAATCATTCCCCTCCCCATAATAAATTAGACACAACCTGTCTAGCTCTGAAAATGAACATTTCAATATCTTCAGACACACAATGACATCATATCAATATTTAAAATCATTTTATGCATGTATTCCAGGTTGTCCAACTTCATTAAGGGCATTCATCAGCCCTCCGGCTACAGTGTATTCCCATTGGAGTTGTAGGCCTCAGGCCCTACCAAACAGAAATTTAAACTAACTTGCCTTTTTAATTCACATTATTCTCAAATATTCTCTTTTTTAACCCCCTGCCATGACTAAGGCGTTTAGACCTGGCTATGATTTTTTGCACATCAACATTTAACAGACAAAATTCCCATTTTTATATCAGAACTTGAGTACATGAAAATAATATTCTTTCCCCTTTAATTTCCCTCCTTCTCTTTCCCCATCCGTCCCTATTTCCTGGGTGCAATAATAACCATGCTTCTTTTAATGTTGTATGCTAAGTTAATAATTTGAGCTACAGGTTGATAGGGATATGGGGTTGTTGGGGTTTTATGTTTAAAAATTTACAAACATTTCAAACATATTAAGTTTCATGCTTTTTCTTTCTCTTTCTCTTTCCAAAATAATAAAAAAACCCCTCTTGATCTATTTTTTATACAGCTGAGGATGCGCAGCATGAATACATATCCCTGCTACTGGCATCACACACTGTTGTATTAGTCAAAAACTTTTTTTCCCCCACCAACAAAAACAAACAGTCTTCCCATTGTTCTGGTCTATGGGATGACTGGATTTGCCCCCCAAGATATTTAATGACCTTCAGAATTCTCGGGTAAAGCTCTCACACACTACACAGCACAGGAAAGAACATTATGGTATCAAAAAACTTTCTTTGCTACTGGCCAGACAGCGTAGATTTGGCTAAAGCCTCTGATTTATCCTCGCAGATTTGTGTGGAAAGGGTTTAAATATCCATAATTTGTTACAAAAAAGGATGGAAGCATGTGGAAGCAACCAAGTTAATATAATGTGCATCTGGGCATGGAACAAGCCTGGGAGAGATATTGGGGACTGAAAATGTACAAGTTGGTGTAATATAGGTCAGTGTTACCAGCTCTTCTGTCCAAAGTGTTCTGACCATGTCATAACTGTGTACGTGGCCAGAGACCCGACAAATGTACACTGATGGGTTACAACCCATTTGCCTCCAAAAAGGAAAGGTGAAAGAAGAAGGAATTAAAAGAAGCGAAAAAAACCCCAGTACCTGCAGGGCCAGCTTTTGGATCTTTTTCCCATAAGTAGCATTTTTTTTAAACAACTGTACTGCTCTCAATTTCATTCTGCTCTCTGCATCTCTCCCTTCCACTCCCTCCCCGCCTTGTTCCAGTGTTCCTGCAGCCACTTTTTTCCTCATGTCACTCCAACCCTCTCCCTTTTTTCATTTTTTCCCTCTGGCTTTCACAGCCCTCTGGATTGAAGACCTTTCTTAGTTATGACACACAATGCAGCCTGTCAAAGTAAGGGAAGTTCAACCTGGCCCGGTTACCTGGGGTTCCTTTGGTGGTGGTACAGCTAATCATTGTCTACGTTTTATCCTTCTAGAAAGAAGCAGGTGCTGTCTCTTCAGTTGAGGTCCTGGATACCATTCCCATCCAACAAAGCTCTAAGGCTCAGTTTCTCAAAGACATAGAAATCCACAAAAAGATTCAGCCTCCTGAGGCCAAAGTTTGCTGTCTGAAAACACTATTCAGCTCAAGGCAAGTGGAAGCAAGTCGAGGGCTTCCATAAAATTGTACCTTACCACAGCTAAGTGACTTGAAATACTCCCACTGCAGCCCAGAAAACTCCACAGTAGTGTTTTTGGGTTTTGTTTTTGGTTGTTTTCTTTTTTTAATAAACCCTAATTATCATCAGGTTTAGTCCTTTAAAAGTACTCAAGAAAATGGCGCACTCTCCAGCCATGAGGTGCTTTGAATGATTTTGTCTTCTGTCCCAGTGGGGATTATTCTTATTGTTGTGGAGTCTGCTGTGCCAGGCATGCCCAGATATCTTCACTTCTGGTCTTCATCTTGAGGGCAATCCTAGAGCAGAGTAGTTCTGCTGGTGATAGTCACCCAGTCAGTGAAGGCAGTCTGGAGTCTGCTTGTTTCCTCTCTGCAGTCACCAGCCAAGCTGATTATTGAAGAGTTAGAGCTGTTGGAGGAGTTTGTGTCCTTTAAAACTATGGGCAGGTACTCTGCAATAAATGAGCTGGCTTTCTTCCTGGAGACCATGTCATGGCATGGCCCCGTCTCCATAGCCTCCAGAGCAGGCTGCCCTTGGAACCAGAACCTATTCTTCCAACACACTGCAAGGACATGCTAATCCCAACATTTCCATTGCCAGCCAGGCCCCATCCACAGATGTAGAAAAAAAGAACTGGAAAAGACAAGATGTTTGAGACGGGGAACGCCCCTGACTGTGTAAGTGGGTCACTGAGAAGGGTGATGGTAGTGGTGGTGGTGAAAGGGGGGTTAAGATTAGATCTCTGGGCACTGTTGCAGTAAGTTATATAAATAAGAATAATATCAACAGGAGAAGAGAAAAGGAATAGGGCATGTGAAATGATCACTGTAAGGAACAGGATGTGAGAAGAAGACTTTGAAAACAGAGCTGGGAAGGTAAAGAATCACCATCAGAGGGGGTGAAGACAGAAGGCAATGGATAAAGAGGAAGAGATGTAGGAAAAGGGCAAGCAGACAGGCAAAGAATAGAGAGGAGGAGACGCAGAAATACAAAGTAATGAAAAGAAGTAGAATACTAGAAAAACTGGAGAGATACTTAAACCGAAAAAAGTCCGAAGCTGAAGCTAAGTGAGAATAAAGAGGGTGGAAAAGAAAAGTAAAAAATAAAAAAAAGGCCTGATAAGGAAATAAATGTAGAAAATATATTTTAAATAAAAAAAGAAATAAAAAGAGAAAGTGATTCTATGGAGATGGAGAGAGAATATGAGTGAGAAACTAAGGGCAGTTTTCTATTTTGAAAAGTACTGGAAACCTGTCCATAAAAAGGGCTATATAAAAACTTGTCATTACTGTTGGTTATTTATTGCCCCTTTCTCATCAGGCAAGCTGCACTGATGTAGCTGCATGCAGGCCTTGGAAGAGAATGGTGCCACTAGTTGAGATAAAGAAGTCTATTTTCATGTTTCCAGACAGACTCCTATTTTCCTTTGTGGCTGTGGCATCCTCTTATTAACTGAGACCTGCATAGTGCAAATTAAAGAGGTTTGCTGGACTGACGAGGTAACATTTTCCTCCGGGTCTTGGGCTCCACGTCCACTCCCAGGCAGGACAGGTACATCCCACACATGTAATACCCGTACACATTGTTGACAAGTCTCTCCTTCCATGAGGTTGCGGGCATCACGGGGAGTAGCGTTTCGGGTCAGGCTTGAGGTACATTGGGAGAGGAAGGTGCGTGGGGGGGGTTGCAGAGTGCCAGATTGCACTGCGCCTGGCTAAGGCCAGGGCTTTTTGCTCTCTCGTCTTCATGAACACATCATTCATTCATAAATTTTTAAAGGGGAAAGAATCATTGTTTAATGAACTTTTGTGAAGAAAACAGAGCGAGGGAGAAAAGAGAAGAAACACTGTGAGCTCCTTACTCCCTAGACTTATGACCTGCATAACTCCAATCATTGTGTTATTTAGACAGCCTTCCTGTTTAGCCGACATTAAATTTGTATGCTCCCACATGGTTGAGTTGCTACTTTTTTTTAATCCATGCAGCTGGGATTCTCTGAGGGAACATGACGGGTCAGGGGGAGGAGGGGAGGCGAGGACAGTCATCTCCAAAATGCGGTGGATGTGCCTTTCTGGCTCTACTCTTGTTGCACTCAGGCAGGTACAAGCTGACGGGAATCGGTGGCGGCAGCCATGCGAACGAGGTCAGAGTTGGTTCCTGCGTGGCTTTTTTATTCTTCTGAGCACTCTGAAAATGTGGGTGTGCATGTTAAAACTGCCCTATGAGGCAGCTCTGACATGTGGGGCTGCCTGGCACAAACACAGCACATAATAACACAAAGTGTTTGGCAGCATTACAGGGCTAATCTTTACGTAACTGTTCCCGAACAACTTCTCTAGCGCACTGAGCACAAACAAGCTTTCCATCAGCCTTCGGCTGCATGCAGATTGTCTCGTGTCACCTGCTTCTCTGCTGAGCAAATACTGGCTGTGGTCATGGCAAGGAAAACCTTCTTTTGCATTCGTAACTGACTCTCCCTAAATTGCCTCCTTGTTTTCCAAGGCTATTCACAAACCATAGGCGTGTTTGTCAAGAACGTCCCCTTTTATAGAATTTTTGCTCTTAAGCACAGATGTATGCAGGAAATTATGTTGTGGATTGTTTTCAGGAGACCAGTGGGAAAACAGGGTCTGATTTTTCAATAGTTGCTCCCCTGTTGACTAAAGTCATAGGAGGAGGGATATCTTTTATAGTTAAGACACTGGTGTGGGACTTAGGGGACCTGGGATTGGAATAATAATGTTTCATTCCTTCTACCCTTTGCCCCTCTTGTCAGATTTCAATGTAAGCTCTTTACGATTATCTCCTACGGTTTTGTTGCCTGGTTCAATGGGGCCTGGTCTCCATCAAGGCTTTTGTGCTGCAGACAGCAACGCCGGGGCACATACTGACAATAACAAAATCGGGGAAAGAAAATAAAGGCTAGAGCTTCCCAAACACCTTTGATCAGTGCTGGTAATGGGTCTCCTGCTCGTGCACAAAGGCGATAAGGCGCAAACCTTTTCTTTGGCAGGCAGAAGATGAGTGTTTCTAGCTGTCTCTCCCAACCTCAGGTACCACCACCCACCCAGTGCCACCCGGTGCCACCTCCCCACCCACAACGCTCCTCGATTTGGGTGCTCTTTTCACTCAGTGTTGAGCAGCCACAACACATGTGCTGCTGCACAGCAAAGCCATGTGGCAAATATATAAAAGTATGTACGTTTCTGAATGCTGGAAGAGAGCCCTAATTTTGTTGGCAGCGAAGCTGACTCTCCTTCTTTCCTCGGAGTGGGGCCCGCAGCATTCCTCAGTCCCACAGACATAAACCCTCCCTGGATTTCTCCCGGCACGGCGGCGGGCTGCCAGCCTGTGTGTTCGCCCTCAGCAGCCGCTCCGGGAGAGGCAACGCCTCTGCCTCGATGCTCGGGGAGGCTGAGCGCCCGGCTCCCGGCTCGTCTCACTGCCTCCGACGCGGCGTAGGTCAAACCAGGGACCCTCTCCTGGTTCTCGGTTTAATATTAGCTCGCGAGGAAACGTCGCATACCAGGAGGGAGGCAAAGCAAAGGGAGATTGCCAGACCCAAATGTTCCCTAGTTGTGAAGATGGTTTCTAAATACTGAGCTTTAAAAATAATTTGGTTTGCGTGGGGAGGGGTGAGAAGGGGGAGATCTTTCTATTTGCCTGCTGGGATTCGGAGTCTATAGTTTCCTGTGGACACATTTCCAAGTTTTTATCATCAACAATAAGGGCTAGAAAACACACTGTCCTGTTAAATGAAAGCTGAAACTCTCCCTAGTCCTACACACTGAAGATCTGGAGCTTTAACCCTGACTAAATCACAATAAAATCTTTAGAATTGTCCCGTGCAAGATGTCTCTCACCAAAGAAAGAAAAATCCATACAAAAAATGTTGTTAAGCGGTCCTGGGCAAATGCAGCTGTTAAGGGAGCAGACTCTTAGATACAACCAGGAAGGAGGAGAGGCATTTTCTGTGATGTGAAGGAAGTTCATGTAGCCAAAGGTGAGGAGATAGGGTCACCATGGTCTATTCCCAAGCCCATCCTATCGCTCCAGTGGTGTATTGATTTGTGGATCTCTGCAAAGCATACAGACCAGGTCAGAGATGTCCCTACAATTCTTTTTAATCCCTTGAAGGTATGGATTTTTTCTTCTTTTCCTTACTTTTTTCTCCATCTCCCTTTCACTTTCAGTGGGTTTCAGGGCAGGAGGGGGTTAGTGTTATGATTTTAATTATTCTCCTCCTTTTGTTTTACATGGGGTTCAATTTTTAAATCATTCATGAGTTTGCCTACAATGATAGAATGCTTTTTGATTTGCTTCCAAAAAGAAGTGTGTGTTAAAAAAAAAAAAAGAAACTGAAGTGCTCCAATAATTTTAAATTGTTCTGCACAGTGCATGCCCAGAACTCCGATCCTTTCCAAATGTAATGCTTCTTGGGGTTTTTTTTGTTTTTTTTTTTTTTGAGTGCACTTCATTTTGGAAGTGAATAGGGTGCTCTGGGCACGGGCACTGCAGACCAATTTAGATTTCCTAGATTGCTTCAATAATCTGAAGAGTACTCCAGTCATTTTTAACTATTCTCTACCAGATGCCTGCAAACCCATTCATTTTTTAACTGAAGTGACTATACTTAGGATAAACTCTGCTGTTCATTTGAAATTGTTCCATTCTGTGTATCCATAGACATCAAATTCCAATACAGAATCTTGATACAACATTTTTCTCTAAGAATGTGTTAACACTTCATGCCATAACATAATTTGTCAATATTTTTTATGCAGTGCTCCTTGTTGTCTGAGGCAGGGCCATGTCACCATGGCCAGCTTGGTGCAGGAGACATTCCCATAATTAGGCAAGCCAATGTTTATGGTTCTGGTTCCCCGAAACCCACTCCCCCCCCCAGTGCCTCTCCTGTATTCAGCCCTGAGATTCGGTTTAGTTTATGGTTTTTTAATCCACAGATCAAAATGCTTTTGCAGATAGTTGAAACATCCAGTACCTTTGCAGCACACATATTTAATTTTCAGTTTTGGTAGGCAGTGAAGTGCGTTGCTAAAGATCTCACAGAGCATGAGTGGCAGAGGCAGGAAATAGTAAAACATAAGCAATTTTATTCCTTTTCCTCCTTCCTGTAGCACACACTGCACTTGTGCCATATAGGGTCCAGCACCTGATACTTATACTACTGTATCTAGACTGTTACTTGTTGCTGTTCTTCAGGGAGTACTTATATTTCAACCACCACCCAGAAGAGAAAGCTCATGAGCTGTCCTGTGAGGATTTCATGCCCTAATTCCCTCCCCTGCCTTTACCTTGCATGTAGAAAAAAGTTATTCTTAATTCATATTTCTGTAAAAGAGTGTCTGCATTTCTAAGAAATATGAGCATCTTGTTCCAGGGAGGCTCTATGCTGCCTTAACTAATTAAAGCTTAACAGTAGGGCAGTGTCATGCTATACTTTGCAGTCCACCTGATGTCTTATTCAATCATGATCTAGCATTAAAATTATTGGAAGGCGGCACAGTTTGCATTGATTTGCTGCTGGCATAACGTTGTGCTAAATGAGTGCCCATCTTTCACAAGAAGCATTAAGAGGGCATGGAGGACACAGGAACATGCTCTGGTTTACGACCTCTGTGGCAGTCCTGAGCTGCTCCTGGGGAAAGGGCTGCCCTAAGGCTGGTTTTGCAGCCTCTCTTCTGCAGGGAGAGGCTTTGGTGATGCTTTAGCATCTCTGTTGCTGAGACACTACACATAAGACTGGCTTTTTTTTTGTCTTACCATTTATTTTTAATGAAGGTACAGAGCACTATGTATTTGTAGCCTTAAAGGCCAACTACTTGTGGTGCAGATTAAGGACTTCTTGGGATTGCTACGGTCCTAAGGTTCTCATGATTGCTATTGACCCTAAGGACAAATCAGATCTGAGACTCAGGTTCCAGAAAATGTCTCGAGTCAGTTTGAGCCTGTTTTGCCATTTGCTTAGGCTGAATTTTGCAGTTCTCAACTGTTACTGAGAATTTTAATGGGAAAAATAGTCTATTAGAATACGAGTAATTGGTGGACAGAGAAAAATATTGTAAACATAAAAATGCTGTTACCGTTTAATAATTACTGATGCAGTCTGTATAGGAAACTCATGTTGTTTTCAGGAATCTTGCAGGCATAGGCTTAGCTCTTCCGTATCAGATATTTTCTTTTCTCACCTTACAAGATTTCTTCCTAAGTTTAGTGCTTGAAGGAAAAAAGAAGCTCTAGGGTCAAGAGAGATGGAGAATCCAGAACTTGAACTTGTGTGGTATTAGGATTTCATCCAACGGTGGCTATTTCCTCTTCATGGCTGTCCCTGTCATCTTGGGAAGAATATGCTGTTTGCAAGGTTACTCCTTTTGAATGAAATGTTAACTTGGTCTTAGCCACTCTCAAAAACTAAAGATCTCACAGGTGAAAGAGTGGTATCTTAATCAACTTCTGACCGGGTGATTACATTCTGTCTACATACATTCACTGAAATTTCAATTAGGTACAATCTTTTTCTTCAGTTAGAGTCATCCTTATGCTTGCTCTGTTTCACCTCTGATGGAGCCGATTTTCAGGAGTAGCTAAAGAACTTCCATAATCTACACAGCTTTGTGCTCTTTTGGGAAGAAATTCTCTAATGTATATATATTAAAGATATGTTGTTGCAGGTTTGCTAAAATATTGTGGCAGGACTAAGAGAGAGACAGAAGAACAATTTCACATAGTTCAATTAATTTTGAAGAAGAAATCAAGAACATCATTTGTACTTTCTCAAATAATGTTTCCAAAGTTACATTTGGGGTAATAGTTGCTCTGTCAATTCCTCATTTAAATAAAATAATGTTATTATTAAATTATATTTACTACCCTTCTGTTTTTAAGACCAAAGACACAGTTTCAGAAAACAAAACACAATATTGTTCCCTTATGCTTAGCTTTGCAGAACTTAATTTTATTTTAATATGTTTTTTTTTTTAAACTAATGTAACTCCAGGAACATCAGTGAAGTACTGTATTTAACTCCAAAGTAAATGAAGCATCATTAGAGACCAGAGTTTCCTTCAGAAAGTTATATGAGAAGGCAGCAGTTGCTAATATAGTGATGTATTATCATTCATCCTTGTACCTGTTCAGTTAGCCATAGATCCATCCAAGCATAAGATGTAGGAAGATTCCATTCTGCAAGATTAAATCTTCAGTTAAATGAACCTAAAGTGGCTTAGGGTGTGTCTGGCAAGCTATCCCATTGAGAATAAGTTAAAGAAAAAAGAGGGAGGAGGGGATAAACATGTCTTCATAAGGCTATGTCTGCAACTTAGAGACAACTGTATTTCGTACTGATTTCCTTGTACTTCTGAGCAGTTGGCATATTTTTGAGTCTAATATATAAGATAAGAATAACCTGTCTACTCAGTAGGAATACATGATTGTAAATTTCAAATGCAAAATAAGAGTCAGTCCTTCCTGCTAGACCTGTTCATGTCCCCTAAAGTATCAGTACATTCAGATTTATTAACGGTCAGGTAGCAACCTCAATACAAAGAAGCAGAAGAAACACTCTTCCAGTTACTCAAGACTACTCAGAAAGATAGAGGAATTACAGGATAATTATCAGCTTTAACCCCCCAAATAATGCTTGCTTTTAAAATGTCTCTTCTTTTATCAAAATAACACCTCCAATTTCATTTTTTTTCCCCATGCGTGTTCCCTATCTGTAATTGTGTCTCTGCCAGTTACAGGGTATTGAACTGAATGAGAAAAACCTGCTGGAGTCTGTGCAGACTTTGAGCTGTTTTCCATGAGGGAACGGTTTAAATGATACTGGTTCCAACATGGAGGTCTCCATTGTCTCCATACTCGGAGATATTTCAAATCTTACTGGACAAGATCCTGAGCAACCCGCTCTAGTTGACACTGCTTTGACCATGGGGTCAGACTGGATGATCTCTAGAGGTCCTTGTCAACCTCAATCATCCTGACACTCGGTGACTGTCAGGGGTGAGAGTGACAAAACTAAATGGTAACATGGAAGGTCTTTCCTGGCTTTTACTCTGACAGGCTCTGTAATAGTTTTCCCTCGGGTTTCCCAAGCAGTGAGTTCAGCCACAACTAGAAGTGCTGGGTGATACGAGGTGATGGTGTCTGAGTGACTCTAGACAGAATTGGTCCCGTAAAGACTAGGAGTCTCATGAGGTGGGAGGGAGACAGGGCGGCCGTAGAACACGTGCCAGAGAAATAGGAAGCAAGAAGAGGGACACAAGGTGGAACTAAAAGCCCCGTTTGGGGGAAGGGAGCTGGATGCAGGGAGGTGGTGCACATTGCCAATTTTCTCAAGCAAGGCTTGACTACAGAAAATTTGGGGATCGTTGTTCTGTGATACACAGGCTTTGTTGGCTGAACTGTGCCAGAGGAAAAATATATATTGGCAAAAGGGTTCTTTTTTCTTCAACTACCTTTTGAGTGACATAAGCCATGCCAGCAAAGGGATTCTTACATTTATACAGAGGGTGTTGCTGGTGTATCTATATCAATTAAGGGTGTGATTTTTTCATGCTTGTGACTGAAACAGCTTTGTCAACAACACTTTATAATTTAGACCTGGCTTGAGAGCTGTCCTGGCTCTCAAGCAATTGCAGAATGTTGGGGATTTTAGAGTGAACTCCTTTATTGTTGGCAAAGAAATAAAAGGACACAAACGCATCATAGTCATTTTGAATAGATTTTTTTTTTTTATTTTTATTCACAGCACATGCAGAATTTCTTTTTTGTTTGGAAAGGTGGTGACAGAAGAAGTAAAAATAGCACCCTCGTAGCAGCTGTGCAGCTTCATGGCAGGGCATCCACTGAAATATAGGCTTTCTTCATAATCAAAGCTGAAAGGTTCCTCTTATGACCATATCCTAGCTAGAAAGGGCTTGTGATACAGCTAGACTGTCAGACACTTCCATTGGAAGCAAGTTTACACTGGCACAAAAAACTGATAAACTGATACAACTTTCTGAACAAGATAAGTATAGGGCAAAAGTACTCTTTTGTAGATAAAATGGCATGTACGTCAGGGGAGTTGCTGCCATAGCAGTGCTGGTTAGGAGAGGAAAGTGTGGTTTGCTTGCTCTTTGTCTTTTTTTTTTTTTCATTTTTCTTCCTCCCAATCTTAATCAAAACAGCAGCGCCAGCAAAACTCAACTGCCAGGCTGGTGTATTTCTTTGTGTAATTTATTCCACCCTAAAAAAACCCTAAATTTTTTTGTGCAAGTTTTGTCTTTTATTCCTACCAGAGATCCCTGTATTTGGTCAGAACAATAGCTCTGACGTGGCCAAAGCGATAACTCCACGTACAGTGACATAACACTGTTTATGGGGGTGGTTTCCCCGGAGGGCAATCCTAAAATCCTGCTGATACTGAGAGGAAACAACCTGCCTTCCTCCCTGCCTCTCATGCTAGCCCTGGAGCTCGTTTGATGCCCCAGCAAGCTACTTCAGCTCACTGTACAGGCAGAAAATGAACACAGCAAATAACAAAGCACCATTTTCTGCCAGTTTAGTGAACTAAATTGGTTAGCGTAGAGGTCAGATGAACACTGGTGCCCCTGCAAAGCAAGAAGCAGCAGCCTACATCTGAGAGCAAGGGGCATGCATGGAAACATTCTTTTTTTGTCAGAATTAGATTGATTTAACTGTCTTACAAAACTTCCCAATGCTGGCTTAAACCTGGGTCACAAAATGATAAAGCAGCACAAGAACATCCATCCACGCTGAAACGTGCATTTGTTTGGCTGGGTCTGACTATCAGAGCTCTTAGGCTTGTCTGCACTTGAAAGTATTTCTGTGTGGCTTGACTGGCACTCTCCCATCCCTCTGAAGAGATGGGAGTCACTTGCTGAGGTAGGTCAAACCCAATTCCAGGAAAAGGACTTCCTTTTGGTATCAGCATTGCCAAGTCTGCCTTAGGCTCCTTGTTGCTACAGCCATTTTGATCAGAAACGGTGGTTTTTTTCAGGCTCGTAATCAACAGAAACGATTATCATATTGGTAAAACAGCGAAATGGAGACCAAGTTAAAAGCAGTGTACTTAGGGTTCTTCTGCTGGATAAGAAAAACGCGCATTTCCTTGATCACACAGAGAAGGAACCGTTGTCTTTAAGCTGGTGTGCTTAGCATTTAGCAGCCGACCATACAGCAGTTTCTGTTAGAGCAGCAGTTGTGGAAAGTGATGCTTCTTTTCCACGCAAGGTATTTTTTTTTCTGTAAAACTATTAGCTTTACTTTTTTCTGTAGACTGGTAGACTGTCAACCTTCAGATCAGTGAATGCTTAGGGATTTTTTTAATTGGATGCATTACTTCACTGCTACCTCGTGTGTTATGTATGCAAAATCAACCCTCCTTAAATTTTAATTGGGGAAAGAAATGTGTTTGGCTGGAAGTCCAAATGGGGGTAAAAAAAAACCTGAACAAAAAACAGTTTAAAGAGTGAATGTTGGAAGGTTGCTTTTTTTTTTTTTTTTTTGTGAGTCACAGAAAGCTCTTTAGTTGGAAATATTCAGACAGCTGCCCCATGGCAGGGTAATATTTGTGAATGCTGAAAGTTGCACAGATATTAATACGAATCACTGCACATCTGCAAATTTCTCCCTAAAAATACACAGTCCATTGCTTATTATTAGTTGCAATGTAATATTCATGCATCTAAAATCATCCAGCACAGGAGGAGAAATAATTCCCTGGGTTTGATCAATTTCTCTGTAACAGCAGTGACTAAATTTAGTGGATACTGTGCCTGTCACGGAGCAGAGGTTGGAGTATTTCTTACCTTTACCTGAGGGGCTCTTTTAACAGTACTTTGTGTGTCATAAATACTGTGTGCTTAGCACCAGAATAGGAGTGAGTAGCAAAAAGCTGAAGCAAACAACCCACAAGCCGAAATGGTTGGGTGAACTATTCGGCAAATACCTATGACAAATAAAAGCAAAATCCATTTGCAAATTGTTTGTTAATCAAAACAAGCTCGATCCTTAACTGGTATAATTTGTAGCTAACAGTTTGTGAAGCTCTAACGGGCAAACATTTGAAAGAAATGAAATACCATGGCTGCTCTTAATTAGATTTTTTTTTAGTATTAATGCACTCAGATATTAATTTGCTTCTCATTATGAGTGAATTAACTGAAAAAATATCAGGCCGTGAAACAATATATATATATATATTTTTTGAATTACAGACATGGGAACAGCCACAGTGAACAAGAACTTCTATTTGTTTTCTAGCTACTTCAAAACCTAACAGCCCCATTCGCTGTTACAGCAGAGATGTATGGTTCCTGGGCACTTGCAGCACTTCCCACAGTCCCTCAGAGGTATTTGTAACCCACTTCCCAAAGCCCTTTTTCCCTATCAGAGCTGAGAGAGTGTCACTGCATCATCTACCAGGGCAAAGCCACCCACTGCCCATCCCTCCAGCCACGGGCAGCCTAAACCAGCAGCTCCCAGGCTGTGGTCATTGCCCAGTGGCTTTGCACAAGGGTGTAGGGAGAAGTCTGCAGAGGCTGGCTAAAGGTTATCAACTTGCTACATTCCTGAGGTTACTCTGATGGCTAAAAAGCTGGGATCAAAAATTTGGGAAACAATAGATAAAGACTTATTTCTCAACCTTCCTGAAATGTGAAGAGTGCTAACACAACCACCCAGTATGTGTATGCATTTTAATGCTTGTATTGGGAGTCTTACAGGTATGTTAAAAGACACAAGAATGCCCTTAATAATATCAACTGTAGGTGCCATTTAAGCAAATATTTATATGGTTATCTGACAACTGAGATCTTTAGAAGTATAATTACCTCTTGGCTGCGGAAGCAGAACTTTTATTCAGGTCGGGATGTTAGGATCAGACCATGCTCTTTCAAGGTTTATTGAATAGTATGTGAATCACTCTATTCCAGTCTTTAAGATTTGCCCTGAACCACTATTGAAGTAGAAACCAAAATGGAGTGAGGCTCATTTTAACTTATAATAATTTTATTTTTCACAATCTCTTCAGATTCATTTAATTTATGTTCGCCTGCTCAGTGTATACCCCCACTGTCTTTCTCAGACGTGGATGCAAACTGCAGATAACAGTATGCACACTTCTTTTTTTTCCTTCTTATGGCTGCTGTGAAGTTACAGTTGCAATATAAAGATGACAAGAAGTTCAAGACAAGATAAAGGACCCCAGTGTGATTGGACACTGAGAGGTGCACCAGACTTCCTCCTTTTGCTTGGCACTTCTCTTTTTATTCTTTGATTAAAGTCTTTTTCCTTTACTTACATCCTCCATTAAGATGTCTCAGTGTCATTTAGGGTGTTAATTGAGAGGAGGTTTAAGCTCATCAAGGCGATTATAAGTGATAGTTAAAAATTTCTATATATGGCCTATGCTGGAATCAGCACAGTAGGATGCCATTTTTCTTTTATCTAACTGACATTGGTAATAATAGATGAAATTATTACTAAATCGCAGCTGCAGAGATGATATCATGATTTTTTTGTGTAATCTTTGATGAAAAATTAATTTTTGAGAGGGATAATTTAAAATGATTTAAATAGTATTATACTGAAGTCCTTACTGGTAATTAACACCAATCTTGTCAGAAGTGAATCCACTTTTGCAGCTGTTTCTAAAGATACCTACAGTATTTGTAACTTTTCTGGGAGTGAAATTATAGTGTTTGGACTTTATTTTTACTGCATGAGGACCATTAAGAGAAAAGGATGTTAATAGAGAAGGCTTTGTTCTCCAACGGGGCCAAATTCTATTTCGCATTTGCAGTGTTTCTCTGTGTGCATTTAATTAGCTATGCTCAGCATGTAAGCAGAGTTTAGTATATGCAAAGTAGACTTTACATGGTATTTATATGTATGTGTTCGCATGCCAGCGTACACATAGATATGTATATCTTTATGGGTTAGCTATATACGTATACACAACTTTATTTGCGAGGGGTTTAATTGGTTGAACAGATGGCTGATCAGAAATGCTTCTTCATCTTCATCAGTGACTCGTCTTTCTTTCTTTGCATCGACTTTCATCACAGTGGCAAAAAAGTGCTCTAACGAGAAACAGCTGAAAATAGATTTTTCTTTGGTACTTTCATCATGCTTTAAATGACAGAAGTGGATTTTTTTGTCCTATATATAAAGACCTGCAGGAGAAGGTTAAAAAAGGAAATATAGTGAAATCTAAATAGAAAAATTTGAATGAGAATATGGGAGAGCCTCAGATTATTCCTCTTATCTTCATATTTTACTTTCTTCTTTTTTAAAGTACATGCTGATTTTTGACAAGATATATAGTCGTGGTTATTCACGCCAGCTACAGTACCTGCCAATCAGTTTTTCTTTTCCTCGAGTTTGGTGCAGAAAGGGGGAGGGAGGGACAGGAGTTGAAAGATGACACAATGGCTTAGAGGACTGTTACTTTAGGTATTCATTAAAATAGGAGTTACATGGCCAGCTTCTGCTGTTTCTGCAATTTTATTATATTCAAATCAAAGTCTGGCTTCTGTAGGCTTTACAAAGGAAACAATGTGCCTTATAAACAGAGTGCAGGGTTCACGTAGGAGTGGTTCACTTACAAGCAGATCCATGGCTTGAGTTTATGTATAGGTATGTGAATAATCTATCACTTTTTTAATTTGAAAGAATAAGTTACTCAATATTTTCTTTTGCCAGCAAAGAAGTCTTTTGCAAACAGTTGATTTTACTCTCTGCATTCCTGTGGATACATCACTGTTCTTGTACCACCTTTGCAAGTTGGTAAACTGAGGAATGCTTTGACTGAGGAAACAGAGAAAATCACTCAGCTGGCTGAGAGTCGAAAGCAGAAGCAGAACTTGGGGATTCTGGTCCCCTCTCTCTCATCTCCAGCAGCAGACCAAAAGCACTGGAAAAGTATGGTTTACAAAGTAAAAATTACTCTGCATTTTCAGATCAGTATGAAGTGAAAATTGAAGAAAGACCCCATGGTTTCAGTGTAATAACCTGACATTTTTTCCCAGGTAAAGCCTCATTTTTGTAGGCCTTCTCCTCATAAACTGTGTCAAGAATATGTCCTCGTACTCAGTGCAGCTGTGGGAGGACCATGGTCCTTCACAAGTGTACAGGGTGCCCAGAGGAACATTGCCACTGCAAGATGCGGTGAAGCCTGGGGCTGCAAGCAGAAGTATTTTCAGCAAAGACAGTATAGCAACAGAGGAAGTCTAAAGTTCTTCAGTACTGCTGGGATGGGTCAATCCAACGCAGACACTTTAGAGATGAAAAGGAGAAATGTGTAAACAAGAAATTTCTGGAGGTTAAGTACATGTAGGGAGCAGCAAGTATCTCACAAGCATGACATACAGGAATAAGCAACTTCTAAATTCTATTATTAAGAGACTTTCCGAGAGAGAGAGAGAGAGACTGGGATTCAGGTATAAGTATACATGACCACCATCTGGCTCTTTAGTTTCAGTTCTTTGGACTAGGACAGTCTGGAGATAGAGAAGATATTATTAGAACTATTACTTCACAGCTTTGATGTGGCTGGTCGTGTGCTTAAAACAGCAGCCAAAAGTTGTACCAGAATTTTCTTTTTCCCCCAGAACAATTACTGCAAGATGGGGAGGATGTTTGTGTGCTGGAAGGAGAAAGAAAAGATGCTGGGAATAAGAACAGCAGCTTCAGATTTTTTGTGCCTTTCCTTTCAGTTTGTGACCCCTTGTTTGCAGGCTTTGAAACCCTGCTAGAAAGGCTGTGGGTTTAGGAGGAGGTAATCTTGGCTCAGGAGGTCCGGCAGATGGTGTTGGCAAATGGCACTGTGGGCTCCTGCAGCGTGGTGCAACACTCTGGAGGTGGGTAGGGGAGCAACGAGGTTGTGGGAAGCAGCTGGTGGCAAATACACTCAAGATGGCTCCAGTGAGCAACCACAAACAGCTTGGTAGGGTGGAGAAGGAGCAGACTATAGCTCAGAGCAAATGAACCAGTGCTGCGTTTATGTCCCACTTCAGGAGGATGAGTGAGAGGTCAGTAGCTGACAGAAAGAAGGGTAATGCACTGCTCTCCTTTTCACCCTTACCCTCTGCAGGGTAAACCTTTCTTAATGCAAACCTAAGGTCTTAGAATCCAGAAAGGCTGCCATTAAAAAAATCTGTCTCCATGATTGGAGGCACTCGTTCCCTTTCATAATGGCATAAATCCATAGGCTTCCCAGTGAAGACTGTGACACACCTTGATGAACCAAGGACAAGTGAGAGGCTGTCAGAGGACTGAACTGCCTTCCTTCTCTCCGTCTCTCACCTTCTCCCTCTCTCTCTTTTAACGTCAAAGATAATGAAAATAATCCAGGAAATTCATATCAACCACTTCTTTCTCCAAAGAGATTAGCAGCTTGGAAAAAGTAGCAGGCAGTTCTTTCTAATCTATTGATGCTGTTATGGCTTCAGCCAGAGAGGTTTTTAGGTGGTACTTGGGGATAAAGCAATAGCATGAAACTAAAACAGGCAAGAAACATATGCTTATATTCTGGTTTGTTCAAAGCACTAAGACAGGTAAGAAGATGGGATCTGCAGCATTTACACATCAGGTAGCACCAGCTAGGAGCTAGAATATGATGGGCGTGAGTTTATGCAAAACAGCTTCACACAGCTTTGCCAATGCTTCTCCATCCAGAGCTGTAGTATTTTTCACAGCTGTGGGCCTTTATCTGGAAAGCCTTACAAAACTGATTAACTTAGTTTTATATCTATTGCAAAAAGATTTTCTGTGACAGTAAAAACAAGCAACAAGAATGTCAGTAGTCTCCTGCATTTCTCAAAGGCTTAGGATATATCTGGATATTATTTACCTTGCCTCCCTATCTCATCATGTTTGTCTTTTACTTCATAAGTGGATGATCTTAAGTAGTGGCTATGAACTAAATGGTTATTAGGTATTCAGGCCAGAAGGCCTCAGGGTCCTGGCTGCAGACATGGGCAAGGTAGACAAAAAGCACTCTTGGTTGGCTGAATAGGACATCCTCATCGCAGTCCTTGAACTAGGGTCCATGCCAAACATTCTATGCTGTTGCTTCCAAGATGGACAGATGGGGACCTTACAAAATAAGACAGGATGCTCCTTCCTTGCCAATGTCTAAGCATGCTGCCTCCATACCTGTTCCAGGTGTTGATGTAAAAGAGCAAGGTGACTCTTTTGCACATCGTGCATAACATGCTCGGTTAAACAGAATTGAATACGAATTGTCACATCTTTTGCTGGTGCAAATCAGTGCCATAATTCTTCAGTCCATCCCTCATTAGAAAGAAGGACTCTTGGCTGAAAAACTCCTTAAAACTTAACTTCTTGAGATCATATCTCTATACATTAGGCAGTAGGCTTGAGCGTTTTTAAAGAGTGATTTAAAGATAAACAAGGAAAAAGTTAACGTGAAAGTATGTTATATTTTTGGTACTTTATTAAATGTTAAAAGGCTTGACAGTTGTGGGTGGTTTTTTTCCCCTCACTGTTCTTTCTTTTTCCTGTTATATATCCAACTCCATTTACTATGATCTATGCCTGAAATGCTGGTGAAATGATGACATCATAGCAGTCAAAAAGATAAAGGAAGGAATGAATCAAGGAAGGTAAAGGAGTTTAGTGATAATTCGTGTTACTTTTTGTATTTTGTTAACACACTGAGTACTGCAGTATAACCTTTTGGAGAGGGCAAGTTTAAAATCTTTGTTCTTTCCCCATCCTCTTCAACCATGCTGATATGTATTTTTAAATCGTAATCAGTTCAGTGATTAAAATACAGGAAAACCAAAACTGACATTTAAAAATATCTCAAAGAAAAAAAAAAAAGCAAAATGCAAAAACTCACTCAAGTAACAAGAATAAAATAAACCTTTTGGCATTCTTCATTTATTCATCATGAAGTATAAGCTATATAAAACTAACTCCTGGTAAATTATTTGTAGGTCACCTTTAAAGAAGCTCCTGAGATAGTAATGCATTCTCTGAAATGAAAAGACAAATAGATTTTCTATTCTTTATGAGGCATGCTTATACTTTAAAAACATTTTTACATTGTGTTTAAAGAATGATAAAGATATTCCAGTGTTACATGATGTTCAGAGTTACAGCATTTTCTAGTGATCTTAACCACACACACACAAAAGTGCAAAAACAACCTTGAAAATGCTTTGGCAGACTTCACATGTTAATCACTGCAGAATGGTTTCAAATTAATGAACAGAGTGCAGTTGTTTCTATGTAAGTGCCTTGCTCTGGGATGTAAGTGAAAGAGGAATTTAGTGTAGTAGTTTGGAAGACAATGATTAATATTTACATTTATGAGCTGAAAAGCCCCAAAATGTTATAAAAAGGTAACTTTTACAGAGTACTTGTTTCCCTGTTAATAGGCAGCACTTAGCCACCTAAGTCAGTCTCTCTCTTTCTCTCCCCTTCCTTTCTTACCAGAACAATTGTGATGCTGACTGTAATGCCAAATTCATGTATGTTTTTCTTCTTGTTATGCCATTAAGATGACTCATTTGCAGTTAGACTATATCGTTTCCTCCTTTTTAAATGTATTTTGTTATTTCACAGTTGTGCTTTACTTTTTAACATACATTTACTTGATTTGTATATTTTTTAACTCCAGACATAGTGCTAAAAACCTTATTTATTCGAAGCTGTTCATGAAAAGAATTTAAATGCATCACAGGATAGGTAGATGTACCCGAATGCTCATCGCCAAATACACTCCAAAATATTGTTGTTCATTGTTCCCTTCTACATATTCAAGAGATGTTTGATCCAAATGTATAACAAATATAAAAACATATAAAAGCTTTGAATTTTCTATGAGGAAAAGAAAATATGGAAAAATAGTATGATATTGTACTATACTTAGGGGCACTGGTTAGGGTATTTGTGCTGGAGAAAACAGCAAAATGCACAGAGTCTGACTAGCTTCTTGGAATCTTATGTTTAATACTTCTTCAGTATGGAAATCATGCAAAATTACTTGAAAATGGCTGTCAAGTGTTTGATCATAGCAATATAAAATCCCCAAGAAGAAAGAAGAAAAAAAATCCCAGTAAAGTTTTGAGAAGGTTTGAATATCAAGTAACAGACTGGGCTGCTGTCTTCATACTTCTGGTGCGTTTTTAACTAGGCTACCTTGTGTTCTTTTCTTTCCTTTCCAAACCCAGTATTTAAAAGTCCCATATGGCAATAGATATTGCTGGAATAGAATGCATACTGTTCTGGAATCAATTTGAGCTGAGTTAACTTTCTATATTTTAAAAGGCAGATGAAATATTTTGCCTTCTCTAAATTTTGTTTTGACCTGGTCCTTATCCCCTCTCCATCCTTCTCTCATCTGCAGCCCTCCATATGGGTGTTTATGTAAGATACAGAACTTTCTTTTTCAATTCTGTACAGATGTAGAAGGGGATGGAGGGGAAAGGAATAGTATAACAGTTCTGCCCAGTGGCATATATGCTTAGATAACAGAAAGAGGGGTACTGAACGTGACATATTCTATATGTGATGATACCAGACCAGACACATTAGGTATGTGTTCTTCATTAATGGGACAAGGATGGGAAATAATGTGAACAGAAAAAAGCAGAATTGTACTTGGAACTTGTTGATGCCAGAAGCATTATTTAACTTTTGAAGAACGAAGTTGATGTTTAAACTTAATTTTCCCTTGTGATCTGGACTATTGACCCTGCCTTTTACTGGCAGACCCTTATCATAGGAGTTAACTCATGCTCAAGGTCAATAAAAAAACTGAACAGGGATACTGTTAGGGAATAATCCAAAAACGTGCTTGTTTTACTTCATATCCTGCTTAGCAGAGACTCCACTGCTTGTGACTGACAGCTCTTTTCAACCATCAGAGATTTTGTGTCAATAGGTCAATAGATTTAATATCCTGGGGATATCCCCTTCAGATTGCTGATCGGCACCTTACAACAGCCAAAGGCCTGACCTCGCACCATTTGCAGATTTAAACTGAACCAATTGGATGTCAAACTAGGACTTTGGGAGCCTAATCATTACAAGGTGTGCAGTGTGGTAGTAGAACCATGGTCTGAACTGGGCAGAAGCTGAGCTTGCCAGGACCTTTTCCTTCTGTAATAAAACTGCAGAGAAAAGAAATCATATATTCTTGAGCTATTCTTTGCTGGGAAAAAGTGTTTGCAAATCTGGACTAATATCTAGAGCTGTACAAAAGCTACCTGAGTTTGGAAAACTAAGTTTTAGTGGGAAACTACTTTTTTCTTAATGCATTTTTCATAGTGTTTTTGGTTGATGTAGCACATATGCCACGTGTATACTCTCTTCTTGTACCTGGTGTCATAGAGAAAGTAAATGTGATATTATTAGTGACTAATGAACCACAGAAAATTTCATCAGATACCTAAAATTTCCGGTCCTATTTATAGTTATTTCAAAATATTTAAGAGATAATTACAACTTCCAGCTTTCTTGAGCAATGTCTAGTCTAACCAAATTTCTACTGGAATCAAAGCACAAGAACTTACAGATTTACTTTGCTTTTATTTATTTTTGTTTCCCAAGTTAGCTTTTGTCTTTCTGTAAGCCAGCTGATGGTGATTTTAAGGTCCCACATTGCATTTCCACGATTTTTAGGAAAATAGGTGGAAAGACAGAGAAAGGATACCCAAATCAGGTCCCTACTGAGAGAGATACATCTTTGTAAGCTAAATGTTGTTATTAGTCAACAGAGAGTACACGTGGGATAGAGACATTACCAATGCCCCAGTTACAGTAAAGGCTTCAGTCTCAGCTTGAACCCCATTAGATACAGATAATACAATCATAAGTCAGGAAGCCATAAGCTTCATCAGTTGTATATCTCATTGTTTCCTTCCCTGAGTCCAAAGGAAGGTCTCATGCAGGGTCACCAGAAGCTCAAGGATGTGTCGCTGACAGCTTGAGGGGAATTGGAGTTGTTAGCATGAGTAGCACTGTCACAGGAGGATGTTTTTTTCTCTGTTCCCAATGGATCTCCAGAGCTTCCATTCACTAATTAATGATGGAGGCTGCTGTTGTGGGAAAATAATATAAAGGCCCAGATTTTCTGCTGCAGGCAAGGAGCAAGGAGTGCTAATTGGGAGGGAGGTGTGAGCAAAGATGCCACCTTGCACTGACTGATCATTAGCCAGCTTTTGTCCCTTGCCATGAGTTAGAGCAATCTGAGGGTGACTGTAAATTATGTGGACTGCTAGTGGCACCAAAGGACCATTATGTTAGCTAGGTCTTGCTGGTGTGTGAGATATACTTGGTAGAGTCTATATATTATCTGCCAGGAAGCAGAAGTGGAGAACATCATACTTTGATTTTGAGAATGAGCTAAGGACTGGTTTGGGCAAGTGGAAGGAAGCATTAGGTCAAAACTTAGGCCCTTTACTAGCATTTCTGCATTAACTTAAGTCTTCAAATTGTACAGACGCTTAGAAAAAGGGCTTTTTGCAGGAGGTATTGGTGAACAGAAAAGGCTCTCTGGCTGCATATATAGCAGTGCTTTAAGTTCTGCCACTGCCTGAGTGTAGCAGGTACTGCATCTGCTGAACATCCCATGCAGTGCATTAGGCTGTGACTCCAGAGCAAGACCAAACTTCTCAGATGGTCTGCTGTAGAAAATCTCTTTGAGGAGCTATACAGCGTCCCTTTGACAACCTCCTTTATGCCTTGGTCTTCTTCCCCTGCAGCTGTTTCACAGGTGTGACAGGATTTGACCAATATATATGACCAATATATATGACCAATATATGCAGGTCAAGGATGACATGAAGAGGAAAAAGGCAAAAAAGGAATAGATTACATGCTCTATGTCTAAAAAAACCCCAAAGGCCAGTCAAAGATATGGAAGTCTTACTCTTAGTAGGATTTATGAGATCTAGAAGAAATGTGAGCTGTCCCGTCAGCTTCGCATTTGATTTTTTTCCGATCATATTCTATCACAGAGTCAGTACAGAGACAGAGTCATTACTGTTCCTGCACGTTATGGTACTTTGGCACTAGGCCATTCTGTGCATACATGCCAAGATGCTTTTATAAAACCATTAAAAAAGCCGTACTAATTAGATATTTAGAGGACTAGAAATCCTGAAGGTTAAAATATCAGTGAAGCAGTTACAACCACAAGTGTGTGTTACATAAGTGAGCCCATAAAGGGCTTTCTTCACTGGTGAAAGCAAATGTTATGAACCCTACATTTCTTTTATAGTAGAACAGCTCAGACTGCTAAATGTTTTTATATGTGTGCTACTATTCCATACATTTGTTTTCATTTTTCTTTTTCACAGTCGTATTTAAAGGCCCTGTCATCATACCTGTTACTGCACACACAAAAATACAGTCTCTACCTTAAAATGCTTGTAATCTCTTAACCTTTCAGTTTGCAAACACGTTCCAAGGCATATTTTAAGATATCAGATAAATTCTATCAATGATGAGAGCAGAGCAGAGAATGAATGTGGGCATGATATGAAAAGTTTTTTATTTAAAATTGTTTGTTTTCAAGTAACAGTTTCCATATACTGCAAACTTCAAAGTACGTGTGGCTACTTAACTGGGCAAAAAAAGATAACCAAGGAGGGAAAGCCTGCTATGTCATGAATGGCTTGGAGAAAGTGGAGATGGAAGAAACAGTCAAAGAAACAGAACTAGGGTACAATCAGTGAAAGGACCGGAGAACAGTTTAAAAACAAAAAGAGGGCAGCTGCTTGTACTTTCTCCCAAAATTGTGACTAGGTGCTAGGGAATGTTGTGGGGACCAATAGGAAAAATGCCTTCAAAAAAAAAGATAAGACAAAGTAGTGTAGGTCAAGCACAAAGTTACCATGTCCTCCTTTTGGGATTATTAGATGTGATGACCTGGAATAATTTTCTAAAAGGAATCTGTGAGTTGACAAGTGCTGGATGCAGGGAGGCTATATTTAGGGAATGACCATTCTATTACATTTCTTCCCTAAATATCTGATACCATTGATAGTCAAAGACAGGATACATGGACCTGTGGTCTGATCCAGTTTAGAAGCTCATATACACAAGACGCTGATCCATATGTATAGTTGTGGCTGACAGCCCGTGTGAATAGTGGTGATATGGTTTAGTCCTTTTTTTTCGCTCTGGATACGTTTAGAGACTCTAGTCCAAAGCTGAAGAGTGCTCTGAGAATAGAATCATTAGCCCTTCATTACAACTTTGAGGTACAGCAAATGCTCCTGCAACACGACATGAGGTTGCAGTCATAGAGCTGTGCCATCCATCCTCCTCTCCCCATTTAAATTGTGTCTGTATCCACCCCTACCTTCTCTGGTTCATAGTAAATGTGACTTCCTTCTGACACATGAATATCAATCCAGGAAATTGGACAAAACCTTTCCTTGCAGGAACATTTGGCCACCTTTGTATTAGCGCAGTCTTACACCTTTGTGTAGAATTAACAGGTCCAACAGGTCCAAGACTGGTAGCAGCTCAGCTCTCAGCTTGCTTGGACCATAATCATTACACCTGACTGACTAGCTTGTGCTTTGATTTCAGAAGGTGATGAAAAGAGAGGCTGTTTTTCCAGCTGAGTGCAGAGTACAGCTGATAAATAAAGGTGAGGGTATTTCTGTTACATGTCCTGATTTGTCTTTATGTTGTTTGATATTCTGACCCCGCCGTTCAGTTTCCCAAGTAACCTGAGACTCCCCTAAATGGCTGCAGAAGGTGTCACAATCACTGAAAAAAAGTATAATATACATCTAAATATCTGAAATGCAGAGTAAAATTCTGGTCTGGGCTGCAGTGATTCAGCCTCACTGCATTCGCACTTGCACTCTAGCAAGTTCACACAGACACGAACACACACAGACACACATACAAGCACAGAAACGGCAGGAGGAAAGGAAAGAAAATTACACAGTTATGAGACTAATGGAAAACAAGACAATGGGGTTGTGATATTGTACACACAATGATGTTTGATTCAGAGACTCCTTGCCTTAAATAACATACATCACCAAAGTTATCCTGTGCAGATCTCTCTCTGTTTTTTCCCCAGATTTCGTAGTCCTCTTTCAGCTTAATACCTTGTTTTCCTTAGCTGTAGAGTATAATATAATAAAATGAGTATGCATCCATCTGTATGTTGCACTTAAGTTTATATGTGCACTGTGTGTACATATGCATAATATTTTTAGATAATATATAAATGCGGTACATACATAGGCATATATATATATGTGCACACACAAATTAATACTTTGATGTATTTAGCGTTTTCAACTAATTATACCTTGCAGTCTCATGTTAATTCCCATTTGAAACATTTGGCACTATTCCTCCTAATTCATTTATATTAATGAGGGGAGGATCCTCTGAGCAATAATCAGTTAAAAATCATGAGTAGCTTTGTTAATAAATACCAGATTGGTACATGATACTGTATTGGCTTGTCCTTAATTAGGAAGCACTGGAAGGAGTACCAAGAGGGAAATACTCATAAATTTTTCTTTTAAAGTCTAACTGCTCTCTTTCTGGTATTTGCATCTTTGAAACAGAGAGGAAAATGATAACTTTGAAATTTTTTAATTTTCCTGCACTTAAAACAGCTTATCTTTAATTAAGATATACATTTGATATAGAAGTTTTTCCAACCAAGTCCATGTAGGAAAAGAAAAATCAAGAGAAACATGAGCAACATTGCTAAGTATTAGGTAATTGAAATACTCAATTTAAATATTAGAAAACTCGAAGTTTTATGAAGCATTTGGGGAGGCTGGATGGCTCAGGGAACTAGTAATGAACTAGTGAAGTCTTCATTTCTCAGTGATTGATTGCAATTGCATGTAGGAAAGGCTGGAAAGTCATTCCTGTAAGATTGTGTGCAGCAGTGGCTGGGCCCTGTTCTCATAAGCCAGCTCTTACACTCAGCCGGGAGCCCAGGAGTGAACGGGCATCAAAACAGGATTGGAAGATGTTAGTAAGGAGAGGTATGCCATGTCTTTGGAGCCTGAGTGGCCTGGAATGGTAATGGGTAAGCTGCTCATACAGACGTTGAATTTTTCCTGGGTTTTTCAATCTCAGAATCCTTTAAAGTAGCAACTTTTTCTGGCATCTCTTTCAGTGATTTTTTTCCTCTCGTGTCTTCTAAATACTTAACATCATGGTATGCTTGCCAATGTGCAATCCACTGGTGCTTGTTTATGCCAAATACCTCCAGCATATGTACGCTTATTTCATCAGTAATCAGTAATATGAGTTACTAATACAGGAAAAACTTAATTGGTATGCTTAGTTTTTGAGATCTACTGAACAACAGAATGGCAGGGACTTGTGGACCTGTTTTATGCCATGGTGGAAACTGAAGTCATCACTTCTGACCGAGATCTTCAGAACAGGTTAGTGCTTTGAAGCCTGAATCATGGACGTGCTGATCTTGAGTGCAGCAGCACTGAACCCTGCTCCTGCCAGGACAGTGCTGTTAGAGAGCATATGCCAATATAAGCCTGGTTTGTGTTGGTCAGATGGGCTTGAAGGCAACCCAGCAGGGAACTGTACAGATATTGCTTATACACTCATTTTATCTGAAATTCTTTTTCGGTTGTCTGTAGCATACCCTTGCAGCCCTCCTTTCTTCCACCCATTTGTTCATATCCACATTTTCAGAAGTGAAGTCTTTGCACTATGACATTCATGGGAGAGGGGAAGATGGGAGGGTTAGTTGTGGGCAGGCACTTGGCACAGTGCTTAGTCTAGCTAAGTACTTCCAAGCTGGAAAGCAGGAGACCAGCCTGAGGCACTGCTGCCAGTTTGTGAAGTTGTGCCTCCGTTTTCCCCTCCAATGTTTGTTTGTCCTGTCTGTTTATCCTGGAAACAGCTTGGGACAGAGAGTGTTTCTTACAGTGTATGTATACAGCACAGTGAACTGGGCCTCCCTTTAGACCTCAAAGAATTGCTAAAGAACAAAAAGTCTTGCAATGGCAACAAGTGGAGGAAAAACTCTAGGGGCAGTGTGCAGTCTCACGATGAGAGGGATGGGACCACGGGACCATCCCATGTGAGTGTGAGGAATGACTTTCCAGGGCAAAGAAGGGGCGAGCCCATTGAGAGGAGTGGCGTGGTGGCAATGTCTTCTGGTCTAGCTGTGCTTAATGGGGACGGACCAAGCCCTTGGTTGGTGGCATGGGATGGCAGGCGGTGGGCACTGCAAGAACAAATGGAGGTCTGTCATGAGAAAGCAGAGTAGAGATACAGTGAAAGTGGAGCTGTTTTGAGAAACTGGTTTTCAGACATTTCCCTGTATCAAAGTTTCTCTGAATATCTCTTCGCCCCCGTTATACCTTCTCCTTTTATGTGTTTTCAACCCCTACTGTCTTTACTCACACTGTCTTCTCTTTCAGGACTTCATATCTCCTGAATCAATAGTTTAGAAAAGCTGTTGTGTTTAGGATCAGAGACGCCTGAGGAGATTATGGCCGAAAGCAGAAGAACCTCTTATGAGACTGGGTTTTGTATCCTGATCAAACCAAGTCTGACCTCCTGCTGGTCTCCCTTTTCTCTGGTGCTGAGGCATAACATCAGTGTTCTCTTGGGAGGCTGGGAAGGAAGGGACAAGGGACAAGGGAGAAGAGGGATTGCTGGGGCTGGACAGTGTGGGGTGGATGCTCCACTGAGCACTTCCCAGTCCAAGCGTCTTTTCACCTGAATCAGTAGCGTTTGTGACTAAAGAAATAAACAGCAGTACATTACTGATTTCAAACTCTGTTTAGCAATCCTGAGCAGAAAGTCTCACTGTTCGTCAAATAAGTGAGAAAAAAAGTAACAATTGGAAAATTAATTAATTTTTATTATCTTTTAATTGCTCGTAACAAATGATAAAATATTTCTAAAATAATACCCTGAAAACAGTTTTAAAAAAATCACTTGTCAGGATCCTTTTAAATTTACCAGTGACAGAATGATTGCAAATGTATATAAAACAGCTGCTTTCAGATGCAGGTAAGCTGCTATTGAAAAGAGATTTAATCCTAACTGTTTATGCCTGCTTTTGATGATAGTGTGCTTGAGTATTGTGTTCCTTAGTAATGCATTCAAGCACCTGTTTAGAGAAGGTATATTCCACTATGGTCCAAAACGAAAACAAGCCCATTACTTGTCGGGTTTTCATTCATAATTCTTGTATCGTGCTCTGATTAGAGTATACATTGAACCTCAGATGAGCATTACCTAAGGCATGTTGAGTTAAATGCACTGTATAAACTAGGCACAAACCACAAAGCTACCTTTAACTTGCACAAAACAGCAAGTAGAAATTGATTAAAATATGCGTTCTACTAATATAACGGCTGGTCTCAGTATAAAAATTAATTAATGCTAATAGTACACAATCAAAACTGCTTTTAGAATTCTTCTTAGAACATTAACTAAAATGTTCATCTTTTTAATGCATTTGACTGAACCTCTGAGACTAAAAGCTTTGCTTCCTCCATGCAAATGTGAAAAAAAATCACAGCCTGAATTTTCAAGTGGTTATTTTATAGCAACCTCCCCCAGCCATTTGCTTTTGGATTTCTTGTTAACCTGAGCCTGGTCCCAGGCCATGTGTGAGGTTGTACTATTAGCTACTACAGATTAAGGTGGCAGCCCTGGGAATCGAGGCCAATAACATATGCAGATTGAGCCACGGAGCAGAGAAGGAGATAACTAAATGAAAAAAGGGGAAAGGGTATTGTGTTTAAAGAGGCAGCTCAGCGATATTCTAGGCTTTCGGCTTGCAGTTATTCTGAGCACAGGGTATGAATATTTGTCAAAAAAACCTCCAAAGCACTCTCTTCCTCACAGTCCTGGTTTGCTTGGTTAGTTTTTGCACTTGGGCAAGACATTTTACTTCACTGGGATGAATTTTCCTTATCTGGTTTCATTTCCAAAATATAAAACTTTAAAGAGCCCACTGCTGTGGGCACAGCAAGGGTCTAATCCTCTGGCTCACACGGGATGTTGTGAGAGGTGCCTTGGACTGGCCTTGGGCGTTGAGCCTCCAAAGCAAGAATTCCCTTTGGATAGTGTCAAATCTGTCAGTATCATTGGTGCATATGTCCAAGAAAAAGCCTTCAATCTGGGGTGTGAGTTATTTAATAATAGAAGTGGTTTTGATACGTGCTTTATATTTATATACACACACACTGGCACACACTTATGCATACATATATATATATATATATAGAAACGTCTCATTATTCACAGGTACTGAGTTATTCCCTTTCTGCTTCTCACTATTTGCCCCCTTTCCTTCTTATTCCATCTGATTCTTCCTCTCTTTTTCTTCTGTTTCTCAGAATCCACCTCAAACCTTTCTGTGTTTCAGGTCCTTTTTTTTCCTCATTTCCCCAGGTACCTCTGCATCTTTCTAAAAATCCAGAGAGGCTTAAAACAAAAAATGGCTGGTCTCAGAGATGTGCTACCAAAACCTACAGAGACAGAAACAGTTTACATTGAAAAATGGTTTTGTCTGGACCTTATCTGTCAAGAGCTCCAATAAGAGTTCTCAGAAACCTGGCACCTTGCAATGAGATACATGTTTTTTCACACTTCCAGCACCCATCATGTTTTTTCCCCATTTATGTTTTTAGCAATGTCTGGTGATGCAATTTGATGTCATCATTTAGTGAAACAATCTTCCTTTGAATGATTTAAACATAAGCAAACTCCTCGCTTTGTTGATGTGCTCAGCAACCCTGGAAAACAGGAGCACTGGGTTCAGTTTCCAGCTGCTACATGAGTTGGAGATAGTTGCTTGGACTCCTACTTTGTCAGCTTCCCCTCTTCAGAGGAAAAGACCACAACTTGTTTCTCCTTTGCTTTTTCTCAGTTTTGTGGAAGTGGTTTTGGTTAAGTTCCTCATTTCACTGAGGAAACTCAGGAAAGTTCATCCAGAACAAACCATCTCCTGCCTTCAACACCTGCTCCCCTCTGCCTCCGTGCTAGTATGGTCAGCTTCACAGTGGCTAATTTGCCATCTTTTTAGTTTTACATTGGGTTCTTATTTCATTGCCCCTGTACTTTCTTTACAGATACAGCCTATTGCCTTTGCTCTCTTCTAGCGTTAGAGTGACTTGGGCCGTCTCAACCATGAATATCTGCCGCCCCTGTCAGAGAGATCCAAAGTGCTGTTCCTCCACAGAAAGATACTCTCAAGGCAATCCCTGATGCTTCCACTTCCATGCTTTTTTCCTGTCCTTATATATTTTAATAACCAAAACATTAACATGCAGAAACATTTCATCATCAGCCAGGTGAGAGATAACTAGCCCCTTTTTTTTTTACTTTACATTTGTTCTAAGTTTCAAAGACATTTAACATTGCAAAATCTGGACAGATGACTTAAGGAGACATTATTAATGGAAATATTAAACAATTACAATCAAACCTTTAATGTAATTGAACAAAAATGTTCATCCACCCTGCCAAATGGAGTGAGTAGTTATAGGTTTTGAGAGGACAGATGGATGTGTGGTAAGCCATCTACCTTCCAGGGCAACTAGAGATATCAGCAAGCTACCTAGAAAGACGTGGATAACTGGACCTGTGGGATACTCAGGGCTAAATGATCCTAAAAGGAAGACCACTTTCTTTCAAAGGTATTTATTGTCACACATTAGAGAAATTGCTAATCAGTAAAAAATTATCTATAAGAAGAAAATACAATCCGTGGTTACATACTTCACAGTTTCTGTGTGTGGATGATGAATTGTTGGTAATCCCGAGAAAGGCTCCTTCCTTTTCACTATTTCAAAGCAGACAGAGATAAAGTTGTAGGTGGTGAACACACCTAAAATATTGGTGAAAGTATACTGGGGAGGGGGTGAGCAGCACCTAGCTTTGGCTTGAACCTATTTGAGAACTGGTGCCTCACTGGCTACTCCAACTACATTAAGCAAGATTGTTAATAAGTACTTCAACTTAAGGAAAAACTCACTGCTTTAAAAGAATTGCTTACCACAACACTGGTGCAACGGAGCAAACATTTGATGCAGGGAATCCTTGTACAATATGGACATTATTTGGAAGTTTTCCTTGGTCATATCATACCAAATTACATAAAATCTAATGTAAGAGTGGATATATTGGGAAAAATCATAAGTCCATCAAATCTAGTCTACTGACTTTTAAAAAAAGCTTGTAATGGAAGTTTAAAGAAAGAATTTAAGAAGAAAGCAAATATAGATGCTTTCCCAGTATAATCTCCCAGCTTCTGGTAATATGTTGTGCAAGGGGATTCTGAGCTGAATGGGATATCTGATGTCTCTTGAGAGACTTTTCTTTCATGGTTTCCAACTGTTCTCTGAAACTATTTATACTTTTAGCGTCCAAAACATATTCTGGCAAGGAGTTCCACAGTTATACCAAAAGATACTTCCCTTGGTTTGTTTTAAATCTGATACTTGATATTTCACTTCAGACTGGCAATCCGAATTACTTTGTAATATTTATTTTTTTTTTTAATTATAATAGCTAGTATAGGACCTATTATTAGTTATCTTTACTTTGGGGTTTTTTCCTTTGTATAGACTTGCATTTTATTTTACTTGCCATTTCACTACCCAGCTACTCAGCATTGTATTCTTCTCGTCTAAACTTAACCCTCTGAATGCCAGATACCTAGTCTAAGCTAGATCTGCTCTGTGAAAGGCATCTAAGAGAAACAGAATGAATCACTGGCTGGAAACACCTTTGCTTTGTTCATTGCTTATAGCATCTCCATTAATTCATTTCTCTGTAAGCATGATAATTCTGGTTCATTTATTTTTCAATATTTCCAACAAATTTGTCCGGTAGAGATATAAGCCTTACTGCTCTACAGTTTCCCAGGTCTCCCTCCCCACTCCAGAATGCTTTAAAAAATGTGTATTATATTTCCCACCTCCATTCCTTTGGTACTGAGGCCAATTTAAGCACTAGGTTACACACCACAGTGAGTAGTTTGGCAATTTCATATTTGAGCTCCTTCAGAGCTCTTGCATGAATACCATCTGGTCCTGATGATTTGTCACTATTCATTTTATTGATTTGTTCTTAAACCTCTTCTACTGACACATCAATTTAAGACAGTGCCTCATATTTGTCCCCCCATAAAGAATAGTTCCAGTGTGGAAACCTCCCTAAGCTCCTCTGCAGCGAACACTGATGCAAAGAATTCATTTAGCTTTTCTGACATGGCCTTATCTTCCTTGAGTGTTCTTCTTACACCTGTAGGCCTGATTGACTCCCTGGCAGGTTTCCCGCTTCTGATGTATTTGAAAAAAAAATTTATTATTATTTTTATGCCTTTAGCAAGTTTTTCTTCAAAATTTCGTTTGTCTCCTGCATTCTTTTAGTTTTGTGTTTAGGCTGCTAGAGTTTATATTCTTTTCCATTTTCCTTTGTCAGAAAACATAGCACGAGACAGAACAAATAAAGGAAGCAAACAAGTAGGTTATTGGGGACAGGGTAAGAGAGGCAAAGTAACAAAAATACAAGACTGTTAGCTATTCTTACACAATCAAGAACACCACTAAATGCCATTGCTTGCCTGGCCTCCTCTAGATATTGTGAAAAAGGTGAATTCTACTAAAAAGCTAGAATGACTGCTAGCCAATATTTGACAGGTTCACTAACGATCTTGGGGGGAAAAAAGTTTGTTTCTAATTTAAATATTTTCATCAGATTTGAGAAAAGTCACCTGATATTTCCACTCTCTGGAAAAGCCACATCAAAGGGCAGTAAAACTGGTTTTATTTTAACAGAAAATGAAGTGGTTTTAGACGAAAGAGATATTGCAACGAGCCTCATAATTGTATTAGTGGCAAATTTTTATTGGTTGGCTTCAAATGTTTTCATCCAAATTTCAGCTCAAATTTACAGTTCTGTTTGTATGGTCTTTCTTTCAGTTCATTGTCACCCTCAATTTTCAAGAGGCTTCATTAATGTCAGCATCTTTTTGTCTTCTCTTTCTCTCTCTTTCTGTATTTTGTTTGGAGAAACAGAAAATAGCTGAGTGTAAGTGAAACTTTCTCCTCTGAATTCCATCAACTGAGCAATAACATACATAAGGAGAAGGACTTCTGCACATATTGCTGTTGTATATTTGCTAATGCAGTGACACACAGATTACAGAAATAGTGCAAAAAAGATATGTAAGAGGGAGAAGGAAGGCTGAGACAAAGCTAAACATGGGTTCCCTATCGATAGATCTTGTTTGCAGTAAATATTTAGGAGCAGACCAGAAATTTGAAGGAGGAGGAGAAAACAAAGAAAAGAAGTAGCTGAAAATAGATATTTTCCAGCAATTCTGCTCATGCTGCTCACAGACCTCAATTTGAATCCAGGCCAAAGACAAAGACCCAGGACAAAGCAGTAGGATGCAAAGATAAATCTTTCCCTCCTTTTCCTTTACTTAGTGCAGAAAAAAATATCAGATAGTCTGAACCATAAACCTGTAAGAGGTGGTCCACATCATCAAGTCCAACTACAGAGCAACATCAAAACAAAACTATTTGAGAAGATTGTAAGGGGAAATTCTTTCCTCCACATGGTTTCTCCTCTGTGAAGCCCCTGCACACCATGCTCAGTAGCCAGAGTTTTGTTATCTAGGTGGTCTTTGTGTGAGGGGCTTAAATGTACATCACATCTTTAGCTTGAAATTTACCACCTTACCATTCTTGATGAGACAATGAAGAATATTTCTGCTTTCTTTTTGCACCTTGGAATGGCAAAGAACAATCATCAAGGCAGCTGTTATGGTGCACTATGAACACAGGAGCATCAGAAGGCTTGTGTGGTTGGTTTTCCAGTGGTCATTCCTCCAGCAGAGCTTTAAATGGACAGAATTTTTTGTTTGCAGTTATCTGCCATGTTTAAAACTTGAAAGAAGAATAAATAAGTCTCTGTTTTTTTTCCCTTTACCAGTCCAGCAGTAAATAGCAACCACAGAAATCCTATTCTTGTAATAACTTTGCTCATGCAAATTGCTTAACTTTCATGCTTCCTTTAATTGATTTTAATGGGGCTAATTATGTCAAGGAGGTGTTCTCACTTGTGGAATAGTTTTGAGGATTAGATTTTTGGATAACATCAGGTAGAAACCCCCCATTTTGGACATATACCCGAGGCAAGGCTGAGAATCACAAGTAAGGGTGTAATTCTTGTTAACAGATGAGTGCAAAAATGTTTTATTTCTTTCTTTTGCGCATGGCAAAGTTTTACTGTGCATAAGTATTGAAACTGGATTAACATCAACTATTTGCTTGACTAGATTGTGTCTTTCTGAACTCTGAGGATGAGGTGGTTGTTTCTGTTTAAGGAATTTGCCATTTCAAGGCAGTTACAAGTGCATGTAACTTGCTCATATCAGAAAGCAAAAAAAAGAAATATTCACCATAGACTGACTATCCTGGGAGGACACCATTTGGTGAAAACGTTGCTTCTTTCTAATAAATTAATGAGAATATAAATGAGAGCTTAACATACTTTTTATTTACCTGTGTTTTCCCAGTTTTTCTTTGAAAAGCTTGTAACTTCCTTGCATAGGAAACAAATATCTTCTCATTGTAGTGCAGAAAGAGGTGCAGACGGTGGGGACAGGTGACAGATAAGGTGGCACTCCAGCTCACATGACCTAGTTATGGCCACACACCTGTGCAGAACCCTCCATCCAGAAGGCATCAGGAGCTAGGTGTGAGAAACACTAAGCAGGATATTAGTATTTTTTCAGGCTAAGGAAAAAAAAAAAAGAGAATTAGTCACAATTTTCTTCTTATACTGCTTTTAAGTTATAGAATTACACATTCACAGTTAACATTCAGATGTTTGAAATACATGTAGATGCTTCTGTCCTCACCTGGAATTATAAGTTCTCTTTGACTTGATAAAACAGACATTTTTCAATTTAGTGCTTGCAATGTATTTAAAGAATTAAACACTAGATTTCATATCAATGAGCTTTTTCTCTTTTATTCATCTATTTTTCTTAAGAAAGTTATTTATTTGTTGGAAAATCAGAGAAAGTATACGTGGGTATATTGTTGCTGTTGGCCCTGTACTGGTCTGAAGTTCTAGAGAACACCTTATTTTTAATTTTGCTGCATACGATTCCATATAACATAGAGTGTTACTAGTGCTGCAGTGTACAATGTCTCAGTGGATCATCAGTATGCCTGTAGGTCTTATAGTCAGGACTAACAAAGCTTATGGATTCTGTACCTTTGCAAATACCACGGTGTATTGGTATGGTACATGGTAGAACATAGAGGGTTTGAAGAGCTAGACGTCTTAACTTGACATTCTACAGTTAGAGGTTTCTCCTGTTTACAACCAAGTTACACTAATTTAATGATTATGAAATTACATAAAAAGATTATCAGGCCACTTGAAAATCCCCTACTAGCATTCTCATTCATATTAGCATAACATTCTCAATTACAGTAATTTATGTCTGATGATTCCTTTTACTGCAAAACTTAACCTGGATTTCTTGTTAATCTATGTTGTGTCGGTGTTTGACACCAAATATAAATACATACCTTGCAAATTGGTTGTCAGAAATAAAAAATAATGTTAATCCCACTACTTAATAGAATCATTTCTATGTACTAAACTTTGTTATTTGATTGTTGCAAACTAGCCTGCTTTCAGTAGGCGCAGCAACACCTGGTTGACTTTCCGAGAAGAGATGAATACATTTCCCTGAGTCAGTGGGTAACTGTGGTAGTGACAGAGACATCAGTAACCCATCTCAGGTCCGGACAGTGATCATCTCATTGCAGAGCCGCATATGCGAGCACTTTCTAACAGAAGAAAACAACTGCTGCACTGCATTTACACAACATTATCTTAGCTGATTTATTGGCTTGCACTCAGGACAAGCTTTTCATCTGCCCTAGTCTGTGAAGCCAAGTTATTGTAACGGAGGCCACCAGCAGGCTAAGAAGAGAAGGAATTTAAAAGTTTGGGAGAAATGCATGTCAAAATCTGTTTAAGACAATATGAAAAACTGCTCACGTACATACAAATAGGTGAAAATTCTTTTTCAGCTTTATTTACCTGAGAATGAATTTCAGTTTGAAGAGGCCTTTATGTCGTTTCAGGCAAAGCACCTAAGATATAAGCAATTTTCAACAAGAGTACTACACATTTGTCTTTATAACAATTTGTATGTAACAGCTTTTATGCAAATGACACTAAAGTGGCACCTTTTTTCTAAATTGGACATTTTTATGGTTATAATTTTCTTCTGTAATAACAGCAAAAAAATGGCTGTCCCAGTGGAGTTGAGCATTTCATCTCTAGCACTGTTTTGTGAAGTTGGAATGACAAGTTTCTTTCATTTGCGCAAAGAATGACAAAAAAAAGTATTTTTTGTCATTCTTGTCTGACTTGGTTGAGGCAGTTACACTTGGAAGCAGCACCAGTCCCCTGACACCAACATCTTCTCAGCCAGCAAGAGCGGTATCATAAAGTCATAATAAAACTTAAAGGCACTAAAAATTATTGCATTCTCTCTGTTTCTGCTCTTTGAAGGACATAAATTACTTTGTTAGTTTAAGCACTTGCTGCTTGGGTTTGGTCTTTGGCATTGATTCCCACTCGTTCTCCAGATGTCAGACAGGTGACTTTTACAGACCATGGTCTTGGATTTAATTAACTACGATACAAGAGAATTTATGTATTTCATGCAAACATCCCAAGGCATTTGTATAATAAACCAAGTAAAATAAGCAGGTTCTTGTTGCTTAATTGACTATGCAGTTTTGCAACAGCAATGTGAGAAATTCTGGGTCTTTAACAACGATTAAACTCTGTCCCAGTTACCAATTAATTAGTGATCTGTAACCAAGATACTTTGTGATGGATGATTTTACCCCCACGAAGTGATATATTGGTAGACTTTAATTGAGGCGTACAATAAGGTTAACAAAGTCAAAGTTGAAGTCCGATACTTCATCTCATAAAATAGAACCTCATAAAATATAATTAACTGTACTATTTAGTAAAAAACCCACAAATTATTATTTTAATTTGAACAGCCAATAAATGCTAAAGACCCTCGTGTTTCTTTCTGAAAACTATGTATACAATATCTATATACTTTTTATATAGAAACTAGTTAAATCTGAAGTCTTTTTTTAACCATTCTTCTGTTAGTGTCGATTTTTATTTCTACTAGTCAAACGTTACCAGAAGTGCTCCTTAGCGCTCTGCCCATTGGCTGAGGTGACTAACACTGGCTTAGGAAAGCACATACGTACCTGAGTGCAGCACTTCTTCAAGAGAAACTGTCGAGCTGGCTCAGCCTGGGCCCACAAACCATGTCCTTCACCATAAAGCCTAGGGCCACATGGAAACAAATTCATGGTTCAGCTGCACCTTGAACCCCTCAAGCCCAGGGTACACTGTCCTGCTGCTACCCCTAGCAAAGTTTATGCAGCATTCTCACACTGCTCAGAGCATGGAAACCATTACATTCCTTGTCTTCAACACAACCAAAACAGAGTACTTAGTCAAGATGGTATATTTCAGCCATTAGACACTAATACTACATTTTGAGGGACAGAGTTGTCCACTGCTTAGCTCATCCTCCTATGTCAATGGGAGAAAACCCCAATACAGGAGAAGAAAGGCCTAGAAGAGCCCTCTGTTTCTCTTGGACTAAAGGCAGGGGAAGCATCCTCACAGCCAGAGGATGTTTTAGGCACAATGGAAGAGCAGCTGTCATTTTCTGAGATAAAATGCAGCCATCCTTTGAGAAGGGAGATCAGAGTTCAGTCTTGCTATAACTCGACCAAAACAACATGCTGTTCATAGCTTGCTGAATATGGCACCTGAAACTTTGTTTTTAAAGCTGCTGTGGTTGCTAATCCATTTGTCCTAAAAAAGGCAAGACACAGATGTTGATCCTTTCTTCTAAGGGCCAAACAACTACACAGTCGGTGTCTTTTCTGAGTCTGGACATCTAGCATGGATAACTTGCTCCACTTTCATTGGAGAAGGTAGAGATACCTTTGAAACAAATCTTATGTAGTTTGTGATCCATAAGCCACTTGGTACTTGCTGCACATCACAGAGTTAATATTAATTATTGTATTAATGAGCTGAAAGGTCAAGGTCACCACTTCTTTTTTTTGGAATGCTTATAGTCTGAAATGGTTTGCATTAGAAATATAAGGTGTTCTCTCTCCACTCAACAATTTCTGTCTTTGAAGTTCCTGTGTTTTGCACTCTACCTTCCATTTCAGCTATACAGTATCTGTACACAAAATTGCTGAACTGTCAGATTCAAGAGTGACTTGAGACATCTTAGAGTTCCAGCCAAGACAAAGCTTCAAAGCAATTAAATCAGTAACTGTGTATGCGAAAGGAATTTCCTGAGAACAATGACTGGGGGTAGGAGTTGATTACATTAATAAGTATATTAGAATGTTAAACCTGAAATTTTGCTTCTAAATCCCCAGAAAAAACTCTCTCCAGAACCATTGACATTCCTATAGAGAGATATCAGCAACCTCCATCTTCTTATCCCAGAAAAAGAAAATGAAGCATTGTGGATACAGCTGAGAAGGTGAAGTGTTTTGTGTTTGGGGCACTCCTGCAGAAATCATGTCTTGTCTTTAATCATTTGGATTACTTAAATCATTTCTCAGCACACCATCTAATTTATAAATATCTGCTTATGAAGAAGCACTTCTGGTATTATGGGGGGGTGTTAATGCATTATTTACATTTTAGAAGCACAAATGTCTTTTTCTCAGCATAATATTAATTAATAAATACTTTGTGCATTTAAGAGCGCCTTTCATCTGAAGACCTCAAAGCATCGCTAGACTTTTACAAGTGGGCAAACTGAGGCAGATAACTGCTAGGCTGCATTTTCAAGGTCACTCTGTACGTTCCTGGTGGAGCTAGCAACCTTGTGCATTGACTACAAATCCTGAAACCAACCCCCTGGCCCATAGCACTGCATGAGCAGCTCTATGTACACTAATAGATTATTAATGTTCTGACAATCTAATGGTTTACTTAGTTTGACGTACCTTTAGGGCTTTATAATTAAGGAAATATGTGTTAACATTAGTATTAAAAATACTTTTTTTTTGGGTCAAATATTCAGTGGAATCAAGTTAACAAATGCTTGCCTTGCTGTCCCTGAAAACTAGTGATGAAACCAGCTCATACAGGATATTGATTTCACAAAAAATAATTATTTTTTTTATACTCTTCTAAATAAAATGTTAAAAGGAATTTGAAGCACTACATCGTCACTCAATAAGCAATGCTAGAAAAGAACCCGAGTTTCAAAAAATAAAACATGCTCTTCTTATTTTGAAAGTCCTAATCACCTCAGGCCTAATTAGCATTTGAACCATGGACTCTTTGCGCTTTTCTGGCAACATAAAGGGACGTGGAAGTGTGGGTATACATCAATATACTCTTCTGTAATGGTCTAAAGAGACTTAAAGAGTCTGGGAAAAATATATTACTTCAATGTTACCTTCCACATACCTTATTATTTTAACTCAGTAGGAAAAATAAAGTAATATGAGTTCTTCTGATAATGTTTTTAGTTTCATGTGTTATATTTACCTCTGACTAAAAGGCATTTTGGTGCAACCTCTGCTAACCAGAGTGATCACTGCATCATGAATAATCAAATGAGATTAGCCAACTGTGTCCAGGTCCATTTGTCCTATTATTGTCTACAGAAAAAACATCCTTTGGTTTTAGGCTACTTTATAGTCTACTACCATAACCCCTGCTAGCCTATCATCAAATTCCATTTTTTTTTCCTTAAAAATTTGAATGCTCTTTATCCATTCTTGTTTATCTGCTGTCTATCTGTAGCATGCATGACAGTTCACTATCCCTGTCATCCTAGTGTGTTTTGTGCTTCGTTAATTATGAAAATCACATGGTGATTACAAAGCCTTCATGTGCAAATCAGAAAACATGACGCACACAGTTACACATAGCCATTTACTGCACTCGTCAGTCACTGCAGGATCTCAGAAAGGAGGCTCACAATTCCACTCACAACATTATTTCTCAAAAGTGTTTATTTTCTATAGCGAGGTAATGGACTGAGGAAGGGCACAGATCCTCATCTCTCTTACCTTGATGTAAATTAGGAGCAGCTCCTCTGAGATCAGCGCAGTTGCTCTGAGTAAGAAACGGAGATCAGAATCTGGCTCGGGAACTTTGCATATTCACTATTAAATTTGGAAAAGGGAACCCCTGTCTGTCTCAATTTCTCAAGTGCTATCTGTCTGTTACCAGGCACATGCACATTAATTGTGTGTTTTAAAACTTTGTTTAGTTGAACCTGTCATCCTAGGCTAAAATTGTGTGACCTAACTTGTAGTAGCTTTTGCAGTGAAGGTATCATTTACTGTTGAGTATATTTTACTGTGCTGTTATAGATCTTTTCACTCAACCAGCTGTCTAACATGTTGAATAGTCTTTCATCTTGTCAAACACTTCCATTCCCCTTTCTACAGCTTTCTCAGCCAACATGTACACACCTAATCAATCTAATGCCACTGTCTCCAGACTTTAAAACCAAAAAGCACTGCCCAAACTACTTTTTTAAAGAGACAGTCATCCTTTTCCAGTAAATTCATCATCAAGAGGACTGATAAATTGTTAAATGAGAAGAAACACTTCTCTGAAACTGTTACTCTAGGTCCAGCCTTAGAGCTCCAGTTCACTCACTGAATCTGTCATTCCGTAAAGGCTGGTGGGGGCTTCCCTTCGCAATGCTCGTGTATATGTTAATGTAATTTAATTTAACAAACATCTTACCCATGGAACCGAGCTTAAATCCTCTTGCTTTTGCTTACATATAATTTTTTGTTGCCATTTTTAGGCAAACAAGATTAGTCTCCCTCAATCTGTTCAATGCCATTTTCTTTTTTTTTTTTTTTCCCTTATCCTTCATCAATGGGGACTCCATTACTAGATTGATATTTACATCATACAGGAGGCAGGTGAAAAAAAAAGCCATTGGTGCTGCTTTCAGGTGGCCCCTGCTATGTGATATAGTATATACCTTACATGGTATGGAGTATTCATTAGGGTTGCTTTTATTTTTATTACTTTTATTTTTATTAGATATATTACCTCCTGAGACTGTATGAAGTGAACCATGTCACTGGGTGAGATTACTACTCAGTTAATAGCAGTTCTGAAATCAGTCAATTGGGAATAGGCTGTGTTGTAAGAACCTCTAAAATGTGTATATGTGCAGTGGGGGACAGGGTAGCTCTCCGAAGGGGAAGGTTTTTCTTCTGCTGCCGGATTCTCTAGTGGAACATTTTTCAATTGCATGCTCATTTCTATATGTGCTTTTAGTTAAAACAGATAACAACACCTGAAACAAACACTTTTATAGCCGGCAGGTACGCATGAAATAGAGAGGCCTGAACAAACAGGTAGAGGTGGGTGCTTTGTATTTTCAGTCTGGTTTTGAATTACTAAGGATGGAGGGAGGTAAAGACACTTCAACCTTTAAGCCCCTTTGACATTCACAAAGTGCAAAAAGTCAGCTGGGGTCTCAGCTCTGACAAATTTGCATCTCTTTGAATATGACGCTTGAAAAGCCAAGCCGCTAGATTAAATTTTGCCATGGAGAAAATGAGAAAGGCTTCCATCTCCCAGGTCTACTGGGAGGATCTTTATGGTTGATTTACTTTTTTTAAATAAATGTTTCTTTATGTGTTTTCTCTAGTTTGTGTCCAGCCTTCCTCTATCATGCATGCTGTAACTTCTGCCAGTTATATCAGCCCACAGTAAGTCAACCCAGGCAGAGTACAAGGTGCAAGAATATTTCAATCTAAACCACATACCCCTTCTGTGTTTTCTGATTAAAATTTGCGAGCAAACCTTGGAATAAACTATACCTGACATGACTTCTAAAATAATTTACGCGGTTTATAAACCAGGGGCTAAATTCTACAAACCCTCCCTGTGCCATTTTTATGCAGAAGGGCTGCAGGTTTGCAGGAGCGGGCCCAACTACGTAGCTGAAACCTTACTATAGAGGACAGCAGGCAGAATAATGATTATAGCGAAGCCATAAAAATAATAAAATGATTGCCCATTGAACAAAATCTACTAAAGTATGAATTATCTAATGAGCCGCTGCTGTGGTTCAGGCTGACTTATCCTCCATTAAGTCAACAATGACACCACTGACTCCTGTGGACTTGCCGCAGGGAGGGTGAGGGTAGGATTTGGCACTGGTTTAGGTGTGGAATTGTTTCAGTTAATGACAAATAAAAGGGTGTACATAGAGGCAACAGTTTTCAAGGTTTATAGATGCTTATAATATGGGATCTATTTATTTGCTAAGTATTTATGGCAACTCCTGAATTTATAACGATCTCAGGAAAAAAAACTTTTCACAGATGTTGAATGTAAACATTGTTTTAATTTTCATTGAAGAAATCCCAAGCACACTGCTGTTATCCTTGCATTATTAAAGAAGGCTACTTCTTGAAAACATACCAGATTTTACAACAAAACTTAATACCCCTCCCTTGTATCTACATTTGCTACTACAGGAGACTCATTATTTTTTGAATTTCTAAAGCAGAATAAACATTTTTTTGTGAGCCAGGAGAAGAATCCCTCAATGCTTTACTTTACTCTGTCTTTGTTTCTTCGGTATATGTGAAATGTGTATATAACAGAGATCATACCCAGAGCCGGTAGGAGATGTCGTGTGTGAAGGGTTTTTTTCCTCTACACAAAAATTGTTTGCAAGCTCTGTGCACAGCATAAGTTATGAAAAATCACATATAGCTAGTTTTTCCTTCTTTTATTTTTATTTCCTTGCTGGGTTCTTATAATTTTCTGGCAGATCACATTACATTAGAATGAAATGTGATCTGTAGTTAGGACTTAGCGATGCATCCTGCAGTTTTAACTCAGTCACTTGGGTTCCGATTTAGCCCAACATGTGTCTCTTGAAATAACTCAGGAGAGCAGATTGATGATATACTTAGCAGAGGAATAACAGCATTGGAGACTGCCAGTACTAAACAATCCAGTTATTAAATGTATCTAAGCATCTGAAGAAGAAGTCTAACTTTCCGGAGAAAAAAAAAGGAAAAAAATCTAGGAAATCAGCAAAGCTCCTATTGATGTTGATGGGAACGGTGAGGTGTACAGAGCACTTTTTAAAGGACTTGAATGTGTGTCCAGTTACTGCAAACTGATCCTGAGCATCTTAACCTCAGAATCTTACCATCATATCAGGGTCTCATTCAGGTCTGTTTGCTTCAGTTGACAACGTGCCATTTCAGTCGAAGACACAGAAGTATTCTCTCTTTAGAGGAGGACATAACCTCTTTCCAGCAACTAAATGGTTTAAAGCTTTTATATCAGCTTCATTAATCCACCGAAATTATCTTGCCCCTTGCACCGTCCATTACTTTTGGTAGTTGTGTTTTCCCCTCTCGAGTCCAGCTGGTCTCAGTGGTCTCAGGCCAGCTCCCACCCGTGCTCACTCTGCTGCTCTGCACATTGCACCCGCCTGTTCCTTCAGGTCATTCCCCATCTTCAGAGACAGCACCCGAATGTGGCATTTTACTTCTTGTTGGAGACTGCAGTCTCCTCCAGGATTGTAGCACACGAATAGCAGTGGGACCTGCCAAGTGCATACTTGCTGAAGGAAGAAAAGCTCGTCAGTCCCAGCCAGGTACGCAACTCCACAGAGCATGAACATTTGGGCGTGCAGCAAACCCCTTGCCCCAGCCCCAGGCCAGCTATTGCGGGATGGTGGCTAAACACAGCCTAGCAGATTCAGCACAGCCTGGATATTTTGTTCTGAATTAGGCCCCCAACTCCCGGCAAGTCCACTTCCCAGATAGGATAATGACTTGGATGCCTTTTTTTTTTAGAGAAAGAAAAAAGTGAGCGATCTGGGAGCCTCTGAGAAAAGCACTTCAATACCTCATTTGAATAGAGCCTTATGCGATGTATTGGAGTTTCTAGGACAACTCCCTTACAAATGGATCATTACAGCAGTAAAAGCCAGTTTATTATTTAACCAATTCAGGCTGAGTGGAGACTGGAGAGTATTAGCACTTGCATTGATTGTAAGTAAGAGTCTAGTAATTAATGATCAGAGTTTTCAGCAACAGTCTTGAGGAGAGAGTGCAATGTGCCCAAATAGGTATGACTGAGGAGGTGTTAACTGAATTCAGAATGAGCCTGAAGACAAGGGCAATGAAAAGCAGGATATTCCCATAACCCGTTGCCAATGTTTTGTCCACACATCACAAGTACTATTAAACAGTGAGTGGATTAAACTAGGCCCTTTTGATCTGGATTGACACTGTAGTTTTCAGCCCTTATATGCTGCAGTAGATCCCAGAATACTTTACAGAGGAAGGCAGTTGCCTCAAAAGCCTCCTGGGAATTGCTGTGAGTGTTCATAAGTCATACTAAGGGGATGAAGAAATGTCTCTGATAGCCAAAGTCTGGAGGAAATACAGAGCTATGACTGGAAAAGGCCACCTTTGTCTCCGTCCTGGCACAGAGCTCTGGGCAGAAATGGTCAGACTGTGGCGCTATACTAATACCATTGCACATATATATACACAGGGTAGAAGTGTGGCTTTGCTACACTTTGTTTTGAGGGGACCTGCTAAATTCTAAAGCTTCAGGATTTACTGTGGTCACATTTTCAGCCTTACAGCAGTAGGCATATTCGTTTATTTTAATGAAACCAGAGATGGCTGAAAATTCACATGACTCCAGGACTTCGACATTTAGGAAATCCTCCTTTTTCCTGCAAGATTATATTCTAAAGGGACACACGCATTTAGAACACATTTCATCCACCCTATGGCAGTTATACAGCTGTCTTTCCTTATCCAAGTCTCTTTTAAAGATTAATTTATTCTATAATCCCTACAGTACAGGTCAAAAATAATAATAAAACCCCTAAGTAAATAATTAATAAAATAATAAATATGTAATCCAATTAAACAACAACAGCAACAAAAATCCCGCTAGATTATCTTCGTGCTTGAGCTCTTAACCATGTTATATATTTTCTGTACTTGTCCTTCAGATGGCATGATCTTCAGAATACTGGCTTAATTTCTGATTCATTCAGCGGAGAGTACATGGTCAGCATATAGCAAAAGAATACATAATAATACACAGATTTGTGATAGGTGCAGATACACACACCATGTGTACGTCTTAAATAGCTGTAAATCTGAATGCATATATGGTTGTTCACATTTAAAATCACACATGTAAACAAATGAGGACAGACACATGCACATGTAATGTTATCATCATAGCACCCATCTCAGGGTTATGCAAATTGATTGCTTTTTTGTGTGTGTGTGTGTGGTTGTGCGTGTGTGTGAGGTACAACAAATACTCACAATCTCAAATTAACTCTTTCCAAATAATAAAAATCTTACTGTTAACATGGCATGTTTAAATCCAAATGGACAAGTTTATGTTCCCTTCTGCCCCTTTCTTTCTCTTTCTCACTCCCTCTCTCTGCCTCTCCCTCTCTCTCTCACTTTACCTTCCCAACGGCACTATTTTATTTCAGAAGAAAACTTATGAAAATTGTTGAAACACACACTACAAAGCATTTGCTTTTTTTTCCTCTTCTTTTTTTTTATTTCAGCAGATAGCCCCCAAAAAAGGCAGGGATGTCAAAGGCTTCGAGTCCCCCCTTTGACATTCACGCAGTGCTGAGAGTCAGCCGGGGTCTCAGCTCTGACAAATTTGCATCTCTTTGAATGTGACGCTTGAAAAAAGCCGGAGCTGCTAGATTAAATTTTTTTTTTTTTTTTTCCGTCGAGAAAATGAGAAAAGCCTCTATCTCTCCGCCGAGTCTACTGGGAAGATCTTTATTCTGATTCTTGTTAGAATTGTTTATCACCCTGACAGACCAGACTCGGACGAGATAAAGGCGCTGCTCCATCACGGGGCCTGACAGTGGTAGGACATGCAGAGAAATGAAAGGAGCAGGGGAAAATATTATTAATAGATGCCGACTTGATTTGCCTCTATGGCACGTCAAGGAAGGAAGGGAGGGGGGAGCCACGGCTTGATTGCAAGCCTATGAAGTTCTGTCCAAAAAAGAAGCTATTTTTCATTAAGTGATAGAAGGGCTTTTTTCATGTTCTTTCCTGAGGAGCTGATAACTTATGCAGTTTATTCTAACCCTGCTGATTTCTGTCAGGGAAAGAAAACTCCTGAAAGATGGCTCCAGCTCGTCCTTTTCAGAGAAGGAGGCTGTCTTGTCAAAAATGGTAGCAAAGCATTAAAGCCCCGGCCTTGACTCCTGCAAGGTCCCTCGGATGTGATTGGGTGTGCATGTGTTGGTGAGCATGGGGGGGTCGGGGGAGGAAGGCATTATTATGTACCCGCTATGGCCCTCTGAGGCAAAAAAAATCAAAATACGTATGCAGAGGAGTGATTGCACATATGCACGTGCACACATGCATCACATACACAGGGGCTTTGTGTATTTGAGCGTACATGCAGAAACATTCATTCTGCTGCCTAATTATCTGCAGTTAGTAAAGATTTGTCCGATATGAGCATGTGCTGGATTTGAGAACAGGAGGCTGGGTATAAACTTAGAGCAGCCTCATTCAAAATGAATGTTAAAAAAAAAAACAGCTCCCTGTTACCTCCTGTATGTCAGGTCTCACACAGAAACATGACCAGCAATATCAGCTCAGGGGCACCTGCAGTGATGCTGACTCTGCTGTGACTGTCTCATGTGTTCTGGGGCAAAATTATCTCTACATGACCATTATTTTTCTTAGGCTAGATTTTTATGGATGGGCAAAGTAGGAGTAAGAAATACTATTTTTGCACATCATGGCCATGTTGTTATTCTTGGATCCTTCACATTTGCAGCACTGACCATTTGAAGCATTCACGGCTATCGCAGTGTTGCATGAACACAGTTCCTTGCTTGTAATTACCTTGTTCTTCTCCAGAAAGGATTGTGTTTGATCACCTACCCAACTGAATTTTGAATTCTGTGCAAATGAACTACTGGAGAAATGCTTACCGCATGGCAATAGAGTAGGTCCATTTCTGTGAACCTGCTCCTCAAGATCACTTCTTGCTGGATTCATCCTACAACACGTTGCGCATCTCTTGAGAAGCTATGAATGATGCTGAGCTCTCTCTGCTTCAGTAGGATAGGAGTGCTTAGCAGCTCAGGGGAATTACTTGGCACTTTGTTGGTGGAAGGAAAGTGACTTTTTTCTGGAAAGCGCATAGACAGTCTAAGTGCTAGGCGGTCCACTTTCCCTTCCTTCTTCAGATTTTTCCTAAAGAGTTGTTCTTTATAGTAAGATTGATAAATGCTTATAAAATCTCAGATCTTTTCCGTTCAGATGGCAATAAAAGAGGAATTATTGATGTTGTGTGTAAAAAGTAAAAAAATTAAAAGCCACTAGGTACCATGTCCCCACAGTGATATGTCCATAGAATTTTAATCTTCATCTTCTGTTCCCACTGCTGTTTTTTTCCCTTATTTGCTGTATCATACCCAGAACTAAAGGGAAAGTTTTGCATTCTTCTTTTCAAAGACCTGCGGTATCTACCTGACTCTCTGCCATGTCTCTCCCATACGATCAGTGGCATAGTCGAGTCTGGAACAGATTAATTTTCAAATTCAGGTGTAGATGATAAAGGGTGGCTGCCTGAGGGAAGTCCTGAGAACACCAAACTTAGGAACAACACAGATGCTTAGGTTAAGCCATTACCCACTTTGGGGTTAGGAAATATATTTACGAGATACTATTTGGGTGATCTTCCTAACCTCTCCTGACTGCTTCCCTTGATACACTGCAGCTTTTCTATTAAAGATCCTGAGCCTATAATAAAACATCAGGCAGCCTGATGTGCCTGGTGTTGTAGGGGATTACGGACTGCTGTGTGCTAAATGTATGTGGCATAGTTATCGGTATGCTGATAACGACATGGACTAGGTTTGATAACCCAGTTATCCTTACTATGTTGTGTGAGAATCCTCATGCAAATCAATTGATTTAAAATTAAGGATATTTTAATCTACTTCTGAATGGTAGTCTAGTCACTGTAGCATAACAGCAAAAATTAAATGTAAGGGTGCTGTAGAGCTTGACTGGGAACATGGAAGGAGAGCACAGCCTTTGCTCAAAAGATCTCATGGTAAGTAGAAGGGATCCACGAGCTGGGAAGGGGGAAGCAGCTTTTGTGGGTCGATGTTCTGACAGGCAAAGAAAGACACTGAAAACTTTCAGCTCATGTCCTTTCTACATTTTCTATGTTTATTTACCAGAATTATGCCTGTGAATTGCCAAGAACCTTGTGCATGGGTGATTTGTTCTGACTTCAACGGCTACCCAAACATTTTGAGAAATCCTATATTGGCTCTGTATGAGGAGTCTTCCGGTAAAACATAATGACCAATTACAATAGATATAGCTCTATTTATTGGCAGTGAAATGCTAGAAGTATCGGGTGAGCTCAGGATGATGTTATATTTGGTTCTGTGCAAAGCAAAAGACAGTTGACACCCATCAGACAGCCAAAGGATGGGAGAAAAGAAGTATAACGACTAACTTTTTATAGCTCAGGATCTGAAGGCTATTGATACTGAGCAGCCCAAGATAAAACAGAAAGTCTGTGGAAGAGTTGAATGCTTGAACTGAGATCTTTAGTCCTAGTTCAATTTCTTAACCACAGCACAGCCCTTCCTCAGCCCAGCTCAGGATGGCCCAGGTCTGTTTTGGCTGAGCCACGCTCACCATATCACGTTCCGTTGTAATATAGACATGCAAAGTAATTCAGAAAGGCCCCCTTTTTTATGACTACAACTAATTTACCCAAATTCTGTGAGAAAGTATCATGACGTAGGTAGGGATTTGCCTCTTTTTTTAACTGCAATTGTTTACATTGCTCCAGTGACAAAGAGGGATATTGTTAATGAAACTTTGAGAAAAGAGGTTGAGTTATGCATCCCCAAAGTCCTCCATTTGCATAGTTTTAGAAAGTGGATATATTTGGCAGGCGTTCTCTTTATTCAGCCATGGGTTTGGCACATGCCAGAGTACAGAGGCTGAGTGAGCATCATGCAGCAATTTAAACTGAGAAAACAGATGTGGTTTTGCATTTTGGTATGTGTGGAGTCTCAGGCTAACATGAAAATATCTTTGGGAAATCAGCATACCCAAACTGCACAGTTCATGTGTTGATACCTTACAGTTATGCTACAAAAGGAAATATTTTACTATATCTTTTTTTTCATTGTTCATTTAGTTATGCTGCTCCAAATTAACTCAGTCTTGTGGATAATTATAATTGAATTTATGAGGATTCATTTTATTTCACATCACATCCAGAAGTTTGGGTCCTTATATGCATTATCCAGATCCTTGGATCTACAAAATGGGAATGAGAGAGGGTGACATCACAAGATTTTTTGTAATAATTCCGTATGAGCAGACTGCAAAACCCAGGAGAAAGAATTTTTCTTCTGATATTTCAGCACTTCTAATTCTGAGTGGGAGCCTACACAGAGTGCAAAAACTAATGAAACAGTGAGTTAGCTAAGCAATGTCGAACACAGCAAAAAAATATTTGCTTAGAAATCAGTTCAAATATAGACTAAAGAACTGGTGATTGGAGTGCAAATTTAACATAAGGGATTTAAGACCTGGTCCCATATCACTGGCAGAATTCCCTTGATTTAAATGCATGTCAGTTCAGGTCAATAAAAGGCAATTACTTTTTTGTATGATGATAAGTGTGAAACCCTGAATAATGTCTGGAATGTGTTTACTGCTGATTTTTGTCTGAATTAGGTAGGGAAAATAGTAATTTTTTGCACTGTTATACAATCTCTTACTAGATCATGTTAAGTGCGGTGGTTTCAAGTTGTTAAAGAAGGAAGTTAAGGCTATTAAATCATGATTTCTGTGTAATTATGGAAAACACACATTTGTACTTTATGATAGCTATTGGTTTGTTAGATTTTTTACAAGATTATGTGGAAACAGTACTACTAACATGTTCATAGCACTAAATTTTCAACTGAAAAAGTAATTGTAGATCACTTCAGGGCAAACTGCAAACAAAGCTTAAAAAATAAGAGGGAAAGTAGCCGTAAAGTTACTAGCTGGACAAGTAAAATGCATTCATCCACACCAACTGTCCAGAGTGGCTGCTGCTGTGAATATTTCCTCTTTAGTTCCTACTTTAATCGATCTGTTTTCCCACAGAAAGTTTTGCATATATGGTTCTAATTTATAAATGTGTCCCTAAAGGAATTAATTACGATTGTATTTTTAACATCACCTGTTACTAGAAGGGAGTTAATACTTCATAACCATTTATCTTCAAGTTTGACCTTTTTTGTCTCCTTCCGAAAAGGTCTGCAATCAGACTGCAGGTTTTGCAAAAAAACGGTGTCAGCAAAAATGTTTTAGCAGATTATTTTGCCTATTTCTGACATTTGGAAAGCAGATTTCAATAGATATAACAGATGTAACCGTCCATCACAACTGGCTACTTGAGCTCCGGTGAAGGCCAGGTTTAATAATGCCAGTTCAGGGAAATGTATGTACAGGTCCATCTATTTCTGCAAAGCCTATAAGAAAGTGATTCTGGGATGTCTTAATCACTGACAGGATCCTGGATAAAGGCTTCATTCGTCACTTGAAACTTGATCTCTCACATTAAAACTTAACTTAAACTTTGCTTCTCCCCACACATCAAAGCATGGAGAGGCACTCGTTTGCTTCCAGAAAGAAATATGTTAGGGTAGATGAAGTGGCTTGTTACCCATAGCCACAACATGCACCTTCCCACTCCAAAAATGGCATGCATAGAAGAATTGTAAAAAAAAGGTCTTAAAACCATTTTTCAGTGTTCAAGTGACTCAGTTTCTTAAGTCGTCAACTTTAAGTGAGGAAAGACTGACAATACACGTGCTTTTTTTGCAGGGAGCAAAAGAGTGGGGGAAAGCTGTCCTTTGATTTCGGTTCATATTCAGAGAACAGCCTGAGTTAATAATTTAAAGGTAGGAAGTTAATTTATGCATCCCTGAAATCCTCCTTTTGTGCAGTTTTAGAAAATGCATACATGTGACAGGATATCTCATTGTTCTTGGGATGTGTTATCGTGTATATGTGGAGTAGCTTTAGTGCGATATGAAATGCAAATTTGCTTCACTTTGTTCTTGCCACTTTTATGAATATTAAAAGTATGGATAAAGTAATTGTGAACACTTTTGGAAAAGGTCTTTAGCTCCTAATTTCAGTGCTATAAAGTTTTTATATTGGTGCAGTAGAAAAAAAATTGAAAATTTTACCAGCTTATATTGGCATGAATGTAAGAACTGTAATTGAAAATTTGCATTTTGAGTGCACTCTGAATGGAACTTTATGATGGCATGAAACCCTAGTGCCAATAAATAGCACAACAGTCTCTCAGGCCAAACCGGTATAGATCATTCATGCTAAGTCAAACAAAACATAGTCATTTAGGTGATTTTAGACCAGCACTAACCTCGATTAGCACCAAGTTTGTAATAGAGAAGGGGTTAAAGAAGAGGTTATCCTAGACAGATAATGCAGTTAGCAACACATGGGGTACCACCACTGCCATCATTCTGTCTGTTGTAAGGCTGCATCCCGCATAGCACCAATCCATCCTGATCCTCCCTGCTAAGTGGATTGACTTGATAAGAAGCCTCTGTGTAACAGTTTCCACTGTCACTAGCAGATTCCTAGTTGCAAGGGTGGCTCTAAGGCTGCCACAGCGTGCCTCGTTTAACATTGTTAAGCACTACCTTTGTAAGTTATTCCTGATTATAGATATATGCTGAGTAGTGCTCCGGAAACTGAAGCTATGTTAAATCAACAGAATTGACTTGTTTAAAAAATTGTGGGAGACCAAAAGGCCAAGTCATTATTTTTGCATATGTTTCTTTAATGTAAAAATAAAAACCCAGAGACTTTGCTTCCCCAGCATTCATTGATGTTATACCTGTGCATTAAGTGCAGACTTGAATACTTCATTTTGCAAGACAAATTGTGGTGTAAGTACTAGACCAGACCATTGCTGTGCAAGACTATGGAACTGGTCCTTTAATTTAATAGCAGTGTAGCTGGGAAGCTGCAGGCACAGAATCATTGGTCTTATTTGTTTAGATTGTTCAAATAATAGCATGAGTAATATTCACAGCTTGGGCTGAGATTCTTCTTTACTTTAACTCTTCTGAAAGCTGGACCTGTTTCAGGAATTAAACATATTTTCCTCTGTGCGGCTTTTAGGCTGGAGTTATAAAGCTCTTCATCAGCATGTAGTGACTTTGCTCATTTCTTTGACAAAAGGCTGATAATCTGCGCTAATGGCTTTGGCTGACTCATATGTTTAGTTCCCAACTGACTTTGACTGACACACTGAGGAATATTAGCAATATGGAAACGAAGGTTGATCACGGGAGGAGACGGACAAGCATGCTGGGTGAAATCCTGCATATCTTTACTTCTATTAGAGTTCGTTTCTTTCTGAGGTTGGGCTGCTTTTATATTACATTCCGTTTCCTGCTAACATAAATTTTCAGGTCCTAGACTGTGATCCTTGCAGTTAGAAGCTCCTCTCTAGACAGGTAGCTCTTTGGATTACGTCTTCTCAGATGTAAAGTTCCCCTTGATTGTGAACAGGCTCTTATCCCTAAAGAGGAAGGTATGAAAAGTATGAAAAAATCTTCATTTTGCTTTGAAAATCATTCACATCTGGTACCTGGAATTATAATCACTTGGCTAGTTATCCACTTCATGAGGAAGGAGAGGGCCATTTCCAGCTTGGACCGGGTTTTTTGTTTGTTTTGATTTTGGGGTAGTGCTCTCTGGGGTAGCTCAGTCCTGAGCTTGTCTTCCATAGCAAACACTTGCAAAAGCTCGTGCAAGCAGAATATCACATCCACATCTGACATCAAGTCCCATACAAAGCAACCATTTCCAACAACAGCAACAACTGCATGTGAGCTGCACACTACCTTTTACTCCACGTATAAATATAAGAATACAAACCCTGAGACATAAAGATGGTGATAAGTTCTGTACAGAAGAAATTGCAAATAGTGTAAATCTTTAGGGCTCACAATAACAGCTGCCAAAGAATAGGATGGGATTAAATGAACAGTGATCTAAGACGTACCTGCACATAAGTTCAGAAAGATAAACATTGGCTGAAACTAGCCCTGGCACGTGGACTGTCCTCAGGCAAAAGGGTTGGAGGCTGAGGGACAGGTTTCACTACCAATTTAGACAAACTTTAAAATAAAATTTGACAAAAATAAAACTAAAATACAAAATTAAAAAATAAATTCTAAGTAAAAATTCATCATTTCAAAGTTTGAAAACGAAGTGCTTGGCTTCCATGGGCAATTAGAAATGATTTACAGGGAAAAGGGGCACCCATGCAAGTCAGCAAAGGTTTTGAGTCAAGAGGATCTTACCCATGGAAAAGTTAAAGCTTCTACTTAAGTACTTTGCTTGCATTAGGCAAATGTATCCCTTCTGTTTCTCAGCAGGATCTCCGCAAGCACAGGCAGAGAGACTGGTTCGGCTTTGCAGAGATGGCATGATAGAAAACCTTTTTCACAGCCAGGAGAAATGACTTTTAGTGGACCTGAATGGAGCTTTCGGGGTTTTTCATGACAGAGGCCTCCAAAGCATCCATATTTGGTTATTCCAAAACAGCTGTTGGAAAAGTCACTATTTGAAATATTTTTTCCTGTTTTAAACCCAATTTCTTTCCTGGAGAAAGCTATACAGTCTTTCACATACATGAGATTCAGAGAGGTGTTTAAGCTTCACTCTAGTTCATGGGCAGGTGATTCTAAGAAACAGTACATTCAATGAAGAAAGAAAACTTTAAAAAATTCCCATCTGGAAATACCTACCTATCTTAATAAGATTGATAAATAAGACTTTTTACATAAAAGTTTGAAGCCATTTGAGATTAATGAGGCCCCTTTACTTTCCTTTTCATTTTGAGCCCCCTCTACTACATGAGTCAAATCAAAAGGCTGAGAACTTCAGTATGGGAAACTGAAAAAGAAATTGATAAAGAAGTAAAAAGACAGTTATTGAGTTGGACTTGAAGTCTGTCTATCTCCTTGTCTTTGCAAGGAGTTGATCAGAAAGAGTGGAAGACAACTGTTCTTTTTCATTTTAAAACAATGGGGAAGGAAATAAAAGCTCTCTGTATCCCTGCGGCTCCAGGGACAATTACATACATGTATGCATAGAAGTATAAAATACATGTGATGTTACATATCGGTTTGCAGTGGTGCGGTGCAGTGGTATTGTATAGATGGAGACATAAACCTGTCAATTCAGATTTTATTGCCAGGAGTGCCAGATGCACTGTCCAGGAGCTCAAACATACCAGCCTCTGCCACCAGCCCAAGAGGCCAGGTCAGGGCTTTCCTCTGCTGCTTTCACAGTCTTCACACTTGATAGACTCATGTTCCCACACTCTAAGTGCCATGGCCCCCCTCTGTGAGTTTTTTGCTTTTGATAAAGATGCTATTGTGTATAACAACATTCGTGTTTCTTAAGAGTTCCCATATCGGCTGTAAGGAACTCCTTAGGTGCTGACCTAAAACAGATGTAGTGAGCGCTCTTATTTTCTACCCTTTAAATGTTTTAATGGTTTGTGTATTTTAATTTTACCAGTCACTTAGGCTTCTCATTATATTCTGCTTCTCTCTCAGTTGTCTACAGGGGAGACACAGAGAGATAACCTTTCCCTTTCTCTCTTTCCAAAGGCAAATTAAAAGAAAAGCATAGGAAAATTTCTGTGCCATGGTGTGGCTGTGGACAGCAAAGCTTGCTCTGCTTTGTCAGGACCTGTCAGCTCTGTTTCAAATGTTGTACCAGAGCACTGGGCTCGGGCTGCCTGCCGCCTGTTTGGGGAGCTGCAGTGATCTCTGGTTCCTTGGGTGTCACCACTGACGTAGTCATGAACAAGGCTGACAGCACGACCTGGGACGCAGAAAGGTGTCTGAACGTATAAAGATCTCAGGATGAAAACAAAGTGAAGATAGATTAATCTTCACTATCTTTCAAAGGAGAGTTACAGAAAAGAGATCAAATTAGATTGCAAGAAGACTGGAAAGCTGGAAGGCCTGTAGCCTAGATTCCTGACACCATTAAATATTATCCCATGTTAGCACAGTTTTTATCACCTCTCCTCAATGTTTCCATTCAATCATGGAAAAGACAATGAAATAAAAAACACATGGTGGGATTTTAAAAAGCATTCCTGTTTTTTTGAGACTCTCAGCTAAAAGTTACATTGACAACTGGCTGATAAAGTTTGACGTGCCAAAACTCAGTCTTTTTGAGTCACGGAAACTCCACAGGAGTTATCCTCCCATCAGAAAAGGGTTTTACACCTATCACAGAAAAGGAGAACAAAACAAAGACCGTAGACACACTCAAATCCACCAGGCCATGAGAATTTCGCTTCCCCTCAATGACACTTTGCTGCGACTGTGGGCAGCAGATTGTGTTTGGATTGTCACGGAAACAGTCGGGCCATTATTGTTGTTGTTTAATTTTTGGTGGTTGAGGGTTTTTTTTTTCCCTCCTAGCCAAAGTATTAAAAAAAAAAAAAAAAAAAAGAGGGGAAAAAAAAAAGAAGTTGATTTCTTCAACAAGCAGCTGCAATGACAGATGGCTGATGAATGCACTACCAGCAGTTCCAATGGAACTCGACTCCGTGGGAGTCGGGGCACCGCACACCTTCCAAAGGGCGCCACGGTAGTCGCTTGGGAAGGGGAGTGAGAGTCGGAATTTCTAACCATGGTGAAAATGTACTGAAGGAAGAGAACATGATGACAAGGGGTGAGAAAGGGAAGGGAGTGATTGAGATCCATCCAGCTGAGTCTTTATCCCCAAGGATGAATTAAGATGAAATAGGGGCCCGGAGCCATAAAAACTTCAGGAGTACTTTAAAAATAATGCCAACTCTGCTAAAACATACCATCTTAGCCACCCACTTGCCACTAGGCTTTGTTGATCTTTCTTCCCTAGCCCCCAGATGGATTCCTCCTCTCTTTCTTCTTTCTGTACACTTTTTTCCTCTCTTTCCCGTTCCTCCTTTTCCCATAGCTATCTCTTCCTAACCTCATGACTGTGTGTGACTGTGAAGGAAATAGCTAGGCTGTTGCTCTTCTCAAAGTTGCTTCCTGATGCCTGTCAGATGTCCCCCATGAGTCTTCCTTAGCACCCCGGGGTCTGGCAATCCCTGATCAGCCCTGCCCTCGCAGTGCTCAGACTTGAAAAAATCGTTTGCCCTGGGCAGTTATCACCTCTTTGTCCAAAGGTGCCCCATCGAAACGGGTAGTCAACAAAATTTGTGGTCTTCTATTGAGAGCCCTGTGCCAGGTGTGGGAGTTTCTGCTCTTACTGCCTGTGAGTTTTTGCTCTCCATGGAGGCAGAAACACAACAGGGAATGAACACAAGCCCAACTCTCTTAAAGGAGTCCACAGGCAAATATAAGTAGGCAGTTTCCTGCATGAAGCAGAATGTCATAACCTGCAAGACCCCCAGCTTTTCATGGTCCCCAAGACAGTGTGGTTCCCCCTTTCCTCACCTCCCTGTGTGAAGAACGAGGTAAAAAGAAAAGAACTGGTGGCAGCTGGAAAAGCAACGGGGGTTTGCAACAGGGCAGTGAGTAAATGAGGAACAAAACTCCTCGAGCAGTAAATGTACTGTGTAAACATAAACAATAGCAACAAGCAAGACATATTCCAAATCCATCTCCAGTGAGAATCAATTATGTTATATCCGATGAATCAGAGGAGGGGGCTGGTGAGAGAGAATGGGGACCTATTATTATTTTCAAGTCAAGTCAACCAGCCAAGTCTGCAAACAAAAGCATTTTCTGTCTTTTTCTCTCTGTCTCGTTGATGGCCTCCCCTTGTCTCTCTTCCTTGGCATATTTCCTGCAGTTCCCCCACCCAGCAGTAGTTATATACATCTGAATAACACTGCAGTTCAAACACCAAAAGAATTGTTTTCCTATGGTTTCTAAATGTCTTTTCTATTTCCTTGTATTCACAAACCTGGCATAAACAGTGCTTATCGAGGGGTGTTCTACATCAGAAAACTCAAGCGTGAGACCGTCTGTGTGTGTGCGTGTGTGTGTTTGTGTGTGCTCACACGTACATGAATACATGTGACCAACGAGGCAAGAAAATACTGCTGCAGGTCATTAATGAAATCATGATAGGTACTTCTTTTATACCTGTGGTTGTAAAAAGAAAGGATAGGTTTTATTCTTATGTCTGCACATCACTAACTAGTGCTAACACACACACTTTCTGTATCCCCAAAATCACAAAGTGGGAAATGAAAAGGGGAGGAGGAGAAAGAAAGAATTGCTGGAAATGATTGTCTCTTAGGGTGTTCTCTCATAATGAGAAAGGAGCCCCACTTTGAACTTTTGATTCTTTGCCAGAGAACAAAAACCTTAAAGCATTTTGCTACCTTTAATTGTATTACTCTGCTAGTAATCAATAAAGATAAAAAAGGATCATTCTACGTACAATATGAAATCACACAGGGTCTGACTATGTGGAGATAGATTCCACTTATCTGTCTCTAGGGGTAGCTTCTCTTGTAGTAGAAAACTCAATTTTTATTTGGATTTTAAAAATGTTTCAAATTATCCAGTCAATGCTACATGCATATTAAAAGATTTATTACCAAATATTCTCATCTTGATGTACTGGATCTATGCACCCAATTCCCACTAATGTTAATGGAACTGCATCTGTAAATCCCTGCACATCAAAGCAAGACAGTATTCATAAGTATTGCAAATACATAGGTAGCTGGATAAATAGCACAAAGATTAACCACCTCTGGCATTACTGCTTTTTTCTTATTTGTGTAAATGTTGGTCTCATCTTTCTAAGGACTCAAGATGTGATGTAAGAAACTAAAGGCATCCGGGCCAAGATCCCCCACACTTCAGCGTAGGCACTGAAGGGAGACACCTGACTGCCGAGTGGCGGCACCCACTCTAATTGAAGGGGAGAGGGAGAGGGGTGCCTCCACAGGGTGACTCAGATTTTAGGTGGGCTGAATTATCCCCAGAGGTGCCTGTTCCTCTCCACCGACTATTAACCGGGGGTGTATAAAGAGCCGTTAATTTAAGTACCTGAAGGGAGATAGGTTACATCAGACCTTAAAGTATTAAACCCCCCATTCCTATTCTCTCGCATGGGGTGATTCCAAGGATCCCGCTCAGGGAATAGCCTGCTCACCCCCTGCTGGGGTCCCTATTAGCCCTTCATGTTAAAGGTGAGAAGAGAGATGGAGAAAGGGCAACCGTCACATCTCTTTCATTCACACAGATATTGAAAAAACACATTCGTACATCAAAGCCAAGATTTTCAAACATGGGTTCCTAGAGTTTAAACCTTAAATCCCTAGGTGTAATTCATAAAAAGCAGCTTGGATTTCACTGCTCCAGAACTTGAGTTTGGGTTAATTATCTAACCTTAGGCATCCATGTGTTGTAATGTTTGGATTGTGTTTTAACATTAAGAGAAAACCAATGTATTATTATTATTACTATTATTAATAGCTCTATTAATTAAAATCCCTACGTATATGCCAATGTAAACTGTAATTAAAGTAAATTAAATATACTAACAACAAAGTTATATAAACAGCACATACCGTGTTAGAATTCAAAGCAAACAAATGCATGTTTTAAAGTGAAAAAAGGATGAGGTAAAAAAGTAATTACCGTGGGGCCAATAACTATATTAATTGTTAGAAGAGAATGCAGCTGCAATAAAATCACAAGGAGTGTGTACTACACTGAAAGATGGGTGGGGCGATGAGTCCACAGACAGGCTAATAAATTATAATTAATAATACCTGTTCTGAAACTTCCATTTCTTATCCCTAGATCTGCAAGTGCCTTACAAAGGAGGCATCATTAGCCCCATTAGGCAGAGGAAGGAGGAAGAGGCATAGAGTAATGAAGTACAGTGGCCAGAGTCACCCAAGGGTATGGCTACACAAACAAGTTACCGCAAGTTAAATTAGGGTATAGATTAACAGAGTCAGCTGCTCTGCTCTAACTTCCTATTTGCCTGCTCTTAACCTGCGGTAAATGAAACCCAACTTACCTCAGGTCTAACGAGAGGGCTAAGCCTCCTTTCTGGCTGCAGGAGAAAAAAAGCAAGTACCTGGTACCATAAAGCCACACTTCCTAACTTGCTCTAACGCCACCTCCGTAGAAAACCTGGCTAGGCTGCATTTGTGAGATGGCAGCGACGATTTTGGGAGGCTCTGCTAACACTGGGACGAGTGCGGTATATAAATGGAAAGGGTTGACGGGAAAGGAACGATACGGGGGGTGAGATACGTCGTGCAGTTCAGCGCAGAAAAGTCAAAATCTGGTGCAGATCTGCGATGTGACAGTAAGGTTCCAGGAAAAGCAGGTGGTGTGGGAACGCGGCTCCCCATTAGGACAGGGCTCAGAGAGAAGGGGATCAGTCATAGCCAGAGCCTGCATTATTTAAGGCTTTAAAACCCGAAAGGGCCAACTTAAAATCAATCTGCCACTTCGGAGGCAGGCAGTGTGAAGAATGCAGCGTGGTGTAATGCGTTCCTGCTGGCTCGCAGGGCTGAGCACACGTGCTGCCGCGCTCGGAGCGAGCAGCGCTGAGCAGCCTGGCTCTAAGCTCGGCTAAGAGGGTATTACAATAATTGAGCTTTCTGGTAACAAGGTCTGCATTGCTATATTTGTGATAGGCACAGGATAAACTAAGCACGCAGCCGGTGCGTGCAGCATAACTGGAGGAGGGGAAAGAAAGAGCCTCTGACACCAGAACTGGAAACCTGGCTTCAACTTCAGCAATGGCAAAACTCCATTAACTTCAGTTTGAGCCTGTGCTTGCCAGGTACTTTTCCAGGAGCACTGTGGCCTCACATAGTACCAACACGCACCCAGCTCACGGCCTCCGAAACACAATTCTTCAAAGTACAAGGGAACATAATAAAAATAATTCCAACTAGTACCGTCACCCAACACCCGCTTTTACCAGCTCAGAGAAGAAGTGTCTCCAGCTGCATGAGGACACCCCTCTCCTCCTCTATGGCTGAAATAGAAATCACGATGTTGATGGCACAGGATTATATATAAATTTCACTAAGGTATTCAATCTTTATTTTATTTTTCATCTGTTTTGGTCTGTCCCAAACCTACTGAATTTCTCACACTGTAAAATCTGGGAGAAGGTCTGGCTTACACTGCATTTTCCCATGTGCATTTTCCCATGGCTCATTTTCATTCTGAAAACCCTCTTCATCTAGAATCCCAAATCCTTTGTCCAATCGCAGCTGATAACATGAAGTCTGAGTCAGAAAAAATCTTTCCTTTTCAGGGCTGTCCCGTGAGTCTCTCATTCCTAAAGGCTCCGAATCAGGCAAATGCTTAAACATTCACTTGATTGTGGAAGCCGCAGGGACACTGGCTCTTCCTGGCTCTCATTCGCTCACTCTGACACACCTCACTTTCCTTCAGCTGTTTTTCTGGTTGCGGATTAGTGCAGTAAGTGCATTTAGAGAAAGCCAAAGGGCTGCGGATGTAGAGAAGAAAGCTGTTTTGGGGGGACACTGCCTTGATGGAGTTGGGTAGGCAGCTCCTCCACACTGCCAGCACGATGGCCTCCTGGGCTTTCTCCTTACGGTGGGGTCCCTGGGCAGTCAACGGGAGGGCCAAGCACTTCCAGAGCCAGGTCAGCGTGTTGGAGACCTGCTATGCTCTTTGCCAGTGCCTGCTGTGCTCTCGGGAAGCCCTGGCAGCCCTGCTCCTACATCTGGCTTCTCAGCTAACAGATTAACATCAGATCACAGAAAACGGGGACCCAGATAGCTCTTGTGGCTTAAACTAGGCATTTACGGGCTTTAGTCTTGCTAAGCTTAGGTGACAGTGAGCTAGGGATTTGAAGATCAAAAGTTGAGAGTTAGACAGGATTTAGGTATGCAAGTCTTCTCTGGATTGAGCCCTTCGTCTAACCTTTTTGGCTAACATCATTTACTGCTCAAGAATAGGCATCTTGAAATTCTGTGGTCTGCCCTGTCAGCCACAAATTAGAAATGGAACATACATGAAAAGAAATTATTCATAAAGAGGTATATTATATATAGAAACTTGCGTGTATATGTGTGTGTTTGTGCATCTTGAGCAAAATGAATGATTTTTGCACAAGTAGAAAAGCATTTTCTAAAAACAAATGTATGATACTCTATGTGAAGTCTACAGTCATAACAGGAAATCATGCAATTTCTGCAGAAAGATTTTATTTAAAAAAGCGTAGTGCATCTCATTGACCTACATTCAGCTTCCCCAGCATACACTGTACCTGCAGAACTTTTCTGCAGAGATACATTGTAGATACAGATCAAAGGGAAATGCTGGTGTCAGAATTGTCTAAATGTCCCTTTTTGGGCCTGAAAACCTAGATCATTGCCATGCATTTGCAGTGACTTTGTAACTCTAATCAACCTGTAAACTGTTCCTTGGACTGCTGTCTTTAAAAGCCAGGTAGGCTGTTCATGGGGATAATGAATGTCTGTATCTATAGAGCAGACAAACGAAGCTCTCTGCTGCCTCAGAATGAAAATCCCTATTTTTTTAGAGCTATCTAAGACACATTGCTGTATATAACACTAGCAAAATAAAGTTAGCATCTGTGTTAAAAGAACTACAATCCACAACCAGCTAGATTCATCCTGTTCGACATACACCCTAATTGTTTTGCAGAACATTTGGTCCCGTCTTTAAAAAAAGGCCACAGGGGTGTTTAACATGGCCTGTCCGGGGTGCTGGATTTTATTGCATGCACATCTGTCTGCTCAGACTGAGACTGAGACCTGTCAACTCCTTTCTCACAGGACCACTGCAATGGGCCCGGGTTCGCAAACGTGCGTGTGGGTGTACAGAGAGCGGTGGCGTGAGAGAAGGTGTGATGCTGACCGCTTTTAGGCACCACCCTGCCTGGGGAGGGTCACGCAGGGACACGCTCCGGCTCTCTTACGCACTGCCTAACTGGGTATTAAAGAAACGAAGTTAACAAAGGAAGCATACAGAGAGGGGAGGGACCTAAGTTACCCTTTAGAAAATATGAAGCATGTAAAGTACAAGGTATCTACAGACCCACTTAGTGTCTGGCTCGCTGCTGTGCAATCAGGTAGTTGTACACTGGGGCTTTTTCAAGTGCAAATGCTTTATAAACACATAATCTCTGTAAGATTGTCTTTTGCTGCTAGACAACCTCATTAATTTGGAGGGTGGTGGTGTTTCCAATTCTGAAAATACTAAAAAAAATGAGACAGCCACATAAAATTTCTATTAATAAAAAGATTTTCACTGAGATGGAATGTATTTTTTCTGTTTTCAAAGATTCTTTTTTTAAAAATAAAAATAAAAAAATTAGCATGGTATGTGAAAAGAGAAGTTACAAAACGTTTTCCTCTCCAAAAGTAAATACTTCAGCCTTTATAGAAAATTGTTTAAAACATTAAATATTTAAGGGAAGTATCTGCCACATAGAAGTATAATTGAGATATGACTTTGTATCACAAAATATTACCACTTCCAATGACCTGTAATTGTTACCAAGTCTCCAAACCTGTAAGGCCATGGGATTCAAATCTGAACTGATCACAAATCATCCTGGAATTTACTCTTAGAACAAATTGTGTTGCTCCAGTGTTGCATTCCTGTCCTGCCATTCTCATAGGCCTAACCAATCTCTAAAATCTTTCATTAACCTTTCCCCAGAATCATAATTTCTTTTTTTCTTTTTTTTTTAAGGAGTAGGAAGGAGTTTGTGCTACTTGTGCTTGAAAACTTTAAGTAAAATAAATGTCATTAATAGTTCTCTTTCTACACTGGGTACTACAAATTCCTCCTCCTTGCCCTTAAATATCTGCTCGTGACAGCTTGAATTTCTCCTGACTTCCTGATGGCTAGTCACAAGGCAGATTTTCATCTCATGAATTCAGCTTTTGTGGAACCTAATCATCAGCCTCTTTCTTGAAGTTACGCTGACAAGTAGGAAACTTCTGCCAGAGCATGTAGTACCTTCCATGGGATTCTCCTTGGGTCACGCTGGCTACAGACCATAAGTACTTTACACTTTTATGACCTTTACACAGTCAGTTGTTGTTAGCTATGCAACATGAAGACCAGCTCACAGGATCTTGCCAAAGGTAAATTGCTTCACTAGTCGGTCATTCACATTGCCTGTTATCCATAGATTGTGCTGCAAGAACTAGTTTTTCTAAGGGATCAGGGAATTCTGAGAGGAACAGGACAGTATTTCTTTGTATTCATTGCTTCTGCACTGGCTTGTGAGTCAAAAACCCACTGTGGTTTTGGGCCAGATTCACTCTGCTAAGTATTGACAGCGTCATGGGTAATGGTTTTGTCAGTAAAGTATGACTGAGTGTTGGTAAAGGTGGGAATATTCTGACCCATTCTGTTAGTAGTTGGGGATAAACTGTGGTTCAAAATACAAATTCCATTACTTGTAATTAAGATTTTTGAATAGGGTCATAACGCATACTAATTTTTTATGGATAATACTTTAAAATTTTAAATTCCCGTGGACTGGAGGAGAGAACAGCTACATGTCTCTCTGTCCCAGAACAATGTGCATTTTATCATTCAGGAAATGCTAGAAGGTCCAATGTCCTTATGCTATAAATTAACAAAAAGTTGCCTTTTATGGAGCAGTATGCTTATTTTTTCAAGGTTGCCAACTAATCCAAATCACCTCAATTCTCTGAAATATTCTGGGGAAAAAAATAAGATATTTTTCAGAAACTGTTTAATACTTGCCCACTGAAAAATACTCTTCATAAACAACCTTCAGCTTGGGCACCCAGAACTAAGGCACCTGAATATCATTAGCCATTCTAAAAATCTTGCTCTTGGGCACTGATTAATTAAAGGATAATGGCCTTTCCAAAACTGGTTGAAGTCAATGGAATATAGATAGTGATTTCAAAGGATTTTGGAGCACATAAAGGAGGAGAATTTGACTGCTAGATGTCAAATTCCCTTGTTTTGGTGTATTCTGCAAGTGATAAAGTTTGAGAATTAAAGCACCGTCAATATGTGCTGTAAAACCACATGTCCTTTAAGAGGATAATGCTCCACTAGACCTTTTGCCACAAATTACTCTATATAATTGGACCTAAGATCACAAAGAGTGCACATTTACAAGATAAATTGAAAATTAATGAACAAATAATATAGTAATTACCAAATCCTTATTATTTGAAGAATATACACACTATGGGGTCTATTTCTTCCTCGATGAGCATGTGTAACCCCCATTAATTTTAATGGGAGTTAAGCGTGCACATCAAGGGAAGAATTAACACATAATTTTAAAACTGACTACTAAGATTAAGACCTGCACTTTTGGCTTTGAGTTGAAAATGTGGCATATCTTTTGATATTTATCTCTTTTTAATTGTGTATTTGTAGCTGAAGCAATTTGCAAATCATTGTTATCCCTATCAGTACAAGGCAAAGATAAATTGCATTATATACCCTACTTCTTGGACTCCTTGATGTTCTTTTCTGATTAAATTGAACTGTACCAGCAGTATCATAATTAATAATCTATGCTGATCAAGTTGGCAGTGCTAAGGCCGTTTGCTATCTGATGGCAATGAAAAATTGTTCAAGCAAGGTGTGTCATTTGTTTATTTTTTTCACTAATGTGAGAAATATACCACTAATAATACTGAGTCATGGATAATGTCAGATAATGTGAAACCTGCAGTTTAAGTCTGGACAAGGAAAAAACTGTCCAGTTTGATAATAATAACAAGACTTCTGAGGCAATTCATGAACTATGATGTTAAGCCTATGCAAAAAGGATTTTACTCCTTGGAAAGAGATTATAAGACTCTCAGATGGACGCTTTCGGTCCTAAATGAATTAGATACTGGTGCCAGTTGTTGTTTCTGCATCTCAGCTCAGGGCAAGGATATTTCCATGTGCCCTTCTGCAGTTGTACATTAATGAATATTAGTGAAATGGCTTCTGACGTTGTTCATAGCCTTTTTGATACTAATCCAGGTGTCGCTCTCCCTCTTAGAGCAGGAACTGAAAGTCTTTTTAAAGTGTAAACGAACATGGATTAGATGCATACAAAGAAAGAACTTCTAAATTCTTTCAAAAAACAGTTACACCAAGTTTTTGCTTTTTAAGATGAATTGTCCAGTTCAATTCTTACATTCAAACATAGCATTATGTTGGGGGTAAAGAGCTCAGAAACATCACTAAAAAGAAGTATTAATCTGAATGAACTGCAAAAAAAATAAGGAAAAGAAGTGGAGGAAACCAAGTTAAAATTTTAAAATTATTGGCCTTCTTTATAGGCTGTGAATTCAAAAATTCACCCTACTAGCACATTGCAGTAATTATGTTTCATAATGTATCTCTTGCTCCTTATACTATTGCAAAATAGAATAATTTTCCATTTGTTTGATTGTGTGAAAGTGCAACAGAAGGAATGCACTCTCAAAAGCGTTTACCCAGAAGAATAGCCATTGAATAGCCATTTTAAATTTCCCCTTATTTTGCTCATCTATTAATTTAATTCTAAATGTTTCAAACTCTTGCAACTTCTAGCTGCCATTTGCACTATCTCAACATTCATGATTGCAGTTTTGAGCTGGAGAGCCAGGTTAGGCGCAGGAAGCTCTTGGTCCCAGCAGTGGAAATCAGCTGAAATTATTTAAATCCTATCAGCTTTATATTCTTAACAGTAACTAGTTATAGAAGGTTCCTCCACATTTCTGCGCACACTATAAAATGCCACAGGACAGAGGACACAATTTGCAAAGCCTTCAAACATCTGAAATGGGGCAGTCAGTGTCATTTGTCAGTTATTACAATGCTAAGAGTTGTCCTCTGGTTATAGAGATTATGTTTAAGATAAATGAGCTTCACTGTTTTGCTATGTTTGTTGATCACAGGATGAGAACGTAGAAACTGATCAAAATCAGAGTGTTCGAGTGACATCTGTAGCAACTTTTGAATTGTGAGTAATGTGAAAAGGGCTCAGCAAGAAGTCTCTTGAGTATTTTCATGAGAAAAAAAGTAATTCTGGACTGTAAAAATGAGGGTTAGATGCAACAATAATAAGAAAACCCACCACCTTAAAAAATATAGCCAGAGCAACTAATGGATATTAATAATTTTGAAACAGGTGGTTCAAGATGTGTGGTAGTTACAGCAGTTACTCGTGCTTATATATTCAGTCAAGATATAGTTGCAGAAGGGAAACATGTTAAGACTTCGAGTTAGAAGGTACATGTTTTAGGATAGCACTCTTTTATCCTTCCCTCTTAGATGACATGTAGCTAAAGTCTCAATGGATGTCAAAAAAATGTTTTATAAAGAAGCTTTCCCCGTACTAACAATCTCTGTTTCTGGGTTGATTCTTTGGTTTTCCTTTTTGTATGATGCTAGTAGGCAGACTTTTAATCTTGTTCAGATATGGTTGTTTTTTTACTTGCTTGTGAATAATAGGACCATGAACAACACAGCCCTTCAGGAAATACTGCTACCTTATTGGCTTCATTGCATCTGCATATGCAGTCCCCTTGCTGCATCCTCAGAGCAGGTACCATTGCAGTGTGCAGTAAAGCTGAGGGAGAAATCTGTTTGCCACTGTCTACAGAGGCATTAAAAAATGTTTCATTCAAAGATTTCTCAGCTAAATGACATACAGCCAATGTTACTGAGAGGCTGCTCTCTGTCATCTTTTAAAGGTTGTGATGATGTGGGGAGTCCCCTGATGACTGGAAATGGCAAATGTCATGCCTACCTTCAAAAAAAAAAAAAAAAAAAAAAGAAGAGGACGAATCTGGGGAACTAAAGGCTGATCAGCTTCACTTCAACCCTAGGTAAGACTATGAAGCAATCCTCATGAAAAGAATTTTTAGGTCCATGGAAAACAAGAAAGGCATGTTTCTTGGGCGTGCCACAGGCAAGTTGTGTCCGAGGAACCTGACTATGATGAAGTGACAAGTGGCTCTCTAGATGAGGAATTGACCGAGCAGGTCTTCCAAAATGGACCTGTGTGTCTTGGTGGATGACAAGCTGAGCACGAGTTAGCCATATGCCCTCACAGCAGAGAAGACTAGCCACAGACTGTGTGAGCAAGATATAACCAGCAGGTCCGTGGAAATAATTATTCCACTTTACTCAGTACTTGTGAGGCCACATCTGGGACAGAGTCTCTCTTTTGGAGATCCAGTACAAGAGACGGACTGACAAGGTGAAGAGACACCTGTGGAGGGTCACCCAGCTGATTAAGGGGATGGAGCTGACAATGAATGAAGAGAGCCTGATTGAGATTTGTTTGTTCAACCTGGAGAAGAAAAAGCTAAAGAGGGAATCCAACTGCAGCACACGTACATCTCAGGTACAGCTAAAGAGAGGTTGCAGAGAAGACAAAGTCCGTCTTTTCTCAGAGTGTTACAGCAAAAGGATGAGAGGTCACAACTTACAGGACGGGAAAATTCAATTGAATATAAAGAAAAAAGTTTTCACAAGGAAAGTGTTTAAACACTGGAACAGTGTCTGAGAGAGGCTGTGGGTTTTCTATCCTTGGGGATTTTCACACTTGCCTGGGAAAGCTCCTGAATAACCTGGCCTAACTTGGAAATTTTGCCTGATTAGCGCCGGAGATTGAACAACTTTCAAATGTCACTTCCAATCTAAATTACTCTATGAATCTATAATTTCACAAGAAAGTAATTTTCTTATGTATTTTATTTTTTAAAAAGAGAAGAAATGTTAAAATGTATAACTCAAGTATCACAGTTTCTAGAATCAAGATTTATTTGGGTTTGATATTTTTCTTCTTAAGGGGTTTTGGTTAAGGGTGGAAGGAAAAGAAAAAAGAAGGGAAAAAATATACATCCATGACATGTACTTACAGCTATCTATAGTTATCTACTTATTAAATAAATTAGTATTTCCACAAAAATCTTCAAGGTGAAGCACAAATTTTTAAAAAATACAAAACCCGCTGTGAATTAATATCCAGCTTTGTGCACTGGTGAAGCCATTACCCATCAAATCTATGATCTTTAGAACATAAAAATTTATAAATAAAAGCAAGGAAGTATAACTTAGAAAGACCTGCACAAAAATACTATTATTTTAAATTGACTGCTGCATAATTGCTTATGCGAAACTCATTATCATTAATACTACTTTTCAGTGGAGATGAGATTGCCATTAAAAAAAAGATTTGCCTGAATATGGTTGGTATTTTGTAAAAATAGCTGTAAACCCCTGGTGACTGTGAAACGAATATAGTGTGCTGTGTCGGAAAGCAGAATTGACTCTTTGCTCCATTTTTTATTGGCTTATGATTCAAACAACCATTTGCTGAGAACAGTATCCAGTGCCTGATATTTTTATTTGGAGATCTGGATGAATTAATACCCAAATAGAATGTTTGCTTCCAAAACATCTTGGTGTCCTTTTATAATATTTATGGTTCTGACTGCCTCTGAGTTTGAAAGGATGGATTGCATGTGTTAGGGTGAAAAGAGCCCCAAAAGCCACTTGCATTTCCAAACTGGGTCCCTGCTGGGCTTCAGATAATGACCTAAGTTTCTGAACAAAAACATCAAGGATTCAAAACAGCAAACCTTAAAATTTGCCCATCAATGACTTGATTTAGTGCCACTGTAATCATTTGGCTCTTTGCCATTGTCTTCATTAAGCTCACTATCATGACCCAAAAGGTTTCTACTGTTAGCAGGAGAAAAAGATATTTAGGAAGCCCTCGACTTTTTTGGAGCTGTGGTGTGATTTTTTTACAGCACCAGCTTTCTCTCTGTTTTCCAAGAAGTTTGCGTTTGGGGGTCTGACACAGCAAGTCTGCCATAGCAAGACTACACTACACAAATATCAGGGAAAGCACCAGGAGAAAGGCTTTATATAAACTTCCACCATTTGTCTGAGCCATGCAGTTCTTTATTAATGACACTGTCAAAGTTTGTATTGTGCTAACATTGGAAGGGGAAGCTTCATCCTCACAAAACCAATAAAAGTTGATTACATACATATGAAATCTATGGATTAGGGGCAGGATTCTTGGATCCACTACAAAGGAAGTGTCATGTTTCATCTTCTGTAGGGGGGTTTATGGGAAAGCGTGTGTGAAGCCACAGAACTCCATATAGTCCCTTGCAGTAAAGATCATACAAGCAGAACCAAGTTCTCTTTAAAGCACAACTGTAGGATTACAGTTAAGAGGTGGGAAAAAAATACATCTTTTTCTTTTCATCTTCAGAGCCACCTGAAGGCTGTCAACAGAAGTTAATGACTTTGATCAAGGGACAAAACACAGTAGATATTCCCAGCTAATAATAACGCACCAATAAATTATATTAGTCCAAGCAATTCAGAATGGCAGTTTGCAAGGAGAGGGACAGTGCTAGAGCTGTGACTGAAGGGCAAAATATTCTAATGAGAACAGTCAAAAATCAAAATCAAAAGTCAGATTTTCAAAAGCAAATATTATGCCAAATTTGGTAGAAAATCCAGGAAATGTGATTCACAGTAGCATAGGTATAAGAAACAGTATTATTTTCCTTTGGAACACATGGTTCATTGAAATAAAAAGCTTTGTGAAAGAAGGTGGATATACAAGCATGTGGAGTTACATGAAAATAAAAGGGTGGGAATCCCAACAAATAACAGTGTTCTCAGAGCAAAGCATTTCTGTTCTTTAATTTTAACATGGCATTTCATAAAAGATTTATGATTTTTTTGTCATAATCCATCACATAATTATAGTATAAAAACGTAAAAAAATAAGTGATTTGACCAAGCTGACATAACTTTTCCTTCTCAAACTTTCTATTCTCAGAAAATTTTAAAGTCTTCAGGATTTTGCAATTTGAAAGTTATCCAGTTAAAAGATTTCAGAATCTTTCCCAAGAAAGAATTTCCATTCTTTTTATATTTGAAATTCTCTCCTACAACCATTTTTGGTTGCCTAAAAAGACGCAAAGCCATTTCAAAACTTGTTCTAATGTTCAGTTCCAGAATACCATGTGTTTCCTAAGTAGACGTGCTTTGCAAATACATTTTTATTATTATAGGCTCCCAGATTATCCCTGCGACATAAAATTCTACCCTGTATTCCCATCATCTTCATCCAATTCCTTTTTAAAAATGAAGCTAATTCCACAGCTAATTGATGAACCCCAGTGAAACAAGAGTGCAGCACCACAGACTAGGTTTAAGACACGAAGTCAAACAAAACAGGCTTTCATAATGATCAGAGAGGTTTTGGCATAGGCAGTATGTAATCACCAAAGCCATAACATGAATCAGATTCTAGAGGTTAAAGGAAAACACCTGACTTCGTGAAATGTGTGATGAAATATTTTTCACATAATCATGTATTTCAGAAAGACAGTCAGCTTGATTGTTACATTACCTTAATTGAAGGTAAAAGGTGAAATATATATAGCAGTCTGGTAAATTGCTATAGGGCCGGGTTACCTTTGTTTTACGTAATACTGCCCTTCTTTCCTCCCATTAACTGGATGGGAAAGAGCATCTGGTCTTTAGGCAGTCAGACCATTGGATAGATGGCAAACTACATGCAGGAAGAAAAGAAAACCCCTTTTCCCCCTGAAGTTGTAGGCTGGCGATGCTCTGCACATTACTGCAAATTTAATGACAATACTTCAGTTGCTCCACTCTATCTCAATAGCCACAGTACTCCCCTCTAAGATGCTCTGAGACATTCAAGTTGTTTAGACTTACTTACAGTGGCTGTTCATGTTTTCTTTCTCTCTAGTTTTCTTGCATGGAATTTATGAAAATGTGTCAGGTATCAAGACCGTGGAAATTCATGATGATACCCATGTTTTTAGTGCTGTAGAGGGACAGTTCTTGGGAATTTTTTACACTATATAATTGTAATCTGCATATACTACCCGCCACCTCCAAAGCTTAAAATTAAATACATATTCTCTGTTACAGGATACAGCATGTAAGTATAAATATGGTGTGGTTCTCAGTTCTCAAATGCAGGACCACTAAGTTGTATGCCTAGATGCTCAGATGGACCTGTGGCCATGTGAATATTGATGTTCAGCAGTTCCGTACCAATCTGGAAGCTTGCTGTGAAGCTGTAAGTTTGTTCTGCTCTTGTAGGAAGGAAAATCATCATATATAAGAATAACAGATCCTTGTTTGAAAAATAAACCCTTAGAAACCTTGATTTATGATTTCTAGAAATTTGGTAGTACGAGGTTGCATCTAGTTGGAGTTAGTTATTTATAGCAAATGGCCTTTCCTTGGAATACTTTTTCTCACTGGTTTTAAAGGATTTTTCCCCTTCCTGAAAGGTACAGTTCTGAAGTTTGGGCCATCAAAGCAAAAAGTTCAAACATCACTAAAAAATATGTTTGATGATAAAATATTAAGCATTCAGTAACAAAGGCACAAAAATGATTATATAACTCCGTAGGTTAAACATGACCCACTTAAACAAATAGCTGGGGCAAGAAAAGAGAGTCTGTAAAATCAGTATATTTATTCCCAGTGCTCTGAATGACATATGTTTAAATTGATCTCACAATCAGCTCATATCTGCTTCAGCACAGTCATCTGATACCTATTTAAATAAATCTCATCTAAGAGGTGCAAGATCACTCCGGGGTGATGATTCCATTGCACAGTGGGATGTATGCTAATACAGCTAAACTCAGGGACAAATTCTTGCTGATCCTGATTTCAATGGGAACAGGAATTTGTTGTCTCTCTAAAATAAGAAATATCAAACTTTGAAAGAGGAAGCAATCTGTTGAGGTCTTCATGCACCTTGATTGCAAATACAATCCTTGGTTTTCAGGATCCCTTTTAAATAAGATGGGAAACTAAAATAGAGGAGTATCTGGAGAGTAATCCCAAGTCATTTTTTCAAGGGAGAAAGAATGAGAAAGAGAGATAAACAATGAGGGAGCAAAGGGAATTGTGACTTAATTGGATATTTAAAATAAAATTAAAATACATTGAAAGATGACCAAATAATTCCATATATGTAAATAGAGTGTATCAAGCAAGCTGTATATATTGGCCCTATTTCAAGGGCACATTCCTGTTAATTACTGTGCATAAGCTTCTGCTTAAGTGCTTTTCTTAGAGGGGTTGGTCTTAAGTTCTTATTTAAGTGCTCTCCTGAAATAGGGCCAACATGTGACTCCACACCATTTTCAGTCAGACACTCTGCCTTTACTCCCTCCACTCACTTATTCCATCTTGACTCTGGTGCAACAAACTCTTCCAGGTGGAAACCATCGCTCTGCATTTATTGATGGAGTACAGTCTTGCCGGCTCTAAGTCCTGAATGGGGTTTTCTGGGTTTTCTGGTGTTTCTTCACCAAGCTGTTAATACTAGTAATACAAATAACAGTTAATAAATCAATCTGTTTCTTCCAGGAATTTTGCTAGGAGGCATTAACCCCTTCTCACCATCTCCCAGGCCACACCCCTGCACTCTTTACAATGAGTGCAGCATATTTTTTATTTCTTCAACTGGCATTTGCAATCTGTCCTGACATAATTTACACATTTACACATTTTACAGAGCAAAGCACAGTCATGCAATTTAATTCCAAAAAACATAAGCATAGGAGACTCGGCACACTCGATTAGCAAAGCATATGATCGAGTTTTGCCAGTATGATATCAAAGGCACACGTTTGATTTGAATTTGTGTCAAAATGTACCTGCTGCTCTTCATTTCAAAACAGACATGTGCTGATGTGTTAGCCCATATTCACACACAGGGGGCTTTTATATGCTTCAAACTGCACGTGTAGACCAGTGTCCTTTATAAATGCACTTTCTTTCCCTTCCTTTTCTCTTATCTCAAGGCAGCTGGTCTTCACATCCTTAGGGAGAGGGAAGGCCTGTCACCACCCGACAGACAGAGAAGGGGAAAGCAAGAAATCACTATTCAACCTAATGAAATAAAGTTCTGACCCAGATAAAGTCATCTGGGTTCTTCCACTGATCATTGCCCTATTGAGCCACCATTCCAGTTCTATTATTTCTTTTAAATAGGGATTTAATGCTCATGAATGGAAGGTGAATGCTTGAAAATGAAAGGTGATCACTGCAGTAAAGGACAAATCAATACAGAACCAAAGTGCTCTACTTATCCACAGGGCAAACTAAAGTGAAAGGAAATGTCTTCAAGACCCTCTCAAGCAGTTGCACTAATAGAAACGATGATTAAATTCCCATACTATTACACTTGGACTTAAAAAAAAATCAGCAATTAAACACTTACTAGAAAAGGAATTGGCAGCTACCTGGACTGCGGGCATTTTGTTGTTCATTTTCCTTTAGCATGATTTAAAGGAAAGGAATTTGATTGAATTTTGTGAATTTTTAATTAATAAAGATTGATAGCTGCAAAAAGCAGTCTTAGAAGAACCAGAAAAAATTATTCCCTTGCAAGTTATTTAAAGTTCAGTTTCTAGGGGTGCAAGGAACTGAGTACTTTTCTTGGGTTCTGGGTCACATAAGTACAAATGAGTATATTTGGAATAATAGCTGGAAAGTTAGTTTGTTCAGCAGGTGTGAAATGAGCTTTTTTTACCTCTAAATGTGATTAATATCAGAGGCTGCAAATAACATGATAGCAAGAGAAGTGCTCATGTTCACAGGTAAAATATTTTTTAATTTCATGGAAATCATAAAAAATGAAAATAGAATTTGGGCCAGGAACTTTCTGTGCTAATCTGGGACTGACATTTGGGGGTGTTGGTGTCAAGAGATTTTGGTTTTGGGTCATTCTCAGCAGTAGATGAAACAATGAAGGATTCACTTTCTTTGATCCTCCAGCAAACCCTGATTGGCTGGGAGCAGGGAGAGACAGTTAACTTCACAAAGTCAATAAATGTGGCCATCTGGGAGAATGCAAATTTAGACAAATGTGATATATGTGGGATGACACTTTTTGCTTAGAACATGCCACACCATAAAAGCATTAAAAATACATTCATATGACCCAGAGCATTTGATTAAAGCCTTTAATATACAATAAATTCAGCCCCAAGCCAACTAAAGAGGACAACTTCCACAAATTCCAGACCCAGATTCAGTCGGGTTTAGTATTCTGCCTCCTTAGCCTCTTGTCTTCATCCATCTCTCTGCATTTCCTTGCAATTCAACTAACTGAGTGGAATCTATATAAAAAAACCACAATCCATTGTGCCACAACTCCTCCTTTATGTGGAAAATTGTTTTTCCTCTTTCAGTGCTTTACATTTCATCCTTTTGAGCCACCAGCTTGAAAAAAAGTTAAGTATCTTTGCACATGGGTAGCTTCTCCTGGGAGGAGACCTCGTATGTCTAAAATGAGTAAAGTTGACCTGATCAGGACCTGATCCCCACAGCTACTGGTAAGAATACTTTGTGTTCAACAGCATGTCCTTCCCCAGCTGCAGGAGCATCACTGGGGCTCAGCTAGTGCCCAGGCAGCAGGAAATCCAAAGCCGCTCATGGTCCTTTTCCAAGTAGTACAATATGCAGCGCTGCTACGTAACCCCTCCCAGACAGGTAGCTGCATGGTAACATTTATCTGTCAATGCATACCTAGACCTTTAGATCATTTGCAGTGTTTTTTAGCATGATATAAAATGCAGTGTTTCCATAGACTGGACTGTGTCTTGAACACGTTCGCTCAACCCGAAGACCTTGCTAAAAGTCTGTTTTAAAGTGATGGGTGAACTAACCTGATCTGAAACAGCAAACGTCCTTTTTGTGGTGGTCAAATACCTACTTTGTCTGTTCCATGGCAGGCAAATGGGTAAAACCAGGGATCGCCTTTTCCCTAGCTGGATAGACATATGGTACATTATGATTTGCTGCTGGTATAAATACCTACTGCACCCAGGACAGGAAAGAAGTTGGGAAAAAGTGTGTGTTGAAGCATTATATCTATGACACAGCACCTCCTGGAGATACAGCTGATGTGATACAGTTTATTTAGCGCTCCTCTTTAGGTGGAAATAGAAGACTCAGCCCAGCCCTTACCTAAAGTTTAATCGTCTTATTTTTTATAGGAAACAGGGTAGTTCTACTTAAAGCAAACACAGAGGACTTGTCAGGTTCCATTTTTTGTGAAATGTTATTTTTGGCAAGTTACCTGACTATTTGTATTGAACAAAATAATCAAAGAGATGAGCTTGCAGCCTTTATTTATATGAAATAATTCTTCTAGCAATAGTGGAACTAGCTACAGGAGTAAAACTTGTCTAGCTAAACCTTTATTTTGTGTGATAGGAAATGTAAGATAAGGAAACAGATCAAGCATCTCGAAGCGTGGATCAAGATTTCTGCAGAAAATCAGGCTATCACACTGTGGGCATAGCTATAATATGAGACAGCAGGCCGAGTGGCATTTCCATATGATGGGGAAGCCTACTGCAACCCAGAGCGTTAAGCAGAAAGCAGAAGACATGCCTGTTATTATCTGTGTTTTGCAAGGTGAGACAGATAGAAAAAAGTGAAGGTTTCTGAGAAGGAGAAGAGGAAGGGGTGGGGGACTCTCCCTTTGAAAGAGCAAGAGTCCAAAGCCCAGTTTCTTGTAAAGTCTCTTGTGATCACACCTACTTGTGGTTAGAGAATTAAATATTCCACAGGGCCAACTGCGCACTCAATTGTTCATACTTTCTGTTCACACTGGTCCCTTAACGGCTCTGTGCAATAAAGTACACAGTGCTAACCACCACAGCCTACTTCATCTGCACTTCATCAGATTAGCATTAGGTTGAAATCTCCAAGACAATATAAATGAGATCAATAAATAGTGCAATCAATCTCAGCTAGTTTTAAGTATCCAGAGAGAGATTTAAACAGAGCTCCTGTAGGCTGACATTGCTTTGCCAGCAGAGAGAACACCAAACACATTGTACTGATGCTAACACGTGTTGCCTCTCATGATGCTTCTTGCACTTAAACAGCAAAGCCACCAGGACACTTTCTGTTGACTTGCAGGTGCTTTGGAATAACAGTTTAAAACATTGTTGAATGTGGAGTGATACAAAAAAAATTGCATATATGCAGCTCTTTCTTTTCTTTGATTTTCCAAATGAGTTGAGGTTTGTCTTGTTTTGCATCTCTTTTTACAATTCCCAGGTGTTCAGGCAGGGACTGAACTGTCCAGCCCTGAGTGCATTTTCAATGACTAAGGAATAATGTATATTTCCAGGATTTGCAAAGCAAAAGGAGCAACCCAAAATGTTCCAAATGAAGAAAACAAACACAACATCCTGATTCCAGCCATTTAAAAGAATAAACAATGATAGCAAACTTAAAAAGCCAAAGCAACATAGCAGAGTCACAAGTTCTACAGATATAAAGGATGGAATTATTAAAAAAACATAAGCTAAAAAAAGTGTAATACTGGGGGAAAAAGGTCCTCTGCATGGTAGAGGTTTGGGAGTATTCTTCATCACGTCATCCTTACACTGAAATTGAAGCAGTTGCAGCAGCCAGCCTGGAATGATGACTCAAGCCCTGACATACGTTCCAAAGTGAAACAGGGCAAGACAATTCAGAACATTCCAGGTTTTGTTATTATTGCAGTTTCCCCAAAATGGCAACAACTGTTTCACTGGGCTAAAAGAATCTTCCTTGGCTTGACAAAACTCATAAAGGGAGCTTGTTTTTTGAAAAGCAGCAAAGCAGGTAGGACATTTCTTACAGCCTTTCTTGCTTTTTACCTTTCTGTGACCCCTAAGAAGTCACAGTCCTCTCACAGTCTAATCAGCATAGGGAATTGCAGAATGAATGGGCTGGAAAATTCCTTTGAAAAGCAATAATAATATTTTTTCATATATGAATTCCATCTTGGTTCTTAGGAGCTCTACAAAGTGAAGTCACGGTTATTGTTTTTTTAATTTTTTTGTTCCTTCATAGAGCTTTTCAAAGGCACTCGCTTTTGCATAAGTTGTAAGTTTATGTTAAAGTCCTATGCTAGTCTGTGTTACACGTTTTAGTGCGTTCTGTACTGCCCTGGGAGCTAACCCCCCTCCCCCAAAGAAGCCTTTCTCAGCCCCTTCATCTGTAACCTTTCTGCAAGTAAATGCTAATTGAAAAAGAAAGAACACCACTAATCTTGGAATTTAAATGCATTTAACAAAACCAATCTCAATCTAAATTGTTGTTTCACCATTCCCTTTTCCCCAACAGATGTCGAGAAACTGCAATTCCTATTAAGAACACTTGACTGTTTACTCAGCAAGAGAACTTCAGGCTCAGGCTGCATCAATCTAAATGCGTTTCAGGACGTCAGTCTTTTGAAAAGTGCAGACTGTTAGTTGGTTATTTTTAAATGTAATCTTCACATAAAAGAGTTGCTGCATTTTTTTCTTTTCACTTTGTCATCCCTCTCTCCCTCCTCCCTCTTTTTATTTTTTTTTAATGATGGCATCAAACATAGATGTCCTGAATTTTTATGTCCCATTCCATTTAAGTTTCTCTCCATGGTGCTTTATTTCATTTTTTTTCTCCCTTCTTTTCAGCTTTGACCGAAAGGAATATTAGTGAAGATTGTGAACATTATTGCAGGGGAAAAAAAAAATATTCCAGAAATGTTATGTAGTAAGAATCTTAGACATCAAAAACATGAATATGTTTTCTTACTGAGCTTTACAGTAAAGCCCCCGTGGGCTTTGACCACAGACCTATGTAAAGTTAGCTGTGCAGATAAAGGCGACTCTGTGTGGTTTTGTTGTTTTGTACCCTGGGCGCCGCTAGTTAACCGTGAATCAAGAAGGTAGACATGTGTCTTGATTTTTTTCCCTTTTTTTCTCTTATCTTTTTACACGATCCTTCAGTTAGTAAATGCAATACTAGTATTCGCAAATATATCCTTGCGTGGTAATCACTGAAATGTAGCTTAGGCCTCAATTCTGCAATTACAGTCTGGCAGTAAAGGTACAAAGTTACACTGGTATGAACCTCCGTTTAGCACGAGCTCTTTGAGCATGTTTTACCGTACAATAAATTTCAATTGTTCTACCCGTCGGGTTTTGTGATGTGGTGGGTCACGTCCTTCACTTGGTACAGGGGAGCTGGCAAGGCTGAGGACTGCAGGCTGCGTTTTGCACCTGCATGGCCACGGGCAGGTCTGCGGTCGCTGGGGCAGCCCCACCTCGAGCTGTGCGTTGCCTGAATGGGGGATGATGCTTTTCTAAGGTCTGTTGAATATCCTCCCTTTTCTCTGACAAAAACAGGTGGGGAGAATGCTCTGGACCACACAAGGTCAGGCTTAGCCACATGGCTCTAAACCCCACCCTTCTTAAGTATCACAATGCAGATAAAGTCAGCAAAAGCATGCAAAAATGGCATGTAGGTGAAAAAGAAAATAGCTTAAATTATGAATGCTAACAGGCAACAGGTAATTGGCTGCATGGGTGTGTGTGTGGGGGTGAATGTCTGAAACTGAACTTTTGAACTCTCAAGCAGAAACCTGCTGCTTGTTGGCTTCAATATGTACGGGCTGGCTCTTAATTTTCATAACACCTGGACTAAATAAAAGCGGTGCATCTTGAATCCTCCAGTTAATAAAGAGGAGTTAAACACAACTAGCAAGTAGGTGGCTGCTCATCTGTTGGGCTTCTGCATACAGACTATCTAGACAGTGAAAATGGGGGACTTGGCTTCCAAAAAGAAGACCTGGTGCCAAAACAAAGGGTACCAAAAAGAAGTGGCCTCAGAAAGAATAAGGTGGTCCAGGAAGAAGAAGGCTGGAGGAAACATCCTGGAAGTGGGGAAGATCTGGGGGATCAAGAAGATGAAAGCAAACTCCAAGGGGTGCCCAGGGGCAAGCACTGACCAGCATGAGCTTCTGCAAAACTTCCCAGGCCAGCAGTGATCCCTGGCTGTAAGGAAGTTAGAATTTGGCAAACGTAATGCTGGGGAGGGTAGCGTATAAGAGAGTCTGTTTGGTAATCAAGTTGGATAAAAGCTCTGATCCTGTTGGTTCTTAAATAAACCAAGTGTCCAGATCCACCATGAGCTGTTGTTTCCTTTGTCTCACTTGTGACAGAAGAGTGAAGAATGCTGAGTCAAGAGTTAAAAGGCAATACTCAAATATCATGAGCATTGAATATTGTTTTTAAAATAGAATAGGTGTTTCTTTAAGATTTCTAGGAAAAATGCAAATATACAAGTAGAAAATGAAATAAACAATGGACTTTGATTAAGATTCTATTAAAGATTGCTATACTCCAAGATAACCTGAAAATGGAAACAGTTCTAAGGAAAAATGCAATTAAGTCAAATGAAGTGCAATATGTAAAGAAATCTCTCACAATGGCAATCTAATGGGTAATTTTGCAGCCTTTACCCCAGTTACGTATCCAGAAATCCATTGGAATTGGAACCAATTATTAGTGGGCAGAGCAGGCAGGAACCCATTTCCCATCTGCAACATGTCAAGATATCAGAAATAATTGTGCAGCATGAAAAAAGAAGAAAAATAAAACCTTGAGAAGTTTTTAATGTGGTTTTCAAGTCTTTTTTAAGGAAGCATGTGCCCTCCCAAGAGTTCACTTGCTCTCTGAAAGCTCCAGAGCGAAGTCAAGAAAGCTGAACTGAAAATTATTCTTTTCTGATGCAAACTGCAGTTGAAATAATGGATTATTTTATAATCCACAAATCTGTTATTTAAAAACTCGTCACCATTGACAGTCTTTTTAGAAGTTAGGAAACTCTACAGGCATCATAGAATTAGCATGCTCATCTCTACAGGTGCAGACCTCCCCTCTCCCCCGAGACTCCTCACAGCACTCAAAACGATTACAGATAGGTTGGTGGCTCACGAAGCTGCTGGATATTTCTGTCTACAAATTCACAGCCCTGATGTGGACACTCAGTACCTTGAGTCGTGCCCCGATATGTATTCAGAAGTCAATTTAAATGCAGTCTTAGTGAACATAAAATGCCTGAATGTTGGATCTAACATTGACACCCTCTTGCAAATCGTGGGATGAATTTTCAATGCGCTTAAGTTCTGTTTTCAAAAATGATGAAAGCAGTGAAGGCCAGAGTCTGAAAGGAATTTAAGATCTCCCAGATGAAATCAGTAGGAGTGAGATAAATAACTACTTCTCTAAATCTAGCCTAACTATAAGGCAGTAATCAATTTCTGGTTTATAGGGTATCTATTGTGAAACATAAATACATGCCCTATTCAGTGGACCCTGCAGCACATCCATCTGCAATAGGTCCTGCTGTAATCTGTCACCCAGCTAACAGTGTTGGATAGCCATATGCCATTACAATGCCATTTCCGTTTTCAACCCTTTTTTAATGGAAAGGAGACTGAGACAGAATTCTTTTATATTTTTTCTCTTGAAGACCGGTGAAGAGCAACATGCTATGCAACGTGAAAAAAGAAACAGGGCTTGAGTATCAAGTGCCTACAGAAAACCTCCCTCCATTTTAGGGTTTCATGAAGAGGAAGTCAAATAATTTCGCAAGTATACATTAAAAGATTGTGATCCCATAATATCATGAACTCTTTGCGCCAACAAGGGATCGGCATGGGTGTAAAGGATCTGAATTATATATACAGTTTCTCAGAACAGCCTGGGCCATACAGTAAGTTTATTAAACCAAAGTTGAGGGTTCTCCAGTTTCTTTGGGTGGCTTTCTAAATTACAGTAACACAAATGATCATCCTAGCAGCCATGGCAAGCACAAAGGCCTGTGCAAGAAGGGTGATCTACTTTTGAGACTCTGCTGTTTAGATTATATAGTTTAACATTAAAAACCAATACATAGAATCACCAGCACTTTCAGTATCATTAAAAATGTTTCTGTAAATCATATTTCTATTTTCGGTCCAAAAAATAGCCTTGGAAACAAAAGCTATTTTTTGAGGAGGCTGAATTATAACTGAACAATTTTTGCTTCCAAAATGCTAGAACCAAAGGAGTTCAGGTTTGTGGTTATGTTTTGCTTTTCCTTCAACATCAGGAATGCAGGTGTTTGCGCTCTGCTTATATTTGGTTCAGCAAACACATTCATTGTGGTCACTGCAAGGGAAATTCCTCTCTCTGTGAGTGTATCGCTCACCTGAGCTCCCCTCTGACCCTCTTTCATAGCATTGCGGTCCAGCAAGAGAGTAGAGAATCTTGTACATTCTTGTTTTGTGTGAAGGATCATTGTCCTCTTTCAAGTTCCTGATGTTAAAGGTCAGCTTGTAGTGTTTAGTTTTCTTCTCCAATATAATTTCATTTTAAGTTTACACTTTTTTTATGGGGTCTGTGGTTGATTTCTTTTTTCATCCTGAAGTGAGAAGGCCCTCAAATTCCTGATATCTGCTCCAGTAGTGGGCTGCGGGAAAGAAGCAGCATCTGGGGAGGGGCAGTAACAGGAGAGGAGAATGGCTGGGTCCCTATTCGAATAAACACCTGGCTCCTGCATGCCAGGCGGCACTCACGACACCGCGAGGAAGTATGAGAGCTTCTATGACCTGTGTGGCAGCACATCAAAAGCTGGAGCCTGCCTCAGAGTAATACTATGGCTCTTTTTTTGCTGCACAGTGCAGAGGATAAACAAGCTGGCCTTCCAGCTCTTGAGGTGAAGCATCCAGCCTGGGACTCGGGCACAGTCTCCTCATCCTCTGGAGGAAGGATGTCCCAACAGCATTGCAAAAGAAATTCTGTGCCGAGACAAAAATGTTGCATGTTGACTCTGGAGCCGGTTTAGAGCTGCGTTCTTCCTGCTGGCACAATGGGCTCCCTTAGCACCCAACCCACTCATGTGCTAAAGGTAACTCAGATGGGAAATTACCCCCAGCCCACAGTGTAACTCGTCTCTTTTTGTATAAAAGTACCTGTTTCCTTCACTGTCAAGGGCCAAACCTGAAATTTTTGTTGTCACCTATTTTTTACCATGTGAGTTACACGGCTAGTTATCTTTTTGGTCCCAAGACACTCACAAAAGATCTGAGGAAAATTGTTATTGCTATGGTCAAACCAAGTCACCTTCTGCTGACAGAACACAAATAAGGTGCTACTCATGCTTCTCTACTGAGGTTTTCTATCCAGACTGAACTGATGCTTTCTTTCAAGGTTAGTTTGTAGTATGTTCGCAAATTGCAATTAGATAGAAGAAAATTTTCACTTCAACAATTAAATTTATGCTCAGACAGAACAGTGTCTCATGGGTAATGGGTAAGAAAACAATGCTGAAATCTTCAGAAAATTCATGTTAAAAGATTGGTTGATTCACTTAGGAATAAATATCTGTAGTCTTGATAATTATCCCAACTACTCCAAATCCATCATGCTGCAAACTGTGTCTGAGAATCTTTTAGGAATCTTTAGCTGCTTTTGTATGATGTTCTTCATACCTTGTGCCATGAAAAGGTCAGAAACTTTGGAAAACTACTTCACTTCTCATAGACAAAGAGGTCTTTTACTCCTGGGCTTTGGTTCAGCAATGATGCATGTTTATGCTTCACTTTTATTCTGCTTGTCTTTAAGTATGTACTTAAATGCTTGAATTAAGACTTTGATAGACAAAGCAGCAAAAAGAAAAACAAATAGTTTTTTTTGGCTGCTTAATTCACCTCTGCAAATGAAGAGTCAGACCAGTTTGGATCCCAGCTGATATTTCTTATCAGTGGTAGCACTAATACAATACAATACAATACAATACAATACAATACAATACAATACAATACAATACAATAATTCTAATAAGTTAATTCTAATTCTAATTAATTAATTCTAATAATTATTTAAAAGCAAAGTTTTAAATACAAATAGTACAGTAATTTACAGATTACTCTTGTAATGTATGTATTTATTACTGTCCTCATTTAAGGTGACAGTGAGAAAGGCAGATGTTTGCCTCATGTTACAGGATGAACTGCTCTGGCTGGAACAAGAAATGCTGACTGTTTTTCATGGTTAAAACCCACAAAAGACTTTAAAGACAATGAACAGTTTACTGGCCAATGTTAATCGATAGGTAAATTATTTTATTCTTGCCTTGGTCACTGATCAGCCCAGAACTTTCTGGTAAGTCATTGTAGATTGGTAAAAGTAAAATTTTACCTGTTTGGTGAATCAAAATAAAACCAAAAAGAATCACAAATAAATATGATGAATTTTCACAAAAGATGAACAACTTGTAAGAATTCACATGCTTTCAAGAAACATTTGGTTTCATTTAAACAGTAATTCAAATTAATACTCTTCTCATTTAAAAAAAAAAATGCAACCACATTTAAAAGGTATTTATCCTCCTTATTCCTCACCTCCCCTGTAAGGGTTAGTAATATGTACCCCTCACAGAAATACTGGAGGGCTCATCTTTTATGCCAAATGAGGACCCCATATTTCATGTTAGGGACCACTTACTCAAAGGAATGCCCACATTTTTTATGGATGAACTATTCATTCACTTGTGTGAATAAAAAATTCAGGGGGTCAGAATTCATAACCTGTTTCTTTAAGGTACTGAGCAATTGTGGATGAAAAATGATATTGCAGTGAAAAACACTGCTAATTACCATTTATTATTATCCATTATTATTTCCATTTATATCTCACTATTTTTAACTTGCTCATAAAAATTTCTCTTCCTACGACTTAGTCCAGATTGTATGATAATAAGTGAATAAATAATGCTAGCACTTTCCTATCCTTTTCTGTTTTTTTTTTTTCATGAAACCAGATTTCCAGACGTGAATCGTCATTTTGTATTCCCTACCCCTCCTGAAAACACAGCTATAATTTTGTAGACATTGCTAAGTATCTGAGGTGAATGTTTGGTAGAATTCTGCAGGCATGTGACAAACAAACAAATACGTAAACAGAGTAAATACAAATACAATACATTCTGCAGATTTTGCCAGGATTCTGAGAACATTTTTTACTGACCTGAAAAGGCATTATTTTTTTTTTTCATGTGCTGTTTTCTGTATGTTGTGTCACACAAAGCATATTCTGTACAATCTGTGAAGCCTCACATCAGACAGAGTAAAAGTTAAGTGAATTTTAGGAGGATTATTTATTATATTGCAAATCACAGCCTGGCATAGTGCATTTCTTCACTGAAATATGTTTTTAGCACTTTGGAAATCCCTTTGTATGCATCTGAGTCGATTAATTTCTCTGCGAGCATACGTGCTACTCAATATACTTGTTATGTGTTTGTAGCTCTCGGTGTGTAATGAGACATTTTTGCTGTTGCTGATAATTCTGTAGATTCCATTGTACCCAGACATATGGTGTCAGTTGTTTGAAGGCTTTAGAAACCCTCGGATTGGCTGTGATGTAGAAATGCAATAATCCCCATAGAAAACTTCGGACTTCTCGAACCAGAGTTTAAAACCCGCATGCTCACTTGCAGACTGGGGAGTTTTAAAAACAAACGGGCCCTCGTAGATAATTTAACATTAATGGCCCGAGTCAACAAGAAGTGCGAAACATTCAGCCCCCAGGAAGAGCGATACAAAGCCTGAACTGTGCTTCCACAGGGTATGAGCCAGATGGAAATATGTATAACCAGCGTTTTATCAGTATTCAGTGTGTATTAAATTAGTGTTATTAAAGGACAACTTTTGAATACTTTAATAAGGAAGAATGATGATCTGCCTTCTCTCTGTAGTCCTAATCCAAAGCCAGCAGCAGCCAATCGAAAGACCCCATCGATTTTGATGGGTTTTCTGTCGAGCCTTATGTCTGCAAGCTGGATGAAAGGCAGCTGCAGGGAATTGGAGGGCCCTGGTTTAGCAGATGCTCCTGGCTTCCCCTAAACCCACGCAAGCCACCGCAGGTCCTTCAGAGCACGTGTGTCTGGAGTAAAATCATGACTCCATCGCAGTCAGTAGGAATTTTATCATGGACTATGAGTGGATTTCAAATTTTACCCCTGGTGTGAGTAGGCCCGTTGTTTATTTTATTTGCTGTTCTGGATATTAAATATCCCTGACGAGGGTGTTCTGCTTGCATTGTCTCTGTGGGCCTGTTACCTGATTTGGGGCATAAATACATACTTTCTATGCTCAGAACCTTGGTTCAAAACATTTATTATTGTAGCTGCCTAATAAACCAAATATTGGTCAAAGGCCAAACCTTAAGTGAATAAGGACCATTTCCCCTTGCAATATCACGTCCTTAAACAGTGTTTCACCAAGGCTAAGTTGGGCTGCAATACAATTTGTTAAACACGACCGACTACAGACAGTGTTTGAACAGAGTAGCAGTAACATTTCCTGCATCCTTCTAATACATTTACTTTCATGCGCGGTGGTAAAGTTTATCCTTTTTTAGGGAAAACAAGTACATTAGTGGGATCTTCCATACAATTTAATGAACCACTGGGCCTCGACTTATTTTTATTTGTTACTTATATAGCTCTTGTGTTTAGGGCAGCAGTGCTCTGAAGTCCAGGTTGTAACGAGGGCCCATTGTTCTGGATGCGATACAAACACAGAGTTAATCAACTGAACAATGTGTAACGATTTGTAACTTCAATTTCTGTTGTATGTTGCAGGAACACCAGAATGGGTGCAGCCCAGCATGGTATGACCAGCTAGAAATTATTCCCATCTTTATCCTTCTCTTAGAAGGCTATTTAAAACTCTTGGATGAGCATTGGCCAGCTGCTGTCCAACAAACAGAAGTCAAATATGCATCATGGGAGGAAAAATTAGCCTGGCTATACAGCCTACAAGTAGGTGCACAAAGAAGAGTAAGTAAAATGGGAAAGAAAAAAGGTTTTAGTCCTTAGCTTCTCTTGAATTGCTTACAGCTAGATGGATCTTTTATTTTATGCCAAGGATAATCTATCTTTGGTGACGAATAGACACTTTTTCCTTGTAACACCTTTCCACTTGCTGTCCCTCCTAGCATTAATGCCAGGGGAATTTCAAGATGAGATGTTTGCAAGCTTTTTGTTTTCTATGTGCTGCTGGACCAGCACTAAGGGGAGTTACTTGTGCTGGAGGATTGACCTCCATTCATGTCTGTGTATTTTCTCCCCTCATGACTTTGTGGAAGATGTCCAAATGAGCAAGCTCCATCCAGAGTTTCCCAAAAACACAAATTGAGAATTCTCCCTCCTTTGAAGTTGGGGTGGAGCAAGCAGAACTGAACCTTTCAGTCTCTTTTCTGAAGAAATCTTCTCTCTCTCTCAGCTAAAGTTCAAAAGATTATTAGGAGTATCCAGGTAAAGCACTTAGAGAAGCAAAAAATAGTTTATTCAAGGGGAATTTTTTACTCAAATTTATTTTTACTCTCTAAGGATTGTTTTTTAGATGACCAAACCCAAAAATTCCACTGGAATTACCTAGGTGAGACAAATAGAATTCCATGATCCACTCAGACACAGACATCAAAGATTCATTGCAAGGTGCAATTCCCCCTCTCCTTGTTCTTTGGATCGTCAGAAAAGCCAGGTGTATCCTCACCTCGAGTTGCCATTACTGCAGTCGCTTGTGTTTGAGTGAATATTGCTGCTATCTGGAAGGCAAGAAAATGGCATATTTGTAAATGGGGAGTTGCCTCTCTAGAGCCCAAAACAACCTCGTTTGGGTGTATACTCTATTCTTTCCCTCCCATATGTAGACAAGAGACCGTAGCTGATATCAGAGGAGTTGCACATGATGGGCTTTATTCTGTGAATAGGAAATATTGGGATTCAGAGTGCTAGTTACTTTTTGCATGCAAATGTCCTGTTTCTCTAACATAAAGGGCTGTATAAGTTGCAGATAAGTGTTTTGTGAATCAAGCCCTAAATCCTCTCTTTATTTTAACTGGAGACTTTAGCCAGTGGATAAGCACCATCAGACATTATTCAAACATTTTACGGCTTGCAAAGGAATTATTCTTTTTTTCAAAAAAAGAACACTTTAAATAAGAGAAAACAAACAATTTTGTTGGAAGTGGCCTGGTTATGGATATCTTCTTTCCACCCCAGTGGCTTGATGTGACTGTTAAACGGCATTTGGCTGTTTTATAACTGGTGCAATTATTTTGTCAAAGGTTGTGGGGTTTTTTCCTCCTTTAAAAAAAAGTTAGTTTACAGTTTATTAACTTAGATTACTGCTAATAGCTCCCATGGGTCTTTCTACTGAAACAAGGACCAGGATAACTGATTTCTTAAGACCAATCTGGAAGACTTTAAAACGCATTAATAGCTATCACTGAAACAGCAGGAGGAAGAATAGTCTGTCATTTGTTTTTTTTTTTTTTTTCTTTTTTTTCCTGTTCTCTGCATAAACTTTTCCCCCAACTTTATCTATTTATCTATTATCCTGTCTCTCTCTTTCTCTCCCTTTTTTTCTTTTTCCTTCTTTTTACAGCTATTAACAGGCTAAGATTTCAGTGAGTGCAAATAATCAGCAATGACTCTTTTTGACTGTTCAGGGAGCACATTAGCACATAAATAGGAAACAAAGACTGGTTCTAAGATGGTTCAGGGAAAAAGTAAAATGGTACTTTAAAGTATGGACATCTGAAGTCGAAACACCCCATTTTCAAAAAGGTCTAGAACCACTGCAGAATATCATTCCTGCTTAAGATTTTTTTTTTTTTAATTTTTCTTTTTTTCCTGCATAAATACTCCTAAAATCAAAACACACAGGTTAAACATTTAGGCATGCAAGTGTGTGGCTTACATGTCTTTGAAGAAGGCAATTGTTTATTACATGGGTCTATCAGCAGGAAAGGTATTTCCTTTCTTCCACTGCTTTGGCATTGCTCCTCCAGTCATACTGTTCCTTCCTATTCCCTACCTTTCTGGTCAAAAGAGGAATGTGTGGACGAAGGCTGAGCACAAGTGCTTATTCAGTGTGTCTGAACTAGTGCCTGGGAAATCTGCTGAAGAGTATGACAGAAAACTTTTTCTTACTTTTATTCCTTTGTTGAGGTTGCTACAGTGAATAACGGAGGAAATTTGATTTGCTGTGGAAGGACTGTAAGCATTTAAAACAGCTGGGCTGTTTGTTATCCAGGTACTAACATTGGAGTACTCAGTGCTGAACATCATGAGGAAGCAATAACATGAGTCCGTATTTGCAGGAATAAGAGTGTAGATATAAACAGGGAAATTATACTATTATGAGTGTTCTCATCTTTTCTATCACTTGAAGTTGTGGTTTTAGGCAGTCTGGAGCATCAGCCATCCCACTGAGATGCTGGATGAAATTTCATTTCTTCCTCCATTTCTTTCCTGAGTAATGGGAATCATGCACTGGTTACATGTACTGATTTTCATGGTTTTGGTGCACTGCTGATCTGAGAAGGATCCTTTAGGGTGCTACATGCTGTACAAATCAAAGTAATTAATAGTTATCATTTCCTCAAAGATTTTATAATTAAAACACTCATTTCTATTATCTGGAATAAAGAGAAATTGGGGTGGGGATGGGAAGAAGTGATGCTCCTGTGCTACTGTGTCTAACGGGAAGATGCAGATAACTCAGAAATAGTGGCTTTGAGACCTGAAAAGATCAAGCAAGTCCAGCTTAGATGTTTCAGTATTGTTTTCACTGCTTTCCAGGGGGGATGTGATCAGATACAGCATTGCACACATGTATGAAGTGAACTGAAACAGAGTTACTAAACCCCTCTGCCCCTGCCCTTCAAAATCAGAAACCAATATTTGTCGTAGCAACATACTTTGACTTGTCCATCATATCATTAACCAGAGTGGAGCACATGAAGAAAAGATCTAACCTGCCTACAGCAGAGGTGTCTATATTTATAAAACAAGAAACAAAGAGAGAGCATGGAGCTACTTCTGAAGGAGCATTTCTGAAAATGTTGCTTGGGAAACAGACCAAATTATGCAGAGTTCAGTTATTGGCATCATCTGGTGCTACAAATCAGCATAACTCCTTCAAAGTTGGTTTTGCCATATTTACAGAATGGTGCTGTGGTCTGTATTTTGCTTAGCTAAAAAGGTTTGCAGACATATATTTTCATTAAAAGTTGCTTCCAGGAGTTTATTTCCAACCTGTTCATTGATTCAGTATAAAATGTCTTGGTTTTAGTCCTGAAAGGGGGTCACGCCATTGTCCTCTCTCTTCAGTACTTTATGGTTTTATTCTTTATTGATTCACAAATGTATATTGAAAAAAACGAATGTTACCAGATAGGTAAGTTACGGCACAATCCTATTTTCCTGGAATGAGTTTTACATATAGTTCTGTAGTGTGCCAAAAAAAAAGGTCCATTTTGATGAGAAAATCAAAATACTAAAAGAAAATGACCAATGGACTTATTGGGAAAATATACATGTGATTTTCTACTACCAGTTCTTTTTGACATTCAGCTGTTGATGTTCAAGCACTCCTGTAGTAAAAGTGACTACAGTGTATGACAGATAGTATGGTAATGAAATGGCATACTTTTCTGTTACACTGAAATTTCAATAAGGGTGGAATTTTGCCTCAAAAAGAGGGCAGTGATCTTCTCACAAACACTGTCCTTTGTCCCGAGGCACACAAAATCCCCAAATCCCTAAAATATTTTATCTAAAGATAAGATAATTTTGCACCAGCCCAGGCATGAAAAAGAAAAGTATATCAGATGCAGCTGGAAAAGTCCTGTTGCTCAGGGAGAAGGTAAATTAAAGGTTTCTATCTTATCTGTATTTCAATTACAATTTTATTTTTGGTCCCTGGCAGTGCAGACAGTTGAAGTCTTGGGAAGTGGAAACACTCACAGGTGTATGAAAAAGGAATCTTTAATGGTGGAGATGTATATATTTGATCTATGTTGCTTTTCATGTGGGGTATACATGACATTTAAATAAAAATGTGGACTCTTATGGAGGGCCCCATCTGTTTGAGTTCGCTTGAAGATTGCCTTTTTTTGCCTTCTTTTTTCTTAGTGATAATGACCTAGTTTAAGAGTCTGCAGCTCTGCCTGGCTCATTCTATGGGTCAGTCCTAACGAAACCAGTTGAGCGAGGACCAAAACAGTTAATCATAAAGGGGATGATTTGGCTTCCACTGGCACCCATGGTGCGTATTTGTATCCAGTTTTCTGGGAACAGGACAACAAAGTCTTGAGATAAATACCTTTTACCTCTTGGGCAGCTTGGTCTGTGGGTAAAGTCTAAAGAAGACTTCCACATCCTTTGTTGGGCTGTTCAATGATGATGTAAGTCTAGTTCTTGCCCAGGGTGTTGCCATTTCATCAGGCGCCTTTGTGGTTGGCACTGTATTTTTGCTAACTGCCTTTACCAAAGACATCCAAGAGCGAGCAAGTTCTCATCTCACGTATAATACCAATCTCCATTGGTCTCAACAGTGCAAAATGGGTCAGCTGTAAACAGAGAACCTCATAGGTATAGTCTGGAGCTGATTTATCAATATATTCTAGTGGCTTAGAAGGTAACAACCATAAACCTGGTTTCGTGGGACAGGATATGCAAGTGAATCTTGTTCTTCAAAATGATCCTGTTCCAACAGGAGGATGACAAAATATCCTTCCTTTACTTACATTTCTATCACGAATGCCACAGATGGGCAGCTTTTTGTGGCTTTATTATTATCTGGAGACTCTAGGAGGGACTGGTGGTGGGAGAAGCAACGTCTCCAAGGAGCTAACCCCACACAAGCACTGGAGTTGAGTTCCCTCAGCTGAACAAGAGTCCAAAAGCCCAAAATGGTGCTGCCTTGGAAAAGCAGGGAAGTCCTTCATATCAATACAGACAAAAGAGAGGTGAATGAAATGGACCTCACCTTTGTGGATCCAGAAAGGCTAGGAAAGACTGTTAAAATCCCTTAGTAGATTTGGGGTAAATATGAATCTGAACTGGTTTGTGATAGCTAAGACTAATATCTATTTGGAGCTTTACTGCAGACAATTCTGGTCTTTTCTGTTTTCTCCCAGATAAGAAATGCTCTGAAAATAATCCTGCTGACTGAGATTTCAGTACCTTCTGATTTTAGCTACACCAATGCTATTTTAAAGTAGAGGGTTAACATCACTGTAAAACTAGTGAGAGAAAGAGACTAGAGAAGGTGAGAGAAGGTGAGATAAAAAAGCTAGAGAAATGCAGAAAATTACAATAGTGAAAAAATGTCAAAACCCAAAATATTTTCAAGTCTCATAATTATTCATTTGCTTTAAAAATTAGGCATGAACAGACCCAGACCTTCTGAAATAGTGAGTAAATCTCTTAATGTCTGGGTAGACACACACACACACACATACACACACACATTTATACTGTCTACTTATACAAATACAGAATATTTGTATAATTTTGCCTATGTGTATCAATATAGAGTCCATACATATGCAAGGTTTATTTGCTATCTTCTTGTTTGGGAAAGGAAGGCAGAGAAGAATTCTCTGTCTTCTACCATTCCTCGTGGCAATATTTTCTTGTGTCTGTCTCCGATTCACACACAAATATTTGCTAAGGCATTTTCCAATCAACCCAAGATTTGAACAATTCCATGACTCGTTGCATCCTATATTTCATTATCTCCAGAAAAATGTGTATTTTCTCACTGGTATCGTGGAAACACATCAGGGTTTTCATGCGACACAGTTAAAATTCACAGTGCATTCTCAGAAAGTGTACCAGGCAAACATTTTAGGGTCTGGTGGTGTCCTATGGAGAAAGACCTGCAGAAATCACCAGGATAGAATGATGAATGGATTCTGGATTATATTGCAGTTGAAAAGTAGCAGAAAGCTATCTAATAGATCTTCTACTGTTTAGTGAACAGGACTCACATTAGGTAATGGCAGCAGAAAACATTAAAGACAATTGTATATGATGTAGTATTCGGTCAGATTCATTCACAGTGTATAGTCATTTAAAAATGGCATTTTGCTGTTCTTTGTTCTGTAGCAGTGTCTAATATTTCTAAACATTTTTAGGCTCTGTGACACCTTAATGGTATACAATAACAGTATGCCTCCCTCTTAGAAAAATGGATACTCTCATTTTTCTAAACATTGTGCCTTTACCTTTAACCATTTCCATTTAAATGCAAATTTCAATCATGTCCACCTCTCCGTATTCCAACAGAAACCCAGGGAAAAGACTATACCTTAAATCCTCATTTCTCCATAAAGGGAGCTGTTTCCTTCAGGTGTGTCACTCCATGTTATCTATCTTCCTTCTCATTTTACACGTCATCATTGTGGCAACTTTACCTTGCAGAATTCACAAATAAAAACCAGTCTTCTTTTTGGTTGAAAACTCTGCTGTTTTTATGTACTAAAAGAAAACAGGCGTTTATAGTTATCTTTATTTGCTGTTAAATTTGTCTGACATAACCTACTGACATGGAAATTTCCCATTCACAAGTCTTTGAATTATTACTAGCATTTACAATTGTTTATACACTCGAAAGTTTATAATTTCCTAAAGAACTGCAGGCAAATTAAGTGAATATGTATCATAGGCATGCATTAATCTTGTAATTATTGTTCCAGTTTAAAGGAAATAATTGAATTTCAGGGTTAAGGATAAAACGTGATGCTATGAAACATATGTGATACTGGTGTCGGTTTCCTGAATGTCTGTTCTTCGTATGCAGCTTAGCAACACATTTGAGCAATTCATTAAGGTGTCTCTGCTTAGTGAGTCTTCGGAGAGAAAGTTACATTTGAATCTGGCGTGTAAAAAACACTCAGAAAACAGCCAACCAAAACAAAACATCTCCCTCCTCTCTCGCCCCTCACAAAAAAAAAAAAAAAAAAAAAAAATCCCACACCCTTTATCTGTTGTTAGTCCCTCTTGATTTACTTTTGACAAGAGAGGGCACTGTGATAACATTCTAAAGAGTGGACATATTTGTATACACTTGCCTCTGAGACAGAAAGGAAGCCAGGGATTAACCCCTGAACCAATTACTTTACAATATAGCAACTACTTCAACACAAAGGCAGGGGGGGGGGAGAGACAATTTAACTAATTAGTGCAAGTCACAATGTTCTTTATGGGAATTACTCAGTTGGAAGAAAAATTGTTGAGTGGGCTCATAGGCAAGAGGATGTCTACTTTAGAGTGTATTTATTAATTCTCACTTTGAGTCAGCTTTTACCAGCTGAGAAATTTAGCTGAAGATACTCAACGGCTGCAGTTCTTCCAGAGAATTAATTATACATATTGGAAATGCTGCATAGGTATATTGTTTCATCAAAATTTATTATTAACCCTTTATTAAATGCAGCCATGTGCATTTCTAACTCTCCAGCATATTTCTGGTGTTGGGGGGGTCTAAGCCCACTTTATATTGGTCACATTTATCTTGTGCCTGTCATTTTAAAATTAAGGGTTAAATGGTGTAGCTGTGATATACAACTTGCCTTGCAAATAACTTGTTTTCCATATTAACTGGATGAAAATGACTTTAAACACAATTTTTAGTGTAGGTAATAAGCTGGGGGCTCTTCAGTTCTGAGATGGCCGGGGTTAGAAGGAAGGAGGCAGTAAAACTTCGAGCACCTGCACTTTGAAAATCAGATTCTTTTTAAGTGGCACAAGTTGGGTACCTGCAGCTGCTTGTTATTTTCAGAAAATCTTGCCTATGTGTGGTTTACGAATGTTAAACTATATTGTTGGTAGGGGCAGGACATTTCTCTCCTATCTTGCTGCCATGTGTCTAGTGCATTCTTTGTAAGATATTATTGTTGATAAGAATAAATGTCTTCTGAAGGAAAGCAAAAGTTAGAGGATGTTATTTGCATTTCTAATTTTAATGTCTTGTGGACCCTTAATTCCTTTTTTTCTTTTCAAGCTACAACAACTACTGCAAGTATTCAGACACATGGGTGTTTTCATAAATATTGTAGTTTAGGACTGTATGTGAAATATGTGCCTAAACCACAAAAACATGTTTGTGTTGCACTGTACTTTCAGATAACAGAGGGCAGACTGTTACCATGAGCAGAGATGATAGATTTGGTATTCATTTAATTCTGAAGGCCTTTGGGCCTTTGACTTTAGTTGTTCTAGATTGACACCAACAACTTGTAAGTGATGCTTGGGAATGATTGTGCTCTGTTAAAGAAATTTTACTTACACTTGTGGCTTGTAATACAGGGCTGGGGAAAAATCCTTGTTTGGTCACTTTGTGACAGGTTGGGGAGTTCTGTGATGACCTTGGTTTTATTATTTGTTCATGCAACCTGGACACCAGAGGTCTTTAAAACAGGGGAAGAGCTTATTTTCTTTTCATAACAAAAACTCTGAGGTTATTTCCCTTAAATGTTAGCTCTTTCTCCAAACTGGGAATCCTCCTCCTCTCGTAGGAAAGTTGGGGGAAAATGAAAAAGAAAGAAATACTCTGAAAGCTTCAACTTTCTGACTCTTTGTTGGAATAAACAGGACTACATTTTTTTTCCTACTTAATAATTATGTTTGTTTCTTTCTAATTCATGTAGGCTGGAGCAGATGACTACATGATGCTACTTGATTAGCAGAGATTGCTATCTCCCATAGAACCGAGAAAACCTGAGTTGAGTCTATTTCTCCCTTGCATTTTGTTCTTCAGCTTCTGAGCTCGAAGGATATATTAGCTAATGGGGAGTTCCCTGCTCTCTATCTTGATCCAGAAACAGACAGATAAAATTAACAGACATTGCTTGAAGATTAGCTATCATTAAGTCTAGCTTTGACACATGTGGCTAATTGAAGGAATATCAGGTACAACAGGAAATGAAGAATAATGGGTAATACTTACTTAGAACTAAGACTTGTTTCACCTTAAATCCAATAGGAGTGTGATAGTGCTTAGATAAACTTAAGGGAGTTAAGATCATACAGACTCTTCACGCACCGATTACTGTTGAAAAGTGTATATCCCAGATGGTAATTCTTTGACAAATATATTTTTTTTAAGTAAGTGACAACTGACAGACCTCGTTGTTAATGAAATTCTAAACCTTTTCTTTAGCCGGCTGCAAAAACTTGTTTCTTGGATATTTTTGTTTATTTTTGCATTTTGCCTTCCCTTGACTTACTTGAAAGGTAGGCAACTTCAGATACGAATCTGAGTGTTTCAATAGTTTGTGTTTCCACATGGGCCACTGTAAACACAGGATGGAATCATGGAGAGCTGAATTATTGCAAACTGAAACAGAAAAAGAAAAGGATTACAGATACAGACTCTGCTTATGTCTCATCTGTGTTTTCATCTCTCCAACAGTCATTACACAGGTGTGCATGACAGCCAGACCTACGTTACCAAAGTGCAGGGCACACACATTGGCTTCCAGGATCTTGTGAGGATTACACAAAACAAAAGGGATTTATAGCATTACTATAAAATCCAAAGATGTATCATTCAATCTGGAAATTGGTCTGATATTTTCTATTTGCACAACTTTCAGGAAAGTGTATTTAAGTGAAAAACCCCATGGTCTAAAAAAGATTCTAATCGAGAACAAGCGGAGAGAGGAACCTTCAGAAAACACCTAATTTGAAATACGGCGCAGAAAACTCATCAGGATTAATTGCTGGCTTTTATGAAATAAGCCCATTTACTTCAGGCAAGTGCATAGGGATTCATTCTTTTTTTCTGCTTACCCCTATGGTATGATAATGATGCATGCAGCAGTGTGTGTCTGTATGTGTGTAGGTGTGAGTATATGGGGTGAATGGATTTAAGCAAGCAGTCTCTCTATTACATATTCATACGAGAGCATGTACATTGTTCTAGCACCCTAAAAAACCCCAAACCAAACAGAAAAAAAACCAACAAAAAACCTGTGCGTACCCTAGGCTTTAAAGTCACCTGAACTGTGGTATGATGTTGATTGGCAGGCTGAATTTTATAATGAATAATGTTTAAGAGGCACTGGTTTTCTTCCGTAAACAATACATAACATTTTTGATCCACATGTAAGGAGGCAAGTATGTAAACTAGTCATCTAGAACCTAATCATTTTTGTATGGTTATTCCTTGCTTCATATTTTCAATCATCATTGTCTAAAAATGTGCCCGAGTTAGTAGTTACCCATGAACAGGCGATAATGTTGATAAGCTCTGGTTTGCTGCTTGTTCTGATGGATAAAAGCAGGCAAACCTGTAACATGGGTGAAAGGTGAGCAGCCAGGTCAGCAGCTATTGAAATTATCATAATCGCTCCTCAGTCAGTGGGGTTCTGTGCGTTTATTCCAACGGAGCCGTTGCACCAGTTAGGCTTCGTTTCCCACAGTACAATATGTCACAGACAAGAGGCTATCACAGCTTTTTATGATGTCTCGTACATCTTAGAACAGAATATGACTTTTCAAAAAATTAACCTGTTTTAAGATCATAAATTGTGCCAACCACTCATCTGCATGGGGGAATCACATCTGAAAATTAAATCCTGAAGTGTGATCCATCTGTTTTCGCTGTCAGCCTCAGCCCCAGGAACTCCTAAGCAGTTGTTGTTGTTGCTGCTCTTTAATAGGGTAGGACAGTAATGCACAGCCCTCCAGATGTGTCCTGATCTTGTCTTGAGATTCACACACTTGACCTCAGGTTGACGTTGAAAACCCATCTGAGGCCAAACAGAAGTACAGTGCCCTTCATAAAGAGGAGAAAGAACTTCTAAAGCTGAAGCGCCGGAAAGCGTTCAGTAACCAGTGGATGGCTCCGGTATAAACTTTAGTAGCCTAGCGAGAGTTGAGGGGGAACAGAGGGAGCTTTTTTGACTTCTAATGTAGCACAGTGCTTGTTCTTGTCTCCTGAAGTCTAGTTATTGAGTGCTGAATGATGTGACAAGGAGGCCTGTGTAGCATTATATCAGAAATATAAAGATAGATCATTTTCTTTCCCCAAAAGATTGGTAATTATTAACTCAATAAAAAGCAGGGCTTTTTACCATCACCTATGGGTAGGAGTGAGAAGCAGATAATCCACTGTCAGAACATTTCTAATTTTAACTAGTGTGGGTATTTCTCAGATAAGTGAAGAAAGGTAGTGAAACTGTGCATTGATACAACTCAGACAATGAGCCTCTGGACCTACTGTAAGTGCTGATAATACAGACCCAATGCCATTCAACGTCTAAGTCATTTCAAACAACCATATTTAATGAGATTTGAGTCTACACTGCCCTGAGCAGAACATTAATACAGCACGAGGCACTGAACTACTCTCACGTCCCATTCACATATACAAAGCAATGCGAGGGTGGCTCCATATGACAAGTTGGCACTATGATTCCATTTCTATTCCTTAGGTGCCACGCTGAGAGGCAACCAGCTTTACCTTTTGGAAACCGGAAGGTTTGATTTCATACTGGCTGGAGTGGACCTCTAGGGATAGTTCTGTAAGTCACCCAAGTAAAGCTGATTTTTATTGGAAATGTGCACAGAACAAATATTTCACGTTGGAATATTTCTGATAACTGCAACTTTAAGAAGAAAGTTGACATGAAGGGCTGCCTTCATCATTAGAGAACTGCATGGTACAAGCTGCCCTGCCTTAATCACAGCTGTCATGAGAAAAGGAAATAGATTTTTAGGGTCCAGATAGGATTTCTCCTTGGAAATGTCAGGAGTGATTGATGTAAGACACAAGTAAAAAGCTACTCACTAAACGTGTGTTGTCTACACTTTTGAATCCTGCCCCCCCACCCGATATGGTGTTGTCATGATTTTAACAAGTCACAGGAAGAGTTAAGCTGTGCTTTCTGAATAAATTAGTACAGTCACAATATGACACTTCCCTGACCTTTGCAAAAGGTGGGGAGTGTAACGGTAAGACATACAGTGCTGTTAAACAATGTTTTTTTTTTTAACCACTCTGACAAAAGGTGCAAGCTCTTTAAAACAGTTTCCTAATGCGCTTCAGCAAGAGAGCTAACTGACTGTCATAAGATGACATGCGTAACACAGAGATCTTGCTACACATTTTGATGCAAAGGAACACCCTGTTAGTTGAAAATCATTGCTAACTGGATTCAGATGTTAGAGATGAAGTACATGGAGCACTGTACATTTGGTAAAGCTTAAAGATGCTTTAAAAAAAAGATCATAAATCTTTAGCTGTGGCCTTTTATCAGCTCTTAATTTGTCATGGTATTTTAATTACTTTCAGTGTAAAAATTTTAATCCATATGTTAGGGGAGACGATGCTTATTTCTTGCTCATCCTCTTGAAATACAGTTTTTAAAAGTTAGCAGGCCTGTGTGCACATGGATGTTTTAAGAGCTTGCAATGGGCCATTTCAGCGTTCTCTTAGCTCTGTGTTATGCACGCATTCAGAAAGTTGTACCCATGCTGACTTTGGAAGTTAAAAATTCAAACCTTAAAAGTGACATAAATTTGTTTGGGTAGCTCCAGTTCAGATGGGACCTTATTTTCAGAGGGCTTGTTTTCAGCATTGCTGTAAGAAGTTGCATTTTTGTTGTTTCAAGAGAAGTATGCATAAAGATAAGTATACAATTTGTGGCTTCTGAAAATAAAGAGAAAACGTAATCTCTTATGTGGTGAGAGTCTGCTTTCCTTCATTTTTAAATTTTTTTTTTATTTTTTTGTGTTTGTTGCCCTTTTAATCACCTTATTTTCAGGACTTACATGTGTGACTGCCGAGACATACACAAAATATGATCAAATTGGTACATGAAGCTAAGGGAAGCAATAAGGTATTCTCAGTACTGCGTGACTGCAGTTAAGTCATTTTGAAATCAATAATCCCCTCGCAATTCACTGTGCCACTTGACTGGACATACAGATGCAGATGCCCTTGTAAATGAGTTTACATCGCACTGTGCTTGTAGCCACATAATCTTTCTTCCCTTCTCAAGTCTGTCCCATTTTTCCTTGCTTCCGTTATGCATAGGAAACTCAAATTAAGATTGCATGTAAAGTTGACTAGCTATTCCAAGTTATTTATTGGAAATGAAACTGTATAAGCATACAATATATGGTTTGCTTAAAATTGATTTACCTAACTCTTTCCATAGTCCCAGGCAAATACAATTCCTATACAGCAGAGAATTGGATTGAGGGGGAAAAGAAATAGAAGAAAAAGAAAGTATAAATAGACAATTTGCAGCTATTTTATGGGGAACCTCAATCTGGTAATAAAGAGTGTAATTCATCAAATAGAAAACATAGACACAAGGCACTAAATTTAACATTGTCGTTAGTTACATTAAGTAAAGGTTTTAGGATGAAGCCCATGTATATTTTTAACGTGATGTCAACATTATTTGGACAACAAGCTTAGGCTGAAGTATGAGTGGTGGGTAATCTCTGGGGAATACCTTGGGTGTTTTTTGTTATCACCTTGTGTTGGTCCAGCCATGCCCTTCCCTCCCGCTGCACTGTCTGCCTGTCTCTACCCCACCTGCCCGGGTGGTGACATCAGGGCACTCTATATTAGACAGAGAGAAATCTGTAGTGACTTAGCATCAACAGTCCCAGAGTCACAGGCTGTAAGGGAAGAAGGTCTACAGAGAACCTGAGCTTCAGCTGTGCCGCGGCGGCACGGTCCTGAGCTACATTCACCCTATTGCCTCTGTAGTGGAAGTGTGAAGCATGAGCTATAAAGAACAGCATGGTTTAGCAAGCTTCCTAAACTGATCTCTAAGGCTATGATTTCACCACCATCTTCATCATGTGTATTATAACACCACTGTAACACTTGGACAAACCAGACAGGACCTGGCCTGGCCCAGAAGTCTCTATGACTGATTTTGGCTATCATAAGCCACAGGGCTGAGGTTCTTCCTTTTTATAAGGAATGGCAGCTAAAGCAGAGGGACGGCAGGATGGTAGGGTTATCTCCCGGACCTCGGGTTCTTGCATTGAAGTCTGAGACATTTCCTTTTGCTAAGAGCTCTTAGGAAATGGCATACAGGATCAGGCAAGTGAAACAATCTTTTTCAACAGCTGGTGCAGGCTGCTTTAGAGGAGAAAGCACAACAGGGCTGCTGAGGAATAATCAATCCCAATCAAATGTCTTCCTTAGTCTCAATACATATTAGTTTCACTTGTGATTCATTCCTTGCTTTTCACATATTGATTTTATGTATATATATACATATGTATGTATGCATGTATGTATGTAAAATACATACGCACATGCCCCTGTGGAATAATATCTCTTGGTGTTTTGTTCACCCTGATAAAGTCCAGCCTTTTGAATCCTGCCCAGCCCCTGGGCCACAGTGACCTTGTGGTAACCAATTCCTCAGGCAAAGAGTATGCTGTGTTCACAACCTATCATTTTTGCTGAATGATCCCCTGGTTCTTTATCAATGTTAAGAATTATATCCTTACCGTAAGACTGGGACAATATCCATATGATACTCACGGAAACCAAGCTGTAGAGAGGACAGATAACCAGCACAGATGGAAAGAAGAGTAGATAGATAGGAAAAATGGCTATGGCTCATCATAGTTGCTAACCCGCTGTAAGCAGGATAAAACTTATTAAACAAGCTTCCCTTGGGCCCATCTATGCCAAAAGTGCAGAAGCTTGGAGTTTCCATATTTACTTTAGGTAGCACAAGATAACTGCTCCGTTTCAAGGATGTGGAAAAAACAGACTACAGAAGGGCTGTGCGGCACCCTGTACATTTGCTCCTGTGAATGAACCAAAACATGGCAGTGAGCATTCTCAGGCAAAGATGCATTTATTTTATTGTTAGATACTATTTTCCATTTTCTGTAGAAACAATAGGTTCTTATTACTCTAAGTTGGCATGACATAGTGTGAAAAATCAGATGCTGCTTCATGCAGACTGAGAAAGTCACACACGTTTTCACTCTGTCTAAATCTTTCATAAAAGCTCCAGTCTGGAGAGGAATCTACCAAACATCTTGTTTTCTTTTGCATTAAAACATGCTTCTTTCATTATTTATTTGACAAAAGACAAAGAGAAGGAGATCTACTGTCTACATTAATAAGCCACATTTTTCTCAACCTGCGGAGATTTACCTGTTCACTTCATAGTCTATCATTAAATTCCCCACTTTTGAGTTGGGATATCTTCATGTGGTTTATAAAAAATATCCCTAGTCATCACCTCAAATCCTATTATCCAGTCCTAAGGCTTGAACAATTTTTTTTTTTTCCTGCCACACACTGATAAAAAAACTACTGTCACTGCTGTAACTTGTTCTAGATAGCTGTTATGACCAATCTAACATTTACGTTACGTCTGGTTGCATGGACATTGTCGGGTCTGGCACAGTGCAAGAAATCCTACATTCCATGGAAAATTTGAAAGAAAGAACACAGAAGAACCAGAAATGCTGCACTCCAATAAGAAAAAACTGGAGCAGACCTAGGGAGAAAAATCCAATTTCATGCCTGTATTTCAACATTCTGGAATTTGCTTCTTCCTCTCTCATCCATTTGCCCAAAAGTGTGCCAAAATTCTTTTTCCTACATGAATGTGCACATGCATCCTTCTCTCTTCCTCTGGTTTTCTTCCCCTCCATCTGCTTTTCTCTTTTTCTCTCCCTAATCAGAATTAACAAGAGAGACCTCAAAAAGTTTCTAGCCAAAAAATTTTCGAATTACTCTGTTTCAATGAAATTACTTTGCTCTGACAAAACAGTGTTTTTTTGGATGAAAGTGATTTCTGTTAACATGTTCCTATCAACTTCAGTAAAAAATATAATCATGAGAAACTCAAAGTGAAGCAGAAAGTTCAAATTATATCATCATCAGTGTCCTCTTAGAGAAAACCTATCCTAGCTGTCTCATACCTGAAACTTTCAGCTAGTGTTTTTGTGCTGAAATACTACAAAGCAATGATTATTTTTTTTAAACTTCATTTATTTGTTTCTGCTGACCTACTAAAGATGTACATGATAAGGCTTTATTTTACTCTTCAGAGAGTTTAAAAGCTATGTATATATCTCCGCTGGTGCATATGTGTCTGTATGTACGACTGAAATGAGCAGATTTGCTTGACTTTATGAACTAGATGCCAGACCACATCTGAAGAACTGCTGAGCTTGCAAAGTGCAGTACCACACTCCTCCTTCCATTCTCTCTCACTCTCTCTCTTAGTGCTGATAGCTCTGGCCCTTCAATATTTTTAACCATTTAATGGTTAGAAGTTCAGAGAACAAAACGGATTTTCTTTATGTGGAAGCAATGTGTGCTCCGTGACTGGGGTTTCCTTACTGGACCCCAAAGCAGAGCTACGTGCCTTTCTTCACTGAGTAAGCTACATTATGCGGTCAACATTTCAGAAATGTTCAGATTGAGACTCAGGTCTGCAAAAGTTCTCGGCATCGGGAAATAGAGACCTTTGGAAAATATGGTTACAGACAGAGCCAGAACAGAAGATTTTGGATGCTTAGCATGCTTGAGAAAACTTATCCTGTTATAAGTGCTTAGAGTTCCTGCAAACTATGACCTTAACAGTATGTGTTGAGAAATTTGAATGATGACCCTACATTACTCTTTGCCTACACCTCAGACACATTTCTGCTGTCACTGGTGTAGCTATCAGTTAGTGTTAGGATTTAGTTATCATGATTAAAATTAGGATGCTCTTATTTTGGAGGTATTTCTCCTGATATCTCACATAAGTAGTAAAAGTCTTGATTTTTCCAGATTTGCACAGTCCTTGTCAGTCCATCTCTGTCCTACTGGTCCAAGACAGCATCCTGATTTTCTGAGCGTGTCATCTGGCAACACTGGTTGATGTCTTTGCGTGAATCTGAGGGAAGAATGTGCTTGTTCAAAGAAAGACTTTGGCTCTGTCAGAAGCAGGCTGTGTGCTAAAGATTTGTTACTCTATAACAAAGGGGGGGCACCGATTTGCAGACACAGCTCACACTGATGTCAACGAAAGCCGCACATAGAGTTCAAGTGTGCAATGAGGCCCTTCGCCTCTAATTCATCTCAGGGTTTGCCTTATTTTAATGTACAACTTTGAGCTGACTGAGATTGAGATGGATTTTTAAAGATGTTGGCTGCAGATCCACGCTGACGAGAGGTGAGAAAATTCTTGCAGTTCCACGGACAAGTCGAAAACCTGCCTGAGCAAACTGCCAGTTCAACTGTTCGTAAAGCGGCCACAGACCAGGGAATTGCTGCGCACAACTGAGTGTCAAATACTCGCCTGGCGTGTTTTGGCATCATTTCATTTGCTTCAGCGGAGGCATGCTGATTTTCATCAGCTAAAGATCTGGTTTTAAAGTGCACATAACTATTTTGAAGCCCAGTCCTCAAAGTTCACAGGTTTGGGGTTTGTTTTTTTCTGTTTTCTCTGAGGTAATTGTTTAATTTCACTAGGGTGTTCCTATATTGTTTTTCTTTTTCTTGACAAATATAGACATGATGAAAATTGTAGGGCTGGGGCAAAGAACGCTATGCTAAAGTGTAATTTCAGAAGAAAAACACCACAATTCTGCACTGGGCAGTACAAACAAAGTTTTGTTAAAATAGCTACTTTACATACTAAAAAAAGGATGATCCTTTCTGCCTTTAAATGTGTTCTTTACACTCTTTTTTTTTCTGCTTATACTCAATGCATTGCAGACTGTTAAACAGCGGTCACAGAGTTGTATTGCTGTTAATCAAATAAGGAAAACTGGAAATGTCCTCAAGGCAGCACACGGCAGGGAGAGGGGAAAAAAAGATAAGTCAAAGTGCAACCAGCTCTCCAGGTCTTTAGAGACCAGAGTAGAACTTACCGTGAGTCAAAAATAATGCAAGTGAGTGTATGCCTCTACAACAGCCCCCTAGATAGGCAGGGATAAGCAGGTTGTGCAGTAGAGGACACTACCTCCTTGGCCAAAGATGCTGAGGCACTGTAGGTAGAAAGCTAGCAATTTCTTGCTATATTTGGTTATTGTTGTTTTGGTCATCCTGGAGCAAAATGGAAAAAGTGCAGGAATCCTGGTCTCATACAACTCTTTGAGGAATTTCTGAAGTTGAAGTTTCCTACAAAACTCCATTTTCACCAGATACTGGTAGTCGTGAGCTGGTAATGTTAGCAGAGATGACGAGGTCTGAACAGACACTTGTCCATCTTCTCACATTCAGAGAAGATTCTTCCATGACAGCTCTGAACTGTTCAGTGTGGGCACCACGCAGCTGGCAGGGCTACACCACCAAACTTCAGGGCTGGAGATGGCACAGCCTTTTCACCACAGTGCTCTGTGCACATTCGTTAAGTGCTCAGCTGAGCCTTATTCCATGGGAGACTGTTGTCATCTCCTTCCTGTGAGCTACTCCTAGGGTTCCCCTCAGCTTGGCTTTCTAAAATATGCAATATACCTTTAAAAAAAGATTTAGGTGTGTGTCTTGTAGGGTCTGGAAAGCTGGAATATTCTCCGCTGTCACTCCAGCACTGCTCACAAACACTGCGTTCTCACTCAGGATCGTTAAAGGCCAGAGCGGTCACCATAATTGAAAACAGTATCAGTTAAGCATTCAGGCTGAGCTGAGGGTCTGTTTTCCATGTTAATCACTGCTAAATTAGTTGTGTTGTTACTGAGCGGGGAATTAAGAGTAGGGTTTTCAAAGTCTCTGGTCAGTTCCCAGTCACTGTCCTGCACTGTTATTTTGGTTATGCAATTAAACAGTCTCCATGAGAACATTTAAGAAGAAACCAGAGCATGTGTTTCCACAAAGCATTTCACATCCATTCTTTTTTTATAGAAGGCTGAAGAAAAAATTAATTTTGGTAGAATGTTAGATCAGTGTTTCAAATTGTACTATGACATGGAGCATGAGATAATTTGTGTGGCCAGTATGTCCACCTACATTAAAATGGAGCTTGTTTAAGCTGTACAGTGGAGCCTGAAATAAGCACCCATTGGCTTCGCAACTCCCAGTTTGTATACTTGCAGGATGAATTCTGTTGTAAGCAATTCCATTCCATCTTTAATTTTCCCTGGCGGTTGCAAATGGGAGGATCATTCACCTTCTTGACATAAACTGTTATGTTTTTGTACGTTTTTCAATAGCTGCCATATTAACAGAAATGGATGTATTCTAGCAGGAGGTAGAATTATTCAGCCACATATGTATGTTCCTTTTGCTCATATGTTATATTCCATTCTAATTTTAAATGATTGTCATTAATTTACTAACAAATTATTTTTCTTATTTCAGACTGAGAGCAGAGATACCATTTTATAAGCACTGAAACCAGCCAGGCATCCTGAATATTCCTTTGACATATTTTTGTGTATTTCTAAGTTGCTTTATCAGTCATTAAAGCTCAGCTTGCAGTACTTAACAGTCTTGGCCTTGATCCTATAAGCATGCATATGCCTTGCTTTATGCATATAAGCACTCCCATTGAAATCAATATTCATCCACATTACATTAAGTACACGCATAAGTGTTTGCAGGATTCAGGCTGCCATTTTTTTATATTTTTTTTTTATGTATTCATACTATTTTCTTCCTGGTGTCTATTGTTGTCTTTTGAGTAAATGATTCATAGACTGAATAGGGCTCTTCAGATCTCATTCCTCACTGAATAATACAATTCCTCATGTAGTGCCAGGACCCACTCAAGGCTTTTCAGTTGTGGAGGCAACATTCACTTCCACTTTTCCAAGGCTTCCCCCAAGCGCAAAATTGAATTTTGTAATAATGACATAGAATATTCAAGGAGCGCAGGCAGGGAGGTGTTGAGGACTGAGGGAGGCCAGTAAGGGCGAGGTGGATGAGTAACCAGAATGGCCAGGGAAGGTTTTGGAGAGCAGTGTCTGTAGGAGTGGTCTGTGAGGTCTCAGTAGAGCTCGGCATTGTGGAAGGAGCCAGTGAGTAGCCATGCAGATTTTGGGGCGGAGGGAGTGAGTCCTGCTGTTCTTGGTGGCTGTATATCTTATCTGATCCTAAGCTGGCTGTGTGTCATCTATTTGCGAAATGTTAAAAAAGGCTTCAGGGAGGCTTCTTCCTGGACATATGCAATCGATTGTTCTCACAGCTCTCCATTCTGCTTTTCTGAGGGAAAGGATGGATTATTGAGAGACTGAATCTTGGAAACTTTCAATACAAGTGATCTCTTTTAAATATTAGACCCTTCCAGAACAAATCTCTTCCTATTAATATTTCGTACTCAGATCGTGATGGATAACTTAAAAGTTGGATGGAATAGAGGACTTTATGACTTTTACTATATTTTGTTTGTCAGGCTATTTAATCTGTTATTTTTCAAGGGCTTTGATTTTTTAAGAAATGCTTTTATGTAAACTCATAACAATTATGAATATTCTTCATTTTGCAAAAAAAGATTTTTTTAAAAGATCAGTTTTGTTTTCTGCCATTTGTACTGAATGTTTATGTTTCCATCTACCACAATGAAAAAGGGACCAGCCATTTTTACTACTGTTTACAGTCAATTTCTCTCTTACATTTTCATGTACCAACACTGGAATCTTTGGCTTATAATTATGGTAAGACAGTTTTGTCCCTTATTTAACTTTTTGTAGCGGCACTTAAAAGTAAAATACTGCAACATTTTTTGTTTGTGGTGTTAAAATTATGTTTATAAAACTGAAATACTATAGTTTACTTTTACTTGAAAATGTTTCTGTAAATCTGAAGAGTTATGACATTTTATGGTTGTTCAGCAACTTAGGACTTGGCTCATCATTCATTATTTTTCCACTTTTTTTATACTGTGGGAATCTTTAGTTAAAAAGTAAGTTTGAATTTGGTTCTCCAGTTTATTAAGTACATGAGTACGGATATTCATCAATTATGCTCTACCTCATCTGTACACATCTCAGTACCTCTGAATTTTAAAACTGAAAAACTGTGCCTGAAAAGCATGTGCTTTTTCCACCTGTGCCAGATTTTCTAAAAGAAAGAAATTGCATCTCCCTAAAAACTTTTTTTCTCTTAAATCCTAGGCCTGTGTGGCTACAACAAGGCTACTATCTTAGACATTAAGGCATTGATCATACCTGACAGATTTTTCCCTTCTATAATAAGCAACATTTCTCGTAATAAGACATAAAAATAGGACATGAATTAACATGACACACCACAGAATATCAGTGAGAACAAACTCAGATTTAAATTTCCAAGCCTTTAGGGGCTATGTTAATTTTTTGCACCATTAAGTAGTTTCCAGTTTTAATCCCCATTTGTTGTAAGGCAAAACCACAACAGAAGAATACAATGCATTACAGCCCACACTGGCGGACGGGTTCCAGCAGTACAGCCATGCTCTCCTCCTCCAGAGGGCAGTGGATATTGCAGGCGCTTCTCCATCCCCTGAATTACTGCCACCAACATCTGGCCTTTCCAGAGATTCCCAACAATGGGGTGGTGGGGGCGGGGAATTTCTGCTGGTTGAAAGTGGAATTTGGCTTCAATTAAAAAAAAAAGGGGGAGAGAGAGAGGGACACATTGGGTTTATGAGTTATACACTCTTTAATTTACAGGCTTGTATAATACTTAAGACCACTAAATGCTTGGAGTTTGCTCTAGCTCCAGTACTCTCTCTTTTCCACTCTCATGTAACCACCAATACTATTTTAGTTCAAGTGCAAATGTATAGTGTCGGGGGTTTTTTCAATTTTCCTTGGGGGGGTGAAAGACAAGGGGGAGTATGGTGGGAAAGTATTGATTTCTCCTGTGCAGTGGCCTCCGAATGCATTATAAACTTTTATTGCCTTGGAAAGTGTTATAGAATCAAATTGATTTGCATTTGCAAAAGATTGATAGATGGGAACTTCTAAGGGGAAGCTGTGATGGTCAGAGAATTCCATATGGTCTCAAGCAGCCTTCTCCCTGGTCTCAAGAAACCTGTTTTTGAGAGTAAATAACTGAATGAAAACAGATTTCTTGGAAAACTGTTGTAATTTAATGCATGTAAACAAAAGCTTTTATAATAGCCTCAGTCACACTGGGATTTCTGAAAGAATTACTTCAAACAAATATCAGTTTTTAATTGAGAGGCACCCAAGAGGGTGGTGATGGTGCGGTCTTTTTTTCTTTTCCTTTATTTTTTACATTTTTCTTTCCCTGTTCCCCCCTGAAGTGGAAAATATTGCAACGTTCACAGTGTTTTTATTTAAAATTCTGATCAGATTTCTAGTACTAAGACTTCCTAGGGTGTATCACAGAATCACACAAAAGTTGAGGTTGGAAAGGAGCTCTGCAGATCATCTAGTCCAGCCCCTGTTCTGAGCAGGGTCAACCAGAACAGGTTTCCCAGGGCTGCATCCAGTTAGGTTTTGAATATCTCTGAGGATGGAGAATTCCCAGCGTTCCTCAAAAACCTGTTTCCACATTCAACCATCCTCCCAGGAAGAAAGTTTTTTCTTATGATTAAACAGAATTTCCTATATTTCAGTTTGTGCCCATTGCCTTTTGCCCTTTCACCGGGCACCACTGAGAAGAGTCTGTCTCTGTCTTTACTCCCCTCCCTAAATCATGTCTTTATACACATGGATAAGATTGCCCCCAAGCCTTTTCTTCTGAGGCTAAGCAGTCCTATCTCTCAGCCTTTCTTCATATGAAGGAAGGATACTCCAGAACTTTAATTAACTTTTCATGCCTTCAATGAACTTGTTCCAGTATATCGATGTCCTTCTTCCACTAGGGAATCCAGAACTGCACCCAGCACTCCAGATGTCTCACCTGGGCTGAACACAAGTGTCCTCTGTCAATCTGATAGCAACACTCATCCTAATGCAGCCCAGGAGGCTGCATTAGTAAATGCTGAACAGTTCTGGCCCCAGTACTGAGCCCTGGGGCACACCACTAATGACTGGCCTCCAGCTGGACTTTGAGCTGCTTATCAAGCAGCTTCAAGTCCAGCAATTCAAACAGTTTTCAGTCAACCTCACTGTCCACTTATCTAGCTGATACTTCATTGGTTTGTACATGAGAATATTATGGGAGTCTTCGAAGTCAAGATAAATAATGTCCTCATCCATTGAGCTAGTCACTGAATCATAGAAGCTCATGCACGATTTTGCCTTTGTAAATGCATGCTGACTTCTTATTATCACCTCCTTAATGTCCTTAATGTGTTTTTCTTCTCCTTAACATGTTTGGAAATGGCTTCCAGAATTTTTTGTGTTGTAAGACAGGTGCAGCTGATTGATAGGCCAGTAGTTCCTCAGTTTTTCCTGCTTGCCTTTCTCCAAGAAAGGAGTGACATTTATTTTCTTCCAGTTCTCTGGAACCTTTCCTCATCACCCTGATCTTTCAAAGGTAATGTTGAGCAGCCTCACGATGACATCTGCCAGCTCCCTCAGCACTTGTGGTTGCATATTGTCAAATCCCACAGGGTTGTGTATGTCCAATTTGTTTAAACATTGCCTAATCTGATCCTCCTCTACATCTTCCTTCTGGGTCACCCGTTCCTGCTTCCACCTCTTGTATGCTTCCTTTTTATGTATGAGTTTTTTTCTGATGCTTCCTGTTCACCCACCTCCCTGTCACCTCCTGTATATAGGGATGGACCATTCCTGAACTTGGAGGAGGTGATACCTGAAAACCAACCAGCTGTCCTTGACCTCTTTTCTCTCTAGGACCGCAACTCATAGGATTCTTCAAAGTAGGTCCCTGAGCAGGCTAAACTCTGATCTCCTGAAGCTCAAGGCTGTGATCCTGGTTTTCCTTGTTTTCTTCTCTCAGGATCCAGAAGTCCACCATCTCATGGCTATTGCAGCCTCCAGCCTTAACAACCCCATCTATTTTTTATAAAAAACCCAAACAAATTCAAACCAAAAAAAAAAGAAAAAAAACCCTCTCAGGAAATCTCTGAATTAAATACATGTAGGTGATGCAGACTAGAACATATAGACTAAGAAGCTAAACCACTGGCTTTTTATAAGGGAGGCATTTTTTTAAAAAAAAAACCAACAACTTAAGCTTCTTGTTTTGTATTTCAGCAACACATGATACGATACTGCCCATTCTCTGCTCAAATTTCCAAATACTGCCTGAGTTAATAATAATGATATAACGATAACACTGGTTATTCTGTTTGATATAGTGACTGGGACAACATGGGGGTATGATGATGACAGCTTTCTTTGTTTGCTCTTTATGACTCAGATATTTGGAGAAAGTAAACCCGAGAAAACTAGTTCACACTCCATGTTCCCAGTACTCCTTCCCATCATAATTCTCTGAAAAATTCCAGAACTTTTAAAATAGTTTCAAAGCCAGAGGTCTAAAATTGAACCAATATCTATATAAAAGTGCAAACTTAGCAAATGACTATAATTATAACATAATAATTGTATAATAACACCAAGAGTAACATAGTGAGATGGAAATGAAGTGTTTACACAGGCCACCAAACTCCTCTGTTTTGGAAGTGAATATTCCTCTATTAGCTATGTGAGAGCGGAATTGCCTTTATGGGAAGTAGTAAATTCTGATATCATCAAGATAACTGGGAATAAAGTTTGTCCAGTGTATGCTAGATAAAGAGCCTCAACAAATCTTTATTTACATAAATATTTGCCTATGTCTTCCCTGGTTTGAGTGCTTAGTGAAGACAAAGATTTTGGAGGGCATGGATAGGTGCTGGATCACACTTAAGAGGAATTTCATACTCTCCAGCCTGACTCAACAGATCGATGAGAGCTCTCAACCAGTGCTGACCTCACCATGCAAGAGTCACACACTCAGGGGCTATTTGCCCTTTATTTATGTATCCTGAAGAGAAGCGCGTACTACTGAGCAAAAGCCTGATCTTTGGAAGAAATAAGATTAAGGGGAGAGAAACAAATGCCATAATCCCCTCCTGCCTACTCAAACTTGTCTCCATGTCACTCCAAGAAATGAGGGACGCATTTTAGAAAAAATGTCTATGTTACTAGAGAAAAATGGGTGTGTCTGGTGTTTCATGTTGTGAAGTGCTCCTAGTTTTCCTGAAGCAGTTTTCAGCAGAGGACATGTGTGTATTAAAATGAACGACAACTTTTTGAAAGCTTCAGATTTTGATGTTTTTAACTGAGAAAACAAAACCTCATTTTTTTTAAAGGTCTTGATCAAAACATATTGTGGTTTGATTTTGTGATGACAAGCTAAAATCTTCTAAAGGGGGGAAAATAATTTTCCAGGAAGTTCTTATTGAGGTATTGATAAGCATGAGGGTGCTGCATGAGTTGATAGAACTGCTGAGTAGTCAATGAGATACTCTGCATCTAAATAACAGATACATAGTTCTGATATGACACTAAAAGTAGATTTAAAAATACACAAATCAAAACTGTGGTGTATGTATGTATGGGAATGAAGTGATGATTTGATCTCCCTAAAACCTATGCATCACAGCAAAACAAAATAACTTGAAAACAAAGCAGAAATCATTTACGTTTTCATTTTATTCAGTTTTTAACTCTTTAAAGTAACAAACTCGGAACTTAAAGGTGAAGAATTTTTCTTACAACAGAGTAAAAGGTTAAGGAATTCAGTACCCTGTAAGCTTGTTCCTGTGAAAAAATATTTGAAAGCAGCAAATGATAAAACATGAAAGCTTTTCTTCTCTTCATCTCCCTCCACCTTTTTAACCACTTTCAGATTGTGGGATTTTCAGCTCTCACTACGAGTGAGGCCCAGGTGACACCACTATTCTTGATTACCAAACCGTGAAAAGTCCTTTGTCCAGGTATTGGTCTGTGGTTTGTTACTGGTTAAGGAAATGACAAAATGAATACTGCCATTATCTTAACTTCAGTTGTGGGTAACATTGATAAGGGTAAGATTTCAACACACGGTGGCAAGAGGCTTATTTGTAAGTCCTTCATTCTAGAATAATTTTTGCATTGTGTACATCATCAATAGATTTCTGTGTGATAGACCAGCCAAGATTATATGCATTGGACAGGATCCATTTAATTATTTAAATTAGCATTTAAATGGGCCTGAAATAGGGTAGAGTCCTTGGCCTCCAGGCCAGCATAGATGGCCTTCTTCACTACTGGAATGCAGCCCTGTAGCCAGACAGTGAGAGTACATGTCCTTGTATCTAGGTTGACCTTTATGAACAAAGTTATCAATTTTCCCCTCCCCAGCACATACCCTTCAAAAGTCCTTCAAAGTCTTCAGACAGGGGTAATTTGGTAGGAATGCTCTCAGTTCAAGCTCTCTGCACACTTCCCTTATGAAGCTATGTAAACATTCATGAGGTTGCGAAAGCTTAAGGAAGAAGGAGCATGACTCCACTGCTGGAAGGTGGGAACACATGCCTAGGACAGAGGCAGACCTTCTGCCAGGCTAACATCTTCTACAGAAACCAGCCCAGAGACTGCAGCTCAAAATAAAACATAGCAAAGGCATTATGTACGAGTCAAAACCGGAACCTTTCTTGAGCAATGTGGACTTCAGAGGTTAGGAGACAGATAGGTTTGACAACAGAGACAAGGATGCTTACAAAAGTTAGCCACTACTAAATTTAAAGCCCATGATATCACCATCTTGATCACTATGCAGATAGTGAAAATTAAATAGAAATAGGTGAATACTGGGATGCGTACACTGTTTGGAAGCAAAGATTGTTCGGGCATATTGTTTGACAGCTGGAAGAGAGTAATACAATTTTGGCCTTCAAAAGAGAAAGAATTCATTTGATATTTAAAGGAGACAAAGTCCTAATGAAAGGGACTTTGTTTGGATCTTCTGTGCATGGCAACAAGAGTGACTCAGGTTACAGGAAAGACAAAAAAACTTAAAGGAAAAAATAGTCTGATTTAGGCTTAGATTCATAGATTGAAAATAGATTAAGTGGTTGGCCCTTTAGAGTGATGAGCTTTGTTAACCCCTCTTGGGTTATGGAAAACAGAAATAGTCTCTGCATATCTCCCTAATTTAGCCATAAGGGACAATGGGAAATCCCGCAGCTATTGCCAGAAAAGGAAAAAAAAAAGCCCAAAGAAGAATTCATTGTTTAAGACAGTCAGTAATTCTATAATAGGAAGCCACCACGAACTGAAGCTGAAGCTGAATACAGGGCAAAAATATCGTAGTGATTGAGATGAATTTTCCTGAGCACCTAGTGTGAACCTGCAATGCCAGCTGCAGCATGAACTGGTAGTATTACTGTGTCTTAGGTTTACCAGGAACTGCCAGGATGGATCAAGATAATTTCCTTGGTCCCTTTACATTGCAAACTTCTCGCTGGATCCCCTGTGAGGATAACATTGAATCGTGTGGTTGACTTGGCTGCCCAGTTGTTGAGAACACTGTCTCTTGATTTGCTGTCCTCCTGAAGAGGTTTTTATACTCTCTGTTGGAGAGTAATGCTCCGCAGAAATCTGACGTAGGATCCAAATATTAAACTCTTACTTGCCGTCTAATGACAGCATAGTATTTATCTGCTATATAAATCTATATATAGCCTTTATGGATCATTGACATCCCAATATGTACTGTTGGTTGCTTTTAGTTTCCAAAGATTTTATTCTTGTGGCTTAGGAATGCACAATCTCATTGCCAGTTCAAGTGGAAAATGTAACTTGAGTAACATGTTTCTTGCTTACTTTAATACAGGGATACTTGGATCTCAGTAGCATCACGAGCAGTGCAGTAAAATCCTCATTATAATACTGAAAATGTTTGAATTTTCAGTCAGAAATAATCAGGAAAATAATCCCATGGCTATTATTTAATCATAACTGAAAGCACATGAGTAAAATGACTTTATGGCTTTGTTATAGCATACAGTTAATAAACCCCTTTTATTTGGTGATGTTTTGTTGTGCTGTCATACACAGCCTTATCCTAGATGCAATGAACTTTCTTGTTTGAAAATGTATATGACCTTGTGATCTGCAAAATGATGAGAGGATAAGTTTGCCTGCTCATCTTGAAATATCTTTTTCTTTTTAACAATTGTGTTTATTAGATACTTGCTAAATGGCTGACTAATAATTTTATGATCTTAGCATATAGTTCCTTTCTAGAGGCCTATTTGGACAAACTGGAAACTGTCTCATAACTGAGGACAATCTCTGACAGCTCTTTTAAACCAGATATAGCATGTACACATGTGTTTGCAGACTTGCCTGTAGGTCTGGATGAGAAAGCATTTTTGAGATACTATCACCTCAAGGTAAATTAAAATATTCTCCTCACCTAATTATACCCATTAACAGTTAGGCAGCTGATCTAATTTAGTCCTGTTAGGTTTCTTCAAATGGCTATTTATCCCACTTGCATTAGAGACATAACAAAAGGCAGAGATGTCATATTCTCTGGAGGTGTCTATCTCTAAACCAGGTTAGATATTTTACCTGCAGATAGTCAGAGTGAGTTGTACATCTGATATTTCTGGGACTGTCCTGGGAGAAGTGAATGCTGAATACCACAACTACACCACAAAGACATGCAAGCAAACAAAACCACTTTCTCTGTAATTTGAACTGCATTAGTTGTCAGAAACAGTGAACTCCCACCTGCAAGAAATAAATGGCTGGCAAAGTGGGGAAGTATTTGCTCTGACACAGTAGGTTCTGCAATACGTGGTTGCATATATTGATGTGTTCCAACTCTGCTTTCCTCTTTCCACAATGAGATTTTGCTAACTCCCTCTTGGCTGCCAAGAAACCAGCAGTGCTTGAAGAAATTATTTTTTAAATAGTAACAACTTTTTCCTCACAGGCCATCTAAGGACATCACTTTGTTCGTATACTTGTATTGGTGGGGGTCTCAAACCTTCTGTATAATCATCACTTCATTAAGACTTCTGGCACCCAGGCATGGCTTAATCTCTGTGTCATAGATGGTAGGAATAGGGATTCTTGCACAGGAACAAAGTGTGAGTGAGTCTGGAGTCAAATATGTGTGTCCTGACTTCCACAGTCATGCTGGATCCCCAGCCACAGTGGGGGCTTAATCACAAGGGGCCATTGGGCTGCATTGCCATCCTAATCAAGAAACCAAGCAGAGGAGCCTGAGGACTCTGAGGAAGAGAAGCTGAATTGGCTTAGAGCTGAAATATAATGAGCAGGCATAGACTCTGTAATTCTTTTAGCTGAAAACCTCACTGTCTTAGTGAATCAGACTGGTGTATTAGGTTCTATTAAAACTAATTGTCTACAAGATTCGTAGAGTAACATAATATTATTTTAACATTTTTGGCTCTAAGACTGTCCTTATACCTTTAAATATAAAGATTATTTCTTGGAAAAGTGATTAGAATATTAAAACTCTATAAAAGTAGGCATTAGCTGATGATCCTGTCATTATGTTGAGTACCCATGGATTCACCTCAGCACACCTAGTGATTTCACAAAGGCTATTATCTCATGGCTACATCCCCTTCTTCTGAGCTTATTACTTTAAATAAAAAATGTTAATGGTTTCTGAGAAACTCATGATGAGAAATGGAGGATTTCTTACACAAAGAAGCATGCCTTCCAAATTTCAAAGCTTGCATTAAACTTTCCAGCAAATGCCTGAAATTCTCAGTTGGCTAATAATATTGCAAGGTGAGTTCAGCCTTCTTTTATACTGAGGTGCCATTTGGATATACTTTATTATTATTTATTAAATTACACAGCACCACATGTTATGCATAGCAATTACTTCAGGATGTGCATTATGCTTTCACATACAGGGAGAATGGGATGAAATTATAAAGTCTGAATCATAAACAAGGTCAGACTGGATGATCTAAAAGCTCCTTCTGGCCTTAAAATCTGAGGTCACATATTGATCTCAGAATAGATACATGGGTATAGGAAGTGATGGACATTTTAAAATCTGAAGAGCAGGCAGAATGACATGCAAATATTTGGTTGTATTCCACGTATGACCCTGTGCTGGGGTAGTGAAGAGAGCTAAATGCTTTTTAGTGATTCGGAAGGCACAAGCAAAGCAAGAGGCCATAGTAGAGAGTGGCAGGTGTTTAGATGGAGTTTAGACCTTTGCAATAGGACCTCAGTCTGTGCAGACTGTTACTACTCATAGCAAAGGCTTTGAGTGCCAGTGCAAAACAGTTTTCCGCAGTAATCTGCCTCTTTTCAACCAGACATGCTCCAAGAACCTCCTCTCTTGCTCTTTAATCCCTCAGGTCAGTGGAAGTTGGGATACCTTACCCTTTTGACTTGCATCTTTCTTCTCTGTTTCCAAACCCTTTCAGGGCTACAGAATTAGTCTCTTCTGGGCTCTTTACACACAGTACAAGCTACAGGGAACCTGTAAGAAGATGAGGAAGTATGTTTTGCTTAATGAAAAGCAATGCCAAGCATTATCACAATCTAGAACCATCACAACAGTTGGAAACTAGAGGTGACTTAAAGAGAGGGCATGAGTGCTAATGACATGGTCAGCTAGTCCAGGGAATAACCAGCCTTGAAGGAACCATACACAAGGTACCAGGCAGCCAATTAAAAGATTTTGAGAGGAGAAGGAGTAATCAGACTGTAACTTTTGCTGGAAGGCAGTGAAAAGAAGATAAACTGGTGGAAATGAGGAGACCACACTGTTGACAGCATGGCCAATCCTGTGTATTTTGTGCTTCTTAGTCGCAAAACAAACAGACAAAAAAAAGCCAAACCAAACCAAAACAACCCACCTGGACATATGGAGAAGAAATGTCAATGCAAACTTTACTGCTACAGAGAAATGCACCATAAAAAATTAGGTGTCTAGGTGAGCTCATGGGTGCTGAGTTATTATTATTTACTAGGGCTAATAAAGGAGGGACAGAAGGCAGAGGTATTACATTTTGCAGGTGATAAGCCTATGCAGGCGAGCAAGTATATCAGCCAGGGAGGTAGAGGAGAACTGGCACGCACTGTGCACGAAGAATGATGCTGGCAAAAGCCTAACTGAGTGAAAGCCAGAGTGGTTCAAAGTGCCGGATTTCTGTTGCTGCAAATAAAAAGTCTGCAAAAAATATCATTAGAGAACTTCAGGGAACTTGTTGATAAGATTTCCTGCTAGAATATTGAAAGATGGTTATGTTTCACTGAAGAAAAAAGAAATTAATAGCATTCATTATACACAAGGAAAAAACACCTTAACATTAAGAAATGTTTCGCATGCCTGAGCAATGGTTCTTGTTTTCATACTTCTGAGAAGTTGTCTTTCTCTGAAAAAGGAGGCGAGCTGAGTATAACATCTCTTCCTGAGAAATGAAGCCCTTTTCCAACTGACCTCTGTACAAAACTTGTGTGTATCAATTTCTCTCCATTTGCCTTGCCAACATCATCCTGGATATATGAGAAATATGGACTATGCTGACTAATCTTTTGGCAAGTCTCCTCAAATAGAGAAATCAATAAATTAATAAAATGGAGGGGGAAAAAAAAGAGAGGAAATTTGTCTTAAGCAAACATCTATCTCGGCAGCATTTAATAAAACACTAAGATTTTTAGCTCAGTAAGTGAATGATCCCTGCACTTGAGTGTGACCTCGCCTCCTGCATGTGTGGGCAGAGTAACACTGCTCTCCATTTCAACACAGATCTCCTACTCTCAGGATACAATCATAGCACCATAACCTGCAGTTTATGGACATTCAAGACATGGCTTTGGTGATGCAACGACTGCAAAGTCCAGCGCCTCTCTATAGGTTCCTCGTCTGTGTCCCTTTTGTCCTTCTCTGGTCTTATTTCCCCTCTTTGCATTCAGAGATCTTGTAACACCTTCTCTTTGACCATGCAGTTTGGGACTTCTGCATGTCTCCCCATACATAGACTACTCACAAATCAGGAATTGAAATGCAGTTTTCCACTGTTTATGATGAGGTGATCTCATGATATGGAAAGAACGAGGGTGTCTTAGTCAGTTGGGACAACAGTCTGAAAGCAGAGCAGGTACTTTCACCAGAAAAGATTGGCACTACAGTGCCAGTGTAACACAAAAGAGATGGACTGGGAATACTGTTTCATCTATTTGTCTCACTTTTTTCTGAGTTGTCGAGTCCTACTGGTACAAAAGTGTAGCCAGTCAGGACAAGGACTAGAGGGTTAGGATGTGATAAGATATTTGATCTCTCCTTCACTTCTGAAAAAATGAAGTAGCTGGACAGCAGCACATGCCAGAGTCGCTTTGGATTCATTAGTAAAGATGTTTTGACATATAGTTTGTGATCATTACCCACTATAAGCACATTAAAGGCATATCAGCATGGTATAACACTGTACCCTAAAGCAATACTCTAGGCATCTATTCACAGAGCTCTAGTGTTGAGTTTTCTGGTTAAAATCTGGATTCTGGAGGGAGTTAGACTGTGAAGCAATAGACTTGCAATCCCTGCAGCCTTCACTGCAGTATTTTGGAATGACAGTCTAAAGAGCTGAGGATACAATGGGAAGAAAGTGTTAGGTCCACTCAATAAATTCAGTCCCTTCTTGGAAAGGTATGACTTGCACTGATTTCTGTTCAAGGAAGTTTTAACCAAGGGCACACCTAAGAAACTAACAAAGGTGAAGTGATAGATACTGGTTAAACACTGATCAGGCATAAGGGGAGTGCAGAAAATCTTTTCACCCAAGGGCCCATTGCTCGCATGCTGTGAAGTGTTAACCTGGATCCAGAAACATAGTAAATAAATCACAGCTGCGGTAGACATAGGAGCACTATTTGTGCACCCTTTTCCTTCAAGCCAGGACAGAACTATTTTTTGTCATCCTGGTCTGAATGTGGGGTGTCAAGACTGAGTCCTGTGCAAACAACCTTGCATTCACATTCCGGTAGAGACAACAGAACGCTCTGAAAGGTTTCCTGGTGCAGTCTTTTCAATTTCTGTCTCCATCAAATACTTTTTAAAGCAGTACCAATAAAGTCTGTACCACTGAGTTGGCAAGAATACATGCAAACATGCTGTCCTTAAACAGTAAGCGTTGCCACAAGACTTTATCACACATTTATGTAAGTCTATAAGTTTCTGCTCTGAAGGAGAGGCTGATGTAGGGTTAGAAGAGGGCAGAGAGGGCTGGTTACCAGTGAGAAACTGTGTCATGGCTGAGCTGCTATTTCAAAGATATTCAGATGTCCCTGTAGAGGGTTAACTTTGCAACTTCTTAAATTGCTCAGTCCATCCATTAACACACATTTTTGTGTACAGATAACATGTCAATAGCTGAAACTCCTGCTGTACCCAGACCCAGAAATAGAGTCTGGCAAATCTGTAGGCACTGCAGTAGACTGCTCAAAACATTCTCTGCTTGGGTGAGGTGAGGGAAGACATTGCACTTCAGTCAGAAATGTAGACCAGTTCTGTAAATTCAAACTCTCCACTTAAGTTCCTGCTGGGACTTCACAGAGTAGTTGCTTTCTTTCATGCTAGATTTATTTGAATGACCTTATTATGGAAAATGGGATTTTATATCTCAATGCCCATTACCCTATTTTTTTTATTTGTTACAATGAAAACATTTCATTAAAGCCCTTATTGAATAGCTAAGTGTGAATCTTGGGAGTGAATAAAAGTCATTTATTGAATCAGCCTGCGCTGGAACTAAACAAGCATGTAGAGCTGCAGAACTATAAAATGCTCAGTGCACTTGCAGTTTCACAGCAAAATGCTACAAGACACAGCTCAAGTTCGCTTCTAAAATAAATAAACAAAGGAAGGGCCCAAGTTGTTCCATTTAAGGACAACACAATTTCAGGGCCAGCCTTTGTCCCTTTCTTGGGGAAAAATACTACCTCCTAGATGGAGGGAAGTGAAGACACCGCTACATCCCCTTTGTGACTGTAAGTTGCCATCCTCACTCTGCCAGTTGTGCTTGCAAGGCTGAAGGGAGTGGGCCTTTCGACTCCTGGACCTTGTTTGTCCTTGAGAGGAGGTATAGAGGCATCAGGATCTTTTTCCCCCAAAAGAGGGGATGGAGCCACTGTGGATTGTGCTGTCTGTACTGCAGAAGCTCAAAGCATAATCTCCCTCTGCCCCCCCAATTAATTAGATTATTAAAATCATTCTGAAGCTTTAACTTAAACCATAATTTAGCTCTTTCCTCTTTCTAAATTATTTAAAGCCAAAATGCAGATGTGGGAACTTCAAATGTACTTAAAGACCAGGGATTTTCATTTGGGGTCCTTATTCGTGTACACTGTGGTTGTGTTTCAGCAGCTAAAGAGAGGGGAACAGATTCTGCTCCCTGCTACCCCACTGTAAAACCAGAGAAACTCCTCTGATTTCAGTGGCATTTATTCTTGAATTACCCTGTCTTAGCTGACAGCAGAGTGTGGCTGACTGTGACTCCATAGATATATATACTGTTTATATGTTGAGTCTATTGTTGATTAAGTATGCACACAAATGCAACAAGCCATCAGTCAAAGAAATCACATTTGCTCTGCTGCCAGGATATAAGCTAAAATCTTGAAAAGAAAATGCATTCCTCTGATATATTGAAAGATACAATTTCAATAGAAAGCATTGCTTCACATTATTTTAATGTGATTAGTGCCTGTGAAAGGCACTGAATTAACAGATTTGAAACGGGTTTCCTCTGTGTACCAATTAAAAAACAACAGAACCCAACAGCTGGTTTCCTCTACCCCGTTCTACCAGTCTTCCTTGAGACTGATCTGGAGGTTCTCCCCTGACAAACAGATTTCCTTTGCCATTGCTGCTTGTTCTGAGCAGCACACCAATAAGAAAACAGCTTTAGTTACAATGGCTGTTCTGAGACACGAATATTGGCCCATTACATTTCTCATGATTTGGCCTGCTGGAGCAGCATTCAGGTGGTCTCAGGTTGTTTCAGGCCTGAGCTTGGGATCAAGAATTCAATCGTAGAATCATAAAACACCAGGTGGGAAGGGACCTCAAGCATTGTCTGGTCTAGACAAGGTGGCCCAACACCCTGTCCACCTAAATCTCAAAAGTATCCAATGCTGGGGAATCCCCACTTCCCTAAGGAGATTATTCCAATGGCTCATTGTTCTCATTGTGAAAAATTTTCCTTTTGTGACCAAACAAAGTCTTACCAGGAGTAACTTGTACCCATTACCCCTTGTCTTTTCCATGTGACTCCTTGTAAAAAGGGAGTCTTCATCTTCTTTGCAGCCACCCTTTAAATACTGGAACATGGAGATAAGGTCTCCCCTAAGCCTTCTTTTCTCAAGGCTGAACAAACCCAGTTCTCTCAGCCTTTCCTCATCTGGCAGGCTTCCTAGTCCTTGGATCATCTTTGTGATGCCTGCCCACATCTTTTTGTATAGTGGGGACCAAAAGTAAACACATTATTCTAGGTGTGACCTCACAAATGCTGAGTAGAGTGAGATAATGACTTCTTTAACTCTGCCGGTGATGCCCTTGTTGATGCAACCCAGCTGGCTTTCTTTGCTGCAGCAGCACACTGCTCACTCATATGGAGCTTGTAGTCCACCAGGACCCCCAGGTCCCTTTCCACAGCGCTACTCCCCAGCCGAGTAGGTACCAGCCTGTGCTGCACTTCTGGATTATGTTTTCCCAGATGCAAGACCTTACACTTGTCCTTGTTGAACTTCATAAGGTTCTTCTTAGCCCACTCTTCCATCCTATCCAGGTTTCCCTCAGGGTGGCCCTCCCTTCTGAAATATCCACTTCCCCACTCAATTTGGTGTCACCAGCAAATTTCATCAGGGGGTGGAAGTCCCACCAAGTACTGTTAAAAAAAGGTCCACTCCTTAAATACCCAGTTGCCACCTATGCATCAGAAGTCTACTTTTTACTGACAGATATAACTCTCTTATATGTCCATGTGCTTTCAGACTGTCAAAATGCTTTTAAACCAATGCTTAAAACATTTAATAAGAGACTTATCACACAGAATTTATAAACAGATGTGGTTAGGTAGATCCTATCTGCTCTGCCCAATTCTTATTACTAGATTCGCAGTCTCCTTTGCATCTTTGGCGTCTAGTAACATTTTGGTTTTAGGGTTGTTGCTGTAAAGCTTAACCGAAAATATTCGTAATAAAAAAAAGTGAGATGAATAGTCAAATATCTTTCCAGCTCTCAGCATCCCAGTAATCCATATTTTGCTGAGAACAGTTGAATACATTGCATTTAGCCATACATTAATAATGACAATGATGTAGCACTTAGATGTAGAACTGATTTAATATGTGTTTCTTGGTTATTCACAAATGTCTTGATTTTCCATCATTTTGAACACTCATACAAGGTACTTGCAATTCATACTTAACTGAATCTTTAAGCCCGTGAAAACCTAGTCCTTTGTGGGGTGGGCGCAAATGTCAGCATGTTCCTATATAAAATATTGGTGAAAAAAAAGGGCAAATATTTCAGATATTCTCATAAAGATTTGTCTCTCATCTTTTTTGTACCTTGATTGCTACCTTGATTTTATTAGTTATTTTTTCTGTTCTTCTTAGTGACGTGTAATATTTACGAATAACTGCATTGACTCGGTAGAACTCTTCAGGGAATGAGCTATCACATGCCATTTTAAAAGATGATAAAATCCAGCCACACACTAAGTTTAATACTCTTACAGTCAATGGATGAACACCAGTACAGTCCTTCAGCATCCTCAGGTCTTAACGAGAATGTTTTGCATAAAGTTAAAAATATGTTGCTACTGACTGCACTAATAATGACACAAAGTATTCATTTTATAATTAATAAGAAAAGAAAAGGAAGGAAAAACTGCCTGAGATTCTCTTCCCTACCTGTGCATTCCCTGGACTGCTGGCACACAAAGGTTAACGAAACCTGGAAACGTAGTAGTAAGTGATGTCAGCAGTTAGCACATTATCATTTTCTCTCATCTATTCATCTAAAGTGCAGAGCAGATAACTTTAACTATCATCTTCAGCATAAAAAAAAATGAGAGTTCAAGGCATTGTCAAGGAGCTGTTCAGCTTTGGCTCTTAATTAAAGTAAACATAGTTAAAAACATTTCCATTAAAAGAGAAAGCTTTAACCTCTCATAGCATTCTGACCACATTCAAATGAGGGTGGAATGCATGCTAACTCATGGAGAGAGCGTGCAGTATAAAATTTTGCCAGTATAGTGGCTGCCAATAAAAAATATTGTGATTTTCATTACACCGTGCTCATTCATCACTGGAAAAATGCAAGGATGAGATCTTCCATACAAGTTCAGACATATGCCCTTGAGAGCTAAAGAATGACTTTTCAATGCAATTCCAAATGTTAATATCCCCACAGGAATGCAGATCCAACAGAGGAACCTACTGCACTATATAGCCATCATATTCACCTCAGTGAGTGAAAATCATGCATCAGTGTGGCTTGATACTGTGATTTGCTACTTTGGGGCTCTGCTGCATAATCAGCAGCATCGGCAGTTCTTTCTTAGGCTCCTGTCCTGCTGGATTTGACATGGGAAGAATCTCCTTGATTTGTTAAGATTTCTTTTTTTTATATGTATACACCACAAAACAAGCTAACACAGATCTCACAAGAATATTTTCCTGATTTGTTTTTAAAAAATTTATATTTTAAATTATAACAAGGATTAAGTGAGAGAGTGGAAAAGAGAGAGTAGAGGGGACTCGATCACCGCAGAATAATAAGCAGAAGAGTGGGCAGTAACACGTTCTCCTTACACAGCTCTAGCATGCCACATCCAAATTATTGGGCTTGGTTTTGGCAAACTGCTTACCAGACAGGTATTGGCAATTTTGGAAGGACTATTGTTTGAAGAGAGCAATAGTACTGGATAGAAAACCAGCAAAAATCATTTATGGGATGAAAGATTAGAAGAATTAAAGTTTCAAGGTCTGGCTTGAATTTAGGAGACATGGTAACATCTCATTTCAGAAAGAACTTTCTGAAAGGAGGTTATTCCAGAGAATGATACTTAGAACTTTTATAAAAGAATAAAATATAGAAAGGCAGAATCAAGAAAAAAAACAAATACCAGGGGAAAAAAAACAACCAACCAAAACAAAACAACCCCAGTTTACCTGAGACAGAATTCTTCCCCCTTGGAATAATCACCTATATGGAGAGGAAAAGACTCTGTCAAGTTATTCATTCAAAGGCAGCTGGAGTGAAGTGTTGCTGGTATATTGACTGTGAGGGGGGACAGATGCTGTGTCCCTACAGAGGTATCTTAAAGTTCTATGATAAATGTTCAGGTAGGAAAAAGGTATGAAAGAATCTGGATGCTGTTTGTATGTACTTCATTTGTTTTGCTTTCAGCAAGAAAGCGATAAAATTAATTAGCTGATGATAATGGGGAGAAAAGTGCTAAACATGAGAAAGGCGCATAGCTGATGATGTCTCTAGTGGTGCTAGGCAAGTCAGGGACAGATTTGCCAGGAAGGTTCAGGGAATCCAGCTCTCCCAAACAGGGATGCATCTCCTAACCCCCAGCAGCAGTAGGGAAGCTTTATGCTTCTGGACCAGCGTTATAGCAGCTTTCCAGTTCTTTGACCACCTGCTCCAGATAGAGAGATGCAGCTATGATGTCAAATAAGCAAAAAGTAAGTCCCTCATCTACTTAGCTACTCTGTCTCACACACATGAGGGTGTATAAGTAGGAACAAGGGACAGAGCTCCCTGTTTCCATTGAGGTTCCATCCCACTCTGCGGTGGTGCAGCCGTGCTGGATCATCCAGTTCCCAACCACCACATTCCTCTGCTGCGATACGAGTCAGAGTCTGACAGCGATCAGGGTGAAGTGCACGATGTTTTGTGACACCAACAGCAGTCTGCTTGGAATGAAGTTGAGCCCATAGCATCTATTTGCTCTGTAGCCTAATGGTCTGATCCTTCAAACATGTATGCTTGGATTAGTGGCAGACCTGACAATCACGCTGAGTCCATGGGATTATCTGCCACTGAATACCAGCACAAGTGGTTTCAGGACTGGGTCCTAAATTCCTATGTGATGGTCAATATATTTCAAACTGAATGATGCTAAACTAACACACATTTAAAGACAGACTGCAGCCTGACATTTTTTAGAAATAGACAACTAAATTGACATGGGCCTGATTCCTACTGACTCCAAACCTTCGTGTATTCTCAGTGCCCGTTCTCTGATTTTCAGAAGTGTCACTAGAAAGCAGGTCTAATAAGTAGAACAGAAGTTTGGATTTCAGGATTTCCTGCATCTTAATTTTGTGTCTCAGAGTAGTTTTCTCTGTAATCTGATTTATTCATCATAGAAATAGAACTGGACAGGATGCGAGACATTGTTTAGCTTTTAGCAGTAACTGGGACCCCAGTCACAGACCAAAATGCTATTATGTAAGGTGTGTATAATTCAGAGGAAGAAGACTGCTCTTAACCTTAAAAACAGGAAAGTTATATAGAGAATGAAGGAGGGGATGTGGCAATGCTAAGAGACTGCTGTAGATCTTCAGTAGGCCTTAGGATGCTGTATAACTTCAGCTTTTATGCTAAGGCCAAAAAGAAATGTCAAGGAAAGATGAATTAAAGGAAATGGTCATAGACAACAGACTGCAGAAAGAATTAACTTTTCACCTCTACAGCTAGAACTGACCACAGACCAAGAGCAGACTGGTTTAGGTAACCACAGGATATAAAACTCAGGCTAAAGGTTAGACCCAGTCTGCCCAAAGACAGGATGACAAATTAAGTACATCCACTTGCCATAATTAGATAACAATAAGGAGGCTTTGCTTCAGACTGACGTTCTTCTTGCTTTGAACCTGTGTTCATATTAAGGTTTCCCACCTGCAGAGGTGAGGAGACCTGTGCTTCCTTTAAATGCAACAATTAGCAAAATTTAACTCTAATATACTGCCACCAATACTGCCACCAACTTTACTAACAGTTTAAGAAATGTTGCTAAAAGTGTCACTAGCATTTTTTAAAATGTATTTACGTCTATAGTATACTTGTTAATAAAATTTTGGCATGAGACTCTTTTAAATTAATTCATTGTATTCTTTGACTAACAGTTTCAGTATTTTAAAATCAATTCTTCAGCTTTTACTTTAATGGTCCTTTGAAGTCTTTTGGTTCCTAGGTTGTGCTGGGGCATTAACATCTCTCTCAAAGCAGAGTAAATTGCACCTATGTCATTCTTGGGAGATGTTTGTCTAACTCATTCTAGAACTCTTACTGCTGCTCAGTGAACTTCTCTGATCATCAAAAGGGACTTTCTCCACCTCAATTGTATCACAGCTTATATTTCATCTGTTCACACTCACACACATTAAACTCGTCTCAATTTAGGACAATTTCAAAAGTTCATTGAGGTCAATGGAATCACTTGCACTTGCTTTAATAGAATCAGGCCCTCAGAGATGAAAAACTTATTTTACGCATTTTCACTGATCATTGCAAGGTCATTCCATTTAAAAAAGAAACTTTCCTAAGCAAACACCACAATCTGTGGGTGGGCAATGATGTTTACCTTAAAATGGCTTTGTGAACCGAACAAAAACTCTTCCCCACAGGTAGAATCCAGTCATGGTAAAATGCAGAATACGGCTGAAGCTGTAACAACAGTTTTACTGGAAATGAAAAAAAAAAAATTAACTTGCTTTAAAAACAAAGAGGGAGTAGTTAAAAATGATAGGTTTTTCATATATATTAAAAACTTTATGTAAGCATAAACCAGAACTGAATGTATTTTAACAAACTGCTCACTGAATGAGTTTTGTCTTTGTGAATTGTTTGAGATTAGGCTGTGATTTTCTGAAATGCATTTGCTCTTATTGCTTTACTGACAATACGTTATGAAGAATTCTTGATCTGCAGCTCTTTTTTGAGCTCTGTTTGCTGGAAATATAATTACATGTGTTTCATTCGTCTGACTGAGGGAGTGGTGTAACTGTTACACACAGGTTTCCGGTGTCAATACTACAATTAGAATTTTAAATTCATCTGGGGCAAGTTACTGTGTGATGCAAATTGCACTGAAAAACCATCGACTACAGCAGCACTGGCTTGTAATCACATTGCTTAGTGGTAACCCAGAACTTGCAACCTTGTTCATAAACATGTTCTGTGGGCTGAAAGTACTGAAGGAATAAGCAAAGCTTTGCTATCCCTAGTTATTGACTTATGTTCTGGATTAATTACTGTATTTTATTATTCCAAGCTTTTTTCTTTTTTTTTTTAAGGAGGATTATAGGCACAATCTAAACTCTGCATCCAGGGAAATGGATTTTTAGATCCATGTTAATAATCACCATTATTTTACTTATTAGTAATTAAACATTACATTAATAATGCTATTACCATGGGATCAGAATCCAAGTTGTGATGCTGAGAATTTAAAGATATTTATCTATTATTATTTATCTATTTATTATTTATGTTCCATGCCATTTTAATAAGGTTTCCCCTTCACCTTCATTTATATAATTGCTATATATTTATAACATTAATTCAAAATTAATGGACTTTTATTTATGGGAATTAATTTTGTTTCTATAATAAAGCTGCTAATGAAACATATTGGTAGGTTTGTACTGTGGAACCAATTATTTCCTACCATATCTGTAAGTAACATTACAGACCAGCTCGCAGGTATGTTCCTGAACATAATTGCTAGATTCTGTGCAAGTTTCCTCAAAACTACATCTAAACATCAGCAGCCTTCAGTCTAGACAGTTCACCTACAAACTTTAAAGAAACCATTAGAATGCCCTTTGGACTTCTGAGAAATAGTTTTTGGAGATTTAAGAGTTCACACTGAAGACTGTGTATTAAAACTATACACAGAACCTTTCAAAAAAATACATAAATATGAAACCTTTCAGGGATGGAAAATATAGCGAAAAAAAGTATATTTTTAAAATCGGTTTGATAAATCAAGTTTAGCTGACTAATATGAACCATCCCCACTTGTTTCCCTATCAACTCACCTCTCAAATAATCTTGTGGCACTGAACAGTGAAAAGTACATTTTAAGAAGTCCAACGTGATCAAAAGACACCAGGACAGAAAGATAAAATGGTAAATTATTGTTCATAGAAGCATGCATTATGGTGGTCTATTCAGATCCCTATCTTCACATGATTCATAACATTTCAGTCTGTAATTCTTAAACCAGAGGAAATTACTCTTTCTCGCTCTCTAAGTAAGCAACATAATGTGCAATCACCTCTAGCTCAATTGAACTATTTGCTTTAGGAAGTTGTCTGTCTGCTAAAGTGACTCTGCGTGGAATTTTCTGTGATAGACACCATACAGATTTCAGTGGGAGACCTTCTCAAGTGATCTGAACCTGAGCGACATCTGGTCCATGGTACCCTCAAAGCTACAGAGAATTGTAACAGTGTGGTACCTGGCTTCTAATGCACTCAGAAGTCCAGTTTTTGGGTCCCTCTGTGCTAGAGTGGATAATGTCCCTCTCCAGGAACGACATTCAACTAATGTTTCAAACAACAGTGATGGAATCAGAAAATATCCTTTGACAGCTGTGCCATGTGGGACAAGTCTGGGGTGGATAGTGAGTGAGGTAGAATGAATACCTTCCTGGTAATAGTCTTATGCCTGGCCATGTGAATTTTAATGATCCCTATTTTAGCAAACATAAATACCATTGTTCATAAAATTATCATCTTGGTCATAAAATTACCTTCCCCTTTTTAAAATTCAGCTGAAGTATTTGACCTAGTGACCCTCCATGACAGAAATCCCACAGGCTGATTACATGCTGTGTGAAGTATTATTCTCTCTCTTTTGTTTTACATTTACCTGTCATTAACTTCAAGTGACCCTCCTGTTGTTCTGGTGTTCTGAGACACTGTTAAAAAGATGGACCGGCTAGTTTTTGACTCTACCCTTCATAATCTTAAATGCTTTAATTAAATCCCTTCTAGTGTTTCTTTTACACCACTAAATCACCCGAGCTCTGGCAAACTTCATATGCAAAGCTTGCTATATCTCTAACTCTTCATTTTCAGGACTTCCACAATTTTAAAATTCTTTTACCGTTCACATCCCAGACTGAATTCTATAACTCATATCAAGGCCCATCTTACCCGCTACTCCAGAAACAAATATTTTTTATTTGTAACATGGAACATAAATATTCAGTTTCAATCACTTGATGTATAATCTGAGACTGATTTAACATTGCTTGACACCGATCACGGTGTATTGTGTGATGGGATTGTTCCTCAAATGAGGCATGGGCATACCAAATAAGAGGGTATACAAGGAACCAGACATAGCTGGCTTTCCTCTTGCCAGCATCTGTGTGGCCATGTCTTCTAGAAAGCTGAGCAGGAGCTGGCTTGCTCTGCTGTGCACCAGGGAGCATGGTGTCACGTAAGGTGTCTGAGAATTGTCCACTTTCCCTTCCCCACTGTCATCTGCTACGTGGGTGCAGTTAAGGAAATATTATAGCCAAATTTGTTTTCCTTAATCTTCCCGAAACACTGGGAGGGATTATTCTCGCTGAGTCTCTCGCTCGCTTGCTTTGCCTTTCAAACCACACAGGACTCTGCCTGAATCACTGAGCTGGACTCTGTGACAAAAGCAGAAACTCATTATGATCATTAATTTTCAGATTTAGAATCCGTGCCCTTGACTAGAAACTACATGGATTTTAAGACCAAGCTCAGGTTTTCAAAGGCTTTAAAGTGCCTCAGAAGGCATAGAAACAAGTAGTGAGAATGAGTTTCAAACTCATTCCCCCCCCACAAACGCACAGCTATTATTCACAATTTCTGTTGATAAGTAACTTCACGACAACACAGGTCTGTGGCAGTAACATTTTTTTTTTAAAGTGTGTAATAAACATTGAAAATATGCCAAAGTGATCCCTACCACAGGATTTAAAAGCAATTGTTTATGTTATTCTGCTTGCCTTCGGATTTTTTGCTTCAAGCTTTGCTTTATGTCTCCAGCAAGTCCTCCAGAGCTTACCGAGCAACACAGCTGTGATCTTTCTTGCAGAGAGCTAACGTGCTTAACTGCACGCCTGTAGCATGTGGCAAGCTCCTACCCGTCAGGCAGTGCATTGCTACCCAAGTGGTGAAAGCCCCCCGAACCCTCAGCATTCAAACAAAGCCTGGCGGAGGCATTCGCCCAGCGCGGCACCAAAGCTTTTGCATCCCGGTGGTTAAAATCAGGAGCACTTTCCGTGCATCAACAGCGTATTGTAGGAAACAGTGGGACGTTTTCTCTCTTACTCTTCAAACGCGCCAAATGTAAACTGTCTGAACCACAACAGTCGTCTTTGTGCCTCTGAAACGAGCAGGGCAAAGAAAGACCCTATGAAATAGCTGTGGTTAGTGGCTTGTTGAGGGGGGGTGGGGTGAGGCCAGAAACTCGCTTTTAATCAATGTGATAATCGATGACATACGGCATCGTACTCTTGCCTGACTCCATTCTTTCCCTGCATGCTGGAGGCCTCAGTGGCTTCCCCATTTTTTTCCCCCTGCTGCCCTTAGCAGGCCAACTGGAAATCTGTCTTTTGTTTCTTTAATACATATATATTTGAAAACCAGACATAAGTCTTCAAAGGAGGCTGCAGTTAAACTGGGGAAGGGTTGCTTAACAGCCACAGTTTGTTGAGGAGGCTGTGATAAAATGCACATGCCCTTGCTGCGTTTCCCATACCACTTTGACCCCATGCGTGGCCCCATGATGCCACCGGCCAATGGTAGCAAAAAGCTGAGTCAGGGAATCCTACGCTGTGCTTTATATTTGTATTTTAATGAACTGCAAAGCAAGCAGTATGAATGAAAATCATAGTGTGTTCTTCTGATCCTATGCTCCTTTTTCATCTATTAACTTTGGATCCATAAAGCAAAGGCTGTGCTGGATATCCGTTGAGTGGGATTTGTGTTTGCTTCTAAGAACAGCTTTTACATCTCATATTTTGGCTCTTACTGGTGGCACAGACAACACAACATGTTTGCTCACAAGGCTAGCTTAAAGACTTGCATTTTATTCAGAAAGTCCTGCAGGTCTGTGACTTTGTTGGTCGTTTCTTGGAAGTGAGCGCTGAAAGCCACCATTACAACTTTTTCTCCTTCTCGCTTGACTATCTGTGTTTAGAATTTCCTTGTACTCACCCAACATATTTTTTTGGTGAAACTTCTCTGTAAATTAAATGTACAGTCTGTGAAGTTTCAGGAAATCTTAAAGTTTTACTTTGAAGTCCAGATTTTCATAACCAAGGAAAAATAATTCTCTCATATTCTTTATTTTTGTTGAAATACTGTTTTTATTTCCCAATTTCTTTCATACTGTTATTGTCATCATGTGCTAGGCAACTTGAGACACATGAATTCAGTCAAAGATTGTCTAAGATAATTGAGTTCTGCAGAAACCTAGGTAGATACTGGAAACAGAAGATTTGTATTATTTAGGTATTTGCTGATTTCTCAATTGTCTTGAGTTGTAATGGTGTTTTAGGCAGGATGACTCAGAGAACAGGACACGATGCATGACTGTTGGGATTGGAGTTTAGTCTGAGTTCTTCACATCAGTTTGCTAAATGACTTTTTCTGTGTTCTTCCCTCTCTGTAATCCCATTTCTCCATCTGTGAAGTAAGGGATTAATGACCCAAACTTTCACTGTGTTGATACTGATGCACATTGTATATATTACTAGTCAACTTTCTCCAGTCACTGCCCAATGACTTCATAGAATCATAGAATCATAGAATGGTTTAGGTTGGAAAGGACCTTGAAGCTCATCAAGTTCCAACCCCCCTGCAACAGGCAGGGACACCTCCCACCAGACCAGGTTGCCCAAGGCCACGTCCAGCCTGGCCTTGAACACTTCCAGGGACGGGGCTTCAACAACCTCTCTGGGCAACCTGTTCCAGTGCCTTACCACCTTTAAAGTAAAAAACTTCTTCCTAATGATTAATCTAAACCTGCCCTCTTCCAGCTTAAAGCCGTTCCCCCTCGTCCCATCACTACATGCCCTAGTAAAAAGTCCTTCCCCAGCTCTCCTGGAGGCCCCCTTTAGGTACTGGAAGGCTGCAATAAGATCTCCCCGGAGCCTTCTCTTCTCCAGGCTCTCTCCAGACTTGGTGAGATGGACTGTCTAAGGAAATCATCCTGGAAGCTATGCTGACACATGTTTAAATTCCAAGTAGATTGGGAAGAATTTTCCTTTATTTTGGAAGAAATTTTCCTGCCTTTCCACCAGAAAGGGAGAGAAGATGAAGCAGAAGGTCTCCTCTTCCCAGTGTGCATCATCAAAATGTAAGGAGACAAAATGAAGGCTGAGATGGCACTGTAAAACTCCCTCCAGTGTTATGATCTATGGTTCTGTCTATGGTTCCTTCTATATCTATAGTTTGCTCAGATCTTAATTTATGATAATAAGACATTAATATAGTTTACAGACAACCCAAACACCTCCCATGTATTGCAGCAGCACAGAATATTATGTGAACTCTGCAGGGAGACTACCAGGTATTCTTCTTTTCACCTTTTTTCTTGTTCTTGTTCATTGGCAATGTCATCTACATTTCACCTGTAGCTTATTTTGTATTTAAGGGTAGCCTTCCTTCCACATTTTGCTAACAGCAACTTGCTTCCCCTAGTTGGTTGTATTTGCATTTGGTTGGTTCCTACTACTTCCCCAAGCAGCTTCCTAGGACTGTTTCCTGACCAGACATGTGGATTTATTCCCCTGTGTACGTGACAGTTTCTCTTATCTGTGGGATTCCCAGTGACATACGACTGCCCAGGCTATCCCTGGGTTAACCTTCATGAGTCTCTTTCCTTCCTCTGCTTTCTACTTACCGCAGAGATTTTGCATGACAAGCATTCAGAAGTTTACCAGCTGCAGTTAGGTTTCTTTGCTTAGAGCTGAGATCTCTGTGTAGGTAAATTGAGACGTTTAATTCAGTAACACAACTACTTTGCTAAATCATAAATAGACCACAGAAGGTTATATAATATTGAAATTTAATCAAATGTTGTTAACATGCTTAAACTAAAACCCTAACACATACTTATATACACTCCTCATGTGTTCATAAAATATGTCAACAGTTTCTGTAAGTCGTCAGCTTTTAAGTAATTCAGGCCCTGGATAGTTTTCTTACCAATGCTCCACAGGAACTGGGCCGTCTAAGCCAGAGGTGTTAAAGAGTAGAAACCAGATGACAAATAGTCAATAGTCTGTATTCATGAAAGTAGGCAATTATAGAAACATACAAGGTAACCACGGCCAAAAAAGAGCTGAACTTCATTCTGGTCAGATAGCATGAGAATGACTGAGACTCTAACAAATAGTTCTTATTTTAATGGTCATATAATGATTGAACCTTTTCTCATAAACATGGGACCGTTCTTACCTATAATTCAAGATGACTTTTTTTTTGTGAAAACCAGAATAGACATAAACATGTTCAAATAAAGACTATCTTAGTCTTTGCATCGTTTTTTGTACCCTTCATAACAGGAGGTTATGAAGGTTTATTTACTACTGCCTACATAATGCAGTATTTAGAGAGGTAACACTATCATTGTTCTAGCGTCTTCCCTCTGTAAAGCCAGTAGAAACTGTTCTCATGTATGTGTTCTGCTGAAACTAGAGGTTTGGGATTTGACAGTAATTTGCTGAACTGTTTCAGTTTTTCTTTGTTTCTTTCTTTTGTTTCAACTTAAATGTGCAATAACCATATGTGCAATAGTCACTGGTTGAAATGTTTGTGTGTTTACATGTGTGTTTATGCATCTATATAGCACACGTATACTTTTCATCTTCCATAATAAAAAGTATATGTGATAACAGCAAGCCAATCTATTGTATGTCATTATTACAAATAATCTCCACTAGAGAGAAAGTGGTTCATAAGTCACGAAAGGCAGAACCTCAAGTGAGTCAGGAAAATAATTTGCCTTTATTTATTATCACTCTGCCCAACAGGCTTTTGATATATGTAATCCTCTATGGTTTTTTATTAAATAATCTCCAGTGAGGAGCTTCACGTCTTTCGCATTCTTCTCAAGACACATCATGTTGAGGGTTAATTTGAATTTCAGTATGCTATGGATTGCATGAAGTTTGTGTGGAAGTTTTTTGTCTTCAGGCAATAGGTTTGACTGTGGCTTGCTCTCGGGCATAAAAATGTTGTGTCTTGGAGTTTACACTAGTGCAAATAAAGGTGGCTCATTGGAAAGCAACAGGATCACATCGAAGAAACAGGGATACAAGTGAGGCATTGTATTTATTTTACTGCTGTTTTTCAACAAAGACACTTTTGCCTGCCCAGCTCTGTGCAATACACAAGCAATAATTTACAACAGTAAATGTGATTGACACTTTGAATAATAAAATATAAGGTACACCTCTGGCCAGTACTAAAGTAAATTAATCTTGCTGTACACAAACATGGGGCATGAGATTGTTAGTGTAACAAGCCATAAATATGAAGATTGGGCAAGGCCTCATAGAGTCAGGACACCGTGCTGGAATTCTTACACAAGTTAGATTACATGCTTTCAGACTTCTTTTTTATACCAAATACTCCCACAAACATAAAAAAGTATGTGACAGGTATAAAAACCACCCACAACCTTTTATAAATGTTAACTGCCTCCTATGTTGATCACCCCATGTGATGCCCAGATGACACACAAGCTTATTAACAGCAATCTCTAAACAGGTATGTGAAAGTTTGCCGAGGTATTTTTGGGGAAGGTGGGAATAAGTAATATAAAAGTGTTATGACACTGCTCTTTAACTTAATAGGGAAAGTCTAGAGTAAATGACCAGATATTAATTTCCATGGCAAGTGTGCTTCTGCAGAAACTATTGTATTACTACAGTGCATACACAAAGGAACGGGGTTACTGCTGGTCCAACAGTGATAGCTACTCCTTAGGTGGTATTACCATAAAGTCATTTTGACAATTTTCTTAATAATATTTTTCTTTGAAAATGATGTGTGCCTTTTTTTCCCAAAACTTGTATTGTGTTTAGTAAGGTATCGTTCTCTTCATCCATTGAACATATACAATTATACTATTTGAACATTTCTCAAAATCCCACTTTATATCAAAAGCAAATTTTCTGACTTAAGTTCAGTATCAATCATACCTTGTCATATATCCTGCTCTAGTTTTAATTCATTTCAGTGTGTGCCTATTCACAGAAGGTAGCTTTACCTTATGACATTCTCCCCTATACTAATGACCCATGGATTTAAAACCAAGTTCACAATCCATTCAGACTCCCAGGAATCTTTCCGTTTGACTTGAAAGGACTTCAGATCACACTAAATCCCTGACATAATTTTTAACATTTCCTCTGCTGTTCTTGTGTTAGTAGACAAGCTGCTTCCAAGCAATTTGTTTGAGAAGCTTGTGATTGGTCATTTAACAGAACTCTTCATCTTGCATTCTGGGTCAGTCACATCATGGCACAGAAAGACAACAGTTGCCATATTTCTGTGGCTATCTGGCATTACCTTCTTTAGATAAATGTGAAACCATTGATCTAAATTCTTGAATGAAACCCAAAGGATTGACATGAAAAGGAATAACATGATTAAAAAAAAGATATAAATGATCAAACTTTCAAAAGAGCCCAAATTAGGAAATGACTTGTCTGCCAGGTGTTTTGTTTGTGGGAAAGATTTGGTACATAAATTTGGTGAGTAATTCAGAAGACATTTGGACAGACTTTACAACCTTTTGCAACTTTTCCAGACTTGTCTGAACTTCTGATGAAAGGTGCCTAGATTACAGAGTTTAGATCTATCCACTTAGCAGTATCTTTTTTTGTCTCTAGATTATGGTATGAATTCACATCTGTTCCAAAGTTCAGTGCTAAAATCAAACCTCAGAGAGAAACTCTGCATACATGAATCTAAGGCTATTCTCTTCTTGTTATAGGTGACTGGGGCACAGAACATATAGATATCTTACCAAGGGGGATATAACTTTTGGTGGTGTGAAGGATTTGGGGTCATTTTTGATCTTTGTTTTCAATTAATCTAGTTGCTCACCCTCTCACCTTGGTAACAAAGTTGTGTTGAAGCTGTGTTGTTTATGTTTACTTTTCAATATGAGCAGCCTTGCTGCTTCAGTACATCAGCGTTCCCAACATGACTTTGTACTCACGTGCTCAAACAACATTTGTCTCTCCTTCTCAACCATTCCCCCCGCCTTCTATTTATTACTCCCCTTGAATCTCAAGCAGGCAGGTTAGTTCAGGCACAGTGCAGGAGTAACAGCTTCTATGTTGAGAATGGTCCATGTCCAGCAGTTCTGAATGTGGATGAATGAAGACAAATGTTCAGAGCTTCTGCATCTATTGTAGCTTGGCCTATTAGAAGTGCCATGCAAGGAAATTTGGATGGAACTTTTGCCTTTTGGGGAGGAAGAGTACAAACTTGGCTGTCCATGAGATGATTTGTAGCAAAGTGGCTGTGAACTTTAGGGCTTTGTCTGCTATTATAATGAAAAGAAATAGTGCTTTGAAGTCATTATTAAAACAATAAACACCTCAGGTCTGAGTTTAGTCAAGAGAAGGGTAATAATAAAGTGTCACTGTATCCTTCTGATATGATAATTATCAGCATTAAGTTCTTTATCTTCTAGAGTGAGACATCTGGAGTCCTGTCTTTATGGTATGATTTTTATGTGGTGACTTGCATTTTTCATTTGTGTTGTCTCACTGAAAAACAGTAACTAAAGTGTAAAAACAATCAAAAGATGTTTTCATTTAACTTCACCTATGCAGATTTACCTCAGACAAATGTTGTGTCCTTCCACAGTGCTGTTTTCTCTCCAGCTGGCATTCAGTTTTGAAGTTATACGAGTTTAGTTCTGATATTATTATTTCCAAGTGAAGTCCAGAGATCACCCAAGCTGCAGCCTTGCTTGGATGCACTAGCGCCATCCATGACCCAGACTTCCTCAGGCCTGAAAAGCAGCCCAGCAGAATTGGTCATGGTTGTGGTCAGCTAAGCTGGAGCATGACCATGGTCTTTTTTTTCCATATGAGCAGATGGCTGTAATCCACCCTATTCATACTGGTGAAATGCCGCAGGCTCATCGCTTCACCTTCTCAACTCAGCTTTCTTCCCTCCAAAGTGGCCCAGCTCTACATAGAGACACATTCTTCCCAGGTTTTGTTTCTGCTAGATTCCAGTGGAATCCAGTGGAAAAAGACGGGGAAATAATATAAATTATTTTGTCATTTTATAACAATGATTTGAACACAATGTGTGTTTTCAATTCACTTGGCCCAGGGCATGTCCTATTCAAACGAGTGAGAGATTTACCATTGAGTTCAATGGAAGACGAGGCAGGCCTTACTATTTAAAGTTATTATCCCAATAAGATAAATGAGAAACACAATCAAAGCTTCGCCGCTGCCACTACCCCACTATGTTTGAACATGGCCTCAGCATGGCATTGTTTTAAGAGAGTGAAGGCCAGGTTTGTATTTATAATAATGTTTCAGGTGATTTTTATTTTCAGATAAAAGAGACTATTATGAAGAATGTGAAGAAAATATGTTAGAAAAATATAGTCCTAAAGTTTAATGTCTTTTAGATTTGTTTCTGGTCATTAGATTCCCTCAGTAGTATCAATTAGTAATAATAGTAATAATAATAAGGCTTAGAAAGTATATCTGTGTTGTAGAAATTAAAAAACCCAAGAAGCTGTGCAATAATTTCTAAAAGCATTTGTGTTTTTGGAAGATGTAAGGAGGAGCTGTGCCAAGATACTTATATGTGAAATTTCCCCTATTACACACTGGAGTTTCAGAATATTCTTCATACTTTAGCTTATAAAGCACTTGGAAGCTTTTTCTGATAGCAGGTGCTTTAGGATGATGTTTTTGTTTAGCACGTTAAATTACTTTTAAGACAAGATAAGATATGATTTTTTTCCCCGCTGAAATCCAAAATCTACATAATTCAGTGAATAGACACCGATAGACTGGCTTTTACTAATCTTGGGTGCTTTTGCAATTTGTCTTAATCTTTCAAGCAAAATATGGTCTCGTTCAATCCTTCTCCAACATTTGTTCCCACTAGATACTGCAAGTGAACCTCTGACTTGGGGATTCTGCTTTTAGGGAATTTTTTTGAAATACAGATTAAAAAAAGTACATGGTAGAATGGATAAAGAGTTCTTGGAGCACCACACAACTTTTCTTCCTCAGAGAAATGCCTGGAATATTGGGCTATAGCTGTGCTCCTCCCTCCGATGAATTTAAATGTGGTTCTTTGGATGCCAAAGGAACCTGAGCATGAGGAGACAGGGCAATACTCAGCCATGCCTGGATGGACACAGGTCTGCAGGGCTGAGCAGCAGGGCAGAGCTCTTCCAACTTGGGGGGTGTGGTTTAAGTTAAGCATAGGCTTTTGTGCTTAAACAGCTGGGAGCCTGCTGTTTTATGGGAGCAACTCTGTTCTACACCTTTGTTCAAGACTCCAGGAAGCAGAAATCTACGTGGAGAAATGTTACTTATACAAATCTTGACCAAATTAGTCAATTTGCAGGGATGTAAGAAAGTTAAAATGCAGAAAGCTTCAGTCAAATAAACTGGAGTTTATTTATGGCAAAGAAATGGAGGAGACCTAAGATCAATGGCCTGGAGTCAACATAATATTTTGAGGAATAATCAGAAGTCAGGTCTTGGCAAAGGTGAGCTGAGAACTTACAATTTCCACTGAAGCTAGCATGGAGTTGGAGGTGTTCAAGAACTCCTGGGAACAGACCCATTGTTTATGTTACTTTTCTCATGCTTCTTATTTAAAGGAAGATCTGGAATAAATTAAGGCTTAGAGAGTTTTGAAAAAAAAAAAAAAACAAAACTAGATTGGCAAGCGGGTAGTGCATTAAAAGTGGGGGTCTGCAATGAGACAAAGAGCTGCAGTCTGGCACTACAGGGAAATGGAGGATGTGAAGAAGAGGTCCAGTAAAAAGAATCAACTCCAATATGTACATTTTCAACAGAGAATGTGTGTTCTAATGAATAGAAGGATATCTATGGGGATTTCTCTGATCTGTGGTTCATTACTCATATTCCCTCCTCAGATTTCACCCATATTGACAATAAATTTAGTAAGAAGACCAAAGAATCTTGTATTTGTTAAAGTTTCATGCCATCATCAACATATTCTGCACCAAGACTTCAGTTACTTCTCCCCACTGCAAATAATAGTTTCCATACTTTCAGTACCTCAAGGGAGTTTGAAAATGACTAATTGATGTTTTTTCCCTGCTTTAAATCATTACTGTATTTCGGACTTAGAAATGTGTGGCTAAGTCAGCTAGTCATCAAGTGAGGAATTAGTCTCCCCAGTGCCAACAGTAAATTCTCCAGTCCGCTCAGCAACCAGTTGAACAAGCTCCTCAATATTTAACCACGTCAACTGTAAACAGGCAGATTCTTTGCCTATGTTGTTTTCTCCTGAGAATCTAAACCTTCCTTGTCAAAATATGTGTGTTACAATGAACATTCAGCTGCCTCCTTTCTAATGATGAACTCTTTCACACTGTATAAGACAACGCCTGCTGTTGTCATGCATCCATTAAAACCCCATCCATAGAGCCATGTATACAACAGGGTGGCTGGCTGGGAGTTGCAAACTTCCAAAGAACTTGTTTGTTGTGATGTTGTTTTTTTTTTTCCTCTCTTGAGTGTTGGATGCATAATATTTTCAGGTAACTCTGACTACTGTGTGATGTTTAATCACCTCCACTGCCTCCCAGTAATCACTTTTATTGCATTATGCTAGTCAGCATATTCTGTGCACTTTAATATACATGAGGTTGAGGGAGGAATATTTTTCACTGAAGGCTTTATGGAAAATTTTGCATTTATTGATTTCTGTTAAAAAAAACCCCTGTTATTCTTAGAAAATCGATGAAAATGATTGCTGTGGCCATATTTGTTCAAACAAACAAATAATACAGTATAATGACAACGCTATCTCTCATTTCCACATTTCACCTGGAGAAGGAAAACATTTGATCTGGAAAGCCTGTGTACTACATCAGTCCACAGGAATATCTTTTATTCATATGTATTAAAAAAATATGCAAAGAGTTTTTACAAGTTGGATAGGAAAAAAAAAAGTTTGACAAAAATAAAACAAACTCATCCAAACAAGCATTGCAGATTTGGGACTTCTGGGGCCAAACTGTCAGAGACAGTCTTGCTATCCTTCTTTGGAAATATGCTAAAAATTTTATATGTGTAATTTTTCACAAGTAAATTTTTGTATTCCGAACAAAGCTTTTCATGGGAAGACTATGCCATGCATATAGAGCAAGCCTCACACAGCTGATGATTGCAAATCATCCATTCTTAGTGTTTATCTATTAAAAACTACGGAAAAAAAAGAATAAAAGGAACTTATGAATTCAAATCAGGTAGCTCCTCTAGCTTCCTATAACACTGTGCATGCTTTTTCCAAGCTTTGTGAACACAAGGATTGCTCATTCAAAACTATGTTTGCAAAATGAAAATCACAATCAAAATGTAATTGCTGATGTAAAAACAAGAATTTGCTCCATTGCAACACATTTTCTTATCTGAGAATGTACATGCCTCACGATACGTTGCATCACAGTGCAACTAGCTCAACATGTCAGTGTTACATGGCCACCAATTAAGAAGGATTCTTGGCATGAATGATGTTCTGCCCGAGGCCAGGTCACTGTCTGATGTAAAAGATTGGAGCTTCGGGGCACTGGCGGTTCTGATCCTCTGTTCTGTACAAACTGAACAACCTGATCATTACAGAAACCTTGTGAGCCAAGGCACTGTTATCGTCTCCATTTTACATATGGGGATTGAGGTGCAGTCAAAAGATGTCTTTGAATGTTCACAATGAAAAATCTAGAGTCTGATTTTTTTTCAGAGAGCTTAAAATTTTGCACAACTTTACACATTCCCAGCACAGTTCTCATTGACTTTAACTCGGCTTACCTGCAGTTACACTAAAATCAACAATTCAGAATCACCAGCAAGCCCATTTGGGGTGTCAACAGAGTGTTACAACAGCAACACACCCCTCATCATAAATCACAGGTGAAGGAATAAGCTTGCTTTCTCCTTGGGGGAAAAATTCTTCTATTTTTAAACAATAGAATGATTTTGATGCATCTTTTAACTAACCAAAAGTAGCATCTTGACAATTTTAATGGGCTAATTATACACTGATGGTCATCTAGAAATGTGCTCATTTTCGGATCTTTATGTCCTGACAACTCTAAGAGTTATCAGCTGGAAAATTGGCATGCAAACACAGAATTTCAATCACTAAACCCCTGCAGGACCAGATTTCACTATCCTGAGGTTCTGCCTGCAGTGTCAAGGGAGATAAAAGGTTTTTGATTCTCTAGGTGTAGGATCCAGTCAGTATCCTGATTAGTTCTGAAAAAGCAAAAACCTTTCCAATATATTAAAATGCACAATCAGAGCCCTAAGAATCTCAGAGATTAACAGTAGTTCACAAGGGTTCGCACTGACCTTTGTTTCAGTCTCAATTTGCATGAGTTTGCAACGTCTGCATTTTGCTCTGTGTTTCTGGTTGGAAACCTTGAATCCCCTTGCCACAGCCCGGAGATGGTGAGAGCGCTCATCTTAACCCCAACGTGGCATTCACAGCGTAGCTGCCAGTATCACTTATGCATGAAACCAGTCCTGACAAACAATATTGCTTTAAGCCTCTTGACAGTGCGCTTCCCACGAAATATTGTATCTGCGAGGGCTCAAGACGATCCTTCTGGCTTGGTGTCTGCCTATTAGTGAGGCACAAGGATGGCTTCTAACAGGTTCAAAGGCAGCTGCTGGGTCGTAACACCTTTACGGTCTTACCCGCAGTATCCCTGTCTACTCCACCACCATGTCTTCACCACCTTCAGGTTGAAAAATGAACTTACAGGGATAACCCTTGGGACACACAGATGTGTTCATCCGTGTTCTTCTACCGATACATCTCCTCAAATAGTGACATTTTACCAAGGCCTGCAGGTGACGGCTGTTTTCCAATTTACTATAGCACATACAGAAGGCAGTGGGAGGTTCCCATATATCCTAACCATCGTGGGGATTTGCACCTCTGTCCCCTGATTCTACCAGTGTGCAGCATCACCTCATGGGAACCCATGACCCATTCAGGTAGTGCCATGGAGCTTAGCAGCCTGCGTGTTTGATACACCCTACAAACCATAATGCTTTCAGCAGGGAGCAAACAGGACACAAAGGACAGAAGAGTGGCCCAGCAAGACTCCACAGTGAGTTTGGGGCTCACAGAACAGTGCTGTCTGGGTCTTCCTCAGAAGTTTGGGCTGTGACTAACAAATGTTCATAATCTTTCTCTCACACAAAGACCTGCAGGCCAACAGCATGCATTGTGTATGTGGGTCATAGAGCAAGGAGGAGATTGTGGCAGCCTGATGAAAGGAGTGTCATTATGGGGCATTTTTTTCAGCAGAAGTCTTGAGAAATTAGGGAGAAGGGGGAACAGGTTGGGAAGAAAGGAAGTGAAGGGAAGGAGCTTCAGCAACAAGGAATAAAAGAGGATTGCACAGATCAGAAGGGGAAACCGTAAAGGAAGGACATGAGACGTGGGCAGCAAAGCCCTTCCTGTCTACATGTTGCTAGGCCCCTTTTTTCTCCTATAAACTGCCTGTCTCTGTAGGGTGGCAAGGCAGGGTCGCTTCAAAAGCAGCAATAAACTCAGAAATACCTCTAAATCTCTTTAAATCTGTTAACCATATAACATAGATTACAGTAGCCAGAAATTAAATGTTGATTTAGATGTTTGCAAAATAAAACATTTGGGTTTTTTTCACCCACAACTCTCAGAATGAACTTCAATAATATTGTTCCAGTTAAGTCACCTCATGCATTCTAGTTCTCAATTGATCATGTCGTGAAACCACCCCTTCGGTTGGCATCACTCAGCAAGACCAACCTCCTCCATGAATCGCTGCCCAAGGGGAGTGGAAGTGGGGACCAGCGAGTGCAGGTCTGTGAAGGGGCAAATAAGACATGCTGGCAGAGCCTCTGGAGATGCCTGTACAGTTCCTGCCTACAGCACATTTGTCCCCCAGCAGCCCCCTGACTCTCATACACATTAAAACTCACCCACAAATTTGGAAAGGGGAAAAAGAAGGAATGGAAAAAGTAATCTAACACAGTCCGATATTCTTTTTCATGTTACATTATCCTGCCAACAGATACCATCAATCACAGTTTTTAAGAAGCATGGTGACATTCTAAATGGTCTATGAATATTACTTTGAAATTGAGACTAATTCCTTGGATGAATTTTAACTCTACTTTCCCCCACCCCCATTTTTCCTTTGAGAGAGCTGTCTCTCTCTCTCTCTGTCTCCTTCTGCCCCCCCCCACCCCCCCCTTCTCTTTCTCAGGTTTTCCTTGGCCGCTGACATCTCAGACTGCTGTAATTAAACCAGTGAAATAGCAGGTAGAAGTACTATAAGAAAGTTTCTGTATGGTATTTTAAAGCTTTCTTGGAAAGTATTTGAGGCTAAATCAGAGATATAAGTGACCACAAAGCTACCTGGCATTGTTTGTTACCACTCTTCAGTAATTTTGAACCATCAATTTACATAATGCTTCTGAACACAAGATTTTAATTGAACTATGTAAAATGAGCATGACTTATGCCTGGTATACACCACTCCAAATAAACCCCAAACCAAAACCCAACACATAAAACGTTCACCTAGTCCTTTTCAAATATTTACTATGACACTTTGAACCAAATTCTCTGTTTACATTGGCTCATTGCATAAAAGTGAACTACTAGTGAATGTTGTTTATGGCTTCCAAATTATCGTCTCCTCCACTGGCCTCACATAGAATACAGCAGCCTGGGGAAAACTGTATTAAGCGAATGTTGTCTGTTGAGCTCCAGAGGAGTGCCCAGTAACTCCAGAGGAATGCCCAGGACCTGGGCTTAAATGCAGTCCATGGCATTATGATCCTTAAACCTCCCTACAGCTACCAGATCTCTTTGAAGGAGTGTCGTGCATACTTGAGGACTGTGTGGAAGGTGACTGTAACTTGATATCTGTTTTTTAAGGACTGACTAATGGCAAAAGACTTTTCAGACGCAAAGTTTTAACCAGGTTTTGACTTTGGGTCCCAGTATCCTTTCTGCTTTTCTCTATTTATATCTGCTTATTGTCTGCTTCTTAGACTGTAAGGAAAAAGGCCTATCTGTCTTTTGTGAGTGCTGACAGTAATCCCCTCAAGGCCAACAAATCAGTCTTTGCTCAGGCTACCCTGTGTGCTCAGGACCTTGGGTGGTATCTGTTCTGTGCTAAATTGCTCCCAATCCAGAATGGAGGACTTGTCTGTCATCTTCTGCATGTCCTGCGCCTTCCCATAAACCAAATATAGACACTGAGATGATTTGGACATGCCCATCTGTCTATACATATGTACAAGATAGACACAGATGTTTATAGGTATGATTTTAAGAAGGGTGGACTGTTTCAATAGTTAGTCTTTGATTCTAAATGCCTTGAAGCTGACTCGCTGGCTGAATAGACTTTTCACATGAGCAAGGAATGACAGGACAGAGTTTGCAAATTTTGTGTGCAGGATCTACAAATTGTTTGAACCACAGAGGATCTTTCTGATCATGTAGCCTAATGGCTGGGCTGCTTTCTAAGGGCAAATATGCAGGAGGAATTTTCCTCTTTTGACACTGAGCAAATATAGAACTATGTTACATACCTTATTGCAAGCCACGGTCAGAGAGGATTTTATAGTATTTGCAGTCTGCCAGGGTGAGTGATAAGCTAACCCATTTCATAATTTCAAGCCTCACCTTTCTGCAGCGTGATCCATCCTCCTCTGCTCAGGCAGGCTGCCAGGCAGCACCGTTTTTCAGATGTGAACTCTGTAGGTACACATTCCTGTTACACATTCCTGTAGAAGTCACACTTTGCTCCTTTTCACTTTCCTTTGCGTGTGGAGTCATTAGCTTGGATGGAGGGCAGGATTTTGTCCTGTGGATGTTGATGGACAGTCCATGCACTTGCATTTATTTTTTGCAGGCAAATATTTGAAATATGCTGTCCTTCCCAGTCACTAGTCAACTTTCCAATGTGCCTATCTTTGTTAAATCTAAATCCTTTTTGTTTGAGTGTACTCTCAGATACCAACTATTTGAGGCTGATGGATAGGGCATTTCTTAACATTCAGTTTAGAGTCGACTTTCATAACCTCTGCTTAGACATCTTAAGGTGGGGAATTTAAATTTGTAAATGCTTATTTGGAAACAATACAGAGTATATTAATTCAGGACCTCAATCCTGTAGTAACTATTTACACAGCCTTAAGTACTGAGTGAAATTTTTATTTGGATTTCAGACCATATAATTAGAGAGTACCTGATTTTTCTGGCCTTTGCTATCCTTTAAGAGGGTGTAAACTGGCATAGATCCACTGAAAGCAGTGAATTGTTATTATTTACCTAATAGCTGGGCCATGAAGTCCCAAGTGAAATTGAAACCTAGCTTTATTATAGAGTATAAGTGCCATGAGGCAGTTGCTCTCCAAAGAATCTCCCTGTCGAAATATATGAGAAAAAAAGAGGGAGAGGAACAGACAGGCACAGAAGACAAAAGAACCTTTCTGAGGGGATGTCTAGACTTTCTGAGGCCTGACATCGTCTCTGTAGTAACGTCTTAGTCTCTGGGTAACGCTGCGTCTTCGGTGACTGTTTGCCACTTTACACCAGTGCAAGACCTGATCTCATGAATCTGTTTCTAGTCTCTCTTCATAGTAGTGTTGAGAAACTGCAGCTCCCAATGAAGTCAGTGGGAGTAGAGCAAATTGAATGTCTAGACAGGACCCTGGGGTCACAGGATAATCCAGGCGGGCATGAACCTCAGGAGGTCTCTAATCCAACCTGCTGCTCAGAGTAGGGTCAGCCCCGAGACCAGGTTGCTCAGGGCTTCATCCAGTAGTGTCCTGATAACATCCAGGGATGGAGTCTGTACAATCTCTGCAGGCAACTTGTCCCACCACCTGGTTTTCCTCATGGAGAAGTTTTTCCCAATATTCAGCTGGAGCTGAATTCGTGAGTGTATTTAGCCACAAAGAAAAAAGAAGGATAAAGAAACATTGAAAGCCGTTTCCTTAACTATTTCTTAATTTGAGCCTTTTTAAGGCTAACTTCACAAGAAGACGCAATACATGACCTGGGACAGATCTAATTGCAGTGGGAAGGGAGATTGCATGTGCATGTGTCTGGAGAAAGTGGGACGGGCCTAGTACTCAACTACTATACTACTTCACTACTATATACGAGTCATAACTCATCATGGTACAGAAGTGCCAGAGCTAGGTAGGACTAACCTAGCCATAAGACTAGAAGAATTTCAGTGGTAGCAACCCACCATCACACCTGTGAGGCAGAATTTACTAGCTCAAATGCGTCCTGAAGGCAGTGTGACCATGCTGCTTTCAGACCCTGAGAAAACATCCCCAAATTTAAGATTGTACCTGCCCGATTATAGTTGCCACTGGGCTCTGCTCCCCTGTGCAAAATACTCCTTTCTTTTACAGCACACCTAAATGGCAAGAACAGCAGGAACATAAGCATCCATAACAGATGAATGCAGAAAATGCCTATGCAAAGGTGGCTCAATGAATATTTAAGTCAGTCAGACAGAATTAGTCTTGTGCCACCCAGAACACTCAAAACTCAAAGTCCTGTGCTGAATCATGCAAACAAAGGTTTGAAACCTGGCTCTTCCCCATCACAGAATAACTCCTCAGGACTGGCTTCAGTGGCAGAAGGATAGTCCCTTCTGGGTTGTATAAGTAGTACTTGAATCCCATTATGAAGGTAGTCTTTCATTTCCTGACTTCTTTTTGTTTTGTTAAAAATACCCCAAATTTAACTCAAACATTCTGTTCCAGGCTGAACAAACCTTTTGTTTCAACCAGAAATACTATTATGCAAACCAACAGGAGTCCTGAAAAATTATAATTTCAGGATTACCCAAACCATTGTAGCATGTACATGTGAGCTGTGATGGATTTTTTGGAACGACCAAGGAACTGAAAGATCAGAAAGTTTCACATATTTTAGCCTCTGTCTCCTTGAAACATAAATTAACTGTAGATCAAAGAACAATGTTGAATGCTTTAGTCCCAAAATAAGCTTTCAGGAATATATGATTATGCCAAAAAACGTTAGCTATAGTGGGCATTACTTAGCCCACACTGTAAATGAAATATATGCAAGTGTACCAGATATAGCTGTAAAATATAGAAACATGCAGACAAGATTAGTATTAATGAGAGGTCTAACCTTTTAATTCTTTATTTCTCTAGTTAACCACTTTGTGCATTAATGACAATGGAATATTTTATGAGTCATCTTCTACTATCTATGTTCGCTTAATGCAGTCATCATTCTTTCATCTAAAGGTAATTGTTTTCATACACGTATGAGTGTTGAAATAGCAGTCAAGCAACACTGATCTCGCCCTCCCTGATTTTATTCCCCTTCGTGAGATTAGGAATGGGAAACTCGGTGGTTGTTTCAAGGCAAATCCAAAGCATTACATTTTCTGACAGCTTGCGTCATATTACTTGCACACCAGGGCCCACAGAGTTTATAAAGCCCAGTGAGGTGTCTGATGGGGAACTAGAGGTGTTCTTTTGTTGGTCTAGAGTGGCACTTTGCATGCAAGAACAGGGAGGGAGCTTGCCATCCTCCTTCTCAGAAGAGGGAGAGGATTTTTTGGGGGCTCACAGGTTGAATAGCAGCCACCAGTTTATGACTTTGCTGGAGCGTATTCAGAATCTCTTCTCCCATTCTCATCTTTTTTATGGCCTAGATGAGGGGCTTGCACTGGCCCCCTTTAGCTGGTCCCCAGCCCCCTGAGCTATGTCTGCCACCTGTCTTGTGTTTTGCACCAGGAGGTGCGGGTCTGTTACATAAGAAAGGGACCCAGATTCTGTTATAAATAATTTGAAATGCTGTTTCTTAGAGCTAACACTGTAAGATGAGAATAGCAGAGACAATCGCACGGCCCGTCGGATGCTGGGAGCCCTGAGTGGTGCAGCATTGAACAGGACTTGGATCCAGCTACAGCAGAGATGCTCTGTTTTCAGTCTTTCAAAGCTATGATAGGATTTTCTCTCAAGGAAACAACCCTATTTCTCATCTCTGCAGTCAAAAAGAAAGGATGTTCCCATGAGAGCTTCTTGCTGCAGGGGCAGAGAAAAGCAAGGCCATGCAGGTGGTGTGGTGGCTGGTGGGGTGTGGGGGCTGTGGGCAGACTCCTCCATTGCACCGAGCTGGCTGGGTTTGTCCCACAGCCAGGGGATTGATGCGGCACAGCCTGAGGACCCAGCCATGCTCCGCCAGACTCCCCTGGGTGTGCAGTGGTCCTCTCCGCTCAGCATCTTGCTGAGACTTGCTCTCTGCATCTCAGGCTGGGGGAAACGACAATGCCCCAGTGCTCTTCCCTATATAACTCAATTCTCTGGCTTCCTTTTAATTTTTTTTCTCTCTTTTTTTTTCTTCTTTTCTTTCTTTTAATCCACTGAAACCAGCCCCTTCATACACACTTTTTCTTTTAACCCGCATATCTGCCCTCTCCCCCACTGATTGCATTCCTAGGCAGCTCTAAAAGAGATAGGGCCATTTTCACAGGTGTTGGGTGACTTTTGCTCTCCACTGCATTTAGAGAAAGCTGAAAGCACTTTGGACTTCTGCTAATGCAAACCCCAGAAGGGCTCTTACAGCAGCAACGCAGAGCTGCTCAGTAAACTTCAGATTAAGAGCCTAAATGCTGTTAAGCATTTACTAAGGCCCTCTTCATGAAAACAAGTTAAAGCACACCGGGCAGTAAGGAATCGTGGACTTTATGGTTGCTGAGTATCACTGGCTGGTAATACAGCTGTTAACTGTTGCACTGGTTTCTGGTTCTAACCAATTTTGTGATACCCTATAAGCGCCTCATAATAGCGCTTCTAGCAGTTTGTCCTACTTTTGAGGTTAACGACCAGTGAGATGATAGGAAGTGATAAAAGTACAAGTATGTAAGAACAGCAGCACTGAATATCCTTCCTTTACCAGACTGTGTGCAACCCTCCCCATACCTTTCCCACGAACCTCTTGAGAAGAGTTTGTTATGCAAACATGCAAGATGTGGTTCACACGGTAATGGATGAAGTCAGTTAAACTTCAGGGTATCTCTTATTCTTACAGTTAGTTACAAAGCAAACTCCTCTTTCTTGTTTTTCCTTTTTTTTTTTTTGTTAATAACAGAATAACACACCATGCATAAGAGTAGCCGATCAAAGTGCAGCAGAAAAAATAAAAGGATAAATTGCAGAAAAAGTTGTTATTCACAGAAGAGCTACTTTCAGGTATCACTGTCCAAATTTTGCATCATAGACCAAAAAAAAGATGACAGTTTAATATTTTACCTTCAGAGCTTGAACTCTGAAATATACTGGTAGCATTCCCCTAAAGCAAGTAGAAAAGACCATTCAAGAACCTTTTCTTATGACAACATAGTTAACAGGGCACAAACACTTGACTGGCACATTTGTCTTAGAGCTTTGGTGAAAGGTCTAAGAAAGAAAGAACAAAAAGAGAAAAAGAAAGGAGGAGAATAAAAAGAGAGAGAAAGAAAAAAGTGAAAGAAAGTTTAATTAGATTTGCTATACATAAAGTCCCATCAAGAAAAATATATAGTATATATATTTTTATATCCAGTGTACTTGAAATTTAGGGACAAAGTTCCAAAGTTAAGGAAGCCATAATAGACAACCATAAGGTTAAACGCATACAAAGTGTGCAAAATTTGCAATGATTTTAATAACAACAACAAATTATTAGACATTCATCATGGACTTTGTGCACACATAGCACTTGTTTTGCCCTTATTTATGCTTGCTGTAGGGTATAGGACAGTACCTTCCATTAATGAAGAATTTGTAAAGAGCTACAAAGAGCAGAGGCATATAAAGGAATGCAACAAACAGTCCTGCACTGTGGCCAAGATCTGAGCTCAAAACTAGCCAGTAATGGGCCAGGAGGGATTATTTGGATAACACCGGGTAGTTCTGAGACACTACTATCATTCAAGCACAATACACCTAGTCTTGCAAGGCATTCAGGAAAGAAGCTTATTAACTTCTCCAAGTTAATTAAAATACGCAGGTCTGTCTGCCTGCTATCTTCTGAGGTATTTATACATTTGTTATTACAATGCACTTTGCTGTGTGTTACAACAACTTACGTTCCAGAGGGTGAAATATGGGATCCTCCTGGTAAGCATCCACCAGCTCCTGTAACCACAGGATTCCCAGGATTTTTAAAGGAACAGGTGAAAACTGTCCTGATTTCTACCAGCCTAAAGAAGCCGATGTCAGCCTTACACTTGCGTGCTTCTCTGGCTATTGCACTTCCACTCTACCATCAGGATGAGATTGTTAAAGTGTGAAGCTCTCTCTGTGTCTGCATTAGCAGTTTCACTAGGGCTAGAATTTGCTTTTAGAGAAGCTTCACTCCCTGTTATGACAACTAAAAATATTTTATTCAACCTCTTAACGGCAGATTAAAAAGCATAGGTCTTTTTCAGATTAGTGGTGGAAATTAACTGCTTAACCTGCTGATTTGCTGGGTCTATTTAGCAAGTCACAGTTTTTCCCATGGTTAATAGAGGGCTAGCAAGTCCTTTCACTCAGAAAATAATTCTATGTGCTGTTGCTACTTATAGCTTTATCTTTGAAATAAATGTTTCCACTTATTGTGAAAAAGAGAGGAAGAGAGAGAAAGAGTGAGAGACAGAGAATTAAGAAAGAACAACAAGGAAAGAAAGAAGAAAAAGAAAAATAAAAAGAAAGGAGAGAGAGACAAAGAGAGAAAGAAATGAAGAAATACAGGAAACAGTCAGCCTTTATACTGCAATCCCTTCTCTTCAACATGTTTGCCAAAGTTTCCAAGTGATGCATTTCATGGTGACATGTCACATGTTGTGTCAGTCATACTGTATTACATTAGCAGACGTGACTGACAAACCCCAAAGTGACAGCACAATGCAACACATCATTGAGGAAATTAGAAAAAAAAAAAAATTCCCCAAAGTATAATGAAAAGGATGCTTTTAAAGATTCCTCCTAATTGTTCTCTCTTTGCCTGCTAAATTCTGTAGGACTGGTGAGCCTTTTGTGAATTGTGTGCAGGAAGCACTAGAGTTTTATTTAAATTTGAGTGTCTGGGAAGTGGGCAAAAGTGTGATTATGTGTGTCGGGGGCAGGTCAGACCTACCGAGCTTTACAAAACAGTGTGTTTTCACCTAATAACTTATATTTGTGACTGGCCTGACATGCACAGGTGAGTTGCATATTCTACAAATTTGTCATACTTCATCTTTTTCCTCTTACCATTTCACTCAAGACAGGCTGTCCTCACATACCCTAGGCAGATGTGAACTCACACTGTCCTACCTTTAAGCTGCCCAAAAGCCAGTTAGCATGGGAACCTGTGGAGAGGCAGAGTATTGTAGCCTGGCCTCTGTTTCCTTCCACATAGCTAAATAGCTGCACAGCTTTTGCACAGCTGTGAGTGAGCACAGGAAAACTGAGCCTGTACTTTTATTCTGTTATCTCAGTTAAATTAATCTCTGTGACCAAAACTTCGTTCCTTTTATCCTGTTCAAAAGACATGCCTAGTTGCAACCTTAAACGGGCCTGTCAAAATGACCTGCGTTAGCTTAAGCATTTCTGGTAGAAAAGTGTTGATTTTTTTCTAAGCCAAACCACGTTGGTGAGACTGTATTTGTGGTCAACAAAACATGCTATTATTCTGCCACCTCTGAGGCAGGGGGTGGTAGCATCCCCAGTCCCTGTACTATTCTGGCAGTGCCCCGGACACATACCCTTGCACAGGACTCTACCTGACTCTTGTAGCACGTGTGGTCAAGGAGGAAAGCATGTCAGTGTAACGTTAATCAAAAGATGACATCTCTCTCAAGAAAAGTCTGGGTTGGAAATGATGTAGCAGTAACAAAAGCAGGATGGACACTTTTCCCCTTGATTGAAGGCTGATTATTGTTGACAGAGCTTAACTCTTTAATTTAACAAGGTTAATTTAAATTGACAAATGTGACCTTTAAACTGAAATAGCAGGGGTCTTTCGCTGGCTGACTGCAATCAGTTAAAGTAACACCATTTAAGTTGGGACTTAGACTCACTAACATATTTCTCATACGTAACAAATTACTGCATAAACTGAATTGTCGTAACTACCCTTGGACACAGCTAGACCACACTAAATGCAAGTGAATGAGATATTCACTCAAGACGTAATAGTGTCTAAGCCCATATCCATATCCAAATGCTAACATCGTGTACATGGCTCAGCTGAGTTGACCCACTTAACCATATGTCTGAGATTACAAAAGAAGAATTTTTGTGTGTGGAGATGTGATTTACATCATATTTAAGACAGGTAAACTGCACCAGTAGGGCTTACTAGAGAGCAATGTAGTAGGACATATCAACGAGAATTTCAGATGGTCACTTTTGAACAAGTTTGACAGTCTACCAGCCAGCTCTTGAACACTTACAAAAGATCATATGTTCCAGACAAAGCATAACCTGCAGTCAAACTTGGTACATAATGATGTACAAAGACGTCTTTACCTTACTTTTATGCTTGTTTGAGCTCCTTGCTGCTTTGTTTTGGGCTAGATTCTTAGAGTATAATTTATTTCAGCTACTGGGATATTATAGGGCAGGGAAAACACGGAGGATTTAGGAGGCTGTATAAAAGACTCAGCCCCGCTCCAAGCCATCCAGGAATAAAACATAATGCATGAAAGTTCCTTCTGTTTTGGCATCATCATCTGCTGATTTACTGAGCTGGAGCAATGGACATACATACATACGTAGCCTGATCCCTTTAGACACATCTACTAAATTTTTTGACGCACATTGTAAGTAATGGGTGAGATACTGAAGGATTAAGTCTTAGATGTAACATTCAGCTGCCTGAAACTTACGTGGGCAGATGCCCCTTCTTAATTCTCCGTGCCCTACTTAATCTGTGAGGATATGTGAAAAGCCATTCTTTCAATTCTTGCTCAAAAGTCATTCTTGCTCTGGTTTCAGTGGGAGAAATTACTAGTGGCGACTTCACTTGCAAACATCTGGCCAAAAATGTTACATAACAGGTGTGTTTTATTACGAAAATATGTTGTCCTCTGGTTTATAGCAGGAACTAACAACCACTGGACATAGCACATGCCTCCTAAGCAAGACAGGTTCTTTTTTGGCATACACAGCCTCTCCCTTCCAACAGTGTGTTAAACACAGAGTTTGCACACTTTCATTTATTGTGCTGGACGAAGCCCACACAGGCTAAGGTACCAGTCGTTAAGGGGTGCATGAATTCAGGGGGAAAAAAGGGACAGAAGAAAAGAAAAGCTGCTTCAGAAGACCTTTTCTTTTAAGTAGTCCCCATTCCTTGTCAAAAGCTTTTGGATGTATGGCCTGTTCCAAAATCTTTTCGAGGGTTTTGCATACCAATTCTGCAGAGAGCAGAGGGAGAGGGGAGGGTCAACACAGCAGGGCCTAAGATGTTAGGATGAATCTAAAGTTCCATTGAAACATTCTGCCTGTCTAAAATAGGATTATTATTTTTTCAAACTACAGAGGAATAGATGGGTATTAAAAAAATACCTACTGCTTCCTTTCTCTTGTGGCTGGCTGCAAAGAACCTGCATGGCCGTAGGTTGAGATGTGACAGATAATTAGTGTTGGGCAGACTTCAAAATGTTTGCAATATGAGTCTAAAAAGTTTGTGTGTTTATCCAAACTTCTTTGGTCTAGAAACAGGGCTGACAGACAAGCTTTCTTCTTAGGAGATTGTTGCCACCACCTGATTGTCAAAGAGTCTGAAATGTTGCAAGAATAAACTCTTGTGTGATGTTTCAGTAATTAGGCTTTTGAGTTTTGTTTGGATCGGGGTTGTGCACATCAGCATAGCTGTAATGACGTCAGCTCAGGATCTGCCTCAGAAAATTCAAAGGGAAGTTAAAATAAATCAGCATCAATGTAGTTCAGTCCTTTTTTATCTTCAAGGAGCGATCAGTCTAATTTGGGTTTAGTTTGAGGTTTCAGCTGCTTGGGCCAGTCATAGAACAAGCATGAAACGAAGCCCCTTGATCCAAGTACCTTGCAACTTCAGGAAAGTACTAACCTGTATCAGCAAATATCACCTGAGCCACATATGTACCACAGACTTAACTATACCATTGGGACTGTGCAAATATGCATTGGGACTGTTTTAGCAGAGGTTTGAATTCTGTCAATTTTGACTCTTTTTTTTTTTTCCTGTTACTTTTTTAGGTAAACCATTCCAGGTTTTGCTTTACACAATTTCTACATTTCAAGCAATAATTAATTTAAAAAGAAATACCTTCCTCCATCTTAAACTACACTCTGAATGCCATGACTGTGACTTTATACTGACTCTGAGATCCTAACTTGTTCTCCAGGCTGCTTGACTGTTTGGGAGCACCACTGAGGAGAGGTGCTGGGGCTCCTCTGGAAGAAGCCTATATACACCCACTGTTTGCCAGATGAAGAGAAGATAACCTCTCAACTACTAGCATCTTAACTGAAGGTGATGGATGTGCACTGCAGCCAAACATGAATGCCATGAACACAGAGGAAGATATGAAAGTAACGAAGGTCTGATGAAAAGGAAGGGTTCTCAAATTTGAAACAAAAGCCTCTGCAGCTGATAAAAATAATGAGTACAAAGGACACCTTTCTCCCTTACTATGTCAACAGTGCTGCTGTAAACATATCTATAGCCCCAAAACCCAGCTTTACTGGACGATGAGGAGGAGATAAAAACATACCTTTCTATGCCCAAAGAAGGCTGGCAGGCTGCAGAACTCGCAGGGAATGCCACCTTGGTCTTTCTACTGACTGTCCTCCTGCTTGAGGATGTGAGTGCAGAACTGAGAGCCCTGCACCGACCGCAGTGTGACTAAATCTGGCTGGAAATCAAGAAAATCTAAGTTTATCTTGCTTCCACGTTTCTCCCTGGGAATTTGGCTCAGCTGCATGCACCTAAGTGATCCTGGGACTGATTTCAAATTTGCAGCTGTTTTATTATCTGATTTTGCTTTTCTTTCTAAAAGCTGTCCATGCTTCAGCTGCTAATGTTCTTGCTTGGTGACAACATAGGCACAAAGGAAGGCTACCTGGTTTGCTACCAAAATGTAACACAAAAACTATTACCTTCATTATATGTGTTACATAATGAAGTAGAGGTATCACCTGGGTAGGGTTCAGTTTAAATATACTTTAAAGTGGTCTTTAAAAGGAACTAACTCCACTATGCAGCACTTTTATAACACCAGGGAATCCTCATTTTGTGACCACTCTGTTCGATGGATGTGAATGTTCAGGTCAGTATTCACAGAAAGCCAAATTCAGGGCTTTGAAAAGAAGCTATGATGTCTTTAGTTTATTATTTAATCAGTGGGCTAGTCTCAGGCTTGGTTTTATACTCATGACTGACTGTTGAAAGCCTGAAAGACAATGTTCGGGGATAGTAGAAAGGGAAGCAGGCTGTCATTTCTCCTATGCATTCCCTTGACCCACCACATGCTCAGACGAGGATGTGATAGGCTTATCTGCATTTTGATTCTATTCAGTAGTCATTGTCTCTGAAAATGTGCAAATAAAATAATGAAAACCACGATAAAACAGAGCAGGAAAAATCTCTCTCTATTTAAAGCAGCTGTTTGGGTGCCAGCTGCTTAGTAACAAATACATCTTTAATGAAATCAAACAATCCAGCAGGATTTATTGATTGCTAACAATTGTTTTAAATACAGTCTGGTAGGCTGGGCTGTTTGCATCCTTTTTTGTCCAATTAGTTCAGTTGGTTTGAATTAGAGATACTTTGCTATTATCTTAAAAAAAAAAATGCAGCTCACTAGACAGCGTATTATTTTCCTCCAGAATAAAGTGGGGGAAAGATGCATAGAATAAAAGATTTTGATGCTGTTCCAGCTGTTTAGGGGAAGGCAGCAGTGTGCCTTGTCGAGCCCTTTCACCTCAGCAACTGCAGTTCAAATCCATCCTGAGATCTTGAGTGAAGAGGATGTGGTGTGCTCTCCTCGGAGCCTGTTGAACAGTAGAAAGGACAAGGACCCCTGTGTTTTTGTGGCACTTCAGAGCCAATTTCTGCAAGAAAGATAAGAGAGTCCTGTGGAAACTTAAATCTTAGGGCTGACCTCTATCTGCCTGTAGTTCTACTCTTGCTAACATTGAGGGGAAATAAATCAGCACTATTGCAAGCTGATGGACTAGATGGCACAAAAAGTCCTTTCAGCCCTGTTTTCTATGAACTTAGGAAAATCTGCCCTTGACTTCAAGATTGAAGAAGTTCTATTCCCAGACAAAGCTCTGGCTTTTCGCAGAATTACATATCAGTCATATCAGTACTAGTCGGAAATCCCTAAGCACCTAGCTATTTTCAGCACACCTGCACAACCATTAAAGTATTCATTACGGGACTGATCCTACAGGGCTTTTAGATTCAGCAAAGACTGTCTCTGATTTCCTGGGAATTTTTAATATGAAAGGATTGAAGGCTCAGACCCAAACATGCATGCTGTATGCAGCAGAGCTGTGTGAAGTTCATTGCTGCTGATTTCAACTATTTTTTCTCTGCTTCAGTGAGCATGAGAAATATTGTATTCTAAGTGTTGGACACACCTCACAGAACCACAGTACCAAGCTGAGATAACCATTCAGAAGCACATGCAGCTAAGAAAACAAATGGAGTAGATAATTGACTAAAAACACTAATGTGTTTTCTTGAATGATGTGTTTAGACAAACAAGTGCTGGCATATGATATATTGAAACTAAATGGTAGTTTGAAACTGTAGATTCTTGGGCCCCACACTGTGGGGTAACGCTATCAAAATGTTCACAGATAAATGGCTTTGTTAAGCCTTAGCTCGTATAACAGTTATCCATAGAAGCAGGCCTGTTGTCATTATGGTTATTCAAGTGCATAAGAAAAGCTGACACTGAGTGTGCAGAATGGGACTCATATATATTTTCAAACTAAATGGTCCACATGAAACATACTGGTTTATCTGAGACCTGAAATCCTTTTTGAGTGCATTGTGTGTAATTCTGCATCCCTATATTATATTAGGTATTTTGATCAGTACGCGAGGATGGCACCAGAGAGCACCCTGACCCACTGCATCACCTGGAAAACTTGTAGTATCTTTATATCCAACTCCAGATCTGAACTCTCCACTGCAGACTCATGTCTTAATCCATCTGTGTGGTCAAACCTAGAACATATTTTCCTCATGCAGCTCACAAATCCCTGCTTCTTCCAGGCATTTTTTCCTAAAAAATAGCATGGTTCAGGTTTTTGTGTCTGTTCTAAATGAGTGATAATCTCTTGTTCAGTACTGGTCAGGTGTTGTGGTGGTAGGGTGTGATCGTTACATGGACAAATAGGGGACACTTTCTATTGCACAACACCGTAAACCCAAACCTGTCACCACCATAGCAAGATTGGAAGAGTGGGGCACCCTGGTATTCCTCAGCCTATTGCCTTTTAACAAAGTTTCAGCATGTCTTCCAGCAGATTAACTGTGGTGTGAAACCTTCCCACTTATCAGGTATGGCCTTTGCCTAACAGTTAGCTGGCACTGCAGATCAGTAAGACCACTAAAACCACCAGCCTAGATCAGCACCTGATAAAAAGTCATTGGCTATTGGTTTTGATATACTTTTTAAAGGCCATGCAGAGCAGAAAATAGTCTATTAAAATATACGCTACCAGTGAGGAAAGTATTTTTTGACACTGTGGGCTCATAATCACAAGGAGGAACAACTTTTCCTGGGATGGCTGCAGAGGTTCCCACTTCTGGCTGTGTCTCCTCTTTCTTCCAGAGGCAGTCACCCTGAAAAAGGCTTCACAGATGAGAATTTTTAAAGACGTATCCTTGTCCTGGGCTCCCCTGTATGGAGGTAGCAGCTGCTATGAGAACCACTGGCACATCACTGCGGTGATGGCAGGATCCTCTGAGAAGGCTAGGGTGACCAGCTGTGGGTGCAAACCACTTCAACCATCTCCCGTAATAACATATCATAGCAGAAAGAGGAGACCTTTGCAGTTAGTGCTTGGTAGAACTGCATTTTATATTCCAACAATTTAATTGCAATTGCTGCAGGACTTGTAAAAATACACACTACCTCATGGTTTAACGTTCACTGATACTTCAGCTCCATTCAGTGGCAGGTACTTTGATAAGAACTTCCGAAATACTGTTACTACTTCAGTAGAGGCCACAAATGAGGGTTCAGGACTTTTTGTGCCAAGCACTATATAAACACTTACTCATAGACAATCCTTGAGTTTCAGTTTTTACACATTTCCTAGATGAAAGTTGGGGGGGGAGGGGGGAAACAAAGGTAAAAGGAGAATAAATTTCTCTTCAGACATGAGGACAGACACGAGGAGAGGAGCCATGCTGGACCTTGTTCTTACCAACGAGGAGGGGCTGGTTGACAGGGTCAAACTCAAGGGTAGCCTGGGCTGCAGTGACCACGAAATGGTTGAGTTTGAAATCCTCAAGGCAACGAAGAAGGTGTGCAGCAGGCTGACGACCCTGGACTTCAGGAGAGCCGACTTTGGCCTCTTGAAGAATCTGCTTGGTATGGTGCCGTGGGATGAAGCGCTGGAAGGAAGAGGGGTCCAAGAAAGTTGGTTAATATTCAAGGACCACCTCCTCCAAGCACAGCAGCAATGCATTCCTACAAAGAGGAAGGCAGGCAGAAAAGCCAGGAGGCCTGCGTGGATGAATAAGGAGCTCCTGGAAGTGACCAAAAGAAAAAAGAAGGTCTATAGGGAGTGGAGACAGGGGCGGGTAGCCTGGGAGGATTACAGAGGAATCGTTCGAGCAGCTAGAGAGCGGGTTAGACAAGCTAAAACCCAGCTAGAACTAAATCTGGCCAGGGACATTAAGACAAACAAAAAATCCTTCTATAGGTATATCAGCGAGAAAAGAAAGACTAGGGAAAATGTAGGCCCTCTCCGGAAGGATACGCAAGAACTGGTCACCCGGGACAGCGACAGAGCTGAGGTACTCAATGACTTTTTTGCCTCAGTCTTCACAGACAAGGACAGCAGCCGCACTGCCCAAGACGCAGATTGCAAAGGAGAGGATTGGGAAAACGGAGCACCGCCCACTGTAGATGAAGATAAAGTGAGAGACCACCTGAGGAACCTGAAGGTGCACAAGTCCATGGGACCTGATGAGATACATCCGCGGGTCCTGAGGGAACTGGCAGATCAAGTCGCGAAGCCACTAGCCATCATATTTGAGAAGTCGTGGCAGTCTGGCGAGGTTCCTGCCGACTGGAAAAGGGGAAACATAACCCCTATTTTCAAAAAGGGAAACAAGGAAGACCCAGGGAACTACAGGCCAGTCAGTCTCACCTCTGTGCCTGGCAAGATCATGGAGCAGATCCTCCTGGAAACTCTGCTGAGGCACACAGAAAACAAGGAGGTGATTGGCAACAGCCAACATGGCTTCACCAAGGGCAAGTCATGCCTGACAAATTTGGTGGCCTTCTACGAAGGGGTTACAGCGGCAGTGGACAAGGGAAGATCTGCTGATGTCATCTACCTGGACTTGTGCAAAGCGTTTGACACTGTCCCACACGATATCCTGGTCTCTAAATTGAAGAGACATGGATTCGATAAATGGACCACTCGGTGGATAAAGAACTGGCTGGACGGTCGCACTCAAAGGGTTGCGGTCAACGGCTTGGTGTCCAAGTGGAGAGCAGTGACGAGTGGCGTTCCTCAGGGGTCAGTACTGGGACCCGTACTGTTCAACATCTTTGTTAGCGACATGGACAGTGGGGTAGAGTGCACCCTCAGCAAGTTTGCTGATGATACCAAGCTGTTTGGCGAGGCAGACACGCTTGAGGGGAGGGATGCCATCCAGAGGGACCTGGACAGGCTGGAGAGGTGGGCCCAAGCCAACTTCATGCAGTTCAACAAGGCCAAGTGCAAGGTCCTACATCTGGGTCGGGGCAATCCCAAGCACAAATACAGGCTCGGCGGGGAATGGCTGGAGAGCAGCCCTGTGGAGAAGGACCTGGGGGTGATGATTGATGAGAAGCTCGACATGAGCCACCAATGTGCGATCGCAGCCCAGAAGGCCAACCGTATCCTGGGCTGCATCAAAAGAAGTGTGGCCAGCAGGTCAAGGGAGGTGATTCTGCCCCTCTACTCCGCTCTCGTGAGACCCCACCTGGAGTACTGCATCCAGCTGTGGAGTCCCCAACATAAGAAGGACATGGACCTGCTGGAGCGCGTCCAGAGGAGAGCCACGAGGATGATCAGAGGGATGGAGCACCTCTCCTATGAGGAGAGGCTGAGAGAGTTGGGGCTGTTCAGCCTGGAGAAGAGAAGGCTCCGGGGAGATCTTATTGCGGCCTTCCAGTACCTAAAGGGGGCCTACAGGAGAGCTGGGGAAGGACTTTTTACTAGGGCATGTAGTGATAGGACAAGGGGGAACGGCTTTAAGCTGGAAGAGGGCAGGTTTAGATTAAACATTAGGAAGAAGTTTTTCACTTTAAGGGTGGTGAGGCACTGGCACAGGTTGCCCAGAGAGGTTGTTGAAGCCCCATCCCTGGAGGTGTTCAAGGCCAGGCTGGATGTGGCCTTGGGCAACCTGGTCTAGTGAGAGGTATCCCTGCCTATGGCAGGGGGGGTTGGAACTTGATGATCTTCAAGGTCCCTTCCAACCTAAACCATTCTATGATTCTATGATTCTATGATTCTTTTGAGCCTCAGAACTAGTAGCTCAAAGGCATCTCCGAGGATCAGCTATAAATTTTATACACCATCTTCTATTCAGTTGTTGCCTTATTGCTAATCCCAGGATATAACCCTGTAGATTACAAGAGCCTTTTCTAAATTCTTTAGAAGAGTAGGAACACTATTATTAAGACACAGCAGAACACGAGCGTATAGTAAAACTAAGGCTTTCACTATTTTAAAGACTGAATGGAATGATTAATTTAATATTTCAAATTCCACTGATAAAGAAATATATATTAGTAGCAGCAGACCTACATGTCTCACAGTAATAATATTTATATTCAATGACCTAAAGACCTGAACTACAGTTGGGTCCCTGTGGTCCTATATGTTGGACATAAACATATTCTTACTCCTACACAAGCCAAGCGAAAATCAGGAAATATTTCTTTTCCATTCTTCCAATCTACTTGTAGTTGAATGCAAATAGAAATCTTTGTTGAGTTGCCTGTAGTACATTTGTTACCTCCTCTCCAGTTGCATATATAAAACAGATAACCTGACCTTGTGCAAACCAGCTTCATCTTGGTAGCACTCAAAAACACACACATTTTTTTGTCTGTTGTGAAGAGAATCTAAATAGCAAAATCAGGTAAAGCATGAGAAAAGCTCCAGATACAAGCAAAATCCAGGAGTGGAAGCAGTCTGATCAAATGCAGACATCTGTAAAATATACAACTTATCTCCTCCTAAAGCAGAAACTCAGCTAGATCAGACAAACTGTTCCCTAAAGATGCCTGTTTCTCTCAATTGCCACTAAAAGGTGCAGGGGGTAACTGTCTCGGGTGCCTACGCTGCAGGTCTTTAAAGTTAGACGAGATCAATCCCATGCGACACGACCTGGCTCAGGTCACAGCAGAGCTCTCTGGTGGCTTTAAGAATAGAGACAGATCTGTAGTTCAGCTGCTTGCCAGGAAGCATGAGATTGTCCACCCTGGCTTTTAGGAACATAATTTTATATTATCTGCATCACTTGAAGAAAGGGCTAAAGTGAGCTCAAAGTTGCTTGACTTTAAATATAGAGATCCTGGCTCGTTGCCTTCAGTGCTAATTTGAAAAACAGTGATGAAAAGAGAAGATTGAACTGGAGAAAGGTAAATGCTTTAAAAAGTGCCTTTGACACCACAATCACAAAGAGATTTTCTATATCAAGAGTGTGTGGGGATAGATTCTAAGCAGAGAGGTTTCACATTCCTCAAGCATATGACTCAGAGTGAAGCCATCTTATATTAGAAGTGTTTTTATCACTTTCAGAATAGATTGGTGGGAAAACCCCTGCTCCAAATTTTCTGCACTTTTTTTTTTTTCTCAGCATAGGTCATTTCCCCCGAGCACTTTTGTTTCATAGAATCACAGAATGGTTTGTGTTGGAAGGGACCTGTAAAGATCATCTAGTTCCAACCCTCCTGCTGTGGACAGGGAAGTCTTAAACTAGATCAGGTTGTTCAAAACTCTGTCTAGCTGATTTTGACCCTTATCTTCCACTGAGATGCCCTTAGAATTTCCATGGCACAAAATTCTCCCCACAGCTGGCTGACATGGCAATAGGGGGTCTCCAGATAAATGAGGATTGAAGACATGCAACTTCAGCATTTATTTCAACTCACAGCCCTCAATTGCCTTTGGAACATTATCAGATTAGGAGGAGTTCGAATGATTTTTTTTTTCCCCAGTTTTAATGAGATATCTAGAAACTGCTGTAACAACTTTTTGCCATATCCCATCAGTGCAGTGGACAGAAGACATAGTATGTGTTCCTATTTTTTTATCACTCTCTAAAAAGGCTTAAAAGTACTGCTGAGTAGTATCAGGCGGACGGGCTTATAGCACACACTGATCCAGACTGGAAGGTGATAGAGGGTTTAAATTCTTCTTGTCTTCACTCTTTTTCGTTGTTCTTTTCAACATGTGATGTGGCCTGGAAGCAAGCATGTTTCATTTTGCGTGTTCAGACGTGCAACAGCTAGTTATGCACATGTGATTTGGCAGCTACAAAACCAGATATCATTTGTAAAAATCAGGTTCAAATATTTTAACCAAATTCTTATGGAATTCTCAGATTTTGTCTACTTAAGAACACTTAGCATTGGAAATTTACAGGAGTAAAATTCAGTCTGGTTTCAAAACCTTGCAATGTAATTAACTGAGACTTTATTAAAAAAAAATAATTTGCAAGCCAGCACACTATTAACATATTAATACTCTGACCCTTTCTGTATGAGGCTCATGAATTCAGTTGTGCTACATCTATAGGATGCTGTGACAGCGGTAGAAAAGTGAAGTAATGTAGCTCAATTACACCAATCAAAAGGTTGCTGTGTTCAAAGACAAGGATTAGTGTTAATAATTTTTCTCCAGGGAAGAAAATGCTCGATCCAGGTTCCTTTAGGGCCTGTAGATCCTTGTCAGGATGCAGAAAGGAAAGGATTCATTTAACTAGGTCATTTCAGCTTCTTTTGTTTGGCAAGAATGGCCTACGAGATAAAACATTAGGAAATGCTTTCCTACATAATTGTTATTTTATTATCATTGACTACATTTACTAGGGTTATATAAATACATTTGTAAATAGAAATTGCTTAAACCTTTAAAAACTCTCATAAAACCACAAAATTATTTTTCAGTATAAGTTCAAGACTCTAAAATTTCATTTATTGTTGTTATACAATGGAATAACAATTATACACAGTGCATATAATGCACACGTATTACTGCATTTCTCTTTGCGTATGTACCTACTATTTTAAAATTGTTTGCTATTTTGCAGTAACACAGAGTAGCCCAAGCTGGGACAATACATCTTACACATACCATTCACATTTGCAATAAGAAATAAATCTGTCTGCAATCAGTTTATAACAAGAGTTTACCTCCCTTCTTCATCATTATAATAATATTCTTATAGTAGAGAGAAGTGAAAGCAGAATATGAGATACATGTGCAGCACTTGCAGCTCCAGCAGATGAGGAACTTCTCTAAGTTTGATGTCACTGATGAGTTTTAAGGAGGCTAATAAAGGGGAAAACCATAGGGGAATGCATTCAAGGCTGATTAAGCTTAATCGGGCTGCTGCCAAAGATAGCAGACTCTTGTCAGCGCCCCTCTAGCTCCTGCCAGAAGCCTGGGAGAGTGGTACCCCAATTTGTCCACCTCCAAATATTTTTTTCCATCTGGTCTCATTAAAAAACTTATACTGATACTATTGTGATGGCTTTGCTGTTTTTCACTGGAAGCTCCCTCTTTACATAAAGCAAATATTTGAATTAGGGCAAACTATGGTGGTACATAATGGAAAGCAGGACAGTGGAGGTAATGGCTGTTTAGCCTATTTATATTCTGATATATTATTAACACTTGTCTTGGATTTCTTTGAAATTTCAGGACTGAAATTCAGTCCCTGATAAGTCAATGACAAAACTGTTTCCGTGTTGCTAAGATCTTTCTCTGATAACATGCTACAGGAAGGGGAGTGCGAGGCAGATTCCTCTGCTTTTGTATTCGTCATGTGCCTGGCAATTCTTAACTTCATTTATGTAGAGCTGGGTCAGATTCAAAGCTTTCCACTTGTAAATATTTCCATTCTTAAGTTTACTCCCATTCAGTTTTTTTGAACTCTTCAGGTGAAGAGAGATGTCTCTATGAAAGATATTGCCAAAATATATGCTGTATTATGTCCCCATTAACAGTGTGCAATTATTCGGGAAGAAATTTTTGTCTACTAGTGTATGTATAAAGGTAAAATAAATAATTCATACAAAACATACTGTGCATATTGTGTTTTTCTCCAGTTATTACATGAATATGTTATTAACATGCTTAGGCTTCTGTAGAGGTTTCATTTTTCATGTCTTTTCTACATACTTCTTGTTTCCCTGTCCTTATGAAGTTTCTAGCATCTAAATAAATTATTTCACATTGAAATGTTTTGTGGGAATTAGGGTCATAAAAATTAGGTCTTTGGGGGGATGGGTTTAAATTACTTCCTGGCTTCCTAGGTGTGTGATTACGCTCTCATTCACTACAGGTTTGTGCTGTTAACAAAGGTAGAAAGGAAACGGATTTCTTTGTTGCTTAAAGAGTAAGAATTGTGGTTTCTTCTCTTATACAAAACAAACAAAAACAGTGCTTTCCAGTTTTATGCAATACAAAGCTCACAAAATGTTCATGTTTAATTCTTCTGTTTTGATTAAATTAAATTGCTTTTTTCTTATTATAACTTATTTTTAATCACAATACAATAGTAGTTCTAGATGATAACTAAACGTTCTGTTCTGAAGAGGTCAAAATGGAATTTTCCAACTTTAATGCAATGTATCATTACATTTTTTTAAAGTGAGACATCCTTACTTTAGACATGTTTCCAAGAATTTGTCTTCTATGAATTCTCATTTCCTAGAAGAAATATGTAACATCAAGCAATTTACAACAGTTCTAACAATGCTTTATCTTTCCTCAAAGTATTGTATTACTATTAATTTACACCAAGAAAGAGAGAGAAAATTCAAGTATACTAATTGCTCATATGAAGCAGAGTACGGAAACACTTGAAAGAAGAGTGGCCAGCAGTGTGACAATTATATTTGCAAGACTTTTTTGTCTCTCTCTGTGTTTTCAATGAATTTCTTTCCATTTTTTAGTTTTGCAGCTCAGTTTTCAGAAGATCAAATTTTAATGCTATGTTAGCTGATGTAAATTTTATGGTTTATGTATTTATTAGCATGCCAAGCATCTTAAATCTCTGACTTCACGTACTCCACTTCCTCAGAATAAGAGGCTGCAGGTACATAGGTTTGAATGGCTAGATTTAAATCTTATTTTAGTCTTGGGCTTTAGGCAACTCTGGGCAGGATATTGGGTCTGGTTTGCCTCTTAGAAAGCAACTCCGTCACTAATTTCTGTTATAAAGGAAGCCAGAAGGAGACCTGATGCCTACACTCCTATTCTTAAAAATAAAATAAAATAAGACCTCTAAGACTTCAGGAGAAAGTATGATCAGCTTGACAATTTTAAATTTCTCAGAAAAAAAATGTAACTTTCAGGTGGCTTTTAGACCTTACACCAGTATTTGTTTGATTCTGTGCTACCTTTAAATAGGTGATTGTACTTATTGACAGTAAGACATTTAGTAGGGGCTTTTTTGGTCACTTGCAGAGGAGAGCTTTATTTTCCAGTGTTTTCAAGTGACATTCATCTAACTAAATGTGGATGTCTAAAATATATTTCTAAGTTAATGAATATAAGCCTCCTTTACAGTCAACAGAAGGAAAAAGGTACTTTTCTAAGCAGCATATCTCATTAGAAAGTAGATGCCTGAAATAAGCCCAATGACTCACACCTTAAAAGTTCTTATATCTCTCTACTGACTGTAAATGGACTCTAGACTGACTAGTTCAGAGATAAACATCTACTCTATTCATGCCTGAAGTTGGGTGAGATGAATCCTGCACTCTTCATCTACCCACAAGAATTCCGAACTTTTTTTGATACACAAAAATGTGCTGACATATTCTGCTCTATTTTAAGTATATTTAAGAAACTGACTGATGTTTCCTTAGGTTCTGTCAAAAACTATTAATAGACATCAGCAAAGTGGGATGGCTTATGTTTAATTTCGTCAGCACAGATTCATTTTGTGCTTGAAGTAGTTCCGAGTGTTTCTGTTTAGGGCTACCAATGAGGTCATGAGCAGGGGAGAAAGCAAACCCTGAATCCGTTTCCCCTTGCACATCTTGAATAGAGTGTGAAATTGTTCTAATGTAATTCCACTAAAATCAATCATTTTTAGTATTCTCAACCTAAGAAACAATTTTGCCATTTCCTTCCATGTGACACTGCATCTCTCAGCTTATTACCAGCAGTGTGAAAAAGACACAGATGCAAACTTATCAAAGACTAACCAAGACAGGATAGCTCTGATCCCTTGATTCCCTTAGGGGAACTCCTTCCACTTAATGCTGTGCATGCTAGTTATTTTCTCAAGCTCTCTGGAGGCTTCTGAAGTTTATTTCCAAAGGTGTCTATTCATAATACGTTGCTTTTTTTATACTGTATTGCATTTATTTAGAAAGTAGCATTATTATTTTTTTTAATCTTGTGTGCATGAGATATTACTCTTTCCTCTTAATATTCCCCTACTCTGAGATAACCTCTTATGAGGGGTGAAAGATGCACACATTTTGCAAATTTTCTCCTGTTTCTCATGGAGGATAAATGTCTGCTGACTCACTCATTTAGCAGAAAATTCAGTTTAAAATGTTCTGATTGCTGCAGTATATAACCACACCTCCATCTCAAAGGAAATCTGTTTTCAAGAGAGCCTTTTTCAGGCATTAGTTCCATAGAAGCATAGTTTTCAAGTATGCTAACTCCTATTGATTAAGAAAACTTGCCGAGCCACATAGTAACACATCAATGGCTAAGCCAATAAAAACAAATAGCATTGTAACTGATCACATGCAAAGGCTGATTCTCAATGGTTGTATATCATCTTCGGTTCATTAACCTCAATGCAGCTAAATGGATTTTACATCAGCCTTAGATCTAACTTTAATGTGTGAATCTGTTAAAAAAAAAGGAAACATATTTATTGAGAGGTCAGAATTTGTAAGATATTTTGATGCCTGTTTCGCAGAGACTCAGTACTTCTGTATGAAGCAGTTCTGCCTTTTCTAAGATATTTCTGATGCTTCTTGACACCCTAAATTCTTCAGGAGAAAAAAAACCAAACAACCCAGAACACTTTTCTTATCAGGCTTCCATGGATCTGTCTTCATTTTGGTTTAAAATTCTTTTAGGGGTTGTGAAAGTTGCTAGGCAAATAGTCCTGGAGACTGAAATGTAGTTTTGATGTGTCAGAGAGTAGCAACTACCCATGGCGTGACCTTCCTCTTCTAAATTGCCATTTCTGAAACCAACAGACACAAAATAAGGGGAGAACACAGTGTAAAATCTGGGCTGCAAATTAGTATAAGGGAAATAGAGTCTTATCCTTCAATTTGCCTGCTAGACACCTCAGTGTCTTACTTCAGCATAGACCCCTTGTCAAATCTTTGGGTTATTGTAGAAGCATAGACTCTACCACAAATCTCACTGCTGCTGATGATGACAAAATCATTATGGACACTCTGTGTTTTGAGGTAGTATAATTTGGCACATCTCCATTAAAATCAGACACTCACACTGAGCAGCTAGCCTTGTATTTCTTTCTTTCTTTATAGTGATACACCACAAGAGTTAGGAATCCCAATAGGTTGCTCCTTCTTACAATGTCTTTTCTCCGGAAGCTGTGACCGCTTAAAATTGCTGCCATGGTGTTTTGGTGTTGAATGCACAATAAAAGAATAAATAAATATTCCAACAAACCCAATGAAAGCAACATACAAATAGGCTTTGGACTGGAGAAGTGAATCTTGGTACTTAGCTGAAACTTTAACAGCCCTTAAAACTGTTCAAAAAATAACATTGTGATAAGTTGGACACAGCTTAAAATAAAGTGACAAAAGTATTATACGATGCTTCTTGAAAATGTTCCTTCTATTTCCTGGCCTTGGTTAAATTATCAATGACACAAACAACTCTATAAGTTATGAGGGAAATTGTCTTCTTTTGTAGCTAGTCTGCTCAGGAAGAAATAATGTATTTAATCTTTTGCTTCACAGGTGGCTAATACTGGGAGAGTATTTCTGTGATGAGACTCTGCCTTTAACAGTATGCCCCCTAGTTTGTATTTTATACTTGTGATATTATTGGTGTAGTTTTTTACCTGTCTGTTGAATATATCAGTGTATATGCACAGCAATGTCAACGTACATGGTGTTAGTAAAGTCAGGCACAAGGTGCTTACAGATATGAAATATGCTCACTGGGTAGCTTTTTGACACTTGTGTTTTCATATTGTAATGAAGCTACCTTGATATCCCTCCTATCCTGTACTGCACAATATTGCCATGCCCAGACATTATTTGGTGAATGTTAGTTGGTGCTGTTCAAAACTGTGCCAAGGACCATGTTCACACTTAAACAGTTTGAAATAAACAGGGCAATACTCAAACTTTTGTTCTGGCACTACTTAGTTTATGTTGAGAGATGCAAACATTGCAAACCAGGCCAGTTTTCCCTTTACAGAGTGCAGCAGTTTTGGAAGGACTAGCAAGTCCTTTCTCACGGGTCCAGGATGACCAACTAAAGGTGAGAACAGTACGGTGTAGAAGGCTACATTTTAAGGCATGTGCAACAGATGGGCTCTATTAAGCTTAGTCGAGAACTTCCCCAGGTAAGTTAGGACACCTGCAGCTCTTTTCACTTTTGACTCCTTCCTGTGCTTGTTTTCCTGATGGATTCTTGACTCCTGTGTTATCATCACCTCCCACTCAAACTTGCATTAGTATCCCAAAGGGAGGAAGACAGTTGGAAGGTCTCATATAGAGAAAACAGAAAATATTCAAGATAGCATCAATATCTAGCTCTGATGTAAAGTATTTACAAACTTTCAAATAAAATAAAATTAAAAAAAAGCCAAAAAAAACCCACCAAAAAAACCCTAACCAAACTTTTTGCCTTGGAAATAAACTAAAGTACATGTTGAAAAAAAAGAAGTACCAGCTAGCCCAGCTATTCCCCCCTACTAATTTTGTCTGGACACTAACATGATGAGAACAGTAGTGGACCTCATTTGCTTCTAGAGATCGACTAGTAAGAGCAGCTGGGAGGTGTTGTGGGGGCTCCCCACTGGACACACACTGGAGGGCTCAATGGCTTCTTCTGGTCAGCCTAAGGGCTTTCAGGGCAACAAGGACAAGCAGTGATAACTGCAGAGTAAGTCTGCTGTATTTTCAGTCAAAGCAACTTCTCAGTTTAAAATAGAATCATAGAATCATAGAATGGTTTATGTTGGAAGGGACCTTGAAGATCATCTATTTCCAACTCCCCTGCCATAGGCAGGGACACCTCCCACTAGACCAGGTTGCTCAAAGCCCCATCCAGCCCCTGTCATAGCCTGAGAAAGGTTAGATGCTCCAACAAGAGACGACCAACAGTCTATAAGGCACTATTTACAAGTTAAGCTATATGAAGAGGATTTTTTGCAGTACTCAGGAAGATTTACTTAGGTCACCATCTGTCTTGCATGATGGACAGTGCCAGCTGATTCATAGGAAAGTACATGAAAACTTTCTGTAGACAGTACTTTGCTTTTCTGATTTTTTATTATTGCATTTTGTTTAGGGGTGGCATTAGCAGATGACTCAGGAGTGTGGTAAAGCCATATGGTCTCGTGCTTGTGTTGAAACTCAGGACAAGTGCTCAAGGGATCACATGCTCTTCTATTGCTGAGCATGAAAAATGTGCACTGTGAGCACTTAAGTGTCCTGGTCAGCTACATCAGCCCTTGCAGCCTTTGTGAAAATCTAGGAAAATTTCAATACTTTCCTTACAAGGTCAAATCATGTAAGATCCAGGAAGAGAATAGAGCTGACCCATAGAAAGGACTGAACAGAGACCTTAATCACTTTCTATACCATTTTTTTAGCACTGAAACTCACATGTCTTGATATAAAATAATATTGCTTTATCCAGAGGAAAAAAAAATGCACTGTGGGTTGAATTGGAGGTGAAAAGTATGTATAGGTAGGCACTGAGAATAACAGTTAGCTGCAATTAAGTTATGAGACGTGAACAGTCACTGTAGAGAACACAGTGGGATGAAATGGCAGAGGATGTCCAAGGACTAATCATGTCCTCTTCAAAAGACGTCACCTCCCACACTACAAAAGTCTTTAACATCATGCTGGGCTATTATTATCTCAGGTGAGTGTCAGTGAAGAACACCAGTTTAAAGGGCTTTTCTTTGGCTTTGTCTAATACACCAGATGACCAGACCTATCTGATGAGGAACCTATGTTCTGACAGGAACTCAGCCTTGGTAAGATGGACCTTAGAGAAAAAAATGTCATATGAAGAAATCCTAAAGGATTCCTCTTATCTGTAATATCCCATGTAGACCATTTTCCAGAATGCTGACACACACATTTCTATTTTTATTCTGCATTTTATGTTAGGTTCACATACCAACATGCTGGCCTGTCCAACACACAGGTATCATTTTCCATAGTGAGTACACATTGTCTTTCTCCTGTTAGGATCAAATCCAATGCAAAACACTGAATGTACGAAGAGATGTTTTCTCGAGCCTCTGGTTTACTGAGCCTTTCTCAGTTGCAGAAATGAAGGTGCTAGACCCACAGCAATAATCCTCCCACTGCAGACTCAGATTCGAACCAGTATGATGACGAGTCTTTCCTTCCTGTTTCTGAGTAATTGTCAAATGGTCTCTCCACCTACAGAATGAAGTGAGAAACTGTATGAGTGAGGTCTAGACTGCTATCAAAATGTATGGAGTTCTCAAGTCCAGAACTTTCAATTCTCTTTTGTATCTGCAACCCACCTTAGGTTTTTCCACCCTACCTGGAGGAGGCAGCAGAAGAAAAAAGAGGGAGGCAGTGTTCTGAATCAGTGGTTTCTGTTAGCACTGTTTGCATTTGTATTCACTTACAATGGTAGAGTGCAACTGCAAATTGGAGCCTTAGCTTGATTTCTCCAGCTTCTTGGGAAACTGGAGGAAAGGGCTATGAAGAAGTTGCTGTAGTTGCAATGACTGAAATGCAGAACACCACAAAAGAAAATGAAAACTTTTGCTCTGTAGTATGAAATCTAGCTGTATTCTGGCTGGTGTGAGCTACAATGCATAGTACAGGCATGCAAATTTTATTGGGAATAAATGAAGTCTAAAATATATACAGCTGAAGACGTTTGGGTGTTCAGGGGAACAAATGGCGTTCTAGTTCTTGATTTAGGTTGTACTCAGATTTGGCTGTCTGCTACGTGCACAAGTTTTGATTTTTCCTTTTTTTTTTGGCCAGATGATCTTCTGGTTTTTTTTTAAGCCCGGTGAGTATGGACAGTTTGTTCTCTTTCCTGCTTACTTACAGAATGGAGGATCTGCCCCAGCGAGAATCTTTTATCTTTCATGCCCTTAAGGTACTGAGGAAATAATGCTCCCCCAACACAGAAATTTCCACTCCACCTTTCAGTTTCAAGAGATCTGGAAATCCTGCCCAGCTGGCAGCTCAGGAAGGGCAAGCATAGATCACAGAAGATTTCCAGTAGGAAGTTTTGTTAAAGTCATCTTTAACTCATTGCCCCATGTCTGACACCGACCTCAGATTCTTGAAAAAAGGACTTAGTGAGGGACAATAAAACACAACCAAAGTGATTCTATTTGAACCAATTCTAGGTGCCAAATCTCTTTCTTCCATCCTAAGATCCTGATCAGTCCAAGTACTTGTTTACATTGAAAGTCTAGAGGTTGTCACACAAGTGCATTCACACACTTACACATATCAAATGTGTTACTGGATAAAATTACCAGCCAACAGAGACCAGAACTATAAAGAAGATCTGGGCTCAGAAGCAACCTGGGAATTCATGGTCCTCCCCTCCACAGCTTGAGCAGAGAGACCAGATGTTTTCAGCCTCTGATGTGAGCCAGGGGAAGCTCGGTGGCCCACCCCCTTCAGCGAGGGTGAGGTCTCTGCGACAGGGCGCTGAGAGTGAAAAGGAAGAAAACGGAATAATCAGCTGGGGGGAGAATGGGTGGGAGAAGCTGCTTAATGCAGGGACAAGCAGGCCAGTGTTTTTGGAAGTCTTTCAGTGTGAACCACTTGTCTGTGCCTGTTAATGAATAAATAAACTGCGACTTTTCTTTTTAAAGGGTGACTAACCAAAACTGAGTATCTAAAAACTACTTAAAATTTAAACTTTAATGAGCACTTTAAAAATGTATCTTTATGATACTAAAACTAATATACATGTTTTTTAAGGGAAAAAAATTATAAGATGATGTTCTTTATATTTATGCTGCCACTCATGCTTTGACTCTGATAACTTATCTGGATAATTAAGCAGTATCACTGAGGAACCAGATACCAGAAATCTGATATTAATCCATCCCTCTTAATAGTAACGCAAAGCCACTGGGGTGGAAAGCAGCCTAGTCTTCTTAATCCCCTTTTACCAACATTTCGGCATCAGCATATCTCATTTATTTTCAAAAGTGGTTCAAGACACACTATCGCTGGCTTAAGTCTAATTTAGGCTTTAAATCAAAATATATTAAGAAATTCAAAAATAGTCAAGATTACCAAGATTTCTTGAGGGAATGATTCACAACCAGCTCATGTCCCTCCGACAGGAACAGGGGACAGCTAAATGATTGTTGCATGTCTGCATCGCTTTAAGGTACAACACTTTCCTTTGAATTAAAAGGAGAAGGCAGGATTACAGTGGAGACCTTGAGATCCCACTGCCATACTTATCAGGTATATGTTAATGATAGTCTGAGCAACTTCTACAGACATTAATTCACCTGCCAGTACTGAAGAGTCCAAGGCTATTCTGTTCTCTCCCTTGTGTGCGTGTGCCAGTGTTTATGTGAGCCTTGTTGTCCCCTTCAGTGCTTGTCAGACTATTTTTGGTTTTAATTTGCAGACTGTCCTATAGCCCTCATTAGTCACTGATGCTCCTATAATCCCCTTGTGCATTTTGAGGTGGCTGGACTTGGACCTGGCATGCATTTAACTTGACACGTACTGCAACAGTAATAGTGGTGGGTAATTGTCAAAAGGGGAAAGCAGCACTCTTCTCCCTTCTCCTTTCCCTGCCTCCTCAAGGCAAACTAATCTGAACCAGACAAACAACACACACACACACTGAGCATCATCCTCAGGTTGTGCTCATGAGTGCCAAAGCACTTGCACATTGCCAGCCTGATGGCGTGAGTTTGGGCTCTGCTCTTGGCTTGCAGTGCGAGGCAGGTCCAGCCGTCACACTTTCCACGGGACCCTCGTCACTTCAGTTGCAGCCTCAAGTGGCTGGAGTTGATGCTAGGCACATTGCTTCTTAAGGCCCATTAGCTACAGATATCGGCATGCATGGCAACTTTGATTTTGGTATTTATTTGACTGCAGTTTGTGCACCGTTTACTGTCATAGCATTGCATTAGTTACTGCTGACATTCATATGTGAATACTGAATCTGCAATACTTTGGGCTCATAGCTGAAAGACTAAATCCATTATGACCAAAAAAAAAAAAAAAAAAAAAAAAAAGAAGCCAAGTTTAGCCATCTACTTTAGCCCCAAGGTGATGCCTTCTAGTTGCTAAGAGTCTTAAGGAGGACCTGAGAAGGCATATGAGTCCATAAACCTTCCCTACTACTTACAAAGTTTTCAAAGAGTATATAATGGGGACAGAGGCCATGTGTAGTCATAGTAAAAGTGCGAGGCACTTTACCTTGTTTTCATGGCTCTGCCATCAGAGACAGACACACATTTCAACCCAGGAACCTCCAGGAGACTGCTGTTTTCCCATGTATATTTTATTAAGTGTTAGTGCCACCAAGCACCGTACAGATGGGGGAATCTATCACTTTATAAAATAATTAGCCTGCTATTTCAATGACAAGAAGAAACGACAGCGTGTAGGCAGCAAACTGAGGTGCTGCCTTTACCTTCCTCTTCATTTTTGTATTTGTACAAAACCAGGAAAATGTTTTTACAGGGTAGGCCAATAGTGCCACAGGAACTGAATTAGAGCATCCTTAATTAATATGTCAGAATAAAAGAAATGATGAAAATATGTATAATTAAATTCTTGCACTAAAAACAGGATTATAAAGTGTGACTAAAATAGATCAGGGCAGCTTTTTTTTGTTGTTCCTTTTATTTTTTCCCATATATTTTTATTTTAATTAAAAATTGTGGGTTCTGGTATCTTTGCACTGTATCTTGATTAGCTATTACATGCCTGGGCTAACAGATGGGTCACCCCCAAAAATTATACACTATTTGTGAAGATGAAAAGAATTTTCCCAGTTCTATGAGTACAGTGTTATTTTCAGGCTAATATACAGCCGTAATAACTTGGCACTGTGGCAACCTACATTGTCAATAATAAGAACCTGCTTGAGACAGGTGCTTGAAAGAGCAAACATCTTATGTAAATTAAATACCTATTTTCAACTACATGGCTTCAATTTTCAAAAGCAGTGAGTGATTCTGAGTATTCCAGTTTTCCAGAGCTCAAAATCAGACATATGCAGAGGTTCTGATTTTCTAATTTTCAGTGTTTATGGAAGATCCAACTTCATTAAAATGTCTGAGCGCCTCTTTTCTCCCTCTGCCGCTCAGGAGTTCAATCAAACAGGTCACTTTGAATGTTAGGTCACACCTATGCAGCAAGTAACCTCGCAGACTATTTTACATTAGATATTTTTTACTCTGTTAATCTGTTCTATTTGTGCTTGTGCTGTACTTTCTTCACTTTAAGGGAAAATATTTTAAATTGAAAATTTCTTTCTGTCCCTTCTTTATGGAAGATCTTAATTCTCAAGCTGTGGTGTAGAAACGCACTATAGACTAAAACTGATGTAAAAACATATGAACAAGAAAAGTGATCTGTTTAAAACAAACAGGACAGCTTCCTTATAAAATCCCACCCAATGTTGAATCATGTTAAATGTTATTTATTCAATTACTCAGTATATCGATCATATAACACTCCTGCTTCTTTCACGATTTGTCTTAACAACCACGCCTATTGCTCAGATCCTCAAAAGATTTCAAGACCCTGAACCCAGCCTGGATACCAGCATTATAAGGGGAAACATCCAGATGCTTCCACTGGCAAAAGAAAATCCATAAGGTACATATAATGAAGTGAATGTAGGAAATGGAGTTTTCTGTTCTGGTGCTTTTCTAACATTCAGCTCTTCAAAGAGATAGCAAATATTCTATTGGTTAACATTTAACCCAAACTAATAGGTCCTATCTCACATACTCAAATAAATCATAATATCCTTTCAATTAGTTTGCACTTTCGCTCACTGCTGTCCTGAATAATTAGGAAAACAATTCACATTTCACTAGGAGATGATATGAAGTGTTATTCCTGTGATAATTACCAAGCTGCAGTTCAGTTTCCCTGGCTCCCACCAGGTCATCAGGGCACAAAAGAGGACACCATGAGAGCATTAATGAGCTCTCATTGAAGATGTTAAAAAGCTTGTATTGATCTGTTTGTCCAAGAAGGAGATATTTAAGCCTTTCTGCTGAGGGCAGGAGAGACAGAGATTCATATCACAAAGCCTTTTATCCAACCCCTTCTGTTTCTGGCTTCAATATTGCCCAGTCTCAGCATGTCTGGTTCTGGAGGTCATACTTTTAAACTTTCACAACACTTTTTTTCTTTTTCCCTTTCTTCTTTTTGTTTAAAAAAAAAAAAAAAAAGGGAAAGAGAGAGAGAAGATAATATACAGTGTACACTTAACCTTTACTACAGGGATCCCTTTACACAGCTAGCTATTTTTGAGAACAAGCTTCAGTGCAGTAAGATCTCACTTCTCACTATATACCCCTCACACACATCTCAATTAAATTAAGAGCAGTCCAGACAATGCAAAGACCGACTCGGTGTAAAATTTTGCTCATATTTTGAAAGCAGATCCAATCAAATCACTTTTTTGGGGAGTTCGATCAGACTTTTCTCTCTAACATCACTGTATTTTTTTTGTGAACTCCTGCACTTGCTATTTCTAGCTGGGAGCGGAAGTGGAAGAACTGTAAGGTTGCAAAATCACCGGTTCTTGTGGTATTTTCAGAGGAGATTTCTTTCTGCAGGCAAGGGAGGCAAATCCTGTCCTGCTTTCAACCCTCTGCATTGTTATGATATATTGCAGCTGTAAACTAGCTCTGGGTACACTTTCCTACTCATCAATTTTGTCTGCTCTCTTTTAAATGCCGCAATGAACTGTCAGTGAGTATTCCCAGCCTGTCTGGGATAGAGTTTGGGATAAAAATTCATGTAAAAGCTGTGTTTTCTTTGTTTATATTTGTCACTTGAGCCAGCTATTGTCTGGTTCAGCAAGGTTATATCTCTCTTTTCACTATATCCCATTCACATTCATCTTGGTATGAGCAATTCAGCGAGGTCACTTGTGTGGGACTATTGTAAATGGTTACTGAAGAGAAACATTGGGATCTCTCATGGATATTGTTAAGGTGTTCAAGATGTGCTACTTTCTTAACATACAACAAAGGCAATTAGGGCTGAAAATATCTCAGTTTTAGTTTTAAGTGTCTAGATCAAAGCAACGATAGGAGCCTCAATATACATCTTTGGTTTTTCATGGTCTGTCTCACCTGCCAGCATGGGCTGGTGCATATAGCTAAAAACCAAGCCTAGGAGTCCTGCAATTTGCTTCTCCTTACTTTGGATCAACCCAGTTTACCCCACTGAAAATAAACATCTGAATGACTGCAATTTCATCAGCCTTAGAAATTTGTGAAGCAGTATTTATTACTAAATGAGATACATTTAATGCAAACAGACAGAAAGGCTGGTAAGGAAGAACTTCCTAGGGTATCACACATGGTCACTCTGTCCCAAGGTTGTAGTCAGGCTGTAAGATCAGGGCTCTGTCCTTTCAGACTTGCTATCTCCCTTCAGTCTTGGGTCACTTGAATATCAACTCCTGTGTTTTTCTCTGCATAAAGAAGTAACTTATATTTGAAATATTTTACATGCAAAACAAATAAACAAAAAGAATTAAAAAAAAAGACAGAAAAAAAAATGCACGGTAAAAGACCTGGAAATTATATGCTGATAAGAGAGACAACGGCAACATCATGATGGGGGGGGGTGGGGTAGAAAGGAAGAAAAAAGAGAAACTTTTGGACCAAAGCGTGCCTACGATCAGGTCTGACAATGGTCTGACTGGCAGCCTTGCTCTCACAATCAAGTGCTACTGATATGGGAATTTTTATATTGTGTGTCATGGAAGGATTCAGTGACATTTTTTCGCCTGAGAAAAAGGAAAAAAAAAGAAAGAGAAAGAGCACACATAGCACAGACAATGCCATGCTCATCAGCCAGTTGCAAACTGGGGGCCTGGCTGAGCACTGGTTTCACATTGTGCTTCACACATGAAACAAATGGCTGTTCCAGGGAATGTCAATGGCTTCTGCAACCATGGGGGTGAAGTGACCTGCTGGTGGTGTTGAAGGAAACTCTGATGGGAAAATCTGTGTTTGGTTCTAGGCAAACTCATGGTCTGAAAAAATTAGCAGATAAGGAAACAAGCCTTTGTGATCTAGCTGAGCTCTTTGGCAATGGAAAGACTGCTAGTAGTCATCATTGCCACATCATTTCTAAATAAGTGCAAGGATAGAGCTGGAAGGTGGGTAGTTAAGGGGTTAATGTTGAATGATGTAACCTTTGTGGATAATTAGCAACGAGCTGGTTAAAACTGTTTGGGTTTAGCTGCCATTTTGCGGTCTCTAAGAAGTGTACCTCTTCACCTTGAACCGGCCTTTTCTTTAAGTGTTCGCAACATTAATTTATGCTCCTACTAACCTAGTGACTACTCTAACTTGCATCACTCTCTGTGCCCCCAAGAATGCTTCAACTAGATAAGAGAGACCCTCACTGATGCAGAGTCAGCAGTGTCAAGCAGCTTTGCAGGTTTGGAAGCACAGGCATTTTGTCATTTTGGTATCCCTTTATCTGATTTTTTAATGAAAATGGTCTAATATCTATAAAGTGTTCTTGTGCAAACCTTCACTTGTAACATTAGGAATTCTTGCCTGGTTTTCTGGGAACAATTGCGTCCTGCTAAAGCACAAAGATCTGTCTGTAAACCCAGTCGACTGAGTCAGTTCTCTCTGTTGAGCTAATTTTCAAGAAGTCCCTTTCCAGAGACCCATGAGGAGACTGAGACAACACAAAGGCTGCCGCATGTAGTACGTAAATGTTCACTATCAGTTTTAAGACATGGGTTTCCTGAAAATAGATTTCATATCCTATCATTGGAGAATGAATACACACACAAATCACACTCCCAGCGACCCGACACAATAGTCACCACTTTGGGGACTGAGCTGGCAAAAGAGACCATGTACCTCTCCATCACGTGTGGTCACCACTTAATAAAGATATGAGGGAAAGATTCAGGAACAAGTAAAATTGGACATGGGTAGAAAGTAATGACCCTTGGTGAGTGACAACTGAGGTTATGTGGATGAATATTAAATGTGAAGGGCCTGAATTATTCATGGAAGGTTCAAGGTAAAAGGGTTACCCTGATAACATCCTCTTACTGACACCTCACTCAGGGAAGAAATCCCAGCTCTGTGGTGCTCCTCAAACTGAGAGTCCTTCTATACACAAAGGAAGGTGCTGGTGATTCCTCTCCTTCCCACTATGGGTAGCTCTTAGGAGACAAAGGACATTTTGTGAGTGCTAGTGACCTTGCTACAAGCTGTGCAGCTGCACTAATATACAACCTTTGGGCTGGCAGGGGGCAGGCTAGGAAATGATTTGTAGAAACCAATAGGCTCTCTGGTCCCCCAGATGTGATGGCACATGTCCCCTTGTGTGGCACTACGCATGTCCTCTGCTCACCTGTCTGACATGAAGAGCTTACCCCATTGTCCATCTACTCCATTTCATAGAATCACAGAATAGTCTAGGTTGGAGGGGACCTTTAAGATCATTGATTCCAACCATCAACCTAACACTGCCAACACTACCACTGAACCATGTCCCTCAGCACCATGTCTACCCGGCTTTTAAATACCTTCAGGGATGGTGACTCCACCACTTCCCTGGGCAGCCTGTTCCAATGTTTGATAACCCTTTCTGTGAAGAAAATTGCCATGACATGTAGTCAAAGGGAGATACAGCAATTTCCTGCTGTTGCAGGTAAATGCCCCCTGACCAGGAAATGTAGGCAGAACAGAAAGAAACAGTAGAGAAGAACAGAAGATAACTGGAAGGACGAGGAGGCAGAACCAGGAGGTAGTCAGCAGAAGAGATTTGGTAGTGTGTATTTCCTTCACAGAAAAGAAAATTTAAGCAACTAGAAAGATTGTTCCTACAAGGAAAACATTTTCTTCAATATGAAAAAGTAAATATCAATATAGAAAAATGTCTTTTTCATGGTTTACACCACCATCAGTAGAAGTGAGAGACCAGTTTTAACATAAGCAAAGTGACGCTGGGATGAGGAACAACTCTGTAGTGTCTAGATCTGCAGATTTTACCATGTCAAATTATTGTAATATTAGCAACTAATTTAATTAGTCAGGACCTGTACAGAACTTTGAAATGCTCCCAGTTAGCCCTCAGATATTTATTGCTTCTTCAAGAATATCTAGACAGCTGGTGCGTTGTACAAGGACCTTTGAGTAAGGTAGCATAGCTTCAGAATGAAGCTAAGGCAAACACAAAATGTTTCTGAATAAAACCATCCATGCAGGAGTCTAGCACATTAAACTAATGTGTTCTTATTTAAGCCTTTTAGTGATTTACCTTAACTTTCTTGGCAGGCCCTTAACAAGAAGAGAGCAGGAACTACACCAGCATGGAGAAGAACTGAAGTGTACTTCTCCAGTTCTAGCTACTGCAAACATTAACATTAATCTGTTGATTGTTAAATATAAATCTTTCCCTTTCCCTGGCAGGTATCGTTTTAATAACTCCTTTACTGCCTTTCCTCAAAAAAAGACACTCACTTTCATCACCATAGTTTTAAATTTCTGACTGAAACAAGGAGAACTGATCAAAAGTACGTTCCTGTTAAATGGGGAAGGTCAGACCTCTCTGATGGCTCAGCTGGCATATTAGTGGCTCTTACTAAGTCACTGTGGTGAGATATTGCCAACAGCCTCCTACAGGAGTCTTGGAAAGTAGAGATCTCACAGCTATTAAGAACTGGGAGAAAAAAAAATCATGGAGATGAAGGAAGAAATGAAAAATAAAAGAAATCTGAGCTGTGCTGGAAGAAGATGGTGAAAATATGCTTAGATACTATATAATGAGAGTGCTATAAACTGGGAGGTGCACAGAAAAAGACAGACACTGACCTTGGAGGCCTGTACAGATAAACACATACTGTGGGAAAGTTTATCAAACTAACTGATCTTTCACCCACCAAAGTCAAAGTCTTTTGCTGATTTCAGTGGGATTTAGATTTGTCCTCAAAAAAAAAGCACCTAAGGTTGCTCCCATGGAAAATACTGGTGCAGAATCAGGCCTGCACTGAAAATTTTGCTACATGTTTTCACCCTCCTATTAACAGTTATTTATAAAATACAAAAGAGTAAAATCAACTGTGGACAGCATTGCAACGAGAAATCCCTTTGTCCCCTCAGTTTTAATGTCTGTCCACTGATCTTGTTTCTACACGAAACCTCTTTTTAAATGAACCTTTCCATACAGTTAGAGCATCAAACAGACCAAGAAGACTGCAAGGTGCCCTGCATGCTTTTCTCAGGATTCAAATTAAAACACTGACTTGAGATTTTATTTTAAATAGTGTCTTACCTGCTTGTTTTGCTGAAATCAGATGGTTGGGAACTTGCAGGCTATACAAACTCTTGCTTAATGCAAAATGTACATTCCTATAATAAAGGTTAATGGAGAGGCAGGCATGTCTTGATGTTAAGTTCTCATTTAAGTTTGAAATTAAAAGGCTTCCTGCTCTCCTCCACTTTACAGGAACTACACACAGCACCACCTTTACTCCTCAAGCTGCAAAATTAGTACTTTGGGGAATTGGGCTCTCTGCCTGACCTTAATCAGTGTGTGCTTGGATTCAACCATCATTTCAAAGGATGATTCTTGCAGTTGTAGCAGCCTAGGTTGTACTTGACAGCTCTCCCTCTGCAAAACAGCAGTAGACAAATCTAGCAAGCGAAGCACTGTTTAGTACCCCTGATTAGTTGAATAAGATTAGATCTCTATTTTGGCACAAGGAGCAAAAATATTTCCTTGAAGCCCGATTACTGTTTGCTTAGTGGAAGGCTGTTTGGGATACTTTAAATAGGTCTGTCCCATTACATGCTGCCTGCCAAAATTGCAATTAGCCACTGTGCATGGAAAAAAGAGAAAAAAGAAAAAGCAGCAGAATTTGCTTTTGCTTTCTTTGACTAACTTTCTTGCTGGTGTAAAACATGTTCTATGCTTCCAAACTGCAGCATGCAGACAACTTCTTCCAATGGCAAAAAAGTTTAGGACCATGTGACTTAAAGGAACCAGGAAGAAAAAAAGGCAACTATAGTGAATTTCCATGCAAATATATATAATCACATCACTACTCTCAGTTATTAAAACCACAGGATGCTTGAATTGCTTATAAAATTTGGACACATGAGAAAAACAGAAGGGAGAGAAACATAAGAGCTCTGAGTATCCTCTCAGTCCAAAGCTACCATGATACAATTCCCTTGCCTTGACTGAGGTTAGCTCCTGTTAATCTCCCATTCACTGTGATCTGGAAAAAAAGCCCATAAAGCCGGTCTGAAAAGCATCAGGTCATGTCTTGTTTGCATTGGAAACAGGAAAATCAGGAATGATGTTTAAATAAAAGCAGAAATTTAATCATTGAGTCAAGACGTAGTCAGAGCAATGTGCTCTGGTGGCCAAGAAGGCCAATGGCATCCTGGGCTGTATCAAGAAGAGTGTGGCCAGCAGGTCGAGGGAGGTCATCCTTCCCCTCTACTTTGCCCTGGTGAGGCCGCATCTGGAGTACTGTGTCCAGTTCTGGGCTCCCCGGGTCAAGAAGGAGAGGGAACTGCTGGAGAGGGTCCAGCAAAGAGCTACTAAGATGATTAGGGGACTGGAGCATCTTTCTTACAAGGAAAGGCTCAGGGACTTGGGGCTTTTTAGTCTAGAGGAAAGAAGACTGAGGGAGGATCTTATCAATACTTATAAATACTTAAGGGGAGGGTGCCAGGTAGATGAGAAGAGTCTTTTTTCAGTTGTGCCCAGTGATATGACTAGAGGTAATGGGCAGAAACTGGAGCACAGGAAGTTCCATCTTAACATGAGGAGGAACTTTACTCTGAGGGTGGCAGAGCACTGGCACAGGCTGCCCAGAGAGGTGGTAGAGTCTCCCACACTGGAGACATTCAAAACCCGCCTGGACGCCGTCCTGTGCAACGGTTGTAGGTGTCCCTGCTGTGGCAGGGGGGTTAGACTAGATGATCTCCAGAGGTCCCTTCCAACCCTGACCATTCTGTGATTCTGTGAAAGTACTTTTAAAACACGCAGATCTAGGTTTTAAAACCAATAGTCTAAGGGTTTAACCACTGAGTGTTCTTTTATATGTACTCCATGATTTGCAGTGATTATCCTTTGATTTTTAGGTGTGAATACTGCTGTGGGTTTTGGTATCTTTTAATTTTCACAAATTTTGAAAGTTGAGTTGGTCAGGATTTTTTCAGTATTCACTTCTCTGATGCCTCCTAAAACACTGATCGGCCAAAAATGTTTCGGTCCTCTGGGATATAATCTGTGGGAGGAAGATTTCAGAGATTTGCCCTACAATAACCTGTAACTCGGGGTTATTCACCGAAGTGGAAGAGACTTAGATTAAAATCAGTGCACCATATTAGGCACTAAGGAGATCTGAACGTGAGCCTTCAGTGTCAGAAGTGAGTTCTGTAACAGAATAATATTCTGGATTGGGAGGAGCATGTAAAAGAGTGTGGCAGTACTAGTGTGCTCTTATTCTTCCTTTCTTTTGATGAAAAACACCTAGAAATTTTGGCTGATTCTGATGCAGGCATTTTTTCAAAGCTGTTTTCTTTTAATGAAACTGTTTTCTACCCTTTTTGATAGTTTTGGATGATGTCTTCCAAGACTATAGATATTCGGGGGACACACAGTATTCCATCTTAGCTGGGAAAGTGTAAAAGAACAAGAATTTTTGTTCACCCTTTGCCTCATCAGAGCCCAAGTGTCCCCATCACTACAGGTCTCTCATTCCACTAAAATAATTCAAGCGCTATGGCATAACGAAGGTCAGAAGCCAGTCTTCTACATGCAAAAAAAGGAATAATGGTGGGAACACAATTTTGTTTGCAATTGTGAGATATCAGGAGATCCTCAAACAAATGATATTGTAAAGTGGAAGTGGAAAATATACTAAGTCTTTACACAGAACTGAACTGAGTTTGTTTAGATACTTGATGGCATGTTTGCACTGTAAAGAACCTAGTGTGTGTATATGTTACTTTAAGACAACATTTTCCCCCTGATTAGGACTCACGATCTCAGGAATACCATTTCCTCTGTGCCACATGGTGCACGGATATTGCGGTTTCCAGTATTTGTTGTAATCTGGGTGTCTGATTCAATTGTTTGGCTATCTTTGGAGGGTGAATGTGATAAACAGTAGGACCTTAACCCAATCTTAAAAGCAATGGGAAATAAAGAACAGGCCCTGTTATAATATATCTTTGGACAGCTTTGGATGATTATTTCATAGAAAACTAGCCTCCTAACCTCCACTCCTACCCAATCAGCCCAGGTATGCTATGGGTGACACTGTGGGTCTCTGTTTCTTTATCTACTGAGGTGAAAAAGAGCACAAGAGCAGATGTAGAAACACTAACCTATCTTGTCCTCTCCCCATGACTTTGTCTGCAGCACAGCTCTACCTCTGGCCCAAAACATCTCATCCCTACTCAGGAGGAGCTCAGGCCTGGCCAAGTCTCCTGGACTGCATGGATGAAATGCTATTACCACCTGGACACTGAATGCTTCCCTTCCACATCAGTATATGATATGTCTTGTGGATATCTCTTGTCTTGAGCACAGATTTCACCCAACACTTGGCAAGCGGTGGCTGAGTCCAAGGTATGAAGAAAGGAGAGCGCAGCGTGCTCCTTGTTGTCCCTGCCATCCCCACCTGTGCTCGCTGAGGCTCCTCCTGCGCTGCTCTTGGTTGGAGGGGAGTGAAAGCTTAGGAGGGAAACATGGGCGCATTTGGTACAGCATGTTCCTAAATTTCTCTCTTGGAAATTTATATGCAATGATCCTGATACACCTGAGACCGACTATTACATATGCTGCAGAGGGGGCTTGCACGCACCCAGTAATGGGTCAAGGGCACGGTGCACTGTTACACAGCCCATCTGCACTAAAGATATTAGCTGCACATACTGAGGAAGCCATCAGCAGGGAGTAAAAAAAAAGACATCTAGCAAAAAAAGGACATGTAGTAGCCTAATGATGGACATTGCCTTGATTACAAAACATGACAGCATCAAATTCCTCCTTACAGGCTTCCTCCACCATGGTCTTGGCAACTACTGAGAACACTTGCTACCATTTTTCCTTTATTTATTTGAACAAACAAACAAAAAAAACCCCAGGTGAAATCCTAAGGGACAATCTTCTGGTAATATCCACTTAAAAAAAGAAAAAAATATTTTTGCTGTCCTCAGTTAAAAACAGTGAAAATAAGAGAAGTGACAGCCATGTTCTCGATGAGGCATAAATGGAGGGTTTCAGGCCAGTCAGAGGCTGGGTTCACACGGTACTGTCAAGGTCCCAGATTTATGCTTGACAGCATTAGTGCCAGGAACACTATTTATGTTGCTTTAATCAGTCACACTTTTAAAATCACCTATGCTCAGCATTTATATCAATGAGGTGATAATATTGCTGTCAGGCACCAATATCGATAGTTGTGTCATAATCTAAACTCTTTTAATCTTTTCCTATGCTTGCTTAATGAATCTGCAAGACAACAACTACTACTACAACACCAAAAAATAAGGATGGTTCTGATTATGAGAAGTGGCTATGGAGGAAAAAAAAAACCAAACCAACCTTTTTTTTACTCTTTGCAAGCCATTTTCATTTGCCTTTAGCCTTCTCTTTTTCTGTCTGACTTTGAAGACATTGTCAGCACATCCTACTGATTTTCTCACAGGCTACTTACATCTCTGAAAATATTTTTAGGCTCTATGGAAGTGTGAGGCAGGTAACCTCTTCCCTAAGTGGCTGGGGAGAGGGAGAGAAGGAGAAAGAAACAGAAATAAAAAGAAACCTTGGTCTGATTTTGGTGTGGGGAGTCATCATTGTGCTTTTTCTTTATCCTTTTTTTCTTTTTTTTTTTTTTTGTCCTGAGCCCACCCTTACAGCTGTCAGCCTCAGTTCTTTTTCTATTGTAAATAAAGTCTTTCTTGGGTTATAGCTTTAAGCAATTTTTTTTAATTAAAATTCAATTCAAATATGAAAGTCAAAGAAACTTTCAAAGCAAAATCTACAAACTGATTCACTCAAAGGGTCTGTTTTCATTGCCATAGCTACAGATTACTATAAAGAAACTTGAACCAGACCTTTGACACCCAGGAAGGTCAAAAGTCCTTTCTGCCTGTGCTAGGACCCTTTTGACAACTTCCTGTATAATTTGACTGTTATTTGCGTGTCTGGTCACCGTCTGACCCTGAAGTCTGGAAAAAATTGAGAGGCAGCATATATCTTTGTTTCATATGGACCTCAAAAAGGGCACTTTTAATTGCATTTTGGTGAGAAACCTACGTGTGTAGGCTAGTGCAGGCAGCAGCTGGGGAAGCTCCTAGACTTTTTTAGTTTAAGGATCAGTTTGCCTTACACTACCGTAGTTCAGTGCATATGAGTTGCTCTGTGCTGTTATCGCCACAGCAAAAATGGATGTGTTTCACAGGTTACAGAGATTTCAAAATTTACAGCACTTGCCCCAGTGCTCCAAGCTAAAATTGGAAATACACTGCTCTGCCTTGAAATCTGTGCGTTTCATATGCTTCCCATTTAAAGCCGATTGTGCTTATGAGGCCTCATTGTGCATGAGATATTTTAAAGTTGCAACCCTAGCTCTTGGTTATAGCCTCCATATATCCATGACCTCCCCAGGAAGAAAATCTAAATTAATAGACCAAAAGGGTCCATGACAATCTTGCCAGGTTTCCACAGTGGATATTTGGGGGTTTGTGGCACGCTGCAAGGCAAATGTGCTACACAACTTAGAGGCAGACGGCAATTCAATGTATCAAGATCAGGCACTATCAGGTTGTACCTCCTTCGTCTTCTGCCCAGCACTGAACACCACCTTAGTGCATCTGGTGAGAAAACTGGAGGCCTCCAACATGCAAACCACAGCGCGCTGCAGCCATTCCCTCCCCAACAGGGTGATGTTGCCCTTCCTGCACTCTGCACCCCAAGATGGGGCTTGTCAAAAGGAATCGAATGCTGGTCTATTATGCTTGGCATGTTGTTTCAGGGCTGCTTGATGCCTCGGGAGTTACAGGTACCTGGGCAGTGGCACTGATGTCGGCTGTGCTGATTTTGGGTGCCCTGTGGGCTGCCTCTTCCCATGTGCAGGCAGTACCGTGTGTGCAGGAAGAAGGACCAGGAGCCCACAAACACAGTGTCATGTAGGTAGCCATCCAAACTGTTCAGATGACATGAGATGTTTCTTGCAGGGATGTGAAAAGTTCTGCAAAAATAACAACAGGTAAACACTCAAAATGGCTTCAAATTTGTAAATGTCCTGGTACCGCTTTGAGGAAAGTGATTTATTCTCTCATCATGTGAAGAGACAGTGTTGACCCTTGTCTTCTACCTCAAGAGGGCTGTTTCTCACTATATTTGAAGTTTTGGAGCCTAAAACTGTGAAAGACACGACATAACAGACAAACCCGTTTTCGTGAATAATGGCCTTTCCCATGTAATCCTCTGACCCCTTCCCTTTCCGTAGGGAAAGACACTTTTTGTGCCAGAAAGCTATGCAAATTGGATGCTGAGACTTGCCATGTTGAGCCCCTAATGTGGCTCCTTCTGGACTATATATTTGTCCACAGAGGAAAGCAGTGTTTAAACATGCAGCTATTGGAGACAAGGAACAACTTCTTCTTCTGTTGGAGGCACTGACACGTCAAGCACCCGTGGAAACATTGTGAGGGGCATGATAGATCAACTGTTTGATTCCTTGTGTCAAATCCCATCTCAGGATACAGAGTGCAAGAGAGGCAATATAACCAGCCTTCTGCTCAAAAGATAGCCAAGGATAGAAAGGTATGTGTGCATAAATTAAAGGGGGAGGGAGGTGGAGAAAAAATCCAAAATAGTGCTTCTATTCACTAGTATTAGCTACTAACCAGTGTGCTTAAAGCTGGTAAAATCACACAAGGGAAAAAAAAAAAAAAGGAAAGGAAAGTTGTGCTTTTATGTGTTATTTTTTCATTCAGTTAATGATGCACTTCAGTTCACTCAGAAATAAAGAGACACGCTTGAATCAATAAACAAGGACTAACTGAACGCAGTCTATCCAAAAGGCACTGTCTATGCATCAGTCCTAAGCCTAATGGCACAGAGAGCTCTGCTTCTTGATGCTGGGGTGAGGAGTCCAGGACATTGCAGTTATTTATCGATATGTGACCTCCTTGGGGCGATAGGGCTGTAGATGGCTTTGCAAGGTGAGCAGCAAAGACCCGTCCAGAGGAGCCAAGCCTTCAGTTCACCACAGCAGGGGCATGTCTGTAAAACAAACAGGGCCAGGGTGGGCATGAAGCCATCACTTTGTGGGAAACGTCATGGGATAATGTGGGGGACGGGATGTTAGAAGGTCCCAAGAAATCCATCAGTGCTGTGAATGATGAGATACAGACAGGACAAAGAGTGGAGGACTACCGCATGGTGAGGCACTTACCACCTCTGCCAGGTGGGCTGACATCCTGCCTGCGTGCACTTGTGTTGGTAAAGGGTGGTGACATTTCTGTTGTGAAAGGTGAAAAGTTTTATTTTTTTCTTTTTTTAAAAAAATTAAAACTTTGAATGGAATAAAACTATCAGAGCAACTTTTGAGCACAGCCCAGTGGGAGTGCCCCTCTATCCAGACTATGTATTAGTGGGGACATGAAGGTGTTTGTAGCTCTAATTCCCTGCCTGACCATTCCTTTGGGTGCAACTGGCCTCGAGCAATAAGAAAAAGGAGAAAAATTAGAGAAATGTAAATAAGGAAGGTAACTTGCCATTTGTCACTTGAAAGTCCTTATTTCATGGCCTGTTCCCTGTTCTCCTGGAATTTTGTGTCATTATCTCCTGTTAAAAGGATTCAAATGACATTATTTGCATGGAAACTCGCATACAAATGATGTCGTCTGTGCCACAAAGTTGCATTACAATGAAGGGAATGATGACTGTGTCACATGTACGTGACATTCTTTGTGTCATTAAATTTAAAGTCAATGCTGGCAGTTATAAACCACTCACGTCTCAAGCAAATACATCACTTCTGATCTGAAATGAATATTTTAAAACGCCAACTCCAACTGCATCAAACAGCAATAACCTGCAATGTCATCTAAAAAAAAAAAAAGGCAAAGATTCTAAACAAAGGTGGACTTATGGGATTGTATGATATACTGCACAGGAAAATATTTTAATAAGCTGTAATAATCTCCAGACAAACAGAATTCCTTGCTTGATGGTTAGCTCCTAGACACATTTTGAAAGCCCATTCAATATCATGTGTATTTTCAGAAACATTTATGCTCTTAGATAGATTTAGGATTTTTAATTTTCAGGCAGAGTAGATGTATTAATTGTGGAGCAAGTTCCACAGCGCAGACCTTTCTGTATGTTGTTACCATCCGTTTCCTTGCCACAGTCTGACGCTGACAACAGGCCAAGCCTTTGAAAGATCTCCAAATTCTTCCACAGAGTCAAGGGCAAATGATGACAGGAAAGGCTCAAGCAGTTATCACTGTCAAAATGAATGAGAAAAGAGGAGGGACAGTAGGTGGATTAGGAAAGGTTTCATACTACTGCGATGATCAGAGCCACGCAGCAATGAGAGCCAGACAAGTAAGTACGTAGACAGAGCTGCTTTCTGATTGATGCATTGTTTGTGCAGGTCACTTGTAAGGTAAGGGATGGATCTCCCTGTTTTTGCAGGAGCAGTGGTAATTGTGCCCACAGTCATCTTCACCAACCCTGCTGGTTTGAAGCCAGCTACTAGCATTTTTTCACTGATACAAAGAAAGGCACTGTAACACTTCCTTTAGAAAGTTATTGTTTTAACAACAAAACATGCTGTGCGACCTCCAAAGTTAGGTGTATAATTTTAAAAACTCATTTAAATAGAGAAGATTTAAATACCGCAAAGGAGCTCAGACTCTGTCTAAGCTGCTGTGCAGTTTCACCTCCCTCTTCGCCCCCAGCCCCATGCACACGCACAAACACAAACCCCTCTGAAAAAGGAAAGTTTCTCTGGGGTATGTGACTGCGTAGGCTCAGCAAGGGATCAGGCAGAGAGGAAAATCTCTTGTGCATGGGTTGTTTCTTTTTTCTTATTGATACCATTTCAAATCTAATTGAAACTCTCTTTGGAGAAAGCTGTGCTACCCACCCCTTCAGCTTTGATATGGCTTTTTAATCAGAGGACATTGTTATTTCACAATGAACATGGAAAGCATTTAAGACATTTTCTAAATGGAGTGCATTACTTCTGACTCCAGCCAAAAGACCACATGAAAAGGAGTTCAGTGGAATTCACTCTTTACAGTCTTCTGGGTTTGAAACATTGGTGCACATGTGGAATACGCTAAGACATGGGTCTACTGGTTGCAAAGATTTAACCAATGAGCTGACTTAAAAATTGAGCGAGGTCAGCACTCACTGGTGACCCCCTGCCACGCTCCAGGGAGGTTTGATGTGAATGTTATGCCTGTCCCCAGGTGACAGCGTGGGTGCCACCATCCCATCAGGCTGAGACTGGGCAGAGCTTGCACAGCTCTCGTGGAAGCCAGATAAGAGCGAGCAAGGCAATCTGATCCCAGCAGGGAGGTGAAGTGTGGCAACCAGATTACTACTCCATAGTCTGGCTCTTGGTTTAGGACCAGAGTGGTGGGGTGGGGGTGGGGGGTGGGGTGGACCCAGAGCTCTTCCACTGCCTGCCATTTCCCCATTCCTCCAAGGCAGTGACTGATCTCACCCCCCACTGCCATGCTGCAAGCTGTCAGGATGCTAGTAAGCCACATATGGGAAGAAGAGTAAGTTTGCTCCTCTGTTGGTTGTGTGTTGGGGATTGTAAATGAGCCCTTAATACCTACCTCATTTTATATTTTAGGATATATTTCTTGTTTTTAAGAGCACAGAAGAAAAGATTAAAAGCGTGATATGGCTGAAATGATGCATTGGGTCAAAATCCTTTCATCCTTTTGCCCTAGTCTGTCTAGCAGTTTTTAAAATCCTCTTCTACCCAGGTACATTCAATTACAAAAGTGACCAGAAATAAATCAAACTTAATTAATTAAAGATTAAAAAAACAAAACACAACCAAGACCAGAACCAAAAACAAAGCACAAACATGAGCCACAGAATTGATTAGATTAAGATGACTGGATCTAAGAGAGGCTGAAGCCCAAAGTGGGTGTATCGGTACTTTAAGGAAGTTCAGTGCAATCTTAATTGCTTACTTTATACAAGCAGACATTGGTGAGATACTCTGCCTGTGAAGTGACAGAAGAAATGTTTTGGCTGCTCTTTGATGTAGAGTTCAGCTGTTCTGGTTTGTAAATATAACAGAACGAAAGGATATTGTACTCAACCCACTTCAATCAAGCAAGACACTGTGGCGTCTAAACTGCCGTTCTTCCATTGCTGAAGCTGCTGCTCAGAACAAAGACATAAAGAAAGTGAGAGAGGCAGAGGGAGCGACAGGGTGGGAGAGAGAAAAAGGCTTCTGCATCTTTAATAATTAGCAAAGAACTGCAGTGTTCAGCCAGGAAATTATGGTACATATGCTGTCCACTTGTTCAGGACCCCTGTATCGTGAGAACAAGCAAACATTCATCATCCACAGATGTCCGCCAGGCCCAGGTGACTGAAAATTCAATGCACAGGCTTCTCACAACGGGTCGAATGCTAATTGGGTGGCTTGGGGAGCTTAGAGTAGCCCTGGAGCTATTCTCTATCTGCGAAAGTCTCACAGACAATAGGGAAGTCAACAGTGTCTCTGTAAAGCTCTGCTTAACTGGTCTTATGAGAAAAATTCAGATGAGTAAATAAATAGAAAAATAGCACCAGTTCCTCTTTTTGTTTTCCTTTCCGAGTTGTGAGCTAGCTGGTTACTGCCTTTTCCTTCCCCTTCCTGCATAACTTCCTATAAATAGGGAATAGGAGTAGGGGAGGGGAGACAGAGAGTGGGTAGGAGAAGAGAAATTGTATATGAACTATATCAGGAAATCAGAATGGGTGATGAGAAACATATTTAGCCTACTGAATACTTCAGAAATGGAACTAGGTTTTCTTAGTGCACGCCCTAAAAAAAAAAAAAAAACAACCAAAAAAAACCACCAATAAAAGTGTTTATTCAAAGTTAAATGAAAATCAGGGCAGTCTGAGTTTGGGACAGGCTTGAAATCCATGAAAGTGGATTTTGCGCCCATGTTTGCTTTTGTCTTGTAGATTCTTTCTTTCTGCAAGTGTGAAACAGGTCAGATTTTCCTGATCTAAGCTTTGCAGAGGACTCTGATCTCTGTGAATGTGTTTTCCCTTCCCCAGAACAAAGAGCTGCATCACTGGAGGCCTGTTGTTAGGTGGTGGGGTGCACCAGACTTGGGTTGGTTCACATCGGTCAGTTTTGCCGGATCTTCTCGAGTTTGCTCTGTAATGCTGAATGCTAGACCTATAAAACTGCACTTGCTGGGGTTGTGCAGGCATGGGAGGCATGTGGGACTTCATAGAATGGTTTAGGTTGGAAGGGACCTTAAAGATCACCGAGTTCCAACCCCCCTGCCATGGGCAGGGACACGTCCCACTAGACCAGGTTGCTACTTGATATTCCTTTGGAGTTTTAGGTTCAAATAAACCCCAAATCTCAAAGTAGAGCTCAGCTGAAATCTCCATCTTTGATGGGGATTTGATAGGATCAGTCCATATTTCCATAAGTGGACTACCACAGTGGTGAACCAGGCTTGAGGAATGTATTATTAGTTTCACTGGGATGGCACTGGTGTGTAATTATGAGTTGAGTAAGGATGTACTGACTTCAGCCTTTTTTCATTCATCTTCAGCATGTGTTTAGGGAGAAGGCTGTGTGTGCTAAGTGAGGCTGTGAATCGCTATCTAGCTATTGTGTGAGTGCTTCACAAGGACACTTTCAGCACACATCGAATGTGAGATAGCTTGTCCTACTTTCAAAGAGAAGTGTAAACCACCTTTTGGCTCAAGCACGTTTGTGTGCCCTTCAGCGTGGGGGATACTGAGGAGGAGAAAATATAGTGTAAGTCTCTACTCAGTCATATAGTTTTTTCTTCAGGGAGACAAACCCTACGCTTGTATGGGTTTCACCCAAGTATCGCCCAGGTTGAAACTTTGAAACTTAGCAAAGATGTCTTGAAACTCTGATGAGGTTAGCTGAAAAGTCTGCCAGCATCAGCTAATCTTTTTGTGGAATCTGGACCAGTTTCCAGTATGAAAAACAAACAAAAAAAAACCCCAAAAGGGGTGAATTCCCCTTGCCTTCAGGCTTCATTATGAAAGTTTTGCAGAGCTCGAGGAACTATGTATTTTATTGTTCTCTCAAATCTGCCCTTTCTAAATCACCTTATTCTGATTTAACTGCAAAAGGCATTACTATTTTGGGTTCTTCCTATGTTAAAACTGAAGCAGTAAGCTAGGGACTTTCATAAGAGACTGTACTGAAATGTCAACAGATGGCTTGCTAATCATGTTAAAAAAATACTCATTTCTTTTCTAAAATGGCATTTTTTTCAGTAAGTAAATCAGAAAGGAATGTTTATGATATAAAACATATTACTCACAACGTCTTTTAATTATCATACTTAATCATCAAGGTCAGGATGATAATTGTTTCTAAAAATTAACACCTCATTTTTCTGAGATGCTTACCAAAATACACGGTCAGAAATATGAATTACTAGTGTGGAACCCAGATAGGAAAATGCATCTTCTGTTCTCTAAACCAAATGTATACTCAAATACCATGAAGCCCTTTAAAACTAAATACCTATTTAAGGCACAGTCTAATTAGTCCACTCACTGCCTAGTAAAAGCATACAGTACCATATGCCCTAGAATAGGGTGCCATGTGGGTGTTCAGCAATGACACGTATTTGCAAGTACTTTATTATGAGATAACGCAGTGCCATTAATATATCTTAAACATGAATGTTTTTTGTAACCTATTGGAGACAACTATGGTTGGCAGTTAACACAAACTACCATGATATCTTGGCAGCAACTGCATTTTATTTGTAGAGGCATGAGCAATTCATATGGACCACCACCTTATATCATTCACGCTACCACACAGCAGCATTTTAAACATGTGCAGACTGTTGAAGCTTTATCTTCAGCCTAGACAAGTTATCTCTCTCTTTCTTTCTGTCTTTCTCGTTTTCTTGGTCCCAGACCAGTCCTGTTCTGGAGGTTGCTTTGCAGTGACGATAACCTGTATTATAAATAGCAGGATGCAATGAAACTATTTATTTTCCTTAATTAAATCCTTTACTAGATTCTCCAAACAGCAAATAATAGATAGACTAAGACCCTGAGATCCATCACTTTTAAATCCAGGAGAATTATGATGATCTTGCTCTGTGGTCACCCAAATGTGGTTGTCTGGTTAAATGTTGCCAGGATAGCTTTCTACCAATAGTTGTGTCTACAAGAAGCTGCTGCTGTTTTGGGTTGCACATAGTATAATACCAGTTAAGTTGTCCACAGGCAGGAATGGCACAGGCCTTAGAACCAGAGCAGAGAATTTCTGTATCATGTCTATGACTTGTGTATAACCTACGGTGTATCTTTTAAATCAATATATAATTTTGATTCAAAGACTCCAAGCCATGGAAACTCCAGAATTTTCCAGGTAAAAAAAGTAGTGCAGTAGAATAAGGTAGTAGATTTCGACATTAAGAAAAGGTTCTTCAATGAGAGGGTGGTCGGTCGCTGGAACAGGATCCCCAAGGAAGTGGCCACGGCACCAAACCTGTCAGAGTTCAAGGAGCTTCTGGGTGATGTCATATGGTCTAGTTATACGGTTTAGTTTTAGGCAGTCCTGCGAGGAGCAGGGAGTTGGACTCAATGATCCTGATGGGTCCCTTCCAACTTGAGATATTCTATGATTCTAGATTTTGTGTGAGAGTTGGCATAATAAAAGTTTATTTTCATTGATTTGTGAATTATTAACTTGTTTTCTTTTTTTTTTTTTTCATTTTTTAAGAGGCTTGCAGCCTTCTGTGTGTTCTGTTTTAGTTTTGAAAACTAGTGTTCCACATGCTCTCTAGACAACCTGCAACGTCAGTGAAGATTCACTTGTGGGCTGAGACCCCGCATTGAAAACTAGTGTTTTATCATTTTACCAACCATTTACATTGTTTCCAGTAGATTCTGTTCGATTAAGAAGATGTAGTACTGCAAATAAAACTAAACCAGCGTATACAGTTTTAGAAATATTCACACAGCACAGCACAAAATGAAACAAAAAAGAAGATATCTTTATATGAAACAGCTGCTTACAGGAAACACTATGTATAATCTTTGGCCATATCAAAATTTCAGCTCAAGTTAGATTCACTCAGGGAGTGAGCGTGTGGGAGAGAGAGATGACAGAGAGAGACTCTACACTTCTAGTGCTCATTTACTGCAGAAATGAGTGTAGTGTAAGATTCTGTACAGTCACAAAAAATATTAATGAAGAAGTAAAGAGTAGGAACATGGTCTTAAAGCCTGATGTATGTACTGTTTTCAAACTGAAGAGTAATAGTAGAGGAACAACACTAGAACCCACCAATGTGCTAAAATAACATGTTTTTCTGGTGAATAAGTAAGCTTGTACTGGTGAAAAGCCTGATGCTACACAGACAGTGGAGTAGGAGTTGCTCTGGAGAATACTGATGTCAGTGGAAGTCTTTGCATGTATTCCTGTGGGTTTGTGATCCACGTAAAATCACAGACAAATCATAGACAAAATCTTAATCAGGATTTCATATTTTCTCACTTCGAGTGTGGACTTCAGTGAAGTGACTCTTCATTTACATATATGTAAGTGGGGACAACTGCTAATCTATGATGGAGCAAGCACAAAGGGAAAAAGCTTCCAGCTGAGGAAGATGGATGTCTCCAGCATGAGGAAGGGCTGCTAGTAACTGGCTAGCTGGTCGTGCTGCCACAAGTAACTGTGAAGACCAGCCTCTGATTGTGGAATTTACTGGCAGATTTTTCTGCAATGCCTGGAAGGATGTCACTGAAGATGCAAAGCTGTGGGCCTTGTTTCTAAAATGCGAACAGTAAAACTGGGTGATGGAAGTACCTTACTTCTTTCAATTATGGTAGCTTCTATCCTAATGGCTATTGCACAAGACCTAGTTTTTAGGATATACAAAAATAAATAACCAGTGACAGTTAGCGAGTGTGGTTTAGCTGATAGGGGAACTGGAAAACTGGGTTTTATTCCAAGCTCTTTACTAACACACTTGGCTGGAATAAAACACTTATTTTTCTTTGACCCCAATAACAGTCTATAAGATAAAATCTCTTGTAAGAAAGGACTATCTTTTGCAAAGCACATGGATAGCACCTCTCACACCAGAGTTGTGATTTCAGTCAGGGTCTCTGTGTGCTCTGCTGACTGAAAACTAATTAATAGTATTGAGCTTGATATTTTCACATTGTTTAAAGGTTAGAAACTTTCTACTCTAAACACACAGTTGAGCATTTTGGTGTCATTTTTTTAAATAGAAGTTCAGCAACAGTCCTCAGGCTTTTCTCTCCCTATTTCTTAAAAAAGATTTAAAAATTGATGTAGAAAATTATAACTCGATCTTAAAAATATTCCATTGTGACAGGAGGACAGATATCAGTGTCTTTTTGTTATGTGAGTTATTGAAGTTTGACATCCTTTGAGGAATATTTTTCATAACCCACTGTTTGCTACCCTGTCTATCCAATTATTTAGAACAAGCAATCTGTCATTTTATTGTTTCCTTCCAATTATATAACTTTGGTGACAGTCATGGCAGAGTATCCTCTGTAAGTAAAATCAAATCTCACTGTGGATTCCAAGGGCTGCAGAGCGTGTGCACGTGTGTACATGGGCGTGCATTGTGCGGAAATGGAGTGGAGGCGGAAATATTAAAAGAGGACAGTTGGTGAGTGTCATTTAAAAAATAACTTCTTGTACACACTGCAGAAAATCCAAAAGGGAAAAAAAAATTGTATTTTCCTGATTCTCAGTTTTCAGAAACAGAATAGGTATAACTTATTACTCTACTGCAAATACTGAAGTAATGACCACACTCTCCCACATGATTATACAGCAGTTTCATGCATTTGGCCTAAAAAATACCCATAGTGCTGTGAAAGAAACTATTCCATTTTCAGGGTGGCCATTCTGTCTCTCCGTCTGTCTGAGATACTCATCTATCGATAAAGCCGGAAAGAGGGCCAGCCCTTTGGAGGTGGTAGCAGATCAGACACATTTATTAAACAACGAGGGACAAACGGGGTCCTCAGTTACAGCACATTGCTCCCTTCAACTTCAGAAGCAGTTGCACAAGGTGCCAGAAATGAAGCTCACGCTATCGTTTTCATTTAGTGACTGATAGAGTCAGACTGGAATTTTTCAGACTTTTATACTAAATTTGAAACTGGAAGCAAGTTGCTAGGTTGTGCCGTCTTTGTTGCTGGCGGAGGGAAGGGAAAAGCGTTCGAGTGGCAGTTGGGTCCAACACCAGTTAGCTAGGCAGAAAGTAGAGAACAGCAGTGAAGCTGGGAAGAAACAGCATGCAAACAGCTGCAGTGTGAGATAGAATAAGCGAGTGTCAGTGGTGTTAGATGGTAGAGCTGTATGAACACTTTCACACTCAAAGCAAAATTGTCAAGTTATCGTGTCCAATTGGGCATGGATTTCTTATTATATCACTGCAGTACCACAAGCTGTCCTGGTTGCAGAGTCACAAAACCCTTAATTAAAGAAGCAGGGGATAAAAAAGAAAATTAATAAAATTGTTGTTCTTATTTGAGATCTTTGAAGAAGAATATTACACTCTACTGTAAATCTATGCTGAACAAAACCATGTAAGCATATGCTTATGCCCCAGTGAAGTCATACTTAAGTGCTTTGTTGAATCCGGGCTTGAAACCCAACCATTTAAACTAAAGCTGCTTTGATATAGTTTGTTTTTTTTCTTTTCCTTTTGTCTGAAAATTCAATGTATTTCAGAGTCAGCACTGGCCAGCCCAGTTCTTCTGTGTAACTTACAATCTGCAAAGATGTTTGGGCTTTTGGGGGCACTTCAGCAGGAACTGAGAGCATGATCAGAGGAAGATCTAATGATTACAGACACTATTAGGGAGCCCAGCTTTATAACTTCACAGGGATTTGTTTTCAGCACATTATCCAAACTTTATTAAAAATCAGAATCTTTTAGCTACTATTTGGAGATGATTTTCATAACTTGACAGTATACTCTACCCCAGCCCACCAGTATTTCTGCTAGATGTTGCTCTTGCTTGGCCTGTGTACATGAGATTTTCTAACAGAGTCAGAAAAACTTACTTGCAAACTGCTTACAATTTTCTTTACACCAAAGTTCACAAGGATTGTGAGGTAGTTTTAAAAATGGTTCAGTAAAATTTTATGACTCTGTTTTCAACACCAGTTCAGTTAAACCACCTTTCAAACAAACCACAACTGCAAAACGGTATGACCAGCTCCGGATCCATTCTCCATAAAGACTCCTATCCTTTAAGATTTGTTCTCTCCCAGTTCTTCACCGTAAGTATTTCAGCCTATTCAGCGCCTCCCCATTTTTCTTGCAGCTTTTTGAGGAGGTCAGCTGGGGTCTCAAGACTAGATGTTGCCATCCTGCTTTGTAGATGACCAGCCTTTATATATGAACAAATGTAGTGGCCCAATGGGCATGGACCACTAGGTCAACACACCCACAACTTGTTGCAGATATTTATGTTGTTTTACAAAATAACTAAAGCCAGCAAATACACCGTAGCTATAGAAGAAAATAGAACCCAGAAGACTCCTGTGCCCAAGATGGTGCCCAGACCACTAAACATTACTTCGAATAAGATGTGAGGAATAAAAAGGCAAGGAAAGTTTGGGAACGTAAGTCATGCTTGCAAAAGATGCCAAGGGTGTGATCAGTACCTGCAGTAGTCTGTAAGAGGTACCAGCAGGAAAGGCACTGTGGGTATTACTGTGCAAACAAGCACACTGCAAAGTCCAGTGGTTTCACAAATTGCCAGGTATTCTGGTATTGCTTCTCCAGCTTTTTATGCCGAAATAGAGTCCTGCACCATTAATACTTAATACTAAAATGACCTGGGACAAATTCTGAACCCAGTCTAAGTCCTTTGAAGTCAATGCAGTTATGACAAGAACAATTTTTACTGGTTATTTCTTCACTAATTTTTTTGCTATGACTGATAGTCCTGCTTTTGAATGTGGTAGTAAATATGGAAACAAATTTATCACCATGTTAAGAATGGGACTAATTAATATCTAAGCCAACATACAAGTCATGGCTATTACAGAAGGGCTTAACACTGGCTACAGTGAACTTGAGCCGCAGATAACTAGAGAACAGGACATTTCTCAGATCTCCTGGGTACTCAAATCAAAACATAATGCAAGCCTCACTCTATTTAAAAGAAGTCTGACTGGAAATTCTCCATATAGCACAGATTTGCATGCTGGATGTAAATTTTCTAGAATATTTTTCCAGAAATCTGCATTTAGATAGAAGTATTTTACAAAGTCTAAGCCCTAAGATTGTATATGTCTCCTGGTCTTTATTTTCCATTTTCATTTCTCCGTGTGTGCTGCAGGTAGGTAAAAGGAAGGACGGTGGGTTTTATTTGACAGTTTTGGATATAGAAAATCCAGCACAAATTCCAGTGTATTAGGAAGTCCGTAAAACAATCCTTCTTCAAATGCTGAGTCCAAATGAACTAAACTTTTGTGATCCCTCAGCCAAATAGTTGACAAGTCTTCTTGAGGACCCCATTCACTGGGCTTTTTCACTTGGCTTTTTCTTTCATCCTTAAAAAAAAATCCCAAATCACAACAGTTTGGGAGATGCTTAGTTAATACACTTGTCTTTTATATGCAAACTCCTACTATTTGTTGCTTACATTTTCACACACATCTAGAGAGCTACATACTCCTCTGCATAACTAGGCAGCAACACATTTTTGAACTCAGGAAAGAAAAATTAACCTTGGCAGATGTGTTAAGGTACTAACTCAAATCCCTTACATTAGGTTTTCCATGATATTATAAATATTTATCTTGCATTTTTATTCCAGGCCATTCTCCTTCTCCAGACACTGTGTGTCTCTTTAGCCTGCTCCACTCAAGTTTCCTGTTGGCAGAGAAGCCTCAGGATTTGTTTTTAATTCGGGAACACTTTCTGTCCTCTTGCATGTCTAGCTATCAATCTTTTTAGGTGCAGTGTAGCTTATGATATGACAATGATTTTGTACCCAGTTAGTGGCACAATGGATTCGCATCACAGCTTATATCTACACACAGCGCAGTCAACAGCAGTGTGTCAAGTATGGGTGCAGACACATGCCTTGTGTTTTGTGCCACAAAAAAGACAGACTTTAATGAACAAAATTCGTCACGCCTACTTCAGAGAGAAATGCCATGAGCTGTCTATAAAACCAGTGGTTTAGGTCTAGGCTAGTAGCTATATTCCCTGACCTCTACATAGAGAGGACCTTCCTTGAGACGTGTCACTTCCTTGCAAAATAAAAGATAACCTTTTCATAAAGGAAGTGGACATTCTGTATCTTCCCTCAAGAAAAAAACAAACCAACCTCTTGAGTGGTTTTCTAGGTAAAAAACAAGGACCTCTTCTCTCTAAATGATTCTTACATTTCTTCTTGGAAATTAATATTCCCTTCTTTTCCTCTGACATGCGTGACTTTATAAAATAATCCATTAATATGTCTGAGCACATAAGAAGTATCTGACCACTCAAAAGACACTGCTGACATGTTAAAGGTGAGCGCCCTGGGTGGGAAGCATTGTTTAGAGATCTGTTCTGTCTTTGGTTTTGCCATAATCTCCATCTCCAGCCCCACTCACTGACATGAGTTTTGCAATTCAAGTTGAACAGGGTAATTTCTTTTCATTACAAATCACTGCAAATCTGTACTGAATATTTTCCTGGAAAGTCTAAGACTGCTTAAAGCACACATATTTCTTTATGTGTGGCAAGTGAAAACATTTTTAATAGTGTTAAGGGCTCTAACCTGGAAGGTGCTAAGTATTTTCAGCAATGTGTTTCGAGCCCTCAGTTTTGAGGATGATTGACATCTTTTAGGATCAGGCCCTCATTTTTCACCTAAGAAATGAAATAACACATCAGTTTAATTTGAAGTGACTTTGCCATAAACCTATTTCTCTTTCAGAATGGGTTGGATATCAGTAGGATTAAATGTTCTGACTATAGAAAGAAATTCCCCCGAATGTAAGCTTTTAAATGCCCCTTCAAACAATGATCAGATGTGGAAAGTTGAGATCTGTTTTCTGTGTGTGGCAGACTGGCAGAAACTGGACCTAGGCTTAGCGTTTCTGCCTTCACTAACAGAATTTTGTTAGTAACTCTGCCAAACCCAGGAAATTGCTGGCAGCATTGGTGGAAAGTGGAGAATTCAGTGGGTTTTTGTCATCCCAAAAGGTTTGCACTTATGAAGCGCTCTCTTGTATAATAAAGTCCATTTGTCTGATGTAAAAGATTTCAGCAGCTTGTCAACGTTCCACAAGAAGCAAGAAGAAATGGTTCAGTTGATGCTGTATGTCGAGGTAACAAAGATGCTGAAATGCCAAGCTCTGTGTTCTTCTGTTTGTTTGGTCTAGCAGGGAAATGTAAGCAGAGTGAGAATGCAATTTAATTCAAGGTCAGCCACAGATATTATGTGAGGCCTCATAGAATGAACAAATGAATAATAAACAAAATTAAAAAAATCTATTGCTGTCTTTATAGTCTGTCTGTTTGTTTGGCACACTGTATTGTGGAAAGTGCTATAAATTACAGTTTTGAAAGGTCAGGTTCTTTGTATGTTATTTTGTTTATTGATACTGCTTGGGTGTGGGGACAGAAGAGATAAACCTGACAACAGGTAGGTTTAGAATTAGTATCAGCAAACTATTCGACTCTTTTGAAAATGGTCCTAAAGGAGGAGACAGAAGTCTGGTTGCTTGCTTCAAGTTAAACTTGAAGTGGACAAAACACAGTAATGTACAGCACTGGGACATTCTCTGCTGTTGAGTCTATTCCAGCTCTAATTTCTATAGGCTATCACCTCTGAGTCTATGCCACTCGTGTACTCGGGAGGGTAGAATTTAACCTGACAGTTGTATGCAAACATTTAAACAGAAACCATTGAATCGTTTTGCAAAGAATGATACTGGTATGTCTTAGAAAATGAGAAACCTGTAAAAAGAGTCCAGGTAATAGGACATATATTTATTTTTCATTTGGAAATGGTGTCGAACGGCTCACCAAAGTTTCCAAAGAGTTCTGTGGGCTGCTGTGCCTCATGTACATAAATATTATCAGACAAAGCTCATGTGTATAAATATTCCCAGACTTGGACTTGTTGCCAATTCAAATTCCTTTATATTGCTCTTTTCCTTATGTAGATCCAATATTCCCACTGCACTTCAGCAAAGCAGCAATTTCTATTTATAGTTTCTCTATTCTATATTTGTTATAATGAATATGGATAATATATTCTCACAGAAGTTATTAATACTATTGCTATTACGTGCATAGCAATTGCATGGTCCTGCTCTCCCAGGCATTCAGATGGAAAGAACAGGAGGAAACTGTTTATGTTTCTCTACTTCATGAAAATATACCAGCATCAGGGCACCCAAAGTGATGATGCCTGGATTGCTCTGAGTCGTATGTGAAAAAAATCTCTCTTTTTTTTTTCCATTGGTATCACTAGTTTTCCCATTATGTATCAGGGGCTTCTCGAACATTTCATGTTACACCTATGAATATTGACTAACAGCACTATATCAACATTGTCAAAAGCCAATCCTAATATTTGACAACATCAAAGGGAGATAGGATGTGTTTGCTCTGATGGAGCTTGGACATGAGGGATGATGTATAGAAAAAAGGAGTGGAAGAAAAGAAGCCCTTGATATCAAAAGACTAACATTTAGTGTTCTTAAAAAAATATCTAACATTAACGATTAGTGAAGTTGATTTAAGTACAGTTGAATGTTCAACATAGCACATTCTTAATGTGACTGCTTAACCGAACCAGTTTGTGATATTGTTGAGTTACTGTATGCAAAGAACAAATAAGGGTGGTTTGGTTTTTTTTTTCTTCTTTTTTTTTATTCTCCTGAAAGAGTTGCAGAAAGCTGGGCTGGATGGTCTTTCTTAATATAAGTCACTGATTAATAAAATGTGTTATAATAGGTGTGACATGCACTTTAAGACTTTCAAAGCTATGTAGTCTCCCATTAATTCAAGTGCAAATTGGAATATGGTTACATTCTGTTGAAATAAAGTGACTGAGACTTCAAGGGTCCCATTTTACTTACATTTATGAAGTTTGTGATAATTCACCACAGCAGCAAAAACTGGCAAGAACAGAGAGATTCAATTTGGTCTCTCTCTTTCTCTCTCTCTCTCTCTCCCCCACTCCTAATGCTTAATAAATTTTCTAGAAGACAGATACGCATACTATATTCTCAGGACTGTTAGTTTAAGAAATGTACTGCTTGCTTTTTCCTTTTATAAATTAATTACAGTTGAACTTTCTACTAAATCCAGAGAAAATATTTCTGTTTGTAAAAAGGTTTTTCATACATTATGGTCTAATCCTGTATGATTTAACTGTGGTCATGATCTTTTTCTCACACTGTGGAAAACATTATTTCAGTAAAAAAACTTTTTTTTTTTTTTTTTTCTGATATACTGTATCTTTCTGGCATTTTACAAGTCATTGAAGTTGTTTACTTTTTGCCATTGTTTTTCTTGGTCAGATAATACTTGTGCGGGGAGGGGAGAGTCATGAGGAAGGGCTCAGCTTAGTCCTATTGAGCCTAAGAGCCTTTAATCCGCCCATTCTAGGTAATGAGTTTGTGCCACTTGTGTTTTGTTTGTCTCTAGTTGTATGTTTTCCTCATGCTTTTCTGGGTGCAATCCAATCAATGTTTAATTTCCCAAACTGGCCCAGTGAGAAGATTTATTTCATTGTGTTTGTCCTGCAAACAATATTCACTCTGATGTTTCAGGAAAGGTTATTGAAACACTTCAGGTAAAAAAAAAAAAAAATGAGCAAGAGAAGAGGTTTGCTTGAGCATTCATTTGAATATGCATGTTAAGAATCTCTTCAGGTCCTGGGACAGGCTGAGATTTCAAAGTGCAGAAGAATATTAACTGAGCTGGTGGAACGGCTGCACAAGACAGCTGTTGTTTATAGGGCAGTTGACTCAGAAACAAGAAAGAAAAATATTTAAAAGGAGAAATGTGCACAAACCAGTGACCAGCTGTGGCTGTCATATCATTCCTTGAAATCAGAAAGCAAGGTAAATCCACCCATACTTTAGAGACATCATTGGATAGTGCCTAAAATACGTGAAGGCTTTAAAAATTGTGCCAGAGACTGACCTTCCATAATCTTGTGCAGTTAATCTAATATGTTGATCTCATTACACTGCACCTGTCATACCTGGTATCTGTGGATCAGGGAAGTAAAAAAGGTGGTCTAAAAAAATGGTCAAGGCATTCTAATAAAAAAGAGTCTCAAAGACCTATTTGCCTTTTTTATTCATGTCCTTGTTAAAAATATATTGCACTTGCATAACACTTTCCACAGGAGAATCTCCAGCACTTCACAGATTCAAACATAGCCTCCCAGAGTGCTGGTGAAATAGCAGGCAATATTCTGCCTATTTCTGCCAGGAGTCAATGAAAGCAAAGGAAGTTGCATGTCTCTGTTTTGACAACAGAAACCTTGCGAAATGAAGCACAGAGAAGCCCATTGAAGAGGAATTCCTTTATAATTTTAGTCAAAGTTTGGAATATTAAAAAAGTCCTCATATTTTTAGAAATCAAAATATTTAGACCCGGACATGTGAAATTTTACTAACTTTTTACAATTGACAAAATTCATGGAAAAACTGCGAGACCGGGAGCGGCACTCCAGGCTCCCACTCTCTCGCTCCAAAGGATGTGTAATCCTGCCTTTATAGCAAATGTGGAAGAGAAATGAGGAGAACAAGGAGATCCTGCTGGGCTATATCGTACTGCTTTGCAGCATGTATGGAAGGTACAGCAGAGGCAGAGGTTATGCCACTGTTGAGAATTCTGTTTTCACAAAGGGCTGTGTTTCATAATGAGACAGCAGACTGGAACAGAGCAAAGTGCCAATGCCTTCTTCATTTAGCTGGAAATACTTTAAGCAGCCTGTTAGCAATTATTTTATTTGGTGGGTAGATATGTAATTGCGCTATATAGTTTTTAAGCATGAAGTCTAAATAACCCCACATGAAAAGCAAAAAGTCCTTTTTAGTGGTTATGAAAATAAACTGTTAAGCACCCAGCAGTGAAAGGGTCAAAATGGTTGTATTAACTGAACTCTCCTGAGGACATATGTTGTTTACAGTATACGTTTAAAATAATATTCCTGGCTAGTCAGGCTTTCCCTCAGGATAATGCAATTACAACAGTAACAGAGGATTAATTAAAGACTCTCCCATAGGTGTTGCTAGAGATCTTGAATCAACCAAAGGGGGATACATTACCAACTCAGCACAGAGGTGAACAGACCAGAGCTGTTCAAAATAATTAGTTAGGCACAAGGGCAGGGTTGAGCTTTTTGCCTCATTTATCTGATTTTGATTAATACTATAATTTCTTTTTTTTTATGCAGAAGAGGCTTATTGGTTCCCATTTATGTATGAGAAATGAATAAGGAAGATCAAGCTTCTGAATAAAGAAATCAATAGCAAATGAATTTATTCTGGTCCAGTGTCAAGTAGGATATAATTTATTTTTTTTTTCTTTGACACTTGGTTTAAATGCTTGGCACCAAGGGGTAATTTTTCTGCCTCAAAGGGAACAGTCATGGAGTGATGCAGATGCATGACAAGGAACAAGCGCGACATGAGAGTGTTAGAGCTGGAGGCTCACCTCCCCGTTTTTTGCCTTCAGAATCATCCCTGCATGTTCTTGCGAAGTCCTGATAGAAGCTGAGTCATATTTCTCAATTTGGCAAGGCCACTAATTTGGAATTACAGTGATAAAGTTGAAAAAATTAAAGTGCTCCCTCTCTCCAAATGTCTTTTTAAGACAGAAAAATTATAGCAATCCAGAATGTGTTATTTTTTGCATAAATGGTTATTTTGGTACGTCTCTGTCTCGAGGTTCCTGTTCTGGATGAACATCTCCTTCAACAGAAAAGATAAAATATGCAAAATTTAGATGGCTTGTACAAAAGCTTGCATTACAAATGAGTGAACAGTTATCTCAAATGAGGTGTATTGGGGAGATTTGGGCTAGATCCCTTGTGTCATAATCTGTCAATAGATTGATTGTGGGATGTAAAGCTAATCTTAAAGGTTCTGGGGCTGTTTTGAGCGTACCTGCCTTGAGCTGTATTAGGGCAGCCTCCCGTTCAGATTTTCTATATTTATCACATTTTTTTCCATATAAAAACTGTACAACAATCTCAAAAGAGAAGATTGGAATAAACCACATAATCATTTATTTAGAACCATCATGAAAAAAAATATATCCCAAGAAGAAAGTGATGATCTCTTCATAGTGAATGTTTTATTCTCAAATCAAGGAACATGAAGTCAGATTCTCATATGGGGCATGTTATGCCAGTTAACCTGATCTGGGAATCTGACCCATTTTAAATATGTGGGCAATCTCTTTTGTCTGACTGGATTTATTTTGTCATAAGCAATGGATTTTTCTGAAATGTGGTAAAGTAAGAAGTGAAAATGAATTTATGCAATGTACATATTTGCTGTTTATTAAGTTTTCTTCCAGATACTGTAAATACGAAGCTTACAAAAACAGATAGATTCAACTTATTTAGCCATAAATGTGAAGGAAGCTATGATGTTCCAAACTTTCTTAATGAGTAGGGACACTGTGCCTTTTAATTCCTGAAGCTGCATGAGAGAAAGGAAAGAATTCTAAGATGATATAAGGACATTTTTTCAAAGAGACTCAAAATTTCAGAAGAGTTGTGTCAGTTTAACTGAGAGAAGCAGCTGGGTTTATTTGTGAAAAAGGTCTTAGGAAAGTGTTGCCCATATCACTACATGAAAAACCTCCTCTTTATCCATATCATGGCAAGTTTATTCAGGAGAATACTGCAAGGAGAAAGCAAAGAAATTGCCAAGAAAAATATTAACTCAATATCTATTGTACCTGTAATTTTCAAAGGCAACTGTTAGTAATATGACTCTGGTAGATTGTTATGTGCCATCACGTTTCACAATTGCCCCTTGATAAAAGAGGTACTCTTCACTGAGAATTGTAGATCATGTGTGTTCATATAAATCTACTTTTTAACTGATCTCAAAGAGTATAGTATCCTAAAACGACACAGTTGTGTGCCACTGATGGAGTACTGCTTTGTGCGCATTTCTGGACCTGTGCAGACAGCAGATTTGCGTGCTGTAGCATCTGTGCCTCGGAGGTTTTCTTATGGCTCTGTTTCAGATCTTTTCTTTGTACTGTACATTTACACATACCCATCAGTGCCTCCAGCACTGATTGCACCGTTCAATATGTGAGCAGTGTGCATTGCAATTTTGACCTGCCTGCCAATATTGGAAGCATGCAGCAGCTGTGCGTTTGTGGGGAGGCTTCATTGATCACATATGAACCTTATGACTGCAGAAGACGTGCACGCAGCTGTGCATGTGGAACTTGTTTTGATACAGGTAGGACAGTGCAGGCAGATAAAAACGTTCTCTTTTTCTCTTCTGTAAAGTTTTGCATTTCTCTTAGTTCCATAAATAGGCACTTATGGATATCGTAGGTCCTGATGTTATAGCCTACTGGAGGTCCCTTTAGTAGCTGTCACTAGATGGTGCTAGCTGTATAAGAGAGGTGTCCCCTTCTTTTCCATCTCCAATTGAGAGCTCGCTCTGTTAAGGACCCTGAGTGCTTTGGCTCAATGCAAGAAATGTGTTTCCATCGAGCTCTGGGAATCCAGAGTAGCTGCTTTGTCCCTAAAGGTTAATAGGTCAATGGGGATTAATTAGGGAAGTGGCAGAGGTTTGGATTTACCTTGTATGTGTATGTGGATTTCTTACAAACACAAAGGAGATCTCTCCTCCTGTCAGTATTGCCAAGGGAGTTTAAGATAAGCAGATGACCACTAGTATTATTTTGGCATTCTCTCACCTCTGCCCAGAAGGAGGTTTGTCCTTTATCAAGTCTGCTAGAAACCAATCTTCTTTCTTACCAATACAGGGATCTCTATATTCTTATTCAAAAGCCAGCCTGGCAGAGGACTGGGGGGACCAAGAGTGACTGGCTGTAGGAGAGGTGGAAAGGGGAGCACTGCATCTCAGAGGAGTGGGCTTTGCCCCATACTTTGAGCAGTTGCTTGGAGCCGTTTTGGATGGTTCCTTTGAGTCCTAGCAAATATGGAAGCAGGTCTTAAAAAAGGGTCTTTTCTCTTTCTGAGAAAGAGTGTGGAGTAGACTCTTGACTAAGGATGGTGGAAAGTATATGGAGGGTGGGAGAGGACAATGAGTGGATGGATTAGTTAGGAAACAGCACAAATTGTGTTTTCACTGCTGTGGGTTTTCTTCACTATTTTTAATGGTATCCCACCGAACGACAAAACCTTCCTGAGACCAAACCTTTATGTCATTGGCCTCAGGAAGGGTTTATCTGAAGAAGGCACCAAAAACATCAGATTTTCACCCTTAGCAATAAAAGCCATTCCCTTCTGGTGAAAGCAGGGCACATTGCTCTCAAATGGGGAGAGATGCTAAGTGCAGTGACAATTGTTTCCCAGGGAGAATGATTCGGCAGGAAGCCAGTATTTAATCACATAGCCACATCACATCATTACAGAGCGTCACTCAGTGCAACCACTTGATGCAGTGCACCGCACCTCTGTAGCATAATGCTGGCTCCCTGCCAACAATTTAGAGAAAACTGCTATCAGCTTTTATAATTGCTTCCCTTGATGAAACAACCCAGTGAAATGGCAGGGCTAGAATGGGGACGAAAGGGAGAGTTATGAGACCACAAAGTTCCCAGACTTCCAAGTTGAACCTATTAGCCAGCAATTAAATTACTGGCCAACTTCAAAAGTCCACCACAATTCGCACTAATTGTCAGCCTTGCTGGCAGTCTCCTCATAGAGGCCAAGGATTAAATGTATGTAAAGATGGAACAGCTCACTCTATCCCTAAAATGATGCCCTTGGGCAATATTGGAGGCTTTTTTGCAGCTGACCATTCTGCACACATCCTGTAGCCAAGCTGACGACTTAGCATAGCACAGCACAGCACTATATATGCAGGTTCACATTATGACTACGAAAACACTGTTGGAAAAAAACATACATGGAAAGACAAAGCCCACCAGAATGTTTAAGACAATGTGTGCTCTCCTACATGTTGTCTGCATCATTTGACACATGAGCCAGCAATATTCCCGTGCCATAAAGAAGGCTAAAATTTTCTTGGGCTGCATTAGACAAAGTATTGCCAGTAGGTCCTGGAAGGTGATCCTTCTCCTCTAATCAAAGTTGGTGAGGCCACACCTGGAGCACTGTGTCTAATTCTGGACTCCCCACTACAACAGAGGTATCCCCAGAAAAAGAGAGACATGGAGCTACTGAAGGGAGTGCAGTGAAGGGCCACAAAGATGATTAAGGGACCGGAGCCTCTCTCTATAAGGAGAGGTTGAGAGACCTGGGACCATTCAGCCTGAAGAAGAAAAGGTTTAGGTGGGGTGTTACCAATATGTACAAATATCTGAAGGAAGGGTGTAAAGAAGACAGAGCCAAGCTCTTTTCAGTGATGCTCAGTGAAAGGACCAGAGGTAATGGGCACAGACTAAAACACGGGAGGTTCTGTCTGAACATTGGGAAACACATTTTTGCTGTGAGCACTGGCACAGGTTGTCCAGAGAAGCTGTGGAGTCTCCATCCTTGGAGATATTCAAAAGGCATCTGGACATGGTCCTAGGCAACTGGCTCTAGATGGCTCTGCTTGAGTAGGAGGGCTGGATAAGATGACCTCCAGAGGTCTCTTCCAACCTCAACCATTATGTGATACTATGATTTTGTGACACCCATGGTACAATACTCACAGGTATTAAGAAGACCAAGATCATGACTGAAATAGGCAAATAAACCACAATTCCCTTTCTTGGTCCTATCTGATTATATCTTAAGTACATGCAGTTAAGAATATAAGAGAACATATTGATTCAGGCCGAAGTCTGAACACCAGTCTATTAGGATTGCTGTTCTGTCTACAATGTTGGTGAGTAGAGGGTACATAGGAAAGAAAATAAGAACAGGGTTTATAGAAAGAGATCCTCCCCCAGGTATCCCTGCCCAGCTTCTTGCAGACATAATTTGAAGAATTTCATGAGTCCAGGCTTGCATCTGCCCCACTCAGTTTAATAGACACCAGCACTCCTGTCGTCCATAAATTTGTCTAATCTGTTCTTAACTGCCTTTTTACTTTTAGCCATCCTTACTTGACATGACGACGAGTCTCACGATTTAATTATTGTGCTGTGTGAAAACAAACTTTCCCTTTTGTGCATTCTAAGCCTTCAGGCTGAGAGTTTCCTTGGTTCGTTGTAGCATTCTCATTCAAATCAAGAGGAATGAAAATGACTGAGCTCCACACAGTTTTGGATCTTTCTGTGTTTTAATCACCGACATATAGTGTCACTGTTGTCAGCCTTGGTGTCAACAAAGATAAGGCTGTAGTAGCCCCCCAGGTAGCCTAATGCTCTACCCCACGGTCCTTGTCCTGGGCAATGTGCAAACACGGAGAAGTCACACTCTCCAACCCCACCTCTCCTCCCAAATCTTGAAGTCCAAATATAAGATGAAGTAAAACAGACTGATAGAGGGAAGTGTGGAAAACAAACAACAGCCCAGGGTGAGTCAGCATGACTGACAGCGTGCCCACCTATTTTTCCTGGATGTTGCTGGTTGTTTCAGGACAAGCCCAGAACCATGAATGCAAATCCTCTGAGGTAAAAAAATTTCCTCCCACCTTTCAATATTCCTGTGAAAAAAAAAAAATAATCCAAAAATCTCACCTTGCATTCCTGAAGTATTGCCTCTGGGCTCACACTTCTCTGGTGCCAGATTTGGAGAGAATCAGCGGTTTCACTGCTGTCGTGGCCAAATAGGAACAATAGTATAATCCTAAGGAATCCTGGTTTGGGTTCAAGCAGGCATCCACATGGCTAAGAAGATGTGCACCACCACCTCCTGCTCCCTAAAGGCTGACATATTAGTGTGGATACACATACAACAGAATTTGAGCCAAACACAGAATAGATCATCTCCTTTGCCAATGCAGTAAAATGACCTCTCTCAATCTGGACACTCACAACTGAGTCCTATTTTAGATTACATAAGCAGTTTGTAGAAATGGGCATGAGCATCTATAACTAAGACTTTTCCAGACTTCAGTTTGTTGACATACATTAAACAGGCTTTGATTCAGTCCTGCCTTAACATACAATAACTTTTAGTTTTGCAGCACAGTGGATTGCATGTACTGAATATGCATGAAAGAATAAAATAGGCAAAAAACTTTTGTCAGGTCAACATAATTTCTGTTCCTTCTCTTCCAAGTATAAAACTGAAATTGCCTGCACACAGAAAGAAGCAGTCTTGACAAAGGAGTGTATGTGTCCTAAGGTTAGTCTTGATTAAAATGAAGCCTGCAATATTGTTTTATGACTGTGTTTGTGTAACATATGACTTTTGATAGGACACAGTCCTAACCATTACCAGTTTATCTATTTAAAACAGGGTACTCTGTTATTCATTACACGCAAACAATATGTGAATACACTGGCACATTTATTGTTAAGGTCAATGCAATGATAGGATTTGATCCTCTTTTCTTTGTTGCTTAGGAGAGAAAATCGAATACTTACAAAGCCTGGGTTAATTTTTTTTCTTTCTTTCTGACACCAGCAGGATATGCTTTAAGTATATGGGCCAGGCTGTCAAATACATAAATTATGTTAGGGCAAAAAAGACGGTAACAGGGTCTGATTTCATACAGATCTCAACGTGATTCTCAATTTGTAAAGCTAATCAACCACTTTCCTTAGATATCTTTACTAGAGAAATGCTTGTCTAACCAACAACTTTCAAACCTAATTAGCCTGTGTGCCCTTTCAGTTACCATTCAGTGATAAACTGTGAGATGCTTTTGGTGTCTTTAGAAACATATATGTATGATATACATATACACATACACATGCTGCTCCAGGCTCCAGCTTATAGGGTGTTTCCCAGGAAAGCATCTAAGAATCATTCTTAAGTACATGTTTTAATTTATGCAGCTATTTAATCTTTTACATCAATATGGATAAATGCAAGCATATGTGTATGTGCTTTCCTGATACAGTCTGATGCTTTCATATTTTATATGGCTTTTGTGAATCAAGGTGTGCTGAAGACCCTATAGTGCATAAATGATGATCTTAAGTACCCATATTACAACTCTTCAACTTCTTAATTGCTACCACTTAAAATAAAACGTATATGTCCATAGGAAAGATGTAATATCATAAATTATCAGGACAATCCAGGTGGTTGGATTCTTTTTCCTAGTGATTCAAAAAGATCATCTTCTGATTTGATCACTCTCTGAAAAGCCCTGCTAGAATCCATCTCAGTCCATGCCTCAGTAGCCCTCTTCTCCTACGTTCTGATTCACATCTTCCTCCTAAAGTCAATGGAAACAAGAGTGTTTGCCATCTGGCAGCAAGTGCAAAACACCACTGTTGAATTAGATGGGAATAGAAAGTGTACCAGTCCTTACATTTCTGGAAAATTCTGACATCATACGCTGGCATCCTGCTCCCACAGTTAGCAATGATGGGATGAAGGAAGTGAATGAGCTCACAAGAAGTAACAGCCTGTAAGAACCCTTCAGTAGCTTCTTGTGCAGCCATACATGGAACAACCTTACTGCCATCAGAATGAATAATTTGTGCCGATATACTAAGGAAAGCCAGAGTTACAGATTTCTCAGGGAAATCCAAAGAAACTTGATTCGAAAAAATATATTTAGCCTACTCAAGACAGACTTTATGATACTTTTTATTGCTTACTATAAATATCTACCTTCCACCCTGCCCCAAGGGAACTGTGAGTTAGCAAGAAACAAAAGCTTCCTCTCTGTAAAGGCTTTATCTTCTCCTACTAACAGGTGTTGCTGTGCTAAGCACGGACAACAAAGTGGGGAGCCTAGCAAAACTCTCGTCCCAGTGCCTGCTGCTTCTACCACAGACTTCTCCATCTTCCAAATTTTGTTTTATCAGCATGGAAGGCGGTGATGTAAATCTGGAAGAGACACCCCTGCATGACTATCTATGGTTACCTGGGATTTGGTGTGAAAGGACCAGCATACAGAAGACATACATAAGGCCATGAATCTGCTTCAACCTCATTTGGGTTTTTCTGTTCTCATTATTAGTCTTTGTAATTATTGTTAGTTTCACTTAATGTCTTCCATCTGTACTCCTTTTAGCACTTGCTTCTAAATTATTGCATTGCGCTTACCACTAATAGATATCAGGTGGACCTTCATCCTTTGCAGGAACTCATGTAGTCCCTTCTGTATCTGAGACTTGGCCATTTGTTGAGCTGTACTGGTGTCAATTAAAAACCTGACTTTAAATTCATTTGGTTAAGATAGTATGGAAGGTTCTGTGTGGACACTGGTATTTTGGATTATTTGTAAGTCACTTAAAATAGGCTTAAACTAAACCAACTAAAACAGAAGGATGTCCAAATGGAGGTTGGCACCAGTTTAATTAAACTGCAGCAACTATGTATATAAACAAGGCTTAAATCTACAGACTGTAAATTACTTTTGACTGTAACATTACTCATTTCATTTTACAGCATCACAGGAGAAGTTCAGTTGCTCTTGTATTCAGCCAAAATCTGGATCAGTCACTCCACAGTAGATTTTGATGAGCCCCATATGGATGTACATAGAACCTACACTAAACAGAGGAAATACTAGAGCACTGTCATTAAGTAACCTTGAATATACAACAGTACAGTTTCTTATGCAAAGCACTGGTGAAAATTCAATTGCTTCTAGCCACACTATTTTGTAGAATGAATATGTACTGAATCTATCCTGTCATCTTTAATGTCGATTGATTATTCATGAAAATGTAGTGTTATTAAAAATATTGAAAACATGTTTTGGTAAGCATATTTCATACTCATCTGATCAAATATTTGTTTTATCTCTTGAATCTGTGACTATTATGTGAACTCATTGCCAGTTAAGTATTCCCTGTAGCAGTGGTCAGGTGTCATATGAAAGTTAAGCAAAAAAGCTATAATTTTCATTCTTAATTTTAGTAATACGATATTCTATTAATTAAAGACATTGTGGCCTTGCAATGTGAGATTAATGACAGCCTCATGTGCCAAGCAAACCTGAATTTCAATATGCTTCTTTCTTACAGCGCAGCACAAATTGAAGTTGTGGAAACAGGCTGTCTTATTCAGCAGAGCGTATTGAATTTAATACAAAAATATATGCAGTGAAAGTTATACAAGTGCTTAAGTATCTCACTGAAACAGTGCTTCTGGACTGGGGAGCAGGATAATTCTCTTTCATTCTTTCTTCCTTCCCTCTTTCCTTCCTCCCTTCCTCCCTTCCTTCCAGTAACTTTTCCACAAAGCTTCCCATATTAATGTTTAAAGATATCAGAAGCAGCATTATTGATGTCATCTTCTCCACTATATCATACATAGAAAGATATTTATGGAAAATAGAGCCTATTGTTTAATACAGATTTCAGCTACAGCACTAAGCAATGCCCTGGATTTTGTCTGGTACTGTCCTATACCACTTAACCTCTTTTTGTTAAGCTTGACCTTGCCTTATGTATCCAAACAAGTGCCTTAAACAAATTCTGTCCTGTACGCACAGAAGCGTTAGTGCACATAAAAGTAAAGGGGAAAGTAATTTGACTCCGTAAGATTTTATCGATGATTTTTTACTAAAGGTTCCTACTCCTCCAATTCTATTTCCCAAGAAAATGGATGAAAAAAGGCCTGGAGTATTCCTATTGCATCTTGACCAGGGAAGAATTCGATTTAGTTTCAATCCTGTCATGCCTAAAGGCAAATTCTTTTTTTCTGAAAGAAAGGAAAAAGACTTAATGAAAATTCTTAGCCAACCTTAAAGCTATATATTAAAATCAGGGTTTCATTGCATTCCTTTGCATTTTTGGTGTCTTTTTTTTTTCTGTTTGTTTGCTTTCCCTGTTTTCACTGCTGCTTGTTACTCAGATTCAATTTAGCATGATATTTAATTTGTAGGAGTATTCTTGAGTTCAAGGCCGGGCATTTGCTGAGGTAGTTGGTTCCACTGGGGTTGGATCACCTTCATTTATTGTCGGGAAGTTGGGAACTGTACTAGACACACTTAAAGATTAAGAAATCTTCTGGAGGGGCAAACACTCCTGTAAAATCCATTGCTGGAAAATTATTAAGCTTCTTTGCGTGTGTATTGTTTTGGCATTTTTTTCCCTAGGAATACTAGTCTTATTAAGGATATGTTGATTTCCTCTCTACTGACATAATACTTAACCACGTATATTTTTTTGTATTTCTCTACCAAATCCTACACCATTCTTTGTTAATGTTTTGCCCCTTAAAAAAGCCTCACCATAAGGTCATAAAGCACTCAGGCAAATATTTGGCATAGGCTGCTGTTTCCTAAAAATATCTCGATGCATTCTCAATCCTGGAAAAATAACTGTCAGAAGAAAACATAAATAGTCACTCCCTAAAGAAGGTTCATCTCTATCTTGAAATCAACGGGGATCCATTTTCTCCGTATGCCTTCAAGACTGGATGGAGCTTCAAAAACTCACAGACCTCCGGAAAAGGATGCAAACTGCTTTGGAATAGAAGGCAACATAATACGTTATATGCCAGGTTATGTCTCATTGGAGAAAAACTACTCGGTTCCTACTGACTCACCCACTTAGAGATTTATCTGTACTTCATCAAGAACAATAAACTACTTCTCGCTGATTATGAGGCGCCTGGCTGAATTCTTGGGCAGGGGCAGTTGTAGGTTACAGCTAGTCCTGGAGTTGTCTTGTGGTTATGGAACTTGACTGGGATTCAGAAATTCTGGGTTCAGTTCCCAGCAATACCACAGACTCCCTAGGGTAAGCCATTAAAGCTGTCCGTGCCTCAGTTCTCAGTCCAGAATTAGCCTTTGACCTTGGAAGTTACTATCTTTCCCAAGTAATGATGCCCTGGGACTCTTCACACAGGGCTCGGTAATATTATGTTCCTACATGAAGTTTTCACAGTTCCCCCCCAACACATACACCAATCCTGAAGGAAATTTTAGCTAAGAAGTACCAAAAAGGAGATACCAGAACAAAGGTAAACTGTTATCCATATTTAAAGAACTGTTTGAGTGAATGGTATCCTGCATGTTTGGAGCCATTCCTGCATGTTTGATTGGGACTGATCCCAACCAGTGGCTATGGACGAATCACTATTTCTTCAGTGGCTATGGACGAATCACTTTGTCTTTTTCATTTTCACCATCTGCAAAATAGTACTAACTAATGCACTTAAGAGAGAGGCATCCAGAGGATTAATTACCCAAGGTCAATTATAGCATTAACTCATACTGCTCATAACTGGTAACTGAGCAGAGAGGGGAGGAAGGAGGAGGTGAGGCAGAGTAGCAGGACCTCCTGCCACCATGGTGCTTGTGACAGGCATGATGCACTGACACTCTGCAAGGCCACAGCTGCCACACCACCATTGCAAGTAGGATTGCACTTGTGCCAGCTCTGCTGATTCGGGCCCATTCCTACTTTAGGAATGGGTTGCATGGGCAGCCAGGCAAAAAATAGTAGTTTTTCGTGTCCCGTCTAACTGGTCTGCCTGGTCCTCATCTGTGTTCACAAGGTGAACAAGACCTACATTGTCCCCTTGCTCTACTGTCCTTCAGACAAGCCTCCGCTCTTTAGAAAAGCAATGAAGAAGAAAAGGTCGTCACCACTGCCTTTGTATATTCTGTGGTTGGTAGGATGAAGGAGAGTAGATCTCTGATTTCTCTTCAACTTGGTTTATTTAGATTGGGTACAGAATAAACCATTCTGCTCATGTCAGGATGTTATTTTTCTCTATGGGGGCTGTCTTACAGTGCAGCCCTGCTTAGATAAGTTGCTCACATAATAATAGGTGATGAACTGGCAACGCAACGACATTCACTAACCAAAGCTCTCTCATTTCAGTACTCCAAGGGGTAGCCAATTCTAAGAACAGCCCTGCCTGTCAAATGTCCATTCCCCAGAATTGCTGCTTTTTTAAAAACATATGCCCAGAATGAACCAAGTTAAATACAAACATATAGCAGGGAGTCCAATTTTACTGTGGGAACACATCCTTGTTATACCATTATTTACATAGCATTTTCCATGCTAGCTACACATATACTGGTGCAGCACTAAGAACCAAGACTTTTGTGCTAGTCATTTTAAAAAAGAAGAAAAAAAAGCATTAAACAAGCAGACTAGAGTACTTTTATCTGGTTTGTGAAAAGATTCTTCTATGGACTTTTCATAAATTTCACTTGAGGATGCAGCATTTATCTACCAAACGAATATTTAATAAACAGATTGGCTTGTTATACTTCTCTCTATTCCTATCTATACAACTACATTTTATTTCACAGAATCACAGACTCACAGAATGGTCAGGTTTGGAAGGGACCTCTGGAGATCATCTAGTCCTACGCCCCTGCAACAGCAGGGTCACCTACAGCAGTTGCACAGGACGGCGTCCAGGTGGGTTTTGAATGTCTCCAGTGGCCTTGTCTGTCATTTGATGCACAAATATTACCTATACAGACAACTGTTCTAGCTACTTTTGAGTACATTTTTTGCATAAGTAGTCAATTGTACATACTGGTATCTCAACATAACTGCAAAGTTTAAGCGGATTCCCTTAAATTAAGATAGTTATAAAAAATAATGACTCACATTAATTTTTTCATTTGCTGCTATCTGAGGCAGTCATTTTCACTATTTTTATTGTCTAGCTAAATAAATGTTGATATAAATAATAATTATGTGTCACGGATGGAGTGATGCACTTCACTCAGAGAAGCTGCAATATATTTATTGATATAAAACAGGGATTAAACAAAGTTTGATAGTAAATGCAACAGTGTGTTAACAAGATTTGATGGCAAGGCACACTTGGTTAGTTACTGCATAAAGGACAGGGTCAGACAAAGCTGTCAGGGAGACCCTCCCGTTGAATTAGGAGGTTCAGAAAGGACCCCCTTGCTTTCTAAACTCCTTCTCACAGAGGAGTCTATGTGTGACTGGATCCAGTCCTAGTTCCAGACTTGGTCAATGGTTTATGTCTAAAGGGTTACATATGCACAATCAATCCTTTATATCACTTAGCTAAGATTTCAAAGTTTATCATGCTATTAGTCACTTACCAAAGATACGTTGTGGCAAGCAATCTCTGAATCTCGAGAAGTAATAACCTTGAGAGGTGTCCCTACTCAAGGCAGAGATCCTGGTGTGCAGCCTGCTGCTGTGCAGGAGAGCTCAAAGGGCTGTTGAGCTCTTCGCTATTTATGGGGGTAAGATGATTGACCTGTAGTCATATTTGCATATTGACCACAGTACCAGTATTGTGGTTAGGTGGGCATATTGCTCAAGTTAGCCCTTGTTATTTGTTTCCCCGAAACCTCATTGAGTCAGATGGAGCCATCCCAACTCAATGCACCCATTATGACCACCACCAGGGGTGGTTATCTCTTGGGCAGGGTTATGGGAGATAAGGGTCAGGTCGGCTCCCGGGGTGGCCAGCACACCATAATATAATGTTAAATAAAAAAAAAAATTCAAGTTGTTTTAAGGATGGAGATTCTTGTTGTGAGACAACCCTTCTGGTAGGGTTTGGTATTATATATTTGTGAGACAGTACTTCTATTTTAGGAGCTTTGTTAAGATATGTAGCGCCTGGGATGGGTGCTGTCTTCAGGAACTGGGAGAATTTTCAATGAACACATTTGTGTATGAATTGTATTATATTCCATTAAGTTTCCTCTAGAAGTGTGATCCAGCACCAATTATAGCTAATGGGAAGGTTTCATCTCTCAACTGTAAAAGATTTATGCATCTGAAAAAAGCATGCCACACGGCCAATCATACATCAGAAGTTACTAAACCCAAATGATAAGTAGTTATGGAACAGCCATTGTAAATACAGTGGGAAGATTATTCATCCATGCTACTAGAGGAAACAAACTGAGAAAAGATCCCACTGGTGGAAATTAGGTATGTTCAGCGAGTAGTTGCAAAAGGTCTATTTTATCAAATCTTTTATTTCATAATACTACACAATAATTTTGGCTGTGTTCTCGCAGGAAATGTTGTTGTCTTTAATAAAGTAACAGAAAATCCTACCTGTTAAACATTGAATGAATAAAGCAAAACAAAGCATGAATCATTTAGTAATTTTTAATTATTTAATAATAATACAACTCTGAGTCCCCTCAAAAGAATATTGATCTCACTCCTCTGCCATGTCATAGTGACCTCAATAAATGTATTCATTTTTTTTGCTTGTAATTACTTATAAACCTGCTTAACTCCTTGCAGAATGAGAAGTTGTATTAAAGACAATCCACTGAAGGAAATGGGACAAATCATATTCATCAAGTCAAGCATGAGTCTAAGCTTTTCCAGTTTCAGGGCCTAAAAGTGTGCTTAGTTCTGATCTGGCATTGGATGGGTGGGAGTGAAGAGATTATAATATTGTCAGCTTTATGTAATTAAAAACAAAGACTACATGTTGACTGAATGATAAAAAAGAAGCAGATCAGCAATATTTACATGCTTTGCTTTCCTTCTCAAAGCCTAATATATCTGAACACTTTAAAAGTGTAAGTGCATAATTAGTATTATCTGTTTCTTTAAAAGGAAGGAACCATTCTATTCAATTTTATTTATTTATTTATCTTTAATTTCATACATCAGGAATCCATAGCTATAGAAAACCATCTGAGAACTCTGGACCTGATTTTTACTTATAATAAGGCATTTTATTCTACTCTGGCAGTACGTGAAGAGACTTCTACTGGATGTAAATGTATTTTTTACCAGCTAAATACTATAAAATGGCTTTTCTGAAAATAAGAATTGAGAACACTTATTTTAATTGCGTGTCATTGGCCCTTTTTAACTGATGAACTTTGCTCACTTTGAACAAATCATGTCCACTGCAGTGTGATCCAATTTACATTTCTCTTGGTGAGTTTACAAAGCAGTGGATTTATGATCTAGGGAAAATAATGAATGAAAAAATAATTTAAATGGTCAATATGAGCTGTGTTTTCCTTCTGCTGACTGCTTCAGTAGCCAAAATACTTCAGTTTACACATCTTAATATCAACCTTAAGGGTGAGCTATGTCTAAACCTGGAAACCTGTACTTCTGACACATAATTGACTTATAAACCATGCATTACCACTAAGAGTTTTGGTTTGGTTTCTGGTTATCTCTTTTGGTTCTCTTTTTCGTTTTAATTCTCTCTCTGGAGGGAATATTAAAACCCAGTCTGGGTTGTGGGGACTGTGCTGAAATCAATTGAAAGAGAATCTTACATGAAACTTGCTGTGAATTCCAGGTGCTTTCTTTATAAAAATGAAACTTTGAAAAGTGGGCCCCAGGCCCACCCTACATAGAAAAGCCCAACAGCAGCAATGCAGACTTCATTTTCTTAGGGACAGGGAATACAGCAAGAGGGTTCAGTCTGCATATGCTGTCTAATATATGAGAAATCTTGGAGTCCTGATAGCCTTAATCCCCGCCACAGAAGTGTATAAAATTTCACAGCTAAGCTGCCAGAAAAGCCAAGACCACACCAGGAAAGCCGTCTGCTTACAAGAAGATACCTGCCAGGTCTTGTCTGCCAAAGCCTGGACTAATGAATGAATACACAATATCCCAATCAATCAAACTGGATTTGTCTTTGCCCCAGGTCTAGGTGAGGTCTGGTATGAGGTGACCATATCTGTCAAGCATGCAGTAGTTGTGGCCAAGAAACTGTCTGTACATTTATGCATTTTTCAAGGCAGATATGAATAGAAGTCTTTATTTTTTAACTAAATGTGGTATATATGCACAGTGGCTGCATATATCTAAATGTATAGTCATACAAAGTGAGAGAAGAACATATCTACAAACGCACACTGTCCAATTTAGGTACGACTGTATGCAGATACACACACATACACACATAGTCTTTTTCTTTTCCTCCTCAATTGGTTTTTGTTCAAAAAGATTTAAGTCTTGCATATATTTTTCAGTACAAGCACTAGGACTGTGATTACATAAAACACTGAAAAACTCCAAACCACAGATTACTTTTTTTAACTGTAGTGGAAATTCTTGTTTCTAGAGTTTTAACCCTCCATCGCAGCCATTGCTGTCTGTCAGGTAAACAGACTGCATTTTCACAAGTATGTGTATTTGCATGAGAAAATGTAAAGGTATCGTGTGACGATGAAGTAACAACGTGTGTAGTCCTCACAGACATGTTAGAGATTGTAGTGGTTATTTTAATGTGCAGGGGTTCAGCCTGACAATGGTAGCAGACTTGATGGTCACCCTCATGCACAGGGGCTACTCGAAGCGGTAAGAGGATCTCACCCAGGGGTGTTAACTGTTTATTAGAACCTAGGTGAGCTGAAGCTGATGACTAGTCCCTGCTTCCTGGGAACATGCTTCCAGGCACAGAACAGGGTAGGGTGAGTCAGAGAGTGGTCTGATAAAAGATAAAATGGTCATAGAATAATCACAGATAAGTCGTCGCCTGAGGGATGGGAAGATAATTAAATGAAGTGATAGTAGCCAGATATGCTGGTGAGGTAAGGAGAAGGCGTGACAGTAGAGCACCTTCCCATTCTGTCATCCTTCACTAATTCAAATCTATCCTTGGGTCTGTCCTAGCTCCAAGGTGGTCTAATGACACAATACACAGTGGTTCATTGCCAGCCTAGGTGTTAGCAGAAGAGAGCTGTAGCATAAAGCCTCGGGGGTGCAGGACTTGTTGACTCATACTCATGGCGATTTAAAAGTGCCTTGGTTGATGCATGCCTTCATAGGGACCTCCTCTAGCCACAGTTAGAGATATGATTCGTATCTCCTTTCAAAATTTAGAGTGACTTTGTTCACTTTTATTGCAAGTACAAAGGCAAATGTAACAGCATGAACATTTTAGACATTTAAGTTGGGAGTTTCCACTGTGAAGCAATGGCTGTCAGGGTCCTGAGCGCATTGCACCACTCCTGCCTGGGAGTTTGCTGCCTGGTCTCAGGGCCAGCGTAGATGTGCAGATGTCTGCCATGCAGTCTTAGTGGGCACTGTCCCTTCTTGCTTTACCGCTGCCTTTAAACTCAGCCCCTCACCTTTGTCCCCTTCCTGAGCCACACCGACTTGACTTTGGACCTGCCTCACCTGTATGGACTTGAGGATGACCAGTGGACTTCCGCTAAACCCAGTAACTGTCCCTGGAACTGCTCTTTTCCTCTTGCTTGGACACTATGAGACTGCCCCTCACATCTACGAAGCTGCTGTTCCCACCTGCCCTGCCCCGGCTCCCAGCTCCCGACTCCCCTCAGCTGTCAGAGTGGCCTGCTCTTGCTGCTTCTTGGCAGTCAAAGGGGCTCTGCCGAGGGGTTTCCGTTTCATTTAGGCCAGTGCTGAGAACTTTAGAGTGAGTTTTAGAGTTATACTCTTTAATTAAAAAATCTAAAACATTGCTTCATAGTATACATACAGAGCATTATTATAATCCTACATGTGCCAGGCAGTGCCTCTGCAGCTATGCCTACAGTTGCACAGAGAATATGCTGCTCTCCAGAGAAAACCCGCTGCATACCGCAGAAGTTATTTTAATGTAAACACTACATTTTCAAAGATAGAAAGATTTCCAGGGATCTAGAGTGATTGTCAAGAAAGAAAGACAGTATGGTTGCTAAAGCAGTTGGGCTGACCCATGAAAACCACGGTTCAAGACCTCATGCAGCTACATACGTATAGTATGACCCCGAGGTGGTTGCGGTCACCCCATGTAATGTGAGTCAGCTAAGTCAACGCTTCCTGTGCAGCCAGCGGCGGGAAATTTGCACCCCTAAAGGATGAGTCATCTTGTCTCAACACAACCAGTATCTATTACCTACTTTAGGTGGCTTATGGTCCCTGTGAATCATAAAAAGAGTCTAGAAAAGCAGACTTTGAAAGTTAGGTGAGATTCTTTCTTGTCTGTAAAACGAGAGTAGTTTCCTAAGCCTATTACATAACAGGAAGGGATGAATAAAGAATATGACAGGTTTGGCTTAGGTGGCCTCCATTTTAAAATATACCACAGGTCTTTTTTGGGGAGGTCTGGAGGGGGGAGCATTGTGTACCCAATGCATTTGGGCACACAGTGTGGACCATGTACAATGTCCCATTGATTTCACTTGGTGCTCACCTATTGATTTGTAGTAACTTCATTGACATTGTTTTGGATCCCAAAGGTCCTGTGGAATCACCTCCAAGTACACTCTCATATTAAACAGAGGGTCTGTTCTCCCCTAACTATTCAGATGTAACGTCTATTAACATTAATGAGAGTTATACATATGCATTGAAGGGAGAATAGACCCTGAGGGCATCATATGGATGGCCCTTCAATATTCTGTGGCTCTCAGTGGGACTTTTTGTACAGTATGGCACACAACGTAATGGGTCCATTGACTTTGTATCCCTCTAGGTCACTAGCCCTAATATGATGTTAATAGAAAGCTTCTCATTAAGATCCTAATTATGTGTGTGGTAACAAGACACACACTATATCTTCCATATTGCTACTTCCAAACCACTACAATGCTTTCTCTCATAGGAACAATATAGGAGTGACCATATCAGATGACCTCTGCTACATGTTAGCAGCACTCATAAATCCTAATCTGTCAAATTCAATCTCTTTTGGCACCAGAAGGACATTTTAAATCTAGATGCTTCAATCCTGAATCTGAGAGAGAAGCGTATTAAAGTAGTGCTGATACAGCTATCAGATCAAATACATTTTCCATGATTCTGCCTAGGATGGATTAAAATGTAGGTCCCTGTGATCAAAGGGCAGTGAATGAAAGCACAAGACTTGTCTCTGTCCTTTAGTTGCATAAACTCAATGTGTTTGCTTCTTTTTTGTTCAGAGTCTGCAGTGTCTAACACGCTATATTTGGGGCTGCAGGTGATGTTTCCAAAACTACCTGTATTATGTAAATGAACTGCTAAAACAACTGAAGCGTCTGATCATTATCAGCCTGAAAGTGGAACAATCAAAACTATAGAAGCTGAGAAGCAGAGCAGTTCCCTGCAATTATCTGTTTTGAAGGAATACATTGATTTGACATTCCTAAGAAGTCAGAGACATCTGATTTCATAATATAATTTGTAGAAGTAAAAAAGGCAAGTTAAACATTTGCCTACACACATCATGTTTACATGTGTTCAAAGACCTTCCCCAAAACTTTGCAGTCTCACCTAACTATCATTTTTTGAGATTTGTTCACTGTCGCAGGTTTGCAAACAAATTCAGAAATATGTTCCAACTCACTTTGCTTTGCTTTTAGGGATCTCTTCATATTTGAGTGCCTCTGTGTGTGAGAGAGTGTGTGTGTGTGTTTAATGAATACACAGATGCAGAAAAAGAACAAAAAAAATAGTTTTTCTCCCATAGGACACATGAATATGGCATTAAGCAAAGCTGTTTTGCCATGTATCCTCAAAGCTACAGGAAGGGGAAATAGATGTAATATGGATTTCTGCAGTGTATCAATTCATTCTGCAGTGAGCTGAGCAAATAATTTGAAATGCATAAATCACCCAATGAATGTATCTTCTTTTCCTGCTCATGAAAAATCCACAAGCAAAACTCACTTGCAACAAAGGGTTTTGGCATTAAAAATATATTAAACTGAGACTTCTTTCAAAATTATCCCACATGCTTTCTATTCTCATGTGACTTTTTCCACGTTTCTAAGGACCAGCAGTGATCCATGAAGGGGTCACAACATTCCACTTCCAGGCCACTGTCACCTCCTTACCTGTATCTTTTCCACAACCAAGTTTCTTTCCATTTATCCATTGAAAGGGGATAAGATGAATAGGAGAAGTAAAACGTCTTGGTTATTCCTCACACTGTGCTTTCCTACTATGCTCTGCTATTTATTTGCTTAGTTACACATATGCCTGTGTACCTTGCTGAATCAGGGCCACAAGGAAGAATGTAAATATTTTAAAACCTTTCTGGGTTAATCATGAACAGCTGTCTCCAAATATTCCATGCACAGTATTCAAGATGTGTAACTGAGTTACGAGTGGTTCCATAAGTCACGTGGCCCTGTTTCCCTCCTTGGTGAATGAGCAATCTCCGATGTGACTACTCATGCATGTGAATGCCTACGTGTGACTTTGAAATTTGCTTGCCGTGAACATTCAAGAGAATTAAGCTCCACCATGTGAGTGTTTACTGAATTTGTAAATGAAAGTAAGAGTGAATGTGGTCCAAGAGGTTGTGCTGATGAGTGTCAAGAGGCTTTTTAGCAAAATCCTCGATCTATGTTTCCCCCCAGCCCGGGTAGAGCTGGCCGCGTGTCGGGGCCTCGGCTTTCAGAGTACAAATGTCTCAGACGGTGTAAGTTGTTGTTTCAAAATGCAACTAGAGCAGAGTGAGAGTTTTGTGTGTAGTTTTATTCGCCAGTAACACAACTTCAGGTCAATCAGGTACTGAGGAGCGGGTGCCTCAGAGGACTTCGGCATTCTTCGGTTTATTTTCTGAAACCAGCCTGGGCTTATGATAATTAGGTAAAAAAGCTTATATGGTAGTAGATGTGTCTTTTGAGGCAGGAAGAGAATTCTTCTTTTTCGATAATTATTCCTAAGGTTAATTTATTTCAATAACCTGATCGAGACATTTGAGTGATGGGTAGGTGGGCAGTAAAATATTCCTCCCACACTTGAGAAGTGAGAAGTGTCCACACATTCAGAAATATTCACATTTTTCCAAACTGATTCAGCCTTTCTCTTCTTCCAATGTCCTGGGGAACATGCTGGGAAAGGAGTGTGACTGAAAATGAAATAGAGAACTGCTGCAATTAAATGTAATTTTAAGTGGCATGAAATTAAGCAAACCCAGAATAAGAAAATAAACAGAGCGGCCCCAGATTTTCCTTAGTGTAAGTTCCCTGACTTCAGTAGAGTTACATGAAAAATATATTTGCACTCCCCCCCTGTCTCTCTCTGTGCCTGAATTCTTGATGTCAGCTTAAAAAGGAGAGTAAGTGAGAGGGAGAGAGAAAAAGGGAGAGACGAGTGTATGGAAATTAACGTTTCAGCTTTCAGAAATGTACATTTAATGAAAAGTTTGAAAATAACCAACCTTTCATGCCCCAAAGAATTACTGAAAAAGATCTTCTGTGTTTGCAACCTTGTTGGCAGTCAGGCTGTCTTGGGCAGCAGTAATTTTCAGTCAGAGGATTGCCATAAAAGCCTGAAAACCCACAGAACTAATAGAAAACAGGCAGAGAAAGTGAAGTCTAAACCAGGAATTCATAGGCAGAGGCTTCCAAGCTCGGTTCAGCTGTGTGAGGTCTGGCTGAGTCACGCACTGCCACAGATTGGACTGGTACATCTAGCGTAGCACCAGACTGAAGAACTTGGCATGGGGAGTCTAGGGTTAGGCTCCAAACACTTTCCTGGTGAGATTTCATCCAAGGGAGTATATTAGCCAACAGTCTCCCTGCCTGCTAGGGAGCATCCCTGGTTTTAATTCTCTGCCCCTCTATGTTTAAGTTCCCATAAATATCATGGGAATTAATTTGTGCATGTCCCTGCTCTAAACTGAGGCAGCGCTATGCATGATGCATCTTTATGCTTTCAGAGACTTTCTAGTGTGTAAATCAGTCACTGTGGACTGATACAGTCAAACCTTCAGGGAGTGCTACAAGAAGAGTAGTGAAAGAAGACATGCCGGGAAATGAGGGGAAGGACATAGGTATGATTGCATTAACATATAAATACGGACTGAGAATAATATCAGTATGAGTCACTTACCAGAAGGAAACAGGTTTGGACATTTGCTTCTAGGTTTGTTTTCTTTTTAAGCTGTTGAGAAATATTTTAAATTAAACACAGTTCCCCCACTGGTAAATAAGAAACAAAAGAAAACTGAAAGTTGTTGATGTCATTTAGTAAAGGACCAGACAACCTCTTTTCATTAAATCCTTTGCTGCTAGACCACACTATGTATGGGGTTTTTTTGAGATACCTTTTCCCACCCTAATGAAGAAATGGGAGGAATACTTTGTGATTTTACTGATTGTATAATAACCTCACTTCTAGCCACCACGTCGTGGCCCTAATTCTGCGCTTCTTCCTCTAGCAGCACTCATGCTGGAGCAAGTGGCGGGGAGGCTGACTTCAGCTGGCTTTTCTTTGTCACCGTCTGTGGTCCCTGAGAGTGCGGCACAGCTCTCAAGTCTGTTTGCATGGTTTAGGACTCTGAGATCATCGCAGTAAAAGCAGGAAGAAATGGTCAAGCACAAAAAAAGAAAAAAAAAGAAGAGCAAATATAGGTGTTTGTAAGCTTGGTTAGGGCAGGCTAAAGCCAACCACTTAACAAAAGGGTTGTGGAAACATTATTACAACAAAGGGTATTTTCATTTTTAAAATAGAAATGAAGTAGAAGAGAAAAAACCCACAAGATGAGCTCTACCTGGAGACACCTGCAGATGCTGACAATGAGTGCACTGTAACGGGCTGGGTGCTGCCTTGGGAATGGAAATACAAATCGGAAAGGGTCACGGCCGGGAACAGAGACTTCAGGGCACACTTGCCCCCCCCAAGCAGACAGCATTCAGGTCTGAGGCATTTGGCTGGCTCCTACATCTCTGCTGTGCTGAGGTAAACCTCAGACACGCACCAGCTCCAATTTTGAGAAAGTTCAGATCCCCATTTGCCTCCCTGGCTTCAAAACATCTGCAGTAGCAGAGACTGTCATGAGGAAAACTGTTTTAGTGCACTCTAGCTACAGGAAAGGCAGTTATTTTAGCATCTTACATGCGTGCAACAATTTTCGGAGCCTCACAAAGATCTGAAAATGGAAATTAATATGAAGACTTCTCAGTGTGTTTTTTATTGATAATGGTTAAATCTAGAAGCACCTAAAAACTATTGAAACATGAACCTCTAAAACTGCAGAGATTTCAGAAATTCAGTTTGGATATGGCTCCAAAAGTTTAGCTCCTGTGAATGGAAGCTTCAAAGTACCTGTATCATCCTGGAATGGCAGATGCTTGCAGGACAGGATTTCTTTAGGAGTCCAGGACAGCAGCAAAATTAGAGGAGCTTTTTTATGGTCAAACAATACTTGCATGGATAAGTTAGCGGGTGTTTATCTGAGCTCTCACAAAGGTTTTGGACTTAGTTTGGTATTTGGATTAGCTCTTATTTTATCTGGCTGCCCTTATGAAAAATACGTTTACAATTTGTTCTCTGCAATACAGAACTATGTGACTTCCCTAGGGAGCCCGGTAGCCTGATAGTATATCTCTGGGCACATTTACTATGTTTGAAGAGCTTTTCAGGACAGCTGGCAACTGAGGGCATTTTTCATGGTCAACAAAATCCTGAAATCGGTAGTAAGCTTTTTATCAAAACCAGATCACCTCTGCAGGACTGGTGCCCTCTTCCGCTCTATGTTGTCCTTTGCCAGGTTTTTATTTTAGTTTGGAGTGGCAGAGATGCTAGTGTTTGAGCTAAGCTGGCTGTCACCCTGGTAAGACTTTGAGTTAACAGTTGTGGATGGTTTGCTCTTGGTGATACTTGCTTTAATCATGTGATGGGAGGGTAATCGTGGTGCAATTTGGGGTTGTTCTGATGTGTCTTGGTCACTTCAGCAGCAAAGAATTTAGTAAATATACAGTGCAATGTGAACTGTAGCTCTGAACGGTAAAATGTTTCTGGACAGAATTAATACTGTGTCAACCTATGGCTCAGGCTGGAATCTGTCCTGTGTGCTGAATGATGTTTTATCGGCTTTCACCATCCAGTCTTGACAGTGCAATATGTGTCATTATTTGCAGCTTGCTAATACAAAGGTGGGAAGGCTGAATTTACTCTCCCATAATTTTCCTCTTCTTTCTTCCCTTCTTGGAGAGATTAGCCCTATGAGGCTTGGTAACTACAGGAACAGTGCCTGAAGCTATACTGAGGCCTGGGTAAAGATAGTGGGAAAGTTCCCACTTTCTTTAAGTGGAACTTTCCTTCTTTCCCTTTAAGAAAGGGAAAAGAGTTCCCTTTTGCCTTCCCACTCCCTATATACACAGGGTGGACACAAACTTGAGCTGTATTTTTACCTACTAACGAGACTCCACTACGAAGGAAAATGCCTGGAATGGCTTATTCTGTTCACCTTAAAAAGACCATGCTAAATCAGCTGGGTTCAGGCTTTTCTCTCCCCAGGAAGTTCCATGGTTAAAAAAAGAAAATAAAAAACTGCTTAGTCCCTCAAACCTGAAAGCCAAGATATTCACACACAGCATGGGCCAAATCCTGAAGGGCTTTATGATATGTTTCTGCTGTACGGGGACGCCAAACACAGGAGGGATCTCCACACATGCACTGCAGAGAAAATCTCCGTGGCAGCTGTTCGCATTGCCTCGCGGAGGGAAGGGGGAGGAAGCGGGTATTTTGGGGCCCGAATCAGTAGCTTTGAACAGCACACAAAAGCACCAGAGCCAGTGGCGGAGCAGGGAGCAATGGGCAGCGTCCACTAGACCTCAGCCAAGAGCTGGCGGCAGCCCTGCCACGGGCCAGGTCTGTGGTTTGGAGGCTCCCGAGCTCCTGGGACCGAGGATTCCTTTCCCTCAGGCTTGCGGTGCTTCAGATAACAGACTTTTACAAGCAAGCTCTACCCAATTTCTCAGGGTTTGATTATGAGCTAATTAGAAGGCAATTTTCTCTAAGACAGCATCCTTTGATTACATTAAGAAAGCACACTGCAATGTTGGGGTCTGTTCTCTGGGACACCTCCCCCCCCACCCCCCCCCCCCACCCCCCGCTGCCCTTTTATGCCCAATTTTTGTCTTCAAATGTATGAAATATCTGTTTGGGTTTTTCTTGGACTTGCATTTCAGTGGCATGACAGTAAAGCTGCCTGCAGAAGTCCGGTAACTTTCTTATGCTCTGCAGTCTAAGTGGAAGCCTCAGTTGGGCAAGTTTAAAATGAAAAGTTCTGGTGCTCGTTACAATAGCAAAACCTTTTAATAGCACCAGAGAGGCAGGGGAACTTCACCAGATAACTAAATCCATTGATCTCTAATCCTTTGGGCCATACTTACTGTGGAAGACTTGCATGCATGGCTTCAATCCAGAACCGCACGCTGCCAAAAAACGCTTAGTACGTTAGCAGCCAACAAAAATGTAAGAGGTCTGCTCTGCATGTGGGAAACAACATAAAAAGAAGTGGCTTTTTAGCTTAGTCTGACAAACGTTAGCATATAACACTGATATTAAAATGAAATGGCAGAAAATCTCAATCATATCTTGGATGTATGGGGACTTATATGTGCTAATTAAAAGGGACTGGGTGGCACTTTAGGCTGCTCTGTTGTAAGTTTCTTCTCAAGTACTCCAGTTCAAAACCTTCCTCAGGGAAGAAGCTGCTATTAATGTGCATTTCTTGCAGGCTGAAACATTAAAAAGAGAGATCTACTGAAGGCAGATGCATTTCCTCCTCTATTTAGACACAAATACAGATGTTATTCATATCAAATATATATTATACTCTGTCTCTGGTGACTGATCTTAAAGAACTATAAAAAATAGCTAAATATATTTATGGCTTTATAGCCGTGTCCATACCCAGATCAGTCTTAATGCACTTCTCTATAAATATCAATTAATAAAGCACATCAGAGAGAGGCCTCTGTTAAATAAAAGTTAATGTTATGCCTTCCAGGTACCACTGACAGTGTCGGAGACTCTGTAAAAGCGGAGATAGTATTTTTGTTTTTAAATAATATCACTAAGTCATATTGGTCCTTGTGTTTTTCACTGTGTACTTGGTACTTTCCACTTTTCAGCTTACCAGTATTTTACTTGTGTACACACACGCACACACATCCCATACACAGTATATAGACCTTTCAAAGTGTTTTTCAGAAATAAACTCTGTGTGTGTCAAAGGACTTACAAATACAATTCTTTTGGATCAGAGAATAGCAAGAACTGTATCAATTGACAAATACCCCAAACAGGACAAGCATTGATTTTTATCAATTTTTCTTACAGGCAAGTTCCAGCTTTCTGAGGGCTGGTGCAACTACTGTACCTGTTGGGACCTTCTTCAAATAATCAGAACTCCAGGTGAGGATGGCCACAGTTAAGGTGGGGTCATGGGCACACCCAATATCTTCCAGAGATAACCCTTAGTTTGGCAGCTGTTCCCATTTGTACCAGGGTGACCTAGCCAAGCCAGGCACACTTGTTCTTCAGCAAGTGTCTCTTAGAAGTCTAGAGCAAATTGGCTGCACCACAATACCTGGGATTTGTGAAATACTTGTTCTAGAATTTGTATGAGCAAGTAAAATGTGTGTTAGTAGGTGCAAGCTGAGCATGTCTAAACCATATTCTGAGCAAACATTTTTCACTCAATTTCCATCTTATGTTCATATTCATCTTCTAATTCTATCATTTGGACAAAAGCCTTTGACCAGGCATAAGGTTTGAGTCATACCCAGAAGAAAGCATAGCCTGAGCTTCCTGGCATGGGCCCAAGGCTCTACAAATGGGCAGAGGTCACTCACATCATATACACAACCCGTGGTTCGCATCAGCTATGTCAGTTCTGGTGCCCTTCCAGAAATAGTTTGGAGGTTGCAGGCTGCAAGGCATGTAGGATTCATGCATCACCTGAGCTTGGATCACCCTGGGACAGAGTGGCTGCACCAAGGTGCGGTGGAAGTGTCCAGCATCCACTGACGGGAATGAGCAGAGCTGAGGCAGGGAATACACCAGGCTTTCCCCTGTTGCCTAAGCCAAGTCATCAGGGTGCTTTGTAAGGCCTGTTTCAGATGTCTCACTTCCCAAATCCAACACAACGTGCCAGCTTTGTAGAGTCAGTTAAATCAGGGAGAGGTAAATCACTCAGATCGTCACAGGAGGCAATCCACAACTTGCAAGCTGGGCCTTTTTAGTCACACTTTTGGTAATGTATCCATAAGTTAGAATGGAGCCACTAGGCACCACTGAGAAACATGTCATCTGCCTCAACTTGCTTGGAATTAAAGACAGTTCACAAAGCAAATGTAAGCTATTAATATCCTGTATTCATAATGGCTACATTTCTTTGCTTTTTTTGTACTACTGAAAAACCCTACAATAATCTCCAGTCCTAATTCTACCAGATCCCTTTCTTCTCGTTTACAATAATGAGATATTACAATATCCTCTGGAAGTCAGAGGCACTGACAGAATGCACTCCAGCACTGCATGTTCTACCATACCACAGCACAATGGGACGCCATTACTGGGAACCAAGTCTGTTCAGTCTTGTTATGTCCTTCCAGAGCCAAATCCTGCTTGACTTACTCATGAAAAAATCCTATTGAATTCAGTGGGCATTTTGCCTGAGAGGAGAGCAGTGAAGAGCCCTCCCTCGTATTCTTTAGGCATTTCCCTGAAGAGGGGCCTGAGCACTCAAGAGGCTAAGTTCCTGCTGGGCAGCACAGGACCATGTAGCTTCTCCGGAGAGCTCCTGTAAACCCTAAGAAAAATTAATCAGATGATTAAGAAATTGTGATTTCTTATGAGCTGTATATTTTCAGTTTTGTTTTGTTAATCCATTAAAGCAGAGCGTCAACCAAATGCTTCCATTTATAAACGGTTTTGATTTTCAGCAAGGTTTTTATCGACTTTAGATAAATAATACTAGTTGCTTGTGAAAGCAGAACGTCTACAAACAGCAGAGAAACATTTCCCTTGTTCACCCAAAAGTTGTAAGCTGCCAGGAGGGCTTTCTTGACACAGCAGCATGTTTGACCTACAGTCCTTCAGACCAATTTCCCCTCCCCAGTTTATGATGAGATTTTAATCCAAACAAAGCAAGAGACAGCTTAGATGGGGAAAAAAAAAAAATGAAAAAAAACAAAGCCTTTAAAAAGCATCAGTAGCTGAAGGATATTCAAATAGACCTGTTGAAAACTCAGGGTATTTTCACTTTCTGCTGGTTATTTAATCTAACAAGTTCACATGACTTGTTTAATCAGTTATTACTGTCCTGATAAAATACAAATGAACCTATTAATGCCTGGACTGTACCTAGATAATGATCCACCAGCCCTTCCTTTTTGAACCCCAAGATCTGGCCTGTTGAACACACATTGATTTTGTATGATAGAATAATTTATCAGATTTCTGGCAGAGCCCCAGAGATGAAATTCTAGATTAGACTATGGACTTGACATACCTGAGTGAACAACTGATGGCAATCCCTCGAGAACATTTGGATGTTTTCACATGTGGGTTTCAACAAAATTAGTCATAAGATTGTATCTCTGATTCTTTCTCCCACCAGACTTAACCTAAGAACTAAAATGGTAGATTTGCCACTTAACTACACTTTTTGCAGCTTATTTCTTTTGTGCTTTTACATTGATTACCAAGCCTTTGGTGCCTGTTGCTCACCCAAGAATCTAAACAGCAGCAGCCAACCATAAATCTGTTTTCTTTTCCCAATAGCCACAAGAGTTTATAAACAGGAACTCTTCCTTCGAAGTTTTTAATGACTCTTTCAGAAGGTGGAGTCATGGTCTGTAAATATATTATCATTGATGTATTTTCCAATTTATGTTACCTAAGATATCGTGAGTGGTTCTTGCCACTTAATTATCCCCCCCACCCCCCTGCCAAATAAAACAGGTTAAATATATATTCATTTTGAGGGAATTTTTTGGTCAGAATTTTCTGTAACAGATCAGTTCTTTAGGCTGTAGTGATGTGAGTCCACCCTTTCCTTGGACTAAATATCCTCCAGCTGGTTATGTGGAGCATTATGACGCGTGTACAGAATCAGCGGGAGTGCCCTGCTTGGAAGGTTAATGAATAAATGATATTCCTCCTTCCTATTCATCTCTTCTGATGTTTGAGTGAATGGTTGCAGCAGTAATAATTACTTAACATCAACTTACATAAAGGAGGTATGCATCATGGCATTACACATGCATGTGTATAAGGTGCCCCAGTTTTATTGGAAATGAGGTACTATTGCCAAGGGTATTAATAAACAAGGAAAATAAGAGGAAGACATCCTCTTCACTCCGATTCCTCAAATAAACTCCATGTCACTCAAATGCCACAAATAACAGAATAGCAACTCACTGAGGCTTTTTGTTGTTGTTTCGAATACTGTTTTGTTTAAGTAACGATATGGTGGGAGATATTTACATCAGAATTAGTGAGCAAGTTTTCAGAGGGTTTCAAGAACATACAAGAAGTTCTTGGCATCCCATTTATTTAAGCTGTACCTGTATTGTCTTTCTAAACTGAAGGTAGTATCTTTCATCACACTATTGACAACAACTATATTTCTTATGGGCTGCTGGAAGTTGTAGAAAATTTCTGACTATAGGTTGGATGAGCTTTTCAGAGTGAGCTGAGGCATTGATTAGCATGGCTACCTCATGAGTACCCTAACTGATAAAAGGACCAACTCCTGAAAATATTTAAACTGAGTGAAATACACTTGGCTGGCATGCATATTACACAGCTAATAGAGAATTAAGCTGCTGAAGCATTCAAGAATACACCTCCAACACAAAATGTAGGTGTCACCATAGGACATGTTCACATAAATTTGCTTACGTTAGCTAGCTAGGACAACAAGGTGTGGTGGTATGTGCCTTAACCCTGGCTGTGTTGTCCTGTGCGTGCAAGCACAACTTCCCTGGTGTTGCTGGATGGAAAAAGGTCAGGTATGCTGGAAAACACGCCTTGATTTTCCTGGGTGGACACTCCCTCACAAGCTGTGCAGGGGGAGTACTATCTGCACCAGACCATTTGCATAACCATTTCTACAGCTCTGTATGATGCAGTTCTTGGTTACAACTGGCCTAAACACGTCACTGAAATGAGCAGAAAAAAGTAACTTCACCTTCATTTTTTTAAAGCATTTACACTAGCAATGTTGTTAATGGTCGTGTATTGATAGAGCTCTTAAATATGCTTTAGTTTCATACCACAACACCAGCTAGTAAATCCTAATCCCAGGCTGGTATCCTTAATTTTCACCAGGGAGTATAACAATAAATTCTTAATTTTTTTTTCTTTTTTTTTTTTTTTTTTTCTTTAAACTAGTGAACTGTGACAGAGTTATTTTGCAACTTAACAAGTCTGCAAATTATTCTCATTTCCACTTTGGCATTACTATTCACTGAGCTGATTTAACTAGTGTTAAGTACAAAACACTTTAGCAAGGTAAGGTTTGTATATTCACAAAGCTAGATTAATGCACAAGAGTAATTTCTGGCATTGGTTAAACATCTCCAGCACTGAACTTCGTGAAAGTAGGATTGATGAGTTGAACTATTAGGTGCTGAAGTGTAGAGCAAGAAGAGCCGAAGTCTTTCGTGTGATAATTGAAATCATTTCAATTCATTTCCTTCTTGGTTGGACAGAAACATGTTTTCAATAGTGAAGAAATCTTGAGGGAATCCATTGACCTAACCAGTCATATAATGCAAGAAGTTAATGGACAAAAAATGATATTCATCTTCAGTTTATAATAGCATTTTCTTTTCACAAAACCAAAACCATACAAAGGCAAAGTATATTATAAGAGCAACTGCTACTCTGGTAGATACATGACCTTTGTTTTATGTGACAATTATTGGATTGGTGGAAAAATAAAATAAAATAAAAAAAACCAAAACAAATTTTTATGCTAAGATAATAAATTATAAATTATGAAAGTCTAAGGCACCAAGCAACTTGTAAGCAACAGTCCTGTCTCTTAGCAACGAGCCAGGGAAAGCAGCTTGTTGATACGAATAGAGCAGACAGGATTGTTTTGCAATGATTACCACCAAGGAACTAGGAACAACATTTTAACACCTGCCTCAGGGCACTTCTGCACCTAGCTATCCATCTCTCCAGTGGCCCACAAAGCCTGGGCTGGATGCCAAGCGGCTTCTGAGTCCTGCCTCCTTCCCAGAGCTGGCCCACTGCAACAAAAAGGACCCCAGAGGAAAGATCAAAGAGGTGGAGTTCAGGTGTGTTGCACACTTGCGCCTGCTTTTATTTCTTTAAATGCCTTTTTACAAACAACGCGTGATCATTAGTGTAAATGTTTATTTTTTTCTCTCTCTCTGCCCCTTTAGTGCTGTGTGTCTAATCTACCGTTAGCATTATGAATGAACGCAGACAAGTATTTGATATGAAGCCAACAATTTTTTACTGTAGTTTTATTCTTAAATACCCAACGTTAAGAGTTGGAGCAGTGGTGCAATCAGAAGCACCTAGTTATTATTTTGCCACTGTGCTGGTTTCAGAAACATACAAAGAAAATATTTCCAGAAATAAAGTGCAACAGAATTGGTCTGCTAAGTCCCTGGACTAACGTTAGAGGTGGCTCATTCTTTCTCCCAGGTAGAATATTACGACAGTGAAGGGAAGCAGTAGAGAAGGATAGTAAAAGTTGAGGAAAAAGAGTTGATGTGAAAACCAGGCAGATGAGGCAAAAAAAATCTTAGGAGAGGAGCGAAAACAAAAGATGAGAAGGAAGGAAAGGAAATAAAATAGTGTGAAGGTGAGCAGAACATGAAAACAAAAGATAGAAATGGGACAGTGGAGAAATAGAAGAGAGAAAGAAAATATCAGGAAGACACACGCTGGTTTGCTGTTAACAGAAGTAATTTCCCTTGCAGAAAAGAGTGCGGGGAGAACAGCTAAAAGGAGAATTTAATTCTGATCTGCTGGAAATCCATCATTGACTCATGAGACCTGGCAATTCTTCCAGTCCACTCTAAGCCCTAAGTGAGTTGGAGCGCTGATCAAAGCCTACAGGCCAGCTTAGCCTATAACCCTATCTATCTCCACATTATACCTGAATTTATTAAGCAATGCAACTCTGCTAAGCACGTTTCTATCAACATAGCTTTCCTGCTGCTTGCTGGAATGAACATATGCCAAACTTTTTTATACTTTGGACCAAACTGCCCTATACTTGCTAAGGATATCTGGAACTGAATCGGAATATATTTATTTAGCACGAAGCATTGGCTTGGAGGCCAGACTCCCATTGCAGAAAGCCAGGTTTTTGTTACTTCTTTTTCTAATTCCGTATCCAGAGCAGACAGATTTAAACTAAATTCACTAAATATAACTACTGCTGTTACTGCATAGGCACATTAAACAAATGCATGGGTTGATCCACCTCAAGAAACTGTTTGTTTTCCCTGATGCAAAATCCTGAAGGAATTGGTCATTGTGTCTTATACGACGTTGAGGCTCACCAGGCAAAAGTGGGCTTTCTCCTTCACTTTTCTTTTGGGTGATTGAATATGAAGTCCAGCTCACTGCACATCCTTATGTGAGATAGTTTAACACAGTACCTCGAGGCTTTATGGTCCCAGAATGCAGTGCAGCTCACTGGCAGTAGTTCAGCTGAAGACTAAACATTTGGCTCAGTGACAGCAGAGCTGCCAAGAGTTGGCAACAAGAGACTCACAGGGAAGCAGCAGGCTGCTAAACCCTTTCACATTTTTAATTAGATCCACACACCCATGTCTTTGAGCTATCATAAATATACAGATGACATAGAGAGCATTATTTGGGGTAAGGAAAAAAAAAGAAAGAAAAGAAAACTGTACTGTGGTATCTCTTACCTTATTAAAATAATTTACCTACAGCTAGTCTTTGGAACTGAGGGGGGAAAAAAAAGGGGATTGTGACATTTAACTCAGATAAAAGTCTTTCCCTGACTACAGTTGAGTTCACCCTGCACATTGAAAATGCAGGGTCCTGAGATGACTGACACGCCAACTTAGTTGCAATAGCATCGCCAGAAGAGGGCATTATTGGCAGTAACTCCAGTGTGTAATTTCCCAGAAGAGCTATACATTCAAGCTCTAGGTATTCTTAAGTGTGTATCTTGCTATGATGTTGTTGTTAAAACTATTTGGTTTTTCCCCTTGCGCTGTTGTTACTATTTTCTAAGCACACCTTGATATATTCAAAACCCTTTTATGTATTTTTTATTAATTTCTGCAAAGACATTTTCCCAGTTCAGTTCTTCCTAACCTTTCTTTCTTCCTGACTCTCCTGTTCTGCTCCCTCCTTCAAAATAATGATGAGGCTTGGTTGGTTGTTTAATTTAATTCCTTTTTTTTATTAACTATTACACAGAACAATTCCTCTGCCACTCATCACTTTTTTTTTTTCATCTGACACTGTTGAGATCTACGGCAATAAAGACATACATCAAATACATTTTATATTGGCAATTGACGTCATCATATAGGACAGTCCTGTGCATGGGGTTAAAAGATCTCTTCTGTCCAGGGACAGTGACACTCAAAGTATTGTCTCTTGTCTCCTTTGTTATAAAGTCTTAACATTTTATTCAGAATAGAAACTGTAGCTGTATCATCAACCTGCAGCATGAAAACATGCACAAAGGATCTTTGCAACTGGCCCCGAAGGGCTAGGGTTTTCTTCTTGTATTTCTCCTAATTTTAAAGAAAATCTAATAAGGAAACAAAATCCTTGAAATGCTGTAGGGGGGAAAAGGAATCACATGTTGTCCCGCCTGCAAGCACAAATTTTATAAATAGACACTACAGCAAACATCAAAGAAATTGCTGTGCAGAGAAACCAACAGATCATGTATATTTTACATTGCCCATTTATTCCAAACTGTGTTAGCCACACACTGCCAGTTAACTCTGAATGTGCAAACCACAGTCTCTCCATTCTGGATGTTCGGAAAATTGTTCATGTCACTCTCACTGTTTTCTTCTGTATAAGATAAACTTGGCCGTATCTTACTTCTCCTGAATTTTTCCTCTGTACTTCACCACAAACTGAGAAGCACGAAGTGACCCAGTCCTTTTGTATGCTTGTGAGCTCATGTCAGGTCCATGATACACTTTTCAACACAACAGATCCGTGACCATAACCAGCAAAACTGCTCTAAACTGTCATGTCCCAGGAGGTTTAGACCTCCTCCAGTATGGACTCTGCTCTACACCAAAGAGCTGAATGTATAGGAAATACCTCTTACAAACGAAACAGGATCAGGGTCTAAGGAGTAGGCTGGCCCTTGGGCTATGCAGAAGGAGGTGTACTTGAGGTAGTTCCCTCCTCAGAATACAGGGGAAACGTTCAGCTTTGACTTTTCTTGGCCTCGCCTCTTCTTTACTCCTTCTTATGTCCACCGGAGTATTCTTGCAAAATCCTTTGATGCTCCACAGGGCAGACAAAGGGAAAGGAAGCATCCCAACGTCTTGCCAGAAATTCAGAGCCTTTGTTGCTAAGAGGCATTTCATTGACAAATTTAATTGGAGGTGGACTGGGCCACTACAGACCTTCACATCATAAGGTCATAAGGTTGTTAAGTAAGACATAAGTCAAGGATGTTAAATCATTGTGTGGGGGATTCTTTTTTTATGTTTGTAAAATGTTTAGCAAAATAAGATTGCTGTCCTGCTTTGGGCTACCAGTGTACAAGTGATTAAATAAAAATAAAAAATATATGAATAAAGATAAAAATAAAAATAATTGATCCTTTTATCAATGTTGCTGTTGTTAGTAATAACGCATGCTTCTTAGGCGCAGATTCTTCTATGTTGAAGTGGGAAAAAAAAGAAAAGGCAAAAATGATTTTACAAAAAGATGATTAAAGAACCTGCCCAGCAAATTAACCCCAGTTTTTCACCAACTACCCACATGCCAGAAGCTCAAGAATGAACATTTCACAGGTACAGACACAGAAATAGCATCTGTTAATAATAGTACTAATAATACTGTTTCTCATTGTTAGCTATGGTATAAAACATAGTTTTCTTTGATATTAAAACCATATTGTTAATATCTTCCATGTGAGTTTTATCAGGATTAGCCATGCAAGTTTCAATGTAATTAATACAAGTGATCATGTACCTCAGTTACACGTATCTTGTCTGGAAGAAGACATTTTAGCAGAGATGTATTCTTTAATGAAGTTTGGGCTTTAATTTATCAGAGATTCAAAAGCAGGAGTGGTGCCTCTTTTGTTCCCTCTCTCTCTCTTTCTTCCTTACTTTCCCCTGGAAGGTACCTATCTTGATACTAACCAGCCCCAAGCATGTTTAGTATTACTGTCCAACAGTGGTAAATACCTGTGCTGATTCATTAAAATTCTTGTTCAGATCTGATCAAAACCCGGATGTCAAATCCGCGGTCTGCCCATGCAGGCTTACCCACACCAGCTCCTTTTAGACCTGCCAAGTTGCCAGGCCTCTGGCTATTAACAGTTTGGTTCACAGGTTTCAGCAGAAAAATGGACAAGTGGAAATCAAGGATGGAAAATCCTGTTTAGATCATCCACTCCATCTCCATGTCACTACTGGAAACTTTGCTAAATTTACAGACTTTGCTGTCATCGGTGCTAAAAGAGGTTTCTGTGTACAGCCTTTGATGCATCAGATCCATGCAGCAAGCTGTTAAGAAAGATGGGGTAGATGGGTGTGATTTTGACCTTTCCAGAATGAGTTATGCCTCTGTGGATATACAAAGACCTAAACCAGAGCTCATGTACATTGCTGAGAATATTTTTTGCATCAACTCCAATGAGCCTTGGCTCAGCCCTAAGGGGAAGAGAACCAAGAATGTGGGTTTGTGTTTGTCCCCACCACCAACCTCCTGTACCCACAGAATGAAGTAAGACCATGTAAATCTGGAATTTGACTGTCCTTTTGCAGGCAGGGAGAGAGGTTACTCTGCTGGTGTTTTGAACTGGCTAGACACAAGCTGTACCTCAAAACTGAAGCTGGGTGGTGTAGCACAGTGGTGCCTCTTAACACCTTTCCCTACAGAGATCATTTGCCTCACCATGACATGTAAAACTTCAAGCCCATGACATTTGGTTCAGAGCTGGTTGTACATATGCGGCTTGGAAAATGGGGAGAGTGAGTGTCGCTGTAAAACATTTTCAGCAGACTGTAAGTGAAACGCCACCTTCCAGTGCCCAAGAACAACCTAGTTTCAGTGTTACTCCTTTCTGGCACTGAAAATGAAAGGTGGAAGAAAACAAATCAAAAAGGGGTTTGTGCCTTTGTGTCACCATAAACCTGCCTTAGAGATGCTCTGCTTTGACTCAGCCACCAATCAGTCCTTCTTGGACTTCTTTACATACAAAACCAGCTGAAGGACAAGCAGGCTTGGCTCATCCTCTTCTAATTCCAGTCCACCCTCTTTACAGCCCAGCCAGGAAGGCAGCCGTTATGCCAGACCTTATGATGGCAGTACTTGGCAGGGAGCACAGCACAGAGAACCTGTCCGAAAGCCCATTACCAGGCACTGCTTAGTCCAGTTGCACTGGAGAGGTCAGGTTTGTGATCTGACAAACCGTGCAGTTGCAAGTGTAATTCATACCGGTACCCAAAATTTTTTGGTTGGGCTTACTCATTGCAATGCAGTTCTAAATTGCAGGAAAGATTTTTTGGCTCTGAAAAACTCAGTTCAATCTTGTTTATTTCCCTGTGCTGCTCCACCTAAAAAGGCATGTCCAGGAAGTATTTATTTTAACGTAAAGAGGCAGCTTTCATAGTCTCTTTCATCTTTTAATGAGACACAAAAATACACTACTTTAAATCAACAGCACTGAATCCAATTAAAATATATGAGAAATGATATCTGTTTTACTGTCAGACTTTGCAGATGCCTCGTGTCTTACAGACAAAAAAAAAATCCTATACACTTGCTTGTCAAAATAAAATAATTTAAATATTAACTTTTTTCTCGTTTGTTATTTAAAAAAATCATGCTTTTTAATTGCTAACGTATATTCATATTGTCCTCATTTCTGTCAGCAAAATAGTTCTAAACAACCCCATTTTAGCAAGCAAATTTACTACAGTTATAAATAAAGTGATTATGTTAGCAGCTGTAAAATGTTCCAATATACACTGCTACTATTTCTCCAGTAAAGGTTCTAAACACACCATTTTGTGCATTACATGCTATGAGCATGTGGTATCCCAGGGTTAGGAAGACTACTTTTCCTCAAACCAGCTTCAACCAAGTCAAAAGCTAAACTTGCTCCCACAGAAGTGACAATAATAAAAATCCACTCACTTCAGTCTTGTAGGACTGGACATGCAGCAGTAAATTCCTCAACAAATAGCATGGACAGAAAAATCTTGCTTCTTGATGCATCCAAACAACCCCCTGCTCCATCCTTCCCCAACGATCCTCTCATCCCTAACGTACTAAAAATCAGGAAAAAAATAATTCAGGGACTTTCCTGCTATAGTATCATTTTGAAAGTACAGCCTATGTGGTGGGTTTTTTTTCCAGTCAGGAGCAGTGCAAAGGATTTATCTGAGTATAACTAGGAATATCTGATTTGAGACTTCCCCTCTAGTCTATCCTGAAGATCACATCAATGCACTGGAGGCTGAGAGGGAAAAATCCCAAATTTGGTTGCAGTCATTGGGCATTCTGTCTCCGACTCCAAAGAGGCCAAGATTTCTCTCTCAGTAGTCTCTTGTTTGTAGATCACAGTATCACCCTAGACTTTTTGGCCAAAACATTGCACTGGGAACTTTTATGTAGGTTTCTTCCCCTTCTCCTCTTGCCCTGCTTCACGCCCTTTTGATCTGAGTTTAGAAGAGTGTAAGAGAGGAGTCAGTCACCAGGGACGGGGACTGGGGGTTCAGAGATGAGAGCACTGCCCTTTGCCACAAATACAAGCGCAGATGAAATCTAGCAGAGTTCAAAGGAGGTCTGGCAGGACAAGCTTAGTTCAGCCTGCCTCAGCCTTTTCTCCACTACAGGAGTTTCTTACAGATACCTCGTAAGCCAGTTCCAGATATCCTATAAAACTAAATAGGTGCTGAACACACACCGATGCTACTGTACAGACACCACCAACTGAAGGATGTAACTCATTGCCGACACATAGGAGCAGAGGTGTGCAAACTAATCATCGCAGCAACTATGCATTCCAAATTTAGTCTGTTTTCCACCAACAAGCATAAATAACATCCCATCACACTTCCATCCCGGAGGTACTAGTTCTGCCAGCTAAACTTCCTGAGATTTCCCTTCAGCCATGAACCACAGCATGCCGAAACCAATAGGAACCTTTCCTGCTCCAAATGCTCTTTCACAAAGGGCAACTGCAAGTCTTCTCCCAACCACACCCAGAGAAAGGTTCCCTCCTTTATGAAATGCCCAGAACAAGGGAGGATGTTTTCATTCCTTCCTTTCCTGGCAAAGTCCCAGGTGCAAGCAGCAACAAGCACAGGAAGGTTGATACATAATCTGCTGAGCCTGACTCCAGCATTCTTCACTCCTCACATGACAGATCAGATACTTGGTCAAAACATCTCCGACAACGCTGCAGTCCCTCCAGTATCAAGGTAGCCTGTTTTTGTAGGGACAAGCTTGATCTATTCATTACTGCCTCATCTATTTGCCCTGAATAGCCTCTAGACATTTACTGTACTAATCACCTCTCTTTTTTCTTCATTTCTAGCCAACATTGTCATCTCTAAATACAGAACATTTGTCATTTACGGGCACTTTCTCATAACAAAGTTAACATGATTTTTCTACTAAAATTAAGCATGCTGTGTGCCGTTTCCTTAGAAATTGTGCCCTGGTTGCATCTACGGCAAGAAACGTTAAGAACCTTCCAGTGATCCAAGCTAATTCTGATATGATAACAAAACCTGAGGTGAGACCAGGTTTGTGCAGTTTGAGAGTTTCAACATGGGCATTTTGCCTAAGAACTGTCCTGTTTACCTGTGTCAGCTTCTTAAGAAACCACATGCACAGTTATATACTCATCTGAATTTGAAAATACCAGACACCATGTTTTGATTCTCATCCTTGCATTCTCATTTCCTGCATCTCTCTGAGGTCCAGGTCTGAACCCTTTGTTTTGCTTTATTACACAGGACAGTAAGAGCCAAGAGAATATCTGGATTCTAGTCCCAACTTTCTATTGACCTTCTCAGTGTCCTTAGGAAATCACTTCATCTCTCTGCCTCTGTGCTTCCAGTCTCACTCCTTACTTGCAAAAGCAGACGAGGCCATATCCCTCGCTCTGTGTTTGCATGCTGCATCCGAATGGGATCTGGGTAGAGAAAATAAAACAACTGCTGCTATAGTCACAATAAATTATTATAATACCTCTAAGTCATGAGCAGTGCCATTAATGTTAAGGGGAATATTGAGGAAGGCAATGCTCTATTTGTGTCAGTGTCCTAATGAGGAGAAACCATTTTCATCTCTCTCATTTAGGTTGTGTGTATGAAATTTAAAGAAAATTTTAAAAAACCCTAAATATACTGTTATTGCAGTGTGGAAAACTCAGCCAGGAATTTCATTAGTTTCTTTTCCAGGGAAAGGAAGTCACTGGGAATATATAACACGTCATGAAGAAACACAAACACCCAGCAAGGCCTCTTCCTCTCTTTTCTTCCCCAAGGGTCAATAATTACTTCACAGGCCATTTCAGGGTCTGTTTGTGTTGCAAAAAGTGCGTGTACCTGTAATCTAGATGAATAGTGGTGGTATTACCTTAACCCCAAATGAGATGCAGCATTGAAAGCATCTGACGTGAGGCAGATGCAATAACGCTGATGCTACCACTGCAGCTGTGGGGATAGAAAGTCTGCTTTTTTCATGATTTAGCCAATTCACTATCAATCAAGGTGAAGAGCCAAGCGAACATCTTGTATGGTCACCTCCATTGTGAATTCCAATAAGCATATAGTAGATCAGCCTGGTGGCTTTCAGCACTGTAAAGCCATGCCACCTGAGTGTACTAGCTTCTGGTATCACTTCAGGACTATTGCCCGCTGATAGAGGGATGCTGCTGAGACAAGAGTGGCTGGGAAATGAGGGATAATGAAGGTGACCTGTTCTAAGGCATGCTTTTAGGAGCTGCACCAGTTTCATGGGAAGTTTGTTTCTCCCAGGACAAAAGCTACTGCTGCATTAGCTAATAGAAGAAGGAGTATTACATGATGAGGGATGTGTGAAAATGACACATCAAAACAAAACAGCACACCTGATTTCTCCCCCAGGGGAGAATATGGAAGAACAAACCACATGTGACAATGTCAGTTATGTTGCTTAATGCACTGCTCTGGGACTTTCAGATGCTGCAGCAATGTGGACATCATAAGAACCTGCTTGGAGTTGCATGGCACAGTGGAAAAATGATGAAAACTTGACAGTCATGGTCCAGATTTTTAGAAGATCCAGAAAAGCTCTGTGTCAACTTTTTGGCATGATAATTTTTACCTCCATGCTGGTCTAAGAGTATCTCAGAGGAACCCCTTATGTGGTTTCTATAGACAATTTGTGGAAAATGAAAGGATTTGTGAGGAATTATTCTTGAATTATTCTAACCTTAAGGTTATAAAAAAGTACAATTATTGTCAAAATGTTCCATTTCTATGTTTTCTAAATGAAAACTTAAGTGGACTATTTAATGATAATTTTCTGTTTTGGGATCTTAATAATTTCAATGTTAGAAGCATAAAGAATTTAAAAGATAAAATCAAAACAAAATTATTCTGGAATTGTTGAAGGAAAAGTTTTGAGTGATACGTCCACATTTCTTTCACTGAAATTATTTGAGAACTTTTTTTATATCTCTGTTCTTATTCCTTATTTTAATTTTATTTTGATCTCAAAAGTCTTCACATGTTAGGAAAATTATTTCTCATCCTACTTGGCTCCAGGCACTCCATTCCTACATCTATGTGAAATAATGTAGAAGGCCACCATAAAGATGACTATGTGGGTTCTAGGGTATTTGAGGTCTTTTTTACAGTAGGACAGTCCTCCACCAGCATCTTTTGATCTGTTACAACAGTGTGCTGCATTTAAAATTAACCTGAGTATCTAACAATTCATTTGGATCAGGCTTTGGAGAGCAGACCACAGAAGAAAAGCACGAAAGAAATTAATGTTCCAGCTCCTTTACAATCACAATAATTATCTAAAAAGTACCTCTGCTTTTAATACAGAAATTATGTATACATGTACGTGCTATATTTTTACAGTAATATTTTAAATTCGTGGAAGCGTTAGCATAAAACAGAATCATAGAATCATAGAATTGTTATGCCTGGAAAAGACCTTTAAGATCATCAAGTTCAACTGTTATCTAACTCTACCAGGCCCACTTCTAAGCCATGTCCATGAGCACCATATCTAGACGGCTTTTAAATACATCCAAGGATGGCGATTCAACCGCTTCCCTGGGCAGCCTGTTCCAGTCTTTGATAACGCTTTCAGTGCAGAAGTTTTTCCTAATGTCTAACCTAAATCTCCCCTGGCACAGCTTGATGCCATTTTCTCTTGTCCTATTGGTTGTAACTTGTGAGAAGGGACCAACGTTCACCTCTCTACAATCTCCTTTCAGGTAGTTGTGGAGAGCAATAAGGTCTCCCCTCAGCCTCCTTTTCTTCAGGCTAAACAACCCCAAGTCCCTCAGCCGCTCCTCTTAAGACTTATTCTCAAGATCCTTCACCAGCTTTGTTGACCTTCTCTGGACCCTCTCCAGCACCTCAACGTGCTTCTTATACTGTGGCACCCAAAACTGAACACAGTACTCGAGGTGGGGCCTCACCAGTGCTGAGTACAGTGGGACAATCCTGATACAGGCCAGGATGCCATTGGCCTTGGCCACCTGGGCACACTGCTGGCTCATGCTCAGCCAGCTGTCGACCAACACCCGCAGGTCCTTTTCTGCCGGGCAGCATTCCAGCCACTCCTCCCCACGCCTGTAGCATTGTATGGGGTTGTTGTGGCCCAAGTGCAGGACTCGGCACTCGGCCTTGTTGAACCTCATACTATTGGTCTCCCTGAAGACTCCTCCTACCCTCAAGCAGATCAACCCTCCCACCTAAGTTGGTGTCATCTGCAAACTTACTGAGGGTGCTCTCGATCCCCTCATTGAGATCGTGAATAAAGATATCAGACAGGAGTGGCCCCAACACTGAGCCCTGCGGAACACCACTTGTGACTAGAAGATATACACAATCTCTGACATAAAAACCTGAATATTTGCCAAGTAGAAACATTGCAAAAGAAAACTCAGCAAAGGTTCAGTTCATATGTAAAGTTAATGGTGATTTGTTTTATACCGATTTCGTATTGTTCTTTCATTTTGTTCTTCTACTCCTCAAAGTCAAACCACGGATATGAAATAAGGGACAAGAATGCAAACTGCCAAATTGTAAAAAAAGGCAGTAAATAACAGCATACACACATCCAGGTGTCTACATGGTTTAAGCTCTCTTGAATAAGTCTTTTAAAGGGAAACAATAAGTTAAACTTCTTGGAATAACATAACTCATGAGTTTCCGGGTACAAAAAAAAAGAAGAAAGTTAAGGAAAATCTGGATATTTGCTGTAAAGCATTAACCACATTCCTTTCAATACAAATAATCCAAAGGAATATATGTAAGAAACCAAGTCCAGAGATATAACTTGCCTTGAAATTGTAAAGTCTACCTCTCAGACCACATATTGTGTATTTAAAATACACTGATGTTATCCACTACCCCAGTGGTATTTATAAACACTTTCTTCCCTTTTCTTCTGTCATTTTGTTTTGGAGCCATGGCTTTTCCCAGTATTCAGTCCTCCACTAAGGGGAAATAAATAAAAAAAAAACTTAGAAAGCTGAAAATGCCTATTCAACCACCTTCAGCCTTATATGAACCTTTCAGCAATTTACTGGAAGAATAAAGAGCCAGGCAATCTTTAAAGCATCTTAATTGTTCTCTGAGTGTAATAGAACCCTCAGGAGACGTGACCCTAAGTTGGCTGTAAATCACACTTGATTCCATGGGCTGTGCTGTTCCTCTCTGTCTATGGAACATATATGACATTAAAGTAGATTATTAAATCACACACATGCTTGTTTTTCAAACAGACCTTATAAGTTCCTACCTTTACTTTCTTTTCTTTCTTTTGTTTTCCCAAAGAAAGGTAGGAAGTGGATATGAAAATGGCAGAGGAACAAATGGTTGCTTGAGTATGAAAAAGGGTGTGAGAAAACAGTAATTAATCTGCCATGGCTCTTACCATTTTTTCTAAGAAGACCTAGTCAATCAATCTTCTTCCAATCTGTCTACCCTTGCCCTTTTACCACCAGTATATCATCTATTCGCCCACAAACTCATTTACCAGTTGTCTCCATTCCTTTCCTGAATTAAAACTCTGCCAACCTCAAATGGTTCAAAATCTCCCTCCAAGTTATGCCAAACAGCTTCTCAGAAACCTTCGGTACACACCTATCCTCTAGGCTGAGAACCATTTCTCTCCTTATTTAACCTTGCCAGAGCTCAACACCACACCCTTGGCTCTGATCCCGCACAGTAACCACCTTCTCAGCCTCCAACTCAAAAGCACACGGCCATACTGTCCTCTAATACAAATAACCAACTCTTGGATTCAGATTTTTTTTTTTCCCTTTATGAGACAACCCCCACTGAATTTAGAAGAATTCATACGCTGCCAGCCCATAACGATTCTGTTTGTTGTTGTCATTGAAAAATCAGGAGCATATAGAATAAGAAGAAAGAACTGAGGATCTTAACCTTTGCCTCTATAGGGAAGAAAGAAAACTACCGTACCAAAGCTTCTCTCCTCCATCTCATGTTTGTAGCCACAAGGTAAGAGGTTTTCTTGCCAGAAGAGCTGATCCTTCAAGGGTGAAATCAGCTTCAGACCTGAAAATATGTGCCAGTGGTAGTACCCCCACAAATATACTAGCAAGGTCATAGCTGTAACTTAGTTTACTAAATCTACAGTAATCATCTGTCCCTCTTCCACTCTTCACACAATGCACATAACCTGGCTATCCATAACAGTAGCTTAAATGGGAACCACCAACCAACAGGACCTAGAACAAGTAACCAGTCCCAGTAAAAAAAAAAAGTGTTTATAAAGCTGTATGCAAACGGACTCATGGACAAACCTGGTGCTAAATTCATTCTTCACGTGCATTGTTGCCTGTAGAACCATCTTCTGGGAAACTGAGGTGGTGTAATATGGTGAAAATCCTAGGCACAAATTACAATACAGGAAATTACATTGAAACATAAGAAGCAGCTTTTCTGCTATGAGGGTGGTCGAACACTGGAACAAGCTACCCAGAGAGGTGGCATGGTCTCCATCCTTGGAGATATTAAAACCTCAACCAGACATGGTCCTAGGCAACCTGTTCTAGTTGATCCTGCTCTAAGCAGGTGGTTGGACTACCTGGTCTCCTGAGGTCCTTGTCAACCTCAACCACTTTGTTATTTTTGATTCTGTGAGTGACCTTTGTGCTTTACTACTTTCTCAAGGGCATGGCATATCTGCCATGAGCACAGAACATGGCACTATATATAGTTTCCATCTCTCCCACCGTTACTGTGCTGTTCAAAAGTGACTAGTGCAAGAAAAAGATAGCAGAATTGTTTCTGTAAAGACCCTTGGTGTTGAATGCTGACAGGGCAGATGGAGGTTGAAGGAGACAGGAAAACCTAAACGTGTGCATGAACTGCAGAGCTGCAAGAGTACTGTTGGTTCCAGAGACTGACCAGCTCCTGTCCAGTTTTAATATTTACACTACAGCATGCCCTGGAAGTAAGCCGTGATTCCCCCCGTTTGGTCCACAGCTGAAGTACTGAGGCACTGCAGCACATCGAGCAGGGCAACTACATCCCGAAGCCTGACCACCTCCTAAGGGGCCTTGCTCTCTCACCAACTCCAAGGGGAATCTAAGATAAAGGGATTCAAACCCTAAGATAGTTGCCTTGCTGAAGTGCCTAAAGGCACTTGTGTAATACGGACTTATAGGTGGCACAAATCCTCCTAAAGCTGCGTTAGGGTGCTAAACTGCCACACTACACCAATTCAGGGCTCGCTTTAATGCTGCAATTCTGGCATCCCATTTGAGGAAAACAGTATTCCCATTACAGGCTCACAAACCAGGTGGGTTATATAGCATTTAAAAGTTTTTCTGCAAGGAAAGCAGGAGGGTGGGAGATGCAAAATAAATGCTGGAGAGGCATAAAGCACCCACCTGGGTTTCCTTAGCAAAGATTAAATGCCAGAGATTCAGCCAACACTAAAAACAACTACGCAGCAGCATGGCTGCAGTTCCCTTCAAAGCTCAGTACAGTCTGTTGCCACTTTAATATTAGAATTAATGGAAGAAAATTGAGAAACTAACTCAGATTTGACCTCTAGGTATTCTGCTCACTAAGTCCAGTTTAGCCCAAAGGCACATAAACTAAGGAAAATTATTAACCCATTAGGTGCTGGCTTGACAAATGCCAGCTACAAAACAAACATCCTACAGTTTCAAGGCAGTTTATTTTGGCTCTGAAAAGCGATGTATCTCTTTTCCCAGGAAGACAATGCAGTTCTGTGACATGCAGTTACAGTACAGATGGAGTGCTGGTTGATTGCATGTTGGTGTTGGAGAATTCAAACGTGAGCTGTCTTCATAGATTGGAAGCGCCCTTCTTGCACCATTTCCAGGTTTGTTGTCACTCATAATATTTGAGGGAATGCTTCATGAACCAATAATGCAGCTGCCCTGAAAATGTTCCACAGGAGCTGTCAACCGTCCTATTAGCACACTTACTGACACTGGCCACAGCTGAGTCTCTTTAAACACTCCAGTCTTAAAGTAAAAAATAGTTTTATTGAAGGATGTACTTGGCATTTTTCAATATTAAAATACTAAATAAATAATGGCATGTTTTCCTTTAAAATTTTAAAATGCAACTGTATCTATCTGGACTCACTTTGCAGACATGCATTAATTCATTTAGATCCAGCATCTGAAAATCTGGCTCTCAACTTGTCAATAATGTGCACTTCATAATGAAGAGGGAATTATCACATTCCATGTTTTCAGTTGCTAATGACCATTAAAGGCACTATATGTATATATCCCATATAAAACTTAAAATCAGGTGGATTTTTTTCCTCCTAAATTTGGGCTTATTTCTACCTTGTCAGTCATTCTCCAGAATATGGAGTACTGCAGTGTCCAAGACACACTGCTCTGCTTCTAATCAGACTAAATATATATAAATTTAACCACTTTAAGGAATACAGTTTCCTAAGGACCTTTTGAAATTATCATGGTTGCCTACTGTAATCTATGTACCTTTCTTACTATTGGGTTATCTTAAGTATTATCTAAAAATATCATTTAACTGTCCTTATTAGTAAGTCACTGGGAACAGAACAGACTTCCATTTTGAAGATGATGCGATTTGTGACCAATCTTAGAAGAGAGGATGGGAACTCATAGGCCACTCATCAAGTGATCTCCATTTCCTGAACTCATCAGTCTTACCCTTGCTGTTCTCGTCCATTATGCCAAAGGTGCAATTCTGTCATGGAAGGTCATGCTCAGTGCAGGAAAAGCTGTATTTAATCAAGCTTGTGTTCTGCCAGCTGAAAGCTTTGAATAATCAGCCTGAAGTTGGGTAGGAAATTATTTTTCATTCCTGAATATTCTTATGGCATTAAGAATTTTTATCTAAACAAAAAATTAATCATGTGATGCCATTGCAAAGAGATTGTTTTCTGGGGTGCCTACCCTGTGTAAGGCGCAGAATTCTTTAATTATACTTGGAGTGGGTGATGTTTCTCAAGCTTTGGGAGTACACGGAAGTATGTAGACTTTAGGATTATGCAGGCAGACTGAATAGATTTTTACCCATGAAGAAGGTTTGAAGAAAACTAGTTTGTTTAGGTAAAGGAGGGCAGAGGGGGAACATTTGTTCTATTCCTTGATTTAGTTTATCTTTAGTTCCTAGTTTAAAGCAATCACAAGGCACTGTGATTTATAGGGCATGTCCCACCTAAGGCAAACCCCCTCACCCCAGCATCTGGAAATGCCAGCTGCCGGACTGTCCTTTCCTGGGCTTCAGCAACAGCAATGGTAGCAGCATCCTTGCTGCTAATTTCACCTGCTCTCAACCCACATTAGCTGTAGCTCCAGAACTAGAGGTGGGAAAACTCCAAAACCCAACAAACTTCAGTCTGATGGTATGCCATAACAGGTCACGTGATCCTGGTTTACAAACTTCCTTACTGGGAGTCTTTCAGACTAAATCACAATATCTGTTAGGGATGGTATAAATATAGTTGACTGTACGTCAGCTATGATCTTGGACAAGGCAATCTCTTGTGACTCACTGGTGCTGCAACTCTGGATTTCAGTGGTGATTTTGCGATCCTGGCTGCAGGTGAAAGCTGAAATTCATGATGATTTTTTTAAAAAGATCTGGAAAAATGAATTCGTTCAGAGAAAGTGCTTTGTTTTCGAAAATCAACATCTTTGTCAGCGACATGGACAGTGAAACAGAGTGCACCCTCAGCAAGTTTGCTGATGATACCAAGCTGTTTGGCGAGGCAGACACACTGGAGCGGAGGGATGCCATCCAGAGGGACCTGGACAGGTTGGAGAGGTGGGCCCAAGCAAACCTCATGCAGTTCAACAAGGCCATGTGCAAGGTCCTACATCTGTGTCGGGGCAATCCCAAGCACAAATACAGGCTCGGCGGGGAATGGCTGGAGAGCAGCCCTGTGGAGAAGGACCTGGGGGTGATGATTGATGAGAAGCTCGACATGAGCCACCAATGTGCGATCACAGCCCAGAAGGCCAACCGTATCCTGGGCTGCATCAAAAGAAGTGTGGCCAGCAGGTCAAGGGAGGTGATTCTGCCCCTCTACTCCGCTCTCGTGAGACCCCACCTGGAGTACTGCATCCAGCTGTGGAGTCCCCAACATAAGAAGGACATGGACCTGCTGGAGCGCGTCCAGAGGAGAGCCACGAGGATGATCCGAGGGATGGAGCACCTCTCCTATGAGGAGAGGCTGAAAGAGTTGGGGCTGTTCAGCCTGGAGAAGAGAAGGCTCCGGGGAGATCTTATTGCAGCCTTCCAGTACCTGAAGGGGGCCTACAGGAGAGCTGGGGAAGGACTTTTTACAAGGGCATGTAGTGACAGGACGAGGGGGAATGGCTTTAAGCTGGAAGAGGGCAGGTTTAGATTAAACATTAGAAAGAAGTTTTTCACTTTAAGGGTGGTAAGGCACTGGCACAGGTTGCCCAGAGAGGTTGTTGAAGCCCTGTCCCCGGAGGTGTTCAAGGCCAGGCTGGACGTGGCCTTGGGCAACCTGGTCTGGTGGGAGGTGTCCCTGCCTATGGCAGGGGGGTTGGAACTCGATGATCTTCAAGGTCCCTTCCAACCTAAACCATTCTATGATTCTATGATGTAAAATACTTCTGTAATTCTTATTATCTTTTCTACGGACACATTCAGGGAACCTACAATATCTGTCGCAGAAAATATGGAATTTGGCCAACTTTAAAGCCTTGTCACAGAATATTTTCAAGTCAAATTGTTTTTCAAAACTGCTTTTTTCCCCCTGAAACAGCATTTGATTCAGTCAAATGTTATGGGCTAACATGTGTAACTAGTAAATTAACAAACAGTACTAATCGTCCCAGAATATAGAATTTCAACAGATTCAGTGACAAGGCAGTAGGTTTTTTTCAACTAGGATGCATATGACCTACTCCTCTGTACAGGACACACACAGAGGTCCTGAGCTCATGGGTTACTGAGGCCTCTAAGTTATAAGCAAAAATTTGAAGTAGAACCTTTGACCTGACTAGAGTGATGTGTTTTTGGCAAGTATCTCTTTGCTCCAGTAACATCGCTAGCATCTTGCCTAGATTTAGCTTGAGCTAGGGACTGTTCATGTGAGCACTAGTCTCATTCAGGCACTGGGACAGCAAGGACATAATGATGTTATCGTAAGCATTAAGCATCCCTACATACATCAAACACTCCTCTGACTGCAGTAGATATTCAAATATATCCTTTAAATAATACCTTTCCTCCCAGTGCTCCCAAACTATTTTATAAACTATGAGTATCATACCGCTGAGATGAACCCCCTTTTTCAGTTTTGGGGCGTTTATGAAATGTTTCACAAAACCATCTTCAACAGAAGGGATGGTCTTTGTAAGGCTTTTTCTGTCTTGAAAGGATAAAGAACTGATTTGGCCCCACTGGTGCTTGAAGGAGCAGATACGACCCACTCACAGCTTACTAAATACCCCCTTGAGAATTCCAAATATTTACAGATGACCCATCAGTCCCCTCAGCCCCCACCTCCCTGCATCCTGAGCAACGGTGGAAACAGACTCCAGTCACACCACCCTTTTCCAGTGCCTCTTTATATTAAGCCAGGTCAGATGGGGTCACTGGTCTTTGATCTACTGTATTTCTTCATTCTTGTTAGAAACTACCCAACCTTTCTCACATTCCCATAACTCATGACAATGAAAGCAGCAGCTGTCTGCTCCACTTCCTAACTAATAACTTCTGTTCAGAGTGGGAGGGAAAACCAACTTTGTAATAATGCAGGATTTTCTGTTGGAAAACCAAGCACTAATAACTTCACATTGTGCCCTTGTCTCCCCTTTTACTCCAGGAATACCTACAGACCACTTCTATTTTTCCTTGGCCATTTCTACCCTTCTTCTTTTCTGTGCAAGAGCGAGAAGCAGAACTTTGCTACCTTTGTGATTATTAGCAGCCCTGGGTTCATACTGATTAGTCCCAGTGGCACAGGGTTAATGAGTTAAGTGTGCTTATTCAATTAAGCCACCTCTTTGTTTTAGCTCACATAAATTTTAACCTGATCGCTTCAAAATTACCTTTGGCACTATTCAGTAATAGAATAAATTGAATAAATTGAATCAAAAGAAAAATGAATGCCTTCTTAGTTCTTAAGTATGTGTGTACTTGATTTGCCCTCAGTAAAATAAATGGATGGAAAGCTTAGTAGAGGTATTCCGATCAGTTGATATCCAGTTTACATTATGGAATATGGGCAAACTGGAATCCTCTTGGGTCCTAGCCTATGTTTGGAAGTGTTTCGCACTGTTATATAAATTTTAGGTTGTTTTCAGTGAAAATTACTCAGTTATCAATTTTCCTCAAAATGCCCTCCGACTATACCTTTCTTACAGCAACCACTTCAGTGCATTAACTTGAACAGAGGATGAATGAGCCATTTCACTCATAATACTGGAGCAGATTTTCTAACACAGCTGTAGAATATAGCAATTTACCTTCCTCAAAGTTGCAGTTTTGGAACTGTAAAACAGTCCTGGATATCACACTGCAGCATGGGAGACCAGCTGATGGCCATGGTTAAGGCACTGCAGGCTGAAGTGGAACACTGGAACACAAGAATATTCGCATCTGTAAATAAGAGGGTGGAAGAAAATCCACTAGATCCCAGTCCATACTTTCCTGCAATGAGTATTTGGCATACTAAAAAGGTATTTGATTTTGAATGCTGATTATCATTGAAAAGCATCACATTTGAATCTCTCTGATTAAATGGAGGACTTTCATAATGGCATTACTAATTACATTTGTATACACACTGACTGCCCTTAAAAACACCCTCTTAAAGTAAGATTCACCTCATCTAACATTAATCATTTAAAAATTAGGCATCTAGTCTAAGCCAATTATCTCAGCTCCCTCTGTATTCAGTGAAGAGAGACAGACACCTCCAGAGCATGATTCATCCCACCAGTCTTAGAAGGGATGAATCTCTTGTTGATTTGTTCCACTTACATCGTGATGTCATCAAACACAGTTAAATGAAATGACTTCTGCATTGAGTACAAATGGGAAGCTGGATGAAGCATAAAAAAAACCCCAAACAAACCACCAAATGAATGAACAAAACCTTTCCAGCAATGCCATGTGAAGTGTTTTTATGAAAATCAATGTAATGTTATTCATCTATATGGGCTTCTTCACATAAAAAAGATATTGTCCTTAAAGAGGATGGTTCTCTGCTTATATTCAGTGGTATACAGAATGCCCCTGACCTGGAGCAAAAGTGAAGCTAATGCACTAAGAAACTTTTAGCAGGGAAACAACTTAAATCCCTGCATGAGAATGCTTTGAATCCATTCTCTGATTGGACTGGCTGAAATAAAGATTCCTATTGGACTGCAGTGACTACACCTCTGAAAATCTGACATATTTTGTCATTTCCTCTAACATCCGCAGGTAAATTTCCAGCTGGACCATGCCTATTTTATTTAGAAACTTTAGGAAACCTTGCTCTTCGGTCTTTTTCTGCTATTGGTAATGTCACATAAAGGGATATTTACCTGATTCACTCCCTACACTGCACATAACTAGCCTTTCTTCTAGACTGCGTTCTTCTTAATCATGTGCCTTTAAATCAACCTGTAACTTGCCCTGGGGGACATTCAGAAAAACAATCTTTCACAGTAAGTGTTTCAAGGGGCAAAAGAGAGCTTGTGTGTCCTGTAAAAACATAAAATAAAAATATAAACCGAATTGCATTAAGGTCCTGCACAGAATAAACACAAATTAAAATAGTCCTAGAGATCACTTACTTATTTGGCAGTTTAATCTGGCCTAGAATCCAGAACTGATTGCTGAACTATCTCCTAGAAACGCGATCTTCAAGCTTCATCTTATTCACAGAGACCTTGGCAGCACAAACAGGCAGTACATCACTCCAGCTGTATCTCTGCTGCATTGGCCTCTGGTTCTGAATTACAGCATCTATCACATTCTGGCTTTTGCTTGCCAAGCTTTTAAAGGTGTGCTCTTGCTCACTGTACCTTATGAACGGCTTTCCCTTCCATCATTGGCCCTGCTTTTGAAGTTTACTGATAGCGACTTATAAAATATTCTCTCTCTGCATGCCTACCCCCTCTGACTACTGTGTAACTGAGACATACATGCATATCGCAAGTGTCAAGTCCCAGTTTGAAAGTGCTTTCTCTTGCTCACGCAGACTGTGGAAACTTCTGCCCATAAATATCTGAACCTCATATGCTTTTAAAACTAGACACAACATACATCCTTTGGTTAAGATCTATTTATAATTAATAACATGGCATGGACTGGCAGATTCTTCACTGAAAAGACTATAGACATAAACTCTATGTATATATGCGTACATATATATCTGGAGATGTGCTCTATTCCTCTTTTCAGTTTTAATACCATCATATATCATATTTGTTTTTAAATTATGCTTTGCTCTGAATTTTTATTTTGTAATAAAAAGATGAATTTTGCATGTTGACAAGAACTGGCCTCAAAGTCACAGCCTCACTCTTTAACAGCCTGATCATGAAGACAACTCTGTAGCTTTCACTACCCTGTCCCTGGTTTTGTTGCATGTTACCCAAAATGTTGAAAATCACTGAAATTAAATAATCTGCTGACTACTCAAAAATGGTCTTTTTTTTGTGAAGACTATAAAATTGTTGCAATACAGTGCTTTATATATATACTAGGCATTAAACTTAAATGAGAGTAATTGGAAAGAGCTAAGCTCCAGGCCTGAAGAAAATGCTGCAGTCAATGATCCACTGTATTGTTGTCAATTGATACACAACTATGTGCCATGAGAGGCTCTGTCCATACTACTGTGTCTGGGGATGCTGCCCAGTTCCCTCTGCTGGGGTGTGCCTCAGGCCTCCATAACTGGCAAATACTCAGAAGGCCCAACCTCCTTCCTCATCCTCTCTGGAGAGGAAGTAGACGGGTGTACCCACACGGGAACCACAACATTGTGACACCACTAGAACTTTTCTTTTAGCCAATTGGGATATAAATCTTTGAGCACACATTTCAGGAAAGGTCTAATTTTTGAGATAACCATATAGCTCCACTCTTCAAAAAAATAAAAAAAGAAAACATGCCTTTTTGTACAAGTGCTGTCTTTGTCTTTCATTAATAAACTAATTGATTGTATATTCAGAATGATATTTTTAATATCAATTCCTGACTGTTTTCAGCATACAGTGATTATTTAAAGAAATGAAAAAGGTATTGCTAGCAGCAGTTGGAGAAAATGTTTTTGGAGTGTGCAAAAGACAGGGAATCTACAGAACAGATTCTGAGGTCTAAGCAGAAATAGTCAGATATCACACCTATAACTTCTGACTCAAACTCTGAGACTCCTTTAAAGACGAAAAAATGGAGGAAGTAACTTTGGACCTTTCAGTGGGACAGACAAAGGAGCATGTCTTCTGTCATTGTCCTCTTTCAGAAGCCCACAGAAAGGCATCTGTGGGAGAACAGGAGATGCGAGATCTTTAACAGCTGACCCTTCTCCAAAGAGGTGACAAATGAGGGAGTCCAGATCAATGAAATGTTTCATGAAGAAAACACCCACAAAGTGAGTGGATTTGCAGGCTACTTGACATTTCAGCTAAAGTAGATGTATACGACTTCATTTAGTCATTCATTAGATGCAAAAAAATTAGGTCTTTAAATTATACCAGTTGGTGAGAAGGAATGTTGATAAACTGTCAGTTCATAGGTAAAAAAACACTGGGACTTTATTCCATACTTTTGAAATCACGAAGCCTTTGAAATAAAGGGTTAAATTCAGTCCCTAGAGAATGGAAAGTGAGATAGGGAAAAATATACAAGCTGATATACACCCAGTAAAACCACCTTTATACACATGAATTAGTTGCAGAGAACTAGGGGAAAGTCTACTTCAACAATGCAAAAATACCCTCCACTTGAAAAAAATCACTGAATTGCAGTGGCTTGTAAAGCTGGAAGATGTCACAGAAGTTCTGCTTTCTCATACAGCTTTTTGTTATATACTTTGGGAAGGGGGAAACTTTTGGCTTCATTATTGTTATTATAAGCGTCATTACTGCCACTTTTCCCTTTTGACAGGACATTATGATACATTACCTCACTTTATCGCAGTTTATGTTATTACATAAATGCTGGAAATGACAAAGTTTGGAGAGCACAGGTATTCCTAGAAAGTGCCAAGCAAACTGTAAATTGTATTAAGATAACTTGGGTACTTGAAAAGAATTGTGACTTGAATAGCTTTGTGTGGCTCAAACATACCATGGTACTTTTAGATCGTTCACTTGCCGGATGCAGCATCAAGCGTTGGAAAGGAAGTAACATCTAAGGCAATGTATAAAAGAGACCTCACACCTAATTTTCTCCTCTATTATTATGTACTTATTTATTATTGTTTATTTATACCTTAGTAATAGCAAGAGGTTCCAGGCAGAGATCAAGCCTGCATTTTACTAAAAAAAAGATTCCTGTCTCACTTAATCCAAATATAAAGTGAAAGACAACAGGTAGATACAATATGAGAGGAGGAGAAGGAAGGTGACAGTGATGATTATTGCAGTAAACAGCAGTCACAAATTACCTAGTCATTGTTTAGCCTTCTTTGTAAAATATAGTACATCTGGAAGGCTGGTAATCATTCTCTTTAGATCTGTCTTTAGTTTCTGTAAACTAGCAGTGTCCTTTACAGCTGCTTGGAAAATATTTTTCCTCATTGGGAAAGCATAGAAAAACTCATATTTTGTCTGTGTGAAAAAATATAAAAGTAATTCACATATGTCAACATATTGGGACCTGAAAGGGCCAAGTAGATCATCTAGACTGCCCTCCCATACATTCCAGGCAATTTATTTTCTTTTAATTATCTCTGTATTAATCCGAGTAACCTATTTTATTTAACACAGAGAATCATCCTGCCTTGGCCCAGAAAAGTTGGTACATGAAGTATCCTTAATTTTCTTTTGCTAGTTTGTTGTTCTGGCTAACTATCCTGACTGGTAAATGTTTTGCCATTTTCCTAGTTTAAGTTTACCTGGTTTCATTTGCCAGTCATTAGTTGCTATTGTGACCTGCTTTGCTAGATTAAAATGTTCATTGGCAGCTGGAAGAATGTAATTCTGGGCAGTTCTCAATCAGCTTTTGGATAAAGTTTCTCAATTCAAAACACTTTTCCCAGCTTCAGAATAAATTTTTGGTCTTTTTTATATCTCCTTAGCTTTTGGACATCTTTTCCCCCCTAACAGTGACACAAGAACGTAACACAATACTCCAGCACCCTTTCCACAAATGTGTTACGCAGACTCATAACCCCCTCCCATGCCATGCTCTGTCTCTAGCTTGTTGCTTATATACCAAGGAGTACCTTAGTCCTTTTTGCCGTGGCATCATATATGAAATTTAATTGCTTCCCCACTTTGACTCTTAAATCTCTTCCTGAGAAACTAGACTTAGGATACACTGTCCATTTCTCAGTGTGATGTGTTCCTTGTTCTAGATCACAGCACAGTTTGCCATGTTCAAATGCACATTGCTCGAATGAACCCACCTTGCGTTGTCCTCTGCTGATCATTATGGCAAATGCTGCCACTTTTCTCAAAAGCAATTATTTTTCTTTATGTCCAGGTCATTGATAAAAAATATTAATAGCTTTAGGCCTGTATACATCACCTTGAATTCATATTAGAAATCATTTGACGCTTCACATTAGCACCTACCACGTCAGATCTGTCAACATGCTGTTCTTAGTATGTTCAATATATACTCAATTTGCACAGTATTGTGCTAAGTTTTAAAGAGTGCCTTCTGGTACTATGGTGTTTATCAGGTGTCCAAATATGCTACTTCAATCACATCATTACATTTTTCAGTCCAATCTTTAATTTCACAAAGAGGATATCGAAGTCACATTGGGCAAGAGTTGCAGACAATTTCCCTTGGTTGTACTTATTCAAGTATTAAGAAAGCATACAAACAACAAGGATCGAAATAAGATCTCCATGATGATACACACACAGTATGTCCCTTTGACAGTGTGAACTTAAAATGAACACAACATAGCTTGTTTCTGTAGATAACAGTCTTTATATATTTGAGGCTCAAATGCGCAAAAAACAAAGGGATAATGATTATGTGGCTAAACACACCACAGTTGGCTGGGGGAGATGTCAGGAACTTCCTAGTGAGAGGGGAAGAGCTGAAGCTGAAAACCTCAGAAGCTGATTTTCTCAGATTTTCTATAAATACAAATGCTCTGTACTGTGTTTAAACACTTCAGATTAGTTGCCACAGTTCTCTGACTTCTGCATTTATTTGTCTGAAGAAGGTAGGTGCTGGGAAAGTAGAGAGGTTGAATATAACTGTTTCTGCTGGTTTTTTGTACTCTGTACTGAGGTCCTGCCATGAACAGATTCCAGCAGGGAACTAACATTACAGTATCAAGACTTAGGACCTGATTCAAGTTACAGTCCAGTCTACTACAGAATGAAATCAGTTGCACTTCACACTTCTGCAATCTCCTCTCATCTGTAGAGATCACAACCCTACCCTCTTTCATTCCTTTTTGGGGGTGAGAGGAGGAATAACGGAGCTTTTCCTGGCCCCCTATCTGTATGTAGCTCCAGCATATATCTCTTGCTTTCCTTGTTTTCCTCTGAACCAGGAGGAAAAGTCTTTCTATTGAAATGCTAATAGAGGAATAAACTGTATAATAAGACTGCATCCCCTTTGGGCCTACATGTAATTTACACATAAAATGAAATTGCACATGGCCTTGTTTCATAGCATATTTGTTTAATTATCTTTCTTAAAAAGCTTTTTTCAATTAATTTTCAATATTTAAAAAAGGAATAAAAATGTCGATTTATCTGTGTACCTGATAATTAAGTATAGTTTGGGGAATAATTACATTATCTAATAGCAGAAATTTGTCCAGCTCTAATAAGTGGCATTTTTCAACAGTTTTGCTTGCTTTCTTGTTTTCCAACCGCTCTAATTCAAAAGAACTTTATATTCTGCATGTATCAGTCAGTCCTCACTCATCACACCAGACACTGACCAATTGACCAAAAATGGCTCTGCCTTCCCTGACAAAGAGTCAGGAAACAGTGGACAGATCTAGCCTAGCTTGAATCTCTCCAAGAGGGCCATTTGTACAGTTCTGGTATATACCAGGAGAAGTATAACCAAAAGAGATAAGAAAGTATTAAGTCTTGCATAATATCAAAGGTCTTCTCTCCCCATAAGTGTAATTGCTTCTGTACTGCTTAGCTACAGAGCAAGTGTGCTGGAGTATCATAACTATTTTGTCACTTAACAGATTTAGTAAACAGCACATATAAAAGTCATGTCATGCATTTCACCAGTCTCAGGGATAAGTGAGGGCTGATTTGTGCAATTGGAATGGTAAGGGAAGAGATAATGAGAAAGCATTAATGAAAATTCTTCTCAGTAGGTTTTTCCGATACCATTATTATTAGTTGCCAGTTATAGTCTCTGTTGCTGACTCACACTAGGAACACAAGTGGGACAACGGGGTTTCAGGTCAAGTGCTTGTCAGCTGCCTGACAAGGTAAAGATCAGGTTTTCTTCAAACTGTCAAACATCTTAAGGCAATGCTTGGTTTCTCAGCTAATGCTCTCCACAAAAACACAATGCTTCTCTGAGCCTGCAGCCCTGATAGAAGAAATAGTAACAATAAAAAAAAAAAAAAAAAAAAAAAAAAGTTGAGAAACAACCTTACCAGCCTTATTTAAACCTTCCTTTGCACTTTCTCCTGCTTCTTTCTCTGCTTCTGGTTTATATCACCTCACCTTGTAGTTAATCAGGCTGGTGCTGACAATTAGGCTTGTTAACACTCTCCTTTCAGGAGGCTTGCTCTCCAATTAGGCTGCCTGCCCCGTTCCAGGCAGCCAGAAGATAACATGACTGTTCCCTGTGTTTAGTCCCAACAGCATCTGCAGGGACACCTGGCAGCAAAGGGTAGAGCTTTTAACCCCTGAACTCTCAAGACACTTTAGCACATTGGACAATAAAGCAGCTCAGTTTGTAATTAAAACAGGAATATTTTTTCTTTTTCTTTCTTTCTCTCTTTCTTTCTTTCTTGCTTCCTTCCTTCCTCTCTCCCCTTCTTAAGGAACTAAAGATCCAGCTAAGTACCTTGTAAGAGTCACAAAGGTGGATGTTCAATGTTTAGTACATAAATTGTATGGTATTTTGGGGATGCTAAATACCTAAACTGCTTAGGCATCTAACTACAGATTTAGGTACCTATATAAGTGAAAAATTTAGCTTGGAATGCTTTCTGTGAAACTGAACACTCGTTATCTATGCCAGGTTGCTGGACCTGAAAGACCAGTTACATTTCTGTCTTAAAAAGCTAGATGTTCTTCTTTATTCTATATAAGGTAATTCAGTCAACATCAGAAGTTTCTATTGTACTCAAAAAAGTATTTAAATCTGGGGTCCTTTTTTTTGTCCCAAGAACCATCACTTGTTATTATATGTTTTAAAGAATGCCATTATGAACTAGAGAAGCAGTTGAAAAAGATGATTACCTGTGTATTATGCTGCTTCCCTTTCTGGTACTGGAATGGAAGTTCTGTGTGATTAAAGTTGCGGTACTGATAAATGATAATACTATACTGATATACGTCATATGTGCAATTCCATCACAGACCATTTGCTGCCTTTGCTTTGCACAGGCACTGACTAAGGTCTGAATTCTGATTGCAGCTGTTCTCGATGTATTCAACAACTGATTTACGCTCCTGAGCTTGCACTGTGTTGTCTGTGTGCTGATTACTCTCAGATAATTTGACATATGCATTCTGGTTTGCTTCAGTACAGTACCATAAAGTATATGATGATGGTGTAGACCCGAGGCAGAAATAGTTGTGAAGGTATCAGCAGCAGTCATGAGAGACAGTGAAGCATTATGGGTTTAGGGGCTGTGAGTGGAGACCATGATTCTCAGAGAAGTGTTTCATAGCCAGTGGATGGTGATTTTCATTTGGGGCAAAGAATGTGCCCAGACTGGGGCCATGACACCAAAACTGCTCTAAGAGACATGCTGCACATTACATGGCTTGATTTTCAGGCAATAACCTGTATATTTCTATTTGGGTATATTAATAATAATAGTCAGTGGAAAGACATCCATGGTTGCTGATGGCATAAGAGTGGAGTTGTAGACTGACTGGTTGTGAAGACTGACTGGAGTTTTCATTGCAGCACTACAGTCTATAGAGTGTCAGTAAAATGGCTAGATGTCAAATGATACCTGTCAAACACAAAAATGTTTAACTTCATTCCTGTGCTAGTAGCTGTACTAAGAAGTTAATAAGACTACTCCTCATGCTGAAGGTCAAGCCTCTGACTAAGTATGTATAGCCTTATTAAAAATAAAAGGCATTCTGAAAACCAAACACCTATAAAAAACAGTATTCTTCAAATTAGTCGAAGTTTAGCAATGTTTATTTTGTTCCTTACCATACTTCCCTCATGCTCTGTATTTGGTGGCTATTTATTAAGGAAGTGTTTACAGAAGTTATTGATAACACTAACATACAAACATCAGTTGTTTTCCATGCTGCTGGAGACTTTATGGTTCACTTTCATAAAGACTTAATTGAAGAGCACTGCCGAGGAAGTCAAAGTAGACATTTGTTAGCTTGGTTTGATGAGTTGAAGCTTCAGTGATCCTTTTGCGGATTATTAACAATAGCAACAATACAATATTTTCAGCAAATTAGAATTTAAGAACAGCTACTCTACTGTGTCCCGGTGGGTGAGCTCCCAGTTATGTTTCATTGAAAATGAATATAGTAATCTTGACTTTTGTTATAAGTAAAATATTAAGGATTGTTTTGGCTTTTACAGCTATGCAGTGATAAATGTCCATCTAAATGAAGTGGCCTCACTAGCTCCCATACAAATTAAATTTCCTCCAAAGTTGACTCTACCTATCATAACACAACCTCTGTAATCCATCTTTATTCTTTAGGAATTGAAACACTGCCAACAGGTTTCAGTGGCCATTGTTTGTGTGCAACTTTTGACTTTGATAACACATAGTTAATATAGTATAGAGAATAATAGTCATATGCCCCCTGGCATCAAACAAGTATGCATGACCTTTCTCTTTTTCAGTCATTCCTACCCAACTGCATCGCAGATTGGCAGATCAATGCAGAAAGGACAGCATAGAGGAGAAAGCAGTGGATACAGGGATGACAGAGTTGCAGAAGAATGTGACAAAATGCAGAGAATACCAAGAGTATTGTAGAAGTTTAAAGCAAAGGAAAGAACCCCAAGGTAGGGAGATGTGGAAAGAGTATTTTGTAGGGCTGGTCAAAGATGTCATGCTCAAATATCTTTTTCCTGAGACAATGGTGTTTTTGACAGAACAACAATTTTCATGAGAAGATTTGTCATTTGGGGGAACATTTTAGATTGCTGACATATTTCAACAAAACAAACTACAGAGATTTTGGTAGCTGAAAATTCAAGGAAATTTTTTTCCCTGCATGACAGTTTTAAGGAGATAATTTAATTCTTAGAGGGGTCTTGTTTATGGGAATAAAAGATTACTCTCTCCAAAATAATTTCTTTAGTATTAGGATAAAAACAGAAATGGGAAGGGTGCTAAAAAGATGAATAAAAAGGACAGAGATGGAAAGGAAAATATGAAAAAGAGAAGTGAGATGGAATTTGTCCAGGGGAATTTTCATGGACAGGAAAGTGATTAATGAAAAGGAAAAGACTAAAGGCAGATATATTGTGAACAAACAATAAGAAGGCAAGAAAAGAAAATAAATGAAAAAAAGATGGTGCAAAAACATATGGGCAAAAAGTCATATTTCTTGTGCCTCCTGGTAAAGAGAGAAGTTTTGTTTTCGACATTTGAAGTCTGCCAAGAAACTTAGAGTTTCAGATAATCCTGTTCATTGTTTTGCTTGAAGTTATGCTTTTCTTAATGAAGCCATCTTTGAAACCAGTAGGAAGAGTTAATGGCTGCATATAAAATGGCAAGAAGAAAGCAGGTGGTGTTTTGTCAGTAGAGCTGAGGCACAGTTGGGGTGCAGTGTATGCCCACCTTCCTCGGGGATGTGGGTTTTATCATGGCCTTCAAAGTTTTAGTCTGTACTGCAAGACAAGGCGCGGGATGACAGTTACAGAGCAGTTGCAAGCCTAGGGGAAATCCTGAAGCTGAGGATTTTTTTGTTTTACTCAAAATTTGTAACCGCATGCCCAAACTTCCCCAACGTCACAGTGCTTTGCCCCACAGTTTTTCTGATGCTGTCACTCTTCTCTGCCTCTCCCTTTTGCTTTCCCCAAGAACCCCACTGCTATCTCATATAGAACTCGTGCCCCTTTCAGCTCTCTTTTCTCTGTGCCAGCTCCCCTTTGCTACCCCAGTTCTGATCCCACCTTTGTGCTTTTCTGCAGCATTCAGAAACTCCTCAAAGCCAGAGTTCAAAAGAAAGCCCAGAGAAGAAAGCTTACCCAGGGCTACATGTTTTCAGGCTTAAGCCCATTTTTTAGTTCCGATCAGGATTTATTTTATCACGTCAGTGTGTTACAACAACACAATCCTTCCCATAGTCTCCTGAATAAACCAACTCAGACTAGTTTAAAAGCACAAGCCTACAGCCTGTGTTTATAGGGAGTCCTATAAGCGACTTGCTTGTGCTCTAAAAAAAAGAGGAAATGATGTTGTTAACAGCTACAACTAAACAACTAAAATGAAAGAGGAAGCTAAGCACTTCTCCTAGCTGGAAACTTTTGCTGTACACAGCAGCAAAACACAGACTACAACACAAGGGAGGAGCCACTGTAATTGCCTTTTGCTGTGATCTCTAGATTTTTGATTGAAAGGATCATGTCTAGGGTTCTATGCTCGTTCTTTTCTCATAAGCTCTCAGTACTTAGAAGTCTTTTCTTCCACTCTTAATTTGCCTGGAGCAAGGCTTTTATCTAGACTTTTAGCCAAGAGGCACCTGCTGAAATATTCATTGGCAGAAATTGTGCCATGGGTGTTTTTCCCCATTTGTCCAGTTCTATGTCATTAAAATAAGGTTGAGTGCAATGAAAATAGGAATTGACACAGCAGAATGGCATTCTCTCAAAAACTTTATATAATAGGCAATTAACCCTTTTCAGTGCAAGGATTTAAATACTAAAGACTGCTGAATAGTATCCTTTGTCAGCAGCACTTTTGCGCCACATCGAAATGGAATTGAATATTATAACTTCACATTGTGGGAGAGTCAAATTATAATCTGCAATCTTTTATGAGGATGATTTAGAGATTTTGATATTTGATTCTTATACTGATCTCTATCTAAACATGATGGTCATTTGAGAAAATGTAAATTTGAGAAAATGCAAAAAAGCTGAGCCTCTAAAATCTTATAACATGCATCTAAAGTCCATAGTCTGTCCGTCCTTCCTTCCTTTCTTCCTTCATTTGTTCATTTGTTCCTTTCTTGCTTCCTTCTTGCTTGCCTGCCTGCCTTCTCATAATACTCAGATGATCATATGAAATGATTCAAATGTCATTTTTTGTTTGGATTTTGGTCTGGGAATAAAAATAACATTTTTCAAAAATCTCAAAGAATAAAAATTAAATTGAATCAAAGAGGACCCCAGGTATACACAATTACACCTGCAATATTTTTGACCTTATACAAAGTTGGCCTCAAAGCTCATCAGTTAGCTTTTCTTTGAGCATGGGTCAGGTGAACTCTGGGTGAACTCTGAAGTTCCCTTCTGATCAAAATGTTCTGTGGTTCTATTTTATGATTCTAATAGGAGCAGATACTCATTGTACAGAGAGGAGTATTTTTTTTTAACAAAGTTTTAAATTTAATCAGTTTTGCAATAGCAGGAGGTAAAACAGGTTTTCAATACGATATTTCACCCTGTGTTTGAGGGGCTAATCCTAGGCCTGATTTGAGAGTCTTCACAAGAATGTAAATCCAATGACATACAAGACATTTCCTTGTAGAAATACTGGAAATTTCCTTGCATGGTTCCTGTTATCTGATAACACAAACCCATAATATTTTAACAATCTTTCTCTAAACATCTGAAAGTACATGAAGAGCAGTCACTTACTAAACTGTGTAAAGCTCTTAAATGGGGAAATAATTTGTTGTCTCACATGTATCAGGATAAAAACAGACATGAAGAAATCAAGCAATTTTCTCAAGATTTTGCAATAAAAATAATGGGCAATTACTTTTGTGAGTCTAAATGGTATATCATAGAGCTTGCAGTCTGCTGGTAGCAAAGGATAAGCAGTTTGGGGCCTTTTAATGGCAGTTCCCTATTACTTTTGCACTTGAATACTTCTCCCATGAGTTACTCCCTCTTCATGCTTCTTTATGCGAAAGTAAGGGTGTAACCAGTTCAGGTATAAAGATACTAACTCTTAGTACTGTGTTCCATGAGTAAGATCACCAGTGTCTTTAAAAATATCTTTGTATCTAGTCAACTTTTTTGTTAGATGCATAGATTATGAGGGGAGTTACAAATAGTGATCTGTACTCTTTTTTTTTCAAAAAAAACCCCAGCTCAAAATAAGTAGCCAAAGTAATGACCATGTGAAGGATGCATACATTTATTATAGGCCAAAAGGAGAGAGCAAAACTCTAATTTCTGTTACACCAAGTTGAAATCTGGACTTTCTCCACAGCTTCAAATGGAATTTTATTGGATTGACACTGGTGTGACTGAAAACAGAACATGGCTTTCAACACACTCATTACACTACTGTGATAACCGGTGGCCTGAAGTGTGATTTTGCTTATCAACCTCCACTCACCCACAGGTAGTGGAAACCATTTGACCCACAAGTTATATTTAAAAAGATTCTGACTTTTTGCAGTGACAGGTCAGAATACAACAATACTCTGTCCAGGATGTGTTCCTGTTGTGAGTTTCTTGGTGGAAATACAACATACAAGCCTAGCAAACAAAATCATAGTACAAGCTCTTCTAAGACCTGTAGCATGAATTTTGATGGTCTAATTATTCCCACAGAGAATAAAAGGAGTTTCACAGGGAGAGTGAAGGCAGAATATTTTGCATGAAAGCCACTCAATGAAAGGAAATTTTGTTCTGTTAGAAATGGTCATTTGTTTAGGTTGCAGTTTATCAAAAGTTTTAGATGCATACTTGTGTTTATCCTTATTCAGCAAATATTCTAACATGTGCATTAAAAAGAGTTGTAAGTTCAAGATGTAAATATTTTAAAGTTAAGCAAAAAAAAATTAAATATTTTAAAGTTTGACAATGAGATACTTGTTGGCATTTGACTGATGGGAAGGAGTCCAGACCCATAAAAGATAGTCCCTGGGTATCTGTGATCTTCCCTAGATGATATCTGGAGGGAGGTATCTGTATATCTATATATGGAAGATGCTTCAGAATGCCGCAAGGTCTCTAAAGGTGAGGCACGTCCATGCTAATCCGCCCACCAAGAGGTTTCCAGATCACAATTACAGTTGTTCAATGCAATCTGAGTCCTGTGTCAGTCCCTCATGTTCCTTTATGAGTCTGACCACAAGATCTTTCAAAACAGCGATGAAGATCCGAATAAGGAGCTTTGAGGGCTACACACGCATGCAGACCCCATGGGAACTCTGCAGAGTGGGCTCTGTGCTGTTAGACACTGACACTGTCCGTGCCCTGTCCTACTTTATTCCAAAAGGAAGAAAGCACAGGGACAGATCCAAAAGCCAGAATCCAAAAGATTTGATTCTTTTTCAACCCTTACCAAGCTAGTAATGATAAATTTGGCACAAATTATCCAGCCTTTTGGACCACAAATTACAGAGAAAACCAAAATCCAATAACTTCAGTTGTTTCAGATCTTTCCTAACAGGCATAAGAGGACAACTTGGTGCTCTAGGAGTAATGTGCTGGGTTTACTCCTTTTTGATAATGTGAGGCTGTATTCCCATCTTTCTTCAGTAAAAATCCTAAGAAAAGACCCTGTCAGTAGGACCTTATGTCCTATCACAATGCTGCACTCATGTACCTTAGCGTAAATCTGGAGATACTTTATTGAAGTCAATGGATGTGATTCCAGATTTACAGCAGCATCACTGGCAGCAGATTTTGGCCTTTGGCTGCTTTTTTTCAGACTTTCCTCAATGCCTAGTAGCATATGTGCTATTTCAAAAGAAAAAAGTCATAATGTTGCCATGATAGAAGCATGAGTGCAGCCAAGGGTGTTAGAGTACAGTTCTTGATTACATCAAAATTGCTTAAGACAAGACTGACTGCTTCATTGACTTAATGCAGCTGTGGGATCTGAAAGATTCTGATGGAAACCGCTCTGGTGCTCTCTACAACCTCCTTTAAAACCAGTGTCTTACCTTAAAAAAAAAAATAAATAAAAAGGAAGCAAGGAATGTGCTATGAGAAACTGCAGTAAATGAGAAGTACAATTTTAATGGATAAATGTAAAAATATTTTTTCTAAAGCAAAGCAAATAACTTGATAACTGCTTAACACTACTGAACAGCAGTCAGAAAATTATAATCTAATAAAAAAGCAGTTGGCATCATTGGTAAATGAACTTTCTCCACTACTCGACTGTACTCTGTCCAACCTGACATGTTAGTAGCAGAATAAGCTTCACTTAACCCTGGGACTGGAAGGATTATGAGTTAAACACAGTAATTCTGATTATGATAAATAAAAAGAGATGGAGAGTAGCAATAAACTACTTTGTGTCCCAAGAGTATGAAAACATTTAAAGTTTATGGATCTGGCACAGGAAAGAATGATCATGATTACAGCTGGATTGCATTTCAGTATTTAAATTGTGATCTTTGATTGGACACAGTCAGTTTTTCTGATTGGAAAAGCAAATGCATTCCAACTTTCTTGTGTTAATTCATTTATTAACCAATTCAGCAATGACTTTTCCAAATATGTTCCCAATATTCAGTATTAATTTGCTGGTTTTGGTCAATACTTCTGCCAGTGCATGTGGATATTCAGATATGGGATATGTAGACCTTCAGAATGAATTAATTTAAAACTCCAAGTGAATATTTGTGGACTTGTTCTTCAATAACCTTCAGGAATGACTCACATTGAAGATACAGATCCCGTTTGGACAGTTGCAGGAATCCCATATGTTGTAGGGGTATGCTTGGGAGAAAAGGGAGAGCTCAACATGACCCAGCAATGTGCACTTGCAGTCTAGAAAGCCGACTCCATCCTGGGCTGCATCAAAAGAAGTGTGGCCAGCAGGTCAAGGGAGGTGATTCCGCCCCTCTACTCCACTCTCATGAGACCCCACCTGGAGTACTGCGTCCAGATCTGTGAGATCCCCAGTATAAGAAGGACATGGACCTGTTTGAACAAGTCCAGAGGAGGGCCATGAACATGATCAGAGGCATGGAACACCTCTCCCATGAAGACAGACTAAGACGGTTGGGGTTGTTTAGCTTGGAGAAGAGAAAGCCCCGGAGACACCATATAGCAACCTTCCAATACTTAAAGGGGGCCTACAGGAAAGATGGGAAGGGACTCATCAGGGAGTGTAGGGATGGGACAAAGGGTAATGGTTTTAAACTGAACGAAGGTAGATTTAGATTAGATATTAGTAAGAAATTTTGTACTGTGAGGGTGGTGAGACACTGGAACAGGTTGCCCAGAGAAGCTGTGGATGCCCCGTCCCTGGAAGTGTTCAAGGCCAGGTTGGATGGGGCTTTGAGTAACCTGGTCTAGAGGAAGGTGTCCCTGCCCATGGCAGAGGGGTTGGAACTAGGTGATCTTTAAGGTCCCTTCCAACCTAAACCACTCTATGATTCCATGATTCTATGATCTTTTCTTGCCCCTACACCTCAGTCTCTAAAATGGTCTCTTCGGAACGCAAGGTGAATACATATGCAAGTTATGCGCTACGCAGCCTTTCTGACATTTTTACTCCCTTCTTTTGATCCTGGACTGAGAAGTTCACCTGAAAAAAGCTACTGGTTTCTAATGGTTTCTAATGTCCTTTATTTTTTCATCCTAACGAGGACAAACAATAAATGACAGGAGAAAAGCTGCTTCCATACTGTTGTTATTTATTTCCTATCTCTGTTACAACAAATTCTAAAGAGCAAGTAGATAAAACACACACTATTACTATTAGTGTAGTTGTGAACAAAATATTCGGTATTGCACCCCAAAATTAAGCACACATCATACTGCCTTAAAAACCACCAAATCATTTTTGTCTTGAAAATTGAACTAGAAATGGCCTTTAGCAGACTATTTCCAATTGTTTCATTTAGGTTGAAGAAACTTCTGCTGAAATTTTAGTACACCTCTTTCCAGACAGATCTTAAATATCTCAAAAATAATTGTCTTAAAAAAATGGCATCACATCGAATTTGTTTTAATTGTTCAATGGCATTCGATGATCTGTTTTTCCAATATAGATCAAATTTTGCATTCATAGTTCTGTGAGGTTTGTTATTTCCAAGTACTAGAGTGATTCCCTATTATATATTCCATTTGTCCTCTCAAAATATCTTTAAGTCAGACAGAATGTGGGATCAGTACAATATCTATACTTACCTCTGAAATTAGAAATAACTTGCTACAGACAAGGGAATTTCGCACGAGAGGACAGAAGTACAAGAGAAACATCATATGCCACGTCCTTTATACAAAGACGCTGAGACAAAAAAACCCAAAACCAGTCCTAAACCAAATCAGGATAGGAGGATAGTGTTAGTGTTAGTGTTAGTGTTAGTGTTTGTTAGTGTTAAGTGTCTGGCTTTGAGGATCCATCAGAAGCTGAGCATAGAGGAGAACAATAGCACACCTGAAAACTTCCTGAGATCACAGAGGCTTTAGGTGATTACTTGGCATGCTTGGGTTCTTCAAGAACTTGTATCTCAAGGGCTTTACTCACAGAGAGTGAGGATAACAACTGACTTTTTAACTGACAGAGTTACTTGAGGAAACCCTGGGCTCCATTCTGTCTTGCAAACAACTCCTGGAAGTGCAAGGCCTTCATTTCCACTGAGTTAAACTAGACTAAAAACATACTCAACATCAAGATCAGGTTCATGGAGAAAGAGAGTTACTCTCCACTCACCTTTTTCTTCTCCAGGGATGGAAAAGTCTGGCCAAATGCTTTTGCTGTATAGAAGCGGCCACAGAAAATTGCAAGTATTCCCCTAATTCCTTCTGCTGAAAACCTCTGTAGAATTTGCTCTATTCATTTGAATTCATAGATAGTACTTCTCTAAAGTAGCAAAGATTTATCCAACTATTTTGTGTTTAAATATGGAGCTCAAAACCTTAATCGCAGTTTAATTTGACTAAATACTTACATACTTTACGGTCAATCATCCAGATCTTTTACAAGGTCCCTTGGCTTTGGAATTACTAGTCTCAAATGGTACTATATATGAGCCTTGTCTGACATGACATATATTGAAACAGACTGTGGAACGATCGCTTAGAGATGAGAACCTTGCTACAGTTTTAGTGAACCAAAGCTAAGAGGCAAATTATTCAATTATAGTAAATTTACAGTAGCTTAATATTTGATAGAAGTGGTTCTTCTATCATCAGAGCATCATATTGAAAACCCTTGAGCAGCAAAATAGCTCCGGAAATGCTGAGGATGTTTTAGCCACTTATTAAGAAAATTCATCTGTCTTGATTTTTTATGAACACTTTGGTTCTTGGTACAATAATGGCTGCTGAGACATTTTTGGTTTGTGTGTTGATAGTCCAATTTACCTTGTATAGCAGTGCACTAGGGGGAGTGAGAGAGCAGTATTAGTGCAGGTAGGTTATGGTAGGAGTTGTGGTTCCATAATTAACCCAAGGGAATTAACTGCTCTGGGCTGCATCTGCAGGAGCGTCTAGTGCAAAGATGTCTGCTCTGCTCTTTCCGTATAATACATTGAGAAATCTCCAGAGGGAGAATGGTGTCAGTCTCATTTTTTTCCCCAAACTACACTTCAGGTCACCGTAATTTTTTGTTCCAGTCTGCTACATGTCTCCCCCTATAGGTTAGTCCAAGGGAGATAGGACTCTGGTAGTGAAGTCAATCAGGAGACATAGTTTTGTAAGGCAGGCAGTAGAGGTTCATGAATTTGAGAACACCGAAGCTTACAGTAAGATTTCAAAGGTCCATATTTTAAAAACCAATAGTTTGTCAGTCCTCTTCCGAAGCCATATATTTAGCGTATATTCAGCAGTTGCACTATTTTGATTTAATGCTTGTATAAATACAACAGTAACAGATTGCAGTATGTTTTAGCCCACCAATTTGTTCTGTATTCAGCAATCCAGATGTTCACTTTTCAAAATGGAGGATGTCATTGTGTACAGTCTCAGTGGTGATGCAGTTGTAACACATACATCCCAGAAAACCCTGTACAGGGTAACTACACCTGCTGGTGACAAAGTTGTGAACATCAATAACTTCTAAGGATCATGTCCCAAGCCACTTGCTGTTTTCACTCTGGAAATGAAAGAAGTTCTATGTATGGCCAGGAAAATGTAACATCCTGGGCTTGGATGAAAACATTTACTTACCAGTAGTAATTCCTGCTCACCCTCAAACTTCTTAGCATTGGTGTGGAAAAACAGTCAGGGCTTTGTTCCTCTCCACTTGAATGAGCATTGTAAGCAGTAAAGGTCCAGCAAAGGTGCATGCAAACCACTACTCTATGTTCAATACTTTAAGTACTTTAAAAGCAATGCACAAGTGAGTATAAAAAAGATTGCACTTTTCATAGTGTGTGTACTGAGCTGTTATTTGGGAAATTATTTGTAGTTAGGTGTGTATGAAGATTGCTAAAAAGTGACAACAAAAATCCTAATTTTCATTGGTTTTTGTTCTACTTTGGATTCCTAAATCACTCTTGATTCATATAAGCAGCAACCTGCTAGATTAAAAGATGGTATGCTTAGAGTGCTCAGTCATTTATCGTGGGATTAGCTCTGTGTTATATTTGCTTCTGTGACATTTATAGTAAGTTGCATTGCAGTTTCATTTGATTCAGCTACTTATTTATTTTTAAGTCTGAATATAGCACACTATATTTTTGCTATGATGCAAAAGGTATGCTGTTACTGTTACTACTATCGGCACTTATTAAGATAACCCTTCACCTTTCTATTTTTCTTATTGTAATGGGCAATTTAAGCCTGACTAAGCAAAAAGACGCAATCTGTAAAGTGGAGAATATAGAGCATTTTTCTTGCCTTTTAACCCAAGAATTGTCAATTTCTATCAGCAGTAGCAGGGCCTGACACTTAGGGTAGCTTGAACCTGCTTTGCATACTGTGAATTCTTACAACAGCAGCATGAATTGTGACAGGGGCTAATTAGCATTTCCGCCCCCTCTATTCGACTCTTTTATTTTTGACGACAAGTGCCAGAAGCAGTAGAGGAAGTTTAACTAAACCCAGATTAAGAAATTAGTCTCCAATTTGGGAAGTTAAGGAAGAAGAAGATAGAGCAACATTTGTGGCATGTACTTCCAAGTGTGTGTGTATGTGAATGTGATGTGTATATATTTACACCTTTATACTGCCGTGTTGGATACACAACTGCTTGTGAATCTGTGACATTTGAGAACAATACATGCAGTGACTTCCAGCTGCCCCTTCAAGGTATCCATCCAGATCCCAGTGGAGCTACTGATAGCCTTTCTGGTGGCTTCACCTGATATTAAATTCTAGGTTTTTGTACCTAGGATGCAAGCTGATACTTCTGCAATATAGAAATAGGGTATGACACTTACTTAACCTCCGCCCAGTGTAACCAGATCCTTTTGATGTTTTTCACATGATACGTAAGCCTTTCTGAAATCAGGTGAAATCCCATGGGCCAACGATGCTTACATCTACTGTGGTAGACTATGATTAAATACACTCTAGTGTGGAGACTTGAACATACAACTGACCTTTGTTATTATTATCCCTACTAAATATATATATTGCAATAACCTGTAAAAGCCTCACTCAAAGCGTTTGCCTGCTACGTGCCACTCCCAAATAAGTCAGACTGTTATATCTTGTAGCATCACAGAATGGTGCAGTGGCATTCATCAACTATACGGCTGAACTAAGAAGTGAACATGACTTTTTAGCCCCAGTCTGGTGTCCTTATCACTGGATATGCTGCCTGACATATTTATGTATTATATTTCTAAATACAGTGCAAACCAAGCACCAGGTAAGAAGAACATAACTTTGCAGTCTAATATAACAAACCACCCTGTCATGTACCATTGGCTCCCCTGACTGAGACATGATATTGCTTTTAAGGCAGCTATTGTGCATTTTCTCATTGTTGCCTTGTGCTCACGAGCTGGCTATATCCATGCGTTGCATTTAGATCGCACCTCTCTGCAACATAGGCTTTTTGTTTTGTGTTTGTGCAGCATCTAACACAGGATGAGACCCTGATCCCTGATTGGGGGTCCTAGCATTAGTGCACTACAAATGGGTGTCTAAAAATAGAGGAGCAAGGACAATAATGACAGTGTAGCAAAAGAAAAGCAAATGAAAATAACCTGCAAAGAAGTTTCAAGTAATGATGATAAATAGTCAAAAAAACTAGTATAAAAGAGCCAGTGCTCCTATTCATTACAGCACTTATGCATGTTCTTAACATTATGTATATGAAGAGCCTCAAGATTTCAAGGATACTAGTCATATACTTAAAAATTAAGCTTCAAGTTATTGGAATACAGCCTTAATGAGGATAATTTGTATAGTCTAATATGCACAATGAATTAATCACCTGGCAGACTAATTTTGCCTTATTGAAATGTTGATCCCAACTGTAATCATACCAAACTTGCCAAGCTGTTCAGAACTAAGACAACTTGTGGGGTTCTCCATGCAGTATGTGTGCAGAGATTCAGCCGGAGATCAGCCTGCCTCAAAATTAGCAGGCTCAAAAGATGAAAGCTTCTACTTTAGGAGCAAGGAGAAAGTCCCTGAGCATAAAGTCCAGGGGAATCATGTCAAATTGAGGGTGGGAAAACCTGCTGAAAGCAGTAGAATACGATTAATTCCATCACCAGCCAAACTTGTGAGGGACCCATCAAAAAATATACTTCTTGCATTATTAGTTTCATATCAATCATCATCAAGAGGGACCTGGCCAGGCTTGAGAGGTGGGCCTGTGCAAATCTCATCAAATCCAACAAGGCCACGTGCAAAGTCCTGCACATGGGTTGGGGCAATCCGAAGCACAAATACAGGCTGGGCAGAGAACGGATTGAGAGCAGCCCTGAGGAGAAGGACTTGGGGGTGTTGGTGGATGAGAAGCTCAACATGAGCCGACAATGTGCGCTGGCAGTCTAGAAAGCCAATCATATCCTGGGCTGTATCAAAAGTAGCGTGGCCAGCAGATCAAGTGAGGTGATTTTGCCCCTCTACTCCGCTCTTTTAAGACCTCACCCGGAATACTGCATCCAGCTCTGGGGGCCCCAACATAAGAAGGACATGGACCTGTTCAAAAGAGTCCAGAGGAGGGCCATGAACATGATCAGAGGCATGGAACACCTCTCCTATCAAGGCAGGTTGATAAAGTTAGAGTTGTTTAGCCTGGAGAAGAGAAGGTTCTGGGGACACCATATAGCAGCCTTCCAATACTTAAAGAGGACCTATGGGAAAGATAGAGAGGGACTCTTTATCAGGGAGTGTAGGGATGGGACAAGGGGTAATGGTTTTAAGGTGAAAGAGGGTAGATTTAGATTAGACATTAGGAAAAAAATCTGTACTGTAAGGGTGGTGAGACACTGGAACAGGTTGCCCAGAGGAGTTGTGGATGCCCCATCCCTGGAAGTGTTCAAGGCCAGGTTGGATGGGGCTTTGAGTAACCTTGTCTAGTGGGAGGTGTCCTTGCCCATGGCAGGGGGATTGGAACTAGATGGTCTTCAAGGTTCCTTCCAACTCTAACTGTTCTATGATGGTATGATTCAATATATCAGGACAATGGGCGCTCTCTCTGATATGCTTCTTTGAGCTGGGTGCTCATTTTAAAACAGATGTTAGGAAGGTGATTTGATGGTAGGATCTCCTGGGGCTTGTAGGTATTGAAGGGGGTCATTTAAGGACTTCAAAATCTATTTCCTTTACAACTCAGTTTTGCATGCCTAATTTATTGCTTCGGTCAGCACATTCTAACTATGAATGAGGGAGTCATTTGATTCAGGTTATTCTGGGAAAAATCCAAGCATTCACTGCAAACCTGAAGAGCTAATCTTGTAAACTGAAGTTCTGTGAACCACTGCAGATGGATAGAGTATGACATATCTTTTGCTGTCTCAACCTAGATTGTTTCCTTCATGGAGAATAACACTGGAGAGTTTTCAGCCTTTTGTTCTTTTTCCTTCCTGCTTTCTGTTGCATTTTACAATTAATATAAGCGTTGTAAAAGGCAGGCCTTCTGCTTTTAGCAAGCAATATCACAAATACTGCTTTGGTTTCTACCTGACTTGTTCTTTAATTAAAGAAAATTAAATAAAAGAACTTCCCCCCACTCTAAGTGTGTTTGGGAAATGTTCAGACACTCTTTTAAAAGTGCAGAACTTTAGTGCCTTTAGGATATAGCAATGCTTTATTTGGATTCAAGTGATTAAAGAGCTAATTTTCTTAGTGGGAGGTTAGTACATTTATACAGAGAAACTGCGTTACAGGAATATAGATACATTTGAGTTCCACAGGGGCCCAGGGAATTCCAGATTCCCATATCTCTGCTTGTAGCAGCAAAGACCATAAAAAAAGAAGAAAAAAAACCCCTCAGCGTTTCGTATCTTCTGTGTCTGGTGTCTCCTATATAGCTGGAGACAGTTAAATTCAGTTTTCCCTAGGGGATTAACTTTTTCTGAAGTTGTCTGTTTGGTCCTTTTAATTGTGAAGTCATACAGCTAATTTCCTCTGCATTAGTTTTCAAATGATGCTGTAAATGTGGGGTTCAAATTCTGTTTCTGTCTAACTGATTTGGTTTCTTAGTTCTTTCAAAGAAGTTTGATTTCATCCAGATTAAAAATCTGAGTACAGGAAAGCAAAAATCAGAGCATAAAATTTGGGCAATACTGCATAGTTTTTTATTGTGCCATAGAATTGTTTCCAGTGAAAAAACGTCTTTGTAGCTGTAATATTTTCCATTCTAAGTACATAGCAGTGTTGCAGCAAGCATTTGGAAGAAGTATTTTTCTTACTTTTTTATGCCCTACCTATTTGCTGAATTCAATCTGATGATTCTTTTCATTGTCTTGATAAATAAGTTGTCTGAATGCTTTTCCACAGTATTATCTGGAATGGGAGTGCCAAGACTTACATGATGAAGGGTACAGTCTCCAGTTGAAAGCGAGGCAGGCATTTCACCCAAGAGGAATGGAATTAATCAACATGGAATTTGGCCTGGATCCAGGAATTAGCACATTTAGGCTTGCAGCAATGTCATCTTCAATGCCTATGTGTCATTGGCTTTGGTTCATATGAATGAAGACATCTCTAGCAGAACTGGTGGTTCATGTTGGATTACCACAATACTGAGCTATAGTGAAATGAGTTGTTTGCTGAGTGAAAGGTGTGAACACTTTTAAACACGTGTGTTTTACTCCTATTTTGTTATCTAAGCACTAAACAAACCCGGTACTACTTATAGTGGACACAATCACTGCCCAAGCTGAAGTGGATCATCTCCTGTCAGCCTCTGGAAAGTCTCATGCTGCTCCTCTGGCAGTGGAGCCACAGCTGGATGCCCTGCACACTCCTCCAGCTCATTGGCTGGTGACTCCTGTGGGTTATCTGTAATTCTGGAACTGCGTTATGGAGCGGAATTTGTTCCCCCAAGGTGCAGATGGATGACTGCACAGGAGGCCAAAAAAATGAAAAACTGGAGGAAGATTCCCTCAACAATGACTTCTTTTTCCCTCTTCTCCACCTGCCACTGAAAAACATTTTTTTTTCCTGATAGTAATTCCGTTCATTCATGTTTAGGTGTTTGTGCTCTTCTCAAAGCATTGGCACGGGAAGTGACTTATGATGAGTAGGTTTTACAATGCAATTCTCAGTCTTTAATTTTCCATCTAACTGAGTGCTGGTCAGGCAAAGCTTGGCTAATTACTGACTATGGTTTAAAGAGCTAGTCAATGGTGGGTACAATATCCAGTCAAATCAATTGTTTCAATCCCAGTCTGAGCTCTACTCTGGTTTTATAAGGATTGATGTATGAAATAAACTCCATTACCTGGGGAAGAGACTAGCAAATACTGCAGATATTTTATATTGTTGTTTAAAAGCTGAGAAGATTAATGCTAGATCCTTTATTTTAGTGACACAGCACAGTAATCTGGGTTCAGACAAGTTGGTTTATTGAAGGGAAACCCTTTTTTGTCTGCATTCCAGGATTTAAAAGAAAAAATAGGAGCTGGGATTAGAGCCAGACTGAGGAGAACTGATGCAGTCTGTCAGCAAGCCCTCAGGTAACAGTATCATAATTTATAAATTCTACCAACAATAGGATAGTAATTAAAGATGTAAGTTTCCCTTTTCCTGTCCCTATTTTCAGCAAAACAGATTTCAGAATGCTAAACTGTTTGTGTGTGTGTGTCTCAAAGCAAGGATTTAAACCAAAACCAAAAAAAACCTCTCCAAAAAACAAAGAATCAAACCATACACAGGAAAAGGGCTTCATCTTTGCTTCTGTTATGACTTGCTGTTCTTATTGCTTTTGCTGTAATAGGCTGGTGGCACATTGGACTTTCTGACATGCATCACTGCATGATCCAGAATTACTTTCTTACAAAGTCAGGTTGGAGCTTTTTGTGATTTGTTTTGATTTAAAATGAGAAGGAGCATGCTGGCCCAGATCTTCTGCTGGGGAAAATCTACAGAGTTCCTTGGAGCTTGTGAATTTGCCCCGATCAGATCCATCCTTGCTGTATGTAGTGTTTGGCCCATTAATTCAAATAGCTTGGGCTGACTGAACTAAGAATGGGGCTACATGTGGGGAACAGAAATAGTTGGCTGGTATAACAGGATCTGCTTCCCCAAATTACAGCAACCCTGATTATTTCATACTCTAAGAACAGTGTAGGATCATGTTGAATAATACAGTGAGATTATTGTTGGCAAATGCTGACATTTTAGTGGCAAACAAGGATGCAGATAACAGTTACGGTACCACACCATTTTTGCTGGCATTAATTAGATTATTTTCAATGCCTATCTAATTTCTGCTTATTTCATTTGTGATGCCCTTGAGTTATGGACATTATTTTATGTAACATTTCTACAGTGCCAGCACAATGGGCCTCTATTTGTGATTGGGAACGGAGGGTGGTAGAATAATAGTAATAATAGCAGTATTAATAATAATAAATTAATGATATCAGTTTAGATGGTGATCTTGTCGGCACTCATGAGTTAAGCTGTGTTGGACTAGTCCAATACTTAAATGGCAGGCTGTCAGGGAACACTTCTGTTTAACAGATGGTACTGAACAAGTGCCCAGGCATGGTGTTAGGACATTGTGTTGTACCAGGTTCCACCAGACATAAAATTAAGGTCTTGACCACTTACAGCCGTAAAACTTAAAAGCCATAAAAAAAACCCCAAACTAACCACAAGGCCTGACTGCAGTACTGACTGTGATCTGCAAAAAGACTTCTTCTGACTGTTGGTCACTGAATTCGACTGATGTTGGCCACATCAATTTTTGAGACTCTCTCTGCCAGGTCTGCTTCTCCTGTGTCCCTAGATAAGGTTACTTGGTTATTTTTCACCTTGCATGTTACACCATTTAGCAAAGTTGCCCTGTAGCATCCCTAAACAGATCCTGCATGTCACTCTCTTTTTTCTTAATAGTGAATAGTGTTGTCTTCTACGTACAGATCTGACAGTTAAGCTAAACAGTTGTCGTGGTTTAACTCAGGCTGGCAACTAGGACCATGCAGCCGCCTGCTCACTTCCCCCCACCACCACCCCCCTGGTGGGATGGGGGAGAGAATCAGAAGAGTAAAAGTGAGAAAACTCATGGGTTGAGATAAAGGCAGTTTAATAAATAAAGCAAAAACCACACACACAAGCAAAGCAAAACAAGGAATTCATTCTCTGCTTCCCATGGGCAGGCAGGTGTTCAGCCAGTTCTGGGAAAGCAGGGATCCATCACGCATAACAGTTACTTGGGAAGACTAAATCCCGTAACTCTGAACATCCCCCCCCTTCCTTCTTCTTCTCCCAGCTTTATATGCTGAGTGTGACGTCATATGTCATGGAATATCCCTTTGGTCAGTTGGGGTCAGTCGTCCCAGCTGTATTCCCTCCCAACTTTTTGTGTACTCCCAGCCTCCTCTCTGGTGGGGCGGTGTGAGGAGCAGAAAAGGCCTTGACTGCTTAGCAACAACCAAAAACATCAGTGCACTGTCAACACCATTTTCATCCCAAATCCAAAATATAGCACTACAGCAGTTGCTAGCAAGAAACCCAACTCTATCCCAGCCGAAACCACAACAGCAGTACAATGTTCTTCTGCCTCTGTATCTAGGAATTGGTCTTCTGGCTTTCCTTTGTGAGATGCTGAATTGCAGATATCAAGGTAATTGAAATGGATCTGTGACTCAAAACTGTGTATCCTGCCAGGAGGGAAGTGACATATTTGATTTTTATTTTTCCATTTTGATTCTTGACTTGCCTAACTGTCGATAGCTGTTTCAAAGACTTCAGCTGCTTGATTCCTCTTTTTTACTGAATGTCTCATGAAGAAAGGATGAATGAGAACAAAAAGGACAGTCTTTTCAAACTTATCTCCTTCTTTTAGGAAATCCTTCTTTTCTTTCTCTCTCACAACAAAGGAAGAAAATGTGATTTTAAGTTCAGTTTGCTTTTCTTCTTTATGCCTTGACAAATATTGCAGGAAAAAATTCAGATCTACCCAAATTTATATCCTGGTCAAGTAGCCTGAGCTACACCCAAGCAGATGAGCAAGGGCTGTTTGGATTTGCTACACTATTTCTTTGGTGGTTCTCTCCACTTGATTACTTGAAGCGTGACTGGTAAGTCCCTCATTTAGGAGCAACTGAAAGTATCCACTGGTGGACAGAGACGCTAGGATTGCCTCTGCCCTGCACATCCTGCAAAAGTTTTGTGCAGTGCAAATCACACACAACAAACAGGTAAGTAGGAAAATGCTTCTAATATTTCCATGCCCGTGTGATTGTCTTTTCTCCTTTCATACCCTCCAGGCAATATCCTTCAGAACTCATACATATATCTTTTCCTGAGCTAAAGAAGAAAATACTAATGATTGTACTGGACAGTTCTTGCAGTCATTACTGTATTGATGGTACAAAAAGATTTGCGAAAACTGTGACATTCTGTCAGATCCACTTGTTTTGCTAATCTCACTTAGCCCAGCTGCTTAGCCTGTATGTAATACCAAACATTTGAATTTATGAAAAATCAAGAATGAATAGGAATCTGTGTTGGTTAATGAAAGAAAATCCTAAACAAATAATGTCACAGGTTGTAATTATTTAAAGCTCCGAAAGATTTCTGGGAAGGCAATGAAATAAAAAATAATAGGTGAATTCATGAGGGCTCCCATCACCATGAATACCACCACGACCTCATCGACCTTCTCTCCAAGCAGTGCTACTTACTCACTTCGGGATTCAGTTCACAGTCGCTCTCCTGGCCTTTAATGGAAGTGAGTGACTTTGGGGTATAAGCAGGGCATGATTATAATACCATAATGAACTACCTCCTGCGTGTGTATCCCCTACCTTGTACTAGAGGGAATTAGAATGACCTCAGCTGTGTGTCATAGGCTGTTAGCAGTGAGCCCAGGTATATGAGGATGAGCTTAGTCTTAACATGGGAATATGTAGTGAACCGGGAGCTGGATCCATAAAAGGACCTGGGTCATGCAACATGTAATTTTTAGGTGCCTAGCAGTTTAGTGGAATTCGCAGCCCGCATGCGAAGTGTCTCAGGCAACACAGGAGATGCAAAGAGCGAGGAACCTAGAGACTGGACCCTTGCAAACCAGGAAGCTTCAGGCATCACATAAAGCACTCGCCAGACAAAAAGAGGCTAATTTCCTCTCTCAGGGACTGAGGGCTCTTGGGATTCCTAATCACAGTGGAGCTGGGCACCTAGCGCTGGCTTAGGCTCTCCTCATGAGGAGCTATGTGTGTAGAAACAAATACACGTGCAACCTAAGCGCTTGTTTTCAGACCACTCTCCGGAGAGCAGGGAGCAGTTTTCAAATATTTATCTTTGATCTGGAGCAGGGACTGAAGTATTTTTCTTTTTTTTTTTTTTTCTGTCTAAGAACAATGCCCAAACTACTCAGTTGTCTGGCATTCTGGACGGAGTTTTCAATTGCTCCTAGTGAAGAAGTTAAACACTGTATATATATTTAAAGATTCACAATTTGGCAGCAGATGAGTGGGAGGTTAAGAATCTTCTCAATGCTTAAAAACTGGACTGATTTGCCCAAAATCTCTCTGTGGACCTAACACTGAGAAAGCACAACATTTGGAGCCTGTAACTAACTAGATTTAAGTTCTGTAGTGGCTGTAACAACGAAACTCTCTGAGCTGTGCAGTGTAGAAATGAAATCTTAAAATGACCACTGACTTAATTTAGCATACTTACCTAATTAACAAAGCCTCACTCTTGATATAGTACCGTAGGTGTCAGTAACTTAAACATTATAGCTGGGTAAACGGAGTTGCAGGAAAATTCTGACTTGCACAGAATCACATGAAACTTCCAGAAAATGATGTATACATACCAGTCCCCTTTTATTTGCATCTCTCTGTTTTTTATTAACTCACCTTCTTTTCCACATGTATGTCTCCAGGAAGGAGAAATGTCTCTGAGACAATGGTTATCGGGTGTCATGTAAATTTGTAAGAGCTTCTCTCTCCAAAGGTCGTATCTTCATTGAAATAAAATCATATTATTTAGTGTTTTAAATGAAGGTTAGTTAGCTCATGAAAACAGGAGTGTTTGCAGGATATCCAGTCCTGCCTAGTTTCTTGCTTTCAGGCACACACCCATTCCTAGAAATATGTTCTCTCATGTTAGGAGCTCTGGTCTAACCATCCCAATATGTAAGGTTATGAAAGGATTTGCTTAAGGCATTTTTATTTTTATCCAGGCAAGCAGTCAGGAGAAGAGGGAGGCGGTAAAAGGGAACAAAATGATCTTGGATTTAACATGGATGGGAAATGTGAAAATGCATAACTCTCAAATGCTTGCACTTTGGGAGACAGTACTGCTTCAGTTTAAGAACGAATGCAAGAGAAAGAGAGAAGTGGTGTAGTTTGTTGTTCAGAATGAACTAGCACAAGAAGAAAGGTTCTGGTAAGGGATTTGACAAGTTTGAGAATAATCTAACAAAAGTGGACTGGGCAGACTATAAAGCAAGATGGCATGTGCCCATCTTTTCTAATAAGGGTGGGGCAGGGGGGAACCAAAGAGTGAAGATCGGATGAAATAAATGCATTTGTTGAAGGAAGGTTTCTGCCCAAAACATTGGGCCCACAAAATCTGAATTTCAGTCTCGCAAAGTCAATGCAAAGGAGAATAACACAAGGTCAATGCATTTTTCCAGCTTTCGTTTCAGCTATCTGGGCAGGCAGCGTGATATGTTAAAACCTTTATTTTCAGTCAGTGTTAAGTGAATGTGCAGCTAGAGATGCACCAAAATGATGATATTAAAGTTAAAACATATCCCTTGAGAGCATGCCTCTATACCTCCTCATCCCCCCAGCATAGTTAGAACTTCTGGCCAACAAAGCCAATCTATAGTTATTATATCTCTTTGTCTCTTTTCATATCTCCTAATAGAAGCACTGTTGTAGCTGCTGGCTAGAAAATTAGCCAAGTGAACTCTCTCTGTCTGTCTCTCTCTCTTCTCATCAGATTACTGGGAAAATTTAACAGTCTCTCGCTCTCTCCTTTTTTCTTTGCAGGCTGGTAGCACACTGGAGGGGCTTCAAGTGAACCAGTTTAACTCTCATATATCTCGTGTAGTCTTCACTGTAGTTGGTGGACACATCCTTATTCTCAACCTTTAGGGGAAAAGATGGATAGATCCAGATGGTGATTCAGGAATGTGGTTCATTAGGAGAAAAGCAAAATCTAAAGCATCAAAACTGAGAGGAAACCAGGAGACAAAGCAGTGATCTATTGGCATTTTACTGAGGAGCCTTTCATTTTGGGGGGAGGGGAGTGGGTGGGTGAGCTACAGCATTCCCATTCAGGTTTATGGGGAAGTGTACAAGCATTCTAGTCAGAATGGGTGCAGTTGAGGATCCAGCATCCTGTATACCTTGTTCTTGCAAAACTTTAACCAGAATCCCTTCATATTTTGGAAGACTGTCAATTCTGTTTGCATCCAAATAGTTGTAAAAAGTAGGAAGTATCCTTCATCTCATTTGGAGAGCAAATATGGACCAGGAAATATAAACCGCTTCACCTGTTAAGATATTCAGTGAAAGTATTTCTGTCATTCCCTATAGAAAAGATGCTTGATGGAAGTGTGAGACTATAAAGCAATTTTCCTCTCTCTTCTCAAAAGCTTATCTACCCAAAAATTTTGGTTGGAAGGAAGAACAGTGAAATGGCCTCAGGAAGTAGACGGATTTTGTAGGGACTGACTTAGCAAGATAAAAGGGTCTTTTGGGTAATGAGGGGGTCATGTAGCAGTCAAAAGGTATAATGGTTTAATGGCAGGAAGAAGACCTGAAAAGTCTTATAGACTTCAGAAATAAACCAAGCCTTATGTTCATGTCTATGATGAACACTGCTCTAAAACTGTTTCTCTTTTAATTTCATATGGGATCTTAGTATCAAAAATTTATGTATTTAATATTTACTCTCAACAGAAACTCACAAATTATACCCTTAGATGTGCACATACCAGATCACAGAGGGGAAACCTGTACTCCTGAGGACCTGAGAAGATGAAAAGCAACAAAATTACATTTGTGTGAAATTTCTGGTCTTATTCTACAGTTACTACATACATTTCATAGAATGATTAGAGTCGGAATGGAACTTGAAGATCATCTAGTTCCAACCCCTCTGCCATGGGCAGGGACACCTCCCACTAGACCAGATTACTCAAAGCCCCATCCAGCCTGGCCTTGAACACTTCCAGGGATGGGGCATCCACAACTCCTCTGGGCAACCTGTTCCAGTGTCTCACCACCCTCACAGTACAGAATTTTTTCCTAATATCTAATCTAAATCTACCCTCTTTCACTTTAAAACAATTACCCCTTGTCCCATCCCTACACTCCCTGATAAAGAGTCCCTCTCTATCTTTCCTGTAGGCCCCCTTTAAGGGAAGGCTGCTATAAAGTCTCCCCAGAGCCTTCTCTTCTCCACATTGAACAACCCCAACTGTCTCAGTCTGTTTTCATGGGAGACGTGTTCCATCCCTCTGATCATCTTTGTGGCCCTCCTCTAGACTCACTCCAACAGGTCCACTTGGGCAAAAAATTTGTCAAGCAATTAACTAAAAGAACATCTTGTTCCAGCTGAGGGGTCCACAGACCTGTTTTATCTCGTCCACTGATTTTAAGTGGTTTCAGGCAGGCTGGAGTGAGGAAAAGCAGTTGTCACTGGCAGTTGTTGAAACCCAACAGCTGCCAAACTGTTGCTGTGACATCCATGTGCTCTCAGGAATGTAGGCACTCACTCATATGAGAGGTGAGGATTGGTACCGCTTCTGACTGGCCAAAGGTGTCCATCACTTCTAAAGATGCCCCCAAATGGTTTCTGGGCCGAAACACGAAGGAAAAACATGGGAAGAGGCAGTTTCTCAAGAACTCTTTGGACCCTTACTGAAGTAGAACCTGATGGACATTTTTTTGTGAAATTGCAATTTTATTAAAAATGCCTCAAAACATTTATGTCCAAATTGCAGTGTTGTGGGTTTTTTTAATTTCCAATATATTAAAGACAAAGTTCCCCTCAGGCCTTCTTGGCCTGAGGAATGTTGTATGGCACAGTGACAAAAGAATGGTTGAATATAAGTAAATTGAAGTGTTGAAAGGCATGAAGAAGTCTGGCATTATTCTTTACTCACTGTATTCACTGGCTTGATATCTGAGGTTGGACAAGGCAGACCCAGTTTACTCACCTAAAAGGTGGGACTGATAATAGTACCTCAAGAAAGGTGTTGAGAGAGTTATTTAATTAACGTTACCAAAATACTTCGAAATCCTTAGCTAGATAATATTCTAAAAGTATCACATTTCCTTCAATAAAGATTGCTTGTCAGCTGGGAGTACCTATTTGGGATTCAGCACTTCCAGTGTTGCACAATGCAGAAGGTATATAAAAACGAAAAAGGAGAAAAATCTTTTTAAAGAACACAGTTGTTTTTTAAAGATTACATTATGCTTGTGACTGTGTAGTTCTACTACACCACTGAGGAATCATTGCAACAATTGCAATGCTTTAAGGCAAGGGGCAAGCTCAGCATTTAGACTCTTAAATAGGAATGGTGAAAATAATATTCATTTCTCCTATGTTTTAGAAACAGTAGTCTAAAATACCTTCCTGATATAAAGCAAATTCTTTTCCTTCTCTCCCTTTATCCCTTGTTACAAATTACAGTTGGGCTAAAGAATGAATGAATGGAGCTGATGTTTCCAATAACAAAAGGAAGCAGGTGAGGTGATAATTGCTCTTGTTTTTGAAGCTCTGTTTTGAATCAGCCAAGAATATAGTAAAAGCTGGCACTGAAACGCAGGCCAGAGAGCTTCGTGTCCGAAGATTAAAGCATCATTTAGGAAAACCAACTTCATTGCGGTTTTGAATTGCTGTTAGGAAGAGAGCAGGGATGTGAGGAACGGTGGCTTAACCTGGGCTTTGGCCTCTGCTGTAACCTTCAGCCTTAGCCTTTATCTAGAGCTTGACTCTTCCTTACCCCTTAGGTCCCACTCATTTGCTCGAGAACCATCTGGGGGCTTATCCCCCTTTCCTGGTCTTTCTATTCTGCTTTAGTTTTCCACTCTCGAGGTCATTTGGTGCAACTCCTCTCTCCATGGTGTCGAGAGGGTTGGAACATTCTCCAGCTATACTTTAATCTTCCAGTCATCCACAAGAAATGTGCTACACTGTCAGGTCAAAAAATTTCATTGGCATAACAATCTAATCCTACATTTTTCCACTGTCAACTGCCCACCTGGCAGCTGGTATTGGTACTTCAGAGACAAACATGTAACTGCCATATGAAATGACTTCCTAAGGGCCAAATCCTGCTTGCATTAGTAATGCAAACAGTGCCATTAACTTCACTCTGAATTGATGCTGTTAATTAACACAGTGTTATTTTTCTGTTATTAGTGGTTCTTTTCAAAAGTCATTAAAAATCAGAACACAAACCCAATGTAATAATATTTAATACATGCTACAAATTACTTTAATTATGGAGTAGCATTAAAAAGTGGCTAAAAATACATTAAATATTTTCCTCATGTTATTTTTACAGGTATGAAATGCTGTGGTTGCCAGAGGGTAGTTATATTATTGCAATGGAAGGACAAGGGTTCATGAGACTGTCATACTCTTAAATTGTTCTCCTCTCTGTATAAACTTTAAAATACAACCCCCCCCCCCCGAAAAAAAAAAACACCAACCCCCAAAAAAACCCAAAACACAAAACCCAAACCTCAAACAGATATACAGATATTTAACTGAATTTTTAAAATGTTGACAAGACACTCAATTCCAGGTTTTACCATGTGCTTAATTTTTTCTTATTCTATTTTTTTCTTTTATTTTCTGGTCATCTTGAACTCTGAAGAGGATCAGGACCTTGTTTTGCTGGGTAAATTATGTTTACTTGTTCCTGCCACAAGGATCTGGTAACATTATACATCTACCTATCCATAAAGATTCTTTAGCTTCAAGAGTCTGAAAGATAATTAATTTTATTCATATGTTACATAGAAAGCGTTGAAATGTTCATGTAGATGTTTAGTGACTTGCTTAAACTCCTGTGACAGAAAAGGAGTAAAACACAGCTCACGTATTAAGGTACATCCATTAGCTATTTTACCTCCTTATTCTACTAATGTCTGCTGTATTTTGAATACATCAATCTTATGGTGATGTTCATGCAAAAAACACTTCAAACAAATAAAGATGATATTCATCTATCCATCAGGAACACCTAAGTGGGGTTAGCATCTGATGTCAAGTGCATATGCATGTTTATGTGTCTCAGTATTGTATCCAAGCCACAAAACAAAGTCACAAATTAAATGAGATAGAACAGAGTAAGATATCGGGCTTCTTCTGTCTAGAGATGATCAAGAAAAGGAAAAACTAAAAGCTAACCCTATTGAAAGGAAAACATTGAGTATTGTTCTTAAAAATGCACTTGGAGACAAACACGACAAATCTAATAAACCTGAGAATCAACATCAATGTAGAATAAGTGACAAAGGCTATCAAATGATAAAAGTCATGCAGAACAGAAAAGCTCTAAAACAAGAAAATGCTTTTTCCTTCTCTCCCAAATTATACAGAAATCTACCAAATTAGAAGGTCTAATAAGATCACCTGCTGAGAATCATCCTCTTCCAGGTCATGTGCATGAACATTTTTCAGTATTTGATAATATTCTCCTTGGATCCTATATAAAAGTGAAGTTACCCGATGCCATCTAAAACTATCAAGAGGAATAAAGTTGATTTTGGTCTACTTAGGAGCTTCCACAAATAGGCAAGAATCGTGAAGAGGGAGAATAGGAAATCTGTTGCAGAAAAGTAGAGAAGCTTTGTTGGGACCCTCTGGACTTCTGAACAGGCCATGACTTATGCAGGACAGGTGATGAAACAAAAGAATCAGATTCACTGGCCAGTTTCTATGTCACTGAGCTCAGCAGATTTTGAGACAAATCTCAGGAGCTGAGCTGTGGGACCTCTGTGCATTCTGTTGCTATCTTTAATGTAACCTGTAGTTCAGGCACAGCTCTGTGACAGCTTTTTCCCAGAAGATCACGTTTTATACGTATAATATGCTGAAAGATGGGTATCAGCTCCTAACACATGTGACCTTCCACATTTGAGGATTTTGGGAGGACCACACTGAGGTGGCGAGAATAATGCAAATGTATATGAGAATACCTGTCTCCCTGGCCTAAAACCTCCTCTTTACGACTTGGACACTGATCTAGGCCACAGACTAAAATGCCAGAGGACCTAGACAGGTCACTCTGCTGGGCTAACAGCACTGGACATTTCAAAGCCCTTCCACCCATGACAAGCTCACAGATGCCAATGAACGCAAGTCTATTTTTCACCATTTCATTTTTATTCTTACTTCTGTTTTAACTTAAGATTTCAAATCAAGCCTTCAAAAAATTTACCTGAAAGGAGAAGATTCAAAAAACTGTGAGAAAATGAAACCGGATTGCTACTGAAATTGTTTTACAACCTGAGCTAAAGCTGTCAGTACCATGAACCTACTGCTATAAGATCATGCAGCTCTCTTGTCACATCCCAGAGTATCTGCATGCTCCGCTCTCTGCCATATCCAAAATCCTTATTCTTGATCTGGTTTTACTTCACGTCTGTTCTGTAAGGACCACATTTTCTTTTAGCAAAGTAGAAGATATTTGTTAGAACATTTTCTAATTCTTTATTTAAAATGGTAACATATTCAATTCCTCCTTGGATATTAAACGTTATCCACACGGTTACAGATGAGAGACGCATATGTCTCAAATTTAAGATTAATCCCTTCCTCAGGTGATATACAAAGGGAAATTTCCAAGGTTAAGTGTACACCCTATGCATTTTTAGCTGATTACAGTTTTATGAATACAATTTTAAGACGTTCTTAACTCCCACTGAAACCATCAAAAACTTCCATCTACTGTGCACACCTCACTGTTAAAGAGACTCTTTTCCAAATGGACCTTTATTTTCAGGACAAAGAAATGGCCATTCTCGTGGAACAAAACTATGGGAACACTTCAGCTTTATAAATTTCCTCCCTTCTATTCCTCCTGAATTCAGGTAAAAATGGGGGTTTGTTCTATAAATAAGCAAGCAGAGGTTAGAGCGCCACTAGAAAGCAACAATGAGAGACTTGGCTGATAGTGCTGGTTCACTAAAAGTTATACTGACAACAACAAGTAAAAAACATGTAACTATTCTCAATCTCTCTGCCTTTCCAGATTCATTTTCTACAGTATGTCCCCTCATCAGTAGGTCAGGAAGCAGTCTTTACTTCAGGCATTACAGGGCCATTTCCAGGGCGGGAGGGACTTGTGGAAAATTACACCTTATTCAGAGTGCACAGCCACAGTCCGGCAACATTCAAGAAGGAATAGGCATCTGACTCCTCAAGAGAGAATACATTTGAGCAGGTTAGGATTTTGTCTACCCTAGTGTGTGCAATAAAACAATCCAGTGGAAGTGTTGAGGAGATTTCAAGCTACATCTTCATCATGGGTTAGTAAAGCGCCAAAGGCAAGTGTAATCTACCTCATGATTCAAAAAAGGAATGACTCAGAGGAAACAGACTGTAAAGGGGATTTTTTCTTTGAGGACTCCTACACAGGACCCTATGGTTCTCCCAGACTCCACTGTGTCCTCTCCACCATGAAGTGAATAGTGCTCCCAACAGCTAGATTCTTTCCCACAAAAAGTGCATGTTATTTCCTGTTTTCTTTAAGCCCCAGTTCTGTTAGTGCTTATATGAAGTTGCAGCCTGTTTCTGGCTGGGATGGCAGCGCAGAAGGTTATTTTGGGTAAGACTGCTGACAGCAGAAACTCTCAGTGGCACTGTCTCCTCCACAAATAATTTCCTCTTTCCCATTCAAGCATCCTTGCCTGCTTGCTCCAATTTTTCCTCCAGCCCTTCCATTTCCCAGATGGACATCTGCCCTGGGATCCATATATAAAGTTCCTGAACTCTACATAAAGTTATGACAGTATAATGTAAGAAATTTTGACATTCACAGAACATTACAAGCATGAACCAGGGAATCCCACAAAGCCCAGTGAGCTGCCCTGGAGAAGTAAGTGTTTATCAGTCTAGCCTGTTTTACAGGTGACAAAAGTGGGACAGAAACTTTCCCAAACCTGATGGAAAGCTTTGTCCAAGACCAGCCACTGAGCCAGAGATGGAAAGAAGAGAATAACCCAGGAGTTACTGACTCAAGCCATGTGGTCACTGCACCAGTCAACTCTGTTTCAAAATGAATAAGCTTTTTGGGTGTGGAATATGAATGTCTCAAAATCACATACAATTTCAATAACCATGTTCTCTAGTGCTTTCAAGAGGCAGAGATTTCTGATGTTTTCCAGCCTTCAGTAAGTGAAAACATCTCAGGGCTCCCATTTACCTGTACAGTGACATTTTTTCCCTCCTTCCCAGCAGGTAGAAGCGGTAACAGAGCCAAGAAAGAGCTATTCCTTGTTGAAGTAATTGAGGGCAGCAGGTACAAGAGCCCAGGAGTGTTCAAATGCTAACAAGAATGTATCAGGAATACATAGAACACACAGCAATTCACAGAAATGCGAGGGTGTCGAGTTCTTGTGAGTATTGTAATATATTATGGGTAACCTAATGACCTAAATTAAACAATTCTTTCTCTGCATTTATTAGTTCTGATGAATCATCTTTTTCCAAATTCCAAGAATACACTGGCTTGCAATTGAGATTCATCAGTGGTGCATGCCACAGGCATTGGGTGACTAGGATTCCGTTCATATAACTTCTCTTTTCAGTAATGATGTATTGAAGAGATAGTACACAGAACCAGTGTAGGAGGTCTAGTTTTCCTTATAGCTTTGAGGCCAATTCAGTTACAAAGTCAGCAGCAGCAGAATCTAATGTTTCTCAGGTTATCAGGGCTTGAAAGTTGTGGACATCTGCTGGGATCCATTTTCCTTGCACAGTATCTGTCACTTGAAATGGTAGATGCCCAGCAATGTGTAGCTTTATTCTTGTATTTTATTCATCATGGGACTACAATATAATTTTCATGATATGACAGTTACATCATTTCTGGTTTTTTTTGCTGGTGCACAGAGAAATAATTTTAGGTGATACTTGGAATGGCACTGGCAGTTTGTTGTGTTGCCCAGAGAAAGTTTTGCGCGATTTCCTGTAAAATGGGATGGCACAGTATTACCTATGTACTGCAAAGGAAAATCTCATGAAATATAAGTATAAATGATTATAAATCATGAATCCTAAGTGACATTTCCTTCCGGAATGTATAGTAATAACATTGTTACATAATTTAGCAAGGATTTCAAGAAAACTCCTCACCCTTTTACATTCTGTGCCTCTTAACAAACATGTCCTTGTCGCTGTCATCACCACCTCACACTTCCTTATTCTCCTCTTCCAGTTTGCAGTGTTTTATATATACTAAAGCCCATATGCTGCTATTAAACACCTGAAAAACACAAACCTGATCCTTCTGATGTCGAAGGTTCTAGGTGAAAGAAAGGCTTGAGAAAGAGGAGAAAAATCACCGAACAGAGGATCCGGCCAAGAGCAACTGCTCTGACTGATTGCTGAGGACAGTGAACCCGTCTTTGGGGTGGCTGTTTTTCCATTGCCCCTCTGTAAAGCCATACAGCTTCTGAGGATGCATGGCACTTCACAGTTTTCCTGCTAATGGCATTTCTCACTAGATGGAAGCAAAGCAGTCAGCCCCAATGCCTAAGGCAATCATTGACTGCTGCAGGCCATCGGAGAGGCACTAAGCAGACAAGAAAGCTGACAGATGCAGAAGATACATGATCCTCATTAGAAGCATTGGGCCATATCCTATCTTGTGTTTCTCTTCCTCTGTCCTCTCTGAAACAAAGTCCCACTTACATCCCAGCAGGAGAACTTCATCCTGAGGATTGTTAATAACAGAAGAGAAATGCTCGTCTTGCTTCCCAAAATCCTGCGCCTGGTTCATCTTCAATGAGCTACACCTCACTCAGCTTTCCCATCAACGCTACAGCACTGCATGTGCAAACAACCCCTTGGGCTGAGCAGCGGCCAGCAAATCCAAGGGTGTCCTGCACATAGCCCTACAACAAGAGGCTTCTCTCAGCTGCTGCCTCCAACAAGTAAGGAAAGGAAAATCACAGGAAGAAGCCAAAGTAACAGCCAGATCTGTTCGTCTGTTGTTTTGCTTTATGAGGTGACACTAATATTTGGATATTTGAAAATACACCATTTGCTCATAGAAGGCTGAAGAAAATTCAGTAGAACTATGTTCTTTTGAAATCTAAGAGTCTGTCAAAAATGAAAAGTTTTGCAAAGTTGGGCACTTTTTTCAATAATTTCATTTAGGGAAAAAAACAGGAAACTGTTCTGATGATGTCCAAATATCCCATTCTTACATTTTTGGAGTGAAGAACTCAGATTTTCACTTGTAAAAAAAACCCACCTTTTTTAAATTCAGATAGTAAACATTAATATTAAGGAAACTCAGTATTTTGAATGCCCTGAAATTATTACATTTTAATTATTTCACTACATAGAGTATTTGAAAACAATTTAATTTTTACTGGAAGTCAGAACTAAATTTTGGATTCTTAAAGTCTTTTGTGAAGTAGAATATCTTTTTTCTACATAGCCCTAATGTTACAAAAGGGGAAATGTTGTCAAAACCTGATGAATAGGAGAACAGAGCAATTGTGCCTCTGAAGTTTTATCGGTGGAGAACCATTCAATTTGGGATATCAGACCTGCTGTAACTTGTTTTCCAGGATAATGAGATGCACAGAAGGGAACTTAGATTTGTCTCAACAAAAGATTTTATGAATCTGGTCACATTTTATGGGAAACTCAGCCTGAATTTTGGATTCCTCATGAAAGCTGATTGGAAGTTTATGTGAAAGCAAGTTTGGCATTACAAATGCTCTGGTTTCTAACCCCAGAGGTTAAATTTTTTTTCCATTGAGTGGAATTTAATCAGGTCTGAACGAATTCCTGTCCCTGTTTTTCTACTTGTCCCTTCGTCTTCCTCTAGGTCTCTTTTCTGGTAGTGCTATCTGATACTGGTGCATTTCCCATTGCTGGGTGAAAGAACCATCTCCTACCTCAGCCATCTGGAACAGGCTCTCCCATTTCTCTGCCTACCTGACTCTCCATCTTTTTCCATATATAAGCTAAAAATAAAAAATGAAAAAGCTTTGTCTTTTGACTTTCTCAATTTCCTCTCCATCCTGCTATTAATATTTTTTTTTCTCTGTAAATAAGTTAACACAGAAAAGCCTTTTGGGATAGCCTTTATGTGATAGGCATTATAAAAATGAAGTTACATTGTGTTGTGAATGATGATACTTGAAAAGACTCATTTGGCTACAGTCTTCCTCTCAACCTCTGTTCCTTTATAAGCAGAGAATGGAGCATGCTTAAGGAATACAAGATTCGTTTACTTTAAAACCTCTAAGCTAATGTATTGTTATGGTTGTTACTGTGGTTTCTGTGAGAGGAGAGGCAGATGGATAACAATGTGGGCTCTCCTAAAGCAAAGCATTTCCAAAGCAATACCCAGATTAGCGGCTGTTTTCTGCCCCAACTCTTCCTCTTTCCTCTTCCTCTTCCCACTTGATTCTTGACAAAATGTGTAAGACCCTCCACAGCAGGAAAAAAATAGCTTTCCCACATGGTGAAATTCAACTGGTCTCAGAGTGTGATTAGGTAAGGCTGCACTGTGTATTGAACATACCTCAAAACCCAAGATAAAATCCAGACTTAACAGCCATCTGCGTGGTATGAACACAAAGTGGTACTGGGTATTGATATTGTTTACCACAAGGACAACTAAGAGCTGTAGACAGCATGCAATCAGGTTGCACGTTACAGCAAGAACCACATTTTCAGGTAACAACATGGATATGCAAAGCCAAGTATGTGGTCCAAGTACACTATGTTACAGTCCTGGCCCAGGCCCTCAAAGTCATTCTCCACACAGCCATGTAAGTTGATATGAGAGTTGCATATGGGACGGTGCTTTTCTGCCCCATCTTCTCCAGAACAAAGAAAGAGGAAGTAACACAATGACAATAGTTTTGACTGTCCCTTCATCAGCTCGCACAAAGACAGGGAGCTTGGTGTGGGTCAGAGCTCATGTTCTGTGTGTGTAGGTCCTCCAGAAATCAGACAACTATTCTGAAAACAGATGTAAATTCTGAAGCTAAAAATATCCCATCCAAAAATCTGAGTCTTTTAATAACTTTAAAAACAAGAGTCTTCCTTTTTAAAAGCATGATCATCAACGTGTGTTAACTAAAAATCAGTCTCCAAGATCTTGTCACTAGCCAGACTAATAATCCAGTATTCTTTCAACAGTCTTCACAATAATGGACATATTTTCAGCTTTCTCAGGTCGGGCAACTTATCAAAGGGAACTATGTGGCTCCATGCAGAGCTGCAAGTGATTCTTAGCAGCTTACCCTACAGTACATCATGCAGGGACTTGTGCTACATTCCCCTGGATTATGGACTTCATCAGAGTCTTTGAAATGAAGTAGCTATCCAATATATGCAGGGATCTCACAGGCAGCTAAAACTTTATTGACACTGGAGAACTGCACGCATTTATTTATTAAATAAGAAAATGTCTTATACACATGCACATGGACACAGGCACATACACATGCCATCAGAGTACATGGGGATAAAGAAATCCGTGACATTATCACCTGAGATGGAAGAGGCGAGGGAAAGAGACTTCTATACACCACACTTATTTTACCCCTGTTTTTCATTACGTGGATAACCTTAGAGCAGTTCTTGTTAGCATTTAGAAAAACGGAAAAATCTAGCCTCCTGCAGGGGAGCTATTATTGCTAGAATGTACTAGCATTATCTTGCTTATGGGGGGGCATATTGTTTATGCAGTCTATTTATCAGTGTAGGAATATATCTACCAATATAGCAATATCTCTGCAGTAATGGCATACAAGAATAAAAGAGTTTTCATGAATAGAGAGTTCCTGCCTGTAGCATGTACATCTGAGATACTAAAGGATTATTTACCTATCATTAAGATATGGATTTTTTTATCTGGTCCAGTTTTTCTTGCAGCAGAAATCATATTAAACTCTCTAGCTATTATATCTAACATCCATTGGGCAGCTTTTCATTCTGGGTAACCTAATATAAATGAAGAAAATAAATCCACGACAATGTGTTGAGCCGTCTTTTTCCCCCTCCCCCCTCCTCCTTTTCCTGAATTAAACTCACATAATAAAATCCAAGGGTTGCATTTCACTCACATCCGCTTCAATTAACGTGCATTATGTTGTATGAAATTTTTAATGGAAGAAAAAAGCTAAAACACAGTATTTTTAAACCACTGTGTGTGGTAAAAATGCTGCATGCAACACAATGTGCTTATATGTCACACAACAGTCAGATGGGCTTTAAAATTCAATGTGAACCTTCCCAGTGTTCCCTTTCTCTCATATTCTCCCATTATAGGATGTCTTTTGAGGAGATTTTAGTGATTTTCATTTTATGAAATATTGTTCTATAATATTGTTTTATGACGTGTTTGCTTGTTTGAAACAACCAGGACTAATAATAACAAAAGCATTATTAATAATATTCATATAATGGCTGAAGACTGCAGCCAGTCAAGAGAGTCTAAAGCAGTATTTTTTTCTCTCAGCTAATGGCTTTTCCATAGAATGGTAAATTCTTTTTTTTCTTTTTAAAATTGCTTTTTGTTTAAAATTTCCCATTTGTGCTAAAAGACTAAGGGTAGTTTTCATACTGATGGAAGAATTTCAAAGGAAAACTGTAAACAACAAAAAAAGTCAGTTTACTAATATTTTTCACCAGGGAGAAAATATTTTCTGACAGTATTAGGTGTCTGACAGTATTAGGAGAAGTAGGTATAAAAACTGATTGCATGAATCCATTAACTGTATGTGCAAATAGCCTCATTTACATAGCCTTTCTGGTACCCCAGTTTAATGTATCCCCTACCTATCCAAGGTTGCATACATTTCTTTTTCACTCTGGTGGGGCAAAAAGGCAATGATGACACAGAGCCATCGTACCTGATTCTATATCAGGTTCTGCCTCCCTTCTGAACCTCATCGTGTTTGGCATCTCAGAGCAGCCATGAGGGGCAGAGGGAGAATGAAAGAGCTGCTCCACCAAGACATTTACAGCTAGAATAAATCCAGATTATTCCTTCTGGTGTTCCACCTTACGTTGGTTGAAAAATTGTCCTGCGCCATATAAAAGAATCAGCCTTTATGCTTTTATGCCCCTGTAGCAAGAAGAGGTTGTACTTACAGTCAGAGTTGCAGCCAGAGGCATGTCTTATTTCAGGTGAAGATGGAAAAAGGTATCTTGTTTGTTGCATGGATTAATCTGCTAAGACATGGGCTTTCCCAGCTAGGTATCTCACATGCTGGCTTCATCCCATCTAAAGTAATTCAAAGGGGTCTCATTTTGCAAGTAATTTTGGCTATGTCCTGTTGGGTGCTTCACTCTAACTCAGCCATATGATAAGGGTCTCAGCTCAGGTTCTTTTCAGACTGCCCTTTTGGCTGCAGATGCCCTCGGTGGTACGGGGAAAAAACATGGACCAAGCACATCCTGAGAGACAGCAAAAGAGCTCTGTTCAGATCGCAGGAGAAAAAGGGGACCAGACAGCACAGGGTCGAACCACACTGGTACCCAGGAGCTCAAATGAGTTTTTCCTTCAATTACTGGAGAGGTCTATTTTTACTTTATTGACCTTTCTTCATCCTAATCTCTTTTTCTTTTGTGATATATTTAAGAGAATGAAGTGCTCCTAATAAGGCTGAATTGAGAACATTAGAGACTACACTGACTTATTTAAGGGCATGTGTTAACCTAAAGGTTATCTTATCCCAAAGCTTTCCTGCAATACAGTCATATCTCTTATAATAACTAAACACCACTGAAATACTACAGTTGAGTCTTGTGTTCTACTTTTATAGATGCATAATACACATACAATGATACTATGTTTATTCATTCTGTTTATTGGTTTGAACATGATTTTTAATGTGTAACATAAAAAGAGGTTTTCAAGTTTAATTGCAGTGTCAACCCCATCATGCTCATCTTTATCTCTGGCCGCTTTTACTTCCAGACTAGCATTTTTTATAGGATATCCACACATAATAAAGCATCCAAACAACTTTTTCACGTCATCTTCAATGAATTCAGAGGATGCAACAGTTTGCACACTCCTCTGCACACGTTTTATTACTCCCACTTTCATTCTACAAGGCTCAAGCGAATCACGTCATAAATATCTGTCTTGCACTCGTGAGCTTGATATACTATTTTCTTCTAAGATCCTCTCTCTACTCATAACTTAAAAATCTGGCAAAAAGTATTCTATGTTCTATTTTGTCACTTTAGTAAAATTTCAAAATGTTACAGAAAACCCTGTTCCAAAACTGACAGCATCTCTCAATCATAAGGTGTTATTTTTAGACAATCAGAGAATATGATTGTTTATAATAAATATATAAGGCCAGGATCAAAGCCGGTATAAAATAGACACTGAAATAAATGGATCTATGCCAGTTTATAACTACTGAAGTTCTGGTCCAGAGAACATGGTGCCGAAAGCTTTTTATAGCATTTTATAATTTTCAGACCTGCCTAACTGTATTTAATGTCAACTACATGTCAAGTACCTTATAGTAGTGTTCTGAGCTGGCCAAAATTACCGTTAAAAATCAGCTCCACCACACTATATGTCTACAATCAAACTGTCTTCTTCTGCCCTCTTCCTTCCCCAGACATCTTGTCACAATAAAGATCTGGGTCCTTCATGTCATCCTTTGTAATTTGATGATAAAAGCTATTGGGCTATGGAAATATACTAGTTGCTTTGTAATGAGATGCTCCTTTTGCCATATTCTTTCTTCGAATGCTTATTTTTCAGCCATTATATCATCAGTGATAGATGTGAGAGCTGGTCATCAATGACAGATGAGAGACTTACTCTGAGGAGACCATACCCATCTTGTGGTCAGATTTGGGTTTAAACTTTAAGCCTGAGACTGAAGAGCTCTGGAACTTTTATTTTTGGTTCAATAGCCCAACATTTCTGTAGATTGTTCTCAGCAGATTTTTGGCCCTAAGTAGTGACATGTGGCACAAACTGAATTGTGAGATTTTTTTTGTGCTTTGGATGTCGGAGGTCTTGTGAGATCATCTGTTTTTTTTCCTAAGATTCCTGCCATCTTGGGCCAAAACCTCATGAGAATAGTTGTTCTTGGAACATTTTTTTCAATATAAAAACCAGGATGAGAAAAATAGGCCTCTTTTGGTTTTGGATCTACCCCACAACAAAACCTAATACTTTGTTTAAATATACATATTCTGATCTGAAGTCTTCTTGCTATTCCCCTCCCTTAACATTCAAAAAGGGGTTCTAATTTCAAGATAAATTCTAAGGTTCTCTTGCAACAGATTCTCAATGACATCATATTCTACAGTTACTTTCTAGGCGCTGAGAGTTCTTTCTTTTTACTGTTTTGGCATTGGTTTTTTTGTTTGTTTGGTTTTGGTTTTTTTTTTTTTAATTGAGCTAAATGTTACATAGGAATTAACACAACACCTGTGACCACTTGTGTAACATAGTGTTTGACACTCCCTTCCACCCAAAAGCAAACAAAATGTTTTTATTGCTGGCTATAATTTGCTAGTTACTATTTCTTACAAGAAAAACAGAAGAAGACACTCAAAGGTACTGAGGAGAGGAAACAGAAAACTGGCAATAGGTAATTTTTGATCAGACAGCAGAAGCTAATTCCACAAGAGATGTAATTGGCCAAGAATTAATTTTTTTTTAAAGGATTATGCAATGTATATATCTAACACGACTACTCCAATGTAATCTTACTCTAAAAAACAGGTTTTGGGTTAAAAATAGAAATTAGGCCAATCTCAGAATATTTAAGAAAGAAATTTTTATTTCTGGGAGATGTTTTTTTCTGTAACTGCTACAGAGCTTTTCTTTTTAAATTATCTCCTGTATACAAATGTATTGAATTAGCTAGACACTCACCTGATCCACAAGCTCAGATTCCTACATAACAAACAGGGGAAACCTCATAAAATAACCAACTGAGAATAACAGCTACTTTTCTAGCCAAACTGCCTAGGACATCTATACTGAAGATGGCCAACTTGCCTTTTGAGCTTCATTTGGCTTGCAGGCAATTCAGGTGTGCCTACAGTGTTCGGTCTAACTCCTTTGGCCACAGGCAGGTACCTGCTGGTCTTCTATAAATTAAATCCCCAGCTACAACTGACAGCATCCCAAGTGATCAGACCCCGCTCAGTGGAGGAATGGGACCGGTGTCAGTGTTGGTTCTGTTCTCCAGTCAGTTCCCAGAACTTCCCAACACTGGCTCTTCAACAATTGCAGCTTGGGCCATGAAAAAAACATGAGAGAGCTTTCTGTGTCAGGAAAGTTAAAATCTTTCTTCTAAGCCATAATTACCAACAATCTCAGCCATTGTTCTGTAATGAGGTTTGATGTTTTAAACTACAAAGAAGCACATTTAAGATATAGAACAGTGTTGCTGGGTTTTGTGTGTTTTTCTTTTAATTCTAGAATTTGTTTTTCTTTAGTTGATATAAATCTGAAGGCAGGAACTCATTCTAGATACAAAAGTGCATGCAGTGTGGACATATCAAAAGGAATTAATCTATACAGGTATAGATAAAAGAAGCAGGAATAATTGTATATAGGCAATGGATAAGAGAGAGAGAAGACAAAAGGCAAAGAAGAAGTCAAATACGAATAAAAGAGAATATTAAAAGACTATTGTATTATGTTAATACTATGTGAAATTAAAGTACTTTAAGATCCTCAGATGTAAGATACTATGTAAGTATAAAGCATTATATTATTTTTTTTCTAAAAATTGAATTGAGTTGATGCAGTCTGAAAGAAGCTTCTAAATATGATTATATGAGACTATGGACACAATTTCTGCCAGGTAGCATGAATTTCAATGTATTGCTGTGTTATTAAAAGCAACCAGCAGTGTGAACCTGCTGTATTATTAACACATTACATTAGCCTTAATAGTTAATCCAGTATTCATATTCATATTGTGGGCTCTTCTTCTAAGAGAGAGTAACAGCTTTCTAAATGCTTTTAAGATTTCCAGGAATAAAATGAAAGCATGTTTAAGTACTTGTTGGAAATTGTGTGTAGAATTCTGAATAAGGGAGTTATTGCATTGTATCAGGACCCTTAAGAGATTCAGCTGAGAAATAAATTATGTAAACAATGCAATATGTGTGTCTGTCTACAGCTGTATATCAATATCACCTATATCTATGTATACAAATATCCATATCCCTTTCTGTCAGTCTAGAATGTGTTATACTAGAGATGCTGAACCTTTCAAAAGAGATGCAAGACATGTTTTTAATGTTGCTTCAGAATTCAGATGCAAAACAAAAACTGGATAAATACTTCATTACATTTTATAAACAATCTGCTTTCTGGTAAATTATTATGGAACAACTTTTCAGTCTTTTTTATGAAGTTTCATTCTGAATGCGTATGTGGGAAACGAGTTTTGGTGAAAGAAGTCAGTGCAGAGTAACGTATCCTAAATTAGATTTGTTGAAGCCCGTGCGGTGCCTGCAGTTACAGTGAGAGGGTCCAGTACCGATGGAGGGGAAAAGGACAGATGCCAGTCAGAGGCTGTGAGGACAGCTTGCCTCTACCCCTCAGTTCTGAAGGGACTTGTACCGGAGCTACGCGAAGGCCCCACATTCAGCTTGGCTGCAGGTTCAGATTGGATTTCCTCTCTGCAGCTGCTCCACACTCCACTTGCATGAAGTCCAAACATCTGGGTTTAATGTGAGTGGAGTAGATTTCAGGCTTAATTCTTCTCTTTGTCTCTCTGCGTGTGAGTATGCGTGTGTGTGAGGTAATCTTTCTAGAATACTTTATTTCTTTACTAAATCTTTCATTAATTTTGCATCCTTACAATTTATTGTATGAGGTACATGATCAGTAAAGATCCTATCTCCTGCTCTGCCTTCAGAATATACTGTTATTTGTGTTGTCCAGAAAACAGATTGAAGCCTTAACTGAAATACTGCTAACCATCAACATTTTTTTACAACTTATTCTAATGTAGGTGTTTCAGGTGCAGAAATCCCTTCTGATAACATCCCCCCCCCCCCCCCCCCCCCCCCAAAAAAAAAAAGGAGTAAGTAGGAAAAAAAATCATTTATGGCACCATAAAGATTGATTTTTGAACTCTGTCTCTTGGCAGTTTCTATATCTTCTCCTCCATTTATGATGTCCTATGTCTTATATAGATTGAGCACAATATTAAATTTCATGGGGGAGAATGTAAAAAAAAATAATCAGAGAGTAAATAGCTGGTTTGCTTATCATGCCTCCCAGTTTGATTATGGTAGGTTCCGGAGACCACAGGTGGAGGATATTGAATTATAGCAAATAAAAGACTAAAACATAACAAAGCTACCTGAGGGTTTGGCTGAAGTCCCTGTGCAAACTGTGATTAACTGAATACCTGCCCTGGAATGCTGTTTTGGCAAGAGGTTATACGCACATGAATGAATCTGTCTGCATACTTAGACACTACAGTTAAACTTCTTTCTCATAAAAAAAAATGGGTGCTGTTTCCAAAGTTGTTAAACATAGTTTGACTCTGCCTGTTTTGATTTAAGCTCCCCATCCTCTGAAGAAAAGTGAGGCGACAAGTGTCCTACACGTATGAGAAAGAGAGAGTGGGAAGAAGAGGAGAAGCAGCAACCAAGGGCATGTTTGGCTGCATGGGGGCAGCTAGACAGACTTTTTCCCTAAAAATCAGTGTTCCTCTGGGAAATGGGGGCAGATCCTCTTGGTGTAAAGTAGTGAAGGTCTATTGATGTAAATTCATCTGATATTATATCCCTAAACCAGCAAGACCAGCAGCAGAGAACTGGCTATCTATTAATGGTACTTAACAGACAATATAGTGAATATAATTATAAAACATACAATGGATTTAACACAAACCCAAAATTTTCAAGAGGGCCTAAGGGATATGAAAGTCAGTGGTTTGTGAGCACCTGAGGGTTTGCCTATGTGGAAAAATAGACCAGCACACTGATACAAGAACGTTTCTGCTGCAGTTACGCGATCAGTGCAGAATCACCCTTGCACTCACAGGCCTCCTTTTCAAATCCCAGCTATAAATTACATTTCAGGCTAATGTAAATTAATCCTGGGAGGTAGTTGATGGGCTTAGGAAGGCTAGACAATGATTATGTGTTACTGTCTATTAGACTGGTTTCTATATGATCTAAAGCTGGATACGATTGTGTGGGGCACAGTACAGTCACAGGGGAAAAGTCATTGCTTGCTATGCGAGACCTTATGCTCTGAATATATTTCCTGGCTTTTTACTTTATTTTTTGGTACTTTCCATGTATATTCCATATGTTACTAACAATTTGGATCCTGAACGTTAACCCTACATCTACAGGGCAAGCCCAAAGCCATTTCACTGTATTTCTCTGTTCCAGCAGAGAGGGCCAGAGAGTATTTTAACATTTTTGTTTGGGTACATTTCCAGCTGGGAACTCAATAGCAACTGTGTCCTGCACAGAAAAGCACACTATGGTCCTAGCTGCCTCTGGCTTATGTGAGATGAGATGGCTAGGAGTTTCCTCTGCCTTTCCTTATGTAGACATGCCATGCATGAACTTGCAGTGGAGAGGGACCTCGCCCTTGATTTATAATCAAGCCATGAGCTCATCTAGGCTCTAAAAGAGCCTATTGTCCAAATCTTGTTGGATTTTCTCCAGGAAAATTTTGCCCAGTGTGTGGAGAACTAGCCCCAAACAAACAGTTTTTCCTCTCCTACATTTACTTTATTTCTGACCTGTCCCTGATTTGAATCTTCTTATTTCCTCACCCTTTTCTCCTAATTTCCCTGGAAATTCAAGGCTTCTCAGCAACAATTATTTCTGTCTACGCTAGCATGATGGGGGGTCTGGTACCTGCTGCTATCAAGGGAGTGAGAGGAAAATTTTCCCCAAAGCTGCTGCATCAGATAACCTGATTTTTTTTTTCACGTGTGTTGGAAGCAGCATCATGTATGCTTTTTTGGGGGGTCTATGGTGGGGAAAAAGGTTGTGTGACTGTTTAGTGAGTCTAGCAGTCTGCTCCCCTTGGCAGTTATGCCTAAAATCAGCCTCACTAGGAGGTCACTGGGTTCATGTGACAGCTACTGGGGAAACACTTCCTTCTGCATATCCCACCCAACAACACCCCAAACACTGTGCGCCACTGTGATTATTTATTTATTTTTTAATTACAAGATTTTCCTAAAGATTTCTGGACATCCTTCATTTTTTATTACAATGGGCAATGAAATCTCCTCATATAGGTGCATACCATCTGCACTCTCCACATACAGTTCCACACCATATAAAATAATAAACCCGCATATAGCAATTAGACTCAGACACTTGGTGGAAAATGGCCAGTTCATTTTGCTTCTACTTGTTTTGAGAAAAAGACTTCCCTCTCCTTCATCTGAATAGGCAAGATTGACATAAAAAAGTACTTCAAGAGCTGAACTCGTCTACTGAACACAAATACAGTGAATTTCTGTATATCTTTAAATGTTTTATATGTCCTAGTCATATATAATTTATTGTGTTGTGAAGCTGAGCCCTTCTTTGAATGAAAATTTTACTGTCAGAGCCCGGGGTACTTTAGTTTGATGATTTAAAACTCCCAATGCGCTCGTAGCAAATAGCACTTTTTATTACAGCGTGTTTGTCCAAGAGGTCAACTTTCAGCTCAGCAGGATTTCCTCCCACTGTAGAATTATTTCTGATGGCAAGACATCTCCCGTCTTAATTCATCTGGTGCTGAATGCAGTAGCCAGCACAGTCATAGAGGCTCATTAGACTGGACCTGACAGGCACGAGAAAAGGGTGGAAACTTCACCTTTTCTTATGCAAGCATCCTTGCTAGCAGATTATACAGCATGTTAAATGCTGCGTGCCTGCTTATACCCCTTTGGTTTTAAGATTCCCATTTACAGTTTTGCTCCAGTATTTCATTTCCTCAGAGATGATGTTGAATTTAAGCTGCCTTGTGATGATGCTAAATTCATTTCTGAGATGAGTAAAAGTGACTAAAATTATGTGCATGTTTCCTGTGAAATACTGTATACCGAGCAGGTCCTAGATTAAAAGACAAGCTTGACTTTAAAGGTAATGTGATTAATTTCCTCAGCCAAAACCGCCTAGATAGTTTTCATGCTTATGCTGATACAGTATAGATGCCCTATTACAGCCATTTACAGTCTCCATCCCTTTGCCGCTAGCCCCTGCTGAGCCTATTAAGTTGGTATCAAGTCAACTTGTCCCTTAGTGATAGTACACAAACTCTCAGAGCGCTGCAGAATTCTGCATCTGTCCTCTTACCTGTCACTTCAGCCTCCTTTTACTGATGTTAAAAGAAATCTTTACTGTCAGTCATATAACCAATTCACTTTGTTCACAGGCTGTGACAACCTTGTTGTGTTTCTCCCACCACAGAACCGACTTCTGTGAATTAGTATTCTCAAAATTTAGACTAGCTCATTAGTCTGAATAAATTTGAAAGGCTGCTGTTCACATTTTTTTTAAAAAATGTAGCTTGGCTTTCCTTGGATATAATTTAGGCATCTTTAGAAAAAAAAACACAAAACAACAAAACAAAACCCACAGACCAAAAAAACCCCCATCCCAGCTCCGAAGCATTCACTTTATGATTTCAGAGGTGAAGGGTCTCTCAGTGGCTTCGTTTGAGATAAAATAAATTAAATCAAATCTTCCAAGTTCCCCCTCCCCCCCACTTTTCTTTTTTCTTTATTTTGGAATAATTAAAAAAATGGCTGCTCTTCCAGCAAAGAAAACAGAAGTTCAAGTGCAACTCTCAATCATCTTTATGGTTGACTATGTCCACCAGACCAACTTGTTTCCATATTATCACCAAAAATTTAGTGTCGTTCTCCCTCAATTAGTCAAATTTAACTCCACCTTCCAGTTCCATGTTTGTGACTGTCACTGCACCAGTCTGGAATGAAGGAAATTTTTTCCCCTAAAAATTGCTTAGGATTAAGCAAAGAAACTACCACTTTCACTCTTATTTTCAAAGTTCTACCAGCTAAAGCACTTAATTCTCGACTTTCATGAAATCATGAAGGTATTTTCTCTCCATCGTGTCATGCTACAGTTCATAAACGCAAGGCAATGTTATTCATTTTTCATTTCTTTGTAGGGGTTGAAGATTGGCTACTAGTGGACAGGGGGGCATGACAGAAGATGAATCTGTTTTGCCCCAGCATGGATCTCATACAATGCAGTAATACACAATCACAAAGTACTGAAGAGTTCAATGTACTGCCTTCATTGCTGTTGTTCTGCCCTCTGTCTGAGCACTGTACTTAAGGAAACTCCCAGGCACTGGCAGTAAGGTAGTATCAGGACACTGTTTTGAATTGTGCTGCCTTGCCAAGACATTGTTATTAGGAAACCATAAGGAGCAGGAACATGGCTTTCCAGAAACGATAAGCTCCATAGTACTTTGTAAAGTACTTTTTACAGGAGGATTTCAATGTTTTATAAAAAAATTAAACATGGGAGGAAACTATGATGACACCTACTTGAGGCATGAAAAATGTACTTTAGGCATTGAAAAATGAAAAGTACAGGGGAGCAAGCCTCTCCCACTCAAATTTCCTTCTTGCTGCTGAAATTCCCCAGATTCACTGGAGTTCTTTCTGAGTTACCCTGGCAATGCAAAAATCTGGCCTAGAATCCAGAGAGGTTAAATAATTTACCCAAGGTCACATCACTAGCACCTGAGCCTCGGAGTAGAGAACAGAGGTCCTCAGACTTTCACCTAAAAGGGGCTAATAACAACTTCACTATTAGCTGTAAAATAAAAATATAAAAATGTCTCTGCATTAACATCAGCACCTAAAACTAAAAATGAGAGATCTTGGCCAAAGAGGTCTGATATAACTGACTACAGAGTCAGGGTGGGAAAATATAAATCAATTGAATGAAACAATCCTTTGCTACAGACTGGAAAAGAAGTTTGGCTATGTCTCAAGGAAATGGAGAATTACGCTAGACATTAAGGGAACCAGAGATACTCTCAAGAGTTCAGGGTGGATATAACCGTGCAATGGAGCAGAACAGATTAAAAATCCCAACCTAAGGAAGCATTAATATATAAAACTGCAGGAGAAAGACAGGATGTGATAGAAATAACGTGATGGTGCTCTAAGTATGTATTTGCTATGTACAGAGTTTTCCTGTCTTGCCTTTTCAGTTGTTTTCTCAGTTCTTCCTCCAGCATGTGACAAGATTGTTGCTTCTTCTGTCAATATCAGTGGCTTCTTCTGACACCAACGATTCATTGTGCCAGAAGCCACAGATATCCAGTGATTCCTAACCTGGCTTCATAGCGTGGAAGAGGTCGGTCATGTGGAATACAAATATTTTCATACTTATAACTTGGTTTGCTTACACAGACATACAGTAAGTCCTGCCCTGGAAGAGAGACAGCCAGGAACAACACAAGGTGATACCTTCTTTTGGGTACTGCAGTGCAACAACTCTGCCCTTTCAGGGGATTTCTGTTGAAGAATAAAGCATTGTTTGCTTTCTTCAGAATATTGCATAGAAAAGTAGCTGAAACTCACTGGTGAATCCTGTGAATGATTGTCATCCTTTAAAAAAGGAGTACAGATCCTCTTTCCACCTGCTCTTGACATCACACCTACCATTTTCTTCCTCTCTTGTCTTCCTTTTCTCCCACATACTCTTAAGCATGTGCTTCTCCAGGTTTCAAGTGCACTGTCCTCTTCACATATTAGGTATCCGATTCTTTGACCTAGTCAGAATAGTTGGCATAACTATAGGCAACAGGGAAATTGCTGGAAATCACTGGAAAATGACTATTTAACCACCGTTTTCCTGTCTTCTCTCATCTTAGAGCCGGGTAGAAAAGTATGTGTGCGTGCACACACAGAGGCTGTACATGAGAGTACAGGCACAGTTGTGTATGGGTTTGAGAAAGATGATGTTACTGAATTAGCTGTAACAACCGCATCCTCTCCTCTTTTTTATTTTTGGTTGCCATTTTCCCTTCTTAATTAATGGCATTTAGGTTCTCTTTCCCTTCTTTCTCTTTTCTATCTCGTCTTTCCTTTCTGGCTAACATTCTCTTCATCCCTGGCTGCCATCCCCCAGTAAATTCTGGACATCACTACAACAGCTGCTTGGGAGGGGATGAGATTTGTCTCTGCATATCAAGCCAAAAGGATCTACAGATTTCTTTGTTGTGGCTGCAATCATAGCAAGGCCAAAAGATTCTGGGAAACACCTCATCTTTTGGATTTGCTTTATACAGTCTTCTCTGGTTTATTTATTTTCTTCTTTTTTTTTTCTCCTTAGTTTTTTATCTTTCCTTCTTCCTTTCCCTTCCCATTTTCTCTCACTGTATTTCATGCCCAGTTACTCTGTTTCTCTCCAACACACACACTTTTATAGGAAGGAAGGTTCATGCAAAGAACTTTCAGAAGAAAACTGAGCCAATTTCCCTGGCAACTACCAAAAGCAAGTGAAAATGACAAACGGATTGACTACAGTGGAGTGATTGATACTGATTTATAGCTGAAAATTGGATCAAGTGCATCCACATGCACTTTCTCCAGGGACTAAAACAGAGGCAGACTGCCTCTGTCAGCATTCCTACACAATGAAGCTAACTCTCCTCATGTCACCTTATCTCTCCCTTTATAGCTCTGTCTTCTGTCTTCTGCTTAAATAAATACACCTGTTAAGACACAGGTGTTTGCTGCCTTATCCCAGGCACATAATGTGATTTTGAGGACACAAATGGCTTATGCTCTATCATGCAATAGTGATCAATTTTCTATACATTTTGGGGTCAGTGCTCAACCGTGTGCACCTGAACCTCCCCCTTCTCACCCCTGTGCCTGCCAGGGATCCTCAGGTGGCTTTGCAAATCAGCTTCCTCTTACTTACACTTTGGATCTCACTGTTAGTTACTGCTGAATGGCAAAGGAGAACTAGCAGGATCTATTTATCCTAAATCTGACCTGGAAATCTTTATTTATGATGGTAACTGTTATTCACACGTGTTTACATTTCCTATTGCCCTTTTCGGGAGACCTGAATGAGTGGGGTTTGTAGGGTAGTGCTCCTGCTTAAATCTACTACCTTAGTCAATCCATTCCTGAGCTAAGCAGAGTAATAATTAGGAGCATCAGCATGTCCTAACCCAGCTAGTCTGCTAGAGAAAAAAGAAGGACCGCAAGACATCCACAGAAAATAGGGAGAAAGTTACAAAGCCTGCTGTTGCAAGTTTCAAAACTTGGAGACAATAGGAAAGGGAGGGGTTAATTACTGTAGTATTCAGTTGCTTATAGCACATTACAATATGATTTAGAGAAACAATAGATTTGTACCATAAAAAAAAAAACATGGGGGAGCAGTTTACATGATACCAACAGATGAGGAGACTTCCGTGTTAGCAGGACTTTTATGACTCGTGTTCCCAGAGAGAATCACACTTTCTGGAGAGTCAGTGTGCTGCTGCTGTCCCCAGTCCATGGCAGGGGCTGTTTCTGTGCTGTCCTGCAGCCAGCAGCCTCTGTGGCCACCTCACTTCTGCAATCCTCAAGGCCAGTTCTGGGATAAACCCAAATTGCCCTCCTAAGGGAAAAGGACAGGAAAGCTCTGTATTTGAATATACACTTTCCTGTATGTCACTTCATTTTGGGTCTGATGTGACAACCTCCAGCTGTGGCTTTTGTTCTTGCCATGGGGTTATGGGGCTGAAGATGAGCAGACAACAGAGTCCTCCTTACATTGCTTCCCATGTTCCGTCATGGTAAAGTCTAGATGTTGCTTACTGACAGGGCAGCTGGATTTTGTAGGCAAACTGAGCTGGAGTAAGATGAGGCTACCTTCAACGGACACATGATAGTGAGGAGCAAAGTCAGGGGAGCACATTAAGCATCACTCCAGGAGTCACCTCACTCAGATAAGTAGTGTCATGCTGATATGCAACTACAAAGTGATTGCTTGCTCAAAGTCACCCAAAGAAGCTTTGGCAGAATAAAAAGCTGAACTCAAACTTCTCAAGTTCTGGATTAAATGTTGTAAACATTAGACAGTTCTTTCTCCTTTAGTCTAACCACATTATTGAGATACCAGGGCTGACAGAAAGGCAAAAGCTTGTTACTGTTAGCAAGGGGGAATCTTCTGTGAACTCTTGAGTGGTAACAAAGTCCATGGAAATTTAGATGCAGTCTTCATCAAACTGGATTGAGCCCTAAATATGGGCTTAATTTATTTCAAGTATCTCAAGTTCAAGGACTTTCGAGTTCTACAAAATTGAGCTCCATTGGGTATCAGCAATCATTGGACAATTAGGGTTTGTATCATAATAGAAGGCAATTCCCCCCAGGAGTAACATAGTGACAAACTTTAAAAGGGCAGATTTTAAAACTATGAGGAAAATGGTTAACAGCAGGCTGAAGGGCAAAGTAAAAAACTTTAAAACCACAGAAACAGCCTGGAGGCTATTCAAGAACATTGTGTTAGAGGCACAGATGGTTTGTGTATCATTGAGAACAAAAACAAAGTAAAATGGTGAGAATAAAACTATGGTTAAGCAGAGAAGTACAGGACTTCATTGAGGCTAAAAAGGCATCCTTTAAAAGCAGAAAGGCTTCCTGAACAACATAACCAGATCAGGCCATCACTTACGTTGGTGAAATGCAAGTCAGTAATGATAAGAGTAGTAAGTAAGTGGTCAGCTAAAGGTAATGAGGATCTGGTGAGTAGAGACACAGAGACATACGTACTCATACCATGTGATTCTGGCACATTAAATTTTCCAACAGAAATGTCTTATTGTTCTCTTGAGATTCCCTTGAATTCCCACTTTTTTTTTTTTTTGTAAGAAAAGAACCTATTATCCAATCAGAGAGATGAAACCAGGCAGAAAACAAACCAAAATGATTCTGCAAAGATGCTAATGTAGCCTCAATCTTCTTGTTCTGGCTGTCTCCTATCTCCATCTTCCTCTCTGGGCAGGCTCATTTGATCATTTGCTAAGAACAGTCCCAATCAAAACAAGTGTGTTATCTGAATGTGTCTTTATGCAAGAACTAAATAGCTGAATACCATAAAGACCTTCAAAGATGAAGAGGAGCAATCAAATATAAATTTTGGCAGCAATTTTTTTCAGGTTAAGAAACTGAGAGAAATGGAAGCTACCAAAGCATACACTATGCATTAAATCGAGAAATTGAAGTTTAGCAGTTAGTGACAGTTTCTCAATGTAGTAACAAAGGCAGTATGAGATATAATGACAATTCATTAAGACCCTAAAGTAAATACAGCAAGATAAAATCTGTGGGTAGCAGTGCCTGCTCAGAAACAAATGTGAGAAAAGAAAGTTTAATCTGTAGGCATTTTAGCAATTTGGTTTAATGATTTCAGAAGAGATGGTTTGTTTGAAATAGAATGAAGATGGGAGAAAAATGAGAAATAAGTGCAAGAAGCATCACCTAAACAGAGAGGAGTTGAAGCAACTTTTCTTCTTCTTTATCTCTGCCAGGAGATGACAGGAAAGGGAGGAAAAAAGGAGGAAAAAGATTATTCTGTAACCATCTCAGAGAACATCCCCTGAGATTATGTTTTTCCTTTCCCACCACAGTTTTTGAGAGGATATGTTCACGCTGCTTCAGTCAACAGAGTGTCTTCCAGAGAGGTGAGAACAGTATCTGGAAGAATGGAGCACAAACTGTGGGTAGGGAAAGAGGGAATGGGGAAACGAGGCAGTTAGAGGTACAGATCAGCCAAGGAGTGGCTGTGAGAAAGGTTTGGTTTATATGGGCAGACTTTGGATAAACTTTTAACACGGTTGACCTCCAAAACCCTTGTGTACTTTGTTAATCATCCTGTGTGGCAGATGAGAACTTTCAGAACATCTGGTGCCTTCCTGAAGATCTCCGGTGTATAGGAACTTCAGCCTTTAATTTCAAATCACTGTGAACTTTAGAACAAAAGTTGAGACTGAGATTCTGCGTCACTCACAAAAAGAGAAATTTTACATCTCCAGTCCTTAGCAAAGGATCTTTTTGGGTTTTGTTTTTTGTTTTCCTAGTTTAAAGGAGAAACTGCATGCCACTAATCAGCCATGGCACATGCACACACATACACTATTATATGTGAATACTTCTCCAATGCTACTTTATAAGAACCTTGGACACTTCAGTTTGATTAACACTATGATACGACATACATTTTCCTTGAAGAAAGTGAGGCCATGGGGATTTGTTAAAAATTCAGAAAAGGAAGATACTGTGAAAAGATTTAATTCAGTTACAGTAAGTAATACATTCTACTAATGTAATATGGACACAAAAAAATGTTAGGCCCCTTGAGAAATTAGGATAATTTTGTGTGATTCTTTATGAATGTATGTAATTATATTTATGTATGTGGCTGTATGTATATCTATATTTATGAAAATATTGTTATGCATGTCCCTGCGTATGAATACATTTATAAAACAAACCCGTGACCATAAATCAGCTCAACAGAAAGAGTATAAAGTGGACTACCGTACATCTTTATTTAAAATACGTAGGATGCCAAGAGAGAAAAATACTAAAAAAGAAATACATATTGTTTTTGTAGCTGAAGCTTCAATATGGTTGTAATTTTAATGTTTCTTGCTGGAAAAAGGTCATCTTTGGCGAGGTCGGGTTTTTCTTAAGGTCATTTCACATTGAGATATCTGCCTGCTTTTGACATTTCATCTAGAAGAGGCACAACTATTCTGACACATGAAATGGGTTCTTTACAAACCCAATGGCTATTTCTATCAACATCTGTTATTCTTACACAAAAGGGGAATATGCATTGATTGCAAACAAGGCTTCGCATTTTTTGGAGAATATTAATATATATATATTTTATACTTAAAGGTACAGCAATGTCCGTCTGAAATAGAAACAGAAGAAAACACTGATCTATAAAAGACTGAAAAAAAATAACCCCATGGATGACATCTTTAACTCATAAATAGAATTAAATAAATTTAAAGATGTTAATTGTTGTTGGTAAATTGTCACACTGATTTCTGTAAAGCAGCAGGGCAGTGAAATTCACTAAGCATTTGTGTAATTACTTTGTGATATTGGCACAGAAAAAGCACAATAAAAATATTTTTCTTTACAGTTTGTGTGGGATTTTTAATTGCATATTCATTTTCTAAATTTCAGTTCCCTCTACCGCTGAGTAAGATAGGAAAAATCTGTTGCCATATAAATCCCCCACTTTGTACCCACTTATTTTCAAACCCCAGAATTGTTATGTGTTTGTGGCATGACATCTATGTAATTAAAATAAACTCTGTCAAAGTAATTCAAATTCACAGGGCCAATTTTATTTTTCTGTAAGACAAACCCGGATTCCAGTGACCGAACCCTGGTCTAGTTCAAGAGTGTTTCACAGAATTCCTTTCCTGAGGAACAGCACGGAGAAGACCATAGCTTCGTTCTTGCTCCTCACTTGCAGACAGCTCAATTAAGCCTTGGACAATCCAAAGCAGAAGCATTTAGTTGATCATTCGGTAGCTAGGATTCGCTAGCTGAGTGTTGTGACCAGTCACGTTGTGTTATATCTGTTCCCATATTGATGGTCTGTTCTTTATGAGCTATTGCTTTCTCCCAAAATGAATGCCATTTTATCAGAAAACAGGTTTTGTTTTCTGATTATATTCATCTGGCAAGTATTCAAATCTGCTGTTTGTGGATGTTTGTAGGAACATAGCTTTGCTCACATAAGTATTTGAGAACAGCGAATAATAAAGGACATGAACAGGCTGAATCCAAACCCTGTTCTTTAATCTAGCAAGCTGCGAGTGAACAATTTTTGTGCTATCTCTACTGGCTCACTGATCTTGCAGCACCAGTAAACTCTGCATGTTTGGAGTCAGTGTGCTTCCCGGCTTTGTAAATGTGTCATATTTAACTTCTCTGCAATATGAGGACGTATGGCAGACATTCACAGGGAACTACAGGTGCTGCTTTTCTGGACTGGAGCCATATGTCCATAGGGCATTGAAGAGGTTAACATCCAGGTGTAGGAGCTTTATTGTTGGAACATGTTGTGTGTTGCTTCCAGACTTTGGCCTCAAATAAATGCCTTTAACATACTTTATTAAAATGTCATAATTAGATTTATTTAATGCACTGAAATCCAGAGCATGTCAGCTCTGTGGATGACTGAAAAATATTTCACCGGCTTTTGATAGCTTCACAGGACAGCAGGGCAGTCAGCTCCTATTTCCCACTAATGCACCTCTGTTTGAAAACAGGACTTGAATGTTCTCAGTTTGTGCATTGACTGATAGAAGGAAAGCGCAAACACTCTCATGTTCTGCAGTGTTGCATTTGATTAGAAAATAATGCTTGGGGTCTGAATATGCTGAAGTAATGTTAAGGAAACATTAAAGCACCCTTAACTCTGCCATTTTGTGCCTAGGGCATTGCAGTTATCATATGAAACGTGTGGCCTTTTCTTAAACGGTTCCACAAGAGTAGCAACTGCTGCATAATGGTACAAATAAAAATAATACTGCAGCATGAGGAGTGGCTCTAATAGTGGCACTTATGCCCATACAAAGCCTGAAATGGCAAATAAATAGTTTTGCAACTTCCAATACTATCGTCAGTACACTGTGGTTGGCCAGACCACAGGCCAGAGAAGCAAAGCAGCACAAAAGTTAGCAGCTTGGATTATGCTAAATATGTATACAAGTATAAATTTCAAGTATCTCCATTTAAGTAAGTGATACACACAGAATTTTTAATAAGTAGGAGCAAGATGACAGTATGGTCTGTAATGGAAAGCAAAGTCAAATTCATGCCCCACAATGATTTATCACATAGGACAGCCTGAAGCTACTTTCAGCCATCAGACTGTGGCTACACGTAGATAAAAAGGGATTTTGGAGAGTTGTCAGTTGATAGCTAATGAGAATTTCAACTCTGGGCTTACATGTATGGTGAGTCTTTATTATGCTGGCAGGCAACCTAGAAAGCATTAAAGGAAAATTGTGCGACAGGGGCCCACACACATCTCGCTTAATGGGAACTAGAAACTACCTCACACCACAACAGACCAAGTTTTCTACAGGACCAGTTTAACATCTCCTCCATACTGGTTTACACAATTGCCTCCTCTGGCGATAATACCCACAGCTTCTATCCTGGAAGCAGCTTAAGGGGTCTCAGCCTTCTTTGCACTGTAATAGGATCCGATTGAATGATGAACGCCTGCCCCATCTGAGAAACCCAGCTTTATTTTTGCAAGGATAAGCCCAATAATGGGTCATACTTTTTCAAGCAGAAATGAAGATCATTCATCATGTATGGATGTCATATGCTTCCTAAAAGAGTTCATCAGATGTTTCACTGGGCAGAAGATGCACATACAAGATCATTACTGAGGCAGCTGAGCTCAGTTCGAAGGGCGATGGGCCCGGTGCTACTTGCTTGTCTTTATTCTCCTGCCCCAACCAGTTAAGACCAAAATGTGAGAAAACAAGGGAAAAAGGGTATGTATCTACTTGCATTGATTTGAATAGCAGGATGATAGTTATCTTCAGTTGCTGAGGTGGGTGGGAGCCTGACACCAAAAGAATTTGAGGAGGAAGTGCTGAGTGAGAAAATCACTGCCTAAGAGAAGGGTTGCTTACTCGGCACATGGAAAATATGCACTCTGTAGGTGGGTATTTAGTAGACTAAGGTAGAGGAAGGAATATGCAGGAGGAGAATAATTGTAGAAAGATTACATGGAAGAGAGGTGTCTGAAGTGGCCGAATTTCTCCTGGGAAGAGAGTATGGTCAGGGCTGCCATTGCTGATGCCACTGCATATTGACCCGTGCCTTGCTAGGGCACCACATTGGGGTTTTAAGCTTTCCTTAATCCTTTCCCTACAGCCTCCTATTGAAAGGGAGGAACAAAGGAATCATTCTGAATATCTTTCTCATCAGAAGGCAGTGATTCAGATTTCTTCTTCCATTTTCATCCTTTGTTGATTGAGTTGTCAAGCACCCAACCTTGGCAATAGAAGCTGAAATGAGCAATGTCTTCATAGCTTTGCCATGCTGTGTCAGTACTGAATAACTGAGCCTTATCGACTACATGCTGGGTCCGACATTCAGCTGAGTTCCTTTGGAATTTTTATCACTAGTTTTTATATGACACTCAGAAAGGCCTTACCCATTATGAATTGTAAACTATTGAATTCTGCTTTTTCTAGACGCTCCTGGAAAGCACCCACATCTGGAGGAGTTCTGCCTACTGCAACGAGTATGTGTGATAAGCTGAGGCCATTCTCAAGGGCTATGGTCTACAAGTTGCACCATAGTATGTCATAATTCCTTGGAGTCTCACTAGTGATTTACTGGACATGAACCCTTATAGCACAATCTAGCACTATTGCTCTGTTATAAACACTTATTGGTACTCCTGCTGACGGCAGTAGAAATAGTGGTAAAAATATTTTGATATCCAAGAGCCTATGTCAATATTGGATAGCTGTACAAGATCGTTCATGCTGCAGAGGCAGCATATACATTGATAATTCTAGTTCCAGCAATGGGTAGAAGAAAGCTGCCATCTCCACTGCCATCTCCAACTTACGTGCAGGGCACTGACATAAAAACCATTTACTCAGAACTGAATCCTAGATCCAATGCATTCACTAGTATAGTGTTGTTTTATGGGCCAATTTTTTTCTTTATCAGCTCCCGATAAACTGATAAAGTTGACAAGCTCAGAATTTTAGTCTTTTTGGTCTGAATGGAATTCAGTTCTATGATTCCTCATTCAATTCACTGAGACAATTGCCTCAATTCACTGAGAAAATGATATACAACAGAAAAATCTGAACAACAGTCCCTTGATTCATTGCAGGGGACACATGGAGAAAGGCTAGGAGGAGAGAGGGGAAGGAATTCCATTTCACTTGGCTGTCATCCATTTTAGATGCTTCTGGATCTGATGCCTCCAGTATGTTTCCCATCACAGCTGTTTGATATTGATTATTATAAAAGTGTATTTCCACTGCTGCTCAAAAAACCCCCAAGGCTGTTTGTGGAACAACTTAAAATGTCTTTATGTGAAGCATTCAGATGATCTCATAGATTTGAAGTCATTCTAGTATGGAGGCACACTGTAGGGTCATAGATGCCTAATTTTTGCCATCCTTCTAGTCCCATATGTTTTTACAGTCCCTATGAATATATTAATCGCACGCTTGAGGGCACACAGGTTTTGCATATAATTTTACCTAGACAACATTTTACTAAGTTATCAAAATCTAGCCTCTTTTAGAGAAAACAGAGACTATCTATTATACCTCTTAGGTCAACCACCTCTCCTTCATTAATGTATTCTGGTCGTTGCTCCTACTAATGTATATATATTTTTATCTCTCTCTTTCATTACAGCTGTGAGAGAGCACCATAACAAACCACCTCTGGCACCTCATCTTCAATCAGAAGAGGAATGACTATTCTCCAGAGTTCACAGCTTCACATTATTAACATTCTGTCCCTGCCTATCTGCACCTAACCTTACCTTATTTCTTGTTTATGTGAAGGAGTCTTTCATCTTTCCATAATTTTTTAAAAGGGAAAGAAGAATAAGAAAAAAAAAACCCTCTGCCATATTGCTGATTTTACCTCAAAAGTAGGAACTGTAACTGTATTCCCCCCCCTTTTAGAGGCTTCTTTTAAAGCTGTTAAAATATTCTGTATGGATTGGGCCAAACTGTCCTCTGGAATAAACTTTGTGAGTTCAGCAGAGCTGCATGACTTTACAGTAGGAAAGATCATGAACATCTACAATCATTTTGTAACTACCTGAAAGTATTTTATTTCTAAATCTGGGCTTCAATGTCCTAATAATCAATTCTGGGTGTGAGGAAGAACAATGAATAATGGCCATGACAGTTTATTGTTATTTATCACTATCAGCACTACTTATTTTTATCCAGATACACATCCTGCTTGAGTGAAAGAAAAAGTACAAACTTCTTCCGAAACTGCAGTTACGCTTTATTCACAGGTCATTGATGGACAGTGTGAAAATTCAACATGAAAACAGGACTAATCCCCAAAATCTTAATGCAGACAAAATTATGTGTTTAATCTCATCACAAATAAAAAACTATGTCATGTCTATTGAAAAATTTGCACTTGCCTTTAACGTATCCTTTTCAACAATGTTTTAGACTAGAGACCTCTGAAAGCTACTCTGAGAAACAGAGTTTCCATATGTCATGTTGTTGAAAGAAATACATATCAGACTCAATTTTAAGGAAAAGCACTAATTTCCAATTGTTGCAAAAACATTTTTCTGGATACCCTGCCATCAAGCCTAATGGCCATGAATTTCCTCCAGCTTTCTTCATCTTAAAATTCATAGAGGCAAATCCTATTAAAATACATGGTGGAGGTGAGCTTGAAGCTTTTTCCACCTATTATTTTCCCTGCAATGAATGTATAATAAAATTGTTTATAAGTGTTTTCAATAACTTTACATGCATTCACAGAAACAATGTAAAAGACTATGCTTTCATCTTAAGGTTTTCTTTAGAGGGGTTTTAAAGTTTAGGCTATCAGATCATCAGAAGACATCCCACAGCAAGAGGTCCAGACACTTTCTTTTCATGTTGTATATGTTTTCATTATGGGTGAAAGACCTTTATGTTAGGTAGGGTGGATTTTGCCTGCTGATACGTCCCTTGAAGTTTGTGGCCAGAGGGTGGTTGATTCATTTTGCCAGTAATGATGGCTTATTTGTGGTTACTGAATCATGCAAAAAAAGTAATTCTTGCTATTTTTAACATATTATTTTGCATGCATGGCATTACCACTGAATTGCATAAACTGTGCTAGTGAATCTACATACACGAGAAGCCTGCCTTGTTTCAGCTGTAAAATAGCACCTTGTTATGCTATAACTGGGTTTGTACTTGTTTGTGGGCCTCCTACCAAGGAGAGTTGGATCCGCGTGCATTCCATACATAATCCATATTATTATTTTCATTGTGCTAGTTCAATTTTTTACATAGAAAACCAGATATTAAGTGAATAATTAAATGAGAGATATTACTTTTTCTTTAGTTTTTATCCTACTACAAAATCTCTGATAAACGTAGCTTGCTTTCTTGCAGACTTCCTTACATTCCTTACTTATTCTTTATTTTGCAAGGTGTGTGCTTGATCTGATTTCCAGACAATAGTTGAAATATACACATAATCCTTCCCTTTCTTGTTTTCCTCAGCTGATGAACCAATATATGACAGAATCACAAGAAGCAGAATATTTTCTCAAACTTTTTCTTCCAAGATAAAGTTAAGGTAAAGAGCATTTTTTCAGAGCAAAGGTATGATGTACAGAAAGATCTTTTTCAACAGGACAAACACAGTATCTCGTCATCAGATATCGTATCTATTCAGACAGTTTCAGGCCAAAATGTCTAATATGAATTATTATTCTTCTTCTTAGATAAATGGATTCGTAGAGATATTGGATGTGAACCATGAAGAATTGTTTGTTTGTTTGTCACATTTGTCTCCTTTCTACATAAAAGCAAATTTCCTGCATTTTTTTTTGTGGATGAGAAATTAATGGTCATCCACTCAGTTCTGAATCTATTTCCAGAGAAAGGGGAATGTTAAGGTAAATATTCTGGAAAAACAATTTCTGTAAGCAGCTGGATACCTTCAGATCTAGTTGACTCTTTCGATGTAATAATATATCACAGAACCCTGGGAGAATCAGTACCAGGGAAAAGATTGTTGTAAAATTAAGACAAAAAATTACATCTTTGTTTCTAAATTCAATAAAATGTTTAAGATTAAAAGAAAATCTTTCTTTCGTTAACAATATTTTTCTCTCTTTCTCTTTTTAACAGAAAAGTTAATTATTTTCTTTTTCCTTTTAATGTCTCTATTTACTTAGTTTTGTTGTAAATTAGCTAAAAAGTAAAAAAACTGGGTGAAATGTAAAGAAAATCCCAGCAACATTTTTTTTTTTCTTTCTCGTCTTTTCCAATGTGAGAGAAAAAAAAAATCACGAGAAAAATGAGACAGCAGTTTGTGAAAGACCAAACATACAATTCAGATCAGAAGACAAAAATATTTTTTTCTCATTTTTCCTACTGATTTCTTTGCTGAAAAGTAGATGACACAGGTGACAACAGATGACAAAACTATTAGGATATGATTGAAAATATAAGTTGGAAATTTAAGTAAGCTATAAGCTTTAGTCTCTTTTAGATACCTAAGACCACACTTTTGTTGTCATTATTAGCTTTAACATGTGCAGAGTAGGTTATTGTTAATTTGCAATTATTGCTTTTTACTCAATAAGTTGTAGCCTTCTGTTCTGCTGTTTATAAAGTTCAGTACAGTAAGCAGCTGTGACGTAAACATTCAGCTTCTGTTCCTTTGGTTCTGAACAGAGGTAGTTTAACTTGAGTTACTGGAGCTCAACAATGCTGGGCAGTTCCAGAAACAACTAAAACAAACGGCAAGAATCTGACCCCATTAATGGTCGTTTTCTTGCTTTTGCAGGAGTTACATCTTCATGTGCTTCTTAATGTCTAGACAGAAGCACTGACCACCATTTCTTAACTTTTTTCTTGCCAGTACTTTGCAATCGTTCTTCCTAGATGTTGACCGTGCTATAATCAGCCATACCCGTGCAGACAGGATCATTCAAGCACATGCTTCAGGAAATTGTATATGTATGCCTTTCTCAAGAAACAAACTAGTGCAGAATGTACTTGTCAAATTCATTTAGAAGTCATTTTCCTTCGGACAACAAATTCCATTCTAGGCACTGTTTGACATTAGTTACGGACAATCAAAATACTTATTGTAAATACGCTAGTAAGTGAGCATAGCTTTTGAATTTATCTCTACATTGTTTCTGAGGGTTTTTTGTTATATCTTTGTCACAATTCTTATTTCCAGGTACTCACAGAATAGTTTAAGCAAACAAATTTCAGTCTGTCAATTGCCTGTGAACTGCTCACACTGACTATTGGCTAATTATTGTTTCTGAAATGTGATTTCCACTTAAACAATATAATACTGCTTTTTCTTCTTCAAGTCCGTGGAAAGACCACTTCTGAAAACGGAGGCACTTATTAAAGTGCTTAATGTGACTGGAGAAGATAACTTAAGGCATCATTTTGGAAAATTTAATGTGTGGATTTTCTTAAAAGCCATGAAGCAGAGTTCATTAAAGACACAGCTGGGATAGGACAATGCATTAAAATGGGGTGTAATTAACTTATATAGAATAAATGATTAAATATGCATAAAAGTCCTCAACTATGGCTCCTCTATTGCTACCTTGCTTTGAAAGTACTTACTTTTCCATTTCCTTCACCAACCTGTAATCACTAGTATGGCTGCATGTATGACAGGCAGTGGTTATAAGTAAGCCACTGTAGTTGACATCAGCTCCAACTTGTTTTTCCTTCTATTAGGATTTCCTGATTATGCACTGAAAAGATATTTGATTGATAGTAGAATAGAAGACATTTGAAGAAAAAAAAAATTAAACTGAATTCATGCCAGTGGGGAGGGGAGCTACCTCATTAACGAAATAATTGAGCTGTTAGTTAATTTTACTTGTTATTTGTAGAAAAGGGCAAAAATCTTCCAAGGAATTAATATTCTTCCCTCAAATGATTAAAAGAACAACAAAAGGGTTTGTATCTTAGATGTATTTAGTAATTATGTTCCTGACACCTTTTTTCATATCATCCAAGGCAGATGTTAAAAAAAAAACCACAACAAAACCTGGTAATTTACAGAACATTGTAAGTGTCAGCTTTTCCTGATCAGTTTTTCTCTGCCCCTCCCCCAGTCTTATTAGAAGCAATTTCTGCTAATTGATAATTAATACCTTTACCTTTGTTAAAAGAAGCTACTTGTGTATCAACACTTCCAGTTTGATACAATTAGTATATTTTTTTATTAGTGTAAATAACACATAAAATTAATAGAAAAAAATATTCTTGCAATATAAATTTTACGTTTCATTTATTATTGTCTCTTTTCTTATGGTACTCTACAGTCTTTCTCTCCCTCTAAATCCAGAAGGATTTGTAATAAATAACTCTTAAATTAATTGTAAATATACAAACATTTAAACATCAGTAGGCATTGGACATGAGTGTAGAAGGATGACACAAATGTGTCAGTTCAAGAAGTGTAGTGAACTTTGCCCCCTTTTTTCCAGTTAACTTCAGCAAAACTTAAATTTGCCATTCAAACTAAATTTTCTTTCCCTGTGTATGAAATTACTATTCTGCTAAAAAAAGAATAAATTTGTTTGTATGTTAAATTCAAATAAATTTGTGATGTCTTCAAAGTAACAGGCCTTTGGCCATGTGAACACAGGGCAAAGGAGTGTTATCTGAGTGTTACTATCCATAACACACTTCTGGAAAATTACTCCAGAGCTTCACTGCAACCTTATTCTTTCTCTTATACTCATCCTTTTTCAAGGCTCAATGAAATCAGTCATATATCAATATGGTTGAAGTCAAGAATACCATTTTATTTACATAAAATGACCTATTCCAGCATTTCAGGGATGAACAACTGTCAGTCTGTTGAATACAGCCAGAAGAACAACTGACTCATGATTTCAGGATTTGTTCTTATCTAATACTTTATTTTGATATTCTTTTAGCAAAGAGAACCCCTTCATGTAGGGATAGGCTTGAGATGAACTAGTGTCTTGTTGTGACAAAGCAGAGGGGTTTAGGATATCTGTTGCTGTGCATGTGCAACAGAGATGTAAGGAAGGGGTGAGCTGGATGAACGGCAGCCCCAGGGCAGAGCCTCCCGTCCCATGGGACTGAGGGCAGCTCAAGCCACACAGCATTGCAGCTGCACTCCACTGTGGTAGCCAATGCGCTAGGCACAGTTTGGTCTCTGACAAAAGTCCTTCTGTCCTTGGTATGTTAAGACACTACGAGCCTCCTTCTAGGTAAGAACTGCCATACAGCAGGAATTTCACTGTAATGCTGAGGACTGAAACTGTGCCATACCAAAAAAGGTCTGAAGAAACATTATAAGCTCTTGGCATGAAACTTTATTTTAGCACCCAACTGCCTCCTGCATTCTCAGTCGCTTCCATATAGTCTCAAGCTGCAGCAATGGAGACAACACTTCGGCTTCTAAGAGCCAAATCATGGGCAACCGTATCAAGGTTTACATTGGGGGAAGTTTTTTCAAGTGCTGACAGGGAAAGAGAAAAGAAGTTGATTATCTAAGCCATTGCCTCAGCATCCTGGAGAATTTGAGAACTAAAATAATTTCTCAGTTCCATGTAAAAATGGGCACCAGGGTTTCTGAACTAGGCACGTCAGCCTAAACTTAAACAATTATTCTGGTTGCTTGTCCCTCTACTCTGCTTCCACCATCTTATTCTTGTAAAAAATGAACATCAGTCTATTCACGATGCCGTGAGCATCAGTGTCACATAGACATGGTGTCATCCACTCTGCAGCCATAGCAAAACAGATTTGGTAGAAACAGAGTTAGACAACATCAACATACAGAAGATATACAAGGCTATATCTTCTTTCTCACCCAAAGAAATCCATTCATCTATATCTCACTGAGGAATTCTATTGGATCACATGGGCTTCTTGGCATATAAAATGATCTACATTTTGCTTGCATTTATCTGTACTTGCCATGCAAAAATGGGAATAAATGGGATGATTGTTTTTGTTTCTTCTAACATCAGAATGAATACTATGGCTTGATTTCAAAAGAACAATATACCTCACCACAGCATGCAAACAGAATTAATATTAAGTCGCAATGCAAAAATCAACCATCTATTTTTGCTAGGTTTTGACATATGTCTGACTGGGATAGTTACTGTCTTCTCTGAACTGCAACAGAAATTAACTTGGCTGATATTGTTTGGGAACCACTGGACAACCATTACTGGTTCACGAGAACCATTCTGTTTCCTGATGTATAGTAGCTAATAGGTACAAACAGTTGCTAAAGGACTGTAACTGGTTAATTTGGGTGGGTATTTTCCACACAAGACCTCATACTGCTCTTCAACCTGCTGAAATATGAGGTGCCAACTGGCATAACACTGTAAAACTCTGCTGCTAATATGAGAAATATTAAGCCAAAAACACAAGCAAGTCCTAGAAAGGAAAATATAGCAAACAGAAGGCAAATATCCATTTCAGAATAAAAGAACATGATCAAATTAGCAAAGCATTGGTAAGACACCAGACAAAAATGAGAAAAATAAAACTAAAGCACAAAGAAATGGAAAAAAAATCCTGATTACATGTTTTTGAACACTTAGCTGTAATCTCCTTGGGCAAGCCCATGCAATGAAATATAAAGACATACAGCTTGCTCAAGGTACTTGCTGCATCCTAATTCTGTGAGGTGACCATATTCAGGTGTATTTAGAAAATTTCACAACTGGAGCTGGGAAGGATGCAATTTCCCCTTCTGCAGACATTTTTTGATACTGTGATGAATATGTTTTGTAAATAAAAATCCAAACTTCTGGAAGAGAGCTGGGTAGGTTGATGTACATTTCAGTATCTTCAAAATTTTTTGTCTTCATTTTTCCCTTCTCTCATGTAAGTATACTTACCTTGTTAAATAAAAAGTAGCTTCAAATGAAAAAGGAATTTTGAATTTCAAAACGTTGAAAAAAGTTGTTTCAATCATTTTGGTTTCTTTTGTTTCTAATTTATTGGGAAACAGGAAATTAGTCAAAATCAGTCTTCTACTGCTTAGAGTTTTGGTTGCAGTGAATTGTTGGTTTATGACAAAGATACATTTCATAAAAACCCTCCCAGCCAAGTTTCAAGAGAAGAAGAAAAGAAAAAAATCCTTTTGCCCAGCATTGCAGGTTGAACAATGACTCTTCTACCTTCTTGAATGTTTTCTTTTTACAAAGCCAAATAATCTACAAATCAATACTGCGTTGTCCATGGGGGTGTTCTTTGGTTCAACACCTTGATTTTAAAGAGACAACTGTTTCTGTCAGACCTGTTTTTTCCTAGCTGGCCCTTCTGTCAACCATATGCACACACAGAGAAGGTTGTTTTCTCTAACACTTTATTTTTACTCAGCAATCAAAATTCCAAAGAAGTCAGTGGACATTGATATCCTCCCCAGACCTGTGTCTGCAGATACTTGAGAAATGATTTGAGCAGGATGCTGATAGCAGCAATGTCTTTGAGAAGAGCTGAGCTCTGAGGAACCTTTGCTTTCTTCTCCACAGCCACAGCTCCCAGTGCATGAGGTATGTCACTAACCACCAATTCTGACTGAGTAAAATATTCTTTTATCTACTTTATGGGACCTGCTGTTTGCTACTGCTGCTCACACCTCCACTGCATCTACTCAGGACACACAAGATGGCAATTGCTTTACTACCTCAGGACTAGACAGAATTGCTATCCAGCATCAGATGGGATTAGTGTTTCAGTCCATCAGTGCCAGAGACAGAGTACAAACATGAGTAGTATAGCTAAACATTATTTTTGTTGCCTCTTTTCAATGCCTTCAATGTCTGACTTGGACTCTCATTCCCATTGGCAACTGAGCATTTTGCAGGGGTCTCTAGGTCTTTACTAAGCACTGAAGATGTGACCGAAAGACATGGACAGTGAAAGAGTCCTCTGGGCTTAGATCCATTGGATCCTGGATTATATGAGTCAATATGTATATGCAGGAGTTATTTAAAATAGACAAAACCAATGGGGCCTGTACAAAAATAGCAGTACAAATAAATAAATAAATAAATAAAAGCACATTTCATTCTTCATTTTTCCAGAACAACACTCTAGGACTGCTTTACATTTCCAATGGGACCTAACTGTATGGAAAGTACAATATACAGTAGAATTAACTTTTTTTTTTTTATTCAGCCATTTTTTGCTGTTCTATACACAGGTCATGAACTCTCACCTCCTGTTTATTTCTTCCCATGTTGACCTTTCACTGAAGCACAGGGCTAATTTTGTGCTCCAGTGACCAAGAATAGGAATTTGTCACTTTATTCAAAATGGAATGAATACAGGTATGTCTGGCATTCTCAGCTGGGCTTAACCCTCTGCATGCTGAAAACAGTCAAATAGCCAAGTGATCTCTATTAGGAAATATCTTTTCTGAAGTTGTGCTATTTTTTGTAACAAAAGAGCTTTGCTTCTTTTGTCTGAAAAAGGGTTTTTCTTTTTCTGTGCACAGCCGGGTACAGTTTTCTTTGTTGCAAAATACAATGAACCAAACAGAAGAAAATGACAGGTTAGAGGTCCATAGAAATTTGCAATGGTTCTAAGGGAGAACTTTCATTAGTGTTAGGAAATAACCGCCATCTTAATTGTCTGCTGTACAAACAAAGTTTTATGTGTTATCTTTGACTGAGAAAGAAATAACTAATTTCTCCAGTAAGATGCCAGTAATGAATTCTTATGGACTAATCTTAATAAGTATGTGCAAAGTAATCTACGCTTCTCATGTTGAGTTATAAAATATAATTCTTTTCCTTATGCAAATACTTTCAGTGGTACTTATCCATCTATTCAAATCTTCTGTGCAGTAGGGCTCCTTTCTGTGACTGTAAGTTCTGTAAAGGGAAAAGACGTCAGTGGATCCGTGCAGGATTTGAAGTCAACACTTAAGTCCTGTGTTAGAATTACAAAGGATAAGGGCGCCAGTAAAAAAAAAACAGTAGGTCTCAAGTGAGACAGTCAGTAGATTCAAGCACTACCTGCCAAAATTAAATAAGTTGTTCCATGAGCAATGGACTTCCAGAGTGTGATTTCCTACACACGTATCCTTTGTATTTCTATGTTCTCGCTGCAGTGACAATTGTCTCCTTTTTCCTCCCGGTGGCTATATTATTATATTTTCAGTTCTTCATCACATGCCCTGATCTTTTCTCCTAAATACGTATTATTATTGTTGCCTTCCTAGATCCTGTCATTACGTGAAAAATGCATTCCCGAGCTGTGCACGTGCCTTTTGGCCAGCCGGTGTGTGCGAGCTGCCTGGCCAAGAGAACGACACCGGGGAGCTCACGGCACTGCCCCTCCTGCAGCAGAGGCACTCGTTAGGGCCTCTAATATCACAAAACTTGTCAAGAATTAACACATCACTTTAGTGTGCTAATTTATTTTAGTGAAATTAAGTTAAAAGGTTACTTGCAGGGAGAACAAGACACAAATGGCATGTTCCCATAGGCTTCCTAAGCCTCAGGAAACCAAGTCAAAAAAGTCTCAGTGGTTTTGGACCCTGTTACAGGTCACAGGCTGACACAGTCTTGTGCCTTCATCCAGGACAGAGACCTCCCAAACATGTTCCCAGCTAGATCAGTGGTTCTGATCTCATGGTCATGAAGCAAGCATCATTTGAGATAATTTGTGCAGAAATTTTGTCCCTCAGTTAAAATCAGTTAAAAACTATCAAAACATAAATTGGCATATTTTTAAAATAAACTATACTCTTTAAAATCTCTCTAAAATCCCAAGTCTTCCTTATCTTCCAACAGTGTCAAAACTATGTACAGGAAAGGAGCAGAAAGGTGAATTGTAAAGTCTGCTATGTGGACCGGGATCTTCTCCTCGGAAGACTGTGCTTTTAGTGCACTATGAATGGGTGCCAAATCTTATATGTTGTTTTATAAATCAAAATCTGGGACCCCGAGGAAAGTCCTGCATATAATTTCACTGAATGTGGAGTACCTTCACCCCTCTTTCCTCAGCACTGAGCTCATGGCTGTCAGCCTTGGCACAGTTTGGCTTCACAACAGCCACATGAGCAAGAGATGCTCCGAGCTGCTCGGTGCTGGGTCTGTCCCTGGGTGGGTGCACACTCAGGGGGCTGCGGGCAGATCGTGGGATGCAGAAGCGGTACCGTTTGTTCACTTCCCAGTTCAAACCTCTAAGTGATTGCAGTTATTTCCTATTCTGAGAACAAGGAAATACAGGTGTGGGTGAAATGGAGTGTGGTACATTTGTCATCGCAATCACAGGAACTGTTATGCTGACACCAACACTAACATTATAGAGGCACGACATATTTTTGCCTTTCAGTTAGCTGAAAGTCGCTACTTTTCTCTTTCCAAGGTGGAAAACTAGATTCTGCACTTGACTAAATGTGATTTCCAGATTCACCTGAAGTATGCCAAAATATATACGTAAAATATTCACGTGAACTAAGAGAAGGACAAGAAGGATCATAAAATCAAGATGAACTAGTTTCAAGTTTTACCCAGCAAATACAGCCTCCTGCCAAACACAAATAACTATTTAACAGAATAATTATATGAAAGCACTTAAGTACAGTAGATTCTAGCTAATGTCTGGTAGTTAATACTACCTCACCTTTGGAGATTCTTCCTGCACATCCTATATAGAGTATCTTAATCACAACTAGGAGCATATTCTTCCTCCTTTAGACATAAAACATTTTGTCATTCACTGTTTTCAGTCCTCACCTCTCAAAGTACAGAGTATGATGCCAAGGGAGTGGGAGTCAGTGAAGAACACGTGCTTCTGGATGAGTAGACCTTTAATAGCTTACAGCATTATTACTGGGGCTGCAATTCATCCAATTTGCTGACAAGTTCAGCATCCAGCTTTCACAAGCTAGTGGAAGCGATGTTCACCAGTGCCAGCAGAGAATCTATCTTTTTATCTGTTCATCAATATTTCTGACTATTTTTTTCATAAATGGTTCCTTCCTATTAAAATATGCCTGTATTTATGTACACAAATCATTGTTTCTTACTGACCTACAGTGTCCATGTAGTTTTCTACTACTAGAACCAGATCAGCAGCAGCATCATGCTCTGGTTGGAGGCTCTGGCTCCTTCACTGAGCTGGAAGGCTTTGTGCAAGTGGCAAAGCAGGGAGGCATCAGCACCAAACCCATCCCTGCTAGTCCTGGCATTTGCATACTACCTGCTTCTGTGGTGACCACTTAACTCTGATATACGGAATGCTGAGGGGGAAAAAAACCCTCACGAGTTAAACAAGAACAGAACAGCATCCCTAAACAGCCCAGTACTATGCTTCTCATGCTTTACAGTGTTTAACATGGGAGCTTTTCCTCTGTGAGCATGCACATGCTCTAATTTTGATCTTTTAAAATTTCTGCATCCCTTAGGTTGTATTCTTTCACTCCAGAATAACTCTTGTTGTGTTAGATGAACTGGAACAAGTGTGGGCTTCCTCACAGCCACTTCCCGTCAAACTGCCCTGTGCTAAGCAGCGAGCTGTGCAGTCAAACGGAAGGAAGCACAAAAGTCCACTTTTCCCTTATCCCTTCCCCATGGCAACCTGACCAAGAACAGTGACCCCCAGCAGCACAGCTGAGGCCTGAAACTGTGTAGAATTACTCAGAAAGAGCATCTCCTGACCCCAACCAGCAGAACCCAATGGAAATATGTGACCTGTAACTGCAGAACCCCTTGTCCGACGTTGTGTTTGTACTGTACACAGCCTATGTGGGTCAGACCCTTTCCAGAAGCTCACTTAATGATTCTCAAATCTAATTTAAAGTGAACCAGTGAACCTAGAACTATTCAGCAGACAGGTTCTGCAATTAGAGGGATTTACATTAAGCAGTCAAAAAACCATAGAAATATCGCACCTCCTTGAATTAGGTATTGAAATCAAATACTTTTTCTCATGGCTGACCTTTGTCAGTTACATGTAAACTGAACTGCTGATGAGTCATTGAGCTAGCAAATTAACTGCTCGCAGTTGTTGACAGGGTCAGCAAGAAATCTACCACATTTTTAAACAAAAATAAAATAATCTTGTAGGTATTGTACATTACCCGCTTCATATGTACTTCTTGTCCTTAATGACATCCAGAAACCATTGGCAGCAAGAAGAGGAAAAACAGGAGACCTTGAGGTTTTCACACTCTCTACCAACTGTAGTCAGAAATTTAGCACCATAAGCTTTGGTTAACGAGCAATAATAGTATCTATTTGTTGTGCTTTTTAACCACATAATTAACAGAATTGACCTCAACAGTGGGTAGAAAAAGGACCAAACTCTCTAATTCCCTACCTTTGTTAATATTGTTTCAATAGAAGGACAGCCTGTATTACAATGCTTCTGCACAACTAACTCTTTGGCTTGTGGCAGCAAGGAAGACCAACTGGTCATTACGAGAACACTGGTTCTGTGATTAACTCTTATGACTCTATTAGCAATTTGGAGCACAGCTAATCAGGGCCCTGAATGCATTTTTGAGTGAGAGCGCTTTACCGTTAACAACTCTAACAAATGTATATGAACAGCATTTTAATGCCAGAATGAAGCTCAAAGGTGGCTGTTTAGCAAACTTGTTTTAACATCTTCCCGTTTAGTCTATGGGCAGCTCCCAACGTCCATTGGATCACAGCTGATCTACACAATGAACACATTGCTGTGGTCACCACAGGCATTCAGATGAACTGTGTGATTAAAATCGGTTTTGGCCATCCCAATTTAATCCTTTCTTGTAGTCAACGTGTCCTCATACGGCTCCAGTGTGCAGAGCACAGTGCCCTAAACCAGTAGAAAACACACTGTGCTACAGAAATATTTAAGATAAGAAAACAACAACTTAAAAGATAGAAATCTTTCCTGCGACAAATACTCTTAAATTTTAGAGAGGCTTCTCTTTTGCTTATCCAGATTCACCTTTTCTCTTCTGTTGAAGGCCTTTTGGCATTTGTGCTGGTCCTCTGAATCTAAGTATTTTGCCTCTCTTCCAGTATGTTACCCAACTCTGTTGTTCCTTCCAGTATTTGGCATTTGCTTTGGAATTATGTTTGTCCATCTGTTATTTGTCCTTTTGGTGATGCGTTCTGCCGATTCCCATTTGTTCCTCTCAGCTTTCTCAACAATTTGAGCTTCTGAAGTGTTGTGGCACCAGTCAGCTCTATCTTGGGCCAGGAGGGCATTTGCACAGAATGACAGAAGGAGCAAAAAATGGCCTAGACCAGTGTTGCTTTTTCTTTAGGAACTCATAGACGCTCCTTTTACCAGTGGTCATTCCCATTAGCTGATTTCACTGGTTCAAGGAGTGTGTAGTGCAAGGGGCTTTTATTTTGGTTTCTGTTTTGTTTCTTCCATCTTTCTGGATGTTAGTAAGCAGTATAAAATCATGAAAAGGCTATAATGTCAGCAGATACTCTTCCAGTCTTGACTGAGCTTGCATTTTTCTGATATGTGTTTCTTTTCCTTTGTGTACACATCCACCCCCCTTTATTAACTCTTCACAAAACTTACTGGCCTGATCCGGCCTGAGCAAAACCACAACTCCACCCGTTCCTTTTTGTTTTTCTTCCCCGATTATATCTTTTTTATCCCTTAAAAGAACCAACAAACAACCAACCAAAAAAACTCCAACCCCCTACATGCATTTGTTGAACATGACCTTTACTTGGCATGACTTCATTTTTCAGGCTTAGAACATTTTGTAGACAGAATTCTAAATTTGTCAGCTCACAAGTTGCCTGTGCACAGCAGTGTGGCATGACTAAAGGGATGCTCAGCTACTGATCAATAACACAGATTCTGTTTTCTTCCCCATCACAGCTCTGAAAGCCCATTTTAAGGTCACACAATGACCAGCCCTAATGCACTAGCTTTAGCAATTTTACTGTGTTTCCCGAGCTTTGTTTGAGCTTTGTTTGGCAGTCAGGTTCTAGGTAGGACCACGTCTCTTTTTATACATTTGGTTTGGATTAAGCTTATCTGGTAATGCAATCTTACTGGAAATTCAGATTTCTCATGAAAAGAGAACATCCTGCTGGAACCCTGATTTTTTTTATAAGTGAGCATTTAGTTAGTATCAGTGGCCCTTGGAGACATCTGAAAGGTGTAGGTGAATGAAGGATACTTACATCATTTTATTTTCAGCTTTTAAATTAGTCATTAGTTAAACTGTTTACTTAGGTGCACCGAATTCATGTATTTTCTGGGTAGAAGCCTGACTTCACTGACAGCCATGTGAATTTTGCCAATAACAATAAGAGACAGGTAGGTATTCAACAGCACTTTTCAGAGTAGGCATGTCTTTGAAAGGAACTTCCTTCTCCTCCACTTCTTTCCCTTCCCACCCCCAACTAAAAAACTCCCAAGCCCACAGCTTTCATTACATAAATACTGGGTATTAAGAATAATTTATGAAATGTTTATGATGTGGGTAGGATGCTGGTTTTGATCAAGTCACAAAATCAGGAAGCCCAAATTTGTAAGGAAACCCTGAACAAAGCGCCCACGGTACCCGCAAGTTCATTGGGGTTTGTGCACAAGTGTTTTGCACATGCCAATTGGCTGGAGTATGCAAAGCCCATTCTGCCCCTGAATGCACAAACCTGGGTCATACAGACCAAACAGACCACTGTGCCTACAGAGAAACGATCCCCACACCTCCACAGTCCTTCTGAAAATCTGACACGATCAACCAGATCTCACCCAGGTGACGCAGTTCTGCCCTCCTGCTCTAGCAAAGGCAGGCGGAGAACGCGCAAGCTGCTTTGGGACCATCTCGCTGGCCAAGCACACCAGAGCACGGAGCAGTACCATGTTAATGTTAGCATTATTATACAACAGGCATAAATGTGACAGGAGGGATGAAAAAGAGGTAAAAACTACTACTAACCCTTGTGACTGGAATCGCTAATCAATTGTTACTCTTTAATATTTTCATTGCTGCTGATTCTAGTCTACAGCCATAAAGCGTGTGCCCACAAGACACCCTTGGACACTCAAGACATGAAAAATGAGGGAAAAACATAAGTGCTAGGTAACACATTTACAATTGCAAGAAAGAGGTGTGAATAGTGCAGTAATGACAAATGAATGCAGTTAATTACAGTTTCAGTGTTGATCATAAAAGGCCTTTTGGAAACAAAATTAATGTAGTGACTTTCAAAGGAAAGGCCAGGTATAACCAGATAACAATTGACCACTTGGTCTAGCATGGTCAGCAATCATTAAATCACATCTCATTCTTATTCTTGTAATACATCACTCCAGAAGTTACCATCACAGTGAGAGATGTCGGCTTATGAAAGTACTAATCAGCTGATACGTGCAAACATCATTATTACACACACTGCAGCGTACAAGGAGAGCCACATTGTCTTTTTAGGTGCTACTCCGGTGAGATGTACAAATCTAATAATTCTCCTCTGCAGGAGGCTACTTACCTTATATCATGATGTGGCAAGACTTTACACTTTTAAAATAATTAAAACATTCCAGTCGCAGCCCTGCCACACAGAAACGGCAGCAGCTATAGGAGGATTACCGTCACGGCCTCCTATACTGCATGCAGGTTAAATTCGAAGGCTTGCTGGCTGTAAGCTAGTTAGAAGCATTGCAAAAGTGAGATTTAACTTTGCTGTTCGGTAAAGGGGAAAATAGAAGAATCTCCACAGACTGCTAGCCCTGCATAGTACATGTTGTTAGTCAAAAGAGAGAATGGTAATTCTGCGTTATAAACAAGAGCACATTCCTCTCTTTTTATTCCTGAGAGCTACAATTAAAGGATGCAAGTCATAAAACAGCGTATTATGTGATGCATTGTTTTTAATCTCGCTGCCTTGCATTATATATCAGGTTCATATAATTCTTCAGACAGGAAAAGGCTTGTTCCATAAAAATACAGACTCCTGCATCTGAAATATAAGTTCACGCACATGCAATGTATATATCACCAAACCAGCAAACTAACTCACTTACTTAATACACTAAACTTCAGGTTCTTCCTATATTATGTGAAATGGCTTGAAACAGGAGGCAGCTGCCAGGAAACATCACTGCTTCTTTGCTCAAGAGAGACAGGGGAAGGAAGAATGAAGAAAAAAATTCCCTCGATGGATGCCACGATAGCATGTCTTTCATTATCGCCCTGTGTCAAGGCACTGTGTAATGTTCATTGTGCATGCATAGTAAATTACTATTTACCTGCCAGTGCCTTTGATAAGTCAGTCTTTTCTCCCTCTTTTCGTCCACACAGCATGGAACAGTGAAACCTCTTTGCCTATAATTCTTATTAAGGTGATACCTTTTCTGAATAAGAAAGCACACACTTCCAAAGGAGGCATTCTCTTGGGTTTTTAAGGGCCATTGTTTTTATTGTTTTCCTTTTATTTCTCCCACCCTGCTGTGTTTTAATGCTATAGTGACTTCTGTGTATACAACTCTCATATTGAAATGTCTGCCGCAGATATATGCAATATTAAAGAGTGCTTATGAATTTTTGACATCTAATTAGTCGCTACCCAGTTAACATGTCAAGACTCAGAGGGATTAGGGAGTCAGCCCTTTCTGAATAAGTTAAAGCTATGCCCTGTCCTTTTCATGTATTATTCTTTAATGTAGGTGGTGATTATTTTGCTGTGATTAATTGATGAAGCTCATTGGTCTGGCAAGTGTTACAGAATTCACCATTCCTCACTTTTATTTCTCTCTGTAGGGCTTTCCCACTTATTTGAAAGGAATTGGTTCTATTCGGTCTACGAAGCCTCATTGTCTTTCCTCAATACATGCACGTTGGTTTCTCTTAAGATTTTATCTATTTAATTTTATATCTTTTCTACTATAAAGGAAGAAGATAATTAATAATGCTTGTTTTATTTTAAGTCACACTGTAAGGCCCTGTTTATTTTTATTTTTGATATATACTTTTAGACAAAATTACAGATGTGTATTTTGCAAGATTAAAATAGATTTTAATGGTTTTTTGGATTTGCTTTTTTTTTTATTTTAATGCTTTACAAAGTCCCCCACACTCAACAAGGCTTGGAGGATTTCAGGGTTTTCTGGTCCCTGACTATAAGCAATATTTCACCCGGGCAAATGTTAATTTTTTTTAGCATTTTGAGTGTTTTATTCTTAGAGAAGATATAATATTCTGTGTTGTCATCTATGGTGAATTATATCAAATTTAGCATCCAAATGGAAGCCTTAATTATACAATCTCTGTTTTCCATGTGCACGTTCTTTTGTAAAAGGAAAAACAAAAAGAAAAAAAAAAGGAATGTTGGGGTAAATCTTTAAACACCTGTAGAAATCTAAGTGATGCATATTTAAAACAATGTGATCACTCATAAATTCAGCTGTGTGTCAAGGTTCCTGCTGACCTGTGGTGCACTCCAAAGGAATGTTCCATTGATTATATACAGCTGCGGATGCTCGGAAAGAAACAGCACATATGTGTGCTTCATGGTCTGATATATTTGTTATATCCCCCTCTGTGTAAGTGATATTGGGTTCTATATAAAGAAACAATAAAAACGTATGCTGAGCACATAATGGCTGTGCCGTTTGCCTACACAGGCACCACGCCACCAGTATTTAACTCACTGCTTTGTAAAGCACTGGAAGATCTACCTTAGCTATGAAAGGCACAGTAAAAACATACGCACACACGCGTGCACATGCACAAAGTTCTTTTTTTCCTTTTAATTCTTTCCCCCCTTTCTAAAATACTGTAAAGGAGCATCCTGCTGTAATGCATTGTTTTTTGTCCCTGATTTCAATGTAGTCAGCTCAAGAGTTTTGGGCCTTGTAAAAGCGTAACCCAGTCAGGCGGTTTCCCTGAAAGGATAAAACCAGAAAAGGAATTTGCAGAGCACAATGCAAGAGGTAAATGTATAGATATGGTTATGGAAATATTTAATCATGCACTGTGGCTACTGAGAAGTTTCTTCAATTTCCCTACCTCTCCATTGCAAAGGAGCTGAACAAAAGGCTGTTGCCATCCGAGTTCATTTCTGCAGCCTCCTGGTTTTATGGACAAATAATTACTTTTCACAGAGCAGAATCAATCCCATTATGAACCTCCACTATTCAAATCTGTAATTGGGACAATAAGAGAGCTCCAGCCGGTTTATCTTCTTTTGAAATGAACAAACTCATGCACACACTCCTAAAAATTGTATCATTATAAATAAGCCTTCCCCTGCACAGGCAGAGTTTTTAATTACAATCCTATGTGCCAGTCAGGGTTTGTGCTTTTTAATGGACATTTGGGGGACTGTTTCTAAGGTATTTAGTTGGTGAAAATATGTAAACAATTCTCTGTTATCAGGCTTTAAAGGAAATCGCCGTGTGTGAGGGAAAGAAGAGAGTGAAGGGGGCCAGAAGGTTTTAGGAAGGTGCCCCTCCTTAATCCCCACCTGGGTTTGGTTTAGAAAAATGTTGGGTCTGGAGGTTATTGAGAAGAAGCTGAAAAGAGGAGTCACAGCAGCCTCACCCACCACCGAACCACAACCCCTTAGGAACAAAAACTGACGTCGACCCTGCCACGGAAAGAAGAGCCACAAGGCAACAAGGAAGGGAAATAAAACTGAGTGGGGTGGGTGGGTCGGCTGAAGGGGATGAGGGTACGAAGAAGGAAGGGGGGGGGGGCCAGCATTAACAGAAATATCAATCAGTTGGAGCATATTCACTTTCTCCTGCACAGTAGATTCTATCAGAAGAAAACACTGAACTTTGTAGTGTTAGCAGCAGCTGAAATTTAGAATTATTGTTTCCTCCTAACAGAAGACTCATTTTCCACGGCCGCATTTGCAGCATAATAAGCTTTTTGTTATTTTTTCAATTAGAGTCAATTGACCTAACAAAATGGTTGGCAATTAAGTGATTTTTGTAATGGTCCGGGGGTAATTTAGTCGAGCTTGTCAGCTGTGTTTCATGAAGCCGAGATGTCTTTTTTTTCCCACTGCCTCTCTCTCCCTCTCCCTCTCTCTCTCACTTACTCTCTCTCTCTCTCAAGCATAATGGCTCATAATTTCAAAATCTTTTCCTTCTGTTTCCCTCACAATAATTCGCAATTACAGGAAGTTGTTGGAGGTGATTTTTTTTCCTACCTTGCTTTTTGAGTCAGTAATTTTAAACAAAATGTACATACTTGTAAAAAGGGGGCTATTACAGAAATCACTTTTTGTGTAAACTCAATTATTTTATGAATAGTGACACCAGTTTCTGCTGGGTTCAACTCCTAAAGGCTGATGTATTATTATTTTCAGGGTAAAAGGTTTTGAACATTTAGAACACTTTTTCAAATCAAACCGGTATTCAGGAAGGTAAACAACAACTTAAATCATGAGGAGCCTTGCGGTAAAGCTTACAGGTATATGAGAAGGATGAATGCCATTAGGACATTTAAACAATAGTCTGCAGCTACTGGACTTTATCTTCTCCTGCTATGATTTATGAAGGGATTCCTCATTTGCCTAATTGATTCATTTTCTTAAGACAACATCTGGAGTTGCAATTCCTATTAAAGTGCTGTAGTTAGATCTGATGACTAGATCAGATGTTCTTTCATTTGTATTCTTTTTATTATCTGTTTTTGTAGCGCACGCACACTGGAAACTGAAGCCACGCACCCGTCCACCAGTGAATCCGGAGCCTTCCCAGCATCTGCCTGCAAACGGCTGTCTACTTTTTTGATTATTTTTTTTTAACACCCCCCCCCCCCCCTTTTTTTTTTTTTTTTTTTTTTCCTTTCCTAATCCCCAGCCATGTTCAACATTTCCCCTGTTTCAAGAGCCACCCTCCTCGCCCGGCGGGATGCGAAGGATGCGCAGCTGCCTGGAGCCGCGCTTGCGCCTGCTTCCTCGGCAGTGGGCAGAAGGGGGCACTGCTGGAGCAGAGCAGCCAGAGCCTTCCCCCCACCTCTGCCTGCCCCCTGCCTGCCTGCAGCCTGCCTGCCCCCTTGCCCGTCCCCTGCCTCCTGTCTGACAGCACCCTGCTTGCCCCCTTGCCTGCCTCCTGCCCCTGCCCCTGCCCCTGCCTGCCACCCCCTGCCTCGTCCGTGACCCCCTGCCCGCTCCCATCACAAGACTTAAACTGGAAAAACTTATCAGGCACGGCTCGTGGTCCCCGGCGCAGTTGATTTAGCCCCACGCTGGTCTCAAATCAGAGCAGTGGCCAGTGGGCTGAGGGCTGTGTCTCCGGTGGAAGGTTTTCCTCCGGTGGTTTTCCACCACCACAGAGGGTTCTCTGCGCTCAACACCCCCGGCGCTGGTTGGCAAATGACAGAGGAAGGCTACTGGGGTTTTTGCAAGTGTCATAATTATTTGTTGGTGGCTGAATTTTACTTATGTCTTGTTTTAATTTGCCCTGTGACACATTCTGAAAGCTTCTCATCCTGTAGTTTTGCATCACGTTTCCAGCTAAAATCTGTGGGCCAAATTCTGAGTGGTGTTTTTACCTTCCTCTCTCTTTCTTCCTCCTCTGCACCCAGCATGTCATGGAACTGTGTTGTGACAGACCGGCCTTCCATCTCACCTATTGGGACAGCAAGAACCGTGTGCGTTATCCTCAGTAAATATTACTTTCACATTTGGAACTCCGCTCATTTCCCTTATGACCACTGACAGTCTTCTCCTAGGGTTTGATTATAAGTCACTATAGCCTGCACCAGGCTGGAGCCTCCTAAGACTTCGGTTAATCCACCGCACCTAGCATTTCTGTGACTATAAAAGGAAAAGTTATGATTCTGAATAAGCATCGTGCGGAAGAAAGAAGCAAAAGCATAAAGTATTAAACTTTCATCCAGCACCATAGGAGAGACGTAGTTATTAAATTTCAGCTGCTTATCAAACTGATATGAAAGTCATTTTGCATGATTGCTTTGCATCCTCAAATCTTCTGCTTTTATTTGCAGTGCATCTCTGCGCTTTCTTATTAGAAAAATACTCAAAGGATAAAAAAGCTGATAATATTATTCAGTTTTGACAATTAGGTAGAAAAAACATTTTAAGAAGTGCTTTTTTTATTGCAGCTAGTAATAATAGTGGTGGTCCTCCTGGTAGCAGTCTCTTCTGATGCTACCCAGGGTGATGCTAGCGTTACCCTGTAATGGCTAAAGCCCTGATGGTTATACTGGTAAAGCTGCTAAGGAGCGTGAGCCGGGATGTCACTCTCAATATCACAATGTACACAGCCACAGCTTATTTTGCCTTCAGAGGTCCATATTTTATGGCTTTTTCACTCCTCCCTTCCCATTTCGAAGGTTCACAGATGGACTGTGGCTAGTGTCTGTGTGTGCTGAGAGGGGCAGGAGGAATAGCACCTTCCGCTGCTTTACACCCCCTGTCCTGGGCTTGCCTGCAGCTGCTGTCCATCCCCTCAGGACCCCTTTGGCGTTAGCCACTTCAGCAAACCTATCTCTGTCTAGTTACAATCAATCTCCCATACGCTTTAGCTGCCCGGCAACTGCCTTTAATTGTTACCTCCCCACATTGTGGTTCCCTTCCAGTTCAGCTTAATCTGCTCCTGATGCTTTGCGTGTGAATTTATGCAAAGCTGGGAGCGTTCATGGGAATGCAGAACCCTTAGAAGATGAGAGCAAATCATCCCATCTCCCACAACTCTCCCTTTCCCCACCGTGGGTTTCCACAACTTGATGCTTGGTTGTTTTTTTTTCCAACAAATGTTCCAACCATTTCTTCAGTACTCTCCCTGCCTTCCCATTTTCTGTCAATGCTTCCCCATCTCCTGCTGGGTTTTACTCCTCCATGATTTAATTCACTCTCAGCAACTGTCACAAAGCTGATGGCTCGCTAGCATTTATCTCTTTATCTTTGGTTGCTACCTTCTGTCCAGTCCTTTCATCTCATACTATCCACTTCACATCACTGGCCAGATGTCTGGTCATAAACTCGGTATAACAAAAATGTAACCTCTTTGAGCTGTTGTTTCTCCATCATTGTACAGAATTATTTCTCTGTTGCACCATGCTGGGGGATATTAGCACCATACCTGCTCCTCACACTTTCTTTTCCAGATTTAATTTCTACAAATCAAGTCACTGCTTTTCCAATCTTTGCAAAACATTTCTCTGTCATATTAAAAAACCTCCTTAGATCTTGCTGCCTAGATTCGGTTTCTCTTCCCCAGGCTATGGGAACTTTCTCCCCTTTGAATTTTTTCACCTCTACGCTGTTGTCCTCTTGGACAGCAATTTGCTCTGTGTATGCCTACAGCTCAGGAGAGCAGTCTTATTTACTTCTTGATGATGATAAGATCTGGAAAGGACAAGTTTTTCCCCCCCCCGGGGTGAGGAACTCTAGCGACCATCCCCATGTACTGCATGTCTTTTAATTAGCTTTTGGGCTGTCCCAAATTCAGAGTGGGATAGTTTAGATTGTAGCTCGGGGACTGATTTTCTTTGGCCCCTAAATGATCACAAATGCTTTCCCCCGTGCTCAGCCACCCACCGTAATCTTGGTCCTGGGTGCGGCAGTGGCTTTCACTCGGCATTAGGGAGCAATGCAGCTGTTCAAGAGAGGTGCAGAAGCTGGAGAAATCTGGGCTGGGGAAAGGGATGAGTTGTAGAGGAAATACTTCATCAGGAGAGAGGGGAGGAATAGTCATTGTATTAGGAAAAATATTCTGACAGTGAGATATGCTAAGCTGGGGAGAGGGGGACGACACGACATTTCCTTTTCAGGATTCATCATCACAGTATATTTATTACTGTGTTGTCCAAAGTACTTTACAAATTCTAAGATATGATTGTATCTTACACCTTGGCAAGGAACAGAACAGATGTCCTTATAAAGGACAATTTAATCAAGGAAAAATAACAATTAGGCAGAAATTTGCTAAAGGAATCAGTAACTGTAACTCATGGTCAGCCCAAAAATGTAAAAGCAAGCTGGCTGAGTTTTGCTCTGCTGACCTCTGACTTCTCAAAGTCTACATTTCAGTCTTACATAGTTTTTACACCAAATACTGCTTTAAAGAAAGAAAGTAAAAAATATTATCTATTTCACTGGCTGTGAGCTAATATTTTCTCTCTGAAGGTTGATAACTCTCCATTTTCAACACAAAAACCAAAGACAGGTCACATGTTGAAAATATATATAATGTCCTCTGCAGAGTGCTTTAACATGCCCAGCAGTATATTCCCACTTTATTCCTAGAAGAGTAAAATTACAGTGTGTAGCAGGGCTGGCACCAGGCTTCCATGCCGTGCAGACATTAGAGCAGAGGGAATAATTCACAATGAATAGTTTAGTCAGTAAGTTTAGCCCTTTTTCTGCTTATAGGATCTCCATGGGCAGACTGAGGTTTCCTTGAGTTTATTATGCAAAAGAATTCAACGAGATCCTTTTTCCTCTCTAAGTATTTTTAATTGCTCAGGAACACTTCTCTGTGAACATTCACCAATCACTTCTTGAGCTTTGTTAGTTATGACTGCTTTGATGAGTCACATGGTGTTGATTTATTTTTCCAATGCGTTGAGTGTACAAAAACTTCTGGGACGCATATTCATGTGTGTGAATCTAAGATCCAGTTTCCAGCAATGCTTATGCACACTGTTCTGAAATTTTCTGTGAATAGCCTCAATATTAATTGAACCATACAAATGTCCCTAGAAAGCAAACACAACTAGAAGACAGTATGGTTGATACAAATCCATTTCCAAATTCCACTGAATGCATAAGTGGTTTTTTAATAGCATTTACCCAGCTATAGTAGATTATAGGGAAAATGTTGTCATCTCACTGCTTTCCTTTCACTCTATCCTGTGTTCCTTTCTTCCCATGAAGTAGCTGTGGGAAGGAAATAATAGCAAATCTTCCCCCCCGCAAAAAAAAAAACCAGGATTAAAGTGAAGGTCTGAGTACCAAATAGCTAGCTCCCATTTTTCAAACCCAGACTCAATACGTTGCAGTTGTACCTGGGAGGTCTAGTTCCTTCAGCACCCACCTGCCTCCAGGATGAGGATTCAATTAAGAAATATAAAAGATAATATGGTGCTATAGGGACAAAAGTAGTTTTGAAACTCTACCCAGGCTTTCTGTAAATAGAGGTACATTTCTTTGAAACCAAACATTTGCTGTTAAAATGCAGCAGTTTTCTATTCTGTGATCCTCCACTCCAAATTATAATAGAAAATATATAATGGAGTATAAGAGCTAACAGATGAGAAAAATACACCTTCAATGTGAAATTCCCCTCCTAGCTACAAGGCTCTGTCCTCAAGAACCTCACTGTAGTTGCAGACTGTTACTGAGGCATAAATTAACTACGTCTTACCACAATTCTTCATGGTTTTCTAGGGAAATCCTGGGTTATGTCTCCATGCTGCTCTGCCTTGAATATGTGTCTGGGTTAAACTATTCCAGCCCCTTCAGTGGGTGATGGAAAAGATATTCTTCACTCTAAATCTGGTTACTTGATTGAAGAGTCTGCCAGCCTCCAATATCTTTGATGCGAGACCCCTAGCAGAGGTACCTGTCCTTTGAGGACTTCCAAGGCTGGGACTAATTGCACCAGTGCTTACACTGACCATGTCTAGAACTAAATCTGTGTCTCTTTGTTCTTTCCTCATGGGCTTTTTACTTTGAAGACTTAGTGATCCTCCCCTTATCCTTGTCTACCACTGAAGCCGATGTACTTCGCGGCACAATAAGAAACACAAGACCAGGTTTTTCTTAACTTTGATTTGAACCCTCTAGCCTGGCACCAGCCTAGGAAGTCATACTGTGCAACAAGTCTCTTGGATCAGAAACTGTGCATTGCCCATTTGCTATGTTCTGTACCCCCACCATTATTACTGAATTTCTTGCAGGTTTTTTCTGTGGTGATATCACCTTTGTGTCTTTGTGTTTTGCAGACATGATTAAAATGGTCTTCACTACGTGAAACGAGGTAGTACCCTTTCTTCATCTGGGAAACCACAACAAAGATGTGAAGAATCATCAAATTTTGCCTCCCCAGTTTGTGAGATTTACACATTTATAACTGTGTAACATTTCTCATGCACAGGGCGCAAGTTGGATGATCTTGCTTGCTGGGGGGGGAGGGGGGGGGGGGGAGCTGAGTCCTTCTGCAAGGTCTGTTTTGGGTTGAGAGATCAACAAAATGAAGGGGACAACTTCAGAATGAATTATTGCTTCTTCATTATAAAGGGATGTGAAGTGAAATGCAGTCCATCGAACAAGTCCTGGCACTTGTTTTACACCTAAATTTTTGGTAGTTATTGAAACAGGGCTGCTACAATAATCTAATCAATAGAAAATCTGAAAACGTGAAAACCTCCAAAATAATTCTGCCTGTTTAAGTTCTTATCCATAAAATTTATGTTTTGTTTGCCTTCGCTGGGCAAACCGGAACCCCACTCTCAGAAATAGGGCTAGATTGCAAGCAATAGGGTTAGATCCCATTTTCCACATGCTCAGGTGCCTGAGGAGAGAACCTGCTTTGCCCCTCTCTAACTCTATCCCAGCCGGCAGAGACTTGCCATTCCCCACCGGTGTGACCAATGCACATCTGAGGGACAGCGAGACAAGATGGGATTCAGTCCTTACCAACAGTCATAGTGCATAACCCCAAGTGGGCCAAACTAACACTGCCAGGGCAGCTTTAATCCAGACATTTCCTAGTTTTTGAGTGCTGATCTTCAGAATGTTGTTTAACTTAAATTTCATGGATGCAAATCCCTCTTGTTTTGGAAATATAGGAACAGAACAAGCAAAAATGTCATTGTAACTTCTCATCCCCATGCAGAATTGGAGGGCTGGTATCTTCTGTGTAACCTGTTATTAGGCATGGTGTATACAATTTTGAACAGAAGTTACTGGTATTTTGCTAAACAGTGCAGTGAAATCAGAACTCAGGACTAGTTAATTTAGCTTTAGGTTCAATGGAGGTGGATGGATTAGATTTCCTCTTGTTCCTTCCAACTTCAACATCCTTTTGCTCCTTTTCTTACCTCCTTTGTAGTACCACTCGTACATACCTTTCTTGCCATTTCTCACTCTCCTGCAAGCTATGACCACCTCCTACTCGTCTAGTCACTCTCCTCACAGCTGTGGTTGGTGCTCATGTCTTCCCTTCTTTTCTGCTCCCATGCCCCACATGTTGCTCCTCCTTACCCAAATTCTCAAGGTTGCCATGTTTCTAAATGTTCTAGCCAGTTTATTACAGCATATTCTGGGCCCTCACAATTTTCCCCATGTTTTCCCTAATTGTCAGAGCTAGAGCATGCACACATACTGATCGCCACATGCACATTAGCTCCATGTCCAAAGTGGCTGTTCTTTTTTGTTGCTAAATAGAAGTTCTGCCAAATCCCCCTCACTTAGAGCTCTCCATTCCCTTACACCCTTTCCTTCCCCTTTTGTACTGGCTTTCTGTGTGCAACCAAGTTTTTTCTTCCCCCTGCATATCCCTTGGACTCCATCAGGAGCATGGGAGAAGGAAGCTGTTTGTCCTGGATCCAGAGACCCAGCCAGCTCCAGCAAGCAGGAACAAAATCCTGCTCAAGCGGCAGGGCTGTCTATCTTATGGGACCTGGCATATCGGTGCGATCTAATTGACACACAGAAACTCTGAGAACTATAACAAGCCTCTAATGAGCATAAATAAACTTTTTTTTCCAGATGCTTAAGAGCTGACCAGTTTTCAAGAACTAGCTTTAAATCGTGGAGCTGTTAAGGAAACAACTGAAAGGTATATTTATTTTTAAACATTGGAAAACAACATATTTTCCCTAATCTTATTCTCAGAAGTGAATATTCACCCGAAACAGGGCCATATAGTTGAAACCTTCTGACCTGAATGTTTAATTCTGGCAAAGCAATACCCACTGGAAGCAGATTTTGCAAAAGAAAATTTCAAACCACCTTCATTATAGAGGTGGCAGTTTCCACTCTTCGAGGAAAACTAAGTTTTATGTTAAAAAAAGATGCTGTATTAACCACACTTGAAAATTAAGTTATCTAGTTAAATATCAAATATAAGCTGGATGGTTTCCTTTCCCTGGGCTTGGCCTATCAATATGTGGCATTCCTAACATAGTGGTGAGAGTGAAATTCTGTTCACCTGAACTTTAAATATTTTAATTACTTCCCAGGATTTATTAGAAACGTGTACAGTTTTCACCTGTTCCACTGATGGAATTAAATTGTCTCACTATTAAGTAAGAAATATTAAAGGTACATACTGTAGATCATGCAACATCCTTCTGAGAATATTCTTCTGGGCATTGGTCACTGCCAGTAAATGTTGATTTCAGACAGGAGAAATATAATTATCTCCATTAAAAAGCTATACAATTAACAACACTTGCCACACAGTGGAGTCTAGGTTACCATGGTATTGCCCTATGCCTAGAATAGGAAATAGCTGTGGTATATCAGATTCCATCTCATGGTAATTGCTACTTTTTTACTGACCACCCATGTAGCATTAAAAGTCTCCTGCCCAACTAATTCACCTATTTTAAAGCATATTATGGCTATATTTATTCTCTGTTCCACCTCAAATCACTAGTGTGCCAAGTACATAATGCTGGGTTTTCAAATACCCCAGACCATATATTTATGTGATAAGTAGGAAAGAGGCATTCAAGATGGAAGAGGAAAATGGAAAAGAAACATGTTGGGGGTATGGGGTTCAGGGGATTGACTGAGATGCCTCTGCGTAGTGGAAGAGAGATAGGAAAGGACCAAAGGCAAATGTGAAATGTGAGAGGATCAGTGATGATTTTCTGAGTGCAAAGGAATATCCTAGTTAGGGAGACAGAAAGAATAAATTCAACAACACAGGAGATGAAGAAGATGGGGAAATTGTGGCTGGTGTGCTGACTGACCTACAAAGAGGGGCTAGCTTGGAGCTGGATAGAAAATTTCCTTCCACATCCTTCTCCCACAAGCAAATAAAACCTGCCTCCCCCTGTGGGGAAAGCTGGGGACTGATGGAAGATGGTGTGTGGTGGAAACACATTTGGGAACAGGAGGAGGTCTGTGAATGGAAGAGGTGCATAGGGGAAAGACAGAAAAAGGAAAAAAAAAATCAGTGAAGCAGGGAGGTGAGAAAGATGGGACAGTGAAAAGCACTCTGGGACACTGGTAGGCGGTAAAACAAAACCCAACTCTCACCTTACAGCAATTAGAGGACGATGAGTGCTGTCTATACACCATCAGTCAGAGAGGGCCCTATATGCACTCAGTTGAATTTTGCACCTGAAATGACCCTGCCTTCTTTGTGAGTGACTTCTCCTTAAACATGCTGACATTCCAGCACCCAAAGAAGAGCTGTGACACGCTTTTAAAAATAAATGCAAGTATATACTACCTAATTAGTTCCCCTATTATTCTTATAAATGCTAAGATTTTTAAATGTTTTCACCTTTTGGGTTTGGGGATGGTTTAGACATTTCCTTCCCAAAAATAATTTCTTTAAGCACGTATGTTGCTCTGAGACACCTTGGTTAGAAGGACGATTTTCTAGGATGTCTCCTTTTTAGCATCCTAGGTTCTGGTATGTGTGATATCACACAAAGTTATGTTTGGGAATGTCCTTATCAAAGGAGGAACTGCCAGATTATTGTAAAGGAGAAAAGAGAATTTTGAAAGCTACAGTAAAACTTGCCTGATAGTTGAGAGATTCAGGACATATTTCTGAACTTAACATAATTTTCACTTCAGCTTTACAGTTCACCTTTAACACATATCACCTTTTAAAAATATTTCCACAAGCATCATGCGTGTTACCATCAGAGTGTCAGCTTTAACTGTGAATTCACTGGCTTCGTTATCTGTTTAAGTTTAGCTGCTTATCACTGAAGCACCACAATGGTGGCCATGTTACAATGTGCAGGTAGAGAGGCACATAGGTACACAGGGAGATGCTGATTTAGCAGCAGATTTCTTCAAGAGCTTAGCTTTGCATGTACGAGTACTGCCCTTGTGCACAGGGCTATGGCGTAAGGTATGTTATGCATAGGGTAGACTTTCGCAGGATTGGGCCCACAGCGGGTTAAGAGTGGCAAGACAGACAGATAAATCGAAGCTGGACTCACAGCATCATTTAAATGTAGCTCTTTGTATTTATAAACAGCAATATGCTGCTGTTACAAAAGCGATTTCATTTAGTGCCATCCTACATTCAGCAATTTAATTATTCTCTTAATTATTGAAACATTCATCATAGTTTTCCAATTGATTCATGAGGGGCTGGCTGCATTTCTTTGACTCATTAATATAGTGACAAGGAAATTGTCAGTCCTCTTGCTAACCTCCTATCTCTGAACACGAATACTGGGAATACAAGACCTTGAGTCTTTTTTTTTTATTATTTTTAAAATTTGTATTATTATCACCAGCAATAACTGTAGTCGTAAAAGCCTCATTTAGTAGCAAAGGAACAGAACAATATATGAGGAAATCCTAATTATCAATGGTTTCGATAGTAAAATCCACAAACTAATATCTTCCTGAGACCACATTTTTTATTGTGAAATGGGTGATAAAGCAGAGATAATTCTAAATCCAAACACATATTATATGAAATAGATAAACCCAAGATAAAAATTAATAGTGACCTTACATGCCTGGATATAAGAAATATAATCAAGCATATATATCAGTCACGGCTGGAAAAGGACAGGGAGATGCCCACAGGTGAAAGATTAATTTACAGAGTTCTAAAATGTGCTCAAAATCTGTGGCATCTCTCTTACCTCCTCTGGCCTGATTTTGGGTGTTTTTGTTATTGCCTGTCTGCAAAACTACTACCTTAAAACGTTTTCCTAACTTGCATTAAAAAGAAAGATTTCATCTTTTCTTTTTTTTTCTTCTATCTATCTCCTTTATTTACAGGCTGTTTAGGTAAAGGCACAACTCTCTATGTCTCTATAATATTTTTGCAACTATCTCTGCTATTTATTTCACTTTTATAGCTTCTAAAATGTCAGATGCTACCCTCAAAGACCTCTCTTGTATTCATCAGTTTTCTCTCAGGAGAGGTTGTCCAGAGTTTGAAGCATACAAGGTCTTGTCTTAATGCTTATATGAGTACTTCTGCCCTTGGATATTATTCTCATCTTCCTGATACTATGCAAATCGACAGCTACTTCCCTGTGCTTCCAGCTAGGACTTCTGAATATAGTGTGAGTAGCTGGAAAATAGCTAAAAAAGGTGTGTGAGCATCAGAAATATAAAAGTTCAGCCCTGAGCATGTCCGTATGTGTGTGTCTATGTATGTAAGTGTTTGTAGATGTTTGTGCTAGTCATATACTGTAGTTTGAAAAGTGAATCTGTGTAAATCAATGCATTTATTTAGCTCTCTCACCAAGTCTCTCCCTGAGTTAACACCCCAGCACACACAATGCTAGCGAAGGTGATTATCTCTGCTAGCATAATTCCTCCGTAACATCTGCTTTCGCCCATAACACTCCACTAATTTTTCCCTCATTTCATTACACATAATTTTCTTTCAACACAATCTACATGTATTAAGTGGTAATGACTTTCCAGTTAAGAGCAAATCGACGCCAAGGGACCCCCCCCCTCGATTGCCTGCCGTGCCTGACTCCGGCTATTAAAGATAAATTTGGTGCCTCAGAAAGCTGCAGTAAGCTAATCAATCAATTAAGCGGTTAGGACATACATTATCAAAATTCCACAGTGCGGGGGTGCATGAGAGCATGCTGATATACTTGGTATGATTTTAGGAATAAAAAAAGGGAAAAAAAAATGCAAGCTACTAATGAATACAATTTGAGGTTGAAAGTCAGTATTTAGTGTCTTCTGAAATGAAAACTCCAGCTATTACACACTACGGATAGCAACTTTGGTGTCTGTGCTTGTACAATTTCCATGGCAGCTTTTATACCTCGTGCAGTTTACTAGTGATACCAGAACAGAGCTGATGACACAGTAAAATCTATTTTTAAATGATATGAGGATTCTGGTGCAGAATAAAGCAATGCCATTCACAGTTAAGCTGGCTGTTCTGTCCCTAACTTATCATTGTGTCTCTGGGTACTGCCACAGCCTCAAAACACTGATTAATATTCTGTTTTATGTGTGCTGCAAAAAGGTGGTTTAAGGACAGAATGGCAGCCATCACATCCTGTTGTGTCAACTTTTCTCTTCAACGTTGCTTTAATATTCATTCTGAGTTTAATTGGGGGGGGGGGGGTGTATTTAAAACTTGTAAAACAGTTTCTAAAATAAACTCAAAAATGGCTTTTTCTTTTTTTCTAAAAAGCAGCTTCACCTGAAGTGACGTCCTTTGCAGGACTGACTTACAAAACAGCTTCAACCCAACCAGAAAAAGTTAAGTTCACTGGTAATCGGGTTACATTTGGGTGCAAGAAAATAGGATCATTTCAGAAGTATGTATAATATCACCAACAAATCCTTCATTGCTATGTTTTTCTCTAGTATCTTTGGCATTGTGTTGTTCTTTGTATTGAAAAATGACTTAATCAGTTAAAGGCATTTTTTTAAATGTAAATATATTTTCTCTTGCAATGTGATGAACAGGCTGTATGCCAATATTTGGCCAAATGCTAAGGAAATTGAGGCAAGACCCCAAAGACCGTAAGAATTATATGAACAATCTTTATAGCTCTGCCAGGACTAATACAAAAGGAGAGTTAAATAGAACTTTACAGCAGGATTCTGAATAGGACAAAGTATGACAAAAATTGTAAAACTTATATTTTTAAAACAATCAGTAAATCTATAAAACATAAACTATAAATGGATCATTACAAGGCTTTGTCAATTACTTTTCCTGTCAGTATTAAGCATTTTGCCTAAAGCTTTGTTATCATAGTATTGTAGTTATCAGATGAGACGACATGGCAAAATTCCCTGCTTACTTTTCCAGAGCATTTTCCCCACTTTCTGCAATTTACGTTGGAGCATATTCAGTGCACACACTTCTACTCCTGGAAAGAACCATAACATCTTTTACTGTCTAAATAAATATTCCGTAGCAAAAAAGAAGCAGGTTGTCAAAGACAAAAAGGGTTGTTTTGGTTTTTTTCTAAAGTATAATACAAATAAAGGAGGTAACTGAGTGACTTCTTTCTGATGTGTTTGTGTAAGGCAAAAATGCCATGAGTAAACTCTAAAAAGTGCAGTATAAATGTGCACAATACATGCAGAACATTTAATCCAAGCTCTGCACGCAAAATACAATTACAGAGAGTTAATAATGGCAAATATAGTGAAATAAAAAAGCTACCCACGGAGACTATACAAGTGCATCCTTCAAAAAACCCCCAAACCAGCATGTGTCAATAATATGACGCCGTCCTTTCCTTAGTGGCATTCTTCATTGACTAGGCTGATAATGAAAAGGTGTCAGGGAGATTCACAGTTTAGAGTTGTATTTTCTTCCTTTGTTTTGTGCTGTTTCCCATTTACGGCTTTTCTCCTGCCTTTGCTCTGTATGGAGGGTATGAAATATTTCAGAGTTACATTTTCTTGTGAGATGTAGGGCTGAATTTGACTTTATTATCATTACTAAGAGCATGCAAGTTTAAGTTTATTCGGTTGAAAAAGACAACATGATGTTGTTCTTCCTGATATAGAAACAGCTATATTGGCTTTTATAGGATTTTTAGTGCAGGCTTCTTCATCTGTCCTGGATTTGATAGCTACTCAATCAGCTGGATTTTTTTTTGTTTTTGTTTCTTACCCGTTCTCTTTTTGGAAAAAAATCATTCTGATTTATCTAAGAGCGCATCAAAACATCTTTATCTGTTCATACTGAGTGAGAAATTCCTTCAGATTAAGGTGGGGAGGGGAGAGGAGGGAAGAGAGGCAAGCAATAAAAAAAGCTCAGACCAAACCAGTTTGCCTTCTCCTTTTGTGCAGTACATGTAATGACTGAACTTTTGACTTTCAAGTTTTTCTCTGGTGCAGTACTGTGGAAAAAGAAACAAATAAACAAACAAACAAAAAAGATCCCCTTGGTGCAAAAACCAGTCTAAGGCAATACCTGGTGAGGGGAATTTTTTTTTTTTTTTTTGGGTTGTTGTTGTTTACTTGAAGCAGATAAAACACCCACCTTAAACCCGCCCTCTATTCAGTTCAGCAGCACCTCCATACTCCAATAAACCGTTTTCATTCCATCTGGCGTGCGTTTGCTCTGAAGACATTTTCCTGTCAATCTCTCCTGCCACATTAAAAATCTGTCATTACTATTGCATTGCCGCCTGGCTCCTGAGATTTGTCTGACTGCTTTATTGCTCCTCTCATTTTTTTTTTTTTCTGCTACAGCCGAGAAGCAGAAATAAAGGTTTGTTGTTGAAACATGGCCGCAAGGAAAGTAGGAGGCACACATCTGTCAAGGTATTACCTTTCTTCAACCAGGGATTAAGGTGTTTTACTGCTCTCGCTACTGAGCAGTCACACTGAATAAATTTTCTCAGTAGAACATAAAAATGAACTCATACATTTTGAACTGGGTTTCATTCTTTCAAGCCAACCCATATAATTATGCAATGGCATCAGTGTTCAGGGGGAAAAAGAAAAGTCAGAAAGGTTTGTGTGCACCCCCCTTCTCTCTCCTGCACCACCCTTCACATTTACATTATTTAAATGCTTATTAGGAGGGCAAGACTGAAGCAATCAGTATTGGGGAAAGAAATGTTTTTTTACTCTTCCTTGTTGCTGGTACTGGATCCCTTGCAAGGTCAGATAGGGTACAGGGCTTTACTCCCCATGTTTTGTCTCTGTACTCACAAAATATGCCTGGCTGTGAATATTCACTGCTAATTCACCTCCAAGCAAGTCAGTAGAATTGTGATTTCTGAAACATGGTCTTTCAAAAGAAACTGGCAATATTAGCTGCTGTGTACCCTTCCCATTTCTGCTGCAGACATTAACTTTACAGTCTCAATGGTACAAATGAAAACAACTTAAAAATTAAATACAACCAGTGGAAGTGGTCGTTAACCAAGACAGAGCATGCCAGATTGTACTCCGTAGTCCTCTGCTGGACACTCCTGCATCATCATCTCAGTCTAGATATATAAAGTCAGATGCAGAAGGAGTTGTCTTCTTTATAAGCAGGAGGAGTTGTCTCACAAAATAAACACTAGGTTTAGGCAAATGAAGGACTGGGTCAAAGATGTCGGTGAAGGGGGACGATACAAGCTGCTTCATGGTTGGGCTTTTTCTGAAAAAGAATAATGCAGCTTTTAAGTCTGAGGAGGCTCAAGGACAGAAGGAGTAACCTGAGCACAGGAAACACAAACCTCTCAAAACTTTAAGCAAAAAGTAGTTAAGAAAGTATGACACAGAGCCAGAAGTCACAGCTCCGTCCATATAAAGGCATGTAGAGATCCATAGCTCCAGGTAGCTTTGCCATGCGTCCCCACCATCAGTTCGACTTGCTCCCTGTTTTGCCCTAGGGTTCCCACCTCCTAAATGTCCACACTGCCTCCTCTCAGGCTGCCCTTCAGAGTGAGACAAATACCTCCCACCAGAGATGCTAACTTGTGTCATTGCTGACTGACATATTTATTTAGCAGTGAGGTAGCTCAGTTCAACAGAGAAATATTAGAACCTGCAGTTCTACTGAAAAACTGCTGCTTGAACAAAAGCAAATGAGCTATCCCGCAGGTCAGCAGATAATCTGTCACTCACTTATTCTTCACAGTGTCCCAAGAAGGTCATAAATCACCGGGATATTGGTTCAGTACTGTATTCCCCCATCCTTTACTTTCTGCTGGCTATTGGCTATTTTCCATCCATTTCAACCCAGTGAAGACACGAGGAAAAATGAGCATTGTGAAATCTTACACCCCTCTCTCCGTTCCCACCTCCTTCCCAGAGCTAAGTTGCACGACTGAATTTACAGCTTTCTTACGCCAGGACAGCACCCGGGAATGCGGCAGGCTGGAGCAGGAGGTAAAACTCCATCCCAAACTATTTCCAGGTTTTTAATTCTTCAGGGGAAGGGACCATCTTCTTGTTCTGTGTTAGTATAACACCTCACACAGTGGGGGATTTAGGGTTGCTGCATAGTGCTTCAGTGCAAATGATAAATAATAATGTGCCTGTGGAAATATAGTTCCTTCAGACGCTTTTTTTAATGGCATGTCTCAATGTGCATCTCTGCCTTAGACTGTATTTGCAAGTAGTTGGCCCATAGGAGTAAATATATAGAGTGAAACAATTGGTGCTGACGACCCCATGTCCACACTGGATGTCTTTTGGGGGTTTGCCTTAAACTAGTTCTAGTCTGGTCCCATGGACTAGATCTTCATTAACAAGTGGGGTACATTAGGTGTACTTCCAGACCACAACTTCTGTATTAGTTTCACCTGAAAGAAACCCAACCTGTGCTCCCTGAGCCCACTCTGCAGTGCAAGCCACAGCACTCTCAAAACATCGGTGTAAATGCAGCTGATGCCTTCTCTGGCAGCACTCGTGCTTGCCGGATCCTGTGTGTCATTGATGCTCCTCCATGTGCCTCAAGGACAGGTGCTGTTTGGTGGTACAGAAAAGCAGTGCATTAACTGGCTACACCAGGTGAATTCTGAAATGCATGTTTAGTGGAACACAAATAATTTGCAGATAATCCACCAAAAAAGAGGGAGAGAGAAAGAGAGAGAAAGAGAAATACATACCTGTTCTTATTCTTTTCCCTTACATTTTTTACACAAAAGCACTCTCAGTGGCTTTGTCTGATACAACCTTCAGGGAACTTGAAGCCTGTAGCAGTGTCACACTTGACTGCAAATTCAGACTATTTGCACAGGTCTGGGGTTTTTTTGGTGGTCCTTCAAATCCAAGTTTCAACGTTTTCCTCCAGAAATGTGTTCGCTGGTGATGGCCCTTTACCTACTGACTCCTCCTCTCCCAGCATACATAGTTCAGAGTTAAAAATGCTGTCAGTAGCTGTAGTTTCATTTGCAAAGCCTGTCTGAAGTGGGCAACTGCTTTATACTGTTGGGTGTGTTTAAATTGCATATCAGGATCCAGATCAAAGCTGGCAAATGGCCTCGTGCCAGGATACTTTAAAAAGCAGTTCATATTTGTAGGAGACAACCATAAGGGGCCAAATTTTCAGAAAATGTGAAGCTGCTGACAGTCCTTTTGAGAACCTCAGAGTTTATTTTTCTCTTAAACAAAAATCCATGGCCCCCAATTTTATTTAAACAAGAATTCAAATGAGAATAGTTGAAAGCAAACTGAACTCCGTATCTCAGTCTTCATTAAACTGACCACTTGATTTTAATTACCCAGGAAAAACATGACAACATATTCCCATGGATGAGGAACCTTCACATCCAATCAAAGCATCTTGAAGCTTGAATTTAAATATGCATAATTTCTGGTCCACACAGAGGGATATGGTTGATAAGCATCTGAGATGAGGATTTGGGCAGTTCAGTTTGATTTGGTTCTTGGGGTTATCTGTCTAACCATGGCTGCATCTCATCCAAACAGGCAGTGGTTATCAAAGACTTATATACAGTCCCAATGGAACAAGTCCACTGCATGTGTTATCTTCATTCTGGGAACAAGCTCCAGATACACAAGGCTTTAATGAGTCAACGAATTGCGCTGCCCACAACTCATTAATTAATACCTCCTCTCAAAAAAAATTAACTTAAGCTGCCCTCATTTGATAATTTTAGCCTCTATACTCTCATACAAATTAGCATAGAGCCACTCCCTGCTCTATGCATTTAGGTCATCCCATCTTCACCTGTTTTTATTCTCTTGGTACCAGTAAAATTAAATTAGATCCACCTCAGGTATATATAATTAATGAACGGCCCTTTCTCTTGGTAAAACTTAACATATTCATCTTCTTCCTTCCCAATAGGAATGTGGAATCCACTTATCCCACTCTAGTACTTGTCCCTATCACACCTCTCCACAGAGCAACATCAGCTAGTGCCAGCTGTCCAAAGCCAGCTATTGCTTTTAGCAAGGGGAGAAGGACAGAGGTTGTCTGTTAAACCAGTAAATTTTAAGGGAAAGAAAGGCCACACAGTCTCCCAGTGTCAAGGCTTATATTCAGGTTTTTTTGCTGATAAAAGTAGCAGCTTCACCTGCTCTTTTCTTGTATCACCTGTCCCTGAAAAAGAGCATGTTAACTTCTGCATGGGATGTCCAATACCCGTCCAACAGAACTACAGTGAGGAATTATCACCTCCTCCAGTCCCATCAGCTGAGTCTTTTAACATAGATGTGGCTTTCTCACACTTAGGCAGATACAGATTTATCAAGGGAGTTCCCATTCCCTTTAGCTACAGCCAACATGGTACCTGCTCCCATACTTGGTCACAGGTCTGTCGCGATGGTGGCTGTACCCATCACTTGAATGCAGCAGGACCAACAGAAAGACATTAGGGAAAGGAAAGACATGTGTTGATGAGCCGTGAACTTTAAGAGACCCGTTTTCTACCACAGGCCTCCTGCATGAACTTCAGTCCACTGTGCGGCATCTGTGCACATCCATTCCCTGTCTGCAGCACCAGGGAGGCCAGTACCTCCTTCACCCATTGCCTCTCAGATACTGTGGTCACTGACCAGACGAGCACCCAGCAGCAGGAGCAGTAGATCAGGCGCAGTGATGTGTACTTGAGAAACCCACATGGGAGCGCTCCCAACAAGACCACTGCTCCCGTGCTTACAGTTACTTGCATGTTGAAGCATCTTCTCTGTCACAGTCTCTCCTCTCTCCACTGCCAGGGAGGAAGTACCATGAATGATTGATGCAGAGAGCTGCGGGCAGCTCTCTCTGAGGTCTGTTCGCTTCTACAGAGCATACACCTGTGGTTTGCCTTGTCTTTTCTGCCTCCCTCTGCCCCTCTTCCCTCTGCATTGCTTCTAGGCTGGGGTTGACGGTCTGAGAAGGCAGATATTTCCCCTCGGGGTGAATTTGTACTGCTGATGCACAGAACTCAGTGCTGTAAATCAGAAAGCTACTGTATGCTACATACCAAGCATGGTGGCAGACATCTAGCAGCATCTTCCAAAGGCTGCAACTTGTGAATTTTTCCCCCAATATTCATCAAAAGTGATATTGACATTCTTCATTGATCAAAAGTTATAGGTTTTAGGCAATTAACTTTCTAAAGAATTCCAATAAAAAATTGATATATTTCATCATATATGCTCCCCGCCTTAGTTTTTCTCCCCAGAAACAGACAAGTTCTGCCCCCTTAATGAGCTGCATTGGTTCACAAATTAAAACCAAAAATTTAAAACTGCTCCAATCTTACTTGGCACTGTACATAACCAGTAGGTGTTGAGAAGGGCGAGAGATGACAGGGAAGTATTCTCTCTTTACACCTATCCTGCACCCCTCGGGTACCGCTGCCAACATGTGTCAGAACAACCCCTACTACAGACCATGCTGCAGGTAGCCTTCAGGACGCGTATCTTTTTGCAAGCCATGGAGTACTTTTGAACCCAGGGCTGTGTCAGGCTGTTTGAGCGCCTCTCAGGATGCCTTCAGTATCTTCTACAGGTGGGCCCTGTGCAGCACTGTGCTCAAATGCGTATGGATTCCCAGGCAGGATCTGCAAGGATAGATCGGTTTCCTCTTCAGAAAACAAGCACGAAGTGCAAAAGCCTTTCTGGCCACTCTGATCTCTGTGCCTGCGCGTGGCAAGAGCAACAAGTTTTAACAGGAAACGTAAGAGCTCTCAGCCCAGAACACATGGTGAAGTGGCTGCCCTTGTGTCTCAGCTCAGGCTGAAATCCGCCTGGAAAACCTGAGGTCAGCTTACCCAGGGAAATGAGCCCGACACGGTGACATTTCCCTCTAGAGGGTGACTGTAGCACCTCAAGAGGCACCGGGGCTTGGTGGTTGTTTATCCGTACTCTGTGACGCTGTGTCCTGCAGGGCATATTAAAGTCCATGAAATAATGATGAAGCCGAGGGGTAATTAAAAGCCACTGTGACATTGATCTGCTGAAATTTCAGAGGGAGCTCACGGCACACGGGGAGACTATCCATCTTATCTCACGCAGGGCCAGCTTGATTGGCCTACTGAGTATTGCAGATGGCGAAGCTCCTCACCTGTGGCCAGGAGAGCTCCCAGTGCAGCAGCCCTACTGGCTTCACATCACTGCAAAACAGGAGGATGGGGAGCCAGTGGTCACAGCTGCCACAGTCTGTCCTTGCAGAGCAGCAGAGAAATCATTTAAAGATACAGGTCTCCTTTCCAGTTCTTTTATCTGAAAAAGGTAAACCCTGTATTTTTACATAGGGAAAGTTTCCCCTACTAAGAACCATTAGGGTTTTTGGACTTCTTTGCTGTATGAATTTGGTCACCATTTAGCATTGATTCACAACTAACTCTTTTGGTTTCATCCTCTTTTCATGAGTTTATTTTTGTCGTTCAAAAAACTCCAGGGCACATTCCACATCAACCTTTACCTCTACATGCTTTCTCATTTCATTTTCTAATACGCCGAGGCTAAAAAAAGTTAACTTGGGGTCGATGACTTTCCCTCAGATAACACGGTCTCTTTCTTCAGTTTGGACTTTGAGTACTTGGGATCATTTCTCAACCTGTAGCTTAAAGATTATGGGTTTCAAACTACTTCAGAAGCTGCCTTTATGTCAGAGAAGCGAGAAGCAGGGAGCTCACTAAGTTAACAGTGATGCCATAGCTTGCTTTGGTAGCTGGCGTCTTCTGTACATCATTATATAATCACAGATTTTTACATTCTTTTTATAAATCCCAGCCTATTTTTTATTCTTTGCTTCCTCCCACTTCATTTGCTGCTGACGGCTGCTGCTAAAGTTCCCTTACCTCTCTCGGAAAGGAAGTAGGTTAAGAACAAAAAGAAGAACTCTATCAGATTAAGGCAAACATGTGAGCCCTACTGAGAAATGATGCATCTTACAATAGTACCAGCAAAACAGCTTACTTTGAAGGCTAAATCGCTAAATATATCCACAGACTTCTGTGAGCCGAAAGTAGCTATCTTCTGCTTGTTTTCAGTTGTTAGGCTCCTGATGTCCCAAATAACACAAAGTCCCATATAGGGTCGAAATTGAAGCAGTCGGGATAATAAAATCACTCTGACAAGGCTGCAGTTTATACTTCATTTATAATTAGGAGTCTTCTGTCTCAGGTTAACACAGTGTAAAGTTCCAATGAATTGTTAAGCTATTCACAGCACTGTGCTGCTACTAAACTAGGAATATAATGCCCTAAAAATATCTTCATGTAAACACATCAGAAATGGAAGGATGGGAAATCCAGAAAAAAACTCTAGAGACGTGTCTTCTGCATGGGAAAATTGTAAGACTTTGCAATATTTAGTTCGAGGCTGGCAAGGAATTATTATCTTTAAAAATAAAATGAACCAGAGCTTCAGCTAACATGGATCTCAACTACACCAGGGTGATTTTTACAAATCAAAGATCATGTGGTTTGTACTTCGAAAGAGACAAGAACTTCCTCTGACCAATCTCCTTTTTTAAAGATAAAAAAATAGATTCCCTGTGAATTCTGATCTGGAGGGCAAATGACTACAGATTTCTGATTTTGGACTGAAGCTCTGATTCTCGTAGCTTTTCTGCACAGATAAAATTATCTGTCTTTGTGGGGCTGTTTGTATACATTTAGCCAAGCTGATCTTTTCCACGTCACTATTTTCAGTCTAGGGGACATCTCATTTTTCCCCCAAGATCTGCATGCATTGTTCAGCTCCAAATGATTGCCTAACCCCCAGTCACAGTTGCCTAGAAGTGTACGAATCTACCCCCCTACAGTGAGAAATTAGAAGTGTTTCCATAATTACCTGCTATCTGGGCCAAAAAGCTGAAGTAACATCAAAACTGAAGAAGAAACTTGTTAAAGGCTCACCTCAATTATTGTCTGTACTAACGTTACATTGAGCAGACTTTAGGAATCTTCTAGTCTGAGAAAGGTCGATACTAGAACTAAATCCTCTTCAATTCTATTGCACTCTAAGAGCTTTCATGAAAACTGCAGATTCCAGAATTAAGTTGGGTTTGGTTTTTTGCTTTCATATAGGTTGGAAGAATATCCTATAGGCCACAGTATCTGAAGATTTTTACTTTTCATGTGCGTAGAAATGTAGCAATTTTTGTCATCTGACATTTTTTCTTAATTTATATTTATCACAAGTTACATGAATCAGATGCAGATCTAAGGCCCTGAAATACAATTTCAAGTTTATCCAATACCTCACTCACTCCCCTAGCTAAGGATTTGGACTGCATTCAGATTTTATGTCTAATATTGCCAGCCGTCAAAATTCAAAAATCCAGAATCAACTCCCAAAAGAATGTGAATCAGGTGTAGAAATCACAATATTTTTAAAGCCCATCTTAAATATTGGCTTTAAGAAAATAATAATTTAGTGAACCTTTCAAGGATTTTTTTTCAAACTGTTCTTGGCAAACAAGAGAGTTAAAAATGCTCGTATTGTTAAAAGAAAGTAAAGAAGGTTTTTTCCTTTTAATCCTACAGGTGTTAACAACAACACCAGAGATGGCATGATTCCTGATGAAACCTGGAAAATTGGCTACACTGCCAGTTTAGCCGTCCGCAGTGGAAAGGCTTGCAACATTGACTTCTACTCCCTGTCAATATTTATTGCTCCTTAGAGCAGAGTGGCCTGGAACGAGGGACCTGATTTGTAATTAACAGTCAAGCTCAGTATTTTGGGTGGTTTAGGTGCTGTGCTGTGTCAATTTTCTGCAGAGAGCTGGCTAAGGTGTGCTGAATGTGCAGGTTTCTTTCGGTGTAATTAGCCCACTGCTTTCTTTTTGCTGACGCACCCAGGCTCTTCCATTGGTGCTGCATACTGTGTGTTCACAGCTGGTATGTGAGGACCTTTCCTCTGAAAATTTCTTTAATCAGTTAGTAGGGGGAGCTATGCAGGGCCACTAAAATATGCATTTATACAGGCATATTCATCTCTTGGTAGCCTAAAACAGATTTTTCTGAAGTTAGCCATAAACATTCAGCTCCCAGGTGGAACCCATGGGACATGTTCAGTTGCCTGGAAAATTACTTTCAAAATTAGCCTGTCTGCTCTGTAAGATATTATGTGTGGTTTCTTTCTTGCCTTAGAAGGAATGAACGCATAGACTATAAGGGCCAAATCTTATTGTGCTGCACAAAAAGAGGCAGCAAACATAGTTATCCAGGGATGAGAGGCAACTAGAGCCTTAGCTGGAGTGCTTCTACTACACAGAGACACAAACTGCCTCCAAAAGGGCAAGACTGGTGAAAAGATAGGTTTCACCTTTGCAGAACCTCCCTTTCTCAGGAGGGTTCTCCCAAAGTACCAGATTTTCCTGCTGAGTCAGCCCACGTACCTCTGGCAACAGCCCCTGGAGAGAAACACCTCAACACATCCACTGAATGAAGGCTCCAGCTGCAGAAGTCAGAACTTTGATGTATAATTTTCTGATATACTAACCAGGCTTCACATAAATTCAAGTCCCATGACACCTCATGGCTTATGTTTTATCTGTCACACTAGTTATAAACCAACAGGAAATATCCAACAGCTTATACATTTTGGCTAAGGCAAACAAATTAACTGAAAATTTACCAAAATAAAATATTTTGATAGTGATTATTTCAAAATTAGGAGGAAACACCACAAGTCAAGAGAACTGAGCCACGGCATCTCATAGACTTATGTTAAGGCCACAGAAAAGTCACTGAATTGCTCTCTGATTTAGAAAGTCTCCATCTGTGAAACATTTCCAGAGGTTCCATAAAGATGTAAGTCATGATAATTTTGAGATGGTACTAAACTAATAGAGTTTATTACCAATACTATTTGCATAAAATACTGACTCTAGGTTTAACTGAGCCTTGGTACATGATTCACTGAGAAATGCATAGTCCTACATTGCCACAAAGAGTTTATAGTCTAATCAGGCTGGAAAGACACAAATAAGAAAAACAGAAAAGGCATATTCCTCCTACAGCTGTTATTCCACATATAGGGAACTGAGAAAAGGTATGTGAATGCCATGGAATAACATCAGAAATGTGTGAAAGATCCCTGGACTGAGCATCATCAGATGAAGTCCCAGCCCAGTGTTTCAGCCTCTACTCTATTAAAATACAACCTTCCCACAATTTGGGCTCTAAGCCCTCACCCCTGTGCTGGCAACACATAATGTCTCACTGACAAATAGCACAGGCTTCATGGCTTGGTGACGGCAGGGTCGTCGGTGAGGATGTGGGTGGACAAGGCCAAGTTCCCCTGGTAAGGAGTGAGACTCCACTGCCCTGAGGATCTCTGTGCTCATCTCACACCCACTCTGTGCTCCCCTTCCCAACTGTCTTCCCTACAGGTACACGACAGTTATCTAAGCTTTCCCACTGAGACCATCAACCCCGGTTCCTAATTGACCAGAGAAGCCAGTCTGAACTCCTTGTGTCTTCATCCTACGGGTGAGTCCTTGTAGTTACTGGAACCCACCCACACAGGCCTAATTGAGGATTGAGAAAGAGGTGAACAAACATCTTTGGGCTAATCTGTGCTTCACACAGAGCACTGCTGTGTTTGGTATAATCTTGTAGATGCGTATGGAGTTATATCAATGGAAACCTATGGTTTGTTATCAATAAGCTCTGGTCCTGGAGGCGAGGAGGTGGGGAAAGAAAGGAAACAGGAGGGGAAAAAAACCCAGATGGGAAATGAACCTGTGCATCTCTCATGGGAAAATGCATTTCAGTCACCCAGACAACAGCCTAGCCCACGGAAAAAATTTGTTCTTTCCAGCTGTTATGCCAAAAGAAAAAATAAATTTAAAAAGGACAAACGCATAAATTGAGCATATTTTTATCACATCCTTTCTCACAAATTACTTGCTACATTCATGTTTCTTATGAGGAGCCATTTTTAATATTTAAACAGTCATAGACTTCTCCAAAAAGTGTTTCCTGAAAAACTGAAACCATTATTATGTTAAACTCCCACACAGTTTGTTTTAAAAATATCTTTAAATACTATTACAGAACAATCATTATGTAGGTTTATATCTTATGAGTGGGAAGCAGAAACCATCAATGAATCATATTATTCCTCCAACTGTAACAACAACATGATCAACTACCACAATAACAAAAAAGTTTATGCTTACTGTATATCTGGTTTGCAGACAGTTTCCTGCCTTGAAATCAGCATAATAGGTAAGCTGTGGCAAGTGTAATACACTGGGTACTTTCCATCCACTATGGATAGCCAGGCACGCCTGGTCTGGTGCATTGCTCCTCCTTCAGGTACGGCTGCTTGCTGGAGAGGATGGCCTCCCTGAACAAGCAAATAAAGCTTCTACAAATTCTAGGATCTGCTCCTGAAAATGCTGCCAGATATACAAACCTAAATGTTTAAATTATTTTATTGTCATCCACTATGGGGTGTTTCTTTTAGTTGAAAACAATGGTTTTGGTCACAGAAGATATTTTCAGTTGTATGCGGCTTTGCAGAGGGAAGTGACAACAGGACATTACTGAGGGAAGAGAAAGATTGCAAGAGATATGGAAAAAACACCATGGAAGAAACACCATGGAGATCAATATTTAATCTATAATTATGGGTGTACAGTATGTACTGTGCATTTTTTAAATTTAACTTGGCTTTTACTATTACTCAGTAGGAGGGGAACAGATACTGAGAGCCCTGGATAGCAACCATAAGAAGCATGTTTAAGTACACATATTTTCAGGAGATCTATGAGTACAAGAAGGAGTGGATTGTAGTCTCTCTGATCTTTTCTCATGTTAGAAAATCTGAGAGCTTTACCTGGGAGATTTAATTTCAGGTAGAAGAATTTGTAAAATAACTTCCAAAGTTTATGCTGCATGGCATAGCGGCACACATGAAAAAAATGTTTGAGTCACCCTATTCTTGAATAAAGAAACAATGTGCAGTTTGCTTTTCACAGTGGAAATACTGATGGTATAAAGAGTTATAAATAAATCCTAAGTCAGGCCTCTGTGTGGGAAAGCCCCCATCCTCTTTATTGGTTTCAGTCAGGAAGCGTGCAGGTAGCACAGACTCTAATTCTGCTCAAACAGCGCTAGAACAAATTACAGTATTCCTGGCAGCTCGTATTCATCATGAGTTTAACAATGCTTTGAGTGTACGCATACACATATCTCTGTGTGTATGTGCTCTTACACGGGCATTTATATGCCACTTCCAGGTTTTTCTGAAGGCCTTTGAAGTTAGCTGGCCAGAAAAAATTAGGTACCAGTGGGAGGAAAATTATTTTAAGAATTTAAAAATTATATTATCAGGTATCATCTGCTTGCTAATGAAGCTTCAAAGTTATTTCCAGGGCAGAATTCTGCAGATTGCTCCAGAGAAAGAGTCCAACAGTCTATCTAAAGACCTCATTCCACCATTAATGAGTGCTTAACCCCAGCATATTTGAACTTGGACTACATGACCAGTAGTCAATTTTCACTAACAGTTTTTTTTTTGATCCTGAAAATCTGTAGCCGTGTCATCAGCTCCTTCTTAATTATACCGTATTCTTTACATCTGTCCTGCTAAATAACTCTAATTGAAATAGCACCGGCGTGAATTTTCGTAATGTTCCCCCCAAGACATCCCGAAAGTGACTCACACGAGAAAACAGACTGAAGTCACAGCTGGAAGCACGTCAAGGATCATTTCCATTTTTACATGATTAATTTGAATTTAATATCTTAAATCAAAACCTGATTAATTTAAATAAAATTTTGATGGTGCCCTGCTTCTAATATACATTGCAGTAATTAGATTCAGCTTAATGTGATTTTTTTACATAATTAAAAAAAAGAGTAAGTCAAGTGTAACAATGCAGAGTTGGTACAAATCTGTCCATATATACATATACATACACAGAGACACACACACATGGGATTTTGTTGAGATGTTGCTCAGGTACAGGAAAGATCACAGCTGGATGGCTGTGCTATAGCTCAGCTTATGGCATGTGTAGAACATTTCACTTCTATTTCACTGCAATGTGAATAGCTGTTGTTTAAAATAACCAAAACGCAATAAAACAAAACAGAAGAAGGACAGCTGAAACCAGATCAGTGAATAAGTAAAAATATTACCGGTGCAATAGCCTGGGTCAACTCATCAGTCCTACTTCCTCCCACTGTTGAACCAAATTTTTTTCAGGAATTAGCTCAGTCTACCCTATAAGTGATCAGGGTTTTTTTTTCCAAATGTCCGCAGCGTAATATTTATAGCAGCTCATGGACTGCTGTTTTTCATGAGACTTACAAAAATTCTTCATAAAATAAATTGTTACTGCGTTTTTATAGGTGCTCCCCCTGCCTGTCTCTGATTTTACAAAATGCTCCTGTGCACTATACAGGCAATACAGTGAGCAAACAGCAGTTCGTTATGTGTCAGGATCAAACGAAGTCTGCCTGCACCACATCCCTGACCCGTTACGGATGCTGGTTGTGATCAACAACTGTGGCTGAAAATGGCCAGTGCCAGCAAGTAAAACTTTGCAAGCTGCACTGCAGGTAACACTCACAGCAATATTTCAAATGTTTCCAGCTTCTTTGCAGGAGGAGAAACTACTAACATAGGCTGAGCAATGGGCTCTCCTCTAGCTGTAGATGGAGCTTCAGTGAAAGCATGCAACAAAATGATGCAGGTAGGCCAAAATCCTAGGGAATCCACAGATGGAGTAGAATTTTTGGTTTGGTGGAATTGGGCTTCTTTTCCAGTCATGTCTGAAGATTTATTTAAAAATTATTTTTGTTTAAGGCTAAAATATCCAATTCGTTACTGTAAATTATGAATATTGTAGATAAAAAATAAAATAAAGCAAAAAAAAATAAAGTTGCCTTTAAACATAGAAAAGAAAGGTAGGTGTATCCTTAAGTGACCAAATTATGGTTCAATAATTAGATCTTTCTTCAACAAGACAGTGAAACATCAACCTGACTTTTCAGCATGGAGTAATCCCAATGTGCATCGACACCCTCGACTTCAGTGGGACTCTTCAGCACCTTTAAAAAGCTGGGCATGTGCTTAGCTTGTAGTAAATCACTATTAAACAGAAGAGAATGATGGAGAGTGAAAAACCCCTTTCCTGCCTGGGGCTAACTGCTTTCAGGGAGGTGCACGCACCGTTTATCCTTTTATGAAGGCAAGTAAAATCATTCAGCTGTATTTGATAGCATCCAGCTTTCCAAAAGCCTTTATATATATATATACTATGTTATAAATATTGTGTAATGGCACACAGTTAATTTTTAATTTTAATATTTCTTTGAAAGAAAATTCCTCCTTGTTGGTGAAGGTGGTAGGTCTTTGCTGGTAACTCAGATATATCAGGTGGTCTGGACATCCTCCCGGTCTTAAAAAAACGTAGAATAAAACGAAGAAAAAAACCACAACAGGTGACAGGTTCAAGTCAGTATTCAGCCAATAAGATCAGGTTAAATTCTTCTGAACAGAAATGAGAAAAAGCCCACAATAGAAATTGAAGAACAGGGCAAAAATAAACAGAACCTTAGTCAAAAAACAGGCAGAGAGGAGGAAGGGAAACTGATTTACAGACAAAAGTAATGAACCAGATTTAGTTGCTGAAAAAATGCTACATATAGTGATTTACAACAGCTATGTCTGTTTTTCAGGCGCTTAACTATCTCTTCATGTTATTGAAATTGTCAAAACTCTCATTCTCATGCAGCATCGGACCCTCATATAGTCACTGTCCCAGTAAGGGATCTAATGCTATCATACTTGGTCTCCTCAAATTTGCCAGCGTACTACCTGGGGATCACTGCAAATGTGTAGACACAAATTAAACTTCTTGAGTTTGACCAATCAGCCCTCCAAGAGTGTTAGCTCTGTGGATTATGTAGACAGAAGCCAGTGAAGTTGAATACTGATTCCAAGGAACTTGCTTATTTATTATTCATCACAGACAAGTAATAATAATAAAATGCCACTTTTTATCTTACAGCTAAAACTTTTGATGACAATCAACTTTTTTTTTCCTTCTAAATTTAGGTTTCTCTTGACATCAACTACAATGCTGTCCAAAAATAACAGCATAGTTACTATCTGGGGAGAAGCTACTTTACTGCTTATATTCTTATTCCGAAGTTAAAGTCAAAACAAAATTAATCGGGAAGGGTTATCTATAATGAATCACCATTCATTTCAGAAAAAGATATCTTTGCCAGCAGCAGAAGGAAAGTACTTTCAAGCAGTTACATTAGACTACAGACTCCAAGGAGAAGATTACAGATCTTCCATATTCAGCAACATGAATCAAAACTCTTAGGAACTAGTCTAACTTTCTTTTTTTTTTTCCTTGCAAGGCAGCAGGGATTGCTTTTTGTATAGGCTATGATTTAGATGGCTAATTGAAAGTAAGCAGTGGTGAGCTGCTTCCTTGGTAAAATATTACCAAGACAATCTTATCTGAGTTTACAGAGTTATTTTCAATTTGTAAATGCTGTATTCATTTCTACCAGATAAAACATCTTTAAAAATCCTAGACCCGGGCATGACTGGAGTGCTGTTGCAACCGCTTTAAACTGTTTCACCCCACACAAATGCCTTCCACCCCACATATACAAACTTTGTCTCCCTATGAATAGTTTTACTATTTAAAAAAACCTCAATCCATTTTATGGTAAATAAATTTAATGATATACTGAATTCTCATAACTTTGAGTTGATGTCATGCTGCCAGTTACCTGCTCTGCGAGAGAATCTCCCTCATTAGAGCCTACACTTTTTAGAATCTCACCTTTGCAAATTTATCTCTTGCCTATAACACGAAGAAAATCCCGGGCTTTGTTTCACCGTTATAATAGATGTAAATTAATGTTTTGCCATTGTTTGTTGCTGTAATCATAGAGGCAAGTATATATTTCTAACAGCTATCTTATTTTCAATTTGCAAAGCATACTGTGCTTAATCCCATGAGGCAGCCTGTGGTTCTAGATATGAATTTAAAAAGGTAATTAGACCAGTGTGGGGGGTTGTCCCTGAGACAGAAAAAGCAGGCTCCTGCCAGGTCCAGAGGGGTCTTTAAGAGGTCCCAGGCTGGTCACAGTTCTCGTCCTAGTTTATTACTTGTTTCCATTGTGTGAAACAGCTTATTTGTTCATGTAAATTTAAATCATGTTGATACTAGTAGAAGGGGTTTTGTTGTTTCTTTTCTTTTTTTTTTTCATTTAATCTAGAAAGGTCAGAGAGTTGTTTTTTGGTGACTGGCAACAAGCTATTTTTTTCCCAATGATCTCTGCATTTTTACAGTCAAATAGATAGTAAAAGAGACATATTGATAAAAGTTTTAATGCATCTCTGGTGGGTGGCAGTAATTTTAAATATCATACAATCATCATTAAGTCATCTATGTAAATGAAAAGTACTTGGCAACCCTTTGTATGGCAAGAAATAGCACTGGTTTCTCTGCATCTCTGCTTGCTTTCTCTCTTTCTCCTGTTCCCCTTTCACTGGCTGTAGCATCGTGCACATTGTACAGATGAACTATTTCCTTTAGGGCTTTGTGAAGGCTTTCTGTGGAGAGGATCACACACCTATGTGAGACAGCGTGTGACGAGTAAATAGCGATGGGCAAGGTTAAATTAATCTCTCATGAAAAATTCCCAAAGGAATTTCTATAAGCTGAAGTCAATGTGGTGTATTGGCAAGTTTTAAAAAAATTGGGAGGCATGTGGATTAGGCGGGTTGTTAGCCCGTCCCCAGTCTCACCATTTGAAATCTAGATCCAGATCTGAGTTTTGAGGCTTCAGCCCAGGTCTAGTTTGCATCGTGTGAATCTCAGTTTGAGTTGATGGCTGGTTTCAAGCGAGACCATAAATCTCTCCTCAAAGGGAAGGCAGGGTAAGGATCCAATCAGTCACCCAGGTTTTACTTTCAAAAATTGACATCTTAGACTGAGCGCTTTCTGAGCAGGAAAAATGGAGGCAGTTTGAGCTAAACTGTTTTTGTTTGCCCCGATGTCTGACAATATTTAAGGGCCAGATTCTGCCCTCAAGCCGCTTTGGTAGGCAATGTGAGCACTCACTCTTGGGAAGATTCTGTCCCTAAACATTCTCACTTTTCAACACATTGTTACCCTCCCACATATCTATTCAGGCAGAAAAACAGAACGGTGAGCCTCCCCCAGGGTTTTTTAATGCAAGTCTGTTGAGTCACATTCTCCCCCTGCCTTTTGGATTGAGTTAGGGGTATAGGATTCAGTTTGAAGGTGATAAAGATGCCAGGAATGTATGAGGAAAATCCTGTTCCCAGTTCGGTAGACAGAACATAAATGCTATCCTCATATCTGTGCACAGAGGCTGTCTCTAAACCTCCAGGGGCAACTAGCCAGTAGGTAACATTAGGCTCAGGGACTTAAATAGACAGTTGCAGAGCCAGTTGGCTCACCGTGTTGCTGTCTACTGGGCTGTGTCTGCATCTGTAGCTTTCCTGGCGGGAGTCTGGGAGTGCACAGAGCTAGTCAAGGCTGCTACAAACAACTTCAGTGCATCTACATCTTTGCACATGGCTAAGGCCACCAGTAGACATGGTAGCACAGGATTTATTTCATTCCCTAGCTCCTTATTTTGTTCTTTGCCCACTGCCTCTTTTTGAGCAGAGCCTTAGCAGGAAGGAGGGTCCCATATGTACCTGTAGTCTAAGCCTACATTTCCATACACAACATGAACTCTGCAGGCTTATTCTGAGCTGGAGTTCTCTTGAAGCTTTACACCACTGTCTCCTGGAAGGGAAGTAAGGTGGCATCACAACTTGTACTTTCTTACAGAATCTTTCTTGAAGCTTTCATTGAGGATCATTTCCCATAAACACCTCCCAAGAAGGCTTATTAAAGAAATTAGAAACTATGGTACATCAGGGCAGACATTTGTTTTAATTGAGTTGAATTATTTATTTATTGAAAGCCTGTATTGTTCATAATGCCTAGGGCGCCAGTCTCCTTTTGCTGGATTTTTACTGATGAAAGCAACATTCATTTTAAGGGAGGTATTCCTGACATTTGCCCAGAATCAAGAACAGAATAGGGCACCACATAGCTAGCAAATACTGGTGACAAGAATCCTGCATGAAACTGCAGTCAATTTGAATAGACTCAAGTTGTAATGTAGTTGAAATCCAGGTCAGTGGCTTTGTGAGGGCTCTAACCAGTCCTAGCAGAACTTACAAGAAATTTAGATCATGATATAAGTTTATTTTTTTAATATTTGTCCCCATAGATATAAAAATTACTATCCGGAAAAGCAAAATGCTCAGCTCAATGTGTGATCTGAGAACCGGTAAAACTGAGTTCTAGTAAGCCTGAGGTCTGAAAATGTTAAAGGCCTACTCAGGAATGGGTGAAACCAGACTACTCATTAAGTCAGAATTGGAGGGAGGTGATATCTCTGGTAACTGGTTGAGAAACCCTAAGTTATTTTACAAATGCACTAAGAGCTAACTATTAGGGCTCAGCATGAATTTGCCCCACTCAGAAGGGTCCCCACCCAAGCATGTTACGCTGCTTGCCTCAAAAAAGCTATTATCTGGTGTTGACTCCCCCTACATTAAATAGTTTTCAGCACAGAGGCACCAAAATTTGCTTGCACACTTCAGATATCGATAACACCCCAATTCCAAGGCCAAGCTTTTGATTCCTTTTCATCAATGGTGACAGCTAGACAAAAGCATGAGTAGCAACATGGAATGACCCTTAAATTCTGTCCCTTATTCCCCATAGTTGTATCAGGACACCATTGTACTCATCACTAACAATCCAGCTGCCTTGAGGCATCAGAGATGTTCAGAAGGTATGTGGATGAGGCTGACTGTTGGCTACCTGGTTCCAAACTGGATGGGCTGATCCTAAAAACGCCAAGGTAGAAAGCAGGCTACTGAGTAGCTCTGTAACATTTTGTTCCTCCCCTTACGCTGTAATAAGGCTGGCTAAAGAGGCAGTCTCGGAAGTTAGGAAATCCCCAAACAATGTAATCAATCCTTCCATGCCTGTGGTGAGCAATAAAAGTTTATATGAAACCTACAGCACTTCACACTGAATGGCTGAAAAATAGCACACATTTATCAGAATGCCTGAAAACACACCCCATTCTGGTAGAGCAAAGCAATCAGTGAAGCCATTCTTCACCTAAAAGATTTCCATTCTGTTTTGCTAACACACTATATTCAGTATTGATGTGTCTCTGCGTACAGTAAAGAGCAGACTCTGCAGTACTGGGACAGCTCATTCACATGACAGTGATATCGCAGTCATGCATTGCTCTTGCTTCACAGTGCAACTGGAGTTCCTTTATTAAAGCAGCACCCAACAGCGCTAACAGACTAAAGGAGCTTGTCAGTGTTTCCCCTAGAGGACTTCATTTTTTAAGGGGCTTTAAATCTGGCTGTTTTATCAAGGACCACAGGTCCATAAAAGGATGCTAAAAGGATTAAGTGAAGGTGTACCCTGCAACAGTCCTAATCCAATCATTGTGGATGGGACTGGATTGCAGACTGCAACCGGGTTTGTGGGATTTCCCTAAACAGCAGTGCCGATTGCTGTGCCTGGGGACAGAGCACTGGGCTGGACAGGCTGCTGATGTGGTCCAGATGTGCTTTCTTACATTCTTCCATAAGGAGCTGCACATCACGTTGGAACCAGATCCATATCCACGTCAATATTCAGAATGGGTTTCCATCTCTGAATCTCTCCATTAGAAACATCCATAAAATTCAGCTAAGGAGTTTCAGACCCTCTCTATGAATTTCTTTAGCACCTATGCTTGCTCTCAGGATCAGTGCTAGTCAACCTTCAAAATGAAGAGTTTAGGGTTAGAATGAGCAAAGGTACCAAATGAGTTTGGGTTACTGGCATATAAATCTCATATCATTAGTTTTTCTTACCAGATTTTTTTCCCTTCTATTTGGAAGTATTGCCAAAAAAGCCACATTTCATGGTAAATTTGCTCTTGGGATTCTGCTTAACATCTAAAAGTAAAAAAGGTGGTGAAAACGGAAAACAATTTTTCAGATAGTTAACTGAGCACATCAAAAACTTTAAAAGCTTCATTCAAGATAAGCTTTCAAAAAAAACACCAAACAGCTCGAGAGTTCTCGTTATGATAAATCCATGGCCACTTTCGAACTTCACAGTTCTCACTGTCCTGTACACAACTCCCACTCAGTACATCACAGCAACAGTACAGATGGAGTTGTGATCTTCTTTACTCCAAAAGCACAGTCTTGTAGCTAAAGAAGGATATCTGTTAGCAGTTCAGGGTCTATACCATAGAGCTGAGCAATTCTCAGCACGGTGGTACATCCCGATTAGACAGGCTCCCATTCTCTGCTCTTCTCTGCTGCACTCTTTCTCCATCAAGAAGGTTCTCCACATGTAAAGCACTCAGCCTTTGCTGTTGTTTTTACATAAAATTGATTTAAATGAGCAGAGTTGTTTCTCATTGAGCTAAAGAGCAGCACAGAAGTAGGTAGCTTTTCAGGTTTTTTGCTTTGCACTACTCTTAATTAAAAACAAAAATGTTAAAATTTCCAAAAGGGCTTTTTAAAGCCTATTAATTGATAATGCAGAGAGTTGGGACTTATTACACTGGTGGGGGAGAGAGGAGGGGGAAAGTCAGCAAATGAGAAGACACATTTTTTACCTCTTCCGTAGCCATGTTCTAATTGTGGTTTTGGCGCTGGCCAGAGCAGCAGTAAAACCTGGAGGTGTTGAGTGGTAAAAAGCATGGCCATGCCACCCCCAAGGAATGGTGAGGCAAAGTAGGGAAGTGTTGATCCATATATCTCCTAGGTAACCACCATCTTGGAGCTCATGCAACTCTGCTATTTATAGTAGCTGAGCACCTCACAATCTTAACGTGATTAATGAATATCCTTAGGCCATCTGGGTAAGGAAGCATCTATTATCTGTATTTTAGACATGGGAAATGAAGGTGTAGAAGCCCAGGTCTCAAAAGTACTTAGGCACCTAATTTGTTTCAAATACTTTTAAGGATTTGGGCCAGAGAGACCGAGGCATGGGTATATATCTGGCATGGGTATTATGAGCAGTAAGGCTGTGATGCATGTGTTTGTATCTGGGCTAATATATTTTGCGTTTCGGTTTGTTGAGAGGTTTATTCAGGACCTGTGTCACGCCATTTAGGCAAAAAAAACTCAAAGAAGTGTCTGGGGTCATAAAGGATAGCTGCAACAAAGCAGACACTGAAACCAAACTGTTGCAGGCCAGACTACCCAACGGATTATGTACTCAAAAATGTCCTCTTCTGCTACCAGAAGAAATTTTTTTGATTTGGTGCAAGACCTTTTTGGGATTGCAATTAGAATTCTCATGAAAACCCCAAATTAGTAGTTGGTCATTTTCAGCGTTGAAACCGATCCCTGAAGACACTGTGAATGATAACTTGGACTTTAACTATCTATCGCATGTTAACATTTCTGCCAAGGAAAAAGTGGACAATCCAGAAGGGCGAGGGGAAGGAGATGTCCATATGTTCACAGTTGTTATTCACTCAGTGCATACTCTGTGCTGGTTTTTGAGCCATTTCTGGCTTCCTGTTCCACAGCCACTAGGAGGTGTACTTAATACATAGGCTCGTAGAGGTGGAAACCTCAACCTCTAGTGAAGAAGGGGTCATGTCCAACACGGGGGGGAGGCTCAATTAAAGACAAAGCATGCCAGCTAGTGAGTCAGTGGAGCAGCTCATAGTGAGTAAGCTGCTGTAGTTATTGCGTAGGTTTGAGCAGATCTGTGGCTATCCTCATTTAAACTGGGTGCCAAAAACAGTCTCTGGCTACCCCAGGGTGGTGAGGAGTGTAGAAGCAATTCATCATCCTTCCTCCTGACTTCATAGACACTCACAGATGATCAGAGAAACATAAGGATTAAACTGCATATATACAGACACTTTCTGTAAAATGAGTATGGGAAGAACAGCGTTCCCTGGAGAATATGACTGCAGCCTGACTATTTATGCCTGATAGGCACATTGCTCCTTAATTTTAACTACACAAGGAATAACAACATTAAAAAAAAAAAAAATGGACAGGCAGATGTTGAAGAATTTTCTGAGAACTGCAGTAAAAATTCTAGCTACTGCAACAACTCAGTGTATATAACCACACTGCCATGCCTATACATCAAAATATAACTGGAAACCTTTCTTCTTCACCTTTTTGACATATATGCTTAAGTACATAAGCACACAACCCTGATTATTTGGGGGATGGAAGGAAAGATGGGGCTTTCTGTTACCTCTAACACTTCAGAAATCTCAAAGGTAGAGCATGTATCTTGTTCTAAGGAGTGATAACTCCCTTATTAATTGACTATTCTCCTTTGCTGTTGTTTTCTATCTGCTTGACTATGTGCCTTATAGGAAAAAAGCAGCTGCCCAGGAACATAGGCAATGAGTGTCCCCATGTTCTAATTGTGATAATTGTGCATGGATATCTATTTCAGGTTGGATTTTTTTGATGTTTCTCTGCCTGTCTTTTTCTTCCCCCCCCCCCCCCCCCCCCCCCCCTTTGCTGTGTGCACTGGGAAAGAGTGGCTAAGGAATATGTTGGTTTACATTTCTTTTTGAGCATATACTGACTGTACTAAGAGTTAAACATGAAAAAGAATGAAAATAAGCACGAAAGACAACATCCGTTCTCATTTCAATTTCCTGGAAGGAAAGTGCGGTTGGGCAGATGGTGCTTTTTTGTTTTACTAAACTGAATGATCAGATGTAAATAATATACACCATATAGACTATAAAGATAGTTGAAGGTGAGGTTTCCATGTGCAGAGAATTGCTATATTGTAGAGAGTTTCTCCATCCATAGTGATATGTCAGGTTGGGTTTTTTTCAGCTTCTTAATTTTTTTTTGGCGCTTCAGCTTGCTTACTGACCCTCTACCTGCCTAGTCATATTTGTTTCAACCACTGTATTTCAGAGGGTTGAGTTGTATATGCCTTAATTCAGGTCCCTTCCATGAAGAGCCATGATATTGGGTCTCTGGTTGAACGGGCAGAGGAGAGTGGCTGGTAATTTGGCATCACGTGAGTCTCAATATTTCTGTGTTGCTATCTGTCTTCGTGCACTGGCTTTATTGTGTGTTTAAGAATCTGTTTTCTTTGTTGTTGTAGAATGTGATTTTTACACCTTTGGAGCTTTTCTTTAATTTGCTTTCCAAGCTGGAACATTAAACATTCCTAAGGCAGAGCAGAGTTTGTGTTCTCTGGTAATTAGAAAAGGCCCTTACCTTTTCTAAACCTTTTCTAAAATGTACATGATTAAACATGGCTCAACAAGGTCCTAATGCTGCTTTCCTGACTGAAAGAGCAGAAAAAGACATTGTGCTATCACTCTGCAAAGGAATAATACTATGGTTTCATTCTCAGCCAGATCAAAATGTAAGGTCTTCATCACCTTTCATGTCCTGCATTAGCTTGGTGGGACTCAGAGGACATGTTCATGTTTACACTACATGAACGCCTCTACCAGTGGTGGCAAACACTACTGTGGATGTCTTAGTAGGTTATTACGTCTCTGAACCTCCCTGGTCCAGGGTGACATTGCAAACATAATACCTGTGGCCACCAGAAGTTTTATTTAATGCTTCAACTTTCCTTACTAACCTTAAAATGGGCACGGTAGAGGAGAAGGAAAAGATGTTTTCTCACTGAAAGAATAGTGATGTATTCTTCATGACAAATGACTCACACAAAAATACAGAAATTACATATCAAATCAGAACGACCAGATCTGGGGAAATCAGAAGACATAGCTACTGCTAAAACTCCTCTATAAACTAAGAGACTGAGGCAAACCAGAGGACTGGATTAAAATAAAACTAACTTTGTAAAATTCGTTAAAAATTAGAAGTACTAGGCTACAAACAGACACTAGTTAGTTTTTTAGAAAAATGACAATTCTGAATATAAACTATAAAATAGATTGTCCTTTTGGTTTTTTAACGTGTCTTGATGGAGAAATTCTGCTTATTAACCTGGAAGACCTGGTGACAGTTGTCAGAATTTCATTGTGAGTTTTTTATTGGTTTACATTCATATCTACTGGAGTCAAGTGATTTCATAAGAACTTCAGCTCTCAGTATAAAGTAAAATGTGTCTAGCGCACATTGCACAAATAAAACTTGAAGCTTGCTGAAAATAAACTCTAAAATAATAAAAAAAAACCCCAACACTCCAAACAAAGAAACATATCTAACTTTTTTAAGACATTCTTATGTTTCAGAAGCCTTACATATTTTTAGGGTGCTTGATTTTGTCAGTGGAGGGACTATGAAAAGAAGGACCAAAGCATGCTAGTGACGCTCTTCAGTATTATCAAGAAAGTGGAAGAAATAACAGAGAAAACTGAAAATCCTCCCCTTTTTCTGAAGCTGTAGTGAAAACATGAACGAATTAGTGCTTGGAGCAATCATGCCACTGGATCTACGATTTTATAGGGGGGAATTTTTAACATTAAATACTGAATGAGAAATAAATTAGAACAAAAATTAAAAGGAAAGACTTCAGCTTGCAAAACCTCCTGCCTCATAACTTTCTAAAAGTTTGAAAAATCTCAGAGAAATGAGAATTGTCTCCTCTGGTTGCTCATAGACAGCTCAGTAATAAATAAATAAAGGAACAAATCAAATAAATGGAGGCTCCAAAGAGAGCTTTTAGCCCCTGAGAAAGAAATGTCAAAGCCCAGGCGCTTCAGCTCAAATGTTCTCATGCATCTACCAAGCCATTACCGATGGGGTAACTTTGCTGGCGGGCATGTGTATTGCAAGAAGGACGTGGGGCTGAGGTGCAAGCGGCATGGACAGACATTCAAAGCAGTAGCAGCAGCGGCAGCAGCAGGTTCCCATAAGCAGGCAGGGCTTCAGTCAGTTGCTCGCTCAGTTTCCCACAGTTAAAAGCTGATGAGCTTGAAGCAGTTTAGGGCCGATAAGGCAAGCCATAGTTAAAAAGGAAGGAAAGGCTTTAAACACCTGGGGCCAAACCTCTATCTGCCGTTGATCTCAACTGGAATAAAACAATATGTGCAGGCCCAAGATTTGAGTCCCAGCCTGTCACATGCGTCCTGAAACCCATAGAAATTGGCCATGGGCTATTTTTGGCTTTCCTTAGAGACATCCCCACAAAACCCCTCCCAAACATCGCTGTTCTTATGGACAAACAGTTCTGTGCTTGCAAGATATAACCCCATGGGTAAATAAAGCATTAGCGCACACACTCACAGACACATAATTAGGGATAGGACTCTAAACTGAAGAAGGCAGAGACCATTTGCAAATAAAAGAGACCAATCCCAGGTTAAATTATAAACAGTTGCCAAACAAAATGGAGGCAATGTACAGGCCCTGACAAGCAGCTGAGAGCAAAACCTGTTCAACTAGTAAGATACCGAATGTCCTGTGGCACCGGAAAGTAGAAAATCTCATATCTGATTTTTCTTTCTCTTGAAAGAAGCACTTCATCATGCCAACCCAATTCTTTGTTTGGTGAGTGGGCCTGGACTGCCACTGTTCATTACTACGGGAGTTGATGTAGAAATCAACACAGTAATGCCTTTCATCTCTTGTATTATAAGAATTCAAATTCAATTTTTATTTTACAGCACAGCCACACAATACCTCACAGTATGGTTCTTGGTTGCCTCCATCCGTTAACAATAGCCTTGAAAAGAGATATAGAACATAAAAATAAAACCCTCTTTTTCCCCCCAGTAGTTTGTTTCATCTTACAAACAATAGCAATTCACCATCTAAAACACACAGTAATAGTAAGTAGAGTCTATTGAACACTGTGCTCTTCTTAAAAAGTTTTTTTTTTTCTTTTGAGCACTGGCTTAGTTAGCTGTTCCACAAAATCTGGGATCTACAAGTTTTGGCCAACTGACGCCTTTGTCAATAACACACTAATATGCTGAGAGCCTTTCTTAACTCACATACAGTGGACTATGTCACTTTTTCTTCTGTCTGCCTTAGGAGTGCAGTATGAGACCACAGGGCCCCTCAGCCCTGCTGTGTTTCACCATGGGCTGTGTGGCCTCACACTCACAATGCTCTCACCGGCTTCGGCTGACTTCTTAATTATCAAGCTTTGGCTCATATATCTGCACAGTATTTTTCAAGGTTTTCAGTTTGGAGGTTTGAATGTAGCGTATGCATGTGGTTAATTGTTAAAACGATACCAATACAGATGCATTAACTTTCTACACACTGACTTTTAAAAATGCATGGTCATCATTCCTCTGCTTCTGCATGCGCGCCTAACTCTCAGCAACTGGTGGTTAGTTCTGTGGTCAAAAGACTGTTTCATAAAGTCCCTTAAGGGGACAGGTGGCCCAGTGGATGTTCGGTTTGGTTTGAAAGCAACAAAATCCCATCAGTCTCAGCAGTGATCAGAGCAACAGAAGAAAGAGAGCAATGCATGAAGTGTAGGGATGGAGATATCCAAAGTAATCTGACTAGTTTATATTAAGAAAGGATTTGACAGACCTGCTGGGTTCCTACTTAATGCCAATCAAGCATGAAAGGGACCACTTGAGCTCAGGTATTTATCTCAAACTGATTTGAATTATCCTCACTTCTTGATTTGGAGAGTCCAGAATAGAATACCATGAAAAGAGTGTGTTGACATTTCCTACATAAAACAAAATTAAACCCATTCAAGTCAAGGAAAAACACAGTATAAGTGATATGAGAATCAGGCCCTTTGAATGTGACAAGAGAAATAGAGCTTCATTGGAGCTGCGTGTTCTCAGAAAGTTTTTTGGGAAGTGAAAAACCCATGAATTCCTCTGCATCACCCCCTTCATAGCAATTAGGATCAACAAAATGCATACAGGGAATATCAGACATATTATTCCTTCTTTTTTTGCCTAGTCAATATAAGACATGTTTCTTTTGCAAACATAACATTAGCTAAAGAGCAGCATTTGAGGTCAAGTCCGGGTTGTCCTTTTTATTAGGCTAATTCTGTGCCTATCAAAACTTATCCAAAAGAAATTGTCTTAAATTATTACCAACACTTAAATGATCATTGCAGAAATCACAGGAAAGAAGGATAGTGCTTACCAAAACCCCAAGAAAGTACTTCAGATAGTTTTTCTTTCATTGCCAAGCAGCGAGGGTCAAGTGAACTGTACTATTTGCAAATATCCACCTTCTCAGACTGTCACGAGCAGCTGTAACATACCCACTAGCAGCAATTTCCACTTGGCTCTATCCAGAGGGGAGAAAAGTACCAGGAGCTGCATTGTTTATAATTCCCTCAACCCCAAGGGTAATTCTGTTCACCAATTACTTGAAATTAAAGTTAGGTAATTCGACACGTCTGTTTGGTACCCGACCACAAACTACCTCTTAAGCAAACCAAAGAGTTGGATAGTTTACTTCCACAATACTCTACAGAATTTCATTATTGCAGCCATGACAGGAAAGGAAAAATGAGAAGTTATACAGACTCATGAATAGCTGGGGCTTGGGGGTTTTTTGGTCACTGTTGCCACTGTTAAGGGATCCCCATAGATCTGAGAAGAAGGAAGCTGGAAGGCAGTTTTCTTTCTGGGATGAGGGTTCCCAATCAAACATAGCAAATATAGCAAGAATTGAGCAACGAGAAGTCTCCAAGTGCTGTGTTTGACAGAAAAAACAACAACCACCCTGCTCCCTGCAGTTAGATTTCGTACCTTTTGTCTTTGCATACAGCTACAATGCTACCTAGAAAAGGCTATACACATGCTGAGAATCACCTACATTATCTGCAGTATGTATTTTTTCATCTTTAAGGCCAGTTATTTAAATTACGTAATTGAATCCTGAGTTAGATTGTATCTGGACTTGGAAATTTTTTAAAGTCAAGCAAACCTGTTAAAATTTTATTGGTGATGAGTTTGTGTACACACCACTTCCGTATCTCTTTGTAAGTAATGAATTTGCTGCCAGGTATCGTGACTGAACTGCATGACTCACTCCATGGATTTATTTTACAGTCTGGTGAAACCAGTAGCTGGTAACACCTATCCTTTGTAAGAACTTTTTTACATGTTGTAATTCTACAAATGAACACTTCTTTTTTTTTTTTTTTTTAACACAAAAGATTAGACTGATGAAGTTTAAAAACCTACAAGATGACTCAAAATTCATTCACATTATACTGAGCCGTATACCAAACTGTTCAGTCTAACATCTATGAAGTAGGCCTAGTTCTCATTTTCATCAGGGTATATTTCAAAGACACCATTATCCTTAAACAGTATAAAACAAGTGAACAAGAAATGACAAGAAATGCAGAGCCACTATCTTTTACTGGTCAGAAGAGTTGATTTTTAATTGTGCAATCTCATTCTTGTTAGCATAGGTTCCTATTTGGAAACTTTAGTGCCAAATAAGTAGCAAGTGCTTTATTTTTTAACTTTGAATATGATTACCCTTTCAACCATATTCTGCATTTCATTTTTACTACAAAAGTTGTTCGTTGTCCAATTTCAAGCTGAAAAACTATAAAAGTCCATTTTGACTTCGCTATAGCAGAACTAAAAGATTTTTTTTGAACTAAGATTAAATTGATATATCTTGAGCTTCTGTCATTGTAATATGACATTAGGAGCATAGTCAAATACTAGCTTTGACTATAAGTGTCCTACTAAAGTAGTAGTCTACTGCAGAGTGCTTTTTGATGTATCAAAGAAATGGTACTATCTTTCAAACTGCATTCATATTCTAACCTCCTATCATCAAGGTAAAGTAATAGCAGGACTAAAGCATGATCTTTTTTTACAGTTTCTAGAAGTCAGTGCTATAAGGGATTGCCTAGCCTTGCATTAGATATTCATGTTTAAATGAACCACAGATAGGCTTTCCAATCTACAAACTCCATTAATTAGATTTTATCCTTTTCTCTGTCTTTTATTTTAGGATTCTTTACCCTCTCCCCTGCTGCTATTGCTATAGCTTCACTAATGACAGGCCAAGTAATTTATTTTTTTTCCCCTAAAGTTGAGATACTCTTACTGGTACATTTCACAAATGCTTCTGTGTAATCTTGATGGCCAATGACTCCATTACTCCATGGGTAGAGAACGTGTTACTTTATCTCTCAGGCACGTCACCTCCCATATAGAAGGTCCTACCTTAAAAGACTGGGGTTTGTTTTGCAAAAAGTCTTGGTTAGTGGACAAAACATCTTTGAACAACTCTTAATATTTACAGCTCTGTTATGGCTAGGCTATATGTACAGACAGACAGTCAGAAAGGCAGCATAAACCCATGAAAAACATGGAAAATGAGGAGCAGCACTAGTACTGAAGGGACAAAGCTGGACAGGGCAGTGAATCATCAAAGGCAGGTGAGGTGTCTAAGACAAGATAACAGAGTTTTTGTTTCTTTTTTCCTGTGATATTTCTTCCCCTCCCCCCTTTTTTTTTTTTCTGGAAATAGCCAGTGTTCATCCTAGGAATAGTAGAATGATTCCTGACTTTTCAACTTTTCCTCTAGTGTCAAACTAGGACAAAATGTATAACTCCACATTCACAGAGCAACAGGGTAGAACTTTTAAAAATATTTATTTACAACAAGTGAAACCATACATTCCTTTTGATACTGTTGAATTGTTTCACTAGAGTCAATTTTTTTTTCACTGAATAGCTTGAAATATTGAATATATATAATTTAAACATTAATACAGAGTAAAATACAAATGTTGAAAGGATACATTTGGAAGAGAAAAAAAAGCAGAAATTAATCGTTTTATTTTGATTTTTAATCACTGAAATCTTTCCATTAAAATATTGTTAAAATCAGCATGTTCTTATGAAATATTTAAAAGAACATCCCTCTGAAAACAATTTTTTGATCAACTCTATGGAGAGTTGATCAAAAATCTATGCAGAAAAAAATGTTATTTCCATTATTTTTACCATAAATGCATTAAAGTTATTGCTAATGACAGACTTGTTGCTAATGAAAAGAGCCAGCTTGTTCCTCTTGAGAACAATGGATCCTCCCCACTGAACAAATGAATAATGGAATGGTGTAGCCATCTTCAAAACTGCTCTTCTATATATGAGGGTGTTTTAAAGCTGGACCAGCAAATATTTCAAATTCCAGTTCCTTTAATTAGGCAAAGACATATGTAATCCCAGTTTCTTTTCCTTCGAAGTGCAGTCTGCAAGGATTATAAGGATGGTCCAGTAAAAGTGTGCATATGTTGTAAATGTTACATAGGCAAGCCAAGACTAAATGAAAAAAAGAAAAAAAAAAAGAAAAGAAAAAAAAAGAAAAACGTGGCAAAAGAAATAAGTTTCTAGCATAGCTCAAACACAAAGTTTATTATGTTAAACTTTTCTCCCACTGAAAAGCGTCAAAAGAACAGACTTCATCTACAGAAATTGTTACAACTGACTGAAATTTTACAGATTTGGTCTGTAAGGCAAACTCTGGGAGTGAGAAAGCTGGCTCATCTCTAAATCCAGTGTCCTGTTTTCTGAGGTGGCCAACCAGTGCAACACACAAGAGACACTTCTCAGCAGGTTTGCATTCACTTCTTCCTTTCAGTGACGGATAATAGTTGGTATCCATCAATGCTGAGTCAGTTTATAGTGCCTATGCATCATGAAATGCTTCCTCAGCTACCCAGCTTCTTCCATCCTCTTTTAGAAGCACAGATCAAGTTTTCTGAAATTCTTCCTTCTTGTCATAGTGAATCATGAGCATCAGAAGCACAAGCTTCAGCATCTTATAATGTGCACATAGTAACAATGGTTCCAGATACTGTATTCAGTATAATATAACTGGATGCTTATATTGGCTCAGCTGCCACTGTATGTTGCCAAAATTCATTGTCACACCAGAAAAAGAAAAATTGGGAAGAAGGGTGAAGAAGGAACCTTCTGGCCAAATTCAAATCACACTAATGCTATTATCAGTTGGGAATAACAGTAAATGGATCTGCTTAGGGTTGCTGCTGAGGCAGAAATGACCAGAAAGAGATGTTGGGCAGCCCTGCACTTCTCTCAATGGTGCTTCTTTGCTTGTCATGGCACATGACAGTGAACACATGGCAACCTGGTACCAGTCTCCTGATTCACATTGTTCTTACATGTAGCCCTATTTTGCCTGCATAAACAGGGAGGAATTTCCAATTCCATGGAGATACTACAAGTTTAGTCACGAAGACAATTAAATCCTTTGGGCTTGAACTACCCAAATATTTCATACTTGAAAGAAATTCAGATATGACTCTGAACATCTGGACTACTGCCATCTAAACAATTTGGATTCATTTGAGGTTTAAGATTAGCTCCAAATTCCTCTTCACATCAACTCATCATTCAGATATTTACTATTCTTATCATTAGTATTATAGAATGGTTAGAAATTCTAAGATTCTGTATAGCCTACTTCTACCGACATACAAAAGCTAGCTTCAGTCTTTCAAAAACTTCAAATCTAATCAACAAGGATAAAAAAAAAAAAAGAGGTAGGAAAAAAAAGAAGTTTTATTAGTAACATCCTTTTCCAAAGGATAATAGATGCATAGTTTATTCACTTGCTCCAAAAACCCCACAGAAGATCCAATGGTAGAGCTGGGGAAGGGCTCTAAGACTATTATCTCCCAAGGCAATAGCAGGCTTAGTCACTAGATCACCTTACTCTAAATATTTTGCAGCAATAATTATTTCTAATTGTTGTTGCTCACTGCAGTTAAATCAAATAATTTTTAGACTTTCCAGAACTTTTAGAACTCCAATATCCAAATAAATATAGTCTCTGTAAATGATGGACATAACAGAATGTTAACTTAGATCTCAAGGAACATATAAAAATGTAGGTACCTCCTGGTACTGCTGTGGTGGTCAGATAAAACAGACCTTGGCACAGAAATAGGGACACTTGCTTGAAATCAAGCTTAGATGTCTAGAGATCTTTAAAGCTAAAGAGAAAGGCAGATAAAAAGCTACATTTATCTCCAGGATTAGGGAGCCTCTGGGAGGTATCTGTCTGAGCCACATTCTTAGCTGAAGTTTGTAATTTTACCTATATTTCTAAGTAGAATTCCTGGGGCTCATTCTTGGGGCTTTTTATTGAATTTGTGTGTTGATTTTTAAATACTAAATATCAATCATTTATATTTATACCAGAAATTTACCTGAGAGAAACACTGTCTTGCTTAAAGTTTACTGTCTGTTGTGTTATTTTGCCATTACGAATTCTCGAAATCAAATGAAGAATCTGAAAGTAGAACTGTCACAATTGTAAACAGCTTTAAAAAATACACTTTCTTTCCTGAGGTATGGGGTTTAGGGTTTTTTTTGTGTGTGTGTGTATGTGTGTGTGTGTGTTTGTGTGTCTGTGTGTATAGGGGAGGATGGGAGGGTTCAACATGACCTGCGGTAAATATTATCAAATGAAATTTAATTAACGGCTCTGATGAGATACCAAGAAAGATTGAAGCTCACCTCCCAAAACTGTATTAGTTTGTTGTTGATGTTGCTGTTGTAAAAAAAAATGTTTTGCTGACACCTCGGAAATAATTGTGATGAGTAAAAAGATACTGTCTTTTGCAAGGGCCATTTCGGACTAAATTTAATCTGTATTAAAGAGCCAAAGCAAAACAATAAAAAAAAAAAAATCCAAATGGAGATTCTGCACTGAACTGAGCTTATTTTGAAACTGTCATTTCTGTGGTGCCTGAAATAGAGCACAAAGACCTTCTACTTTTCTCAAGGCACTGCAGCAGCCAGGAGACAACTTAAGAGGACCTTAAGTGCAGAAAAGAGAACATAGTATTCGCTGGAGCAGGGCAAGGGAGTGTAGATAAAAAAGTAAATTAACTTTGCCAAAATTTCTGTGAACTTCTAGTTACAGGAACTTCTGTACTTCTAGTAAAAGTTAGCCATCATGTGACAGGCACATTCCTGATGCTGGGCACAGGATATTCCCATCTTGCAGTGGAAGATCCTTCTTATTAAAGAAGGATAAGGGACAGGAGGCAAAAATTGTGCTTTATGTGTTTGTATGCACATAAGTACATAAGTATATGCACAAAATAAAAGTTTGTCTAGTTCAATACATTGGAGTGCTATTTGTCTGTTGATTTGTACTGGCTGTGATTGGAAGTAATTGTAGTATTTTATATACTAACATGGTAAATCCTGATTAATCTTAACTTATCACAGACAGTAAACATGTATATTGGTATATATACACCTGTTAAAAAAACTGTTCTTGTGTTACTTCATCAAAAGGATCAAACATTTCTTGGATTAATATAATTTAGGTCAATCATAAGCCATTTCCACAGCATAATTTCAAGAAACCAAGTGAAACGATTTAAATTTTACTGTGAACTTAAGGCTAAGTCTAAGCTGACTGAAGGCTGGATACCTTTCAAACCCATCTTCCTCATGGGGCAAGCCTAGATAATTCAAGTGTAGCTTTCTGATACAAATACCTTTTTCAGCCCTCTACAAAATACCTATAGTAATTACAATGGAATATGGATAAATCAATTGCCAGCTTTCTTTTTTCTTTTCCCATAGGCTAATTTTTTAGTCCCAAACTAGTAAAAATCCATATTTTACTGTTGATCAATGTAAATCCAGAATGATTGAAAGGTGGAATTTGGATCACTTATATTTAAGGCTACTAAATGAATATCTTTCAAGTTTTTTACATAGAAAAATCTTCTGAAGCACTATGTGATTCAATTTTCTCTCTCAAAGAAAAAGCAAACTCAAAATTATCAATACCCTAGAAACAGTTAAGAGTATGCCTCTGTCATAACTAGTAATGCTGTTTACATGAGTTGCTTATCCTCCTAGTCCAGACTGTAGCAACTTGTTTTAGACTGATATTTTTATAATCATTTCCTTCTTGTCTAGTTTCTCTTTCAGCAATGTTTACTTAATTCACTACAAAATGAAGATGTAAGACAAAACCTCAAAGACCTTAGAAAGTACTGTCCAGTTGGTTAGGGACTGAAGGGATTCTCTTTCCTTACAAGTTTAAATATGCCCAGATGAGTCCTATGCCTACAAGCTGAGTCCTGCTGTTTTTCAACTAATCATTTGCAAAATTGGAGGGGTAAAAAAAAAAGAAAAAAAAAGGTAAGACAGAAGAAAAAAAAGCTTCTGGTAGGTGAGCCACAGCAGGGCAATTAAGATGATATGGCAGAGGTAGACATCTGCTCCTAGACAGATACAGTTCCACTGATGCTATCTATAGTTACAATCCTTCCGAGAGATAAACAACGTACGAGAGCAATGCGCAGAAGGAAATGCCACACTGAGAAAGTGGTGATCGTGTGGCCCCTGTGGTCTGAGAAAAAGAGAGAGGCAGCAAGAGAAAAAGGGAGGGGTGGCATGTGGGGCCTGTACCAGGCATATGCAGGTGACAGAAGTCATAGGACAGACGTGCATCAAGATGCAATGCTGGGAGATGTGTGCGAACTGACACTGGAGGGGAGCAGAATTACAGCAAAGATGAAAGGCACAACATGACCAAGAAAGAGAAAGAGATGGAAAACCCCTCTCTAAGCTCTATGCATAAAGTTACAGGAAATTTATGCTGAAATGTAAAAAAAAACAATTAAATAATTAGTGGATGCTTTATTCTCTAAGATTTGGAGGCTTGGAGGGCTTCTCTAAGATTTGGAGGCTTGGAGGGCTTCTCAGAATTTCAAACTCATATTTAGGTTCCTCACTAACAAGCTAAATCTGAACTATGTTCCCCAAAGTAGATGATTACTTGTTGCTGTTTCATATTATTGTCACAACAATGCTCAGACACAGCAGTATTCCCTCTCTCCCTTGTCACCAGGTGCAGATAAAGCCTAAAGGTGGAGGTAGTATCTGCTCCAAATAACTACCAAGCCAAAAATTGACCCTGTTTAATTTAGGCAGAACTTGAAGCAACAGTACAACACATAGCAAACTCCACAATTCCATCAGACACAAGTTTTCTAAAGGTAAGGCATGTCGCCTCTGACCATCCCTGGCAATGCCGCTCATGTCATTTGCCCCTCAGTTCCTTGTGAGGAGAATTTATTTGTTCTCCCCCGATGCCAGGGCTTCACAGTCCCACCAAAACTGAGGGGCATTCCTTCCTCCCTCCGGCTTTCCTGCCGGCAAGCCTTAGCATTCATTCAACTTAAAAATTCTCCCGATATAAGAAACTCTCTGGAAAACTCACGGTAGGAATTTGAAGCCAAGCAGTTTGCAGAGATCAATGGCCAGAAGCGAACAGCAGGGATGCCCTGCTGAGGGCTGGCCCTCTGCCTTGCATGTTGTGCTATCTTCTGCTTATGTGGTGGACTTTGGGCTTGATTTACAACATATTCCAACAGAAGCTGAAGAACTGAACCACCAAAGTGTCATCCTGTCTTGCCTTGGAATCTCAAACCAACAAGTACAAGTGTTCATAATGTATGTTATAATAATTCTTCAGCCTGGTTACCCTATGGTCTCATTCTGTAAAAAAATGTTTATTTTCTCTGTCTGGGAAGAAGACAGAAATATCAAACTAAAGATTCTAATGTAAAATCAAACATTGGAGTGAATCTCAAGTCTTCATGAAACCTGTGCTTTGGAGATTTTTTTTTAAATTGCTACTCCTGAAAGCTGCTTACCAGAAAAACCTAAGTCTGAAATTTTCTGTTTATCTGAAGGAGGTAGAGCTGGACTTAATGTCTTTAACAAGCAATTCACCTGAGGCCAGATTCTGCTATCCTGACTCAGTTCATACCCCTGAGAGAGTGATGAATTTAGATACTTCTTCTGTCCACTGGATGCTCATAAACAGACTGCATTTATCTCCAATGCATTCATTACAGTAAATTGTGCAATGAGGCTTTCTGTTTGTTTCACTTCACTTTCTTCCATATTCAACTCAGAGTAAGCATGAACATTTGAGTGATGCAGCTGTTGGTTGTTGGTTACTTGTTTGGTGGGGGCTTTTTAGATTCTTTCATGTCCCTTTCATTCTGCTTCTTTTAAATTTCACATTAACACATGCGTCAACATTTTTTTCTGAGACGTGTATGCTGGAAAAACTCAATCCTGTGAGTACTTGCAGGAATTGAGTGCATAAAGTGTAGAGTTCTAATGTATATGACCCAAGGACCTTAATTTTTAAATATGAGTGTAAAATCAGGTCATCGCTTTATTAAAATTCACCTAGATCTACATAAAAATATCAAAACATGAGCAGTATTAGCAGGGAACATAATTCTCCTACTAATGTGTCTGTTATTAATGTATAATTTCTGCTATTGCTGTACAATTCATTCTGCATATCCAGTAAATAATTCAATTATTTGGAGGCAGTCAAAAAAGGTCTGATCATTTGAGCTGGTCAAAAAAGCTATCATTTTGGAGAATGTGGCCTTCTTCTTTTGGAATATCTACAACAACCACCTATCCACAGAACACGCCAGTTCATAAGTTTTCACTCATAATGGTATTCACAGCATAAAAATTTCTGGACATTACGAGTGATACTGTAGCTTTGTTAGTTCGACGTATTAACTCTTGGGCAATCTGACAGCTGTGGAATGCATTCTGCGTGTTTAATCCTGCAATATATACTTGATTGATAACTATATTGATTTTATTACTCTGTGGTCCTGCTTTTCTGCCTTTTTTTTTTTAATTGCAGACAGAAATATCTGGGTTTTGTGAAAATCTGTAGTTTTAGTATAGCAAAGAAGCACCTTCTCTTCCTCTTCTTTTGTGTTTCCTAATGCAGAAATAGATCTGATAGAAAAATTCACATGAATAACTTAAGGAAAATTTTTTAAAATATATTTTTGGGTATTTTGCATCATTCGATTCTAACCCACTGTGCTACTTTCAGGTGACAGATTGTCATTATGACTGTGCTTTGCCTTTTTACTGGAGTCTATCACTTGAAAGAGTGTCCCTCCCCCATCCCTGCTTTGCTTTGCAAGCTTTTTTATCTTTTCTACCTTGCTAGAGGCATTATTAGGGCAGCTCACCTTTGACCAAATGGGCAGACGAACATCCATCCTCTGGAGCCAGTACTAGTGCTGTTTGGTAGATCAGCTCTCAAATGGTACTGAACTGTGACCTCTTCTTCTGTTCAAAGTCTAAATACATAAACTTGAGTTTCCATTGGTGCCAAGCCTGGGAACCTGAGTTGCTCCCTAATCCCAGGTCTCACAGCCAGCAGCACAATGGGCAGCTCACCATGCCAGCCGGCCATCCTGAAAGAATGTCTTTATTCTCTCTTCCTCAACAAGTTGCTTATTGTTTGTCCCACAGGCTGCTAGACCTTGTGAACTGTCCAAAACCTTATTGCTTTTCTGTTAAACTTTCTTCTTCTTTCCCTTTGATTCTGTTAATAAATAAAAATGAATTCCTATTTTCATTTCTTAGTAATACCATTTTAAAAGATGGCTATTAATTTTAAGCTTTTTTTTTTTCAGAGTATATCTGCCTTTTGGAAGCCTGCAGGAACCACAGAAATTATACAAGCCCTGCAGGTTTAGGGTCCTTAGAAAGAAGAGTCTGTGGAAATGCTAAGTGTCCCTGTAATGCAGTGCTCACTATTAGAGAAAAATGGGGGCAAATGCTTAAGAGCATTCCTGAGTTTCCAAAGATGTGTACCATTTCTCTGTTCTTGGCCTCATCTCCACTGTGGCTACATAAAGAGCAAGTGTAGGACAGAATGCTTATCTTGGAACCCTATATTTTGGAGTTGTTCAGGGAGAGTTGTCTTCAGAGGAAGTTAAAGCAGACTGCCTAGGTTTGTCTGTTCTTTATCTCTTGAGATATTTCTGTAAGCACTTCTTGTCTTCAGCAGAAGCTTCTGGGAATATGGTTGCAGGACAAGCATTGTGCAAGTCAGAGCTAGGCAGAGCATCAGCGAGTTAAGGCTGATATTGCAATGTTGGGCCAAATTTACCCTGGAAAACAAGAGCTCCACAAAAGTGCTCCCGCCACATGAAGAGAGGAATTGTGCTCCATAAACATGGCCAAAATCAACACAGGACCCAGGGAACCCTTATTCTGCTCCCTCATCTCAGTAATCCTGTGTTGAGACGTGTTCAGTGGGGAACCTTGTCCCTGTTTGGAGATAGGGAACTAGCAGAGGAATATCCTTCTGAACAGCAAGATAGGTTCTGTTCACCTGGAGAGTGTTAGTTAGGATCCATTTAAACACTCATGCACTCATCAACCATTTTTTGCACATGCTGTTTAGGAAAGATGACAAAAGTATACAGCTTTCTGGAGCCATACATGATCTAAGAATCACACAGATTTCTTAAAAGTGGATGCAAGAGTGTGTGTGTGTATTTGTGTTTATATATATATCTCTAATTTAATACCCTTTCAAGTATGAGAATGGCAGCACAAGAGTAGAAGAATTGCAAAACTAAAATGTCCACATTAAGCTGATGCATGGTACATACTGGATGATATATATACTGCCTTATTGTTCAGTTGCGGCTCAGGAAGCTAAATGCATAATTTAAGATATATGTATAGTCTAAGGGTCAAATGCTGTCAGTTACACGAGTGTAAATCAAGAGCAATTGCACCAAAGTGACTGAAGTTGCAGTACCCTGGATTTACACAAGTGTTGCTGAAAGCAGAATATGAGTCAATATGTGTCATCAATACAGCTGAGTTAGTGGTACTGAGGGAATTTTATGATATGCATGCACCTAAATCCTTCACATTTTTTTTCATTTTTTTATAATATTACATTTTATGTTTCTATATTTGTCTCTATTTTTAAAGGAATAACAGGCTCAAATCCTGATTCTGTAAGTGAAACATCCACCTCCCTCATCTACGAAACTTTCTCAACCTCAGTTCATAATGACATGACAAATATCTCATAGCCACGGAAAGCTTACTTTCCTTACTTACATTTAAGGCCAGTCTTAATCTACATAAATGCATAATTCTGAGCCTCAGGCAGGACGTTGCTAGGCTGGCTGGCTCCCTGCATGAAGAGATGCATCCTTGACGTTCACTTGGTTCCGTTAGAAATTGTACCGGCTGTGATGAAGAGTCAGGAAACAAACTTTCTTAGAGCTGTAGGAGAGGAGGATTTGGATGCAGCAGGAAAGGTTGTGGACCTGGCTGAAGTGAGTGAGTATGGACACTTCGCAGCTGAAAGGAAAATCAGCCGTGTAAAAAGGTCATGGGACGTTTTTCTTAGCTGATGCTTCCTGGGTTTGCTATTGAGAGGTTCAAGGAAACAAACATAGCTTTGCATGCACGGGACTCTGATTGCAAGATACAAATCTACAGCATAAAACAAAGAGGTATAAAACCTCATAATCTATTGGGGAACTAGCAGAGTACCTGTCAGGTATACCTGGCCTTCGGTGACCTTGTTTTGCATGGAGAAAGAATATATTATTTTCTGGGTTGAGAGGAGGTTTTTAATTCTGAAAGGAGGTTATGTGTTAAATATATGGTAGCACTCTATTCAATGATAGAAGTCAAATCTTTTACTTGTCGAGGCAGAATCCGATATTCTATCACATAAAATAATGCCATTATTTCTTAACATACTTTTAAATTGAATGTATTATTTTTAAATCACTTTTTTAATTATATTCCTGAATACATAGAAAGATTTAAAAATCTCAAAAGTAGATTCCCCAATATTCACATAATCAAAAATGGCTGAATGAATTTGGGACACACTTACCAAAAAAAAAAGCCATTTAAGATTACAATGGTCAAATGTGGGGGCTTACTGCTTCAAAAGAAACAGAACAAATGTGTCTGAAATAAAAAGGGCTGAATGGAGCTCAACACCATAGTGATAATTACATTAAATTATAATTTCTAAGAAAAAAAATATAATTAATTTTGATTGGTTTCAGAACATAAAGACAAATTTAAATATTGTGTACTGGATACATTTATACAGAAATAAGCGTATAAATATCTAGGATTCTTTTTAATAAAGACAGATCCGTATATGTGCTCAACACACACACACTCCCTTAGCCAGTTAGAATACTGTGTAGGTATAGATTTGTCATGATTGTTTGATCCCAAAAGGATTCGTATAAGAAAAACTTCTCTTTCAGAGAAATGATCTCTCTAGAGACTGATAGTGATGATACAATAGGCTGGAGTTGCTATTATTAAAAAAAAAATTACTACTTTTTCTGACTATGTTTCTTTTTTTCCCAGTGGGATTCTGATTCCAGACATCCTACCAGCCTGACATCCACTGGGAAAGTGATGACACCATAAATTATTTAAAGGTTTGAAAGCCACAAGAACTACTGTATATAACCAGATTGGATTGACTTTTTAACTCTTTTGATTAATAATACATAAAGCCTTAGATATGTGAATTGGTCGAGTGCTAACCAGTTAACAAAAGGAGTAGAGGGATGAATTCTAACGTTTCTCATAAGTTATTCTACTTAACACATTGGCCAAACAATACAAACAAATGGAGTGCTCTGCCTTAGTCTTATACCTTCAATGCACCATCAATATTTGATGACTATCTAATGTCTCTATATATCTGGCCATAGATGATATTTTGATCATCTGGCTTCCCAATTTCAAACTTTCCTGCTTTCTCCTGCATTCGTCAAAACACACAACTAGAAAGTAGAAACAGAGTTTCAATATCCTGGTTTCTTTTTTGACTTTCATTTTAACAGCACTAACTACTCAGAAGTGAAAAAAAAAAAAAAGATATTTCAGTCTTCAACAACAAAGAAGGGCTAGAATTTCCTCAGTTTATGACATTTTGTGCTCAGCAGCAGGATGGGAGTAGATATGTATGCCACTTCAGAAAGATTTCATGTTCTACCCTTGCGCTGCTGGCTCTGTTTTAATTATCCCCTGGTTTCGTAAGTTTTGGTCTCTTACATGCTGCTTTGGGTGGAGCTCAGAGAAAAGAAGCATTTTTCTTTCTTTCCTCTTCAAGTACAGATGAAGATGCATGGGACAGCCTGCATTTCTAAGCAACAAGAAAAACTCTACTGGAGACAGACCGCTTTGCTTCTGGGTAGCCCGACCCATGCTTCAGTAGACAGGCTATCCAGGGTGACTTCAGTATGATATATTCGTTTACAATAACAACTGCTGCTTTTTTCTGTGTAATAGACAGGTAATATCCCTCTGGATTATTTTATATTATCCCAACTGAAGCTTGACTCCCTTACACGTAGGAACAATAGGAAGCCCGTCTTTATCTCTTTCTCGTTAGTCATTCCTGCGCACTTACCCTTTATCCATGTAATTAAATTCTCACCTTCCTTCTGCACCAGACACTGACTCCCCACTCAACCTGCAGAGTGTCCAGCCACAGAAACTCTGACCAATTCTTTCCACCTCTTGACATGCCCATGGAGCCATCCTTTCTCGGCTCCCTTAATGACAAATATGTGTGGCTGCCCCTGGACTATTTTACATCTTGTAAAGCTTCTGTACTAGCTGGCTAACCTCCATCCATCCTCTGTCCAGGAACCACCAAATGATGCCTCACAAAATATTTTTTAAATCCTAAAATATTCGTGAGGTTAATTTATGCAAGATTAATCTATGCATAAAGGAAAGAATATTTCTATTCAAAGGCAATTTTTGTCAGTCCATCTTCCTCAATTTGATTAGTTACTTTGGTGTGAATTTGCCTTGATGCCATTAGCAGGATTCAAATTCATTTGTTACAATATGAGTAAAATCAGAACCACACTTCAGCTCTGAGAAAGAAATGAGGTTCAGTTCCTTACTAAAATACAAACTTCAGAAATTTATAACAGCCCACAAATTACACCTGAATTGGGTCTCAATTATGACACCAATAATCAATGTAAATTATTTATTGACTTTTATTAAATGTTAATGAGTCCCATCACCTGACTTTCATACGCACGATTACTATGTGGACTCTGTTGTCAGATTCTTTTCCCTGTTCTGATTCTGAGTGTCACCAAATTTGTTCACAGCTCCCCAAAATATAATGGAATATTCTATTAAAAATATTAAGAATATCACCTATAGTTAATTTATATCCACACTTTTTTTCCCTTATACACCTGCCATATCAATAGCTGCATAGGCACATTACTTTGTTAGCTGGTATGGTTGTACACACCATTTGAACAATCCATGCCCATTCTAAAATAAAATTCTAGCTAAAGTGTTATTTTTGCACTTTTTCTTACTGCATTTTAAGGTCTAACTAGAGGACTGAGACCAGCATCTGACTTTACCAGAATAGCAAGCATCTTTCCCATAGTATCTTTCAACTGTCATTAAAAAAAAAAAGAAATCAGCATTTGTTTTCTTTTCCATCTGGGATTATGTGACAAAATGATCTCCTGCATCTAATCAATTATTTTTCTTCTATATATTTTGCATTTTCCTGCAGAACTATTTGCAAGTATAACAGAAAGATCCTTTAGAGATAATCTGGTGATTATTACAAATTCAACCTCGGACGCTGCAGGCATTAAAAGATGAAAATTGCCTAAAGTCCACTGTTGTACAACAAATCTGTACCTCTGGACTCCTGTCCTGAGGTGAAAATGCAAACCAGAGAGATATTTAGAATCATTTTGACAGTTCATAAAATTAAGCAGGGATTAGGGATTCTCTCAGAAATAAATAAATAAAAAATACAATGCCACAGGGCCCAAACAGTGTTAATCACATCTCCTTGCAACAGGTATTACTGCAACCCACTTTTGGGAGGAAAAAGAAGTCATATAATTAATCCTGGCGTGTATTTAGCACTGATGATGCCAATTTAAAAATCTGAGTGTGTGAGTTCAACATGTTAATACATATACATATATATATACATACACATACATAATTACTGTATAAACTAGGCATTCAATTTAAGTTTATACAGTTATAGGTTCCTATAGAAATGTAATACATCCTGTGTGTTCTATTTTCTTCTCGATTTTATGGATTAGCCCTGATAATATGAACACTTGAACATATGCTTAACTTTACATAATGAGAATGTCTTGCTGATTTTAGGATAACTCTCGATCTACATCAATTTAAGCAAAAGTCTAAGAGTCTACTGGGAACGTAATCTATGGTGCCAGTCATTTGAAACACACATTTAATAATAAAAGAATTGAAACAACTTCAGCAGACACAGATGACTTTGATCCCTGCTGTGAGCAGCCAATGTGACAAAAGTGAATTCATAGCAAAAAAAGTGTGCAGCTGACCACAGCGAGCATGGAGTTTTACACTCACCCTCCCAAAATTCCCCACCCACCTCACAGAGTTTACAGTACGGTTCAAAATGTTTCTGTCCCTTTCCAAAACCAAAAGGCAACATTGCACTACGAAGCATCAGCGCTAGTCCACTTACAAGAGCACATATTCTTTCATTTCTGGATGAACAAACTTTAATATACTGCATTTACATAGTCTATAAAATCAAAGTTTCACTGTATTAGATTAGTATCATGTTTCAATGTCTTTGGAAAATATTCAAGTTAATTTAACATGTTTCTAACAAACTGAAAAGTCCAAAATAGAACTAACGAAGTGGATTAAAAACTTAAAAAAATAAATAAAAATTAAAAGCCTAGAGATATTTTTCATGTTTTACTCATGCTCAAATTTTTGTCACTTGTTTTAAGCACTGAATTTTAACAATATTTTTTTATGATGCAAATACTGCTTTGTAATAGATGTTAACAAATATCGTGATTCAAAAAAGAAACAAGAATTACTCTTTACATAGTACAGTTTAGATATTTGAATTTTAATTAATTTCCATCTTTAAAAATTTCTTATGAAAATTATTTTCCATCCCACTCTAGTCCAGAATGCTGACTGGAGCTGGAATAATACATCACACAAATGTTGATTTAAATATTTAAACAAATTCACTTAGTTTGGATTTACATCCCCTTTGGGCTCTACTTTCAATGAATACTCTGATAAATAAACTTACTGTAAGGAAGATCTGCTGGGAGGACAAATTATAAACAAAAATTGAAGAATACATGTGGGATATGAATTTTTGAATTCTAATCATCAATTCTTGCGTTAGCAATTAAAGCTGGCTAGAGGACAATAATTCCATGCTACGTTAATTTTCAAGATTTCGTGTCTTCATGCCTAGTTTTGTTTGGTTCGCTTTTGTTTCTTTTTCTGGAGAAAACACAAACTCTTTACACCATTTTGGTGAAAATGCCCACATATGTGAGTGTATGTCTGTGCACCACAGACAAGGATACTAAAAGACCAAGGCTGAAGTTCTTTCTCAACCTCAATCACGTTTTACTCATTTCCATCACTGTTTTTCATCTGTGATTGCTCAGAGTTAGCTGGAGGAGAAACCTGATCCTGTGCTTTCTACGTCTAAGGCCACTGTCAAACCACAGGGTTGTCAGCAAATCCAAAAAGTCTGTTTCACTCCTTCTCATTCTCCAAAAAATTTCCATTCAGACAAAGTATGAATGTGGCTTTCAGAGTTGAGAGGGCCGAGCAAAACAGCTCCTGTCCAACACGTGTTAAATAACCACAGCTCCCGAGTTGAAGCTGGGTTCCTGTTCCCTCACAGGTTTGCAGGGGAAAGCCCTGAAACAGGGTTTGTCCCCCACCAGCCGAAGCTGTCCTTGTCTGCACAGCTGTGCCACGGGCCACCAATGCCCCTGAATAGCCATATGGATTCCGGGTCACACTAGGGCACGCCGCCCACGCAGTTACTCAGACAATTATTCCCAAGGGCCAAGGATGGCTTTGAGTCTTGGAATATTTCTTCTTTGCTCCAGAAGAAGGGGACGGAGAGGAGATACAGGAACTAAACACGACAGGGAAAGCAAGACCGGTCTGAGCTCCACGTCGCTGTCAGCCACCTCCCTTCCCTGCAGGAGTCAGGGCTTGCACACAGCAACCGCAGGGTGAATCTGGAGGCTGACAAGCTTCGAGGATGGATTAAGCAAGAGAAGTTTCATCTCTTCTCCCCACAATTTCCTCTGTCTGGGCTGGGTTCCCAGAACAAAGAGCCTCTTCACTGTAGCTTCACAATGAGATGATACCATGATGCAAATAGCCCTGCTGTCTGCCACTGCTGTTGACAGTCCCTGCACAGCCCCATACCAGTCATGATCAGGCCATTCAGTTTTAACTCAACCAATATTAACTCTCAATTTGGTGGAGCAATTCGTATATCTCTAATCTAATGTCATACAAACCCCCATAACTGCAATACAACGGCTGTGCTTGCAAACATGCTTTTTATAAAGGAATTAATAGAGTGTAGATTTGTGCATGTATCTGCGTACGCATTTTTTTGGTGTCCCTACTTGTAATGAGAGGCTTAAGCAAGGCCTCCTCCGTTTGGCTTTTATCACTGGTTTGACAAGTGAGTAGCCATAGTTCTTTCAGTAAGTAGACCCACACTTTTGACAGAGCAGCTGGCACATGCCTAAGTAATTTTAGCCAGAAATTACATCAATAGCATGTTCTTCTTCTTATAGACAGCTGGAAAGTGAGCTTTGATTTATTTTAATTTTTTCCACGGGATAATGGTTTCTTACTTACTTATGTCAATGGTCAATAGCATAACAAATCCTTCATCATGAGAATGTGTGTATCACTTTTCAGCAAACCCTGGCCTTTTGAGGTGAAATGATACACTGCCACTTATTTTCAAATTGACACCTCTCCTGGTTGCCAAGGCAAGTTAATTTGCAAATCAGCATTTTGCATGAAGCTTTTAAGCCAGTCCAGCCAGGCAATGGCTGCCATTGCTGCGTAATTAGTGTCTAAAGCACTTAAAATTAGATTATTTTAAAAAAATAACCTAGAAAGATCAGTGGGTTTGCTCTGTACATGGCCAGAGACTATTTTGCTGGCTGAGCAGAAGATCTGGATTTAGAAAAATACGGCGTCAATGTGATTGGAAAAGAGTGAAGGATGTGCACACAATGACACGGGCAGACTTGAAGTGAGAAATGTTAGTTTCACTGATCTTTAGAAAAATAAAATACACACATACCCCCATAATTAATTCACAAACTGGATGACTTACATACCACAGAACAGTAGCGAGTGGCAGTTAGAGGAGGAGAAAGTAGTCATTGCAACTGGATTTGCATTCAGTTAGGACAGAAGGTTTTTGAGCACAGAACTGAACCTGAAATTGACCTAAATTTCAGATTTTGACTTGAACAGTGTTAAAGATTTACAAACTTTCTCCTAATTAATTTGGTTTGTGTTGGAGGCAGAGTCAGGAGAAAAAAATCTTTTGAAAGAAATGTTTTGGAGACATCTCTCAGTTGCAAGATCTTCATCTATCATGAGGAAAATCCTTGTTGTTTGGACATCTGGCTTTCAGCCAGTTAGGTACGGATGAAAAAGGATGGATGTGGAAAAAGAAAATAAGGAATTTTCTGGACAATAGACCGTTTAAGAGAGAGGCAGGCAGCTGGAAAGAAAAGTGAAAAAATAAAAAAAAATACCAAAAAAGTTTGTAATAGACTACATGTACTCCATCTGTTTTGGTTTCTTCACATTGGCTTTTTTAAACCTTATTGAAACTTTTCCATCCTTTCATGTCTATTTGGTACTTTTTCTTATGTTGGCACAGAAATAGCTTTCTGTTCAACTTCACTTACCACTAAATGTCTATCAAAGATAAATTACAAAGATTATGGGCTGGTCATTAAAGTGATAGGATCCACAAAGAATAAAAGGCTGTCCAGTACCTAAGCTTTTTCTGAGTCTGATGGCCTTTCTAGTTGCCTTTACTAACATACCGACTTGCATAATGAGAAACCTTGGGCGGATGCAGGCTGTGTAGAGTCTCTGTAGCAGAATTCAGGGGGAAATTTCCCCTTCTGTTGTTTCATTTGCACATGAAACATTTCCATGAGGTAAGCTAGGGGGAGAACTTGTGTCACAAGTGTTGAAAACATCTATCCACTTATTCCCCAGCAAATGCCTGGTATCATTACACCAGGGTAGCACTGTGGGCACGAGCAGTTACTGTAGAGCAGCTGACCCACTGCACATCCATAGACTAACACACCTCTTGAAGTAGTTCATATGCCTGCAGGTTTGTTCTCTGCCCCTCCTCTCTTTCCAGTCTCATAAATGATTTTGTTTGTTGTTTTTTTTTAAATGTAGAATTCTTTGGCAAATCTAAATCTTCAACCCAAGTGAGATGTAGAACATCACTAAGAATGACTTGGATAGACTCCAGGAAAGCCAATTAATATAAATAGTGTAAAAAAAATGTAGAAGTGGAAGCAAACTGGGGCCAGGCTGATTTTTCACATGGACATTTTCCCTATAACATACATAATGCTAACTGGTGAAAGGCAAGTTTTGACACTGTTATTAGTCCATGGGTACTCAGTGTGTAAATCATATTGATGCACATGGTTGACACATCAGGGGTATGTGGAAAATAAACTGCCCAATCTCACTGGGCCTAACAACTTACAGACCTCAATGATATACTGTAAGGTTGCTGCTGTTGACTCCAAAAGCAGTAAATCAAACTGCCACCAGAAGGTGCGGACAAAATTAAGCAACCAAGATTGAACAGAGAACAAAAGCTGTTCTGCATAGATAGTTATTTCATATTCAGACCTTCTAATATTTAATTTATACCCTTATTTGGCTTTTATGAAATTGCTTTAATTCTGTATGGGCGATAGGTTTATAAACCAATTAACAGTACAGTCCAAAGGGTGTCTAGTAATGGTGTGTAATTCCAAAAACTAAGCTTCACTAAGAAGTATTGGCTTTGATACCATGAATAAAATCTTATATTTTATCAGAAGAATGCAAGGCATTGATGAATAACAGTTGGTTCATATTAATATATTTCATAAATAACATCTGAAAAGATCAAAAAATAAAATGTTTTATTGATCACATCTCTTTTAAGTGCTGTCAGGGTAGAATTCCTTTTATTTACTCAGAAGGAATGGTGTCTCTACCTGTCCTGCAGCTTGAAAACTCCTGTGGTTGGTGTTAGAGTGGATCCAACCTGAAGGTATGAATCTGAACTGAAAACTCTGGGAAAACCTAAATCCACATCTGGGAAGTGTGGCTTGATCCTGTTTATTTCCAGTATTCAAAAAAACAATCTAAGAAAAGAATGAATTTGAGTCTGGACCTAAATTTTATGGATTAGTAATGTATTTATCCACTTTGCTCTAGAGAAACAGACAAGGCTTATTTGGTATTTGTAATACTGCTTAAATATTCCTCAAACCAGGAGTCCACATTTACCTCACGTAGATAACACCTTTATCTTCATGGGGAGAATAGTCTGAGATGTTTCTTCACCACTAGTCTGCCAAAAGTTACCCTGGCAACTACAACTTTTACATGGAAATGAAAAACAATGACATGCAAATACCACAGTGAAATTCAACAGAGATAAACCACTCACATTGCCTGGCATAGTTGTTCCAGGGAAGATGTTAGCTGTCACTAGTGACTCCCAATGTTCAACATATCTGAAGGTGAGCCTAAGGGCCAAGACCAGGATGCAAGAAACCTACTGCAGCAACAGTAAATGCATATTGATCCGCTCAAGCTGGGATTGGAAAGTGAAAAGATGGTCAAAATATCCTCACTGTGCATTGTCAATTTAAGTGGCTAAAAATCTTTTCACTTCCCCTGAAGCCTTCTTTGAAAAACCAAAAGTGGAACCAAACTGCACAATCAATCAAGTGCACAATGTCACACCAGCATCTCTAGACCTGGCATGGGTAGATCCCAGAGTTTCCATCTGTTTGTAGCATTTAAGCCATTCTCCAAGTCTGCCTCATCAGGTGCTGGTATGCAAAGAGGAGGTCAGAGGGATAGCAAGGGGTACATCCTGCTTGTCGGAGGTAAAGAAAGGATGACACGACATAAAATGGTTACTTCTAGGCACGATACAGCCGTGTCAGTTCCCAACCTGTTGCCATTGCTTTTGTTCTACCACAATTTTGCCCTGTAAGAAAAGCAGTTGATCAATTAAAAACGTAGCATGAGGAGGGCACTTGAAAGGAGCTTTTAATTTTATCTGTCTGCTTGCTATCATTTGACAATGAAAAGTACCAGACTCAATTACCCTGGACTTCCTAATGAGGAATAACAAAACAAAAAACCCAGTCAAAAATACCTCACGCTTCCCAAAACCATCTGAACTCAAAGAACTTGAAAATGACACTTCACTCTTGATGTTTACAGTGTGCTTTCCTGCTCATAAAAAGTCCAGGACGTTAGTAAAAACCCAGATATTAATGAGTGACGGGGTCCAGAGGAAACATACAGGTAGTTCCGTATTTTTTTTCTTCCTGCCCAACAAGAAATGCCAATCACAAGCTCTCCAGCCCACTGAAGCTTCAGAGAGATCAGTGTGGGTCTAATTGTCCTTCATATTTGATTGGTAATTTTTTCCTGTATAGTAAAGAAGGAGAATTATTGCCATTTGACCACTTGCTTTAACCAACAGATCAAGTTACTTGAGATAAGAACTTGTGAGCTGCCACTCTACAGCAGGTGAATGATTTGCTGCAAGCAACATCACCACCTCAAACAGGCAGAGCCAGCAGGCTGCAAAGGTGATCATCACATTGCTAGGCTAGATGCTGAAACCCTGAATCCAAAACTGCCTGACCTTTCTCAAGTCTCCCTATCATTTACAAAGTATAATGTGATACATTCTCACAAAACAGGAAGGGGAAACACTAAAAAACTTAAGAACAGAAAAATGTTCATTGTGGGTCAAGGATGCAGTGTCCTGGTGCAATCATGGACATAAAAGAAATCAAACCCACATCTAGCTCTTGTAGGAAGAAAGAATAATTGTCAATCACAATTAGCCAGACAACATTTGCCTCTTAAACGCTGGACATTTTTCACTTTCTTGCCTCATCGTATGCCTCTGCGTTTCAATGCGCCCTATTCCCATTCACCATGTCATCCTCTCCCAAGTTATTCTGTGTGTACTTTTACCACTCTTCCTGATTTCCCATGCTCTGCCGGCTTGGGTTTGAGTGGCAGCAAGGAATCTGTAAGCAGGTGTTGTGGAAGTGAAGCGTGCCATTCGGCCAGTACATTAGGTAAAGTAACGTTCCCCTGGGAACCCTAATGCTTACAACTGCATCGGCCCCAACTGTTCCTGTGAGAAGAGGAAAAGGCCAGTCCTGACCTGTTCTGACCAGATATTTTGGAAATGCGCCTATTTTTAGCAGATATAATAGCTGTTAATTTATCAAAAGTGTAATAGGTATTAACAAAGCAGACTTTTTAGTTAAAAACTAGTAATAAAATACAAGAGAAGAAATTAGGGATATAGAACAGGTTATGTCTGAATGTGTAGCAGTATACTCAAAAGCAGTTTCAGAAAATTTTTAAGATACTCTGCTCTGTGCAATAAATATGATATGACTGGTTTAGACATGAATGCAGAAAAAAAAAGACCATTTTTCATTAGCCTATGCCAAAATTGTTCAGGAATCTGTAGACACTAGACACACAAAAAAAAAGGGCAAGACACCTAATGTAAAAACTCACGCTGCAATGAAAGCAACTGAGTTACAGCTATTGAGGCTCATTTGGCTGCTTTGAGCTCTGGAAGAAGGGGATCCATATTCCACAAACAAGAGGAAGCTGTGTTCATGTTCTTTGATTCATATCCTTTCAAATTGCTGAAATGAGTTTTGTCAAAGGAAGAAACATTTATAAAAAACAAATATTCTGCTTTCCTTCCTCTTCTTTCCTGTACTTTATGGCTCACCAAGAGCTCACCAATTTTCTTAAATTTTTTTTCTGTTTTTCAAATAAGTACCTCTTCCCAGCATAGATATATGAAAGCAGTCATCCCTGTTAGTATTTTGAAGTGCAGGGATTTCATTCCATTTTCCCTGTCCCAAAGGGGTAAGCCCATTTTTTTTCCTATGAGGATGAATGAAATTATAGTGAGTTTGCACTCCAGGAAACAAGAACAGAGTGGAGTGCTGGGGTGTTTTACAGGCTAGAATTTCTGGATTTCTGAAGCACTTATTCAAGCTTTTTCCTTCACAATTATTAACAATAGTTTTCTGATCATCGAGAAGCAAATCACCAGAATGCCGTGCTTAAAATCAGAATTTCTTTTTCGTAGTCTAATGGTCTTGTTGAGCAACAAGACTTTTTACACACTATACAAACACTTCAGTTACAATAGTGATTGTTATTAATAATAGTCATAAGGTAAAGGTGTCATTTAACAATAAACTTTATTCAGCATTGTGGTTTTGCATTTGTTCTTTCTGGGCAAATTAGAAAGACTATACAGTTTTTCATTCCATTTTTTTAGCTGTGTTATTTGAAGGAAACATTTCTTCTCTAGCATAGTTTTTGTGGCGCACAGCGCCTATCTGTGCATACAAAGTATCCCATATGGTTGAAGTAGGCTGGAGGGGTTGCTACTAACCATATTTAAAAAAGCAGATGTTACTAATCTTCTGAGTATTACCCCAAATGATGTCACTTGTGACTGACAATGGTTGGGCTCATCAATCCCTCCCAATGTCCTTTTGCATGTAACATGCTAGGGAAAGCAAATTTTGCTCAGGAAGCACGCCTCTAAAAGGGCAGATCACTTTATATTACTATTGAATTTCTGAGCAGAATGTCAGTTCCTGCAAGAGGATGGCATGTATATATTACAGACAAGAACGGAAAGAAGTTTCCCTGCTAATAGAACATTCAGGGAAACTTTTAGGACAGCATTTCAGAGTCAGGCTGCATCGTGACAAGCTGAGGTTCTTAGCTCAAAGTGCCGGTCTGTGCCATGCAATACACAAAGGCAACTTTCTTTTCCATGTACAAAAGGCTTCTTTACAGGTTTGCACATGAATGTAAGCGGTGCTTCTGTGTACAAAGCCAATGTCAGTTCCACCGTTGCTTTTCAGTCCATGGCACTTACAGTAGTGAATAAACAAATATGAAGGGTAGCACTGAACATTTTGACCATAAATGGCACAGAAATGAAGTATCTGCTAGTAGCAATCCTGAAATAAATCTGATGGCAATGTATAACGAAGATTTAATTTTTATGACAATAACATAGTGATTTTTTTGTTATCCTTATAAATCCCTCTTATTCCAAACCCCAGAGAGAGTAGCCACCAGTTCAGATGTGACTTGGTGCCTTTCCTGGATTTCTGGAAAGTTACACACACAAAAAATGTGCTAATATTTCCCTCAAGAACCAGTTAATGTACTCGTGGTTTATAGCAATGATGCATCTCAAGCTCCCTCCCTTCTGCCAGTGACAGTATGCTTCTTCATCTTATTCTAGCATGAATTTCTTTCCCAAATGCCCGAATTTCTTTCCCAAATGCCCAAATTCTTTCCCAAATCCCAAATTCTTTGCCAGATTCTTTCCCAAATTCTCTCTGTGTTCCCTTGCAAGGCTCACTGTAGGTCTTTCCCATCCAATTTTTGCTGTTGCCATCCTAATATTCTTTCTTACAGATACTGTACTCTGCCAACTCTGCCTTCTTCCATACACACTTCACTCAGATATTTGCATTAATAATATTCTGCAGAAATGATTCTCGGGTATCAAGAATTTTTGAATCACTGTGGCCATTAAACATGGCAATTAAATACTTATGTCCCCATTTTGGGGAGAGTAAGTAAGAGCACTTACCTGAACACTACTGTATAAAACTCTATATACCAGTCTGAGTTTTTCCTTTTTATTTTGTGATTATCATTATCTTTATGGAAGATGGTTTTTGTTACCTGTTTAGATACAAAGACTGTATGAAGCCCTAGTCCTCTGAACAGGGGAAGATACAAAAAGCTTATTCGTTCCTAACTCTAGAGCCCTTTTTAGCTAAAATGTGATCTAAAAGCTCTATTTCAGCAACTTTTGCAGGCCCACGCAACCAGTACTTCTCTCTTAGTTTTTCTTTATACACATCTCTCTCGTACAGTCAGGGACACAAACACTTACAAAGCAATATGAGCAAAGACACGTCACCCTCTTGTAGCTTTTCATCGTGTAAACCAGATATCTAGGTTTCATTTGGAGGCAGCTCCCTGGTTCTACAATCGACGACTGACTATTATATATATATCTCTCAAATAAAGAGTAGCTGTTATGCCTAACATTTTCAACAAAGTCTAATCTAATTTGTAACAGTGTAATGCAATTCTCTGCTCCATGCTTACCTTGTAAATTTACATTTTTGTCTTTCATAACACATACGAAACATATTTACACTTTGCTTAGTCTCTGCTTGTTGCCAGCGTGGACTTCAACCATTCCAAGCAGAAAACGAATAGAAGTTGGGGAAAACTTGAGTGATTGGCAACAGGCACACATGGTTAAATGTCAGCATTTTGGTATGTCATTTAATGGTCAGACACTTCAGTGTATTGCCATCCAACAAACCTAAGAGACATATTACTAAGGAATATATGCCAGCTCTTTTCCAGCAAACTGCTTGATGCCTGATGCCAAGTACTGGTGGGTGTATACCTTTTTATGCTGTCACTGCATTCAGCCTCCAGGGTGTTGCATGAAAGGATCACTGGATGTTAATGAATAACAAAATGTGTCATTTCCCTTTAGAATTTGTCTATCTATCATATACAGTGAAAAAGACGTGTTTGTTTTCTTCTGCCTGTATTTACATGTGTGTCAAAATACGTACTGTTAAACCTGGCCACATGCTTAGACAGTATGTTGTCTTGTTAGTCTTTTTTTCATTATTACTATTGCACATGATCATACATCCCATTTTATACAAAAAATAAGAACCACAGCAAAATGAATTAGAACACTGCTTGGAGAAGTACCTTGTGTTTAAAATTGCACTTTCCATATACAATGGGTTTATAAGAAAAGCACTTAACCCATTCAAGTATTTGCCACTCGTACGTAACCAAAATATGATAGAAAATAAAAAATGTGAGAACCACCAATAGAACTTAAAACTACAATTGAATAAATAGTATGAAAAAACAATTTATGAATACTTTGTAGAATAGATATTAATGCTTGTCATGATCATATTCCTTTAATGACATACCCACTGTTGCCCAATTTATTTGTTGAACTAAAGACTTCAGACCTGTAGATGAGTTTCAAATAGTTTTGGGAGAAAACACGTTCATTTTGGACACAGGCCGAAGCAACCCATTAAGGTCAGGCAACCAATTCACAAGCCAGTATCAGGCCATTGAAGTCGGACTGCATGAAACTGTTGTAGGGCACTTTCTGGTCAGTTAACAAATAGGTACAAAAAGCACATTTTTTAAAATAAGAGTTGGAAGAAGTTGTTTATTGTAAATTCTTCCTTCAGCTCTTCTCAGAGCCTTCCTGACTTGCAGATTTATGCTCTAAGCATTTGCCCATAGGGTTCTCTCAACTAGACCAAGTTCAAAGCATCAAGGTACAATAAAGCACTCTAAATAGGTATCCCGGTGTGACTTGTAATATTGTTTTGCAGCTCCACAAGAAAATCAGTGTAACTCCTATATATGGGAAGAATAGTGGCAGGTATGAAACTGCACTACAATTTTATTAGAAAATCTAGCAAATAGAAAATCGTATTTGTAATTTTCTTTGCAAATTATAAAGGCTATATGTGATACTAACATTTTCACAGATAATGTGTGCTATTTCCCAGAGAAAGAGATGTGGTTTTGTGTGTGTGTGTATACAGTTTTAATGAAAACTCAAATCACTGTGGTTCTTTAATTGTGTTTTTCAGCAAACTGATTTAAAGTTCCCTGGGGCACACACACTGTAGGATTGTGACATATCACACCAGGTTAAGTCACACTCAAAATGTTATGTGATACAACAGCATGTAAAACACATGATTAGTGCATCCATTGGGAAACTTGGCTTTATGAAAAATGATGCAACAGGGAAACTTGGGGCACTCTCTGATAAATCCTACTCTTAAAAAATAAAAAAAAAGGCTCAAAAGTATAATACTATGTTAGCTTCTGTCTGATATCCACAGCTTTCTCCTTTGGATAAAATGCTACTGTCAAAAGATCAACAAATATTTGTGGTCAATGTGAACAGCAAAAGTTCTACTTCTCTTGGAATAGAATTGTTTTGCTGACAGTTCAGAATACGATGACTGGGATGAAGAACCTACTAAAGATCCACACAGATAGAATTTCTCTCAGTAGTTCCTGAAATTGTAGACACCTACCACATGCTTTCTACTGAAGGATGTAAAGCTATCATTTGCCAACACAGGGAGAACAGGTCTCTTTACTTTCCTGTGTAAGAGGAACCATATCATGTGTCTACGTATTCTGGACAGAGAGCATCCAGGATTACAGAGGTACCATGAAAGAGCACTATGAGCTGCACCAGGTAGACTTCAGATCCAGTTTACTCCCTCCTGCAGCACTGCTAATGTATCTCCTAAAATTGCCTGTCTCTGTGACTTGTCAACCCCAGTCTGATCCTGGGCAGCACAACTATTGGCCAGTTTTCAGGTTTTATGATCCTGCTTTGGTGCACTTATAAAGAAATAATAGATTTGTTATTTTTTGTTAAGCTATCTTTTATAACACCGAACTGTCACACTATTTGGGAATTTTTAAAACCGACTTTTTATTAAAGTCTTCCAGTCTTTCCCCTGCTCATCTCCTCAGCATTGAACTGAGTGGTTAATTTCAAATAAATTTGATAAGGATAGAGTTTCAAAAATACTGAGTTTCTCCAAGTCTTGTCAAAATAGAATGCTGGCAGAGGACAGAGATTCTCTTTGTGTCTTTTCTCAGAGAAAAGCTTAAAGGCCTCTCAACTCTCATCAGAAAGAAGAGAATCCACACTGCCACTCACCTTCTGGACTCACCTGGCTTGGAAAGCAAACTCAAAATTCTTGGAACTGCTTGCTTTTTATTACAAAAGGTCTGACAAAAATCTAGCAGCCTAGTTTACTATGTGACTACTTCCTGAAGTGCAACAGAAAATGGAAATACAAGAAGTCTGGAATGAACAAAGGAATCACAAACATAGGATCCTCTGTACCATTACTAAGTACCAGAGCACAACCAAGCCTCAGGTGGGTGATGACAGGTCATCTCCAACAAGGAGGAACAGACAATCAAAGTCATCCCACTCAGTTCTATCATTACTTTCAGCTTGTGCTGCCAGACTAGGGTAGCTCCAAACTCTGCCAGTGGCTGAGGAAGAGAGATGTGTATCCTTACAACAGGCCAAGTGTCCAGCTTGTGCTGCAGCCCCAATTGTTTAATTGTCCTCTTGTTATGGTTTGAAGAACCCACAACAATTTATTGTTTAGACAATTATTCTATCACCCGATGACCCCTCCCCACCTGGGAAGGGGAATCAGAAAAACAAGGAAACCCAAGGATTGAAATATAAACAGATTTAATAGGATAATACTAAATAATTAACATTAATAATACTAAAGAATCAGTATAAATCCCGATACCAATATAAAATATATAAGGATTATACTAAGCCAATTGTATCTGTAGGAAGCTGTGCAGTCCCAGCAGGGGACAGACAATGTGGGACACTGTGAGCGCCGCAGCTTTGGAAGGAAGGGAAGGGCTCAGGGGTCCGGCACTGGGCAAGAAGTTCTCAGGATCGCAGCCAGCATAGAAGAGAAAAACTCCTCAGTAAACTTTCAAATTTATATTGAATGTGATGTTCATGGTACAAAATAATCCCGTTGGCCAGCTTGGGTCAAGTGCCTGGGTCTCGGTCCTCCTCATCCCCTCACCTGGTGAGCTCGAAAACACTGAGAGCTTGAAACCCACATGCCATATCTGGCTATAAAGTAAATATTTTCACAAATTCAGACACTAGAGTCTTCTAAAAGTGCATTTTTCCCAAGCATTAGAATATACCTTACTGAAAAGTAAAATTACTGATAGAGAAATTAGTCTTGTGTCCAAATCAGGACATCTCTGAACTCTGGCCGTGAAGGTGATACAGGGAAAAGTTTCTCAGGCTACCAGCCTACCTGAGCACGGCTACCACAGACACCACAGGTGCAGTGTGAGCCCCGGGAAGAAGATGATCTGTTTACTGGAAGCAGGCCTGGATGGAGCAGGGCACTGAGGGGCTCTGTGTGAGTCACTTGCCTGTGACATGCTCCAGGGTGAGGTAAATCAAGCAGAGCTATTGGTTACAGCACCCTTATCCATTCTGGTACATCTGGTATTCACAGTAAAGCCTTCTAATACTCAAGTCTTGATATTCAGGCAGAAGATACAAACCTATCAACCCGCAGAGAAAAAAAGGAAAGATGTCAGAGGTATCTAGTGCCCAATCTGGAATGCCTTAAAAATAATCTACCTTTCACCTCTGTACTTTTTCAAATTCAGGATTCATTAAAACTTGAAATACTGGCACTCACAGTTCCCACTGTCTTCTCCTGTTTGGGCCAAATTTCAGAATCTGAAATGCTAGGACATTTTTAAGGTTGTCATTTGAATATGGCGTTGTTCCCTAATGCAGTGAATTCTCTATACTCTACAAAATCAGATTGTGTGGACTAGATTAAGTGTAATGCGAGGATGACGAGCGAATATCCTTTCAGTGGGATCACTAGGGATGGAGGGACACAAAGGGAAGTGTTTGTGCAGGATTCCCACACTTCTGTTCAAGCTTTTACATTCTGATCTCAAGCATCCAACTATTTTGGACTGAAACTGTAAATCATGCTGGATTATGTAATGTTTAACATATTTGGAAGTCAATAAGGAAGTATTTCCCTCTCTCCCATCTTCTAGGGAAAATGAAACATAGGTCCCGTTCCCATCCTCCCACAAGAACAATGGGAATGGTTTAGGAAGAATCAAGCGTTCTGAATGTTCAAGCTGTTGATTGGGTTGTGTAATACTTACAGGGTTTTATGTCTAAAGTGGAGTCTGCCAAAATTCAGATTTTCCCTTTTTCAAAAAAAAATAATTTACTTTCTCAAACACTAGAGAAAAATATTTGTTTTATTTCTTTTCTTTTTTTTTTTTTTCTTTTAGAAACCATCCTTTCTTTTGAAATCCGAAACAATATTCCCTCCTTTTTTTCCCTTTTGAAATATTTTTCCTTATGGGAACTTCAGTTAAAACAGTTCGGAAATTGTTGTATTTCAAAGAAGCCCACACTCATGATTGTAAAGAAATATTCCAGGTAAATTACTGATTTCTCCGGCAAACTGTGGCAGACCCCTGTAAAGCATACAGAAGAACTTCGTATTGATGGTGTGCTTGAAGTGATGTTATAAGCAGTTATTGACATATATACACACAGAATAACAAACATTCTACATTAATCCACTTCAAGCGAATAAAGACATTCCTGAGGTCTGGACAGTTTTCTGCAGAGTGCTACAGAAACGTACGGTGCCTGATACTCTTATAAGAACTCTCTGCCTAAAAAAGCATACTTAGCGCTGAGCCTGTCCACAAAGTTTATACCAAGCGCTGCCGAATAGCATTTTCATTCTGCAGGCGCAAGGTAAATGTTTCAAATGTTTTTGTCAGAGGCGGAGGTACTGAAGGGATCAAATCGCTGTAAGAAAAAACCCAGCCAGAAGGAGGATTTGCGATGGCCGCGCAGGAGCCCATCGAAGCAGCAGCAACAGCAGCTCCTGCTCCCGCCCGGGCTGGCGCTGGACTCGGGTTCCTCGCCCTGAGCCAGAGAAGCAGGGTGCGCTGCAGAGGTCACACATGCTGTCTTTGGGAGGAGAAGGCGGGAGAAGGGCAGTTCTGGTCTGTGTGGGGGTTGTGTATGTGTGCGTCCGTGTGTGTGTCTGTCCTTTTAATGGCCTGTTAGGCAGGATCCTCAGATGATTTTAGGAGGCAGACACTGCTTTGCTACTGCACCCTTATAGGAAAGTCCTACGGAATTTAATAGGGTTGAAGCGGTTGGATTATACTGAAATATAATAGAGTTTCACAGAAAAGACTTTTAAAAAACCCCCCAACACCTATAGAGTTTAATAGCAATGGTTGTCTTATAACATTTTCAAACCAACATATGTGTTTTTAATAGAACATTTTATTTCTGCTGTATTTTCCTTTGGGTTGGCTTAAAAATGCTATAGACAAGCTATCATTCTCTGTCCAGTTATATTAGATTTTTCTATAAGAGGCAGCTGAAGTGATTGAGTAGTAATAGAAACGGACATCTCCATTAAAGGATAAGTAACCACGCAGTTGTGCTGCAAAACCAAAGCAGTGCTCTTGCTGTCCTGATCCTTTCTTAAAACAAAATAGTGGAAAAGAAATGCTGGCCAGGTCTTACTCAGTCTACTCTGAGTATACCTGTTCTGTCTTAACTTTGTGCTTTTGCTAGTTGTGTAAAGTGTGGTTGGGGCTGAATAAACACATAGAAGGAGAAAAGGGACTGTGGTCCCCAAAAACTCACTGTCTGAAAGCATAGTTCATCAAAACATCAATGATACATAATGTGAAAACATCGATAAGAAATTCCTTTGCATTTATTAGCATGTTTAAGTGGATTCTTGTGGAAGTGGCACGAGTCACATTTATTTCTGTTACAGACAAGCTTCTGCTAGCGTGAGTGCATCATTCCTTTCTCTGCCGGTCTGCCAAGAGCTTCAGCATGAACATGAAGGGAAAAATGCTCTCTACAGGATTTCAAAAATTTATTACGTGATAAGGGCTTACTTTTGCCCATTAATCCCAGGCCTCTTTCAAATGAAGGCATAAAATTATGCCAAGTTACTGTGCGAGTTGTGATACTGCCAGCTCTTAGCTGAGGTGAGAAAACCTTTCGAATCTATTTCTTTTGGAACTGAGACACAAACTTGTTCTGTAAACTTGTTCTTTTCCCTAGTCATCCACTCAGTTTTTATAGCTTTCTGCTTTTAGTTGTCACCTTAGCTGCCGAACTGTGGGGCCAACAATATTTTTAAACATAGTTTTAAATACTGCTAATATGAAAAATTTGCATCAAAGATACAACCTGTGGCCAAGGAGTATAAAATGAACTTGCTTTACATATTAGCCTCAGAGGGGATTTTGTAAGGGCAGGGATCTTCTAGGTTAGCTACAAACCCCATTTTATAAAGTTTTTGGATGTCTGAGAAGTTTTAGTGGAAGACTGTGTTTTCATAAAAACCTCCAAGAAGTTACTGTTCTAGCTATCCCAAGAGAGAAGACAGAGGACTCTAGGCCATGGAGTAAAACAAAGTCAAATCTTATTATCCCTTATTAAAAGCAAAAAGCAGGTCCCTTGCAATTTAAAAAGAATACTGTTTGAATATATTTAAACCATGTTCACACAACTGAGGACTGCAAACATCAAAACAAGAAACACGGCACGTGAATCACCAGAGGATAGAGGAATTAACTGATCTGTTAATGTGCAAATGATTTCAAAGTGAACAACTAGGCTTGTGCACATCTGAAAGGAGACTGGAAATCCTACAGAGGTATACAGCCATATAAGCAAATAAAGCGTGGACATGGAAATTCAGACTTGCATTCAAACTTTGCAAAACTCATAAATAATAGATACTGTTAACTGAACCCAGGCTGGAGAAATAACCACCCTCATTACACATTCCTGAATTGAAGTTCTCCCTGCAAATTCCTAAGTCTTGTCCCATTTAGTGTCTGACTCTTCCTGCCATGCGAGTTAGTACTCCCACATCTCACCTTTAATTTTTTATGCAGCATTTGTTGTTATGTACTTTATCTCTTTATATCCATGTCAAAGAGGGACTGGAGAAAAAAGGGGAAAACTTTATTCTCTACTTTCATTGTCCTGCCCGAAACACTTAGTTCAGTTAAACAAATGCAAAAATGAAACCTCCAAAGCTTTTTTTAAAAATTATTTTTATTTCTGATGCACAGCAAGCTTTTTATTCTATCCATTTTTAATTTGCTTCCATTTCACATATGGCGCTCTCTGCTCTACCATACAAGAGATTTTTCTCAGCTATGTGTTTTTTTTTCTATGCCCAGAACATTCTCCAAGGGAGATTTCTAGTGAGTGCTGTTTCTTTCCAGACTTTTGAAGAGTCTGCCAGAACCAAGCCTTTGCTGTTGCAGGACGAGCCTCAGGAAGGGCTGACCTAGCTGAGACATCGGACACACCACGAAAGATCCCTCTTGCCATCTTCCCTTCCCCACAGCACGTGGCTGCACCTTTTCTCCAGCCTCTGCCCGCTCCCTGTTCCCTGCTCTCCCTTTCTGCTGGAAGCAAACAGCCCCTATGGAGTGGTGTGAACCACTGGATTGCAGCTGGTGTCCTGAAGGCTTTGGTACCTAAACCTGGGATTAGAATTAGGATAATCCTGCCTCAGGTAAAGGATGATCGGACAGCCTAAATCCAGCCTCATAAGGAGAGCCATGAAGATGGTCAGAGGACTGGAGCACCTCTCCTATGAAGACAGGCTGAGAGAGCTTGGGTTGTTCAGCCTGGAGAAGAGAAGACTCCAGGGAGACCTTACAGTGACCTTCCAGTATCTGAAGGAGGCCTACAAGAAGGCTGGAGAGGGACTTTCTACAAGGGCATGTAGTGATAGGATGAGGGGGAATGGCTTCAAACTGGAAGAGGGGAGATTTAGGTTAGATATTAGGAAAAAAAATTCACTCTGAGGGTGGTGAGACACTGGCACAAATTGCCCAGAGAAGTTGTGAATGCCCCATCCCTGGAAGTGTTCAAGGCCAGGCTGGATGGGGCTTTGAGCAACTTGGTCTGGTGGGAGATGTCCCTGCCCATGACAGGGGGGGTGAAACTAGATAATCTCTAAGGTCCCTTCCAACCTAAACCATTATAGAATGATTCCATGATCCTGACCCTCCACCAGAAATGTTGCCACTGTATGTAACAAGCAGCAATATTTTTGCATGGCATTTTGTGGTGCCAAGAGAGTGAGGCTTGTCAGTGACCGATTTTGGCTCTAGGACATGGAAGGTCATGATGATGCAGTCAACAGGAGTTCAGATTTCAGTTGTGAGGTAATGTGATGCCTATTGTCCTGTTCATGCAGGAGGAGACTAGATGTGGTCTGATTAGGCTCCAACTTGATTAAATTGTCTGGGAAAAGTGTATCCATCTTACAAGGTAAGAAACCTTTCTCTCCTTGATCATTCTCAGTTTCCAGCCTGGGCCTAAACTGTTGCTGGGACCTCTGTGGCCTCCCTAGGTAAAAGGATGAAGACAGCTGATAAAAAGGAACAACATTTCCCACAAGTAACCAAACATTGTACCAAGTCCCTCTTTTCTCCAGCCTCTCCAGGCGCCTTTTCCTATGTTCATTTCCACCTCTGGTTTATTAATGAACCAGACCTTCTGTGGAATGGGTATCTGCATTGAATTCCTGTTAAATTATGATAATTTGAACTTAACCTCTTGACCTATCCAATATGTCCGTTCACCTGCTGTGGAGAGGGAAAAAACATCTTAAAGGAGACATGGATCCGGTTTGCTCCTGCTGGTGAGACAAAGTCCTTTGGCACATATACTGCACAAGTACATTGCTTTCATCTGGCCTTTGAAGAACAGTGGGGACTTTAAAGCTGAATGGGCTTAAGAAATATTTAATGATGAATTGTCACTTGCTAAAGGGAGAAGTCAACCAAAATGTACTTGGTTTTTAAGACACGTGTTACTGTGTAGATACACAAAACATAAATTCAGCTGGATCTTCCATCAAGAAGAAACCTAAAATCATAGCCATTTGTAAACTGGTAGTTCACGCATTTTTTGGTCTCTTTTCTCATGAAATGATAGCATGACATGCCTATGGAAATAGTGAAATAAAGGGTGGGGTTTTTAAGAGTAGAATAAAATATCAACATTTATTGCAGTAGATTTACAGCTAATTTTTGTAGTACTACTGACACATCCTATCAGATTTTTAGGCTTCCAGATATTATATTACTAGATTTTTGAATCTTATTAGTGGATTTGCATGTATAATGTTATTGAATTTGTTGTTTGTTAATATGATACGAGAAATTGTTATGGTATCAATCTTTCCAATAATATCTGCAATTTTAAATCCTTAAAGCATGCTCCTATTGTATCGCAACCAGTAATAAGAGATATCTATTATTTTTAGTATTGATTTTTAAATGTAAACGATCAGGTTTCCATAGTATTTATTATTTTTAATTGCCCTTAAAATCTCACTAAGTTAGTAGGATGTTTATTTTGAAATGCAGGGGGAGGGGGAGGAATATTTTATCAATTTACAGAGAGTTTATAAGACTGGAAATTCTGGAGTCAGCACAACAGCTTAGGGCAAAATCCTACTGTTATGCAATATGGTTGTTGAGGAGGGGGGAGTGGAAGGGTGCTGGCAGGAGAACCAGCCTACTTGTGCAGAACTCGGTAGAGCAAGGCAGCTAGGGAGAGAAAACGTTCAGGGAAGATACCCTATGGTATGTATCCTACACGTTAGTCAGTGGCTAGCACACCATAACTGCTATTGGTCCCATAGGTGCTGGGTGGAAGTGTAACTGGTCCTGGAGGAGGCAGCAGTCTGTGGCTGGAAGGAGGGCCCTGGTCCCTCCCTGCCCTATGTCCAAGCAGCCAACTGTATATAAAGCTATGGAGGGGTGGTGGTTTACTAGCAAGAATGGCCAAAGAGACCTACCTTAGCGATTTTACACGATCTTGAAAAACTTAGGAAAGCCATGGACCTGTTGGAGAGGGTCCAGAGGAGGGCCACAAAAATGATCAGAGGGGTAGCTCTGATGGTTGGCTTTCTGGGCTGCGAGCGCACATTGTCGACTCATGTCCAGCTTTTCATCCACCAGTACCCTGAAGTCCTTCTCAGCAGGGCTGCTCTCAATCCCTTCATCCTCCAACCTGTATTGATACCAGGGGTTTCCCTGACCCAGGTGCAGGACCCTGCACTTGGCCTTGTTGTACCCTATGAGGTTCACACAGGTCCATTTCTCAAGCCTGTCCAGGTCCTTCTGGATGGCATCCCATCCCTCAGGCATGTCAACCACACCGCTGAGCTTGGTGTCATCCACAAACTTGCTGAGGGTGCACTCAATCCCACTGTTTAAGTCATTGATGAAGATATTGAACAGTACTGGTCCCAATACAGACCCCTGAGGGACACCACTTGTCACCAATGTCCATCTGGACATTGAGCCGTTGACCACTACCCTCTGGATGTGACCATCAAAGCAATTCATCTACTGAACAGTCCACCCATCAAATCCATACCTCCGTAATTTAGAAAGAAGGATGTTGGGGGGGACTACATCAAAGGCCATACAGAAATACAGATAGACAACATCCATAGCTCATCCATTGTCCACTGATGTAGTCACTCCATCATAGAAGGCCAGTATGTTCGTCAGGCAGGACTTGCCCTTGGTGAAGCCATGCTCGCTGTCTCAAATCCCCTCCCCTCCCCGTCCTCCATGTGCTTTAGCATACCTTCTAGGAGGATCTGTTCCCTGATATTCCCAGGCACAGAGGTGAGGCTGACAGGTCGGTAGTTCCTAGGGTCCTCCTTTCTACCCTTTTTAAAAATGGGTGCAATGTTTCCCTTTTACCAGTGACTGGGGACTTCACCTGACTGCCCTGACTTTTCAAATATCATGGAGTACATCAGCCAATTCCCTCAGGACTCTGGCATGCATCTCATCAGGTCCCATAGACTTCTGCACCTTCAAGTTCCTCAGGTGGTCACAACCCTGATCTTCTCTTACAGTGGCAAAGACTTTGCTCCCCTGTCTTGCAGTCGATCCACTCAGGAGGTGTGGGGAGAGAGGTTGCCAGTGAAAACTGAGTTAAAAAAGTTGTTGAGAACCTCAGCCTTCTCCTGATCCATCGTTATCAGTTTGCCAACCTTGTTCATCAGTAGGATACACTTTCTTTGACCTTCCTTTTCTGGCTGACATACTGGTAGAAGTACTTCTTATTATTCTTTGTGTCCCTTGCCACGTTCAGCTCCAGCTGTTCCTTGGCTTTCCTGGCCCCATCCTTACACAACTGGGCAGCATCCCTAATAGTCTTCCCAGGATACCTGTTCCTGCTTCCACTGCGTGTGCATCTCTCTCTTGCCCTTTAGTTTGACCAGCAGGTCTTGACTCAGCCATGCCATTCTCTTGCCTTCCTTTCCTGATTTCTAACACCTGGGGATCAAGAGCTCTTGCGCTCTGTGGAAAGTGTCCTTAAAGATCTGCCAGCTCTGTTCTGCTCCCTTGTTCCTGAGGGCAGTTTCCCAGGGGGTCCTGTTGACTGACTCCTGAAGAACTGGAATTTTGCTTTCCTAAAATTCAGGGTCCTGACTTTACTTTTCCTCTGACCCATATCCCTCAGGACTGCAAACTCCACCAGCGCATGATTGCTCCTATTACCTCAGGCGCCCCTGGCTCATCTCCATAAGACTTTGAGTGTGCTGCCATGTAGCCTGGATGTCTCAGAGTAACGGGCTGTGGGCCCTCACTAGCACCCCATCCCTCTAACTGTTGCCTGTTATCCCAGTGATGTCCTTAACCCAGGCCCCAGGAAAGTAGCAGACTTCCCTAAAAGGGGGGTTCTGGCCGGTGTATTGGACCCTCTTTTCCCTCAGAAGGGAGTTGTGTGCAACAAAAATCCATCTTTTCTTCCTTGTGGAGGTGGTCATGACACAGGGAGTAGGTCTTTCCGACCTTGGCAGCACCTCTGGTGAAGATGGACTGCTGTCAACATCATCATCCATTGACTGGTCTTCCACATCCAGAGCCTCATACCTGTTGTACGGAGGCGTCTGGGAAAGGGGAGCAGTTAAGAAAGTGGTTCGCCTCCCACCTTGAGTGTGCACTTGCCTCCATGGGGACAAACTTTTTAGCGGTCCCTGTTGCAATAGGACAAGGGGTAATAGTGCTAAACTGAAAGGAGGACGATTTAGACTAGATAGAGGAAGAAACTTTTTACACTGAGGGTGGTGAAACACTGGTCCAGGTTGCCCAGAGAGGTGGTAGATGCCCCATCCCTGGAAACATTCAAGGTCAGGTTGGACAGTGCTCTGAGCAACCTGATCTAGTTGAAGTTGTCCCTGCTCATTGCAGGGGTGGGGGGGTGGACTAGGTTTGGGTCCCTTCCAAACAAAACTTTTCTATGATTCTATGATTCTGTGAACTTCTGAAATTCCTGCTAATTTGATTAGAGCAAATATCCATGGATGAAGACAAATCAGTATTTTGGAACTAAGTTTATATGTTATCTTTAAAACACATTTAACATACTATTTATGATATGCATTTTCTCAGGAGATATTTTTTATGCTTATTCTTACAGGAATATTATAACATTCACTCATTTATATTTTTAATAATCTCATGCCACTGAACATTCATGTTCCAGGGAAGCTCGGCTGAACTTTAACAAAAAGCTTTGGACTGAGTTGCTTTTCCTTCCTTGTATGTGTGAGAGTACGCACTACTATTCAGATCTAAAAGCATGCTACAGTGTAGAACCTGGTGAAGAATCCTACAGCTTGCAAAGTAAGAGAACTCACAGAGTAAATGATGTCTCCATGAGAAGATAACACTTTACTCAGAGGTTCATTTTTTTTAATTACAAAATCACTTCAAACAGTTTCAAAATGTAATGGAAACAATATGGTGTGGCTCTTGATGTTGGCTTCTACAATTAGTGTGTTATTAATTAAACTCTCGAGTAATATAATAACTTGACTGTTGGAACCTCTCTTTGCATTTAAAATACATGCAGACTGTGGCTCCAATTATAAATAGACCATAACTCTAAAGGCTTAAAACTGCAAATTAAATTATTCAGAGACAAATTGTTAAATTTATGTTATATTCCTGAGAAATTATTTTTGTGCATTTTTATTTTGTTCCATATACTATATCCAAACATCCTTTTTCATCAGCAAATTTTTGTTGCAGTGGAGATGTGCATCTCTATCTCTGTTAACATATGTGCATGCACACACACATGTGCTTGCACACTCTTACAGTTAAGTGTCATTTCCTGAGCAATTATCTGTATGTATCTAAGCAGGGATAAATTGGTCTGAGATAGAACTAACATCCCGTTATCTGTCTACCTACTTTTTGAAAAGCTGTTCCACAGAACTGTGATTAGCCACATAACACTGCAGAGAAACTCCAATGCTCCTGCTTTCATTGAATCGTCAGGAAAATTTCTACAGTCCAAAAGTCCAAATGGGCTTTGGAGAAATTTCTTGGTTTGGCAATAAGAAATCTATTTGTAACTCCCAAAAATCAGGTTATTTTCTAGCATGAATTAGCAGTTAGTATGGGAGTCACAGCTCCATCATCCATCTCCAAAAAAAAAACAATTTATGAAGGTGTTTTGTCATACTTTCCCTTTACTCATGGCCAGACTTAAAATCTGTTACCATCAGTGGAAAGGTTCCCATGGACTGAAATAATTTTTGGTTTAAGAATTTGGTTTAAAGACTTTACATTGTTAAGTCATTGGTCAGTGACCTGCAATCTCTGAATTAAAAGTGGCCAAATAGACTGGGGTTGTCCAGCAACAAGTGTTACTGGATTATAAACTTTTGGCAGCCTTTTTTGAGAACATTTGTTCAATCAGTTATAGGGTTATGCTTACTAGATCTATATGGAAAATTTTAACACAGAACATTTTGTTAGAAAAATAGTTTCGTGACCTTTTTTTTCCCCCCAAAGCTACATGGATATGATTAGGTTTCCTGTAAAAAAAGAAAATGTTTAAATAAATTATTTTTAGACCTTAAGGCAGATGCTACTTAGTGCTGATTGAAACATTCTGCTTGATCCCAAATTTTACAAGTTTGTGTTTTGTTACAAAAACAATGAACAAACGAAAAGCAATAGAATGTTTTAACCAATGCCATATTATAATCTGTCAGCAGATTATGCATAGCTATTTTTGGCATGTGTTGATATAATATAAAAAGAATATGGGAATATAAAATTAGCTTTGAAACAAAATTTCTACACTTTCCAAAATAAAGTTTCTAAAATGGCATTTTTTCAGAAAAATGATTTGTTTTAAAGAATAGGAATAAAATTTAAAATATTGTTACTTCCCCATAAATCAGAAATTTAGCATGAAATGCCAGGTCAGAAAGTCTTCCATATTAACTTTGGACTTTATCTATCTCAGTATTCTCATAGTTGATATTAGAAGCAGCCGGAAGACAGTTATGAATAAGGCCATCACAATTTATTCCTGGTGTCTTATTTCTGTGTTTTCATAAAGAAATAAAAGAACTAATTCAAAGCCTGTTTTAGAACTAAGAAAAGCTCCCTACCCTATTTCAAAGCACCCTCCTCCCCTACTTGAAGGAAAAGCATAAACCAGCTTTAATTCTTTATCAAGGTAAAGAACAAGCTTATTGATACCGGTTCAAGTGCTAAACCCACTGAGGAGGAGGGGGTTAGCATCTGTGGATATTGTTTTCGTGTCTCCACCAACAACAGCTATCTAGTTAACTGAGTTGCCAATACAAAGCCAAACAGCTATAAAGCAGCTGTACACAGCTGTACGCATTCCTCCTGCAGAGCCATCTGCAGATTTTGCCACAAATTCCCTGTTGGCTCCAGAGGTTTTGGTGCCCTGGGGAAACTGGGGAATTTCTATGCCTCCAAGCACAAGTTTACTTACTCAGGCACAAAACACTGTTCTGTCACCAAAATATTGCTGCCCTCCATGGCTGCCTAAGCTACACACATCAATTGCTTTTCTTCAGCACCTCAGAGGGAATTTTTTTTTCTATTGAAAATGCCAAGCAATTTAGGAGTATGCACATCTTCTATTTTTTCATTTGTCATTGAAATGCCTTCCCAATACTGTTAATATTTTGGAGAATATGGGTTGTCAGAGATAAGAATTCCGGGTCAAAAGCCTTCCAGTTCTCACTCACTTGGAAACAAGAAACTGAGATTCTTATCCATTTATGTTGCTCTTATCACTTTGGCTAGACTTTTCGAAACTGCCCTCCCCCATAACTTCTTTTGCAAGAGATGCTAACATGGCCCCTAAAACATAATAGTTCTGTCAGCTCGGATGACAAATCTGCACCAACGATGAGACATGTTGATAACAACAACACCAACACCCCATTATCTAGATCATAAATATATACCCTGTCTTGCAAATTGGCCATGGATTTGTCATCTAAGATAGGACGATCCACTCACCTGCTTTTCACCATGGGAGCAATGACTATGAATTGAATCAGCTAATCTTGGAAAAGAAATGTGGGAAGGACTTCAAAAGATCATGTAGCCTTTCCTCATGTCTCAAGGCAGGATCAGTGCAGTGATGTCTGTCTCACAGGTGCTTGTTGAACGTCTTCTGAAAGACTTACAATGGAGCATTGTGCAGTTGATTTTGGACAGTAATGATTTAACCTTTAAAATCTTCTTTTTGTTGTCCTGGTGGTGGTGCAAACCATGTATAGTGTTGATTTCAAATTTCATATAAATCCTTAATTAGGACCTAAATTCAATCCTTGATTATCTGGCATTGGAGAATGGATGATTACTACTGGCAAGGGGGGAAAGGGTTTATATTCCGTTAAGAATTTGCATACTGTACTTCAAATACTAAGATAAGGAAGAGTCACAAAGAACAGTCTTATTCATTAAAAACATAGCCAAATACTTTATTCTCTGTTAGTCACGATGACTTGGAGTAACCTTTATATTACCTTCAAAGACTTTCGGTAATCTTTGTATCACGTCATAGTTAAAACAGAGATAGGACTATTAGCTTCATTTCTTCTTAAATATTTTAAAGACCTTTTTGTGAACCACTCGCTGTATGCAGGCAGAACTACTAAAAATGTGTATGACTCTTAGTTTCATAAAATTGTAACTATTGGATGCAGTACTGTTCCATGTTTGTACACAAGAAGTTTTACACAGAAAAGAACACAGGCTTTAAAGAGTGTTTTCTCCACACACAGATGAACTTCCCAACCACTTATTCTAAGCATTTACAGGGATTAAGCATTTTTGAGTGCATAGCCTACAAATAATTTTCTGAAGTACGTTTAAAAATATTCATAATGATTAGGCCATAAATAGATGTAGTACTAACATTCATTGGTCCCTGGATCAACAACTCACCAGGGAAAAGAGTGGAGAAACATGAAAGCTGATTCAAGAAAGTTGCAGGGGGAGAAAAAAACACAACTTAATGAAGATCTAGTGCAGTCGAAGATGTTACAAGGATAAAAACCACCTAATTAAGGGATAATTTCTCTTACTTTGTAGTATTGGAGCAATAAATGACTGCAGAGATTGAGTAATCAACAAAGCTAAAATGGGGTCTTTAAACAATCTTCAAACTTGTTTAGCATGCTTGTGACAAAGCAGGCAAGATTATTCCAAATTCTCTGGTGATGTAAATAAACGCACATCCATTGATGTCGTTGGAATTGCATCCTCTATGTCAGCACATATTTTAACCTAGTTTTTTTCGTCTCTTGTGAGAGGACTTACTTATTTTCAATACCATCTTAGCATGCTGGTTATTCAAGACACTAGAGGAGGAGGAACTGAAGTCATGCAGTTATCAGGTACTGAGTGAAATCCCAGCCCTGTAGAGTCCACAGAGAAACTTCAGAGGCCAGATTCCTCTTATCAGATGCACAGGGTTGGCTGGCCTATTTGTGAAGAGATGAAGTTCGTACCTAAGTGCTTACAGATACACTTCTAAATTAGTAATAGAGGTCTGATATTCCAGCAGGGAGAAGTATTCATATATCCAATTAAACTCCAAAATAGCTATCACAGTTATATCTTTATTTTAAGAAATATCTTCAAGGGATCCAGGATTCAAAATGCTGGCCTTTGCCTTCCTGGGTCAACCGGCTATTACAGACTAGTAGCAAAGTGGGAAATAACGGTATTATACAGAAAATACCTTCCATTCAGTGAAAAAAACAACAGGTTTCCTTCTTTCCTTTCTTAATTGAGGTTGGCATATGCTAAAACATTAAATATCCCTCCAACCAGCTCTCTGAATCCAAAGTTGGCGGCTTCAGTCTGTCTCTAGTTACCACAATTCAGAACTGCACATGGTCTTTTTTTCTTTCTTTTCCTAACTAAGCTAGATTTTTTCTTAACTCGTCAAGGACTTGAGACCACTTAATTATGCTGAGCAGTGCCTTACTCTGGGTGTAGTCCTATTGACATTTTACCCAGCATGTGTAGTGCTGCCAGATTTGTCCTATAGATGATTAGAGACTATTCTATTAGGCTGTCATATCCTATTTAAACAAGGGGTCATTTTTTAAATCATCTGCATTATATAAGGAGATAGCCTTTGACTTAAATGGTAGAAAAAGAAGATAGTTTAAACAAACACAAAACTGTTGTTATAAAGAGTTCATAAAGATGAAAGTCTGGAGACAAAATTCTCTGTTTGTGAGCCAGAGAGTGGGAAGGCAAAGCTTGTATTCTGTCTCCTGCTCAGTGTGTATTTACTTTAAACCTAACTTCAAGGTAGAAACTAAACTCTCCTGGAAAGAGTAAAGAAAATATCTCTGTGTACTGCTTTAAAGTTAGGCTTCCTTTAAGCAGGCACTGCTACAGGTGCCAAACGGTGTGTGTAACTGATGTTGAATAAGGTCTATGTGAGTCTTAGCTGCGATCAGCAAATTCATTTAAGCACTCAGGTTAATACTAAACTCAGGCATTAATAGAGGAAAATGCACTCCCAGAGACTCATTTCTTTGAACGAACCAGTTATGCAAGTAAATAGCATTTTGGCTATACACCTTTTACATGGAAATGGGAGTACATAAGGAGAGTTTAATTAAAAATCTAACTATTCCCTTGTCCTGTGCCTGCATGCATGCTAGGGTTAGATAAGTGATTTTTTTAATTTTTTTTTTTAATCATGTAGAGTTGATGTACTGTTTTGCCAGTTGCCACTACCTTTTACATTAGTTGAACACTTTCTGGCAATGTCACACATTAAGATGTTCCCATGGAAACAATGGAAGAAGCAATATCTTGGACTGATGCAATAATAGGGATGCAGAACCATAATTGTGCTCCATGGTTCAAATCACAACCAAGTTCCCTTATAAGTTCCATTTGGTCTTCCTTTATTTCAAATACACTCCTTAACTTTGGTTGGAGTATTATTTTGGTCTGAAATATTGCCAAGCTTAATCAGAAGGCACTGTGTTGGAGATAAGCAGTGTGAAGAAAATAAGTTATGACTTCAAGTTACTTTTGAGTGACAATTTATCAGAAATACCTCAATTTGGATTTACTGATCAATACCAAATATCCTTTTTAGGTTCCTAGCACTCACACTGACATCTTAAAGCACATTCAAAACTCTGAAAACTGTCATGGCCCAAAAAGTGACTTGTGTGCATTACTTAACAAATTTGCTACAGTGATATTCTTAAAACCCACCTCAAAGAAACAAGCAAGAAAGAATGAGAGAAGGCACAGGGTTCCTTTGGCTGACACTTGCAGAAGGCAAAGGTAGAAGAGTGCATGTGTTGGGTGAGAGGGGGGAAAGAGGAGGCCAGGAAGCTGAGATTTCCAAGCAGTAATAATTACAAGAATATTCAATTCTTCCACCAGAATTTAAGAACTATTTTTATTATCTTGTAATGGAGTTTCCTATTTGTGAGGAAGTTGAAACATCTGATACAATCTATGATTTTTTGCTTAAGTTTCCTTGGATATTGAGAAAGTGTGAGGCAAACATGGCTCTATTTCGTTTCCTTTAAGTTAATGCAGCATTAGCCTGGCCTTTTAGAGTTAGATAACCTAAAGATAAAAGCCTTGAGATAGGAAACTGAGTCACAGCCAAAACTTGGGAAAGACCTTGGGCTTAACTGCATGGTTTTCTTACTATTAAAGTCACAGTGCAGAAGGGGAGTTCCTGTGTCTTAACACATGGCTTTTAAGCAAGTAAAGAATGGTATAATATGTGCACCAAACAACAATTTAATTAAAAGGATACCCTTAAGCATTTTAAAATACAGAAACAAACTTTTTGAAGGGATACAACTGCCAAAACAAACAAATAAAAGCAACTATAAACTTGGCAGGGAATCAATAAAGTATTTCCTGCAAAAATGTGATAATTCTTTTTTTTGTGTGCAGTGTTATCTTTAAGTATCAGCAACAGTGAATGATCTTACACATGCAAAAGCTAGGCATGGTGTGCTGTCTATGCGAATATGATCACATCTCCAGGTTGAAGCTAGTCCACGCTAATAACATTTATTTCGACTATCTTGTGTGAGCTCATTCTGTTAAACTAGCTTTTGACCAACAGACCAAAAACAGATAAAGACCAAAGTTTCTTGTAATGCCTAATTTTGGTAAGCTGGATGTGGATAGCCATAAAAGAAAAGGCAAGAAAAGTTACAGTTCTCTTTGGAAATTGTGAAATCTGCATAGAGTATGACTGAGAAGCCCAGAAGTGTAACTTAGGCATACCTAGCCCTGTGGCCAATGTCTGGTTGACCAAATGGTCCAAGGCATAATTGCGGCCCTATTGGATTCTGTGGCAATATTCTTACTGCGTTCAAAAGAGTTAAGATTTCACCCTATTTGTGAAAGTTAGCTTTTTGGAAATAAATAGCTCTTTGGCACAGATTTTTTTTTTTTTTTTTTTTTTTTTTTAGAGGAAGCACTGTTATTTTTGAATGGCATTAACAAATCCAAGGGCAGTAAGTTTCAGTAGTTTGGAAACTTTGGCTCTTGCTGCATATTTTACTTAGAAACACAAACTCCTGCAGACCTTTCCAACAAGTCCTCTAATCCCTCTGCTCCCTCCACTGGCTTCCCACAGAACTCTGCATTCGTCTGAAGGCCTTTATTCACAAAGCCTCGGATCATATTATTAAAAGATCAGTGAAATACCAGTCCCCAGACTGCCCTTGGCAACTTCATGCCCCTGGCTGACTGGGTTTCTCCACTAGGAGAATGTGCAGTTGTCATTTGTATAGAACAGGGAACCTCACACAAAACTAGTGCAAACTGGCCCAAACGAACCTCAGTTCATCAGCATATCTTCCTTTCTAAACACAAGGCGGCTGTCATTAACCTCACCTCTTGTAACACGCGCACCACAGACACACACAGAGCAATCTTTTCACGGATGTAAGTCTACCAAATATAAAACAATGACCTCAACTGCAGAAACATCTCATCTGGCAAGAAGAAGGTAGGTAAACAAGTGGCATATGTTAGCGTTCTTTTCTAGCACACTATTGTAAAACACATGGATAGTGAGTACAATACAAGTTGGTAATAAATATGATACGAGACCCTGCATGGAAGAAAGTAATGGAAGACCAGGTGGAAGGAGGTCAGTCAGCTGGTCTGTCCTCCTGCTCCAAGACAGGATGAATGGGAATTCCAAATATAGATGAACAAACATTTCTACAGTAGTCCCAATCCTGGCCACAATGAAGTCAAAATTTCCAGCTCAGCATCCTTCCTAAAAAAATGTCTTCTTGGAGGCCCTTCGTCTTCCAAGGACGTGTATGACAGTCAATAATGAAACATATTCTGTCAACTATCGAAATGAGGTTTTAGTATGCAGCTCCACACAGAAAAGGTTCAGCACTGCGGACATAAATCAGCTTTGCTCCACCAAACAATAGGCTCAGAGCCTGGCCAAAAAGACCCACAACAAAATTAGCATCGAGAGTGTTGACCAGGGTAAGTATTCTGCTTTGTCTCAATGGAAACTGGCAGTGCTGTGAGCTCCAGAGGCCACTGGTTCTAATCGAGCTTGTCTCAATAGTTTCCTCTGCCTTGTCAGCAGCTGGACAAAAGCAGAATTAATGCCTAAGCCCATCTGTACTAGTTCAGTACTGGGAAGAGGAGTTTCCATGAAGCCATGAGATAGACCTTTGGGAGTAGGCAGGATGCTATAACAGACAGCGTGCTGAAGGCAAGAGACAGAGACCTGGGGTCAGAAAAGGAGTTGTTTTTGTGGCTACAGGCCTGAATGAAGTCATGTCTTAGCCGAGGATTTTATGTGTAGCCTTGCTGTTTTTGTTGTCTTTACTTAAAGTGAAAAGAATTGGTATACTTATCGTTACTAGCAGTAGCTAAATTCTTCACCCTTGGTCCATGACTATATAGGCCCAAATCCCATATAGATTTCAACATATGCTTAGCTTGGCGCATGTAAAACTTCTCATTCAAGTCAAAGGTTTGATTGACAGTACCTGGAGTTAAAAGCGTACACATGTCCATAAGGACTCAGGGCAATGGGTTCTTAGGACAAGAGCCGTCCCTCATGCCATGCCTGTACAGGACCTAGTCCAGGGAGGCGTATCATTACTGTGGAATAATAGTAATGATGTACTAGACCAGGAATTGCTCCGAGTTTGTCTTCCAGTAAGAAACTGACCCCATCTCAAGTTCCCAGCATTATCATACAGCAATGGAATGAGATTATTGTTTCCTCTAATTTGAAAATTGGTGGTAGGGCCCAAATGCCCCTACTCAAATTCATTGTGATAGGTGCTGCATAGCAGAGTCATTTTTGTTTCGTCTCCAAAGAATCATCACTGTTGGTGGCATAGGCACTAACCACTACCATCAGCTGAAAAGTTTATTATGGATTGCTTCTTGAAATAAAACATAACTTTTATTGGAAGTTTAAAGATAAATAAAAACAGCTGGAGGGAAAATACTATTAAATACTCTGATGAGCCCCATGATGTTCCACTTAAAGAAAAAATTCCTCTTGCTTCGTTTTAAGGACTCTTGTCTGCTGTGTTAAAGTTAGCTTTTCTTTCATGTGGGACAAGTGAAGCTGAAAAGGGAATTTACTTAAAACTGTGTATTGAAATTGCAGCTTACAGGAGCTTATGGTCAGTGCAGTTCCAAGAATCCTTCACTATTTCTGTAATAGATGGTCCTTCAACTTATGCTTCCTCTATTACTTTTATGTAGCTTTCTAATTAGACTTCTTTTAAAACATTTTAATTGTTTGCTTTCTGTGGACAGACAGAACGCCAAATGTTCACAATCCTCTCATCTTTGAAAGTGACACTGCTCCGTTCTGGGGACTGGGTTTAAATTATTAACAGAAGATAAGCTCACATACACAAATCAAGGCTGGCTGGGACCAGCCATGGGATAAGAGTACAAGAAACAGCTCATGCCAGCACACCCCATATTTTCTGCACCCTGTAACGGGTCCACGTTTCTGGCTCCAAGGACAGCTGTCTGGAATTGAGGAACCACCCAAAGAGTCCAGAAACAAAGAAACTCAAATGAAGTTATTTGGTAGGAACACACAGATAGGGAGAGGATTTGCAGGGTACACAGTTAGTCTATATCTACTCAAGCTCTTATAAAGCATCATTCAGGTGGAACAGTATTTATTGAACTCTTTCAGTTCTTATAGGATGTTTTTCGCTGTCGCATCTGAACACTTTCATGTAATGCATCGAGTGTTATGAAAGGTTCAGTTCTCCTTTTACTTGAGGGTACCCTAAAGATCAGACTTGCCCCTTATGCAGACAGCAAGCCCAAGAGACCAACTTCTGGTGTGGCCAAATTGCACAGATTGGAGCACGTGTGACCCTGCAGGCTGGATCATGCTATCAAGCGTGCTCAGATTGGCTGTGTCCAAACTGGTGGTGGGTCAGTGGAGGGTGGGATGCTGAGCATGCCACGCTTACAGCTGACTTGACGTGTCCCTCCAGGAAAAATTCAAACCACCTCTCAGGAAGGGCAACAATATCTCATGGTAAAATGCATCAGAAACCCAAAGGATAATGAAGCTGTGCATCTCCTCACTTTCCACTCAAGGGAAAAGCCTCACTCTTTGCGCCTTGGAGGTTGTTTAAATTTCAACAGCTGCCCTGAATCTCAGAGTAATTACCAGCTTCAACTGGAAGGAGTTTTTGTTGATCTCAGAACATTGCCTCTTTGTATTTCTGCAATAAAGACAAAATTGAAACTGGTTTGGATAGCTAAAACCAGCATGGATTTTTCATCTTTGTTGGGATGACTGTGTGTTTGAAAGAACTCAGGTAGATTTCTCATCTGTGTGGTATATTTGCTACTTCACAGAGGACTGATTACTCTTGACAATAAGGGGTCAAGGATCCTTCAGGCTGTCCAGAATTCCTTGTGGAGTAAGTCCCCTGAAGTTTGGTGCCAATGCCCTGCTGACCGGAGGACACAGAAAGCCTGGATCCGTGTTGTTTTAAAGAAGGCTTCCTGGACTGGTGCTGTATTTTTCACAGAGGAGCCACCATAACTTCTCACAGCTCCTTGTTCCCTCTTCTGGTGCAGGCTGCAGACACTCAGGACTAACAAAGTACCTTAACATGCTAGTAGGATTTAGAAATTTAGGTAGCGGAGGACACAAGGGTTAACTGGCTGAAATGCAGCCACCCACCACAGGCTCTGGGTAGTTTGCTGTGTTTCTCCTACTTCCATCAGTCTTTTGGGAAGTCTGGCTACATCCTGACCATCCCAACAAGTATTAACTGGATTTCTTAGGCAGAAATAAGTAGAAAGAACAGAGTAGAGAGCAGTCAGTTGTGACCAAAGAAAAAAAAATATATTATTATTATTATTATTATTATTATTATTATTATTATTATTATCCCAGTAATTCTTCTGAATGGCTCTCATCATGTTTCCATTTTTGGATACACAGCATTTACTGGAAGATTTCTATAGGTTTGTTTATCATTAATATGATACCTAAGTTTATGGTAAAATAATAAGAAATTGAATAATTTGGTGCTGAGTGCTTTCACCACTTCTCTTACATTTTCTTCATTTTGGGGGGAATTCTAAGTTATCATTTTAGCCTTTCTTAAATGAATGAATAAATAAATGAATAAAACTGAAGAGAAACAAAAATGTAATAGGAAAAAAAAAAAGAATAAAAATAAATGCAAACATTTCAGGGTTGGATTTTTCTTGCTTTAATTTACAGCTCCCCTTATCCTGCCAAACAGGGTCTTAGATCTTTTCCCCTGAAGTTGACCTGTGCTCAACTTTCAGAAAACATACTCTTTTCTTATAAATTAAATACTTCTATTAAATTTCCTGTGAAGTCACTGCAAAAATGAAACTTTCCGGTTTTAAGAATCTTCACCAGTATTTCCCCAAAGCATTGATTTTTACAAATACTTTATTGGATCTTATATCACAAGCCTCAACTGTGTCTATATGATCATTATGCATTTTTTATTTTTTATGCAATTCCTTGAAGCTCAGATTTTTTAAGGGTCTGCTATCTGTGAGTAATAGCAGCAATTTAAAATCTCTTCTGTTGGGATTAAATTTCAAAGCCATTGAAATCATTTGGGAAATGCCAATACATTTGGTGAGGAAACGGGGGGGGGGGGGGGGGGGGGGGTTACTGTCAAGCTGGTAAGGAACTTGAGTGAAATCCCAGCTTTATTACAAAGAGTGCAGGTTTTCCCCCAACTTCCTAGATTCCAAGACTGAATTCTAAGCACTCTCGTTGTTCCTCATGTAGAATGAGATGAGGTCTGAGTTTAATTGTCTGATAAAACTGTCATAATGTAAAGGGTTATTTAAAAGGTATATTTGCAACCAGATTTACATAGGGAAAGGAGATTTTGCAAGTTGTTGTTCCTCCTTATAGCTGTCACACCAGAGAACAGCAATGACGCTTCCCTCAAAACACCAAAAGGTGGTTGGGGACAGAATAGCACCAGGGCTCAACCATGGCAAAATGGGCAGATAAGAATATGGCAAGGCAGAAGGAAGGAATATGAAATGTCTCTGACTGGAATTGGAAGATATACTTTCTTTATGCATCCAGAAGCATGGGAGGAGTGAGTCTCCTGAAGGACATTGGCTTCAATAGACCTCAGTGAGAGTTTAGCCTGAATAAAGAATTCAAGACTGGGCCTTGTTCTCTAAAGGAAGACAGCAGTATAAATGTGTGTCCCCATTAGACGCACTGTACACAAAGAGAGGAGTAAGAGTTATAACAGTAGCACACTCTCCTCCTCTCTCAGCTGTGTGATCAGAGAGGTCAGAGCCTCCCTGTTCGCTGTGAACAATGCCTTGGAGCAGCAGTCAGGAATCTGTCACTCCAGAGCCACATGCTGCTCTTTGGAAGCAAAATCCTTCCAGCCTCTGGCATCAGAGCACTTGGGAAAGAATTGGGGAGGGGTGGGGGGTGGAGGGAGGGTAGAGGGGGGAGAGAGTAAAAAACAGGGGAAAAAAGGAAAAGAAATAAAAAGACAGAAAGAAAGGAAGAAGCGCAGTCACCATTTTTGGTAGCAATTCATTACTTCTTTCCTTTGGTACCATCTTCTATAGAAGCTGTGAAGTTCTTCAGAGTAAAGCTAATAACCAAGTGGAACTGATCACAAACAACATTTTGTTCCTCTGCCTGAAGTGCACATGTTTTCAATTCGCTTGATAGCTGTGATTGATGCCACCAAAGAAACATGTTCAGAATACTGCCCTTAAAAAAATAAAAAATAAAATAAATCACTTGGCGGCAAAATGCATTTTCGTAGCTGGTTCTTCAGTGAGAGTCCAGTAAATGGCACATTTCATCGCTGTTTTCAGCTGTGAATCCATTAAGATCACTGAGGCACTCTCAGAAGTTGGGTGGAGAGAACAGAGAAGAAAAAGGCCATACAGAAGGAGCTTTAAGACACCTAGATTCCCCTCTGAGCCATTCCTCACATTGCAACTGAGACATCCCAGTCAGGTGCTGTTACAAAAGCCCAGTTCTCGCCTTCAGTTAGGAGGGTCTATGGCCTTATTCAGTGGATTTACGTAGCTTAAAGGAGACCAGAACTGGCCCCTGAGAGAATGAACTGTGCACAGACCTTCTTGCTAGTGGCAGCAAGCCAGTCGCAGTGCACGGAGAGAGGTGTTATTTACCATATTTGAATCCTGATTCGGTTTCCGGCACGCACTTCATCCAAAGTTTGGGGGGTGGTCGGGTGATAATGGTTTGTGCCAGCTGATTTCAAAGACATTTAAAAAAAATGGCTAGACAGACATTTGGCAACAAAGGTCGTTGACTTTCGGCTGCCTTAAAGAATGATGCATCTGCTTTGTTTGACTGCCAATAGATAAGGTGCATATGAAATTCCCCTTGTAAATTAGCAAGATAAAAGTGATTCTTGCCTCCTTGGATTGATCCTTTTTCCAGTGTTTTAATCATGTTGAAGGCACGGCCCTATTATGGAGTTGGTGGGGAACCGTGCTGCCCAGGGGAAAGCCCCAGGAAGAATTCCTATCCCTTCCTTCCTGGGCGAGAGTCCAGGCCGCTCTCTTGGGTCTGCCTCCTGCAGTCTGTCCGCGGAGTATCCGATAGTCCAAAGGCAGACAGGTGAAATGGCTTTTTTATGGCTGGAAATGCGGGGACTGAATTTGGATCCTGGTCAGGAGCCACTTTTTCTCATCATCTTCCCCGCTAAGGACACCCTCTGCCCCACATGCCAGCAAGATGTCAGGGGACACTCTGGTCACAAGATAGGTGAAAGTGTCACTTGTACAACAAGTGTAAGGACTTGAGAAAGAGAAAATACGATTCATAGTTACTGAACCCTGTCAGGAAAGGGAGCGTTGCAAGGCACAGTCTAAAGTGGAGAGGGATCTATATACAGCATATAAGGCCAAATTTATCTGAAGATTGTCCTTAATTTGCCAATCCTTTTTGGCACACTTGGTTCTAGCTAAGATGACTATAACTCCCAGTTAAAAAATGATTTGCAATTGAAATATGATAAAATAGCTTGTTAATGCCAGGGAGAGCGGTCTGCTAATGTTATTTATTTCAAGTCTGAAGTTTCTCACGAAAGAAAGAAAGAGAGAAGGAAGAAAGAAGGAGGAGAGGGGGCTTTTTTTTTTTTTTATGTGTTTGCCTTCACGGCTTTGGAGTGCTCACTAATTCCATCTGTCCACAACAGAGCCATCGGAACGGCGAGAAAAAGCATTTCCATATGTGCAAATTAGCATCCAGCCTCTCTTAATCTGTGCAGTGCTCCTCTGAAGTAGATGGCGCGGATGGCTGCCAAACCCACTAATGGCATTCAAATAAAGGACTTTATTGGCTTTAACTGCCACTTTTTCTTTTTCTTTTTTTTTTTTTTTTTTTAAGATAGAGAATGCGTTCCCCCTCTTATTTTATTTTTGTTCTGATATTGTCACTTTGTACTTTTACCATTAAACAAAAAGAAGGCTCTGTGCAGCTCTTTAATGGGATCCGTTTTCTCCTACAGATGCGTTCTTTTACTTTCTAATGAAATCTCACCATTAGTTATTACACTATAATCAACACCTAAAGCGTATCATTCCCACTTTCAGCCAGCTTGTCTTTCCCAAGGAAGTTCTTCCTCTTTTCTCTGCTTTTCAACAGCAGAGACAGGGCTGAGATGAGAGACATCTTGCTTGGGATCCTGCCCGCGCTGTGAGTTCATATGAAAAGGAATCTGTTTGTTTGCTTGTTTGCTTGCTTCTCAAATTGTTTTTCAAGGTCTGGCACATTCACAGCTGCAGCCGAGGACAAGTAGAGGTGCCAGCGGTATCCTGCTCAGGGTCACTGTCCCGACGGGTGGCTCTGCACCCAGCAAGGGCTACCATTGGGGTATGTTTTGAATTTTGAACCGCTTGGTTGTTTTAATGGAAAACAAAGGAAATGATTTCATCCTAAGAAAAACGTAGCCCTTATAGCAAAAGTATCCCTCCCCTTATACTAAATCAGTCTTTATTTTCACCCGTCAATATTGGTCCTACTTCTGGCAAGGGATAGGTAACCACACCTGAGGCCTTGTGATCTCAGATCTTGCTGAAAATACCATGGTTGCTAATCCTGACTTGACTAGTGGTGCCAGCAATAAAACCACAGTCTCTAGTGTGTAGCAGACTCCATATGTTAGCCCCCTAGTCTGCTAAGTCACCACGCCAGCCTAAATTTGAAACATTTCTAAAGTGTTATACAATGTTGTAATAATGTTTTTACAAAACAAAGGCTGAGTTACTGGAAGCCATATTCATCCAATCAGCATCTTATTGAAAGAGGAATCTTGATGGTAGCAGTGGTGACACAAGCTATAAAAAAATAATTTAAAAAATTGCACTAAAGTCTTTAAAAGGGGAGCACTGACTTATTAGGGAGTGGAAGTTGGAAGAACTGCTGCAGGAGAAGAAAGAAAGTCTCAGTTGAATGTTATCTCACTTTCCTGAGGAAGAGCGCACCCAAAAAACCTCAAGCTGAGAACACAGTTGACTTAATTAGAAAGTTCCTAATTGCTAAAATGCTGCTTATAAAACCAAGAATGGACACTGCTAATTACATACTGAGAAGTGTCTGCCCAAACAGAAAACCTTCTACATAAGCAGAACTTTCTCAAAATGTTGCTGCTTTTTGCAGAAATTTTCCCATGTATGAAAAAACCCAAACAACCAAAATAAACTGATTACAGATTGACTCTGCACCCCAAACTTAGGCCTACACCACGAAAGATAATCAGAGGGGATGAATCTATCTTGTTTTTAGGTTTACTGTAAGATTCCAAACCTACAAATATTTAAGCAAGTATGTGACATTGGTACCTTGATAGTGTAGTTCTCTTCAGTGATGTTAGTTAGGTACTTACATGTGAAGATGGTGGAAAAACAACAACTCATGTATTATACAAATCTATATTCATCATATTATTTTTTAATTTATATATATCATTGGAGCACAAAAAGCTTAGAGACACAATGCCAGCCATGAGATGGAAAGATTACCACAGTAAGCACCAAGAAGCTAATTAGATTGGATATAATTAAAAAAAGCTTTATACATTTCATACAAATACTTTTATGAATAAAAGAAACTTTGACTGTATTTACTATTCTTTGTCTTTCACCCTGTTTCACTCAAATAATAGGTATGTTCAACAGTCATAGTGCTCATTTACAGAAATTAGTTTTCCAGAGGCTTTCGCAAATACTTCTAGAACACGCTCATCAATATTTATTTTCCAGAAATGTTTGCACTAGAAATTTGATTTTTATTACTGACTTGTACAAGAAATCTAATTATTTAAAAGGGCCCAGGGCACCATTTTGCTGGGCATTATACAGAGGTTGACTAGAACACAGTTCTTGATTTAAAGGGATTACAGTCTTAGCTGTCAAGACAAACAAAGAGCTAACAAGCATTGTGTAGGCTGTGCTCCAGTAATCAGGACAAAGAAACAATTCCTTGTGATTTTAGTAGTGATTTCACTACTGAGCAATCGAGCACACAATGATAATACAGAGGATCACTTAAAGCAAATGATGCTTAAATGCAGGGAGAAAAATTGTCAGATTATCTTACTTGCTATGAATCACTCATTAATCTCTATTTGCGTTTCTTATGGAAAAGAACCTTAACTACCTGATCTGCATGTGCAAATAATAATTATTATTAAATAGTAAAAGTAGTGCAATTATTAAATAATGCAACAATATCAATCATTACTCCTATTAATAATAAATTATAATAAGTCTCTTAGAACTATGCATGGTCCCAAGCTGCAATATTCAAACAGAAATTTGAAACATCTGCCTGGATTTTGAGTTGGGGTTCATATCGTATCAGTCACCAGAGTCACAGTTCAAAATACATATTCTTTGGCTTTTGGACTTTAACTCCCCCTCCACACTTATTCTTCCCTTGGTCCCTAACTAGCTCTGAAATCGAAGATGAGAAACTCATCAGTTCAGAAAGCATAGAGATTCAAACTTTCTCTCCTTTACATCAGTGTAGCAAGTACTAATTTAGGTATTATGATCCTCATTTTACACTTAAGGAGGTGAAGGCTGAGAGAACAAACAACATGAAAGTCAGTGACAGAACCAGTACTGAGTCTCAGATTCCCTTACTTCTTCTTTCCCTTCTTTTTTTGCTGACATAAGTTTAGCTGACAACGTAAGCCAGTAGGAAATTTTATCTTCATAATAGTTACATGAAAAATATTTTGTTTCCAGGAAAAAAGATCATTCATCATGGCAACAAGATATTAATTCAGGCATATTTAATCATACATGCTTTATATACTATCTTTCTGAAGGATCACAAGATGACATATAAATTTGGTGTAGCTAGATTATGACATTAATATGGTTTCTGAATACTTTCTAAAAGCAAGATCTAAGCAGGTTTTGAGACTACAGAAGTACTTTAAAACAATTAGAAAAAGCTCTTAATTGAAACTGCTTCAAAATATTTTGAAAATTCAGTCTGATCTTCTGTAAAATCAGTTTTCTTACTTATTTAAATTTGATCGTCAAGTAGTTTTGCTTGATAGTCTTGAAAAGATTGTTGAGAGTCAGGGCAAGAGCCAACAAAGGGGAGGAGAAAAGCAGTAAGTAGTAGTGTATAACTTCTACTTTCGCACAACTAAACATACTTTCCCATGGTCCCTTTTCCACTTTACAAAAACATCCTCTCTTCTGACATAACACCCACAAAGACTGATGCAGAGACATTTTCTACAGAGCACAAATCAGATGAAAAAATAATAATTTCAGAACTTCACCTGTGCATGGGTAGCAACACAAGAGGCTTTTCCTGTTTGAAATGAAACTTAATGGTCATAACTTTGGCTTTTTGCCCAAATGATGCTGATATAAATTTTGTCAGCACTGGTGTTTCTGCAGCATGCAGATCCAAACTTATGCACATTGACACACACAGAGGCTCATGCATAGATGAACAATGGCAGCAAGAAAAGAAAAAGAAGAAGAAAAAATTAAAAAAATTGCAACTCATTTTAAATCCAAGTCTCTTTGACTCCAGTGGAGCTGGGCTAATTTACACCAGCTGAGAATCTGCTCTTGTATTTATTTTAGAAAAGATGCAATTTTGTCCTAACAAGCAGTTTGCAAGGCCTACTTGATTGATTTAGTTGACTCTGGCTTTATTACAGCTTAATGTGTTCACATCACTATTGTTAAAGTTGTTTCAGCACTTCTATTATTATTGCCTAGTTTTTGGCATTTAGAAGTTTATAATAATAATAACAGTATTTTGTACTTTTATAGCATCTTTCTTCTGAGGAACTCAAAGAGCTTTGCAAACAATAATTACTCCTTACAGCCCCTTGGTATAGCAGATTATATTGTAACACATTTTACTAGCAGTTCAGATTCTGATCTCAGTACACATCAGCGCACATGCAAACTATCTGCGCTACAAATGTAGTTTGGATTCCTTCTGAAATAAAAACAAAAGCAGAAATGCCCTTTACAAGAGCTGCCACTACCCCAGAACAGAACTTTTCAGTCCTGATTCCCTCTCCCTGGTACTAATTTTTAATACACTGGGTTTGCTCCAGCACCCGCTCTCCTCTGGCCTCACTGTAGCAGCAAAGGCATGGGGAAGCTGGCTTAAACAGATGATGAGACATTCCCTTCTATAAAGAAAATTTCTCCCGGCTCTAAAAAATCATCTCTTCACATTTCTACTGGGGTCTGTACTGTAAAAATAAAAATTAAAAAAAAGATAAATAAATAAATAAAAGAATGCTGTTGAGCAATCTGGAGCACGATGCTTGTTATTTTTAGCAGAAATAAGAGAGATTCCGAAGCTACTTTCTTTTACGCTGGTGAACAACCTAGTCCTATATTTGGCATTTGGGACTAAGGAACAGACAGCCAAACACACTCCACTTTGAAACTTAATCACATGTGGAAATCAGACTCTCTCTAGTAGTACGTGAACTGATAAAAAATTGGAATGGGGCTAAATCTTTGCACTCAATTTCTGAGAAGACAGATAGTATCTCATCAGACTAAAGCAAAAAAAAAAAAGTTTTTAAAAAAGTGTATGCAAAAAGTGCTTATCACTAAGATTTTTTTAATTCACTGATGTAAACCACAACAACACCAAAATAACAAATACAAAAAAAAATTCAAACAAAGAAAAAGCTCTGAATTTAACTACCCAGAATGAGAAGTGTATATAAATTGATTTCTTTGAGTTATGCTGTGAAAACAAACTAGTTAAAGAATATTTTCATTTCAGGCCAACCTGAAATTTTTTATTTTAAAAATACTGACAAATAATATGTGATGTCATTTTGAGACCTTTTTTTTTTAAAGTCTATTTAAATCTGAAAAATGCCAAGTAACATTTTTTGGAACCAAAATATCATATATTATAAGAAAAAAACCTCTTCTTCTTATGAATAGTTCAAGTCCACTGGAAAGTGCATTCTTCTGGAAAAAGAAAATATAATCTAAAAAAAAAAGCATTCTGTTCTGACTAGAGTGTGATCTTATCACTTTCATCATTATAAGAAATATATACACAATTCAAGATGAATTTTCTATCGTTTCACTCCTTATAATAAAAGTATTTACCGAAAAGAAAAAGATTCATTAGATAACCCATCGGAGCACAGATCTGACCTATACGGCCTTGACTGAGTTGTGTTAATCGCTGTGGACTCCTCTGTTATTAAAATTGGTATCAGACAAGAACTTCAAGTGCATCAACACTTTTCAATGACAAGCAAAAAAAAAAAAAAAGATGCAAATACTCTCATGCCCTTTTTGCAGCAATTTGACAGCAGACGATAATTCAATTAACCGTCCTACCATCCCCACTGCCACTGGAAAGAAAACATCTTTGTCAGGCTGGTAAAAAAAATTGAGGTTTCATGGAGTAAAAGTCACGGCTTAAACACAAGGGAAAGCCTCAGCCTCAGTGCTGAAACCAGTGCATGTTCTGTCCTTTATTTCAAGCGCTCCTGAATCAGCCATCTTAACACACAGAACAAAATGTTGGCTCCCAAGGAACTGAATGGAAATTTTTCATTGCTTTCCATGAAGTTGGATTTCTTGGATTTTGGCTTCGTCCTAAAGAGAAGCACTAGGGTGGTTCCACAGAATTTTGAAAATTCCTCACATCAATCAATATTTGAAAACTTAATAAATACCATGATCTAGACATTGGACATTACAAGATCATGCTCAGATCTGGGAAACTGAAATAGCCAACTGATTGGAATCAGTGGGGAAGAATTGACTGAAAACTGATGACTTATAACCCTGTGAGTAGTGTTGATTACAATTATACGATTATAATTATATGATTATATTATATTATATATAGTGTAATTATAAATGCTTACAATTTATTTAAAATTATCTCCTCTGGATTTGGCCCACAAAACCCCCTGAAATAAGTATTAAAGAGAATCTTTGGTGATCAATTACTTTTTGGACTTAAACTTAACAGACAACTACGTAAAAAAAAGACAAATGAAAAATCCACAAAGAAAAATTGCGGAGTAAATCTTTTGGATTGATCTATTTCCTAGTCCAAACTCTGATTTAAGTGGTAATATTATCATAGTCTGGAGGAAAAATAACATAATTGAGGCTTCAAATTGTTTGTGTTTACACACTGAAAGATGGTTGCAGTAGATTCAGTTCAGAAGAAACATAGAGCAATCTTAACTCTATCACTTCTGACTGGAGTGCAAAACTCAAATCAATTACTCATAAACATTTGTGATAAGATTAATTTAATTTTTTTCTTAAACAAAGAGGGTAAATTAAAAGAATCAGCTTATTCCTTCCTACTCTGTAGTGACAAGATTAAAAATTAAATTTATACATATTTCATTTCTACATAATAAAGCCTTTTTGCAAAAAGAAAAAAATACCACAGTTCATCTAATTAAATCAAAGAAAATTGCCTGCAGCGATGCTACAGTATTACAATTAGATGTCTGCCAAAACCAGCCGTTTGAATTCTTAAACACCACTCCAGTCTTAAATACAAAACATGGTTTTCATCATTTTGTGTGATATCACTGAAATGGGGGTTTTTTTCATCACTATTACGTCAGCCTGAAATGCCTTGCCAGACTCATTACGTATTTTCTTCTGTCTTACAGAAATTTTGGGCAAAGTAAATACAGAATAGTTTTGCTTTGTTCTCTGTAAGTCTACACATGAATTTTGGTATATAATGTTATGGAAATGAAATAACATAGTTTAAAAAAAATCTCTGCATTAAAAATTCAAGTTTTGTGTAATTAGTGTAATTCATGTAATGCTTAAATAGTCTTTAGTACTAGATATGAAAAGAATAAAAACCCAAGACACAACGACTACAAGTAGTTGAAGACGATTATTTACAAAAACTGAGGCTATCCACGTATACTATTCTTACACAGCCTGATTAGTAAATCTACTTTAGTATATATGTCAGTACATCCAGATCCCGAAGGCCTGCACCAAATGCTCAGTTCACCCCCGGACTTCCTCTGTGACCTTGTGCAAGTCCCAGTTTTCCCCACATCTGTAAAATGGGAGAATAATACTTCCTACCTGACAGGGGTGTTGTCAGGCTAAAATCCACAGAAGAGTATCAGACACTCAGATACTAGATGTAACAAGGGATAGATAAAGAGACAGGCTGAAAACAGTGAAGACTGGATAAAGAAGTTGCTATGCTACAGTAAAGGCAATTCATTTAAGCATTGTTTAGTGGAAGCAGAGTCGAGTTACAAGTTACTGTTGACTGACAGATGCACAAATGCGCTCCAAAAGCACTAAGCTAGTTTTCAGAAAAACTTTCAACCTTCAATTTAAAGAACACTCATATTTGCAATGCTTTGTGGAATATAAATGGTAAAATAATAAAGATAATGCATGAGTGATGACTAAGGCTGCCTGTGCTAGGACCTTCCTATGCAATCATATTTTACATGTAACTATGAAAACTACAGCAATGTTCACCTTGTCATCTTCTCTCTGTCTCCCTCCTGTTTTCCAAGTATTTATGCTCCATAGAGCAAGTATGTCTGTAATCTTTGCTGAACTCTCCCAGGTCACATACAGGCATACTCCCTTTAGATTCTTCCAGTTGACTCAACTGAGCCTGGGCTGAGGTAAAATTGTATTCAGCCCTCCAGGGAAAGTTCCTATTGACCATCTGATGATACTACTTCCACTGATCTGTATTAGAGGAAAATGTTCATACTACAGTTTCATGCTTGCCTGAACAAAAATTGGTGCCACGTACAGGCTCAGGATCCTGAGAGTTTTGCAAACCGCTTTGCACAAACACATATGTTTCTGAAGTCTTTCTCTAGATATGAGACAGGTGTTCTGTGCTCTGTGCACCTACCTTCCACTATCCTCCATATGATCAAAGCTGTTTAAGGTGGAAAAAAATCTTAAAAAAAAAGTACAAAAACATCCAGATAAAGGGATTTTATTCTTTGGGGTTTTGGGGTGGTTTTTTGTTGGTTTTTTTTTTTCTACATTAGATGCCACAGGCAGGTGCCCAGTAATCTGGTCAAGTGAGCAACTCCTTTTAAATGACTCTGTCAGATGATACAATCCTCTTGCTTCATTTTGTCCCTTGCTGCTGCTGTCTCACATGGGATTGCACACACTACCAGTGCCTGGGGGATCTATACTCAAGTTTAAAAGCAAACAGAATGAAGAGACATTTTAATAGCATGCTTAAACGAGACCTAGATGCAAATACATGACCTGGCAGGTTACCAAAGATGTCACCTCAGGCTGGACAATTAGAGCCTAATAATAACAGATAGCACTAAGGTTCCATTATTTAACTTCTATTTTTTAATGGTTTTTCTTCTGTACTTTATGTTGACACACAATGCAACAGGTAAATTGTTGGACTGCAGTAGTGAGAATGTTAGGACTAATTAGAATTAATTTATGCATAATTGGATAAAAGTTGTCAAATAGACAAAGACAAATCCTGAGCCTTGCTAAGGCATGGGATTCTAATTGCAGAAAATTTTGATAGCACAAGGAAGAGTGGGAGTTGTAGGATGCTGTCCACAATAAATGGACACCTGCATTTCGATTGGTAATCAATAGGACACTTTCAGAAATCCATTACTCTTGACATTACCATGAAAGCTGGTCATCTAATTCACCACCTAAAACCACTCAGCCTCTACACATGAGGTGTGTTCCCAGAGGGATCCATCCAGTAGGTTTGCTTACAACACAGCCCACAGATCAGGCTCTGACTAAAACGTGACTGGAAGGCAATAAGGTCTCCTATTACAATCCCAAAGGACAAATGTTTGAAACTCAGGCTGAATTCCTTTCTCAGATTCCTGTCTGAGAGTCACTTCCTGATTGCAGTATTTGTACATTTCTGTAGGGCCTCATGTTTCTTCATTCCTGCGGCAATGAACCTTTGCAGTACAAGCTTTCAGCAGTATACCAATATCCAGGTAGGTCAGCTGAACATGTTCCACTTCGACGAAAGGTCCATATCCCATTTGGTATGCTGTTCCATCACATTCTCCCGTTCATCACCACTCATGATTGAAAATTTTAGTGGAGATTTCCAGCAAACAAGCAAAAACTGGCGAAATAAATCATGAATACTTGTTTACCTTATTCCCTTTTTGCAAGCTCCCGGACATTTGAAAATACAATACTAACAGAAGATAAAGAATAGCAAATTCCACTTAAGAAACACAACATGAAATCTACACAATAAACTTGTAGGAAACTGTGCTGTCTTTTTCACTTACCTTTTGCCTATATTGCTCTGATTTAGAGAGGAGCCGACATGGAGTATTATTATTCCCACCTTCATTAACATTTATGTAAAAATGTGAAAGTAAGATTTTAGCATTTGAACAAATATTTTGTAGCTGGTGTTTTACTACTACATTGTGCTTGTGGGAAAGTTTGTGAGATCACAGAATTTGCATCATATTGTATTTACCAAACTTTGTAGTAATTGTTGAAATTCAGTAGCTTTCAAGAACTTACAGTAGCATATAGGACTTTAAAAAAGGCAAGTGTCTGTGAGTTAGTTGCTGGCAATAATTGTGGCTGTCTCTTCAGGACCAGAGAACTTTTTTTTTTTGCAAATAAGCCTCTTATATTTAGAATACACAGTGTCATTATGTCACTGAATTCTGCTATTACCTGGACTGTGGACAAGTCTAGTCCAAGGCACGAGTATCAAAAGAAAAGATCTGGTGCTAGAACTTTTGGCACAGGTACAAAAACCTCTCTTTTCTTTCCTGGGCTTCTATTGCATGCTTTGTAGAATAAAAACTAGAATATACACTAGCAGCCTGTTAGATCACTAACAAAAATTTTCTAAATGAAATGATGACACATAACACAGAATCATTTTCAATGCTTAGGAGTGAGCTGCATTTCCCTTACCATCTGGATTTGTCTTAAAAGGATGCCTATTCATGTTGGAGTTACCTGTCCTCATATAAGAGCACTTCATGGAGTTAGCAAGTCTTTTCTGATCAATCTTTGTCTTTCACAGAGTTGCCAGTCAAACTGTCAGAAATCTGTTGTATGCGTTGGTTCAGGGAAAAGTGTGTTTCTTCGCCATTCCCAGCTTTGTTCGGATAGCTGGCGAACCCTACCCTCTGCTGCAGAGAGCAGAGTTACCAGTGGGAAGTCTCCCCTTATCCTTTTGACGAAAGGTTGCTTAAGAGCAGTACCAGACATGAACCAGAGACACGCTGTAAGTTACAAAAGCAGAGCGTTTGGGGGTAAGTATAACACTTGGAGAGACTGAACAATAACAAAAGTAAAAGTGAACCATGTTGTTATGTAATAAAGCTTAGCACTTTTCATGAGTTAAGGATTACTATTTGCTCATTAAAAATAGAGAAGACCACAGAGACCACTAAAGCTGGGATTAGAATGCGTAAAGCCCTGAATCCCAGATCTCGCCTTCAACCACTAAACCACATCTTCTATAGTTAGACCTTTTTTTAAGTCATGGAGCTGCTTATTACTCAACATTCTGCAAGCACTTAAGCACCCTGCTGAATCAAGGCCCACCTCCTGGAGACCAAAGCCCGCAGTTCTTACTCAGGCATTTTTCCTTTGTAATCATGTAACTGGAATCTGTCTACAGTAAAACACACCCTTTTTCAGCACTGGAAAAATAAAGTAATTTGACCCTCCAGAGTCCATAGCTGTGATTTGTAGTGTATCACTCCGGTTTTAAGCCGGAATAACTCCATTGCACTCAGAACGATTGCACTATTTTTAAATAGTGGGAGTAATGTAACAGACGATCAGGCCCAAAGTCCCTAGTCAAAGGGCCATGCAGTCTTGATGAGAACATCATGCTTTCTTGTCATAATCAGCTGTGTTTGGTCTTGCTACCACCACCCTGCTGCTAACTGAGGTCTATATTGATGCATTTAAGAGGGACAAACAATATCACTGAGAACCTGGCCATGCATTTTTTTTCCATTTGATTGTATTTGATTTGCAAGAAATAATATATTAATTTGCATTAAATAATTATCCACAAGCTGGAACCTGGTCCTGAGACTCTGATATATGAATTCCTAGTCATGCTTAGCCGGCTATAATTTTTCATCTGGAGGGTATCTTCTCTATGCAAGCTGGATGAACGGGTTATTTTATGTTAGATCTCCAATGAATATCCATCATTGGCTTTAAAGAAAGAAATAAAGAAAATGTATTGGCTCATGTAGACTCTGTCTTTCACATCTCCATTTACTCAAGAGTCATTTGAAGTTCTCTTTGTGTCTGCTCAGATAAATGGCCAGCTGGCTCCTATGAATAATGCATGCATGTGGCAGGAGCAGGGGTATTTGGTAACCACGTGTGATGACTTGTGTGAGATCCAGTCACCTGCATGTTCATACTGCCTTATTTTGTTAGCTCTTTGTATCTCTTGCATATTGTCCACGGTATGTAGCACACTGAGAAGGTCAGAGTGGTTGAAAGGACAGTTTTGACATCTTCTGTCTGCTTGCTGCTGCAATGGTAAGCAAGTTTAAACCCTGTGTTATTCCAGGTCCTCTTAGACTGGGCAAGAGACACATTTCATTTAATATGGAGGGCTGCAGAGACAGCGTTTTCCCATACTATCATTTAATTTGTTCGACATATTAACCCACTATTTGGGTCCACACAGTGGTTGCTAGTTAAACCTTGCATCATAGGTAGAATTGCAGTGAAGACTGTAAGACAAAGTATCATGGAAGACTTGTCTATATTAAAGATCTTCCAGTTAATTACCCTCTTAGTTGTACTCTAAGGTGCTGTCCTGCCATCTCCCTGTTAACACATTTCAGCTGAAATTCTCTGGCAAGCTCAAAATATATGCTTCTGAGAACTTGTGTAGAAGACCATGCAATTTTTAATGAAGAGGTAGAAAGCTGTGGATAGGACCAATGTAGGTGAGGAGAGCCATCACTGTAGTATACTCTGGCTTTTCCCAGATATGAGGAATTTCTTTTCTTGCTCAGCATCTTTGGCTCAAGATGTTGAAGAAAAGCTATGTAACAGATCCCAGAGGTGGGCAGAGAGATGTGTTTGCTCCAAGTCAGTTGCAGATACACAGTTCTCTAATGTGTGGAAACTTGTCCGCTGACCCCTCAGTCAGCCTCGCATCCCCTAAATCTGTTTCTGCTCTCAGTTACTTTTTCCGGCATAACCGTCATGGTTCACAGCGTACCTTACCACACAAACTCTACAGAGGAGGAAAAGGGAGGAATAAAAAGGGAAATACTTCCATCAAGTCTACCTCCTTGCCTACAGAATCCCTGCCCGAAGCTGCTCTTGCAGCCACCATGGCAAGCAGGTGAGTGTGTCAGCATGGCATCGCTCCAGGTGTAGGAAGCTGCCCTGTCCCTGTCCCTGCTCCTGCCTCTGCCCCTGCTCTCCCTCCCACGTAGGCAGACCCCGCTCCCCCATCAGACCACCATGCATGGTGGTGGGGGGTGGCAGTCTCAACGCTGTTTTGCACTTACCGCTGTCTGTCTGGGGCAAATGAAACCAGAGATAAATCAGCTAAAAATCTGAAAGTTTGAACGGGCTGCTGTCCCATTTTCTGCTGAATGCTGAGCTCACAGAAGAGCCGCCATTAACTTCGGTGCACCTAAAGGCCAGAGGTCTTGTGCATCCTTGGGCCAAGCAAGTTCTCTTGAGTATCAAAGGAGAAAATCAGACCCAGGAAGAGGACATCTGAGTTTGTCATCTGCCTCACAAAATAAAATGAGGCAGCAGCTGAACTCTTGTAAGATTATAAACAGGGTGTCATATCCTTTTCTAAATACACAATACATGGCAGATCTCCCCCAGCACCACCCCCACCCACACAGACATACACACACTTGAGCCGTGAGCGGTTTTGAAAATTTGGGCGGTAGAAACGTTTGTCACGCCCACAAGCTATAACTGAAAGAGGGGAATGGGAGAAAAGCCATCCATTTTGGCTTCATGCTAAATTATCAGCTTCTTGGCTTCACGCCAGCTCAGCCAGCTTATAATAATAACTGGCTCTGGGCCAAGGCTTTTTAGAGTGAGAGAGAGCGCGCACACTGCTTTCTCTTTCTTCAAAAATATTTGTTAATAATCTCTATATTACTCATAATCTGTGTAGCTTAATTAAATAAAAATGTCTATTTTAACTTCCCCGCTAACTGAAAACTGGAGGTGAGACCAAATTATTGGGAGTCCAGAATCAGCCAGGATTTCGAACATAAGACATCGCAGGGAGTGTTTGTAGCTGGCTTTCTGGTTAGGGCCCCTGCTATCCCGAGACCTGAACACAAACACTTACATTTTGATCGTGGATGGCATGAAAACAAAAAAAGGATGAAAATCTAAGATGAAAACCTACTGTTATATTGAACCATGTCTTGAACCTTGACCTGTTATCCCTGAAGATATACCACAGTGTCTCTACATGGTATGGTAAACTTTAAGAGGACTGACTTTATCTGAAAGACAGACTTACGATGATGCCTGACATGATATCTTTCTAATTTTAGAATGAATCCAGTCAAACTACATTCTTAATGGCAAGGGCTGAAGGAGAAGCAAAATTCCTCTAATTCAAACAAGTGCATAAGAACTGTCAGGTCTCACTTACTTAAATTCTCTTTCCTCTGGTCTCTTTGTTGGTATTATTATTATTATTAAAACCCCTAGAGACGACCTGCTGTGATTGTATAAAAAGCCCCTCATGCATCTGAGGTGCAAGCACAAATAATAACAGTAAGCATAAGCAAAGCAGAAATCATATTTCATGCCTTTTGAACATAAAATACAGCAAAAAGGAAAAGAACATATACTAAAGAGGTTTCCATTAAGTTGCAGGAAGAACTCCCAATGTTAATGTAATGATAGATGAGCTTACTGGATATTTTTATTAATGTCTTACAACTCATTCCTTTTTCAGATTAGCTAATATTTTATCTTCCTCCTGCAGTGCAAACGATGGTCCTAAAAATTGTCTGTATACAAAAGTCCCTCTCTTGGGTTTTTATAGTTACCCATTGCTATAATTTGTATTAGATATTAAATCTATTACTGCCCTGTGCTGACCTGTGGTAAACCTATCAAGAAGTGTGTTAGGCATACAACAGGAAGAGAGTGAAGATCAGTTCATGCTGGCCATGTCCCCAGATCTCCGGACATTGAACCTTGTTATCATTGACCTTCTTTAAGGTTTTTTGTAGCCAAAAGCTGCATAACTGGGCTGCAAACACTTCAAGAACAATTTTTATCTTGAAATTTCCAGCACCTCTTGTTTTCTTTCTTCTTTTACAGTATTTTTAGTCCTTCTACTTTGGGGGCTGTCACTAAGGGGATGATGATATCACAGGAGGCATTCAGCACTTCACAAGATTAGGTCTCTGGTCCTTGCCAAAAATTGGAAGGAGTTCAAGACTCAGAAAAAGATAATGAAACTTCCTTCTCTGAAATTGGGCAGATACGTAGCAAGCTGAGCTGCAGCTGCCATAACACCTTCCTTTATTGTCATTTAATTCTCCTTATTTATCACTTAAATTTTTTGGATCCTATCAGACACCATGAGTGTCAAGATCACTGGGGTGCAGACTATTTTCTTTGTTATTTGTACAGTGCCTTGCAGAATCAAGTTCTAATTCCTGATTAGCCTGCACAAACTAATGCACTATAATGAATACCAGCAATAATAATAACATAGGACCGTGAATTGTTTTCAATTTCAGAAAAGCTCATGTCTTATTATTAGTCAAATTTATACAAGTTTCTTATTTTAACTGGAGAAGATAATCCATTTCCAGTGGACAAATTGCACAAAAGAGTGTTTGCGTTCTTCAGGTGTAAGGACAGAGAAGCATGATGATAGTCTTTAAGATATGACAGTTGACAAATGTAATTCTGTGTAGTTTCTCTAGAAATCTCATTATTTTCATCTTTTCTGTTAAAACTTCAGCAGAAAGTTAGGCCCTGAGTCACAGAGGATGTCTACTAAGAAGTTTCACTCCCAGGTGAAACTGGATGCTTCTCTCTGGTGCAAACCTCTCTGTTTTATAGACTGCAGGACAGATTGTGCCTAACTTTGCAAAAGTTGGAGGGTTTATAGGTTCAAATGCAAGAAGCACTTTAGAAACTGGCCTGCCGCTTTATAATGCAGTTGATTAACAGCGACAGAGACCAGGTGCTGTGTATTCTCTGGTAAAGGAGCACCCAAGGTGGAAAGGTAGAACCTGGGTGCCAGGTCCTCCAAGGCATAAAGTGCAAGGGCTGCCCTGCAGCAGTGTGCACTGGGTTGGCAAAGGTCTTGTGCAGGGAAGCATCAGAAAGCCTGAGATGCTCCTTGGGATGCCGGTGGGGGACAGCGACCGCATCCAGGCCTCCTGGCACAGCTCCCACTGCGGCGTAAGTTAAGAGAACCAGTTCTGAGAGGGAAGTGAGTGCACAGGGCTCTCCATGCAGAAACTGCGATTCCAGTGGTGGCTTGTGCTCATTATATAGTGTGAGATCACAAATAGAAGTTTTCACACTTGCCCATCTGCCACCAACTGACTCTAAAGAGCTGGTGAATCATACACTTAAAAGAGGGCGAATTTTTCCCCGCTGCCATTGGAATGTGTTTTGAAATTAAATATGCACAGTACAAAAGCTGAATAACAAGGTTGTGCTGATCACACCAGACACTGTGTATAATGCTACAGACATGAGGGTCAGGGGTCTAGGCCAAGACCATGGCCCTTAGTCACGGCATCAATGAAAGCTGATTCTTCCTTCCCCTTGGTGTCCCTTTCCATGTCTGAAGAGACTATTGAAAGAAAGATTTCTTTGAGAGGAGCCAAGGCAAAGAAGAAGGGGAGGGGGAGAGGGTTAAATAACATAAATATGGTGAAAAAAATATTATTTTTGTGCTTGCATATGGTACTTTTTTCTCTCTATCTATCTATATGCATACACTTTCCATTTGCTATTTGTAATTATGGCTTTGGCTTTACAATGTATTCATCAGTGACACTGTGATCCTTTTGTTCTGCTGCATATTAAAATGGTTCAGAAGATAGATTCAAAAGGTCTCAGGTTCCCAAGAAGGAACATAATAGGGGTAATGCATGGCAAGAACAGTTTCTACTTGCTGCAAAACAGGAATAAATAAGGGAGCTATTGCATTACACTTTGTGTACAGTACTGTACTCTCTGTCAAAGTGTTAGACAGATTCTTATCCATTGCAAATACTAGTTCTTAACCTGATTTACGACTCAAAATCATTTTTAAGGTTCCCTGTGCTTACAATGAAAACCAGGCAGGATTTATAGAAGCATTATAAGCACATTCTTTTTGTGAAGAGCAATGTTAATATGATCATTTTGGTCATTTAAAAAATAAAAAAAGAAAAAAGGACGAAGGAATGTTTTTGTTTTTCATTCCCACTTTAAAAGCAAGTTTTCTTTGGGTGTGACTAATCTACATGAAGTATAACTGTATCCATTACCCATTGTAGGTTTGTGCAATATGTGACAGCTGTTTGACCCTGTCACTAAAGTCCCTCTTGCCATGGAAAAGAGACAGGAATATGCTGCAGTGAAGATAAAACAGCCTTTATTCAGACTGCTGGACAGAATCAGACTCCTTGGTTCTCTGGTTGCCAGAGAGACTGTGTATCCTATGCATCTGTATGTCATTGCAAAAATCTTTCCAACCCCTGACCTGTATAGCCCAGTTGTGGAAGGAATCGAGTACACTACAGATGTCAGGTCTCAGCTGCCCCAGGACTCACCTTTGCCTCTGATATGCTACCTGATTCTCTGGAAACATGACTCCAGCATCCAGGCTTAAGGCAAGATTCATCCACTTTGCAAATTAGGCAGCAGCTATGAACACAGCTGCATCGCACAGGCTCTGCGATGTGAGTAATATTTGTTATCCCTGTGATGCGTTCCTATCTACCTCAGTCAGACTTGTGCAGTGGTGGGAGAGTAGTCAAGTGTTCATCCAAAATCAGTGTTTGACCGCTGCTTTTACAGTCTTTTCACAGGAACACGTGACTACGCAATGCCGTGTCTGAATGAGGATACCTCAGCTTGCCTTCATGCTGCTAGGTCCAGAACTGGAGGCGGTATTGCTAAATCAGTGGGACACTGAAGCTAATTTGCTTCATTAAGAAATATCAGCTGATGTGCCAGTAGGGGCTATCCTACCTGCAGGACCTTGTATCTTTGTACAGGACCGGGTTTAAAATGTATCAACTTAGTCCATGCTAGCTGGGCTGCCTGTAAGTGCCTCTGAACTGCACTGTGGAGACATGACTTTAGGACTGCTGGTCTTCAGTTTCTCATCCATAAAACAGATACAAACAGTTTGTCCTAACTACTATTTCTTGTTGGCTTAATCGTATTAAAAGCAGTGACAGCATTTGATTAAGAGCTCCATGTTAGTCATTATTTCAGGAAATAATGAATATTCTGTCAGTTATTTGTTCCTCCTTACCACGCAAAAGCAAGTGATTCTTCCCACCCCTTCATTTTCCAGACCCTACAAATCTGGAAGTGATGAAATCAAACAAAAACCATAAAAAGTATCCTACGGAGGATGAGGAAAAGATGGGCTCAGCTGGCAAATGTAGATGTGTTGCTCTTAAACACTGCAGACTCAGAAATATTTAAGCACATGCCACATTTTAACAACATGTGTATCCTTGCTGACTTCAGTAAGAGACCTTCAACTTATTTGTCTTCTTTGGGGAGTCTGAAGATCAGGACCACATTTACCATGTGGCATTCATGTTCAGGACAGTGAAAAACAAGTGAAAAATAAGTTTATTTAATTCCTCTTTTTTGTGTTTCTTCGGAATATAGCTGCTATGGATGTTTATGTGAAATTAATGTTGGCTATATACCATTGACATCATGGTTAAATAATTAGTGTTGTCTCAGTAACTTGCTGTTATTCACTCTCATTGTGAGTTTATTTCCTCCCCAAGGAAATTTGGACACATTTCTGAAATAGGGATGACTAAGTAATTTTTTAAAGCATTATTTCTGGTAGTCTCACTTGTGCCTTTTTCTGCTGATAGTACAGCTAACTAGAAGGAAAAGTACTTACCCAGTGTTCAGATCTGTGAAGGATAAAAGCCAGCTAACCAAACAATCTTCCTAATTTCCCCCACCTCAGCCCCCTCTCTTCCTCACACATTCAGCTTCTTTTATCTTTTTCTATATCAGCCTTGCTTATACTTGTCCCTGAAACACTTGAGCAGGAAAGACAAATTGATATTAACCCTTCACCATTAAGGCAAAAGTGGTATCTTTGATGTACTTACATACTTAGGCTCAGGCAACCTACACATAGCCTGGAGAACGTGTAATTAGGTGACTGCAATCTTCCCAGAGAAGCGCTTTCCTTCTGTCTCTTATAAATCAGCAGTGCTTTTCATATATCTATGTTCTTCAAGGATGTGTTTGAGGGAGGAGAAGTTGGATGTGGTGCTTTTGTGAGGATATTGCTCAAACCTCTTTTAGTGACAAGGTTCTGCCTTGCACAAAGGTAGGGGAGGATTATCAGCTTATTGGTGGTATTTTACTGCACTGAGACCCAGTTTTACTTCAATTCTGCTCAGCTCTTGCTTGGAACAGCAAGTCTGGAGAGGCTTTTGCCATGCACTGATGCTCAGCAGTGTCTCACCTCAGTGACTCCTGCAGGAATTCAATGGAAAGTGGGAGGCACTGCCTTCACGGTGTCTTGCCTGTGAAAAAAATTAGCTCCTCCTCCAACCCCTGGAGTTCCCACAGGCTCTGCTGCTCAAAACATAGCTGTTAACTGGCAGAGGTGGAGGTATGATACTTGGAGCATAGCACATGGCCCTTTGAGAACTTGCGCTGTGGCTTGCTCTGTTCACACACCAAGGTCTACATTCATTCAGCTCATACCCTCGAGAAAGCAGCACTGAGCCTGAAGAAATACAATGTTGTTAGGCAGGATATGCTGAACAGAGCTCACCGTTTTGCTGATACAAGTACACCATGTCCGAAGTATGGTCAGAATAAGTGCACTTCATCTACCCTTTGTAAGTTTGCTGGTGGGTGAATGCTTGTTATCTTTCCTCTCTAAAAAATACTGTACCTTCTGCTCCTTTTTATGCTTGTGGTTCAGCAATATCACTATGAGTCACACAAATCTTACCTATGGCTACAACTTCCTTGAATGCTTTGCTGTCATCAACCTATGTAGGACATTTCTTTGAGTAGTCTAATGGCTTCTTTGGAAGAATTTCACATTTGAAATAGTTTTCCACACTAGTACACTGATAGCTTTTAATTTGAGTGGATATATATGCTCAGGTGTTGAGCAATCTTTGCTGTAAACAGTTGAAGCAGTTCCAAGAACAGATAGGTGAGAATAAGGGGTACTATAAAGATCTTTAAAGGTCTTTGAAAGAGTCCTCCTCTCAAATGAGGCGTTTCATAATCTCCCTACATGGAAGTTATTATCTTGGGGAAGTATTGCCCCAAGTACAAGAGATGGAATCTTCTTTCTTCTGATCCTCTTTTGCTATATAGGTCTTTCCATTTATGGAGAGAAATAAGGTCCACAGTCATTTGAGATGAGAATTTAGGGGTCTCCAGGAGGCCTTAAAAAGGAAGTCAGAGAAATGACAAACTGAGGGACAAAATTCATGCCTATTTTGCACTTTAACTGTTGGGGGAATGCATAATAACGATCTTCTACAGCAAAGGGGAATTCACGTGGTTCAGTGGAACAGAGCGAGAGGTGGAAGTGGTTCTCTCACTGTTAATGGGAAGAGTGCAGAGATGTGAAAGGGGAGGGAAACTCAGAAATGCAACAATGCAACATACAGAAGAACATACAAAGCAGCAATAAAAGAGCTGCCCCTGTCTGACCTTCTTGCAGTTTGAAGCTGGTCATCCTAGTGTATGTGGAGTTTGGAAACATTAAGCACTAGAAAAATGTAAAATATTCTTACAATCATGTATGCTGCCTAGAGAAACTTATGAAGAGTTTCTCATTTCTGATATTTGGAGAGGTTAGTGATAGAAGTGACTGTGGGATGAGTAATAAGTAAAAATATCCACTCAGACTGATTCAAACCAATATGAATTATGCCTGAGTCAATAATGAATGTAGGATTAGGCATACTGGACTTGATTTTCCTCTCACGTTAACCTCTGCATCTTGTCACAGTCCTTTTAATTTATATACACAACCTGTTCAGATCAAAAGGACTCCAAGATAGGGACTTTCCTTGCTTAAAATCTGCTCAGGTAGTGCCCAACACATCTGCACTGGGAGGTACAAATGTGGAACATGTATGTTACAGTAGGAATGAATCCAAGGTCTTGAGGAAGACAGCTGAATGAGCATGAGTGGTCGATAAATGTATCACCTGGTTCAGTGCTTCTTGAAAGAAACATATATATAACTTCGGTTTCTTATCGTCCTTTGGACCCATCATCCTATTATTTACTTTTGCTTTTGTTATTTCACCGCAAATAAAGAGATCTTTGTTTCCCTGTAATCTCTGACACGACATGGTACTGTGACTGAAAGAATTATAAAGGCTAGAATGGCACATTACCAGCCACTGCTGGCACAAGCTAAAAAGGAGGAAGATTGAAACTTTTTTTTTGTTTGCATTAAAAAAAAAATCATCAAAAGCTTACATCATGACTTTCAAAGACTTTTTAATTTTTTTTTTAATTTAACTTCATTTAGTTGAATATATGCTGCTTGCTACAGAAAAGCAATTCCTTTTCATGTATCTTTAAAGTCTTTTCCCCCCCCTGTATATTATCTCTTTCAGTTTTGTAAAACAATTGCAAAATTTAAAGTGTACGGATTGCGTGTTTTTTTTTAAGTTGAAAAACAATTATGCCTTGATGTGTTGGTTTGATGAATTCCCATGATAAGGTTGCCTACCCCCAAACCCCTCTTTTCCTTGTTATGATATTTTAGAACAAGATTTTAAACAAATATCTTCCTGTCCATTCTAGTGATCAGTCTCAGAGAGAAACCCAGCAACAGTTTCAAATTCTGTGCATGAAAACAAAGGGAGAAGAAGGGCTAATGGGTAGTGTGCTAAGCCTGGGTCACCATTCAGTTCCTCCCTAAGCTGCACTCTTCCCGTGTGACCTTGGACCTTATCCCACTTCTTGTTACTTTGCAAAGCAGAGGTAGAAATACTTGACGTTGCACAGAGGTATTGTGAGAGATAAACATCAAAGTCTGGGAGGTGCTTAAACACTACAGAGATAGAGACAAGATAAGTACTGTACATAGAAAAAACTCCATTATGACTGAAAACCCCAAACAACAGGGCTTTAATCTTTAGACTTACAGTTTAAATAAAGCCTTGTCATATCCCATTGTGTAGGTTTCATGAATGTTTATTTCAATAACCCTGTTGCAGTGACCATCTGGAATCATTCAGTTGTACAGTACTACTCCGGGCACTAATTAATTTCTTAAGTCCTGAGAACAAGGGTCCGAACCTTAACAAAATCTGATCAATGTAAGACGTGAAGGATCAGGTCACCTTGGCTGATACCAAGCTCCGCCAGGAAATCGCTTGGTATCAAATTGCCATGGCTTAAGAAGTTACTGGGCACTCACTAGGCTCTCGGACCTCTGTTCATATATGCATTTTACCCATGGAAAATGCAAGGTAATATGACCTACCAAAGCTGACTTTCAGTGCAGGCTAAGGGCATGCACACACTGATGAATGTTAAGTACTTAATATCGAAAGATCCCAATAATTAAACTGGTACAATTTTGTGTGAACAAAAGCTTTTTACTTCCACCCCATGACAACTGCTAATCAAGAATTAGTCAGCATTTCTCACTGTTTTCCTGCTGCTGGAAAACAGGCTTGTTCATTCTCCGTTCCTCTGAATCCCTGTCACCTCCAGAAGCTCAGAAGGGTAAGGAAGGGTCAGGCTCCCCCGGCCATCAGATCACAGATCCCTCACGTTAAGCTGGGATCAAACCTTTAGATTCCTCAAAGCCTTTGTATAGGGTCCAAGATCTCTGTCTCAGGATAGAAACTCTGCTACGGTGAACAGCCTTTCACTTGTGAAGACTATGGTGCCATACGAAAGTCACAATAGAAAGAAGTAATGGTAGAAGGTGAATACATGCTACAACTCATTGGTTCAGATACAGCCCAGTTTAATGAGGAATTCAGAGGGGTTTCATGACATCAAATGGCAAGAAAGACCATTAGTATGTTTGCACATAGACAGGGAAATACATTTACAGAACAGTAAAATCAATGTAAGTTATCATCATTTGAGCTAAAATGGCTGATCACAGTTGCATTCTCCTGAACTGAAAAAAAAAAATTAAAAATAAAGCAGTGTGACTTTAAAATGACAAAGGCATTAGCACATTGCTGCTCCAATGAAATACGGTAGAACAAATCTGATTGGAGGCTGGTCAGTTTGTGCCTGATGCCTAATCGAGAGCTTATTTTTTACCACAGTCCCTAGGGCACTGCTTTATCTTCAAAGCTTGAGCCAAGAAAATTCACATCTTCAAGTTGTCTGCAGGCTGTTTTTCTTTCTTTCTTTCTTTTTTTTTTTTTTCCCTCCCCTCTCTCTCCCTCTCCAGATCTCCATCCTGGCTCAGTTAACAAACCTATTAATCCCTAGTCAAGTGCATACATGCAAAACTCTGATGAAAGAAAGCAAATGTGGAAGAAAAAGAACAGAACTCTACAGATCAACACCAGCACTGCTATTTTCCTTCTGGTTTCATCTCTATGTTGAGCAAAATTTTATACATACGTATATTTTCCAACAATGTGGCAAGATGTAGCTTTGATATATCTACTTTTGATACATCTACTTCACTGTAAACTTGGGCCAACAGATATCTCACATAAGTGGCCACTACTTTGTTAAAGAGATAGCATCAGAAGATAGGGCTGTTTCAGGAGCGAATTTTCAAGATTCCAGTGGTCTGCTATTAACAGAAATTCTGTTGCGAGCCAGTAGGTTTTGGGCAGTTAATTCCCATTTGTATTTTTGAAAGATTTCTTTTAACTGGTTATCAGTATTTCAGTAATGTAATGGGGAAGGAAACAGATACCAGAAATATCTTTTAAAAAGTACCTCTGCAACTCTGCCTATAAATTAAGCAATTAAATATGTAAGATCTATGGTTAGACACCTACAGACTCAATTGAATAAACAACAGTCTAATAGGGTGAATTAAATCTACACAACAGTGGAACACATACCAGCATGTGAGACTGAAGATACCCATCAGTATATTCTATTGCTTGAATGTCCTCGTGTTTTGAAAATTTAACCTACTGTATGTTTATGGCTATTTATCCCTCCCCTTCCTCCCACCCACCCCCCAATTATTTCATTCCTCTGGAATGTGACTTAGTGTAGAATATTGAATCTCTTCATTTCAGGGCATGCACAGTGTTTACCTGTAGCTCGTATGCTACTGTATCTTAATGGGATCTTGAAGGAGGGTTCAAGGTTATTTAGTTTCCATGCTTAATTCATTCTTGAAGAGGTTTAAATAGAGACTGACAGCATGCTAATGTTTGATAATCATTACCATCAGCTAAGGGGAGAATCACTGATCACCTAATACTTCTGTTAGTTTTAGAAACAGATCCCGTGACTGAAAAGTCAAAGTCATTAATCAGCCCATAGTATGATCTACATAAAACAAACTACATCCTCTCAGCACATAAAGCATGTTGTCTCCTGTTCATGCATGTTATCTTTCAATTTACATTTTATGCAGATTTGCCTAGCTCTATGATCTCTGATCAATTTTCTGGCTTACAAGGATGTTTTAAACACTTCCAGCCCCTTTTCAGTTTTCACCATTTTCATCTGCAGTTGAAAATGTTGCTGGCTGAAGCTGCAACTGGGAGGTGGCATGTACCGAGCAGGGGGGAAAACCCTGTCTATGTGATACAAAGAACAGCCATTTGCTAGGAGAAATTCTGTTCGGGAACCAACGGCTGTTGCTGAGAACCAATATCCTAGCACTACTGTTTATATAATTTTATGTTGTTTATATTACTTTTTGTACTGTTTACATTAATTAAGAGCATATATAAACAATAAATAACCAAATTATTATTTGTTGTATTAAAGTATCAGTCTCAGTCATGCCTACAATTTTTTTCATATGGGAACTGTGTAATTCCAGAGCCAAAAAAACGTCTCTGTCCTAAAGCGCTTGTAACTGAATACAGCACTGGATATCCAGATAGTTCAATAAAATAGGTAACACAGAGGAATATATTTCAAAACATACCTATGGAGGGCTGCATTATTAGTAGCACTCAACAGAAAGCACACTGAGACACAAGTGATCATAAACTGATATTTTCACAGGTTTCCTTTAATCTGGAGTCTGGAATTATGCCATCTTCTTATATCTGACCAATTACTTTCTCAGGGCTGTATCTTCTCTATCACTTCAGCCAGAGTCTGTGTTTCTGGTGCTTAAGGTCTTGAGGTTACTCTCAAGTGACAAATGATGATATATGTACATGCAGTTCAGTACTTCTCCCTTTGACTTTAACTGGACTGGGAGATGCTATTGCCCCTGGAAATCAGGCTTTTTGTTTTTCAGCTTCGGCCATAGCAAAGAGAGGCATCCTGCTTTAATATGAGTTTTTAACATTTGGTTTGGAAGTATTTTCTGACTTTCACAAGTCTGCGGAAAAGACAAGTCTCTTGACGTGCACCTTGTGCTTTAATCACAAGAACACCCTTAATTAGAGGCAAATTCTGACACTGAGTCAATTAGATCACTTGTGGAATAAGGTAGTCCTCAGTGAGAGTGACAGTGGCAAAATCTGGTCCTTGATAAATGAAAGGCAATGCTGAGTACCTCCCTAGGACTTTGATGAGAATGCACAGTAACTCCCTTGTCTAAAATTCTGAAGCTTTCCTGCCTCCCCTTATGAAAGTAAAGGATTTCTAAATATGTTCTATTATTATTATTTATTTAAAAATACAGTAAATTATTCATTTTCTTTTTATTCTTATTTGAGTTGAAAAAAGTATTCACATTTCTGATATTAATTGGTTGAGATTTTCAAAGCTGCAGACGTACTGAAGGAGTGGAATTAAAAACCTTACCTTCCATTCATTCACTCACGTGGCACTCACCATTGCTGCAGTTCTCCCAAGAGTTCCTTTTCCTACCTACAGGTTTGAATTATGTCACCTTCTGTGTTATAACACCACATCTTTCTATAAGAGATGACTGCTGTTCGTTTCTCATCTTTATTGTGTTTTGTGTGTTTATTTGTTTCCCAAAATACCCCTTACCATATTTCTTTATACCATTGAAACAAACTTGTGATAATAGGGCTGATTCTTTTGTCAGCACACGGGATTTACTAGATCACTATGCATCTCAAATATTGCTAAGAGGTTATAGAGTTTCTACAAGGCATAGTGGAATATTTTTATGTGGAATACTTCACGTGGTTTTAACCTTTTAGAGCCAGCACATTGATTCAGAGTGAAAATAGGGTAAATATTTTTAAGAAGAGGAAATACTCCCATTTATCATTGATAAATTTCAAAATTCAACATTTCAACTTGTTCAGATCTATGGTTAATATTATGCATCCCTTCTGCTGAAGCAGTCACTGCAGATAGCTCAGAAGCTCATCACTCTCCAGCTGCAAACTGACAATTTATTCCGTTTGAGATGGTATGTCACCAATGAACGTTCTGATCACTTGTAAAAAGTAGCTCTCTAACCTTAGTAATTGCATAAGCTCTGGATGGGTCTTCTGGCTACAAGACATTGTCTTACAAGCAGTAAAAGTTCCCAAGACTACACAAAAAAGAAGAGATCAGTGGAGATACTGCAGTGATTGTTCATACACTGGGAAGAAATGCTTCCTCTGGAGTGGAAAGTAGGCATAAGGGGCCAAAATTGTAATGAAGACATGGAGTTATAACAGGAATAAATTTAGCTCCATGAGTTTAGATGAGCAGCCTGGACAAAATGGTACGTGACAGCTCTTTGGAGACAGGTTTTCCTCTGAGTCTGTACTGCCACTTTAGCACTACATGTTTTTCTTAGCCCTAATCATATGCAGTGCAAGAAAGAAAAGAAACTCAGCTGCTTCTAAGTGCTGAAAAAGACAGTAGCTTTAGAGATTCAGATGAATGGGTAAATGGTTGGATGGACAGAGACTAGAACCCCACCAAATACCACCTCACAATTTGGGCTGGCCAATTTTCTGATCCTTTTTCTCAAAGGGTTAAAGAGACACATGGCTGTAATACCTGGGGAAAGTCAGGCTCAATATCATGGTGTTCTGACATTGACCACATCTCTTACCCAGGACAGTCCAGATTCTTCACCTTTTGAAAAAGAAAGATGTGGTTTTTCCATCATGTCAAGACTCCAAACTAAAGTGAATGACAGATCGTCTTAGTTAACCAACATATTGAGCTATTGTCATTCTAAAAATGTTTTATGAAGGGTTAGGGAAATCATGTAGACTGAAGAAAATAAAAATAGCAACTGTTTTCAAATATAGAAAGATTGTTGTTTACGACAATTATCATTGAAAGACCTAATTAGTTTACTCTATTAGAATTCTGGATTGACACTAAAATAAAATTAAAATATCTTCCAAAATGGTATTTTAAAAAACTCTCTAATCATCCAACCAACAACAGAACCGCAGTCATTAAATATAAGAAATTTATTGTAATAATGAATATGTCATCAGAGGTTTCCTTTTTGCAAACAACTTTCTGCTAGCATTTTTACAATGCATTTCAATTTTAAGCCACAAAAATTGTACCTCTGGATATTCTTTCAATAATCAAAAGACACTAATACAGGTAAAAATATTCAGATTTTTCTAACATGCTTTTTGGTTTTTCATCTGTGAGTGTTTGCATATGCAGTTGACTTCCAGGTAGAAATTTAGACATTTGTCCTCTAAATATTGGAAGCTGATGCCAATAAGGTGTTAGAGAAACAACTACTTTGATTTACCCTTGCAATTTACTTTTGGGCACAAAAATATTGCTATACCTTTAATATATGCAAATTGCATGAACATGGAGCACAGGCCTGAGTCCTTTGAAAAATTCCTCCTTAATCTGCTAGACAACCTCGGTCGCATATTTGGATAAAGCAGCAAAATTAATGGATGAAGGGAAGGCGGCAGATGTAATGTATTTGGATTTTAGAAAAACATTTGATACAGTGTCTGACAAAACCTTACTTGAAAACTTAATTGAAGTTGGCTTGGAGAAGAACAGTGTTATGTGGATTGAAAACAAACATTAATGGATAAATGGGTAAACAAGACTGCAAAGAAAGGGTAATGATAAACCACAGTGTAATGATTGAGGAGTGGTGCCTACCGGGGCACCAGAGGGATCAGCCTTTGGTCTTATGTAACATCTTTATTAACGATCTCAAATACAGAGTAAGCAACATATTGACAAAATTAGTGGATGATACTAAATGTGCAGGAGATGTAAAGGAAAGGAATGAAGATTTAGATGATTTAATTATAACAGCATGAATAGAGAGTAAACAAAAGAAATTTCCGATCATTTCAACGTACAGCACTACAGCTGGATACAAGAAATACAGCAGGGAAATAATCTGTGGGACAGAAGATCTTCTGAGAAATGATCCATTCGGAAGATCTAGAAGTAGTGGTTGACAATTAAAAATTAGTATGAGCTCTACATATAACATAGCGGCAAACAAGGACCAAGTCTAGTGTGGGCCAAAGATGCAGAAAAATCATTTCATAGGATATCATATAATGAGGTCATAGTCCTTTCTCACATAACTGTGATCTTCCACACAAATGGAATTCTTGTTTTCTGTCCTGGACAATTGATAAGAAAGCATACCTTCTGGAGCAGCAAATAAATTATCGGAAAGGAGCTACATGGAAAAATGATGGGAAAAGCTAAAGCATACTTGATATTTAAGAATATGAAAACAGAAATGACAATTCTGCACACAGTTGATAGCTGAAAAAAGATACTTTTTTTGAGAAAAAGATGTAACTGAAAACAACAGGGTAAGACTGAAAGGAGGTTGTAAGCTGAACAAGAAAGGACAATATTATTTATTTACACTAAGTATGACTAGTAGAATTGTTGTCATAGGAGAATGATGCAGCAAACATGCCTGGATGGTTTTGGCAGTAAAAGTTCTGATTTTGTCCAACTTCCTTTGAAGTGGAAGAAAATGTTTTCTGACCTTGCACATGTCCAACAGTTCAGTTACACTCCACACACCTGATGCACCTGGCCTAAACCACAAGTGGGGTTGAAACCTTCACAGCTGGTAAGCTACAGTGATTTAGAACATATGTAGGCAGGGGCCTTCTCTAAGGGTTTGCTCAGCGATAGAAAAGCTGGGGGGGAAAACAAAAATGAAGGTCAGCAGCATCTGGAAACTTTGGCTATCCTCTAGGGAGATCGTGCAGCTCAAATGCCCAGAGTAGGGCTTGGAACTTTGATTTATGTCTCCCTGTGCCAGCTTTGATGAATTTGGTGCAATATTACATTGCAAAGGGTGTCTGGGAAATTCTCTGACTATCATGTGAGGTGTCAACATGTATGTAGAGGTGTTATGTAAAGTCTAGTACGACTATGGTAATCAGACGTATCAAGTGACAAGCTGCTCACAAAGTCTTGGAACCCGAGAGCATTGCACATGGGGATGCACCTGGATTAAGAAGCAGACAGTCTCTGCACAGGGTCAGAGGAGGTGGAGATCAGCCTCCTCCAGGCAGTGCTGCCCTAGCTGCATGGCTGCCCAGGGATCATTGGCCAGAGCTTCTTGCAGAATCAGCTGTGGTGCATTGGCAAAGGCAACAAGCTAGGGGCAGCACAACCATACCGCTGTGGCAAATGTTTTGAGAGGCATGGCGCACCAGAAAGGCAAAATGACTCCTCATATGTAAGAGAAGCTGGCCCTTGTGGGAGACACAAAAAGCAGAGGTAGGTTCTGGGGTGGGAATCAGCCATTTCTTTCCACGTTTACGTAGAACGGGCCACATGACTGTGCCTTCTAGACACTCCTGCTGCAGCTGTATAATCCCCTGGGACTCTGAGGCCAAAAGGAGATTGGTATTATGGCAGGTCTCAACAAAAACGATGGCAACGGTAATTATTTTAGTCTGTGAAGAAAGTTCAGTTTTGTACAGACACTGTGTGGTGTTAGTCTTGTTATGTGCAACTTGGTATAGGACACTGTAAAGGCAGCAAAACATTTTCTTTATGCTTCTGCATGGGATCACTTCTTAAGCCAGACTTGTTCCCTGTCCTGATGCGTAGGGGTTTCAGACCACTGCATATGAAATAGATGAGAACAGATCTTGTACCATCTCAGCAGGATAAGGGTCTACCAGAAAATCAACGTTAAAAACATCCATAAATTGTGCAAGCACTGCATGAGCAACACATGATATTTGTACAGTTCTTCTTTCCTCCCAAAGGGTCCTAGAGCATTTTATTCCCTCATCTGACACTGAAATGCAGCCACCTCTGGGGTGGAAGCCAGCAGCCATTCAGCATCAGGGACAGTGCCATATTTAAGCAAGATAAATGCACAGAAGAAAGACCATCTGTTAGCATGCCAGTCAATTTGTAGATACAAGTAGATCCATAGCAAGTTGTGACAAACCCGTGTGCCAGAGCCCCCTCCAATATTTCTAGCAGAGTACAGGCAAGCATAAGGAAGTCATTTGTGTACGCCCTAGTGGTGCTGTCAGCCTGCCTGGGAGGACTCTTTGCACTCTGATATCACTGTTCGTCCCTAGGACATGGGACTGAGCAGATCTGATGTTCGCAGTCAATGGCTCCCCCGTATAAGGGCATGAAGGTAGGCATGACAACTTTTTTGCTCAGCTCTAGGCAGTGGCTTTTGCCAAAGTCTTGAGCCAAAGCTCCTCCGGAGGAGTGCCCAGAAACGTTTGGCTCTAAAACCAAGCTGAGGGATCTCTAAGTGCCAAGTTGTAGAAGCCTCATGGAGTCTCTGTGGCCAAAACCGTGGAAAAGGAAATTTGTTCTGAATAGAGCCCTTATAGATCAAACATCCAGAGTAGACTAAACATCTTTGACAATGAGTCTAAGATTTCATGGCAAGGCAATTTTGCTCAGTAATTTGTTCAGATCTAAATGCTTTTAGTTCTCTAAGTTCATTTCTCACTAAATTATTTTCTCGGGACAGTTCGTTTGAACATAATAAGGCATCCAAGCCTCAACTGCAGCAGGACCTTTGCAATACAAGTGCATGTGTTATAATACCTTATTTTCTGTCATGGAGATTTAATCAAATTCACTAAAATGATGGACTGTAATAGAGATTTTTCAATAATGTATGTTAAAAGGGTCCTTATGTAATGACTTAGAAGTAGGGAGTGAAAAGATGATAGTCTGTTTCAGCATACAATATGCTATGAAGGATTAGCTAAACTATTGGGAAGCCCACACAGGTCTCTACTACCCTCAGTGCTTGTGAGTCATTATGGTCTTGTTTGTTTCTCTGATAAATTCAGTAAACTGGGGTGCAGTATATCATGCAGCAATGCCGTATATCATTCCATTCTCTAATAGGAACATAAAACAACCATTGATTGCAAACAGGCTCTTTTAAAGATTCACTACACTGTTTGGCATTTCCAAATGTTTTTATGTTGGCAAGCTATTATAATAACTCATATGGGATCAAAATGCATATAACTTATTCCAAAGTATTCCACATGCTAATTAAGTAAACAGAAGTGCACTTGTCCCCACCTCCCCCATCAAAAGCTTATTCTCCAGAACATTATTTCATTTCAACTTCTCCTCTTTATGTATCATTCCAAACCTTCTTCCCCCACCTCCAGGATTCATATTCCTGTTCACTGACTTTCTTGTTACTGTCTCTGTCTTTTCATATATCTAAAATATTAAAGCGAAGCAAGGTAATGAGTCACTTTTTATCTCTCCAAGGAGGAGAGGAAGATGACACATTGTGCACTGATCTTACTAAGAAAAGTACAGTATATGTGGAGATTTTTTTTGTTTTTATTTAATCTTTACTTTATCAACACTGCATTGCACGAGTCATCTTCATTCTCTGAAAAGAAAAGCGCAAAGCAAAGCAAAGGCAGGTGAAAGAAGCACTAACAATGATACCAATTACAACATTTTTCCAGTTCAGTTCAGGGCACTGGGTACTTTAATGCAGCTTAAAGATAGTCATGTGAAAAAGAAAAGATGTTTGATATGTATTAATTTAAAGCAAAATAACTTCCCCTTGATGTCCATATGTGTAAGTCCCATTAGTATTACTCATCTGCATAAACCAAAGGAAGAACAGACCTCTTAGAGTTAATTGTATCTTCACATTTGAAGCCAGAACTACAATCTGCCATTAGCATGTTTATGGCTTACGTCTTTTTGCAGAGAGCAGTTGCCACTACTGTCTTCACAGAGCACGACCGAGGGGTGATCCCTGAGCTGACATTTTGGGATGCACATTCTGCAGAAGGCAGAGGGGGAATGTCTGTCCCTCCGAGTCTCCCTCCTTGCAGGGCTGGGGGGCCTTTTCAAAAGGCTTTCACTCTGAACTGGTCACTTGCTTAAGCACTGGTGGGACTTTGCACTGACGATGCGTCCAGGAAGGACACTGCAGTGTGGGGGGGGAGGACAAAGAGTGGAGTTTGGCACAAGTGAAGTGCTGGGGTTGGGGCCAAGAAATCACTCCTGCTAAGGAATTTTCAAAGGAGTTCACCTGGGTGAAAATGGTCTTTGAGGTACAAATCGTTCACACCCCAACTTGTGGCTACAATCACTTGTGCCAGAGGAACAGCCAAAACCAGCTGCTCCACGTTGTCTCATTAGATCTGCCATTTTACACACAGCGGCCAAAGACAAAACAGGCAGTTGCTTGGCAGAAGCCTGGGGCTGCTTGGCACCACAGCAGAAGCATGTTCTTAGCTCCGGCTGTGGCCAACCCCAGGCACAGAGCGAAGGGGAAAGAGAGGAGGAGGAGGAGGTGGCCCACAGGCAGTGCCAGGCTTCATTATTGAAACAAGATTTACAGGTTGTATATTAGCTTTCTAAGCAGGTAATAACGCCTGCACTGATAGAGAGAGACATACACTTTATCTGAATCTCTTAGGAGCACTGTGAGGTCTGGAGAGCCATAAGTGAAGGGAATCACATCCTATCCACGCTACTTTTGAGTCTGGCAGAGGGCTCCCATCTCTGAGTGTTTTTGTGAAAACAGACGGCTAGCGAGCCAGCCTTCCAGTGCTTCATAGAATAGCAAAGGACTTTGAGTGCCATTATTGAAAGATTAGCTACAATCACCCCAAGCTCCAGCTCAGACACCTACCATGATTAAGTTCCATAGTGATGATACATTTCCCTTTATCGTGGCTCTTTCAAACTGCATTTCTCTAAAACAACCGTTGTAAAGGAAGATAGGAAGCAGTTTAAGAGGAAGGCCCTATTACTATATGGATTGTCTTTCTCTTGCAATGTGTGTTACAAATGTGGAATCACAGTAAACAGGGCTGGCTATGAATCTTCCACTTTAAGATGACAAGGTACCAGCTTGCTGATACAGCATAACTTTCATAGTCTCCTAGTTATCCATGCTGGAGGAGACAATATTAATCCCTTCAGAATAATATCTCATAACTCCCATTGCAGATCCCTGTGGTCCCTCACAGGGAAGTCACAAAAATGCAAACCCTGCTGAAAGAATGGATTTCTTTCTTTTAAGAAAGTGGAGTTTCATGGTTTTTTTTTACTGCTTTGGCACCTTCTCTATTTTCCCAAGGCCATTGTTAATGATCATAAGACCACTTGCAAATTCTGGACATTCTGGACAGCATCCACTTGCACTAGAATTAAGAGCACAAACATTTACATTTGGATACCTCAAATTTACCTTCTTCCCCTGAGACTTTTACTTGGTCATTGGGCTCCATTGTGGGAAATGTTGCAGCATCCCTGACATGGAAGAGCAGACTGCTTTGTGCAGTAGAGCTGTTAAAATCAGGATGGTGAGACTGGATGCCAGCCGGTTCCACCAGGAACAGTACGCTTGGTTCAGTCCCCTTGCCTCCACAGGGAAGACTTATATTCTCAAATCCACCCATTCCTTGCCCAGTTAGTTAACTTTTTCCAATGAAGATTTTATAAGCGTGATGTACTAAACTTAACTGCACGCTCAGACTTCCTCAGTCATACTAGGACACAAGAGACCTTGGTTCACCATACCCATCTAAGTCTTAACTTCAGAGCTGAAGGCTGATACACTTGCCAAGGTCATCCTTCTACAGGCTTCAGGAGTAGCACTTTGACTGAAATGAGCTGAACAAAATATGCAAGTAAGCATTTAACTCTCAGCAGTGCTTTGGGAAAAATCTCTTGTACAATCTGCACCAGAACTGGCTGGGCCAAACTGCAGAATGCCCACACTGTACCCTGAAACTTCTGAGAAGAAAATACAGGCCTCTCAGTACTTTGCCAAATCACTGGTGGCTTGTGGAGGACATGTTTATACAAGAAATTATGAAAAGTGCACAATATTGTCTGGAAAAAAGTAAGCCCTCAAGGGTGTAGCTCTTGTTACTGGAGAGAAGCTGAAAAGAATCGTAGTTTGCAGCATGTATCCTTAATTTTATGCTGTACCTTTGAATACGTTGAGGTTTTGGAAGTTCCTCATTCTTACATGAAAATATATTCAAAACTTACTCTTCTTAAGACACTTATTTTTCTTTCCAGTGCTGAGTGGAAAAAAACAAAGGAGAAGAACATGAAATAAATTTGTGTCTAAACCAGAATCCTCACAGTGAAGGCAAATTGGGGACATTCCAAACAATGTCAAGTATTAAGAAGCAAAGAGGGTTTTCCCCCCTATTGTTTTAAGGTCTTTTTTTCCCCTCACAATACCAAACTAACTCTTACAACTAACCGCACAGGATTTCAGGCTGAAACAGTATACTCCAAGCACCCCAGCAGCATTGGATGAAAACCTGCATACCCCTTACAGGTACGGAAAGTAACACCACTCCTTCAGAGAGCATGTACACCATACATTACAAACCTATATTCAAAAGTATGCATTCTGTATGGAGAGGGAGGACGTATAGGAAACAAGCGCACTTTCAGGGTAGTGTAACACAACCCTCTGCTCTGCCGTTCCGTTCTCCTGGCATCAGGGTGGATGTAATTCTTCTCATGCATTATTGATAGGCCCAAAAGCCTGCCAAGCTAGCCTGCTTTTTTTTGTGACAGACAAAGGAGGGTACACGGATGGCACCTCTCACTGCTCGGGGCTCTGCTTTCATTAAGAACATTTTCTGCCTGTTCTCCAAGGGCACCCTCTGTCAGAGACTGCCACGCAATAAAAAAAAATATGGCTTTGAAGTCCAGTGAATAGAAACAAAATGAATTAGCGTTCAGGTGTTCGTGCAACCTGATTACAAAACCCCAATTCAGCGGCGTCCTTCACACCTTTTCACTTGTCCCTGCATAATCTCGACACATCTTTTAGGCTCTCTGCCTTTCTAGTCCCCCTCCTCCCCGCTCCCCCCCATCCCTTTATTTCCTAATGCTTGCAGGTCCTCCAGGAAGACACAAGCACTTACAGTTGTTGAGTGATTAAATATTTATAATCAGGGCAATGAGTGAGGTGTTGAATAATAAATGCTAAGGTTGAGGCGGCCTTAGATAATTTCTGCAGATTTCTTCATCCACAGCCTCTTTGATTCTAAGGCAAAATCCTTTTAATTAACAAAAACTTTTTTCTTTTCTTTCCTTCTTCTTCTTCCTCCTCTTCTTTTTTTAGCAGCTGTGACAAGCGATAGTCCTTTATCACTGTTTTGTTCATGAACCTTAACCCTGAGACAGTGCTAGAGCTGTCATTAAAACCTTAGATAGACATGCATAAAATTTACATTGGTTGTTGCTTGCTCACATTTGGGTTTGGTTTTTTTATATATAAAAAATGTATATAAATAAATATATTTACCCACATTCACTCAAACTCCTCTACATCAATGAGTATTTAGTCAAGAAATGAGTCTAATAAATGGTCAGTCAGCTATTAGGGACAGTTATAACATGTTGTGATGGGGACGATGAGTGACTTATATAAAGCTTCTTTATAGAGCTTTAATTGTAGATAACACTGTACTTTACAGAACAGACAGAACAGCTAGATTATCCACAGGCTTCTCTTGATTTGCAGTAGCAATGAATTTAGTCTTTAATATCTCTCTTTGCCCTCCTTAATCTTCCTAACCAATGGCACTGGAGCTAGGGTTTTTTTGAATCCTTTTTTCTTTAAGTATTCCCTTGAAAAAAAAAAATTCTGGCTTCTGGAGTCATGTGAGAATTTCAGTTTGGGAGAAGGAAAGTTCTTCTTCTTTAAGAAATATTTCCGACACTAGTGGTATAGACAAAAAGCTTGTAAAAGTGTTGCCTCATAAGATCAGAAGTCCTGCAGCAAGTAAGAATCATTTTCCTTCCCCTCTCTCCTTCCAGTTACATTCACTCTCATGACTATGCAGGAGGCTGATTTGTCATTTCTGAATGCTGGATTTGGCTGCAAACTGCTGGTGTAACACAGAGAGAGTAAAATACAAGGCAACATCTCCTGGGAGACAGGGTTTGGAGAGACCAACATGAAATGACCAAAAGTAGGAAAAATGCATTCAGTAATAGAATTTGGAGAAATAGTAAAAAGACATCTGACAGTTAAGCGCTTCAAAGCATTTAGTATCAAAGATGACTTAATTTGGAGCATAAAACTAACAGAGAAGCATCAGGAACTCCATGATCTGCCTCTGATCATGTCGCTCTGATGGTCATATCACTAACTCCTCTCAAAACGGATGTTACCATATTTCGCCATGTGACCACACTGTTTTGAAGCTTGGTTCTATAATATTTTGAGATCTTCATATCAGAAAGGAACTGGAAAACATTCACAATGCAGAGGAATGTAAAGGTTTCTCTCTGATGCTCCTTGCCTCTCACACTTTTCCCCTACTCCAGGGTGGGCTCTTTTCCGTGGGCCACAGCTTCTTCAGGAAACACCCACCTGCTCTGCCATGGTCCTCCTCACGGGCTGCAGTGTGGGTATCTGCTCCACTAGGGAGCTCCTCCACCTCCACCTCCACCTCCTCCTCCACCACCTCCACCTCCACCTCCACCACCTCCACCACCACCACCACCTCCACCACCTCCACCACCACCACCACCTCCACCTCCTCCTCCTCCTCCTCCTCCTCCTCCTCCTCCACCTCCTCCTCCTCCTCCTCCCCCCTCCCCCCCCCCCCCCCCCCGGTGTTCCTTCTGCTGTTTGTCACTCTTTTTGTTTCCTGTTCTTCCTCCCTCTGAGCAGCATTTGCTGCCCTTTCTTAAATATGTTTCCCCAGAGGCACCACCATCTTAGCTGATGGGTGGAGCTCTGTCCTGTGGTGGGGCCTCTGGAGCTGGCTGGAACTGGCTGGAACTGGCGGGAACTGGCCGGAACTGGCCGGAACTGGCCATGTCTGGTGTGGGGCAGGCCCAGCCTCTCCTCACAAGAGGCCACCCTGCAGCCCCACTGCCAGCAGCTGGGCATGGACACCCAAAACAAGCTAAAAATTTAGCAATAAATTACATTTTGAGGAACCTGTAATCTAACGTTTTGTAGGTGGACGCTGATGAGGAGTATTTCTACTGATATATTCCGTTGTTTGACTCTTCAGATATAAATACAGATCAAGAGAAATTAAGTTGTCCACTTAAGCTCAGTCGTTGAAATACAAAAGGGAATAGGGGCTGAGTTTAAATCAAAACATCATCACACTGGTGATTCACTCTGTAATGCAAACAATACTGCTGTTGTGGTCATATTATCTCATATTGTCATATTACCTATCATTATATCAGGTAATTTGAAATAGTGTGACATACAAAAGAAAGCAGGAGTTGGGACTGGTATTTCAAGGAGGAAAACAGTGACATCCTGGCAGACTAAAAAGGTGATCAGGGGTGAAAATATTTGCTCTGTTTACGTGTACAGCTCTGAACACCAGTACAGTGTGCAACAACAGAAGCAGCAAACTGAGCTTTCTGGAGGATTTTTTTCTTGTTGCTGAGCACTGATTGTGTCCTAATCTTATCCTCTTACCCAGCTTCATGCCGCATGGCTCCTTCATCCTCCTGTTGCACCTCACCAGGCTTCAAGAACTCAGTCCTCACCAAATTCACGTGTTTATTCATGTGCATGGATCATTCATGTCCAAAAAGAAGGGACTGGAAAAAAGGATCCTGTATGAAGTTTCCAGAAATCAATTTAGATTGGAAACTCTCTAGAGCAACATGCATCTTGGTAGCAATTTCTATGGCTTCTATCCCTGTCATATTGTGACTCTAGCTGCCACAAAACTAATGTGTTCAAAATAATTTTATTTCTCACACCTTTTAGATATTTGAAGAGGGGAAAAAATCAACCTTAAGTTAATTCCTTTAAGTTAATTCAAGCCTTTAACCTTTGTTTTCTCAGAGTCTTCTACTCCCTTTTCACAGTATTTTCTGTTTCCAGAACTGGGTATGTTACTTGGGTCTCTGGGTCAACTTCTAGCTGCAAAATGCTGCAAATCCACCAGTTTCAGGAGAGTTGCTTGTGCTTTTTCACTAATTAATAGAGATCGAAGGCGAGTAGTACAGAAGAAACTCCCATTTGCACTTCAGCCCTTTACACCACCTGTTTGTATCTTGGTACGTACAAGACATCACAGAGCTAAGGCTGCATTACCTGGCAGAAAGATGGAAAGAGGCCTCAAGGTGCACAAGATTTATTCCCCCCTCAAAATGTAGTCTTCTGCCCCAAGTCACCTATTACTTTTACAACTGAGTCCAGTTTTGAAACAGATAAAACGCTTAGAAGGAATTTTTCTCCTAAAGAGGACCTGTATCTGGGCTGTATATGTTGGATAGTATCCTTTGTGCAGAGTGAGTAATGTGAAAGATTTCATATCATAGAATCATAGAATTGTTACGGCTGGAAAAGGCCTTTAAGATCATCAAGTTGAACCATTATCTAACTCTACGGGGCCCACTTCTAAGCCCTGTCCCTGAGCACCATATCTAGATGGCTTTTAAATACATCCGAGGATGGCGATTCAACCAATATGGGTGTTTAGGCTTGAAAGGAGACAGTAGAGAACAGATAGAACTTTTAACTAGGCAAGATCTTAGTTCTCAGCCTCATCCAGCCACTGATTTAATTGGAAAGTAAGTAAACTTCTTATTTCCTCTCCACTACACTTATAACTTTCTGAAGCAGAAGCTGCCACTTCAAATGTGTTTGTACATCTCCTACCAGCAAGGGTCAGATCTCACTTAGGGTTCCTCAGTGACATTATAATCCAAAGTCATTACTACTACTACTACTAATAGTAATAGTAACAGTAATAGTAATAAAGGTAAATACCACATGAAAAAGGCATTCAGAACTCTGTTGTAAACATCTAAAATTTCAGAGAAATCCCAAGATTTATTAATAAATCTCACTATATGAAGAGAAAATGAATCTAGGTGCATAATTAAGTTATGTCAGGGGTTCAACGCAAAATCTGCATAAATATTTGACTCCTGATAGTATCAATTCATGTAATATTTCACACTACTCAGTTTCCCTTTGTCAGGCTCATCTTTACACAAGCTTTCAGGCACCCTGAGATGGTGCATTACAGAGGTAGCAGTAGTGTGCATGCCACAACTAGAGCAATGGATGGTAACAGGTTACTTAGAATTGCCTCCTAATTTTGTTTCCTCTCCCCACCAAGGGGTAATTGCTAAACCACCAACAGCTAAATAGATTTATCACCAGATGCCAAGGCTGCTGATAAGTTTTGGGCATGTCTTTCCCAGTAGGGGCCACTACAGAGCATTAAATAGGAAGACTGGGAAGAGAAAATGAGTACAGTATAACAGAAGGAACCAGGTAAATATGAAAAATGTTTCACTGGAAGATTAATCCTTCCTGTAGTCCACCGTTAAAGTAATAAAAGGTTTATGATTCATTTCTTACATTATAATGGAGGAGGCAATTAGTAATTACTGGATTTATAGTATTTGTTGTGTTAACTCAGCCAATAAAATACACAGCAAAACTGTTTTTCTGAAGCACATTCATTGCAAAGTAATGTTCTTGAAGCATTAAAAATGCAATCTAGTGTACTGCACTTCATGTGTTATTACAGAAAGAAGGATGGTTCTCCAATGTACACTGAGGTATTAAGAACTCAAATATTTTCTTCATTTTTTCTACACAATTTTTTTTTCCCAAAGAAAGGTTAAACAATCTAACTCTAGTAATAAGATTTAGCACAAAAAAACCCACAGCTGCTTAATATCTATTGTTAAAAAACTAAGCAGACTTTCTCAATCAAACTACCACGTCTTTCCCCTTAACATGCAATCAAGTTTGGGTCTTTTCTTGCCGTGGGGGAATGGCCAGATTCACATGATTTTCACTGGCTACTGTCATAACCTTCTTATCTGCCCTAAAAATACTTTTTTACTTACACTGAAGTACTTCATTAAAATATTATTTGCTTCAGCAGTATTTTTCTCCTGCTGTGAATCAGAATTCTATTACTAGACATTGTTCATTTTCAAGTAAAAGTTTATGTTCTGGCACTGCTACAAAGTAAATTTTATATGAAAACTGCTCTTAATATATAGCAACAATTTTAACCTGAATTAACAAAAAAAGAAAGTATTATTTTTGTTACATTCTTGTGTCTCACCTACACGTGCCTTGGAGCTGAAGAGCTAGAAAAATAATTGATTTATAATGTATCCATGTTCAGTTATTGGGCTTCTGTCCATGAGGTAAATTAAACATGTAGAATAATAGAAAACATATGACTTTCCATCCAAAAAAACCCAATCATCTTTCACTTTAGCCAAAGGAAAATATACAATAAACACCACTCATCTAGAGGGACCCTACAGCCAGGGAGGGAAAATGGAAGGGAAAGAGGAAGGAAAGAGGTGAAGTTTGAGGAAACCCCTTTAACTTAAGTGAGGCATTTCTCTAAATCATGACTATAGGCATAACCCCCATGAAATTCAAGGTTGCCCGTTCCCCTGCTAATACATTTTCCTATCCGTTCCCTAAATGTTTTCATTTGCAAAACTGAGATTGACTTTCCCTCCACTGAAAAATCTAGCCACATAATCCTCGATCATCAAGGCAGGAACAGCCCTGTAATGCAATTTCTTCTAAAAGTTCCTAAAACCGAATTCAGAGTTATACTGTCATGTGTAGCACTCCTCAGGGGTTCCTTGAAAACGTTTTCCCCATCTGAGTATGTAACTGTCAAACCAAAACGGGAAGCAGTCAATCTTGTCAACTGTTTCTAGTCAAGAAGGTTTTTGACAGGGCAGATTTATTATTCTTAGAAGTAAATTTCTGCTATGGAATTAAATTTGCTAGAGTAAAAGCTGCTGGAGAATTCAAAATTGTTAAAATTATTGCAGTAAAATCTCTTTATTCACCTGAATATTTTTCTGACACGATTTTCAGAATTTTGATTGGTAATATTGATTTTCAGCTTCTATGTGAAAAAAAACCCAACCTGTAATCTGAATTTTTTAGGAAAGACAACAAAAGCTTACATCATCCAACACAAATCTACTGCAAATGCATTATTTGTTACATTAGAAAAAACTTTATAGAACCAACATGTAAAAAAACCCAAACAATAATAAGTCATATAGCATACTCTTTATCACTTCTTCCTTAATATGGTTTCAAACCTGAAGGAGAGTCTGTGTGCCTTAAAGCTTGGGTTTTTTTTACCAACCGTATCACTTGATCTAATGAAAGATAATGACTCTGCAAACCTTCTCTTTAAAAACATTTCACACAGTCTAGCTAGAGACAGAGGGGGAAAAATTAAGTTCACAAGCCTTGCTTGTGAAGTCCCATCGAAAGGACGATGAGTTTGTCTGGATGCAATATGTAATAAACAACCCTGTGAAAAAAACGGCAGAAGCTCTCACAGCATCTGCTTTGCAAACTTAAATAACTTGGCCATTTAAGTTGTTTTGTTTGGTCTATTGCATATGGCAAAATGGTCCAATTGATGCACTCGGTACCATCAGTATTTCATTTTTAAAAACTAATCTGTTCTCTTCCCTCCCCCTCCCCATGTTGACGGAGGATCGGTTTAATATCTGGATTGCTGGCAGTGCACTGGAGTGCTGGTGAGTCAGCTAGATGGGAATGCTCCCTCTGAGTCAGTGCGGAGCCAGCCTCCCAGCATGGTGCTTGGGGACACTCTGGTGCTTGAGCTGCAATCATTTAGATCAGAGAAAACCAAAGCCCTGAACAGTTGCGGTCACTTGAGATCAGATGGAAAAACCAGAGATATTACGCCAGTATCCTCAGCAAACTCAAAAGAAGACAATAATTGCACTAGGCCAGATCTGCTCACACTCTGCCAAGAAGCTTGATGAGATAAAGATAGTCTTCTTTGTCTTCTGTCATTAAAGAGTCAAGCTGATTATTTTTTTATTGAAAGAAACTGTGTAAAAGTTGCTATATTCCACACAAGAAGTAGTTGCATTTCAGCGTTACAGAAAGCGATTCTGGTACGTATAAGCTGTAGGTTTTCACATGACAAGGAATAAATCAGCCCTAGCTGTGCTTTTGCATTGATTTCAATGGAGTTTAGAGCAGTCCCAGAGTTTTTAAAGCGTCTATAAATCATCTGGGAGAAAATAAAAGACACTTAATCACAAATGAATTCTTCTTTCTGAAAAAAAAACTGCACTACCAATTCTTCCCCTGGCCTGCAAGCTCTTTGCAGCAGGGACCAGATTTTTATTTTGTGTTCACCCAGTGCATAGCACAGTCAGCTCCTAGCACAGTCAGCTCCTCTGGGTTTTGAATGATGCATCTCAACAAAGCTATAACAACAGCGATAACCCTGATGACAATGATGTCCACGATAATAAATTCAACACTTTCCAGTAAATAACACATATAATTATTACACTCCATTGCTGTTTATTATTCAAGTATTTTTAGTTTCCCTTAGCAAAAGTTCATGTCACTGACAATGCAGCCAATTAAATACACAAAAATGAACATCTGCAAAATTTCCAGCCAAAAAGAAAGCTCTGATTCTTTCCTGCTTCAAGAAAGAAAGGGACTGACTGACAGGGAAGATTTTTTTCTCTTTTTCATTCTAAAATACTCCAACTCTTGTTGTAACCACCATCCCCCTCATTCACATAGCTGCATAGTTAGTTGGCAATTTACTAGGGATTCATCATGCGCGCAGAAAACCATCTGACAAACAAAATCAATTCAGTGAAAGGGACAATAACACTAAAATTTCAAAGCAATTCAAGGTGCACAGGTCAGGGAAAAAAAGATTATGGTATTCAAAGTAAAACAAATAAACATTTACTTTAGCACTGTATCAAAATGGAAAAGCACGTTTCCTGATGTGTGAAGTTCAAATGAAACTCTCCACAAAGTATTTGTTGAGATCCTGACCTGAGAACTCATGTGGCAGGATAGAACTCAATGCAAAATTAAAAGGAATGAGTTCTCCACCCACCAACTTCAGCAGTGCTGCTAGGCACTGTAATAATTAATTGAGCCTTGATATTTCATCAGCCTTTGATTACAGCGTGGAGCTGAGTGGAACATTTCACACAGAAAGTGAGACAATGTTGCAACAAAGTCAGGAAAAAAATATCACATTTCACCCAGCATATTTTTGTGAACTTTGACATTTGATTTCACTTAGCAGAATGAAGAATTGCATTAGAGTAGAGAAGGGGAGCACACTAGATTGGGAGGGAAAGACAAGGGTCAGGCAACATACTGTTCTCTAAATGTTTCACATGTTTAATAGTTAATATTTGAAGATATGGGAGCAGATTCTCAGTTTGACCAAAATTTTGATGCATGCAGAGGAAAGAGACCTCTCTGGGACACAACAAACACTCCCAGCCATTCCGACCAGACTCCGGGCAGCCTGACTCCCAGCCCAGAGCAGTATGAAGACTGCTCCAAATCTCTCAAGTTAGTCAAGGCCCCTAATGAAACGTTGGACAGCTGAGCATAGGTGGAGCAGACACTGAAATATAGCCCTTGACGCCTGGTGACGTGTTTTGGAGTGAAAGCCGTGCCCAAGGGCAGTGGCGCCTGGGTGTGCTGCCAAGCTGCCTCTCTGCTATGGGCGTTTGTGTGGCAGCTCGGAAGCCAGTGGAGGGCTGGTGTGTAAAGTGAGCTGAGAAATGACAGTGTTCATTTTTATAACTGCCGACATTCACCTCAGCACTGCTTGAGTCCCTCCGCATCGCATGGCTTTCCAGGAGCAAACCCTCTTCTGCTTGAAGCATTTTGCCATTGATATTACTGTAACACTTCAGGAGTTTTGGAGGGGGTTGTGTGAAGGGGGTCTTTGTATGGACATTCGATTTAGGGAATTTCACCATCCCTCAATAGCATGATCCCGGGGGAGGCGGAGGGGAATTTGTTTAAGTACTGGGGAAAAAAACAAACAAACATGTTTTAGCTATTTTTGATTCTGCAAATTCTGTATGTACTTATATGGTGAAATGTATTAACCTCATATAGCAAACTTTTTATTCAACAACATGATGTAAACAGCTAATTTTGTCCTTTTTGCTAGGACTAGGAGTGCTTTGGATGAAAGAAGATGGGGAGGGAGGAAATACTGGGATGTGTGAAATGTAGGAGAGGAAATGTAAGAAGAGAGAAATCAGAAGATGACACATAATAAGGCTACAGAAAGAGCAGCTGATAAAAAAAGATAAGCATTAAAGAGGAAATTAAAAGACAACAAGTTATCCACTTGGAATTGATCAAGAAACAAGATCATGTATGCCTGTAGTAACATCTCCATCTCCCATTGGCAGTTCCTCCAAGATCCAGGGCGTTCCCCGAGTCCTGGCTGACATCCAGCTTGGGTAATTATATTCTACTTACATAAAATTCCCCTTGCAGTTTCAATTGGACACCACTTTGCATCCCAGACTGTTCTGCAGTGTGATTATGCCTGCTACACAGCAGAGATGGCTGCATTTCAGCAGGGAGCAAAGTTATCTTTTTATATAGTTCATATACTATGTTATAAAGCACCTGGGACCCTTCCGCATCAAACGTGCCATACACATTATGTTATCAGTAGTATTCAAGTTATTAGGAGAAATAGTATACAGTCATCATTTATCTACTGAGACAATAAATTCTGTGTTAAGTAGGGTCTAAGCTAAATCACAGTGCCATAGTAGTGCTCTGATGGAATTGAATGGCACAGTTATAAAAGTAATTGAACAAGCCAGTACAGCTACAGCTGGGAAAAGTAAATCAAAGGCCCAGATCCTCAGCTTAAGTAGTGTGGATTCGTAGAAGCTCAGCTATTTACACCAGTGGGGAATCTGCCTCAAAAAACAGGCTGGCAAAGAGAGAGTGACCATCCTTCCCAAAGTTTTAATGCTTTCCCACCCAGCAGGAGCAAGCAGGCAAGTGCTGATGAACTGTGTTTTAGCAGTAGCTGAAGACTCAGGGGAGGTTCTGGGGCCAAAAAATTAGAGAAAGGGAAAAAATCACGCATGCGTGCACACACACAGAGACACACACAGACATACACAAATTCAAGGGAAGAGCCAGTGCCAGTGAGAGAAAACAGAGATTCAGAATGCAACTAGGGTTGAAGAAATGATCCACAGAAGTCAGCAGCTGCAGGTGAAGGAGCCAGAAGAGGGAAATTGTGCTGTTGCCCAGTAGCTTGAAAAGAAACCTGACTTCTTATTAGTTTGGGTTTGTGTTTTGTTTTGGGTTTTTTTGTTTAATGTTTAGATCAAAAGGGCATCAAGTAATGCAATCCATGTGTTTACACAGAGAACAGTTTTAGTATGAGGATGCATGGGAGCCACATGGGAATATCTGCTAAATGAGACTATGCTGAAAACAGCCATTCAGCAGTCTTGCAAAACCCACTGTATGGAGGAGAGTTGACCACCAATAATTCAATTCAACTACGTGAAAGACACTGAGTGACTGAGTGCGGAAGCTTGTGAGGGAGAGACAGCTTTGCTGTACTGGTCTAACCTGTTACTTTTACAATCACTTCCACATTCAGAGTTAGGAGATGGGGCATGATAGGTTCCACAACGAAGAGTGTGATAGACAAGTGTAGCCAATTAGTGTGAAGGTAATGTAGACAAAGCAGAGCATTCAGCTTCCAGTATTTCAGAGAGGTGTATTTAAAATAAGGAAAAAAGGTTTAAGTTAATTTTTGGTAAATTGTTGTTTTCTTAATCATGCTTTCGACTTACTGAACAGCCACTGGCACTTCATTTACTACTTCTTATTGTAATGTAACATGAAAAGAACTGCATAATGAGAGACAGACATTTTCCAGAGCATGATTTTTCTGCTGAAGAAAGCTCATTTGGACCTGCAAAGTACTCTTATGGAAGAAGAAGGCAACATGGTGAAGTTACACAGATAAGGAATTGTTGGGGCTCTGTGGAATCCATGATTATAGACACTCTTTCAAAAACCTTGTCAACATGGAGGTAAAAGCTCTATTTATGCCAGTATTTGGCACCTTCTAAAGACGAAGGAAAATCAATTGAGAAGGTGAAGAGTTTAGCTCCTGCTAGTTTCCAGCTGACCAGCCAGTGCTGGTGCAAACTTCAGATGATAGCAAGAATGTAAATGAGTCAACTGAAGCAGATTCAAACAGCTAACATCAGAGTGAGGAGAACACACTGGATACAGTCAGAGAGTTATAGATTTATATGGGAAATACTGCTGGATAGCATATTTTCTTTCAAAATAGGAGCAACTTTTCAAGTACAAGAGCTGTAGCTATTCCTTACTTGGAAAAAAAAAAAAAAAGTCTCTTTTTTAGAAACAACTAAAGATAATTGGGAATAAAGCTTAAGAAAATGGGTCAAGGAATATTTTTATTATTATTTTGCACATACTGTGAAGTATTTTGTTGAATTACAGAACCGCATATCTGAAAATCTTACTGAAGCACCAGAGACAAGACTTAATTCTTTATTGCGGGTCTGCTAATGCTCTTCAGAATTAAGCTAAATTACTGTGTCTTTGAAGCCTCATATTTTTGACAAATGTCTAAGACTTTTTGATCTTTACCATGTAGTTCACGCTGGTCCACAAGTGAACTTTGCAAAAAATTAGCTTTTGATTTTGTGCCTTGCATTTTGTCAACTGGATTCTTGTGAGCTTTGGTTTAGCAACTTTAAGCCTCTGCTTCACAGAGGCTAATTAAATTAAATCAACTGAGTGAAAAGGCAGCCTCTCAGGTCTGCAGTAGAACAAGAGCCAGTCCCAAAGGGATGAAGAAGGGTAATGCAGCAGCGTGCAAGCTTCTCCCCTTCCCCCTTCTTCTTTGTGGAAGCTGTCCTCGGCGCTGTCCTAGGCACTGTCCAGGAGGCTGTTAGCTGAAGCTGGCGTCTGCCGTCAACTAACGCTGGGCACGTGAAAATGAGCCAAAAAGACAACAGAAGGAGAATGGAAGTGCCAATGTCCTCAGTATTTTGGCTCTGAGTGGAAATAAAATCTCCTTTATCTACCTTACTAATTTGTTTGATTAAGGGGATGTGACTTTTTCCCATACACTTGTGACTTGTGAGAAAGCTGCTGGGAGATGGCTTTTGAAATCATGTGTTCCATTGATTACAGCTCACAGTCTGCAGGCAGAAACTAGTGTATTATCTCCTGATTAATAGAATAGCCTCAGTATAGGAAAATCGGCAAAGGTGGGAGAGCTTAGGGTAATTTCTACTGGTGTGTGCCACAAGGTTGCAATCAGCAGACGTAATTTGGGGTCATAGTAGTTACCATGTCAGGTACAGGTAAAGTTTAGAGATCTCAATGTCACAGGACTGTTTTCATACTGCAATACAAGCCCACTGGTTAGGAAAGTTTAAGTGTCGAAGACAGTATTCACAATTGGAACTGGAAATTATTTTGCCGTATTGCATAAACCTGTCAGTAACATTTCCCTTCCGAATGCGATGTGGTCTTGGGCTAAGCATCTGAAAACCTGGATGCATTGAGCTCAAAGAAGGAGATAAGGTTGCAGGGAGAAGTAATACATGTTATCAAACTGGTTAAGAACATTGTGGGGCAGGGGGAAAAAGAAAAACAGAAATGCTTTCAAGCACAAAAGCTCTTCTTCAGGAATAAATTTCATGTTCTTACACTCCTTAAACTTAATGGGAGTTTTACCATTGGCTCATTCATCTCTCATATTTAAATTGCAAATAGAGAGGATGTAAGATTCATCCTAAAGGAAGGGAAATTGCCTACCATTAAAGAAATGATGGGGTTGTTCTAAATAAAGCTAGAGGTGCTGGAGCATTTTGACCCAAAGTGGGTGTAGAGTTCAGAGAAGGCAAGTCACAACACTTTTGTGCATTGGTTTACCCACCTGTTAAACGGGTCTAACAGTCAACCTCAGGAAAACAGGGAGGCTTAATTAATGTATCTGATGTTCTCTGAGATTCCAGAGAAGAGAAAGAATACAGTGCAAAGTACTAGTCTGATTTTTGTCATTTTGGTGATCCATCATCCTGCAGCACTGTGGGGACAGGAACTACTGTCTGATTCAGCAGGCAAACACATGCAAAAGCCGTTGAGATTTGCCTTTGTTGTGGGCTGTCAAATGTGTTTTTATTTTTATTTAATTATCGGCCTTTATTGGGAGTGAGTTCCGATTCGGAGTGCTTTCATGGGACATCACATGATGAGGTGGTACCAAGGGAAGTGCTGCAAAGTAGGTCAGGTACCACAAATGTAACCAGACAAGTCACTCAGGGGAAGACGAGCTGTTTCAAATAAGTCAGAGACTGCAGCCTGGAAGACAATGATTAAAGCTTAGAAGCCTTTGCTGAAGCCACAGCATGATAGGCCTGGATCACTACAGCAGTCAGATAAAGTTTTACTATTACCAGTTTTCAGCCATCATGCTAAAATCTTGATTCTGCCAACCCTACTCACACTGGGGACTATACCTTGCCTGGCAAGGAGACCCATTTCCTGTGTTCACACATCATAATTGAGATATGAATGTAGAGTAAATAAAGGTATATGAAAGACACATAGTACTATCTACGTTGGATAAACTTTGCTTAGGCATTTGAAATTTTATCCAAGTTGAGCCCATTTGTTCAATCTTTTGAGGTTCTTACACAGGTGGGACTTAAAATCTTGTAAACCGCCTTTAGGCAACAAAATACGTGCTTTTAATTAGATATCCTCGATATTTGTTGAATTTGAGCTATCTTCCCTTACTCATAAAGGAAAAATAAATCTGGAAGAGGTACTTAGATATATATTTAGCTTAACTAAAATGGGAAAGTTTTTAAGGGCTAGCTCATACACACCTGTTTGCATCTGCCGAATTCACATTCAGTTATGATAATAACTTCCCAATCCAGCCTCTTCAAATTATGTAGTCATTGTCCATCTTTAGCTACACATTTCCTTAAAAGTGGAAGTGTTTTGTATTGCATTGGTCTGAAAAGGACAACAGTTCATCAATTTCCTTACCTTACTGCTGATCTTGTGCTCACTTCAGTTTTTGCCTGAGCTTTAGGACTAATGTTTTTATAATGCATTTTCTTTGTCCTGGAATGGGAAATCAGAGAAGCAGCTAAGCCTGTTTATTTTTCTCAGCATAGGTTTCGACTGAGACATCAAACTGGCCCTGATGTTGACTTTTGACCAAACGAATTGTATCAGCAGTGCCCTAGTGTACGACACAATCCTGCAATGCTTTCCCCTCACCATCCTGTGCTGTTACATGTTCCTGGGCAGGCAAGCCTTGCAAGAATGCTGTTACACAGCTCTTGTTTAGTGTTTAGATCTTTAATATTTAGATCTTTAAAGCATTTTGTGTCTACGCCTAGCAGGCTTTGCGCCAGTTCTCCAACAATGTAGTTGAATCAGTAACTTGGAGCCTATTCCATGATAGCGGGTCCAGCAGTCTGCTCTGGGTATGGATCTTATGAGTCCTGCAGCCTGCATGCCTCTTTGCCAAACAATGATATAATCAATAAGCTGCCAGCTCTTGGATCAAGGATGTATCCAAGATATTTTAGGCTTATCCAATTACTGAATAATTGTGTTTGCAATAACCAGCTCGTGTTCAGCACATTTGGTTATTAGAAGAAAGATGATTGCTGCTGACTCTCTCAGTGCCAGTACAGCCAGCAAAACTCCACTTTATTACGCCTCCACTAAACTTAAAAAAGTTACCTCTGAGCATCTGTTTTCCTATTTGTGGTGTCACTATAATGACATCCAGCAACCCATTCCTAAGCAGCTTATTCACGTTGCTGTCCTCCAGTGGGGTTAGCGTATAGGCATTAAAGATATTGGCAGGATGCCTCCAATTTCCTCGCTTCTCCCCCCTTACACAACTACAGAGCACTCAATGATAGTCCCTAACTTCACAACCAGCTCTTGAAGCCACCCAGTGAGCCAGGAGGATGTGGAGCTATTCTGAAGCGCTGATGGGTACTGCTGTGCTCCTGGAGTCCCCTGTCCCTCCAGCGGCTAGCAAATCAGTATACATCCACCTGGCAGGTAAGGGTTATCTTTCTTATGGAAGCTTGTGTTTTTCAATGCTGTTCACTCTGCAGACCAAGAAATAACCTATAAACACTGTGGAAAGCTAAGACTGCAAGAATTCTAGCTGTGCTGGAACAGTCCTGCTTCAGGCATTTCTTTGAATACAAGTGTAATAACGGCTCAAACAGGATAAAAATGTTAATATATTTTCATGGTCATTCTTTTGTACATTTTGCACTTCCAAGGAGATCCCAGGCTGCAACAATTTTATAGAATGATTGGGTCCCATGTTGGTGGGAGAAGAAGTGATTTTCAGCCCATAAATTCAATAGAGTTTGGGACTCCTTTGAGAAATCCTAGCAAAATTTTCTTTAGAAGTAGTGTTTAAAATAGTTTTTTTCACTTGTGCACTTGGTAGGTAAGCATAAATATATTGCAAATGGTGCTGCATGTGTTGAGTTTTTAAAATGTTTTTGCAACTCTTGATTTCCCTAAAAGGACTTTAATCTTGAAATTTGAGGGGAAAATCTAAAATAAACCAGTAAATATGCTGGACCGACAATTCCAAGGGTATTTACATGCTGCAAAGTAACACACATTCCAAATGGAAGGGTGTTGAGAGCAGAAGCAGATATCCCTGGATCAACAAATGAGTTCCAGTCTGTATCCAGAGGTGTGTTCCTTTCTATAGCACATAACATGAGCTCCCAGGCAATCAGAGGGTGAACACTGAGCATATCATAGATGTAAGGTATTCCGGTGGCATTGGTCATAGTTCAAAGAGCCAGATGCTTGTCAGTCAATAGCCAAAGGGGACCACATACCCTCTTTCCTGGAAACAGATAAGGTACTGGGATGGTAGCAGCTCAGTATGCAGAAGCAAATAAAGGAAGGTATGAAAAAAAAAAAAAGGCAGTCTAAAACAAGTGGTAACATCACTTTTAATTTTTTTTTTTTGTACTGACAGCTTTAAAAATCACTTAAAATCCACATAAAAGTACAGTATGTGGGATTCAAATAAACACAAATGGCCTACTAATGCACTAGCGTGTGTGTAATTATTTTAAAATCTGGTTGCACAACAATGAACTCTGCTTTTCATCTTAATCTCGTGGAGGAGAAGAGATTTCTGTGGTCTTGGTAAAATGCAATCCACGCCAGGCTTGGACTAGTCTGGCCACCCAGGTTTGCCTTTTCATATATCTGATAGATGTGTTTTGACAAGTTATATTAAGTACAAAGCAGGCCACCAGAGCAGCATGTGGAGTTGATATAGACAGAGACAGAAAGGCAAATAACAGTATGAACACACTTTTGTAGGCAATATTTGCCATAACTGAGTACCCCCCATACATCATATTGCCACACTTCATGAAAAAATAAAAGTCATGCAAGAAATGGGGCCTAAAAACTTTTGAAAGGCAATAGTTTATGCAGGATTTACGGCCTTTACATCTTCCTTATCTAAGTCAGGTTTGTTTTCTTTTTTTTAAGAACTGAATTGTTAGTCTTGGTGTGCCTTTCATTTTACACTGGTTCGATTAAGGGGAATGTTGGAACTTCCATTCCCACCCCATCCTTCCCCTTCTAGTAATACCAGTGTTTGTTTCATTTAGTCACTCCTCTGAAAACCGGTGCAGAAACTTCATGAGGGGAAAAAAAATGCTGGCACATGCACACCTGAACTGATTGCCCTTTTCTTTCACAACCATCTTGAGTACATCGCCGTCATCCTCCAGAGCGCTCCTAAACAAGTTTTGGCAAAAGCAAAAACAAACACTATTTTACAACATCTTTGGATGCACTTCCAAAATGCAAAACTAATTAATCAGTAGTCTCTGAGAGACGCAGCTAAATGTGGCTGCCTCTTTGACACTGATCCCTGCTTTGATGTGAATATAGAAAGCATGTGAGCAAACCCCCTAAAAGAGGTAATGGGTTTCAATTATTTATTTGTTTGGAAGACGGGGGAGTAGAAGGTTAGCAATAAGTACATGGCTAATCCTGCTTAGGCCCTCCCAACAGCGAGGGTGTTTAACTCCCTGCTTTCCTACGCCATTTCTGTACAGGATGCAGTAGGATGCCTTTCTTGGGCTGTCATTGTGCCAAGTTCTTTACAAAGCAGAATATACTTAGAGGACATGTATACTGTCAAGCCTCACATAAAGACTGTTATTTTTAATTATTCATTATCAACACTAGAGAGCTGCTAGCTCAACATATAGGCCTTTCCCCTTGCTGCATTTAACTGTCATTGGTTTTCAAGTCAAGAGTGTGTATTCTAAGCATTAGCTAGTCATTAGCATCATATTCTCCAGACACAATATAATCATCCTAATAATTGATTGTAGTGAAGGTAGTCACTTGTATCCCACACAATTCTCAGCCATGAACTTTGTCCTCTGCAGTTTATTATGCACAGAGAAACATCTTGATGCTATAATCTATCTTCCTTGCAAATTTACATCAAAGGGCAACAAGCTACATATTGCTCCTTCAAAACATACCACTTGTATTATGCTGTAAAAGCACCTGCTTTTTCTGAAAAGCATATTATTAGTAAATGTGAAATTAGAAAACCCACTAAGTGAAAGCCTTCCTCATACAGACCATGCATGTATGGAGAGAGAAAGAACACATAGGATTTTTCTTTGGAAATAAAACCTCTTAAATTATAGTGGAAAGCCTTTTGTGTTACAAACAAAAGGAGTATATTGATAGCAGGCTGACTAAGAGAAGCTGCCTGAAGAAGTAAGAGAAATCTACAATACTTATGTGATAGATACCGTGGGTAAAATGCCTGCTTTCCTTGTTGACTGGACCAATTTAAAATCATTTCACATTCTTAAATCATTTATTAGTTATACTGTTTCTCTCTCCCCCTTCACAGACATGTCTAGTCCGATAGATGGAGAGACTTTGAAGTTTTCAGAATGTTTATTTATAAAAGTTTTAAATCTGATTTTGCCACACAAATTCACTAATCCTAAATATAGTTCTTCAAAGGTGCAAATGAGAAGGGACAAAAAGAAAGGGACTGAAATATTTATTAAGATGAGGAGAAAAAAAAATCAATGGTAAACAGCAGCTAATTGTAACCTCATTCCCATCCTCTCCTGACAACTTCAAGCCCAAAACCAATCTGATATTTCACCTCTGAAAGATAAAATGGGAATCTTCTGTACATAGTTGATAGATTAGATCCATGTACAGAACTCTTATGGCAACAGTGATAGGGATTTATTTATATATAATAAACCAATATCTTAAAAATCTGGGGAGCTTACTGTCATCTGTACTATTCAGGTACATTTTTCACCAACTTTAAGTAAGAAAAGGGTCTGCCCTTTTTTTCTGAAACAATGCACAAAAGCAAAATGATACTTATCCAACATTTTAAGGAGATAAGAACACACCATATCAAACACCAAATTGTTTAGAATTGTGTGTGTGCTTTTGACAAAAAACCTTCAAAACCAAATACCATCTGAAAGAGCTTTTGGCAGTGTTTTGGGGCCAGAGTAGCATCATCTCACACAGGCAGTGTGATACAGTATTATGAATGGAAAAACTTTCAATAGTGGTGACAGAAGGTGACTGGTTTATACACACTGATCACGAATTAAATGCTGGAGTGGAAGATCCTCAAGTTGTGGGTTTCTTTTGTGTGTGTGTTTGACTTTGGGATCTTTTAAGTTTTGCTTTTCCTAATTGTAGAACAATTTGAGGTGAGAAGGCCTCAGCTTATATGTCACTACCGTCAATACAGGACCTAAAATGGATAAATCAAGAAGTGAGGCTACAGACCAGCAGACATGCAGTCACTACCATTTCACAGAAAATTACCTCATCCATCCAACTACCAACTGGTTCACAATCCATGGTGTCTAGTGGAGTTGAAACCACATCTCTTTATCCAAATACCTATAATCACTTGAGGATATGGAAAGGTATGAGACTAACACCCATGTCTTGCACAAGATAAAATGAAGGACTAACTATTATCTTAACCTTGATAGCCCCCATCTGTGAAACTGTGAGCACCTATGAGTAGCTTAACATAAAAGACAGACAACACGGTTGACTGGGTTGGAAAGATCTCAGAGAGGAGAACTAACTACTTGGAAGTTAATCTAGCTCTTTTCTTAGCAGAAGAAGGTGTAAACTCTATGAAAATCTTCTTGAACAATGACCTGAGTCGCATGACGCCAAAAGCTACAGGCAGAACGAAGAGGAGCTAATCAGTCCCTGTTGCTAGTTCAGTCTAAATCTGATAACAGGAACTCACCATTGGTATGAACATTGGACACTGAAGTATGAAAGCTGGGATAGCCACGGTTGAGCCAAGTCCATGAGATGAACAAATTTGCTATACAATAGGAGACTTACGTTAGGAAAATTGGTGAAGTTTTCTCTTACAGAATAGAAGGGAATGCGAAATACTAGTATGGTCAACAGTATTCATTTACTATGTGTCTCATATTGCATCCTTAACTGGTTACTCAAAGATCACTCCAGTTTTTGCACATGTACAAGGCCTTAACAAGTTTATAAGCTGTATAATTTCTGTCTTCTAAAGTAACCACTAGACACTCAATGCAGAAACCATTGCTTTCTCCTGAGGATACTCAGCAGTATCAGCTATTTTTTGAAGTTGTCATTCAAACCAGATGTCATTCAAACAAGACTATTCATAGCTATTTATAATCTGTTTTTCCAATAGTAATGACTAGATTTCTTTTTGCTTTATTCTTGCAGGAGAAATGCTTCTAATAGATAGATGTTACACAGAACAATAAGGCTTTAAAAGAGAAGTGGAAAGCCTAGTGAACTCAATAAGTTGTAACATTCTTTTTTACTACAGTTTTTGTGGTTGAAGGAGAGTGTATGTCTTCCTATTAATAAAATATATACAAAGAAATGGTATGAAGTAGATTAGCACTTTGCAGATAAAAGAAACATTGTGTCCACTGTGGGGTTAGTTTGCGGTATGGATCTTAAAACACCAGGGTAAATATTCTGTCTGAGGCATTGTAAAGCATTTTGTATTTTTCCGCTCATAGTAAAATTTTTGGAAATGTGATCAGCTAACATTGTGCAAGAGCCTGGTATCCACCTCTATCATTTTAGCTCTTACTTGGCTAGATGCAATCTTTGACAGTTCTTTAGTCCTTGGTCACTGAAGACACCTGTAAGACAGAGTCAATTTTCTAGACCTGACAGTAGAGCTAACTTCTTCTATACCCTTAGAGTCTCCTCTCTCCTGTGGGTATTTCATATAAGACAGTACATTTCCGAATTCCATTTCAAGGAGCTGTTTTAATTCTTTTTCAGTGGACTTCTTGTCAACTTCACCAATTCACTGATCCATCCTTCTCATGCAAACCTAGAAAATGCATGCACATACAGCGTTCAGCACCATGTGATGATGGTTAGGCTTTGTCAACTTGTAAGTAGGTTGTAATTTATATCTGATGAATGATTAAGCATTCTGCAAAAATGTAAAGAAATTTGGCCTGTGCGGTCCAGCTGTTAGCCGAATTCAATTGCTTCTACTTGAGCTTGGTATGTGGAATATTTAGTAGTCTTCAGCACAAAAATTTTTGTTCAGCCAGGAAATGTAAATATTTTCTTATTCTTTACAAGAGGAAAAGGTCAAGTTTTAATAAATTGCCCATATCACATTCTTCAATATTAGAAATCTATCAAAAGCTTGCATTTTTGTTATAAAAGGAGTATTCATTTATCCACAATAAATATATTTAGTAAGTGACTGTCTAGCATAATAATCCTCTTGCTTTTTACTTTTGTCACAGTGTATAGTGTTTCACAGTGTGAACAGCAATAATGATCATGTGTTCATATGAGTAGATTCATTTTGGCAAGCCTTGTTAGTTGACAGGTATGTAATACACTTGCCTTGCGGCTTTGGGACCAGGTTTCAAATACAGCCTTCACTGAAATGACTGAAAATCATTCAGATCTCATAACTGTATCAAGTGACAAGTAACGTGAATTCAGTCAGTATGTCTATGGGACCTGATGTACACTAGCCAGTCAAAAATGCTTCCCTTTATTCAGTTGCACTGCTATCTCTGACCATCAGAAAGAAGACACTTAAGGCAAGGGATTAAGGCCAGCAACACAAATCTATCTTTCTAAATATATTCATATCTTCCCAACAAGACATTTATGTGCCCAGCAGCTGTTTCCTTGGCTTTTGCACTCTGTGTCCACTAAAGGAACTCAAGTCCCTCACATATACAATAAGGGCACTGTACTAATTGTCAACATTAACTGCCAAAAGCAGCAATTCTATCAAGTTGATGTTGAGTCAGACATGAACTTGTCCTAATTGGGTTACTCTTTAACGCTGCTGGACACCTCTCACTGGTAACATTTTCACTGCTCACCAAAGAGTGCCAAATGTTGGCATCTCATTCATGCTTGTCATGGCCATGATATCACACATTATCGTCTAAGAGGAAACAAGATTTCACCAATAGTCCTTATTATATCACATACAAAGAACATGTCAGTCAGTCATGTGAAGTCATGGTCAGAGAAGGAAAATGGAAATTGTGTCCAACAGCCAATGGCTCTGCTGGCTCTAGGTAAACTATTTAATTCCTTTTTGTATCCCAGTTTTATCTGATATAAAATAACAATAATAATATTATTTAAATGCTTGCTGAACACTTTGAGAGATACAGCTGGTTTAGAACATTTTTATCCATGGTTACAATGTACACCATATGCAAGTATTAAATGTTTAACATTTTTTTCTATTTTATTATAAGTAGCTTAAAACCCACTTTCTTCCCCAAAATGTTTTCATGTAAGAACACATCATAGAGATGGAGGGTCTTCCAACTTTGATACACTGAAAAAAACCTCATTGTATTTTCACTTCCTAGCATGGTTAGGACATGTGGTGAGTAGCATGGATGGTTAATAGCATAGTTACAACTCCTAGTTGTAACATGGCCATACCAACAATGGCAGAGGAGACCAAAATGCATGAAGGGAAACCTCTCATTACACCAGCAAAGAAGAAGGAAGCTGTGGGCAGGGGATAAAGGGGAATTTAGCTATTCTCAGCCTTGTAGTCTCCTCTCCTTCACTCCCTTACTTTAAAGCTTCCTTACTCAAATGTTATATATTCCTTTTTTTAAATCAGTGCTGACCTCTGAGTTTTTCAAGCTTTTCTCAGTCCTGCCACTTCTATCTCTTTTCTATTTATTAAACACATTATTTCCTTTTTTTTTCCCCCACCCATGCATCAGTTTGCATATTTACAAACTAAATCCTTCAAGTTGTTTTCTTCCCTTCCTCCACCCCAACTGTCTGAGTTCACTGAATTCCAAGGAAACATGGCTGACAGGACTGCATGAGGTCAGGGAATCCATAGCTGTGCCCCAAGGCTTCCCACTTTATCTCATATTATGTCTGTGCTCTCTGTGCTGTTTGCAGCTCCTCCCAATTCATTTTCATATTATGACAGGTGTCAGTTACACACTGGAAGTAGCCACGACATTGGAGGGTATGCTATTTTTATTCCCGCTTACTTTTTAGGCAGTCTCCTCCACATTCAAAATTACAATTCCAGCTATTTCTTGACACGTATAGCTAAATTTCTTAATAAACAACTATATAACCAGTTTATAAAATAAGTCACCTAGTTTGATTACACTTGAAGATTACTAAGTTGTTGGGGTTGGTGTCATGGACATCACTGTTAGTATCATGACTACCATATCTTTTGGACTAATTCTAGATAAACCAGATTTTCTTCAGACCAAGATACACAGAAGAGGAAAAACCATGACTGTCAAGTAAAAATACACTGTAGCACAGTCACCCACTATCCATGCTCTGTCCTTCAAGCCATCCTACAATTCCTCTTGTCGAGAGCTTGCATGTAAGCACATGAGAATTGTGTGTATTCACTGCTACCTGTAAAAAGTCTCTTTAAATTACTTCTAATAGTCCTGTGTCTGGTTTGCTCTAAAATCACTGCAGTGAGTATTGCAGAATGGTCCTATGTTTCCACAAGAGTTGGTAAAGTTAACAGATGCCTGCAAAACACTTCAGTCCAGAACCTCAACCAGCATAAGTCAGGGGAGCTCACTGAAAACCAGTAGTGTTATTTACAATGGCTGAAGATTTAGTTTTTTGTGCCAGTGTAATGATCTTGTTCTTTGAAGCCAAGTATTATAGACACAAACACAATAAATGTGAATTATATTCATAGTAGTATGAATAGGAACACACCATAATTTTTAATGTTGAATTAGAATTGAATAGGCAGATATAAAATATTAGGTGTTCGAGTATCTCAGGTAAGCTGCATACAAGTTTGGGTCCACGTTTCAACTGTGAAGAGTATGAATCTGCAATTGTTATTGTTTCTATTGTATACAGAACTGTACTCATGCTATTGGTGGCATCTGCCTTGAAGATTCTTTATCAGAACTGTTCCATGTAGCAGCTTGCCCGTAAAAGATCCTCTACTTACAAGTTTGAGCTGTACAACTCTACTACATAATTCGAAAACAACTTTGTAGAGCAATTAATTTGACTAAATGTCTTGTGAGCTATCTTTAAAAGTTCAACATACGTTCAAATGTTAGAACAAATATACTGCAACTTGTCATGGCATCTGCATTAGTAAACAAGGTGTTAGAGAGAGGCCTTTGATTGTGATGGTGGGTGGAATCTAGGAAAAGGTGAAAAGAATATGTAACTTGGGGCATTTTCTTTGTTCTTTATCTTTTGCAGATTTTACACCTCTGATATGATAAATCAATAATTAGAATAATTGTACGTCTCAAGCATAGATTTATACATGAAATTTTCCCAAAGATTTAAAGTCCATTTTTTTAATTATCAGAAGTCAATTTCAATAACAGACCACTTAAAAAAATGGCTACCACTTAAATCAAGAATCAATTAGAAACATTAGTAAAAAAAGCCCTGTTAACTTCCATTAGACCTTAAATGAGCTTTTTAATCTCCATTAACCATGCAGTTGTTAATCATTGTTTTTATCAAGATTATAAAAAAAACAGGGACCTTAATTTCTCTCAAATAAATTAAAAATTCCCTTTGTTAACAAATGACAAGCAAAACTGACCTTCCAAATGAGGAAGGGAATGGAATTCATGTGTTGAGTCACTTCTTGTTCATAGACTGAGTGAAACACTGGAGGAAACCAGAGTGAGCTAATTAGTAATTAGTGTAACACCATCTTCTCTGATGAAGACTCAGATCACAAAGGTATTCAAAAAGTCCTGACTCAAGACTGGGGCCTAAGGAATGTAGAAAACCACCCAACAGTTTTGTAGGAATATTTTTATTTTTCATAAGTGATAGCTAAAGCATTGGGAAGTGCATGGTGCCTTCCCAATTCTGCCTTGTACTCTGTCTTGAAATAATGGACCTGTGAACTCATCGGAGACAACTTGCACTGGCTGTCATACACTGGTGGTCACTACCCACAGACCTCATAAGCGGGGAGAAGGTTGCTGTATTTTTAGGCAGGTTAAGAAACCCTCCCAAAACCTCCCTCTTTTGGGACTGATACCACCTATCCTAATCCTATTTTCTTTTAAGTCTTCCTATTTTGGTTGGCATTATTTGCATCAAAAATATAAAACTGTGATGGGTATAAGCAGGCAAGATTAAAGATAAAACCTTTTTTAACATTTCCCGCATTCATTTTCTCTCTCCGTGGTAGAAGATCTGTATCACCCACTGTGACACTGGCAGGCTGAGACGTAGGTAGGTGGGAATGAAAATACCTTATGGGATTTGTGGGCTTGGGCAGCGCAAAGGGTCATAGTGCTGCTCTGTGTTAAGATTCTATGCAGAAAACAATTCAAATTTCAGCTTAATGTCCAACCTTTTACAATAATCACCCAATCCTGTCCTCTAAGGCTCCCCCACCTCTAATTACTGCCTGCAGCAGGTTCACAACAAAATAGCTATTTAGCCCAGACGTGAAAATTTCCACTTTAAAAAGCAGAAGTGGAAAATCTGAACCTTCCCTCTGGATCAAATGTTCATACACTCATGAAAACATCAGACATTTTCTTCTTGCTTGGCTTACAAATATTCTCCCTCACACACACACAAAGGAACGGGTACATTGCACAACTGCATCGTAGGGAGCCTGGGGGCAGCAGTGCCATGCATTCAAGAATTACCTAGGGGCTCTTCAAGACAGGCCACTGGAGGCGGAGGTGACACAACGAATTCGGAGAAAGTGGAGGAGTGCTGGCTGAATTGATTCTTATGCATTCTCTGTATTTAGTAATACCCACATATTGGCATTGACATGAGTTTCAGAGGCAGAAGGGTTGAGATGCAACATGGCATTCATAATGAAGGCTGATAGAAGCAAAATGGGAACAATACTAAATGGAGCATCATTAAATATTATTATGAAGTAAAGTTAAACTTGCTTAAAAGGAAAAAATCTCCTGCAAACTCTATTTCAAATACTGACATTTCATTGCTTGGCACATTCCAGCAATGACTGAGAATTGAATGAAGACATTGCAATCTAAGAAGACCAGGCAGCAGAATATTACACTTCAGTTTTTAATGCATGAATGAATTTAGTGTGTGCTGAAGGGAGGAGCTGATAAAGCAAGCAGGTGCTATGCAACCTTCAGTCAAACACACTCTGTTTCTGAACTGCCAGAGCCCTTCTCAGCTGCTCCTGGTCCCTTCTGCAAGGAACATGGGTATGTGTAGCTGTGTGCAGGAAGGACCAGCTTCTTTCTCTGGGGGGCTAACTCTAGACAGAACAGAGTTCTTCACCTAAGAAATAAAAGCTCGTAACACCAATAACCTAAGTCATTTAGACCCTAATGTAATTTCTGATTTTTTTATGAGATCTAAGACTTTCAGGCTTACTCTTTCAGCCATAGTGAAGACTGGGGGGCAAAGGGGGAGGTTTTGCTAAATATAGCAAAACAAATAGAGTTTCACTCTGCTGGGGGAATAGGAAATTAAGAAAATCCCTGCAAAGACTCCACACTCTCTATAGGGTATGCAACACAGCAGTTTTTGGAACACAGACATGTTGGTAGAAGTATTGCTACACAAGTACTAAGCTGTTCAGTGAGTAACCCCAAACCTAGAGCTGATTTGCAACACAACACTAAAGCTACCCACTGCCTATGATTATTGAAATGTAGTCTATCTGAACTACAAAGTCTTCCTTAACTTTCCTCTAATCTCTTACTACTGCAAACTCTATGCCATCTAATACCTGAAGCCCACTCTAACCAGCCCCTTCCCTCCCTTCTGTGATCTATCCCTGTTACAACTTCTGGTTAAGTTTTTCCAGGTTTGGGCAGTTGGTCCTTCAGCCATCCTTGTTCACATAAGGTTTCCAATAGCAGCTGTATCTCAGGGTAGAGAGTGTGTCTGTGAATATGGTATTCTCAAAATATTGTTCAAGGCTTTGCTAAGATAATAGTGGCCCTTCCTCAAGGTGTGCTGTGCTTCAGTAATAGTAGGGCCCTCTAAACTTAATCCAGCTTGATGCAGTTGTTTGTGGTTCAGATTTAGTTGCTCCTAGGAAAACAGCTAAGAAGAAGCCCCCTTCGGTAGCCTGAAGGGTGGAAAAAGCGCTTACATATCACCACTTCTTTTTGATATGCCTTGTTGCTGTTTTTTGCCACACCCTGCTATGTTGTGATGTTCTGTTGTGATTGTTTGGCTTCTGCAAGCTGGGTGTTATCAAGTGTATTCAGCATTCCCTGTCCTAACTGAGTGCATTGTGATTTAAATGCCAACATAATGAGTTCTGTATGAAACAGAGGTTGCCTGATACCTGGCTAATCCTGGCACCAGCAAGGTGCTGGGATGTCTCCTCCCCTTGTATCAGCCTAAACAGAAGCAAGCTTTATGCTACTCCTTTTCAGTAGCAGGGCGACCTATTTATTTTCTACTGCGGGCAACTGAGAGTGTTCAGCTGTTTTCTAACTGTCCATTAATATTCAGGCAAGATGCCATGCTATCTCACAGAGACATTGCCAGTTTGGAGTAGGACACTGTTCAGTCTAATTTGGTAGTGGCTTTCTGTGCTCCTTTCTTCAAAGTGGTTCAATTCCACTGTTACCTTGCACTCAACTGCAGCTATTTGTGCTTCTGCAAAAAGTGGGTGGGGGCAAAATACTACCAGGTTGGGATGGCACAGACTCATACGAACTTTCTGCTGAGGTAAACAAATGTGCAAACAAGGAAGCAAAAGTAAATAGATCCTTACATCTTTCTAGGGAAAGACCCTGGGAAACTAGAACCAGGGGAGCCGTACAGAGAAAGCTATTGGCACTGAGAAAGGCTGGTATTGAGTTTTTCAGCGCTGTCTCCAGAAATCTTTTGGAAGCAATATCTGAAAATGAGGCTGTTCATATAAAATGTCAGAAAATAAGAGTTATGATGTTGTGGAAACAAAATGGGGGTCTTTATTGCAAACCTCTGTTCTTGGTGCGCTAGTGCCAAGAAAATAACTACTCATATAGGTCCTATTGAAATGTTTTCTTTTTACGCTTGTATTGCATTTTGTTCCTTACACAGCTTGGTCTTCTATGACTTCCTACAATTCATCTGAAATACATCTTTGAGTTTCCCTATTAGTTAGCTTAACTCAGTCCTTCAACGTGCAGTGTTTGCACTGACTGCAGTAGGCGTTCAGGGTGGGTGAAGTGTCCTGGAGACGCAGACTCCTTACTGTCCAAATAGGCAACTGCGCCTAAGTTGCGTGCCAAATACAGCCTAACACAAAAAGGCAATTATTCCCAGTTTTCTAATACCCTTATTTTATGGTCCCAAAGGTAATGAAGTGGTGTGGCCCAGCTGGCTGGTTTTGGTGATGAAGGTCTTGTATTTGGAAAGTACCAACTTTTCAGTCTCCTTATGAACAATGCTTCCCAGACATTTACCTGCCATGACAGCTGCTCGAAATGTTAGATTCAAGTTTTTCTTCAATGAAAGAAGAAAACTTTTTAAAATGAAATCTTCCATAGATTTTCCACTCCGCATTTTCCTCTTTTCTTAAGAAAAAAATCTTAAATCAAAGTAAATTATTTTCTTTTTAATGTCAAACAAAACATATAAAAAGTCCTTCTTCCCTGCTCCTTCTCTCTTCTCCTTTGGAGAAAAAAAATGACAAAAGAAAATAATATCTAAAAAGGGGGACATGATAGAAAAGTCACTTTAGGAAATAATTTTTACCTGTTTGCAAAGGATCCTTTTTGATAAACTGCAAACCTTTAAAATGGAAACTATGGTGACCACTTATTTTTTCACTAAGAAACAAAAGAAAACTCTTTTACCTCCAGTTCCAGCACTGGACTGTGCCAAAACAGTTTAGCCCATGAACAGCTTCAGCAATTCACCATGGATTTTTCTCTTTGCTTAAGGGAATTTTCTTTCTCATTCATCAATTATTTCCTATTTTCTTGCTGAAATAAAAAAGTCAAATGCATTTTAAAACAAAAACGTCAGACATTCTTGCTTAGACTGACCTTTGACAAGCAATATGTTTGTTCTGGTTTTTTGTGAGACAAAGTTAGAGAGAAGTGGGTACTTGACTAGGGCTTATGTAAATGTCTGGTGAAGTCAAACAGCAGTGTTCTAGCACACTTGCACTTATCCAAGCCTCTTATGCTCTGCAAAACAAAAATACAGATAGTGAAAACCAATCTTAATATACAAAAGGAAGAATTCACTTTCTGTGCTCAAGATACATTGAAATGATGAGAAAGACACCTCCAGACACCTTCCTCACCTTTCGTACCTGCCCTTCTAAACAGCCTTTACTGAATCAATGGTCTCTACATAGCTGCTGCATGCTTTGAAAGACAGAAGTACAATGTCTTATAAAGTTATAATCAGGCTAGATCTCACTAATCTGGGTTATAGCTCAACTGTGAAGGCTCTTTTGAGTAAAATCATTTCTTTATTAATGAGATTCAGCCCAATCTCACTGATAAAAATTACTTTAAAAGATGTCCCTTTGCTGCTATTCAAATGAATGGGAGAAAATGGTGGGTGTTTTAAGAGCTGTCTTCCTGTCATATCAGGATGGATCTCATTAGTGAAGGGAATGATTTTACCAGGGAAAAGCTTCTACAATGAGAAAACATAACCTACCATAGACGAGCAAAATCCAAGTCAATTAGGCTAAAAAAAAAAACACCCTTAAAAAATCATTTCACTGCTCTCATTCATTTTAATAACAGGAGAAAGGACATTTCCCTCTCTCTCAAAAAAAAAAAAAAAGTGTTCTTTTTTAAGTTGAACTGGACTGGATCTCATTAATATAGGAACTATTTTACTTAAAAGAGCTTCCAGTATTAATCTACTGTTCAACCTAGATTAATCAAATCAAACATGATTGGGAGGGGAAGGAATAACTCAAAAGTATTATATCTGCTCCTAAAGCATTACATTTGATTTAAGAAATAGACATGAGGGGATTATAATCCACAGATACTTTTAAAGTAGTTGGGACACATTTGCCCAGGTAAACCTATAAACCAATGCTTGGAACCTCCACTAGATGCGGTCAACCATAGGTGACTGACAAAAAGGCAATTCAAACAGTTTACATGCACTGAGGGACACCCTTGGTTCCACAATAGCCTTATTGTAATTAACCCTTATCCTTTTCCTTGGATGATTATCAGGGAGGGCTAGAAGAGCCGTAGACTTTTTAGCCATTCTTGTTTCCTGTTACAGTCAAAAGAAGGACAGTTTCTGCTGGTTCCTGGACCACAGGCAATGTGGGAGTCTGTGCTTTTTCTCTTTCACTGTCACTCGTTATTGGGTTGTGAGACTCGTAACAGCTAAAATCTTGCAATCAGATCTCTCAATTAGTATTGCTCTGAATGCAAAAGACAGTGTTGGTAAGGAAAGGTCATACGGTGACGGAGCGGACATGGTGATCTTCATCTGTACAGCACTCCCAGAAAAGAGGAGAGGTTGGGAGGGTGTGCTGCAGAGACCTAGCCGGACAGGAGCAGGAGCCTGGACAAAACCTCACATCCAGTCCATGAAATTGCCCAAGCCTGGTAATATATATTTGAACAGAAACTAAGCATAAGAGTCTGTGTGTCTTTCATGGACTGTGATTGCTATTGCAGTATTAAAAAGAAAACAATGGTGACTGCAAGATCACAATTATAGACTTGTACAATGTCTCTGGTTTCCTACTACAGGGTTTTTCTAATATTTTGATGCGTTTATTCTTCTCTCATAGCACTCTTCCATGAAGCAATATAGCCAGCTGCAGATACTTATCCAAGCTGCAAACACAAACCTAGACAGGAATCAGCTTTTGATTTAAATAGCCCTAAATTAATTTGAATCACTGTAAGACTACACACACCTGTGCCTACGGATGCCTTTTGCTGTGTTCTGGCCCTGGAACTTTTGCAGTGATTTTGCAATGATTCAGTGCAGCGGCAGCTGCAGAGATCTGGAAAGCTCAGTATGTGAGTGTGTGTTCACCAGAACCCATTTTGGGAAGGAAGGTGTTCTAGGATTAATTTTCCCATTATCACTACATCACATATATTAATGTAATAAACATTCATGTTATTGTCAGCGTGCTTAAAATAATTCCCACTCAGCAGATTACCGACTATACTTGGAATTGAGTGCAAGCTAATTGCAAGAAAAGCAAGAAAGGGGCAAAAATAGGTTTTGTGTAAGGCATATTTTCATTTTTTCCATTCAGAAAGACTGCCAGATTCTTTGATATATCCACAGGCTGGAATTTCAGGACACTTTAACACATATACACTGCTCATGGATTTACGATCACAAATGACCTCTGTAACATATTTTACAATAGTTAAGGTTATATTTGTTACATCTCTATCACATAGAAACACACATTCAGGCACACACAAACACACCTGCTCACACATATATGAAAATCCATAGTGACCTTTTTCTTTTGTTATAACACTTAGAAGTAGGATGGCTTTCTATCATTCATATTTTGATATATTCTGAACATGTTAAAACAAATCTGTCCGTGTCAAAAAAGTGCATGCCATGGACTTTATCTTTCCAGATGAGAAAGCTGCTCTGAAGACTGATTGCAGCTATCTGAAATAAAAACACTGTAGGTGTATCCCACATTAAATGTTCAGCTTGAAGCTAGTAGTTAAGCATGTCACATTATTACATGCATAATAATATGATGAGCTGAAGTGACAGAAAACCAGCTTCCCACCAAAAATTAAAGCAACAAACACTAATTTCTTCCAAGGACAGCAACTATCGCTTTGCACAGTGGCTTTGGGAAGTGAAAGCATGTGGTACACTGACAAAATGACATACCAATGAAAATCTATGAGAACTTAGCTGGCTGGGGAATGGAGCTGCTTCTCTGGTGTTCTCCAGTGCTGCCAGAGCAAGCAAGTTATCTGAAATACCACATCATGGTTAAGGAACACACCAAGTTTTAAATAGTGCAGCAAATATAAAGTGTAAGTAAGAATTGCAAAGTCTGTTTCAAAAAGTTAGCTTCAGCTGCTTTCGCTGAAATCAAATTTAATGCATGCTTGACTGAGTCTTGATATTTACTAAAGAACAACCAGGTATGTTTGATGCATTAGAAGATGACCATTTGGGGAATCTTAGCATCCATTCCTTCCATGACAGAGTTTGGATCTTTTTCACACTCACGTGTAAGACCTCACAAGTTTTATTAAGATTAAAAAAGATGCACTTTAATTAGGTTAATATTTTATTTATGTTACAGCTTCCCCCGGTCATGTCTAACAGAGGTTCTATTTACAATCTTGCCAAATACCAAAGAACAAATCAACAGAACATAAATTTACTTTTCAGAAAGGTGTTACTTGGATAAAATTTACATTTGAAAGTCTAAATTTGCATTTCACTCTATCCCCCCAAATATCAGCTTATTAAAAGAAAGTAGTTTCCATGAGACCTTGTGGAAGCAAAACTTTTCATTTTCTTTTATTTGCAGAATGTTTAAAACAGTTTTGCTAGTGCATATTTTGTATCAGTTTGCTGCATTATGTTCTAATTTCAGTAACCAAACGATTGCAAATGAATAAGGTCTTTTTTCTCCTAAAGTAGCAGTGGGTCATTGTTTGTAAACAAGAAATCCCACAAAGGAAATACATTCTTACTAAAGGCTGAAAACAACCAGATCTCATAAAAAAGATTAGTCACCTATCAGGGGTCTATCTACATCACATACATGAGTGTTAATTGGAGTAAATGGACAAAAGATCAGCATAAACCTGCTCTAGTACCTAGTTGCAGTACTTAACACTGATTTGCAAGGGTGAATCTCAGACATTATAGTCCTGTAAGGTTGCCCTGGGGCTACTGGAGGTAATATTTTCAGGAAAGGAACTGCTTTCCAGAAAAGGATAGAGAATACTCTGGGGCCATTGAAATCTGAGTAAAAGAGGGTAGCAAAATGTTTCCTGTACTCCTAAAGGTGGTGTTCCATGTAGTCTATGTATATCCATCACTTGTGCAAGTAATTAGGTAGCTATTGCTATAAAATAATTATATGATGGTTTTGGCACTTTATAGGTCAAAGAGAAATGAGAACACACTCCTGTATTTTGCTCATTGGTGTTTTATTTTACTTACAGCAGACTTAATAAACCGAATGCCATTCTATGCCTTGTGTTTTTGTAACAACTAAAACACACTGTAACCAAAATTCAACCAGAAGAACGAGCAGACAGCCCACATGCTACTTTAATGCTCTCAGAAAAGTGCCATTCCATATGGCCAACTGCTTTGCTCTTTGCTGTGGCCCCCTAGGTCACCAGGATCCCATTTTCGTTTCATACATCCCAGATTTAAAGCACTGAAAAACTGACGTGTCTGGTTTCTGGCAAACCACGGGGAAAAGAAAGTTCCAACCTCAAGCATTTCCTTGGAAAATACTATGCCAAAGATCAGCCTCTGACAGCAACAGCACTGCAGCTTTCCTTATTTTTCCCTGGTGAAGAAGTGGTGTCATGTAGCAGAATTCTGCGCTATTCAGAAAGTTATGGGCTCCAGTGTTCACGCTGTCTGTGTTTATATTGCTGTTAGGTCACTCACAGATGTTGCCCAAGTGAGGATACCCCAGCCTGGCATTGTATATACTATTGCATTGTATATAGCATGTAGTATATGGTATATAGTGTGTATAAGTACATACTATATATACTGTATATACTATATATACTATATATTGCATTGTATATACTATTGCATACACCTACTGCACAGCCAAGCCACCCTAGAGGTAAGCACAGTGCAAAGTGGCACACCGATGGCGTGCATTCTAGCACAACACCACTTTTTAAGTCCTGATAATGTTCCACTACTGCTCCTTCTTGTGACACTGTTTCTCCTACTTGTTCTCCTTTTCTATTCAGAGGGCAGTCATGAACAGCCTTAGTCTCCATGGAGGTTTCTCTGCAAATCACCTTCTTGAACATTTCACGCCCTAGGACAGGAGTTACTGACCTTCTCTAAGAGGAAGAGTTGTGAACACTTTGGTAGTCTTTGGCCATGCCAGACAGCGTGTGTCAGAGCACAGCTCATCCAGAATACACTTGACAGCAATATGGACACCAGTTCAAGGCCAGGAGCTTCCAGCATTCCCCTCCTCCCTGCTGTACACTCCAGAGGGATTGGCAAGGGGAAAACAGCGTCACCGTTGGGTAAGCTGGTCTCACAGCTGCTGCCAGAGGAACTGTAAAGAAAGAAATGGGCAGAGCCATTTTATCCTCACAGGCTCATACTTTGATTTGTGGCTTCCCGGATGGGTTGCTACATTCTGCACTAGTTTTGAACTTCTAGGAGCTCTCTAGATACAGCTCTTCATGCACACCTCTCTGCAGTAGCCTCATTTTTAATGTAATCAGGGCAAGGGTAACTGCAGTGAGCTTCACACATAACAGAAATGCCTGCACCTATTCTAAATGCAAGTGAAAAAAATAACTTCACAAGGACTGCTATCCAAACCAACAATAGTTGTCCATGCTGAAGCAAGGCTTGTAAATTGGGAACATTTCTTCTTGTTTCAGCTTTGTTTTATCTTAAAATATAAATTATTCTTCGTCTTGATGCATCAAGCTCAGCCTGAGATTTCTGCCTGGACTGTTCTAACTGTCTTCTTGAACTTCTGCAGGTGTTTTGGAAACCATCCTGACCTGCAGGGCTAAAGATAGGGAAAATCCAACCACTTCATTCTTTCTCTTTATGTAAATAAGCCAGGAAATACACTTTACCTTCTTCCTCCTATCCCTACTCATTTTCAACGTCTGGAGCCTCCATTAAATGTCTCATCATTTCCATATGGATGATATTATGCAGAGTGCAGTACTGAAAAATTAAACTGTCACAGAGAAAAGACAAAATTGTGAGAGAGAAGGAAAAAAACAAACCCATGACTATAAACTGTGATGATCTCTGGTCTCAAACATAGTGATAAAAAGGCAATTTCTTTTCCCTTCCCCAGGATATGAGAACATTGCTTCCATTCAGGTATTCAGCACATGTAGCAATCCAAATTATGGAGCTGACCAGGTGATTCCCTGGATTTGTGTCCTGGAAGGGACTGCTGTGAGTTTGTGCTGGGAAAACTAAGAATAGAGTTTGAACCATTGCCATAAGAAGCAGCAAAGAACCAACCAGAACATTATTAAAATGTCAGAGTTCATTTCTGGTCTTAATAGCTATGTACAACACCCCTGCTCCTTCGCAAAAAGGAGCTGGAAGTTCACTGTCATTTCTGGTCTTGAAGACATGTGTCACTCATTTCCAGCCTCTTCTGATATTTGACAGTATGGACCTGCCTGGAGCACAGCAAGAATAAAGGATGACACAGCTCACTGAGCAAAATTTCATTAACAATTTTCCTCCTACTCAAATAAGAGCTCACCCCTGACCCTAAAATGTAGAGTTTGCTACAGAAGAGGCACTTGTGAGGTCTTGAGTTAATGCAATCCAGTCTTTGACAAAGCCAGGTCTCTGTCTTGGAGGAATGCTTGAATTGATAACAATCTTTGATAAAATGCTGCATAATCTGTAAGAGAAAAATGGGCCGCTTCAGCAGAGGAGGTCACGTTTTTCATTGTCTAGTCTGATCTGAGTTTATTGCACCAAGTGAAACTAAAAACATGGATTCTCAGTGAAAACCACTGCCTGTCTATCAGCTATATTTGTGTGTTCATACTCATGTTGTAATTAATAGTTTACTCATAATTTGCAGATTAGATGCTATATTTCATTTCAGAAAAACAGGAAAATCCATTAACGGTTTAATAATAGGCTTGCCCAAGATATCCTGTGTTGCAGTAAAACACTGATACTTTTCTTTTTACTGCAATATGACCTCTTCAAATGCTACAGTTGGGACCTGGTTTAGCACACGGTACAGATTCTGCCTCTTGACAAGCAATGTTGCTCAGGTCAAGCAGCTTCTGGATTCATCAAAATGTTTTCTGTTTTAAGAACTATATAGGACTGCATATATAGCCTAATGCATTATGTGTTATCATAACATGATATGATAATTGAGGTTTTGCATTCCTATTAAAGACATAACATAAAGTTTCAATTGGGTAAAATCATACCAGTTGCCCAAAACCATAAAAATTACTTTGAAACAAATCTCCCATCCTTAATATTTCCACATTTGGGGGAATTCTGGATTTGAACTAGTTGCAACAGTAATGTCTTCTACTCCACCTGCCCAGGCACAAATTAAGATGATCTTAAAACAATGATGGGACCAAGAATGTTGTACCAACAGACACTGCTCTTCTGTAGAATAAAGCATGTCCAGAAGAGAGAGTCCTCTCACAATAACTTTAGAGTTTACACACTGGTCTGTAAAAAAACACTCATTTTCTGAGTTGCTCTAACCTGTCCTCTAGAAACACTTGGGACAGGAAGGGTTGATATCAAACATTTCTAGAGACAAAAAGAAAGAGAGACCTTAATATGACTTTAATATTTGGTTTACATTTAAAATACAGTCTAAAGACAATTGTGGTGTGGGAGTACGGTCATTTTAAGTAAGCAGTGTCTTATATTGTTCTCATTTGTAATGTTCCTAGAAACTGAGAGGAGAGAGCTGTGACTGATAAATAATCAATATCTGCAAGATCATATAAATAGAGCAGAATATTAAGATGAAAGAACTCAAGAATCAAAAGAGATTTTGAGACAATTCCCAAAGAATTAGATATTTCCTTTGTGGACTGAGCTTTTTTAAAAATCCATCATCCCTTTTCTAAGCAATACTTAGAGTTAGTAAGAACTGCTCCAGCAACAAGCAACTGAAAGAAACTGGCACAAGGTTTAGTTTTTCTTATTATTATTTCTGAATATTACAGAGTAGGGATATTAGTTTAATTTTATATTTCTGTGCTTCCAGTGAAGAATATGTTAATGCAGACAGCTGCATCAGAGTCTTAAAGTATGAGAAAAGGCTGTATGGGGGAGACCTGTTCAATGTGGGCGACCTGTCTCCCAAATTCAGTTCTCATACTTCATCTTTTAATGTATTCACAACGCCTTTGCAATTCACACCCTCTGATCTTCTCTTGTATAAATCATATTGGCCCTGCTTATTCCTCTGGTAGCTTCATACCGGTACCTGCTAGGAGGTACCCAGAAATGAGACAGCAGTGCATCTTCACATTTTATCACCTCGACACACCGCACAAGGCTTGCACTTTGGATTAAAACATAGCTTTATGAGTGCAAAAGCTAACAGCTGAGGGGCTTACATCTCTCTTACCCCCAGTAAATAAGGCTTAGGAAAGCTTTGAACTCCACAGAGACAGGCAAAGAATGCAGAGGAACACTTCACATTATGAGAAACAGATCTCTGAAAAGTTACAAAAATTGTATCCATATAGCTACAGCAGGTCTCTTTTTTTTCCTTAAATGATATTTTATAGACAATATCGAATTCTTCAGTTTCTCTTCATTTTTAACTGAAACGGCTACAGTGTTAAAAAAAAAAAAAGGTCAAATATTTTCAATCAATCAGGCTTACTGTGGTATTTAAAGATAGAAAGAGAGCATTTATAGTTTCTTTAACTTAGCCTAAAAAGTTAAATCTGCAGCTCTGAACGTGGGTAAAATTCTCCCCAATTTCCAAGTTAACTGCAGCTGTGTTCCTCTGGCTGCTGGTCATTTACTCCTTGTTTCTGACCAGAAGGCTCATGATCAGCTTCTCAGAGTCTGTCTACAGTTGCCAGTACAGATTTACTGCTCCATCACAGCCTGTAACTTCGATGTTCATAGCATTTTGTGAGGTAGTTAAACTATAGAACAGACCCTTAATTGCGTTAGCCAGCAAATAGGAGATCTTTGGAAGAATGACTGAGAAAATGCACCAACTGACGAAGAATTTGGATCCAGAACACTCCTATAGGACTCCATGCCTCCCATATTGTCCTTTGTGTTTTCTCTCCCATTTACTGTGCTTTTTTAAGCTTATTGTTTACCTGGGAAGAAAATTTAGTCAGAACCATGAAATGCAAGTAATCATCAATGTCTGCCAATAACCAAAGGGTAGTAAATAAGGTATTAGCCACAGAACATCAGCTATTAAATGCCTGGAGAGTGGCCAGTCTGGCTGGAAATATGTATTCCTTTTTTTCCCTGCTGTCATTTATGTCAGTCTTGAATAGATTCTGTTTCACTATGCAGTGGATTACACCCAGAGCTTATGGATATGAATATGGGTTGCTTGCTTTGCTCTCTCTGATCATGCTCCAGTGGTATTAACACTTGGGGTCAATCTGGATTATCCCATGTTTAAAAGATGGCAATTAAACACTTCAGTTCTTAATTTCTGAGAATTTCTTCTTGCTTATAGGAAGAGCTAAAGCAATTGCTCACACAGGCTTATTTTGCCAATTTCTTGCTGCTGGTGGTCTGGGTAGTTGTAAGGGGAAAAATAAATATGATTGTTGCACAAGTATTCTCCCTTGGATGGGGAACTGATCTAAACAAGTTGCAAGGAACTTAACAGTTGAATGGGTGACTCCAGTCTCCTGAGACATTTTTTCCTTCTATGCTGAGACTTAGAAGTCAAAATCAGCTAAGATGAATCCCTAAAGCAAAGTCTGGAGTTCAAATGTTACCAGTTGTGTGTTCAGGAAAGAGTCTGGTTTGTCGTCACAGGAGGTAAGGGTGGCTGCATGAGAGACCGTCTGGGATACCACCAAGTGAGAAGGAACTTGGGACCCACTTCCAAGCTGGAAGAAAACCACAAGGAAAAGCAGAAGGCTATCTTTAGCATGCCAAGTACATTAGATGAAAAGATGAGATCATCCTATAGGTAAAGGAGATTTTCCTCTAAAATATGTCTCTGATGTCATGAAATAGCTGGTGTGAAAACTTGCTTGATATGTAGTAGCTCAGATATTTTAGATCACTATTTATTTTTATCCTCAGTATGTTAACTAGGAAGACAGTGTCAGAACTACATGAAATGAAGACACTTTGAGTAAGAAAAAGCATTTCAAACAAGGTTAGAAATTATTATGAGGAAGACTTCATTTAAAATATTGCTAAATCTTCTTTCTAAAGGCACTGTTTTAGAGCTTGAACGGGTCTAATCAGAATGGAATAGGCAGCTTCAAGGGCCCTGACAAAGTGAGCAAAGGGCAAATGAAAGCAAGATGTTTGCTTAGGCTCACTGTGTGATCTTTTCTAGGGCTGGGCTATGAATTCCAAGTTTGACCATAGTTTTCTGTCTGCTTTTTTTAAAAGTAGAGATTTTTATCTATAGAAAGGACTTTGCAATATAACTATGTGGTATGGAGTACATATTATCTCTGTATTAAGAACAATATAAATCAATGATTTTAGTGTTTAAGATTACATTATTCTCTTTTCGTGTGGAAAAATGTGTGCCTGCATGACCAGACAGCAGCTACATGTCAGTACCAATGTTAAATTCACGTTTCCAAAATTTATTTCCCATATTCTCTGACAGTATGCAAGGATCATGAACTACCCAAGGTTTAAAATAACCGACATAATGACAGGATTCCAAGAAGCCAGAGTGCCTACAAGTACCCTTAGCAATGAAGGTGTTAATCAGTGTATATACTGTCTCATCTGCATCTAAGAAGCCCTGCAATTAAAATTAGAACTTTTATGCCTGGTCCCCAGCTTGCTGCTATTCAAAGCTCCTATCTGCATACACTGGGGATGGAAAAGGCCTTTTGAAAGTAAATAATTGAAAAAATTAGAGGGATTTTCGAAGATTGCAGAGCTTCCCTTTAGGACCAGTCCAGGAGCCCTGTCCTTCTGTCAAAGTACAAATTACCCCCATATGGTGATGTCCGTTCTCTCAACTGTAATTTATTCATTATGCAGAGTGCCGAATACCAAATGGTGAAAGCACAGCAGCAGAACAATGAAACAGGCTTAGGAAGCTAATAAGTGTCCAATCAATGAGAACCTAATGAACTATAACATGTAATACTTTATAAGGCATTCAAATTAAAAAGGGGAAAAAAATCAACAACGATGCAATATCAATTTATATATTCCAAGTCTAATCAAATGAAATATGCATCATTCTCCAAAAATACAGCCACAACTGACATTTGGGGATGGGGAAAGAGTGGAAGGTAGGATCAAGCCAAAATTCCTTTAAGAACATAATTGCATACTAACCACCTGTCCTTGTTTAATGTAGGCTCTTTGCAGCAAACTCTTTTGGTGAGGTAGTAAAAGAGTGGGTATTTTTTTCCAGTATCAGTGCTTGGGAAGGGAGAGGCAGTATATATCTGTAGAATATGTGAATATAATAAAGGTAGCTGAAATCTTTATCAAGAGCTCAGAGGTGTATTTTGTCAAATGCAACACCTTTACTTTTCAAGGTGAAGGCAAAACTTGTTTTTTAACTGCACACAACCTTTTCCCCTCTATCCCAAGAGCCTTATTTTACTGTGAGTCCCATTCCCACCTTTGCCAAAAACTCCTGGATCTCATTCTGTAGAAATAATAATGATAATTAATAAATCACGTACAAGGTAATGTCAGGAAGGTGTTCTGTCCTTCCTAAGCAGCCAATATGCAGAACATCTTCTGGATAGAGCTGTTTTCAATGAAATGCTGGCAAGGAAATTATTAACTCCTTTCCCAGACGAGGAGGTGACGGCAGAGATCCAGGTATCCTGTCTGACAGAGCGCTCAGTTGGCTTTCCTGTCTGCTGGGCTGCACAGTCAAGAATCTCTGTCCTTTAGTCGTCTTCCACCGAGACACCCGTCTTTAAATGAGAAATTTCAATTAACGTGCCTCTGAATTATTGTTGCTGCATATTTTTTTAAAAAGCTTGTTTTGGGTTGTTGTGGGGTTTTTTTTGTGGTGGTTGGAGGTTGGAGGGGATTTTTTGCAATTTAAGTCCCCTTAATCCATTTTATATTGGCTCTATTGCCTTCCCTGACAGAAAAGGTGCCAACAAGATGGTTCATTCTTGTCTCAGCCAGCTACACATATTAGCAATTCTCACAGCAGTTGCCAAGTATAGCTGTACGTCCTCCTCTTCGAGAGTGGCTCTAGTTTTCTTTTTCCACAGCAGTTGACATTAAGTGTCTTCTGTGTTTCCTGCTGCTCCTGTTCGCGTGTGATAGTGGTTAGTGTCAGCTTCACTATCTCTCCATTTCTTCTTCTGTGTGTGCTTCTTTCCTCTTGTAACTTTCTCCATTAAAAAGAATAAAATAAATCTCTATTTTCATTTATAATTCTGTGTTTAAATTTGACAAAAGGCACCTTGGACTCTGGACTTCTGCTGCCAGCTCTGCCGGTGACATTGTGGCTTTTTGCACCGGTCACACAAAGTCTTTAGGTTACTCTGCAGAAGCCTTGACTGTGGCACAGTGCTGTGTATGAAAGCAGAAACCTGAATCATGTGTGCCTTCTAAAACATGGTCATAAAAGGTTTTGAGGCTCTCACTCCCCAGATGGGCAACCAAACACTATTCTTAATAATCGTGCATTTCTTAGAGCTTTCTTATCCTGCATTAGTATGAAACCAATAGCAAAGAAACCCTATGAAGCAGTCAGAGTTGCAATGTGTCTGTGTCATTTCCTTCAGGACCACAGTGCACAGCCACTGGAGTAGATGACTTCTGGGAACTAGAAGCATTCTTGTATGATATAGGAAAAAAATCACTTTTCCGTCAGTGAAAGGAGGCAAAAAATGGATATTGCGTGCATTTGTCTGGATAGCTATTCCAACAGATGGGCCCTGGGAAGGGTGCTCATCATTTTAGGGATACTGGACCCGTGTGGCATGTTCAAAGAGTGGCTAAGGAGCTCACATCAGTGAGATTTCCACCAGTCCATGGAAAACTCTTGAAAAATCTAATCAATTCTTTCCCAGTTAGTCTCATATTCATACAGAAGTAAAGACAATAGGATGCAAATGCAACACACTCCGCTTTGGAGTCTGAATGTAAGAAATAAGTTATTACTCTTTGGAATTTTTTTTTCAGTTCTGTGTTATTGTTGGCTCACAGATCTTTCTTTTTCTTTCTCACACCTCACACTTTGGCATGACAGCCTCAAAGCAATTGCTACCAAGATTACATTAACAAAATTCACTCAGCAATGCAGGTGCAGTAAAACAAAAATGAAAATGAAACCAACAAAAACCAGGAGAAAAAAAAAAAAAAACATGACAGAACTGCTTTGTTTCCCAAATTATCATCGTGCAGTCCAGACGTGAAGAAGCAGCGAACAGCTATCTCACTGTGGCTAATACAGAAAAGCTCTTCTTAGAACAATGGAAGCAGCCTCCTGTATTCAGAACGTGAGCTGTCAGCAGGAATTAATGTCCATCAGATCTTTACTATCGCCGGGTGTTTCACTACTGGCACCCAGAAGGTGTGCTCACCGGGTCAAGGGGGAAGGCAAAGCACAGAAGATTGTAATGTATCCAGTTTGAAGAGAGTATTATCAAAATAAGTCATTGTTTTTATCTGCCCTTCAGGGGCTGTAGTGGAATCTCAGTCCCTTTTTAAGGAATGGAAGTTTTGCCCATCACAGTAAAAGCAGAATAAATACTTTTAACTATCTGATGTGGCTCTTTCTTGTTAATTTTTAGTTAAATATTATTACTGTTTTCAAGCCAGCCGCAGCACATAGGGTTAAAGATGTAAAATCTCTGCATGGTGCAATAAAACTGATACTGAAATAGTGTCCCCCTACTGTAGGAGGAATCTGCAATCAGGACTTCCAAGCACATGCAAAAAATAACTCTTGGATCAGTCTTCTTGTCTTCCAGTAGACTTGGCAAGAAAGACAAGCCATATGTGAAGCCAGCCATATATCAGTTATGTGGTCTTAGATATTTGCAATAAAACAAAGGACTTTGCTGTCAGCCCTCCTGATTTCATGAAGCCTTTACAGCTCACAGCAATGTCCCTTTATCAAAAGCCACAAAGTTATCCTTAGACATGTGCATTTCTTAGGGAAAATATTCTCTGAAATAGCTATTTATGATTAAATCCATCAGGGAAAGGGGAAGACATGAAAGGACCTAATACAGTCAGTTTCAGCCATGCTGAATGCATCTAGATATAACAAGTGGGTGTAAAAACAATTAAAAAGAAAAGAAGTAAGATTGGGGGCCTGGGGGACTGCAGATGAATTAAAATACACATACACAAGATATTAAGATCAAAAAGAAAATCTTGGTGACAGTGGTGTGGATGCCCTGGTAAATTAAGTGGAACTAAGACTTAACCCCCAATTTCCTCCTGGCCATTTATTTAGACATTATTAGCTGGCAGTTTCATACAGGGATCGTGTTAGGAGTGGGTTCAAAGAAAGAATTTTATAACAGTGCTTTTCCCAGCTAATTCTGGGTGGACAGCGTGCACGCAAGGGACCAAAAGGAAGGCTGGGGAATAGTTCAGGGTGAGCCACGAAGTGAGGTCAGGAGCTAATGAATAGCTGACACCCTGGACTTGCAAAACCGTGTGGATGTGAATGGCCCGATGCGTATGATTACTCACATATGTGAAGTTCAGTGTTCACTCAAGCTCAGGATAAGAACTAGTAGTTTTATTTGATGTAGTGGTAAAAGGAGTCAGGGAAGGGATTTAAAAAGTGAGGTGATGTGATTACAGCAGTGGTTTTCTGAACTTGCCTTACAGAAAAGGCTTAAGAGAATGGAATTGTTACAAAACTAACAGGGTTTATTTTAGAACAGCAGTAATGGCTTTGGCAAACAGTTTGTGTGAATTTCAAGACTATAATAGCAAATGCTGATTTTTTAATCAAGTATTATTAACTATTACATTATAAGCAACAGTAAACCCCCAACGGACAGATTAGCATTTCTGTTCACTTTGAAATCCTTTTTTATAGCGTTCTTTTTGGGCAGACCCTGAGTTTTTAAAGTGTTTGAGCTTTCTAGGTCCAATTTGATGAGGCTGTTGAGCTAACTTTAAGTACGTGATTTGTCTTATTGCAATTAGTGGCTTACAATCATGTATGTGCCTAGGGACCTTGCCATGTCATCCAGGTTGTCTTTTTTTTTCCTTTAAAAAAATTAAGAAGGAAGAAACCTAAAAGTGACTCCCCTCCCATCTCTTTCTTTCAATCCCTCTATATGAAATATTTGCAAATAACCTTTGTAATCAGTTTATAGATTCAGATACCAGTGAAATATTTGCTTTAGAATGAGCCTCTCTTACTAATGTCCTGCTCAATATCATGCTGTTTCTGTGGACTCTGTACATAAAGCCTAAGGGCTCTTATTCAGGGAATCTGCTGTAGCTAAGTTTGTAATTTATAACTCTAGACAGGGCAACAAATTTTATTATACAAATATTTGAAGCTATCACAAGGAGAGGAATACTTTAAAATAATCCTTCACTCAGAAGTTGCACTTGCAGCTCTTTTCAGTTACTTTTCATGATTTCACCACAGGGGAACAGTTTCAAGGAATTATTATACTAACCATTATATTAAAAATGAGCCCTGGAACTCCACCCCCACTCCAATAAATATCATTTAACATTCATTGTTGTGGAAATATGTAACAGACAAGTCAAGAGGGTTTTTCTTTTTTTCCTTCTCACAAAGGTATGAAAATATTAGCAAATGCTCAGATCTCCACTACTCAAAATATTATGGGTCAGATCCAAGCAGAGTGGAGAGGTCAGTGCTCCATCATCACAGCTTTATATCATTATGGGCTTTAGGGCATAATAGCCTGTGAGGAAGCTTGGTTAAAAGATGGGAAGGAAACCTGAAAAAGGTTAATTATGGCAGGCACAGCACTTGACAGTTCCTTTTCAATCTGATTCAGCTCAGCTGTGAATGCCGTTGTGTCCTCAGCACAAAGATCCTGCTCTCTGCCACGCTACTTTCTGTCACCCCAAGACTGTGGCGTGGTTTGCCCAGAAGAATGGATCCCAAACCCCAATGCCATGTGTCAACAGGTGCACCTGCTTTGCTGTGGATCTGGTGCTTAGAGCTTGCTCTATGAAACCTTAACACCCAGAAACTTGTTTTGACAGTTTAGGTTATGTTCGTTAGGGAGTCCAAGGACTGAATATTTCTTGGGGGAGCAGGGAGGAGAGGGGAAGAAGCACAAACAAAACAAAAACTTAAGCCCGTGACTAATTGGCTGAAAAGATGTGAGCAATTCGGCTCCACTTAATTGAATGCGGACTCAAATTAAAAAGAAAGAGTAATTGCCTTCAAAACTTTGCATTGCAGATTGCTGGCCTCTTCTATACATTAAGTGAAAGCCTTCGAGCACATGTGTCAGTAGTGTTGCTGACAGGAACCCAAATATCCTGTTATATGCATCTGCATTCAGAGGACTTCATTCTAGAAGGGATTAGCCTGCATTATATTGATGGGTTTATTTACAAGATGAATTTTCATGAAAAATGTGTCCTGATTTTGGCTGAAAATCTCAAATCATGACCATGCCTTCTAACTGCTGGCTGCTTTCCAAACACTTCCTGATCAGAAGACCTGAAAATAGTACTTTATATTTCAATGTAAAAATAAACTATTTTTGCATTTGGAGCCAAGCCTGTACATTTTTACACAAATTTTCCATTGATTTTAAAGACAGCTTCAGTTCAGCAAAGCTTTACCTGAGTTAAACATGAATAACCAAGGAGTAGAGAGTCAAGGAATTCACCCATGAAAGTACAGAGCTTGGTTATGAGGCTTTTTTTAAATAAAAATCATGAATTAAATTGTTTTGTCTGCACACTGACATTGCCATTTATTCTTTATATCAAAGCAGCATCCACAACTTCGAGCCCTATTGTGCTATGCACAAAAACACAGAACAAAAGAAATGTCCTACCTCTCAAAATACTTCGCTGCAAGAGCAACAAAGACCCTTTGTTTGCTATTTAGGCAAGATTGGTGGACATCATCTCTAAGCAGAAGCTCTGAGAATCAGCCCTTTCCGTCCTCTTCCAAACATGCATATGCACATTTTTCACATGAGTCTGCTACAGTAAAAGGACTCCTAAAGAAAAGAATGGAGCAGAGCAAAAGGAAAATATTACTTTATATTAATAACAAATGGAGTGCACAATGCATTCCACATACAAAGGTTACCCATTTATGGAGCTGGAAGCCAAGGGCATTTTAAAACTTAAAGATCCCTTAAATAAACATATTGGTTTAAGTAGGAAGCAAATATTCTTAGCTCAGCAGGTAGTTGGTATCTAAATCACATTCAGACTTCACATAAATACACATGTCAAAGCATTTATCTAGTAATAAAAAAAACAACTCTTAAGGAATGCAGTTCAGATAGGGAAGTGTCAGTTATTTTGCACATTTCCTATTTCCAGCTCATTAGTTTCAGCTTTTGACAGGGGTGGAGCTGAAAGAGGGGGTCAGAAATCCTGTGGAGGTTTTTCTCTCCTCCCAATTTCACATGAATAAACAGAGGGAGGGAGTCCCCTGCCTGTCTGCCAGGCTCTTATCTATCATATTTAGATGCTAGATGCTGTCAGATATTAGATAGCGATGCCTGTAGGTATTGCCAGTTACTGGGAAATTAAACCTGGAATAGAAGATACTCCTTTCCTTTCCCAAACAGACTTTGCTTTACGAGTAGGTTTGGACATCCTTCAAAAAATGTTGATGTCCAGACAAAGGTGACAGGATTATATTTCTGTCATTCATTACTTACACCTGATTTTTTTCCCCTCACTCTGTCCATGGTCTCTTAGCAGCACCCTATCTGCATCTTTTCTTTCGCCTACATTCTTACATTCTTCTCAAATTCAGATCCTCCCACTCCAGAAGTGGTAGATTTAGACTTACGCTGCTGATTTTTATATAAACACTCCTCATGTAAGAAACCTCCATGAGTATTAGAAATTCTTAGAAATTCTGTGTTTCCGAGATTATAGCCAATAAAGATAGCCATTTTTTCTTGATTTCCCCAAAAAATATTTCAGAAATGGTGATGTTCCTCTAGGGAAAAGAGGCAGTGAACGTTACTGTATGAGGAATTCTATCTAATTCTAATTCTTGGAAAATGTCCCTATGACCACTAGCAATCAAGTTAGAAATTACCACCCTTGTGCTAGAAGTTACACCCCTGTAAACTGAGATAAGATAACCACGTGGGCACACTTCTCCCTCCCAGCAGTAAAGCAAACCTAGCCATAATAAACTGTGAAATGAAAGCATGTGTGCAGTCAGGTACTGTGTTTCAGCTGAAGGTTGGGACCTTCCAGCTGATGGAAGGTAACCCCTTGAGACACTCTGACTGCCATTACCCCAGCACACAGCCTCAGCACTTTGGAGTAGCTCTTTAAAGTGATGTAGCTTAATATCCTTCCCACCTGACTTATTCTTTCTTTCATAATCTTACCTACATAGGCACTGTCCTGGTTTGGTTTTAGTAGAATCCATTTAAATAAAAAACAACCTACAAAACAATTAAACTAAAATATGTGTGCATATTTCTGTGTGCACATCTTCATGTAGGTGTGCATGTGTATGCAGTCATGTGTTTGGTTTGCAGAGGGTAAATGCAAAAATATGGCACGGCCCTTTGAATTAGAGAGGTCTCAAACAGTATTTTGCACATGTGGGGTCATCCTCACCTTTGGATCATCCTTTGAAAAAAACCCTATTTTGAGGTGCTTTTAGTGCACTATGTATGAAATACTACAGCAAAATGGCTGGCTTTGATTTGATGATCAGGTGGAGTTTCAGTTTGGCTCCTATTGCCTCCCAGACTTATTCACATGATTCTGCTCCTAAAGTCTGTTTTTTTGACAGGAAGGAGAATTATGACTTCTTTTAGAACCATTCTCCAGAGATGGATATAGGTGAAACAAATGACCCATGACATTTATCACTAATCGGTAAGATGGGACTTCAGTCTGCATTAACTTGTAAGCTAGCTGCACCAACAAAGGCCACAGACTGTGTAAATATTCTATTGGGCTTAAATCTCAAATTCATTGTTTGGCACCATCATAAAGGTGGAACAACTTCCTCCCAGGGTTTTGACCAATTACTAAATATGGCAGCAGTGGAGATCTGGAGATGCTGTATGACTTCCTCTTTCACGCACCCAGGAGATCAGGAGTCTACCCGTTGTGGCTGGTGAAGAATTTTAGTGTGCATGAATGGAGAAACAGACCCAAAAGAAGATTTATCCTTAAGGAATAAAAGTTTTTGTGATGCAAATTTCTCTTTATTTGAGAGTAAAGCACAGACAGACGTTCATAAGTCATACAAGATCATCATCAAAAAAAAAAAAAAATGGCAAACAGGTCCGCCACTTATTGTATGAAGACAAAATGCTAAAACAAAGTTGGACACAAGAATTACTTGGTGTCTTCCTTGTTTTGAGTTTTCAACTGTCCTGCTCAGATTGTGAAGCTAATGGGAGCTAATAAGAGACTAAGTGATCCAAACATGAATAACATTTAGTTTAGAGCCCATCAGATAGCAAGATGGGCCATGTCTCATAGGTGTTGTGGAGACTGAATTCAGTGGAGGAGATGCTGACCTAACAGTAACAGAAATATAATCCTACCACTGTTGATCATTTTTCACAAATTCCCAGTTGGTTGTTTGATATGCAACTCCAAAAAAGTTATTGGTTTTCCCCATTTTTTTTCTTTTCTATTAGCCAATAAAGTGAAACCATAACATCAGTGTTGTTTGAAAACATATTTATGTTTGTTTTCCCTATAAAAAGAGATAATAATGTTATGTTCCAATAATATTAAGTTGCAATGTTATTTGCAAGATTGCAGAGCTTTTAATTTTCTGATTATTTCCACAGTGGGAGTTTCAGCTCAATTTCTACCAAGACACTTCTATCTGTTTCGGTTATTTTTTTATTACAGCTAGAAGCAACAATAATTGCCTTTAGTGTATGAAAACATGACTGAGGAGACAATTGTTGTCCCTAAAGACTAAAATCATCAGCATACATTTTTGATGTAAAATTTTTGTAAATTAATTGCAAGGTCCTATAAATATTATATTTACTAAAATTGTGTTGTCTGCTATCTTCAAAGAAACAATCTTTTTTTTTTTAAACTATGCTTTATACACAGTACATTTCCCGAGGCAGAAAACAAAAACATGGAACAAAATATTAGCCTTCTACTTCTGTAATTTTATATTCTACTATTTTTCTTTCCCAACTCTGGGGTTTCTTTTTAATATCATTCTGGAAGGATACAGAAAAAAAAATCAATAACACTCTCAATAATCAAGCCCCATTTTCAGTTTTTCACTATTCAGCTGATCAAAAAATTAAATATCCACCCCCAATTGTAAGGTAGTGCTTTTACATTTGATTTTGTCACAAATCAAGAAAAAAATTCAAAATGTCTGCCATTGTATGGATTTTTTTTTCCACAATTCCTATTCAGAAATTATAAAATAAAATCTTTTAGATATCCTTTAATGAAAACATGTCAACTTGAAGTTGTCCAACACACAGTTATACCTCGGAAAAAAATTATCTATCAAGACTTCTAATGGATTTGTCCTTTATAATCCCCATAGAGGAACCTGACAGACTGCCCAGGACCTGGAACTACAGTTGTCAAAATTCTCTGAAATAACTTGGGTAGATGCCAAGATTAATAAGCTTAATTAAAATTACACTACTTTGTTTCCATTTTTCCTGGTAAAAAAAAATAAACCACAGTCAGCTTTTTACTGGAAAAAAAACCCAAACAAAACAAAACAACAAAAACCCCAGCAAACAACTGGATTTTTATTTTTAAAAAACTGATCTTTAATTGGACTCTAACATCTTTTCAGCTGTATTAGCTCTCAGCCTGGTGTGTCCTGTATCACCCAGATGTACGGAAATTTCACGTGATTTATAGGTACATGGCAAAACACTCAAGACACAGATTATGTCCTTTTCTTATAGCTGCATTTGACTGCAGGAGCTACAAAAATTTTTGGATAAATAAGCTTACAGGGGTTTTTTGAAAGAGATGGGCAGTGTTACAGCTAACATCAAGAACAGTGATTAGTTCCAATAGATATTTCAGCACATTTACTCCAGTCAGAATGGTGGTCCTTACTTTTGAGCAGGCAGCACATTGCGCTTATATCAACTAGTGTTAGCAAATTTGCTCATAGAAAAACAGTAGAAAACCTAGGAAAAATCATTACTGAGAAATCATGCTTTCATAATAAGATCTGATCTCCAGAGAGGATCACAGACCAGATTGCACAAACAACCAGAAATATCTAAGGATATAACTTGATATGGCCTCGACAACTTCAGAAGAGGTCAGTCAGCCTGTGGTTATTTACCCATTTGTTTATTTTTGAAGCCACAGTACCAGAAGGTCCCTTTTTAAGCTGGTGATAGCAACACATTTTCTCACGTACCAGCAGAGACCGGTGTGGTAGAAGGGCTCCAGCTCACCCGCCAGCACCAGCGGGAAGATGGCTGTCCTCTGGGGCACAGGAATTAATCTCCGAGTAATACAAATGAGTAACAGTTCTCTCCCTTGCCATAATACCATTGCAATGAAGCTCTCAACATGATTTACAAACTCTATGGGATTAACCAATAATATACCGATTAGCCAATAACTACTGAATCATCTTTCACTTCAGCGAAGGATCATTGTATCCGACTTGGAAAATATCATACAACTGGCTTCAAACCACTACCACTAAACAAAACACAGTGCTGATAGATGCTGTATGGTATTTTAACCCAAGAAGTTTATATCTATATCTATAAAAATAACTAGGAACAGGAATAATAATTGAATCCTAAATGATTGTGCATCATCTGTCTGCATTCATATTTCAGCATTTAAACATGTTTCAGCACCTAGGAATATGAAAGGGTTAAACAACAGCAGATTTCCTGTGCTAGATAACTTAATGAAAAACATTCAGGGTGCTTTTCAAGAACAACAGATTCATACTGTTGGATGGTAATCTTTGGTATATCTTTTTTTTTTTTTTCCACAGGGAAAATAGAGGCAAGACAGAGTTTGCTATAATTCTTCCTAATTGCTCTAATGCATTTCGTTTTATTTTAGTGTTTTCAGTTTATAAAAACAGTTAGCATCAGTTTGTTTCCAGTTTTAATGGAGATAAACTCCTTCTTTTCCCTCTGAAAAACTTCACAATATGGTTGGAAATGTCAGCAATAATTAGACAAAATGCTTGTGAAAACATGAAATAGAAACAATATATCTTTTTATAATGGGATCAGTTTGTCTGATTATCTCAAACAATGTACATTTCCAACTGCCCAGGAGGGTCATTAGAGCTTATGAAAATCAAACTCTGTTTTTTCTGCTTCATACATCGTGGACAACAATATTGTCTCCAGGATCATTATATATTGTCTGGCTTTATAAATATATGTTAGACTTTTTGAGCTACAGTGAACCTGGAGCGTGAAATGCATTCAAAAATAAAAACAACAGGAAAAAAAAAACAAAACCAACAAGCAAAAAAAAATCATGTTATTAACTAACTAACCGTTACACAGAAATTATAGAAGGAAAGATAACCTAACTGAATAGAGTACTCAAGGGACCTTGGTTCAGTTCTGTCTTCAGTCACAGATTTCCAGTATAACCTCAGGAAAGTCATTTCTACCCTATGCACAATGAGGGCTATTTGTCCCTTAAAGAGATGGCTGTGACAGCGCTCCCTTCTGAGTTCCTGTCTAGGTGTGAAGCCTAATTCAGAAGTTTCTGTTATTCCTTTGAGATACAGTCAGACAATAGACAAGAGTATCACTTCTACCTTTTTTCCCATTTGTAGAAATGGGGCTAATATTCCCCTACCCTCACCGGAGAGCTTATGGATGCAATCCATTAGTGTGTGAGAGGCATTCAGATACCATGATGACAAGGGCCATTTAGCGAGTAAATATCTGGAGGGAGTAAGAGGAATTCAGCTACAGTTACCACTTTACATCAAAAATAGTTTAGTGCAAAAAGACAAACAGAGGAAGTCTGATAAATTTATCATATGATCAATTATTATCCTGCACTCAAGGAAGCTGGAAAGCTATTTCAAAGATGATGTTTCCACCTGTTTAGCTTGCTTTTCTGTACGCGTTGTAATATGTTTGGTCTGCTCTGTGGTTTAAGCACCTTGCTCTTTCCCAGTGATCACAGGTTTTCAGTCTTCACTTGTGTCTTTCAGATTCAGCGACAGTGTCACCCAGCGGGATGGAGTTCTAGGAATGCTGCTGCTTCATTTTGAAGAGGGTCCCGTTATATCAGCTGCCAAAGTGCCCAAGGAAAAATTGAAACTTACAGCAAAAGTGTAACAACATGCAACAATTTCATTAAAAATTATATGTTCTAAACCTTTCACAAATATAAAAATCTGTCGAAGATCCTAAGCTGTGTCTGGAAAATGTGGTTAAAAAAAGCAAATGCATTACCAAAATAATCTGCTACAGCCAAAGCAGGTATTTCTCTGCTGTAGTACTAGTACACATATGCTCTTGTTAATACAAGCAAATGCTTACCAGTAATGAACTCTCTGTATTGGTTGCAATGTTCTAGCCCAAAGTAGACATGATGCTAAAAACTATTTTTAAAACATATGAAGGAATTAATAAATAAATTCCTTCTGCTACTCCAAATTTGCAATGAAGCAATTCCTTTCAGCCAAGGCTTCGGTATAATATACTGGAGCACATTTTCACTGCTGGTGAACGTGGCATATTTTCCCCAGCTCTCCGTGTGTTCTAAGACTACTGAGGGTTAGACCTACCTTACCAGGGTAGGTTTATTTGAAGGAGGAGGAGCAGGGCTAAAGGACCAAGGCCTCTCCACCCTGCTCACACTGCCTAATGCTTAAGCCTCCCATGACATGGCAGGAGGGAGAAGTTGTCCAGCCTCCCAGTTGCAATATGTTTGGATATGCTCCACGCTAAAATGCTGAGAGCTCCATTATCAGTCTCAGACAAGGTTTTTGTTCTTAATTAGCAGAAACCAAAGCAATGAAACAGTATCAACATATTTTGGTTTGGTTTGGTTTGCTTCTTTCGCATCTTGTTTTGCTCCTCCAGAATTCACCATACACTTCATTTTAGTTCAGTAATTCCTCAGCTAATGACACAGCTCAGTCAAGGTCACAGGCCCAAACTTTACTCCACCGCTATGCTCATATATTTCTTGACCAGTGAAATGCAAATTAATTGCTGGAATAAGCACAGATTTTGCAGACTGAAACACCACAGCAGGAGTCACACTTCTCTCTCTTGTGTCTCCTACAGCACGACGTAGCGCAGAAAGCAAAGCGCAGGGAAAAACAAACCAGATGGAGGCCCCAAGGTCCTGTAGACAACATTTTCAGGCTTCATCATCAAAATGAAGATTTGAGAAATCACCAATCAACAGCTCAAATCCACCAGAACCAGAAGACCAAATTTGAGCCAACATGCAGATTCACACATGAGGCTTTCACATGGTAAATAGCCAATGTTTGCAAAGGTACCCAAGAGAAATCATAGGAAGAAACATCAGCTGGGGAGGCAGGCCAGTTGTTGTCTTAGCTCTCCAGGGCAGACTGAAAAAATAACGAATGACACAGAGGAATGGGAGATGAATTTTCACCTTGTGTACCAGTACCGCAGGGGAAAGGACACTTTACAATCTCCTGACAAGCTCATTGTCCTCATGCCACCACGTGACTGTGTCAGGACTTGATCACAGGTCCATGTTCTCTGCCATAAACATCAGCCTGCCTCAGCTGACCACTCTGCATGCTTTATTCTTTGAGAGACAGAGCCTCAAGAACCTCAACTGTAGGATTTTCCCATTAGCCTTATTTTTCCATGTCATAGTGTCACAGAATCATAGAATCATTTAGATTGGAAAAGACCTTTAAGATCATCATGTATTCGTTTCCCACTTGTGTTATTTGCTTGCTGAAGCTGCTCCATTCATGGAGTTCAATAAATGGTGTTTGCCATCAGAACAATTTGATTCTAGTTCTAATTATACCAACAAGCTGCTTTCTTGAAACATATTATGGATGTTTCATTATTTTAAATTGTTATATTCCATATTAATTACAGAAACAGTTGATCTTTTCTAAGAAGCCAGCAGCTGCAAATCCCCCCTTTTTAAATGTCTCATTTTAATAGGTGAAACATCAGGTAAAAATCAAATCAAGTTGTAATATAATTCTCCAGAAGAAGACATATAAGTTACAACACATTGCCTCCAGATTCCATAGGGTTACACTATTCAGATGTACTCAACCGTATCCCTTAGTATAGATCATAGCAAGCCGCATGCTGCACAGCTCAATTGCAAACACAAAGCCCCTAAATAAATCACACAGCAATGGCAACATTACTAATAGGACTATCAGAATCAAAGGAAGCAGGGTGATGCATCTGAGAAGAGCCTACATCATTATTCTGCATGATTTGTTTATGGTATTATTGGAGAGATTGTTTCTCCCCCCTCCTTTCCCTCGTCCCTCCAGATTAAGAATGGGAACGAAAAGAGGCACAAAACTGCAGGAACAGCCTGTAAACCGTCGTCCCACAATCATAAGGACCGGTGGTCTGGTACTTATTGCAAGCCATTGTAGTAAACTAACTCACTCATCATCTTGCCTCTGCCACAATTCAACATTTGAACCTCTGTCAGTTTTGTGCCGCCACGTATTTGTAGCCACTGTTCACAGTAATCCCTGAATGGTGCAGAGCACAACACACTGTGCGCTTACAAAGACTGCTGACACTAGCGTCATACTTTAGGCCGTCCTTACTCAAAGACCTGCCTTTTTAAAGCAATGGTAGAAAATTACTCCTATTTACAAAACGCACAGTAGTGAGAGTTTCCAAGGAGGGTGGGGGCAGTGTGCATTTTTCCTCCCCACTAGAACAGTTGTTAAGAATAAGAGAAGAAAAATTTATGTTGGAGGTGAAAAATATACTACCAGCAATGGTAAGTTCCTTATTATTTCTATCACGTTTAAAACTAGTTTAGATAAAACATTGGGATTTATTTATTTATTTATTTAGAAAGAGTTCTCTAAGGATGGGAAATGAGACGCATGATCTTGTGGATCTCTTCTGACCTAAATCACTGACATTGTGTTAAATCCTTTCCACCATAAAGTAGTTGGGACCCGTTTACACTGGTTAAGCATGAAGTTACCTCTTTGCAGTGATTAGGATTTGGCCAAATAGAAACGTGCTTGGAAGACAGAGACTCAGCTTCTCAAATAAAGTATTGACTGCAGATGAAAACTCTGTTTTCTTTAAATGGTATGACTAAAAGCTAGATAACATTGAGATACTTTTGAATAGGGGCTTTCAAAATCCCTTCATTGATCACATCATACAAACAAGATGGGAAAAAAAGAAAAGAAAAAAATAAAAGAAAGAAAAAGAAAAGAAAGAGCTAACACGAAGAGTGAGAGAAATATGAAAAAAACCCAAACCCCAAAACCTAGAGCTCAACCAATCAATTCAACACTTTCCCCCAGGAACCAATGAACCGAGAGTAGTATAAATCAAGAGTTTATAATAAAAGACTAATGATCCTTTTCCCCAAAAATCAATAGCACTCCCAAACATGTTTCAACCAATAAACTAAGATTTTGCAATGATGAGTCGTCCAAAATAATGCTCAGATGAACCAGATAGTTACAGCTGCGGTTTTCTGTACTCCCCTTTCATTTTCCCTTTCTTACATGTCCCTCCCGCTTTGCATCAGAACAATTAATATCTTTCCTTCCCTAACAGCTCTCTAGATAATTCACAGAAGCATTTGTCTGTGTGGCCTAGCATTAAACAGAAACTATTAAACAGTCAACTCCTATCTCTTCTATAGAATTAATGTCATGTTAACTCCTACCATGCCTTGCTGTTATGTGATATGTAAATGAGGTATTTTAAAGAAGTTGTAAGGTATTTCTCCCACACCCTCAGCACAGTCTCCTGATTTAATCCAGGATGCAGTAAGTCTGTTTTAGTTACAATATGGGAGCTCTTCTTTTAATTGCTAATTTTAGTCTTACTAATCTAAGCAGAAACCACAAGGAAAATCCAATGCTCTTTATATACAGAAACAGAGTTGAAGTTTTGTTGGGTTTGGTACATGCACAGCATTTTATGATTTGCTGTTAAAACATACGTGAAAGCAACCTGAGGAAAAGCTGGCTGGGAGAAGGAGGATGAGGGGATCAAACTGTGTGACTGAGGCTTATGAGCACGCTTCAGAGTAATTTCATACTGTATCCGATCACTTTTACTAGAACAATGTGATCATATTCTTGGAGGCCTAAACATATGAGTACTCACTCACCTCTATAAGTAACAGTATTCAGAGTCCCATTGTATTCCATTATGATGATTAACAGCCTCCAGTGAATTTGTGCTAAAGCAGTCCAATGCATTAGGAACACCTTGATCATCAGCAGCACGTGGCTCATCTTTTGTGATCTCATTAATGACATGACTCCAGCCATCATGCAAAATTGCAGTGCGGGGTCAGTGCAGGTGTGGTCAGATGCGCTTACATCCCAGGGGCTCCATTTTCTTCCTAAAACACAGAGGTGACATCAGAAATGTGCCTTTTGACATTGTTCTATTGGCCCAAGTCAACCTGCTAAAGGGCCCAGGTGTGTTGTGCCTCCCAGAGTGGCCAGCAAGCAGTGACCCACGCAGATGTGTGCTGGGGTTGAATCCACACTCAGCAACGAGATACTTCTGCACCTTGACAGGGCAAAGTATGGGACAATGCTTAATTTTATTCTCATCTGACCAGATTTTGAAGTACACTTACATGCTAGTACTAACTCCACAGGCCCAGAAGCTGGTTGCCACAGCACTGGTAGAAGTATCTATGCTTTAACCCTAATATGGCTTCTCTTGTCCATCCCTGGGCACTAGGCTTTGTACAGCTCCATTCTGTAAGCGTTTATCAATTCCTGCTCGCTCGCAAGCAATCGAATGAATAAATCTGCTGTGTGCACAAGAGTATGCTTCCCTCTTCATGGGCTACACTGCTTTCCCAGAGCTTACTTCACTCAACTTGCTAAAGCATTTTTCACCTCACTTCCCAAGACATAGGCAGCATCTGTGTGGCCTGTGGTGACCATGTGGCAGGGTCAGGGCATGAGAGTGTGATGAGTGCGAGTATGCTGAGGAGGAAGATTGCCTCCAACTCAGTCACATTTGACTCACACTGCGGGTATGATACAAGGTCATCAGGGCATTTACCATCCTGCTGCTTTATGAGAAGAAAATTTGAGGTCCTTGTGCATGAGTAATCTTTATAGAAAAAGAAGTCAGGAGATAACTATCCAAATAATCTGCTGATCTGGAGGATACTGACCTCCAGCTGACAACTAACTTGGAGAACTGTACAGCTTTCACATTAACTAATTCACTATCAAAGTCTTCCTTGCGACAGAAGCAAAAATTAACATTGCTGTTGCACAGATAGTCAATTAGGACAGGAAAATAAAGCAACTTGACTGAGAACAATGAGGGCACCACTTTCACAGCCCAGATGAGAGTGAGTCCCTTTTTTTTTTGGTTCATAGTTTATTCCAACCCTTAATGTATTCATTACGTACGCCTTGAAATCACTGAGCTGCAGGCAGTCAGACTGAAAGAAAGCAGTAGCAGCAACTGTGCAGTTAGTCCTACGGAGACAAGTTTCTGCCTCTGAAAGGCCAGACTTTGGTGCATGTAGAGAGCAACGTGTCCTGTTGCAGAGAGCGCAGAGAGCCAGCAGCGGCCACGGCACCTTTTACTCTCAGTAATAAATGAGCAAAACCAGCCATGTAGAATTTATCTCTTAGCACTGACAGTTGTTAAAGACCATGTAACAGTCTGTAATGTATATAAAATTATTGACATCATATGTGTTTATATTTAGGTTAAACAGCTATATTGTTTTTATAAGAGAAAACTGTTTCTGGAAACAATAGGCCAAATTGCTTTTTCTTGCTAAGAACAATGATGCAATGCTGCCAGTACCAACAATTTTTATTACAGAATCAGCTAACTAAAAACACAAGGCTCTTTAACGACATGTATCTTACAAAGCACTCCAATGCATGCTGATGCCGTTTTGCTTTGTTTGCTAGTCAAGATGGGTAAAAGCAATTTGTATTTTGCATTTTGCTCATTATTGCACTTTTCCTGTGTATGCTTCCTCCTGCTTTCCTTGCTCTTTCATGAAGGCGAGTGCACAAACCCCCGCTTCTTGTGATTTTTTCACTATCAGAACTGGTTGATGAAATCAGAGTCAGCTGAAGGGAAGAAGGCAAATCCTTCTGGGATGTGCAAGGGGCCAGAAGGAAAAGAGAAGGGAACTGAGATGGAAAATACACTCTTATCAACAGAAATAAGCAAGGCTTCCCAAATTTTGGAGATTACGTGGTCACAGTCACCACAACAAACATGGTCTGAACGGTGTCTTGGACCATCCCATTAAAAAAATTTTCAAATATGCAACTATAGCACAGTTTGCAGCAGGGCTGCATATTCAAGATATGTTTCAATAGCTAAGGTTATGGCAAGCACAATCAATTCAGATATGCTGAAACTAGGATTGTAAAATAGAGCAAGAGCAAGGAGCCTTGCCATTTGCCATTTAGAGGCAGTTTAAAACAAAGTCTTCGACTTTTCACCATAACTGACAGGTTAGAGATTCACCAGATGTGGAGAAGATGCAGTGTACTGAGAGCATAAATTGATTTTATCTTAAGGTTTAAAAGGGATTTCATTGTCACTGCAAAGTTAATCACTGAAAAGCAAGACCACTGGATTTTACAAATGCAAAAATTAAGCTCTAGTGCTTGGCACGATAATGAAATGTACAGCATTCCTTGTTGTCTTTACCTTTGAACTGCAGGTAACTGTACAGCAATGTTACAGGACAGAGATACACTTGTGAAATATTCACGAGCTGATGTCTTTGCAGCCCCATGGGACCTGTGAAGAGCTCTTTTTTCCCCCACATCCCTCTCTCAGACTTTAAATAATGAGGAGCAGAAAAGGTATGAGACAACATGTCTGTGTGTCTCCTTTGAAATCTTTTCTTACATTACCTTGTTATCTGTGCTCAAGAGCAGCAGGTATTCCAGCAGTTCAGAGTGTATCCACAGCAAAAACACCCAGCAAAACAGAGTGCCAGCAGACACAGCTTTCAGTTCCAGGTCCAGTTGGCAAAACACAAAACTGGTACATGGAGGGAACGGTGGCACAGCTGAGTGTTTGGGGGGGATGTGTGTGTGAAGGAGCGTGAAGGCAGATTTTTTGCCAAAGCAGTTACAAAACCAGATATTTATTGTCCATCCGGGAAAACCACCACTGTTTCCTAATCTGTGCTCACAAAATGCCTTTGTACAGAAAGTTATCAAACTTCCTTAATATTACAGCCTGGGTCAAAGCCTGACAGATCAGAGGGCTGGTCCCTCTGCTAGTCACAAGGATTTGGATCATTCTTTTCAGTTTAGCCCTCAGTGATAACTGCTGAGAAACACCGATCCAGATCTGAATTTGGAGATTTTTCTACAGTGCTGTACTATGTATAAGAAAAAAATAATCTGAACCTGGTATGAGGTATGAGCTGAGTGGGATTCCACTTGTTTCCACACATCTGAGTCAGGCTTGAGCATGGACAAAACTAAAGTCAGACCAGATTTATCAGGTGAATCCACCCTGGCATCCATCAAGGCAAGTATAGTCCTTTTTCAGAAGAGGCATCACATATTTAATTTCCAGTGCTCTAACTCTTCTAACCATTTTTTTATTCCTTCTGCATTTTAAAGATGCTTATATAACAGGTACTTTCCCACACTGGCCTTAAAAGCCCTTATTCCCTTTCTTTCATTATTTCAACAGACTAATAGTCATTGCAACACAGGTGACGGTAAATCAAATCAAGTTGAAATGTGGGCCTGACTCATTCTCAGACGATATATGATTTGTTTGCATTACATTATCTTGGAAACCCATAACCAATGTTCACTAACTACATGTCCGCACATGGCAAGAAGATAAACGCTCTTAGTCAGTAGTATAAAATCTAAATAAAATTACAATCGGGTTTGGATATTAGGATAGCTTTGCAACACCCTTGGGGCATTACTCTTATCATTAGAATTATTTCCATTAGAGTAGTGTCCAGAGATCCTGACGATGATCAGGTTCAAATTGTGCTAGGCTCTGGAAAACGTGGGAAGAGACAAAAGTTTTGAATGCTAAATAGATAATTACAGGCAAAGAGTGGGAGAAATAAAGGATTGTTATCATCGTTTTGTAGAGAACTGAGGTACGGAGATTACATTCTTGTTATATTCTAAGCATAGGTGCAAAGCAATGTTGGAGTCCAAATTCACCTTGCATCCAAAAAGTTTGTACACAAGCCCATGTTTAGGCTCCCACCGGCTTTGTGGGAGTGCTGATAACAGTGAGAGCGAGCGCTTGAGTTTGCCTTTCCCCAGCTACATACCTACCTGCAGCATAGGCAGCTGGGAACAAGGGTGGCTTGGCTTACTCAGCCTGAGGCAGCCGCCAGGTATGCTGTCATGCTGTCCTGTGACACCATCTTCTCAATGCTGATCAGACGAGTTTGCCTGAGCTCTTCCTGTAAAGGCTTATAGCGCTGCAGTGTAGGATGGATGGGCCGGTGAGTTACAGGAATATCAAGCTCAGTGTCAGACACGTGAATGGCTGCTCAGATATATAGGGGTTTTTTTGGTGGGTTGTGGTTGGTTTTTTTTTCCCTCTCTGGGGCAGACTGTATGTCTTCCTTAAGGTCACCAGAAAATCGGAGTGGAGCTAAGAACCAGACCCTGACTCCAGTTCAGCATCCAAAAGTTCATCATCCACCTCTAAAGTGAGAGTTACTGGAATTACAGCAGTAACTTGTTAGAAAAATAGGACAAGTGGTCTTTCAATCAGTAGTGGAAGGACTATATTGAACTCAAAGGAAGTTTCTTTTCAAGTAACATTTCAAGGTGTCCTCCTTACATGCTTACAAAGTTTTTACAACGCTTACACAAACAAGCATCACAATGCTGGGCTGATGAAAGAGGGGGTGGATGTTTATGTGCTGCTGTTTCACCCCATGTTGGCAGGGATAAGAAAATTACAAAGTGATAAGGGGAGATGCAAGAGGGAGGAGCAGACAGGAGTACTTGATTATGTGCTTAATTAAGCAATGCTGGCCACATCAAATTGTAGTGAAGTGTGTGTATATCTGCAGCATGCTTTTAGTCTCAGGCAATACATTGGCTACCTGCCTCTGGATGGACAGTGAGGGGGAGATATTTTCAAAGGTAGAAATGTTGACTATCCAGGAGAGCTGGATGGTTACCTATATTTTTTGCCTTTGAAGACTGTGTCTTATCAGTGAAGATCATGATCTCACCAAGTGATCCAGCCACTCTCAGAAGTAATTGTACTTAGGTAAATGAGACAACAGGCAGGAGCAAGGCTTACAGACTTAGACCTAAAACACTGCTGGCACTGCAGGTTAGTACGTTAGTTCCTACAGTTTAAGTTCCTTTGATAAGTTCCAGATATTTTTTTCTTAACCATGATAGGAACTCTAGTCATTATTTTTCAATACTATTATTATTGTTTTCCTAGAACTTCTGTTGTTCTGTAATTCTAGGGGCCCATGTTTAATCCCATATGTAACATGTTTATTAGATGTAATATTTTATCTCTTTGATTCAGTGTCTGACACTATCCTTTTGTTCTTATTTCAATAAAAGTGATTTCCCTGCTCCTCGCCCTGACAGAATCTAATGGTTTTCTTTATCACAACAGAAAGTTAGAAAGGTTCCCCCCTAAAAGACAAAAATGGACTGTATGTATGTGCACCTTAATTCAATTTGTATCATAAAATCCAGACCAAATAAAGTAACTTTATAATATTAGATACTGCCAGAATTGAGCTGGGATTTTTTGTTTGTTGCTTGTTTTTTAATATATGGGCATCCAGTCTCCATAAATCTGTAGCTCATTGGCTTCATTACCTGTATCCTTGTGAACGCAGAATGAAACAGTACCAAATGCTCATGTGATTTCTGATTTTCTTTGGAAATTCACTCTCTGTGTGTTTTAATCAAGTGATAATACGTAGGAACCATTCCAACTTGCAGCTGACAAAAGCACAATATTAGTTGTTTGATGAGAACTCCTCTATGGATGCAAATTCCACATGGATTTTCCCAGGCTTTGTAAATTTATTACAAAATAATATATTCCGTACACAATTAGACCAGGAATGTTAAAAGAGTTAGTAAAATAATTTATTTGAATGTGAAGCCATCTAGAAAGTAAAGGCATTTTCATATAATTTTAACCATCATATAATAATTTGTAAGACACAGAAAGTATCTGAAACCTTTGGTATCCAGACCCAGAAAAGGTTCCCATTAGAAATGTATTCCTTGCAGGCCATCCTCTGGAAGAAAGGACCTCTTTGTCTCCTTTATCTTATCTGTGTAGCTTTTTGCTAAATGGACGGTCACAGGTTGGAAAATGATCATCTTCTTTCATATTCATTTTCCACACCTTGTCAACATCTGCATAGCTCGCCAGTGAAGCTGCTTTCTGTGCAATACACCCAAAGGTTACAACTTATAGGTCAGGGATGGGAATTTTCACTTTGCAATCACTGGGCAGCTGAGACTACATACATTACTGAGGTGACAGGTATAGTATGCAATGATGAACCTTCTGTCAGTCAGAGAGAGGTCACATTGGTATCAGTTGCAAACATTCCTCTCTCCCAGCTTTAAAAAAAAGGAAAATTAAAAAAGCCTTTTTTTTTTTTTTTTTCTTGTGGAAAATGGAAACAGAGTTGATGTTGTTCACTAATGTCAAGTGGCTGGAGATTTAGGGCCCCAGAGCTCAGAAGGTCTCCTTTAACTGTGCTGGCACTACTCTCAGCACCAACATAAATTGCTGCCTGAACTGAGCCCCTCAGAAGCTATTCCGGTAGCAACGATGACAGCCACATTAACGTGTACTGTACTGGAAACAATCAGCTCCAGCCCAGTGTCGGGCAAGACAAAATAAGAGCACATCAGTCTCCTGTTTCATAGCTATTTTTTCCATAATTAGCATTACTTTACAAAACCTGTAAAGTAGGGTTAGTTTAAAAATGATCAGAGACTGAAAGACTTTTTACTTTTGATAAAGAGATGGCTGAGTATCTATGCAAGGGTAAGTTGGAACACGAATAAAAGGAAGTGAATAACTGTAGTTTGCTAAAGGTTTAACTACAACCCTATAGTTTTAGCGCTATCATGAACAGATCAGAATACCAAATCTATGATCAGTGCTCATATCTCATTATACCAGCTTTGTCTACTGTGTTAAAGAAATGTCAGAGTACATCAGATAACAACCGAATATTAATATTGCAAAGGTTAAAAGATCATGCTATCTGTAGTTATCTCAAAGTATCTTGGCCAGTTGCTGTAAAATCTTGTTTCAAGGACCCCAGAGGCTAACATGATCACCAATCTTCACAGTCTTTCTATGAGACCCCGGAAGAGTCTTCCTATGTTCTTGCATTTTCTCAACCTTCTGAGGTGCTTGAATGTCCTATGTATTTGCTCTGCACAGACAAATGCTGGCTTTTCTAAACAGGGTGGTTTGGATGACATATTTTTTGTGTCAAAATGAAGTCCTTCTTCCCCTCAAAAAAAAAAAAAAAAAAAAAAATTCATCCCTAGCATAAAGCAGTGTTAATACACATGAAATAAATTGATTTTGCCAAGGCTAAATTTGTCTAGTGGAGCCTATACTTGAGATCATTCGAGTGCTCTCTTGAGTTATCTCATTGTATCGATGTTTGCAGGACAGGGCCTTGAATTTGTTTCTACCACACAAAGTTGATATATAAGAAGACAGGATTTAATTGAAACATCTCTGAGGAGTCTTCAGTAAGTCCTGTATTTCTTTATCAAAATAAACTTTTTATGGAAGAAGAATCAAAGAGTATAAGAAGCCTTTAGTAGAGATCCTGGTATGAAATGCAACTATAGTCTGTAATAAATGTGACTATCGCCTACAATAAATACTTTTCCATTTTTGTGTAGGAAGCTTTTTGAGAGGAAAGGCTTTGCTCATTAAAAATATTTTTTGTTTTACATTGTTTATTTGATTTTAGAAATCCATTCATACCATGGATTTCATGTAGAAAAACCATAAGTTTATGTAAAGTCTTTAGCTGCAGAAGACCTTGACCTTACAGAAGATCATCTTTTCCAGAGTATCACCGGGCAAATTAATGATTTTGCTTAAATAATGTAGTGCATAGGAACACAAACTATGGAGATCTGTCTAAGGTTGTTAGCCTTTTCTGTATGTCCCTATCTCTCATTCAACAAATATGCAGCTGACTTACCTGTCCCGGTATTATTACATAATAGTGACTGAACCCAAAGCTTCCATATAGCAGAGACCGATGCTCAGGTTCTTCCCATGTAGCTTGAGGTACTAAATTGAGTAGTATCTCCAGTAATAATGGCAAAGCTGTTTAAAAACAGGGCTCTTCATGCCTTTGTAGAGATAGACCCATTTTAGGGGGTCCTTGTGGAGGTTGGTGGCACTGGCTTTGAACACCATCCTTCTTTTATTTCTGCAGGCTTGGTCTTTTCTGCCTTGCAATGATTTATCAAGAATATAATTTTACTGAGACAAGGAATCATTTCCCGCACTCATTCACGGACACCCATACGAGTGCTTGCTCTGAACACCCTGTTGTCCTTTCCCACCCCAATCATGATATTGGCTTAAAAATCTCTTTGCTTCCTGCAGTGGGAAGTCCTGGTAGCCAAGGTACTTGGGGTGTTTACTGACAGGGAATCCATGGCTAAGAGTGTGAGAAATTCACCCCAATAGGCTACAGAAAGTAACAATAGGTCATCCAGGTCCCCATTTCAGTAGTCATTTCCTATGTCTTAAAGTTTTCCTTTACTGTGGGAAGGTGATTTTATCACCCTTGTCATACACAAGGGTGATAGACAAGGGTGTACACAAGAGTGTAACTGTCAATACCAGACACAGAGATGTACATCAAGAACAACTCGAGTAAAGTCAAAGGGGTGTAGAGGTATAAAACTGGGGAGAACAAACCTGTAGTCTGGTCTCTTCAGTAGTCCTCGGTAGGTAGGGCTGCAGGAATTAATCACATTTTCTGAATGGCCAATTCATCTGTCAGGTGACAATAAAAAATACATTTAGAAAATATAAGGTATTACCTTTTCTTTGTCCATTTTTTAAGGAAATGTAACTCCAGAGGCAAAATCTTTAAGCTTTTTTTAAGGTTAGTGTCCTGCCCTATCTTGCGGATTTAGCCATAATTACATGTGAATAAAGTCCATCATATTTTTAGAATTTAGTTTTATTAAACTGACTCTCTCCCCCATTTCTGCATCAATTAAATTCTCACTCTTCTTCTCCTCCTCAGTTCCCCCAAAGATACTATTCATTAAAATGTAGAGAATAAAATCTCTATATGTGCATTTTTGCTTATTAGCTGCGCTCGGTGCCTCATCATTTGCCAAATTCATATTTGTTGAACAAGGAGGGCAGAAACAATGTGAAATCAATCTTTTTTGCTTGGCCAGATAAACATAAGACACAATGAGAGAAAGAAAGGCACAGAGAGAGTGAGATAGGGAGAAAGAAAATAAAGCAGGAAAACAGCAACACCATCCCAATGGTGATGGATAACTGAAGTGAATGTGTCAGGATGGTATTATGTAAATTACCAAAGCAGCTGAGCAGTGCACTGATGATTACAGAGGATGTGAACAATGTTGTGGTCCCCAGGTGCCACCATGCCTTGTTATTTTTTCTTCCCTCCAACTACCCTTGGGGTAGATTCTTCCTGACCTGAGTCCTTGAAAAAAATCATCCAAGAAATACATTCCTAAAAAAAAAGGTTAGAGGACATCTATGACATTTCTCTAAAGCAATAACTGCACCCTGCGTGTTGCCAGTTTAACATTCTAAAAAGTGCTTTTTACCTACACCTCTGAAGGATTTGCCTTATCAAACACCTTCATTATAGAATGGGCTCAAGGTCAACATGTTTTAAACAGGAAAGGGAAACTGAAGGGTGAGGGTAGAATTAGACATACATTAAACTATATTTTAAAGTTATTCTTTGTTATTAGGAAGCAACTTTTCTCCCTCTTATTAGACATTCTGTGTGTCTGTGAGTTTGTGTCTTAGTGTTTGTGTCTATGTTCACTGGTGTCTATGCATTTTGTTTCTGCTTTTGGGGCAGGTTGAGTTAAATAACTGTTGATGAAGATGGCAAAGTGTTTATTTGCTAGTTAGTCCTCATTTAAAAATATTCCTTATCTGAGGTGAATGTGGGACCAAAAGCCAAACTCCCATAGTCAATGGATATGCTCATAAATTATCAAGACAAACATCCAGACCCTCTGCAGGCTTCACTGGATTGGATCTTAGAAAATAACAAATCTCCATCGACTTGGGTTATGCAAAACAACTCTTCATCATGTCAAGGATTTCACCCAAATACTTCCTCGCAAACAATGTCAAAAGTTAAATAAAGCCTAAGAAAATGTAATAAAATAGAGAAATATTTTCAAAAAGTTTCTTAGGGTTTTAAAACAAATTATTTTAACCAAGTTCCTAATTAATTTACATTCTCTTTTCACAAATGGATGAAATTATATTATTTTATTAGCAAGGCATTTAGAACATCATTTCACTTGATCTAGGTTGATCTTCATTGATTAGACAAAATGGTGCCCATTACAATAATCAAAGTTTCATGGAGTTTAGGAAAACCCAAACTATCCCCTCCTGTAGGTCCTACCCACAGAAGGATGATGCCACAGAGTGGGATTTGTTGCTTTGCAGGTCGGTCTAGATGACAAAAATTGTTCCGTCTCTCCTTAAATTCTGGCAGAGGTGTGCAGCCCTGGTAGCTCTTTGTTTTGAAACAGCATCTATTATATCAGGCCCAATCTCATGTGTGAGTTCACTGGACTCTGCAATATCAATAATAAATAAGAATCATTAGCATTTATTTCTTCAATAGGAGTTTCTTGGAGTAAGTAATGTAATGTCTGCAGAGCAGTGCACTTTCCGGCACTGCTGTGGGCAGCCTCGTGGGACTAACAGGGGAACTTGATAACTGACACTTGTACAGGTTTAAATGTGAAATTGCATTTAATTTGTATGTCATTATGTAATTGAGAACATGAACCTTTAAGGCAAATATAGCAGGAAACGAGCATCCTGCTAAAAATATTTGCAATACAATAGCTAACTTAATGGGATTCATATCTCTGGAGACTATCACAAGGCCTTTTCGTGGTGGATTGTTTATTTGTGTAAGGGGGGCACTTAGTGCATGAGGGTACATGTGAGGTGGTGGAAGACCAGAACTGCTCACCTCTGGAGTGACAATTCCTTTCCGTGGGACAGTGGCAGTATGAGCAAATGCAGAGTTCCTCTTGGGTTCAGTGCCGCATGCAGCTCTTTCCCAGGTGGAATTCATCAGCAAGGTCAGCATGACTTCTTTGGGATCCTTTCTTGATGGCTTTTACCGGAGTCTCTGTAGTTGGTTGGCACTGAACATGTTTTGTTTAAAGTCATGACAAGAGAAAAATAAACAAACTTGGGAGAAAAAACAAGCTAAACTGGCCACGTAGAGAAAGTTTATCATGCCAACCTTATCTCTGGTTTCATTGTTCATGTACAGTGGTCTGGTTTCCTAAGACATCTTAAAATTACCAGGATGTAGGAGTACATTTTTAATGGAAAAAATTGCTTGTGAAACTTCTATCAATCTGACTTTGGTCAGATTGCCTAGCTTGCTGTCTGGCTAGGCTCCTACATTCCTGAACTCAATGATGAATAGCAATATAAGCTATGACATGACAATTGCTTCTTTCTTGGTTCTCTACTATATTTAATTCAGGATTTTTTTCATATGACTTTAAAAATAGCTTCTATAGAAAGAATATGGAAACGGAGGTCTCCTTCATGTGACTTTCTCAGTGTTGTATTGAGAAGATCTCCAAAACCCCTTAAGAGCACAAGTCCTGCTAATTGTTAATTGGGACATTCAATGGGACTTGAGCACCCACTTCACTTAATTGCTTTTGAGCAGCCAACACAGCTCTGAGAAGTGGCAGACATTTGTGACCAGATTTACTCCTATATCCTGGGTCCAATTTGTCAAGAGCAAAAGCGTCACTTACAAAATGCCATTGACCCTCAATTGTTCAGCTTTTTTTGTGCAACCTGGGCTACCTTTTGCTGGAGTTGTCTTGTTCCACTGGGATTTTCTTTACAGAAATAAATAGCCGTAGGCTTTTATAGATTAATGTTCTATTTCCTTCATTTTAAAGCATTTATTTTAATGCGATTTTTCACTGACGAAAAATGGTACTTCTGGCAGTGTAATAATAACTTGCATTCGTATTGTACCTTTCATCTCAAGTGATCCCAAAGCACTTTACCAACTTAACAAGCTGAAACACACTATATTAAATACTACACATAGGGATCACTTCATCCACCACTAAAACAACCACTTATGTGGTGAAATGAGCCAACTGTTTAAGGGCTCAGTTCTGCAAGGTGTTGAGCTCTATTAGCCTGATACAATGCCCACTGAAGTCAATATAAAGACTCCTAAAGATTTCATTGGGCTCTGGATTAGGATTTATTACACTCTTCCATCAAAGCATTTAGGAACATGCTTAACTTAAGCACTTGAGCAGTTCCATTGACATTAATAGAGCTTTAAGTTGCTTAAAAGTTGAGCTTGTGAGTTTTTGAAGTAGGGCCAGGTGTCTTAGTGTTATGCAGTACAGATTGCAGCAAGTGCATTGAGACAACATAGAGAAGCAGAAAACAAGAACTGAAGAACACCCTAACTCTTCAAACCCACAGCAGAAATTAGCTAACACAATTTAAACACACCCTTATCAAACACATGATCAAGACAACATGAAAAAATTGTAAATCCACTCCTTGAAACACTTACGCATTCATTACATGCCACTAAGTTTATGTTATTACCTCAGTTCTATTACCAGTGCTTTATTATTTGGAGACTGTAAAATTACAAATCTTTTTGTGCTTGCAAATCATAGATTCCTCTTAATGTAATCCAGTAATTCATTACTTTTCTTCCTGCACTGGTAGCTGGATTAATAAGACTCTCCTACCTGTATTTATTAATTAAAAAAATGGTAGGAAAGAATAGGCCTATGAGCTGGAGCGAAGTGACTGGAAAGAACTACAGCAAAACAACTGGAAGAAAAAAAATCTTGGCTGCTCTGTTTAGTATCAGGCAGCTCCAAGGATGGTACTTCTCAGTCCCAAAGACAGTAAGGTTTTGTGATACTAGAAAAGATAGTAAGTCCAGGTCAGAGCTGGGACAGTAATAACCCTTCTTCATAACCTGACTGCACCCTTCCATGTTAACATACTGTGAACTGAGCACAAGTGACAAAACCAATCCATCACTGCACCGCCAACACAAAGAAGAATAGAGAGGTTAACAGAAATTGATGACATCCCCGCTCGAATTTTACACTGATTCGGCCAGCTCTACGATTGAAACAGACAAAGATTTATAGTCCGAGCTAGGACGCTGGCTCTCCTTGATTGCCTTGATTTTTTTTTTTATGCGCTTCTGCATATTTATTTCCAAGCTCATCACGGGCTTGTAGCATTAGAATGCTGATTTGATTTTACATTCCAAGAGGAGTAGACATTATGCAGCCATTTGCATGATGTGAGAGAAATCACCATAACGGTTTGTGATATCGGCGACCAAAATGATCGCTAATGTTCACCTGCATAAGCAGGATTGTGTAATATTTTTTTTTGAAATTCAGATTTTTTCCTTTTGCTTCTCTCTCTGTGAAGAAAAAAAAAATAAAAAGAGGGAATTATTCCATATCCTGTGGATGAGAAATTGTGTTTTGTCATGCCTCCGAGGGCTACAGTGGTATTGAGCTTTTATGAATTCGTTTGATATCAGGGCTGAGCGTTACGAGTTCCAACACAAATTTTTTTCCCCATGACATTATTACTGAAAGCTTTTATCAGTTCATTGTGACAAAAAATTGATTATTATCCTTGACATTTGATGGATAGGTTTCATAAAAGTACATTTTTGTTTAGGTTTTTTTTGTATGTAAGTCTGTAAAGTTTTCTTAGGAAGGTTCTATTTTCTGGAGAGGAAAAAAAAAATCAAGCAGCAACCACTTACTCCATGGAGTATTCTTGTATCACTGCTATCTGTGAGAAAGTTGGAAGTTAAGTGACAATCCTGCTTCCTTACAGCTTCTTCCACTTAAACACTAGGAAGATGTACATTCATAACCTTAGAGGTAAATTTGGATTAGTAGTATAACTGTTCCATAGATACCCGAAAAGGGGATTTTGAAGTGGTTGTGGCAGAAGCATTGATAGCCACTCTATAGTTAAGGTTAATTCAGGCCTTTGTCTTTCCAGAATCTAATACCTCTTTGGAGCTGTTATATTTTAAATAAATGTTCAGCAGGTGTCTGACAGAAGAACAAAGCTGTCTTTAAATAGTTTAACTCTTGTTTATTGCATTCTAGCAACAAGAAGCAATAGGACTCAACTCATTCTGAACAATGCCAGGAGCTGAAGTTAATGGAGATTCAATTACAGTCCCTCACAAATGGGAATATTCACCTCTGTGTGTGCATTAGTGTTGATGGGAGCTCTGTGCTTGCCTTGGGAGGAGAATATACTTTAAGAGAACATGGCAGAACAGTTTTCTTCTGGAGGAGCAGGAAATGGCTGCTTTCCCTTGTTGCCATTCTCAATGATGGATTTGTAGGAGTCTTCCCAGGCACCCTTGCTGAAACGAAAGGTGGGAGAATAGTGAATTTTAGAGAAATTTGTGGAGACAGAAAGTCAGCCAGAGGCCAAACCAGCCATTTGCTAGAGAAAAGGGGCTTTAGACAAGATAAGATTAGTTATGGGAACAGATTTTAACCTTTTGAAGCAAATGCTGTTAAGTGTCAGATCAATTAAGACAAAAAAAGTAAAAGAGTTTTCTGAACTGTGTGCCAGTTTCAGACATTTGGTAGTTCTTGAGATCAGGGAAGTCAGCAGTGAACAGAAAAAAAGATAATTTCGCCTTGCTGTTAGTATTTCATAGGTGCCAAAGTGATTTCTGATGATGGACTGGTGCAGGGACAGTTGCAACATGAGCATGAAAGAAAGGGAGGAGGATACTACCGAGAAGCCTCAGTCCATCACATAACCTGTGGTACGTACCCTGTACTGAGAAAGTGATTAAGCGGCTGCAGTCTTCTTATCCCTCCCCCGGACTTTCTGCTCTCTCCGCCCCCAACAAGTCTGTCCTGGGGGCAGATTCTGGGGCAAGTTTACCAAATAGGGACATTATAAATGTCAGTAATGCTGTAGGAAAGGAAGAATTCTCCAGTGTATACTTTGCATCTGTTCTTAGAAAGGAGGCTGATGTTTACAACAGCAATGAAACAGATTTTGTTTCAGTAGTACTGGGAGGAAAGGAACAGAATAACAGTTTTAAGAAAAAAAAGAAAGTTAACTTTAACTATGATGAAATACCTCATACATGACGAGTTGCAAAAATGTTTAAAGGAGGAATGTCAGACTGGATGAGTGAAAAAACTCTGGGGCTCTGGAAAAAAATTGTTGTTGTACCACTGTTTAAGAAGGACATATTTGAGTAAACTGTCAGCTGGTTAAATGAATGTAGAGCAACTAAGTCAAGGTGATGGGAGATGAAATCAATGAAGAATTAAAATAATGGCAATATCACACTGTCAGTCAACACAGCTTGATGAAAAAAACTTGTCAAATAAACTTGGTCTTTTTGATTGAGTTTATGATTTCATTGGCAAAGATTTCTGTAAGGCATTTGATTTCATTAAGATTTTAAAATACTACAGATAGTGAATTCATTAAAACCTTTCTAACTGATAGTTTTTAAAAAGGAATTCTTACGAAAAAAATAATCCACCTGTTTTTTCGTATTGGTTTCCTTCTGGCCTGATTCAAGTCACGACCTGACCAGCGATGTGCAAAATGACATAAAATCTGTCTTGTTAAGATTTACATGCACAAAAACAACAGTATGGTAAATAATGAGCAAGATAGATCTGATGAACAACCTGGATATTACAATAAACTGGACTTGCTTGAGTAAGACTTATATTCATTTTTTCAACCACAATATTACATATCTAGGAACCAACACTTCAAGTCAGAATTTGTCTCTGAAGGAGAAACTCATTTTGAAAAGGAGTATCATAAGGAGTTGGAAATTTCAAGGCATCCATATGATATGGCAAAACGTATCATCAGGAAGCTAAGAGAATAAACATCAGTCCTCAGATCTGTGGCCAGAAAGAGTAAGGACTTGATGATTAACCAGAGGAATAATTTATTTAAGGATCTCATGGCTTCTCTAGCTCTTGGTGTTTAACTCAAAATGAAAAGCTTTGAAAAGGTGTTTTGTCTTACCAGCAGGCCTGATGCAAGAAACAGATAGAGTCATAACTGTTCCCTCCACTGTTGAGTTTAAATTATCTCTGAGTTGTCAGGTTCATCAAAAGAAAATTAAAAAAATGTAACTGCCTATGGCTTTCATAAATAGAAAGGATGGCGTGAATTGAAATGCCCAAATTGGCACTGAAGACACTCAAAAGGTACTATTAGAGTGCATAAATACCAGTTTCAGGGACAAAGGCAAATATATACAAGTTCTCACGTGAAATGTTGTCATTTACATGTGGTATTTTAAAGATTTTGTTTGTTTGTTTGTTTGTTTTTTAAGATAGAATATTAGGATTTTATCTGCAGCTTTCAGTGAGGGAAAAGCACACTGCCTACTGCTTTTCCTGTGTTAAAATAATTTTCACACTCTGAAAACAGGAATGTACTACTGTTGAACATGAAGCCTTGGCTCTGTTTGTCTACGCACTTGCTACATGTGACGTTTTTCAGTGACCGGATTGTATATACCTGGTGGGTTAGCCTTGGCAAACAGCCAGGCTCCCACCCAGCCACTTCCTCCCTCCCTCTGCTCAGCAGGACGAGGGGAGAGAATAGGGTGAGAAACTTCATGGGTTGAGATTAAGCCAGTGAGATTGCTTATCAGTTACTGTCACTGGCAAAACAGACTCAACTTGAGGAAAATTAATTTACCTTCTTTGCCAATTAAAATAGATTTGGGTAGTGAGAAACAAAAGACAAACATTGAAACACCACCTTTCCTCCCCCACCTCTGCCCACAGAGGCCACCCCTGCAGCACCCCTAGTGCCAAAGCCTTGTCTCCGACACCCAATACAATATAATAGAAAAAATACTAGTCTAACAAGCGGTTTGAAATAGTGAAAGGACAGCATTTAAGTTACATGTTGCTATTGCTTTTATATTTTCTGTTAATTTTTAGGAATTACCCCGGCTAATTTTCTGCATAAGAATGCCCTTTTAACCAAACTTGAGGGCATGATTCTCCCTCTATTTATACATTAACATTGAGACCCTAATTAAAAAAGGCTGATTTTAGTTCTATAAAACCGAAATTTGATTGGATTGTTCATTTGGTTTATTTTAACCCTCTCACAATACGGTGAAAGATCCTGGTTTTATTTAATTTCTGTCGCAATGACTGCATTTGCAGTGAAACCGATAAAACAAACAAAACCCTGTTTTGGTTCTAGATAATATTTTATTTAATCTGCTATCGTTGCTGTATATATTCAAGTGAATGTTGTAGAGCATAATATTAGGTTCTTGGCTGGATCTTCCTGACAGCAATCCATTAGTTGTAATGAATCCAGGAAGAAACTAATGTACTATCCATATTAGAAATGTGCGGAGGCTGGAATATCTGCAGTATAAAGGCTTTTCGGGAATTTTAAAATTTGTCTGCCAGCAGGAGTGATTTCACAGAAAAGCAAATGATGGCAGAACAAAGAGGGGAACTTCGGGTCATTCAGATATCTTGCTTCAGAAAATTAGAAGGATTTGTTTTGATTTCAATGTTTGAGTCTTTGTTATATTAGAGCACTTGTCATTCTGTTATGATTATAATTTGACAAATTATTTCTAATTGGAAAAATTTCCATGAAAAAATGAAATGTCTAAAATAATGTAAAAAACAGCCATTTCAAAACTGTCAGAAATTTTCCTCACATTTGCAAGCTCAATCCTAGAAATATCAATGCCATTTCACAAAGAATTTCTGTTCCGGTAGCAATATTTTCCAGGGAACTGCAAACCCATCAACATTTCTATAAACACTTCTAGTCTTACTCTCACAAATTTCCTTATCCTTCATTATCAGTTGCCGGTTTGGTTCATTTTGCACACAAAGTACTAAGCTTAACAAGTAGATTTTAGAATTAGGCCTAAACATAGAAGCAAACAGAATACTTTCATTATTTCCAAATTAAAGTGGGTTTTTTAGTTGGAAGACAGTTAGACAAGGATTTCAGGATAAATTAGCTAGTAAGATGAATTTTAAAAAGTCATGCATTGACAAAATGACATTACTTTACACTTAGTTTAATTTCTGTGCAGATCAAAAGCAGGCACAGGTAGGAAGATACTAACAGCCTGAAATATTTGTAGTACTTTCAGTGAGAGGAATAATGAATTTATTCTCACTAATAAAAGTAAATCAAGTTTAAACTGTGAAGTTGGAGGCTATCCTGAGAGAAAGAATAATAAACTGAAAATAAATTGTTCTCCATTGTTGTGAGTGAATTATGCACATTAGTCCAAACAGATTTTGTTGAGGTGATTTAGCAATAATCCACTTGTTTTGTGCTTGCATGCCTAAATTTTATGTATTATATGTACAAAGATGGATAAAAGACTATTTCTGAGATATAAATATGCATATGCAAAGCCAAGTACAGTAAGATTGAATCATCTCCATATATTCTGTAACAGGAAAATAAAAAGATGACAGGGAGCATCAAATTAACTTATTTTACTAGCTTCTCCCTCAAACACATTTTAAAAAGTGCAAAACAATGTAATTTGTTGTGGCATGCTACTCCCTGTGTTGCTATTAAGCTATCCAGGTGATGCTCTCTTGGGAATCCACTCTGAACAGAGGCCTAATTCAAGACTGGATCACAACATCTGCACCAGATAGAATTTGTCATCTTCTATCTTCAAGCCCATTGGCTGTTGCTTAGCAACTGGTCAATCTCACAGAGTATTTGCCATGACAAATTAGTAGCGTTGTTACCATGACAACCAGCTTTGTTACTTAATTAAATTGATTTGAATCAGAATTGGCTTTCGGGGAAACAAGTGTGTTGTGTGAAGTAGTAAACACGAGCTTGCAGCTAACCATTCATGCTTTGATGTAGTAGTCCCTAAAATCAACACCACCAGGATGAAATCCACAATCAAGTAGTCCTGAAATCACTGTGGAGAGATTTGCTCAAGATTTTCATTTTCTTTTCCAGATTTTTAAAGCACTCTGGATATATTTAGGAATGGTCAAAAAAACCCACAAAAAAAGACATCTCAGGAAAAAAAACCAAAAACCAACCCTAAACCCAGGCTGCTCCAATTTCCTGTTTAATGCTTTGATAGAGTAAGTAGGGAATGTACTGCTCTTTAGCAACGGATTGTGGAGCCTTGTTGCAGTGTCACTGGAAATTGCACAGCTTCAGATAGAAAAAGGAAGAGAAATCAGATTATGTGGGGTAAAGACCTAGAAACGGAATTTCTTGACATTCTTTCTATTTCTACTCCAGTGGCATTTTGACTGCTACCTTGGGAGTCTTGGCGTTCACCATAATATATGGCTTTGCCTTGCTTGGGGAAGTAAGGGAAATCCCTTCTTTTGATACTTAGGGGCCAGACATCACAAAATTAAAATAAGGCAAGCTAGAAATTCAGATTTCACACTACCCGCAAATTTCTTTTAACAGAAACACCTACACACTTTTTAATTATGTTTTCTACCCTTCTTACCCTCTTTGCAGACTGACAGAGGCACAAGATTAACATATTTATATCTTACATATATTTAATGAATGAAACCTACACGGTAAGTATGAGTACAGCTGTTGCAGACTTCAGATATGCAATCTCACAGTTTTTCAGTTTATCTCTATTTTATCACCGGTGATGTATGGGTGGCTGCGCTTGCTGTCCTTCTTGATCTTCTTGCAAGTTTAACTGCACAACTCAAGTTGTATTTTCCTTATAAAATATTAAATGAATTGCTTGGAATGACTTGAGATTTCTCATTATGTGTGACTGATTTAAAGCTCGAATGTGCTGTTTTGCATGGATTTTCCAGAGCTTAAGCCTATGTAAACAATAAATGGGAAACATCGACCAAGTGGTGACTCACATGGGAAACTGCAAAATGTTGACAAATTCTAAATTGCAAGGTGCTGTGTGGCCTTGCTACATTGCTTGTGCGCTATCTGTAATTCACACTGCTATCATTAGAATATGCAGACAGCCTACTGAATCTCTCTGAAGTAGATTTTTATTTCTTTAGACTTTATTAGCAGTGTCTCACTTTTTTAATGCACTTGTTTTGAAAGTTTGTCTTTGTTCAGAAGCTTCTGGAAAAATAAATCATTTAAAAGAAGGAAGAAACATTTACATATGTACCACTAGCAAAAACAGCTAAGACTATCTTTCACACCTCTGAATGAATTCATACAAAGCATTTTTCCCTCAAATCGTTTTCACAGAACTTAGTAATTGTGAAACCTGATTTACAGCGATGCACATAAAAGTTCCAAATACTTTGATGTCTTCTCCTGGTAAATATTATGCATTATATGTATTACCCTGATGCAGTGATTTCATCTTCAAAAATCCTGTGGAAATGTCATATTGTCCTTCTCATTGTTAGAGCAGAATTAATAATAGGAACTGACATCTTTATTATACAGAGAGGGAAACTGCAGAGGAAAAATTAAGTAATTGTCAAAAGTTCAGAACTCAGAATCACTGTTCACGTCTGCCACACACATCAATGTTAGGCTTCAAGTTTGACCAACTAAAATTGCCATACAAGAAAGTATTTCTAAAAGCTGATTTTCAAGTGTTTTTTCATTAAAAACTCCTTTATATGTTTGTGGGACTATAACTGGAGGAAAAGATAGACTGTTAGGAGAAAAAGAAATTCTGATGATTGTCTTTTGACGTATTTCTCTCTCATTTTTCTAAGCTTAAGTGTTGAAACAATACATTATCAGAAGTAAGTTGTTTTCTGAAAAATAGCTATCATTGTTAATAATAGAAAAGTCTGAAGAAGTAAAGTGGAGAGGACGTGTGGAATAAAAGTTTATTCAAGGGATACTATCCACAAGTTGAACAGGTAATTGGGAGAAGCTGAAAGGCCATGCAGAAGTCAGAAACAGACCAGTTTGAAAAAAAAGAAAAAAGATATTATCTTTTTTCATACATCAGTGATGTGTGAAGAGGGGCAATACCTCACGTGTTGCATGGCTTACTACTTATTTCAGTCACCAACAGCAGTCAGCGTCATCCAATTAAGGTATAGTTTTGAGAAAGGCAAATCATTTCTCTCCAGATGAGAGGCACAGACACGTCAGCAGTTTTTAGCCATTGAAAAGGAAAAGGTAGCAGACCTGTAAATACCTCGATTCCTTCCTAAGAATATTTGGTCTTCAGAGATCATGAACAAGAACAAATAGTAGGGGATTAGCAAAGACACGAATTTAATAGTTGAGGAACCCGTACAGATATTATTCACCTGTGTGTGGGGATCTGGGATGCTGGTATTGACTGGAGAATGACATCAGGTTTAAATATGCAGTTTCCCTACTGCCTCTTCTCCTACAATATAAACACAGGGGTATTTGCACCACAGCCCTGTTGCACTCAGTGATGGTGCAGTCCCAGAAACAGGCTTATCTGGCTGGAAAGCAGCTGTTCAATGGCTGAAACATGGCTGAAACAAGTCCTTCACTTCCATGGACACTTCAACAATGTAAGGGGTTAGGTCAGTCCAAGGGTGACTCAAGCAGACAAACCGTCTGACCGCCCAGTCTGATTAATTATGCTGCTTGCCCTCAGGCAAAGCAGGCAGATACTTACTAGACACTGTCCATTCCTATTTTAGGTTTGTTAAGTAGTCAGTAAAAATGCTTTAACTTGACTTAGCCAGAGCTAATGGATGTCACACTTTTATAATGTTCTACTCTTTATTGAAATTTTTCAGGGCTAAGTTAAAGCAGGCATTTACAAGTATGGTGCACTATTTTCAGTAGTTTGTCATCACTTACTACCCTTCTCAGCCCCTCCAAAGGAATAAAAGGATGGGGGCATATTTTTTCTCTTCAAGGTTAGGGAGTGTTATTACATTAAAGACAAATGCTTCACGATCCTTCTATAATGATTAACTTCATATTCCAAGCAAGAAACTTTTCTCTTTCGGAATGTTTTAATATTCGTCTGTAGCTGACTATCCTCTTCTGATTCACTGTAGGAAATAATGGGTTACTGATAGTTTCCCTACCCACACCTTAAGATTAAAGGTAAAATTGAGCAATTGAAAACATGTCCTTTCTCTCCTCCATGAACAGGGACAGATCTGAACCACATGACTATAAACAGATGCAGCAGGACTAATTCTGATCTTTCTTAAAGCCAGGTAGTTTTGGTATAATTTCAGGGAGTTAGCACTACGGAGTGTCAAGATTCTTATCATGAACCGAAACTCCTGTTGCACTAGGCACTGTACAAACACAGACTAAAATGTTGTACAGAGTTACAAGTCAAAGATAAAGATATTGGTCATACAAGTAAGGGGAGAGGAAGAAAACAATGAGACATTAGTAGTCAATGTGCTATGCTTCAGTCATTGCAGATCACAGGATTAACGTTTGAAAATTAGCGGTTGGTAAATGTCATTGAAGGTAAATTAGAGATAATAAATATGTAGGAATAGAGGAATAAGGGATAGAGTGTTCCATCAGCAAGTTTGCTGATGACACAAAACTGGGAGGGGTGGCTGATACGCTGGAAGGCTGTGCCGCCATACAGCGTGACCTGGATAGGCTGGAGAGTTGGGCAGAGAGAAACCTGATGAGGTTCAATAAAGGCAAGTGTAGGGTACTGCATCTGGGGAAGAATAGCCCCATGCATCAGTACAGGTTGGGGGCTGACCTCCTGGAGAGCAGCTCTGTGGAAAGGGACCTGGGAGTCCTGGTGGAAAACAGGATGACCATGAGCCAGCAATGTGCCCTGGTGGCCAAGAAGGCCAATGGCATCCTGGGGTGTATCAAGAAGAGTGTGGCCAGCAGGTAGAGGGAGGTCATCCTCTCCCTCTACTCTGCCCTGGTGAGGCCGCATCTGGAGTATTGTGTCCAGTTCTGGGCTCCCCGGGTCAAGAAGGACAGGGAACTGCTGGAGAGGGTCCAGCAAAGGTCTACAAAGATGATTAAGGGACTGGAGCATCTTTCTTATGAGGAAAGGCTCAGGAACTTGGGGCTTTTTAGCCTAGAAAAAAGAAGACTCAGAGGGGATCTTATCAATACTTATAAGTACTTAAGGGGAGGGTGCCAGGTAGATGAGAATAGCCTTTTTTCAGTGGTGCCCAGTGATAGGACTAGAGGTAATGGGCACAAACTTGAGCATAGGAAGTTCCATCTTAACATGAGGAGGAACTTCGTTACACTGAGAGTGGCAGAGCACTGGCACAGGCTGCCCAGAGAGGTTGTGGAGTCTCCCACACTGGAGACATTCAAACCCCGCCTGGACGCCGTCCTGTGCAATGTGCTGTAGGTGTGCTGCTGTGGCAGTGGGGTTGGGCTTAGATGATCTCCAGAGGTCCCTTCCAACCCTGACGATACTGTGATACTGTGAATAGGTATGCAAGTAAGGGCATTATGGTTTAAGCTATGGACTATAAAAATGAACATTAACAAATTGTAGAATCCCAATTGTAGAAATTGGGATAGGATATCATGAAAGCTTACAATAGTTTTAACTGTGGCTGGATAAGAAAGGTTGTGTCTCAGATAAAGTATGTAGAGAGTATTTGGATGTGAGGACTAAGGATCTGTCAGAGATGAGCCAGGTTACAAGCTTGAGTGACATGCAAGATGATGAATTTGATCAAAAGGAAGAAAGAATAGACAGTTTCTTTCTTTTAGGTCTATGAAGACAAGTAAACCTGAGGTGATAGTTACATTAGTCTAAATGAATGAGGTGCCCAAGACCTGTGATTTAGAGGAAGAGTATCAAAGAGCAAGACAAGTGGTACCACCATAATAAGCTGAAAGTGAGTGTGAAACAGTGGACCAGAGAAGAGGTGAAAGGGAGGACTAGAAGAAACAGAAAACAAGTAAGAAAGAAAGTCATGGAAAGCTGGGCAAGACAAGACTTCAAGTGTGGGACTGATCATGTTGATGAGATGAGCATGATTTTTAGTTCTGATCTTTGACAAAGAATCCTTAAAATCTTTGGTGACGATTGTTTCAGCCGAGAGGAGAATTTTCCAGTGAGGGTAGAGGTAGGAATGAGAATAGAGGAATCCCAGACACATGCTGTGGTAGTTTCTTTGAAAATCTGAGACGAAAAAAAAGAAATTAATACCTAGAAGAGTACTGGAAAACCAAGAAGCGCCATTAATGGACTTTCTAAGATGAGAAAAACAAAGTCATGTTTGTACACTAAGAGGAAAAATCCCAGAGATGAGTGACAGATTGTCACAGAGAATACGACAAAGATGAAGAGATTCACTAGGAAAAAATAATCAGTAAAAACTCATGGGAGAAGAAATAAAAAGATAATATGGGAAAATCATATAGTTATTCCAGTATTAAATTGGAACAGAATGGCAAGAGTATTGCCTGATAAGGAATCTTGGTTGGGATTTTTAATTGCTTTTCGGTTTTCTAGATTGTAATGGAAAATCACAGAATCACACAGAATCACAGAATGGTCAGGGTTGGAAGGGACCTCTGGAGATCATCCAGTCCAACCCCACTGCCACAGCAGGGACACCTACAGCAGTTGCACAGGACGGTGTCCAGGCGGGTTTGGAATGTCTCCAGTGTGGGAGACTCCACCACCTCTCTGGGCAGCCTGTGCCACTGCTCTGCCACCCTCAAAGGAAAGAAGTTCCTCCTCATGTTAAGATGGAACTTCCTATGCTCCAGTTTGTGCCCGTTACCTCTTGTCCTATCACTGGGCACCACTGAAAAAAGACTATTATAATCTACCTGGCACTCTCCCCTTAAGTATTTATAAGTATTGATAAGATCCCCGATGATGCTGGCTTTGTAAATAGCTGGATGCTTAGGAAGAACTTGCTAGAAATTTTTAGTGGCAGAATTTATATTGTAATTCACCAGGTATTTATTAGAACAAGTTTATGAAGAAGATGTACAGTTACAGAGAAAGCTTAGCCTAGCACAGGTCTAAGTCTTGACCAGCGAATAAGCAAAATCCTGGAAAAGTGACTATCCTTGTAAGACTTCACCAATTAAGGATTTTATTTAATTCTACTGATCCTACTATCCTCTAACATTAAAAAAAAGAAAGTGTCAATATCAAAATGGCATGTTGCTAGGTTACAAATTCTATTTCCTACTCCCATTTCTTATTTGTAATATAACCTCACGGTGATACACACACACACACATATATGTAAATACATATGCATGTATATATACACACAACACTATAAAGATACCTTACAAGATCTACAAATAAATGTCACATTTACTAAGGAAGTAAATATAACCAAGAAGACCTATCACCCCTTTTTTTTTTAGTAATTGTAGATTTTTCTCCATCGTGCAATATGTATGTATAGAAGCTTGCAATTTCTTAATGAACCTCAAAACTGTATGTCTTTTTCTCATTCTTTACAAAGCACTTAATAAATATTGCATTACATCAAGACAATACATCTGAGGGCATACTTTCTTAATAGAGCAAAACAAAGGACAAAGTTAAGGTTGAATGCGTGACACTGAAAGGAAATGGTGTTGAGTGATGACGGATTATATTGCAGCTAGGAGAGGATGCATGTTTTCATTCACAGAATCACAAGGCTGAAAATGACCTCGAGAGGTCAGCTAGTCCGTCCCTCTGCCCTAAGGCAAAACCAACTATACCTATGTCATTCCTGACAGTTGCTTGTCTAATCTGCTCTTAAAGACCTCTAATGATGGAAATTCCGCAGCTCCCAGACAATCTTTTCCCAGTGCTTCCCTAGGCTTTCTCTTAGAAGACATTTCGTAATGTCTGACTGTTCTTTGCCCCAATTAAGCCTATTGTGTCTTAGTCTAGTCAGAGGGGAATGTATTAATTTCCATGTGTTTTTAGAATTTTTTCTCCTCTGGGAATATTTTTTAAGAATAAATTCAATATGGGATATTAATTTTATGTCAGGTCAGGACAGAAAAGATCCATTAAAACATTTTGTGACTTTACAGTTACTTTAAGAAATTATTTAGAGGTGGGAGCCTAAAAGTGAGGGAAGGATGATAGGCTGATTTATAGCACAATTCCTCTTGCCTTTGCGTTCATTCAAATAAATTTCTGATGAGTTGTAGCAACGTAGCTAGCGTACATTCAGAAGGGACGTAATGAAGAGAGTACACTTTTATATGAAATGTAACATTTCAAAGCATTGGGGAGAGGACTTTGTTTTGTACTGAGATCTGTATCCATGTCTCCAGCTGATACAGATCACTGCCCGCTGGCAACCACAGAGCCCAGAGAGCAAAGAGCACCCTGAGGAAGTGTTACACTTCACTGTTGCGGTCAACAAAAAGTCTAGCAGTGGTGACCTCACGTTTGACTTTCTAGGTTCCTGTGGCTTTAATTAACATCACAGAGCCTTTCAGGTAGCACACGGCCTCTGAGTAGTGGCTTGGGAAACACTGATTTATAAAACTCAATGACTTTGTAAATAGCTACTCTAAATATGGAGGCACTGAAACAGGCTAAAGACATTTTATTATCCTTTGATTTTTTGTATAAAGTCCAGCAGCAATATAAGTCTTCACCTGATTCTTTGCAATTCATTGATGATAATAAAAATTAGGTCAAGGAGCTTGAGAAGTCAATTATTAGCAAGAAATTACACATCATGTGACGGCGCTAGCGATAACAACTACAGAAAACAAAAATGGAAAAAGTGAAAATATTTCTAGCAAACCCTTTCCTCTCCCATTAACATAAGAAAAATCAAATAATTCTCCAAAGAAAAAGGGTTTTTTCCAAACATCTGTAACTAAAATATTGGGAGAAAGTTATACCCATTCTCTTTTGAACTGGCAGACCTGACCTTGGCCAAAGATTTTCAGTTAGGTTTCTATAAAATTCTTGCATAATTATTTGTTTTGATCCTTTATCAGTTCAGCCATGCCTAGATGCAGAAGTATGTCTATTCCATGCACTTACAGATTTGCACCATTTATCAAGGACATTGCAAAAGCTGATTTTTTCCAGATGAACATTTCTGCTTTTTAGCCATTTTCTTCAGTTACTTTGTACCCTAAATTCTTCTGATCTATATGAAAATAATGTAAATACAGTGAATCCCTATAAAAGTGCTTCACTTAATGAAAATTATACAGATTCAATTTGATGATCTCTCATTTACAAGGAACCAGACTGTAGCACCCCTGTGTAAGTAGAGAGGAAGAGAAAGGAGCAATGTGAGAAAACTGGAGTGTGTCTGGGGAGTGGGATACTTTAGCTAGTGCCACTAACATTCATTCTCCAAACAAGCTGGGAGATTACTGAGCTTAGACAGAGCGCTGAGGGCAGTTTTCTCACAGCCCAGAGGGTTCAAAAACTAGCCTGATTTTTTTCTTTCCCCTGCACAATCTACATACCACAATCTAATCTAGTATAGCCAACAAGATTTACTGTCATGTTTAGAATGTGTTTTAAATAGTGATTTACCATCTCTTAAAATAAATATCGTTTGTAGCAGACAGTCTCTGGTTTAGTTTTGTTTTCCCTATCTGCCATGAGGATCCCATTTTCCCTTTAGTATGCTGACAACACAACTTCGTTAAGGCTGGTTGGTTCCATTTGCATTGGACATCTCTTCTGCATATAGATTGATGAGTTTAATCAGCGAATCAGGAGAAAGACTTGGACATCAATCAGTGTCAGTTTTCTTTCTCTCTAATTTCTGATTTGCTACTTCTAGTTATCAATGCAATAAAACGATGCCAATTTAAGATAAAATCTTGGAAATAATGCAAAGTTAGCATAAAATTGTCAACAGGCCCAGGAGCTCTACTGCAGTATGATCACTGATACTTTGAAAAAGAGGCACTGTATTTAACAGCCAGAACCACTGATGAATCCATTGTTCAGGGTTCTGTAAAGAAAACACTTGAGTTGTAATAATGAAACGATATCATAGTGTCTTTTGTCTTATTAGTAAAACAAAAATATTCCTACGCATTTCAGTGGACTCCTAACAGAAAAGACAGTTTGTTCCTCAGAAAACATCCTCTTCTATATTTTAAAGGAATATATTTGGTGCCGTTTCATATTGCCAGTGTGCCTGGAACATCTCAAAGTATTGTCTTGTATCAATTTTCACCGAAAACTCAGGAAATAGATATTTTTTTTCTTCATTTTATGGACATAGTGGACAAGTAGTGTGTAGTGAGACTGAAGATTGGGCCCTCAAGATCTGCATGCTCATATCATGCTTTCGGAAGCTAATTCTGATCAAGTTAAATAGGAATAAGGTTCCCAAATTCCTCTAAATATCTGGATCTAACTGACTTGCTTAAGATCCTGTGAAGGCAAGGAATCAAACTAGACCCCCAGGCTAATTCCAAGCATTGCACTGTTCTTCCTCTGATAGAAAACACATCTAATTTCATAGACCTTTGCCGATAGCAGATTATTTTCCTGACTGTGGAGGGAATGGAGCTAGTATTTCCTTACTGCTAGACCACCTTTATTGTCACACTCTTTGATAAGGAGAAATGTATAGAGTACTCCTCCCATACCTACAGCTTAGAGATGGAGGGATAAGGGAACTGGGAGAGAGATCACTCCCCCTCATGCCCTAGCATGGCCATGTAGTTTTGGTCCACAATGTGGGCCTAATTAAGGAATTAGACTAGCATCCTTTTTACAGACTGAAAAACAGTGTAGTTAGACCAATTATGCCTATACCTCATAATACGGTAAAAAAAAATCAGCTCAAAAGTCAGCCACCCAAGAAGATAAAATGTCTCATAATTACACCTCTTGAAGTATATTTCTGCTTTTATAAATGCTACTACATGTTAATGGAGATTCTTCTTTAGTTTACATGCTAGAAGTCTGTGGTTTTGAAGCAGTAAGTCCTGAGATTCCCCCCTCAGCACTGAATGTTGCTGATTTAGTTACTTACAACATTTTCATTATAAGTGGCAATCACACACATATTTGTAACATCAAGTTTATTTTATTTTTTTTTAATCTATGGCTGAATTGTGTTGCCAGAAATATCTGAGGAAATATCCATTTGATTTTAATTTACATGCAGGCAATCACAAAATCACAGAATAGAATCACAGAATCCTGTGGTCAGATATGCTTAAAATGGAAACCATTTGCCTCACATTTTAATTCATACTGCAGTCTGCAATGTGACACAAGCTGAACATGTACCATCTTTTTTACCTCACACTTTGTAGAATAATTTTTCAAAATATACATTCCTTTTTTTTTTTTTTTTTAATTCTGACTGATACATCCATTGAGGATAATAAAGACAATAATTATGAAACAATGACATTCGTGAAATGAGTATCTGCACGAAGCCAGATGTACTACCTTGTAGATTTCTTATATTTACATATATATTTATATATATACACACGAATGTGGATAGGTAGATGTATGTGTATATATTCATATGTACATATAAAAATGCACATATGTATATAAACATATATGTATATAAGTATATACAAAACAGACGCAGTACTACATGTATTTCAATACATATGTTTCATAGAAAGAGTGGGAGAAGATCCAACTGGGCCTTATTTAAGAGTTATGTGATCATCTTAGTCTGGAAAGAAAATTATATGGTTGTATAAACCAAAGAAGCAATAGCAGAAGAACAAAGGCAACTCATCTCAAATGACAGAAAGTAAGCTATTTACCCACAGCGATAATGGTGACTGAGTAATTCCTGCCTACCCAAACGGCAGGTTTTGGTATAACAATGCCTGGTGTATACCAAAGGCCTGCAGACAGGATTTAGCCCTACATCTTCCCAGAAGAGACCTGAGAATACACTGAGGTGTAGGTCCATAGGACCAATATTGTCTAGACAGGAAAATTTCCAAGAGTATCCACTGTATTCCATGTGGGTTTATTTACCACCTCTGTAGCCACAGCGGAGTAAAACTGGAATTTGTGAATGTGAAATGATTTGACAGTGATTTTAAAATACATTCAATGTGGCGATACCACACCACCTAACAGAGCAATAGTTTTCCAGGTGCTCTAAATTCTACCTCCCAGCACCCGTCAACATTGCTTGATGGCTTTCAAGCCACTAAATGGTGTTATAACTCTTATATATGCAGGCTGTTCTTTGCTATATTCTCCTCCTTCTTTTGTCATAGAAGCAAAGCCAGATGGATGCTTAGGGCTCACTTCTACAGGCATTGAGCATCGCAAAGGCACTTAGTGTCATTTGAGGTGCCCTAGGACATTCCTGGCCAGCCTCAGCTGCCACTTCAGAAAGACACAGGTCTCCCGTAGGTGCGGCATCGTATCTGACAGCCGTATGTGGATGCCTCAGGGTGTGTCAAGCAATACTTGATGCCAACGCATAGAAAACCGAATCAAACCCTCCCAGAGCTAGGCTGCAATAACAAGTCCTGCCACCCCAGGCTGGTACCTCAGGCAGCCAGATCCCCAAAGTTGCCCCTAGAGAGGGGGGGCAGTGGCGGTGGGCTCCTGCAGAAGCTGTGCGGCCCAAGCTTTTGTCACCGCACACCGGGGTGGTGGGTGGTAAAGCCAGGCAGCCTGGATCTGCCATTGCTGCTGCCGGCCTCCTGTTGCAGTAGCCTTTTCTGAATGTCTTTTCAGTCAATCCACCGCTCAAGGGAAAGATTTTCCTTTTTCCCTTATAGCCTGCTGTGGAGACACTTATCACCCAGACTATTCAAACTGGCTCAGGGGTCCTGTTTAAAAACAATCAGCCGTGTAACATATGGGGCTGGCTGCACTTGTACCAATATCTAACTTTAGAAAGGAAAGAGGTAGGGATTTCAGAGGAGGCTATGCTCTTATTTTAGGGCAAGCTCATATTGAGCAGGCAGGATCCAAACTCCTTGGCTTGCACGGTCGTATTTACAATTAGCTGTAATAATTGAGAAGAGACAGTTGTCCTGGAACTGACTATGCGCGAACACCTGATCATGCGAACACAGAAGCTGAAGAAAGCTCTAGGGACCCACACACAATTTTCACACCTCCCCGATTAGTGACTGGAGCCAGGCCCTTTTGCTTGTGATAGATTAATCAAACCTTCTCTCAGCCTCTAATTGGATGACAATCAGGTTCTCAGGGTATGCTGAATGGGGGAAAAAATTCTCCTTCCCTTATATTTTATATGTCTTTCATTTCTGGCCTAGCTGTCTTTTTTTTTTTTTTTACCTTTTTTATGTGATTCATTTACTTTGTTACAGTTTCTCCTCCTTTAAATGAGCTGCATATTTTCACCCAGCATTACTAACTTCCATCAGTTTTCCACCGAAGACACAACCTTTTCTTCTTATTATAACAGCACAGCTTGCAAAGTGATAGCTAGGAATCAGATTGTGTCAGCACTCCCATTACAACCCCCCATTTTCAGGGAATCATTTTCAGTGTGGCCATGGAAATATACTCAGGACTTAACGCTGCTATCTAGGTCTTGTTCAAAGAGTGAATTTCTTTTTCCTCCATCCAGCTGAAAAAATAAAATATTTGACCACTTTTAAACTCCAGAAGTATAAACAAATCAGAACAGGGAAGAACGTGACAGATTTATGAGGCCAAGGTTATGTCAGTGTCTGTCTGGCCAATCCCTTTTCTGCCCCAGTACTTGCTAATATTAGAGACCTTATCCTCCCTCATAGTGACCGTGCATCTAGCCAAGAAAGCCGCATAATGTTCCTTGTGAATGAACGTACAAGGAACCTCTGAGATCAGTTTGGTCCACAGAGGAATTTAAGCTCTTGAATATTTATCCAAACTTTCTAGGGATCTCCATTTAACTTCTCCTCCCAGTTCACCAATGTCAGCTGAAGATGAAAGTATCCTTAAATTCCATTTCCTGGACTTTGTCTGTTCAATAATTTAAATTTAATGTTGGGAGGGGGATTAAGTTTTGGGTTTGGTTTGGGTTTGTTGGTTTTTTCTCCATTGACTATTGAGGATTTGGATCTGACTTGATATTATTGCCTGAATTCGAGGAAAGAAAAAAAAACACCTCAAAGGATCCACCCCCCTCATTAATTGAGTTATTACAAATATCAGCACTCTTGATTCAAGAGGAAACAAGATGAAGGTATTCCCAGAAATATTTTTACTGCTTTGGAATTAGTCGTAACTGCACTGAACAAATTTGCTGAATGAATTCTGATTTCACAGTCACGCAAAATCACTTCTACCCACTTTCACATTCTATTACAGCTGAGCAAACACTATGAAGAAAAAGTGCCTCTAATTGTATACATGTTACTTATTTTGTCCTAATTTTTATTCTAGGAGAACTGAGGCATGTAAACTGTGGTGCCCCTGAGTATTGAAGCCTGTCTGTACAGAATCTATCTGTAATACACCATTCTAGGTACATGCCAAACTCTAAGAATTTTCTCTGTCTGATGAGCTAACAGTTCATTCAGTGGAAGCTCCTTGTACCAGCTCCTGACTCCCTCGCACGTGAAGACTTAATACCATGCTCACACTGCCTCTCTCACCTAGAGGTCCGCTGAGGTCAACCCCATCCTTTAATCCAAATTCTATTCTCTCTCCAATAGCACTTTAAATGTAAACATCATGTCCTCGTCTTTAATGCCTCACCTAACCATGCTCCTCTCTTTTTTTGAACAGACTTTTTAGGTTATTTTTATACTGATGCTTTAACTATACACGTGTTTCTGCACAATTACAAAGGAAAATCATCAAGCACCTTTTTTTTTCGCACTTAGAACACATGTTTGGTTACTTAATTCTGAATTGATTCTTGCTAGAATTTCCCAGCTAACAGGCAGACTGCAGTGATCAGTTGACTCCTGATTAACTCCCACAATCCCCCCTGTAAACACATGAGTCTTCCCATAAGCTGGCTGTGAAAAAACCCTGGTGTGCCATTACAAATGTTGCACTAGGATGACCAAATTCTTCAGCGTGTTTTTCTGCTCCACTTACACATTTCACCAATGAATGAAATTATTTTCTTGACTCAATCTGTAACTGTGCGTATTCAAATCCATGTAAGAAACCATTTCTGTTTTGCTGCCTGCAAGAACTAGCTGATAATTGCTTGTGTGGAGATCATCCTACATGAAAATAGATTAATAAACCAATTGTGTTATTAAAACTTATAACTTAACGAGTACAATAATTATCCTGACCACTGTAGTCGTATGTTGCACTCATCTAGACCTCTTTAATTGTTTAGACTGTTGCTTCTATGAGACAAGGATCTTTCTTTTGGATGTGGTAAGAATATATCCAGAAGGCTGTAAGCCATAGTTTACAAAACCTTAATTATCATAGTTCATCTTGGTAATAAAAGGGAAATTGTCCTAAACTAAGTTCTTATTTTCAACAACCCAATAATTTTTTTAACCAAACATCACATTAAGCCTCTTTTTTGGCTTTATATGTAGTATTTGTCACTTTAGAAATCTCTTCTAAAACAAACCAATAAAAATTAATCTGCACTTTCCAATTTTTAATTTCCCAGTTAAGCTTAATTTTTAAACGTCTTAAATATAATGTGGTTTGCTGTTTTCAGCTTAATACCTAAATGCACCTGGAATTATTACTGTTATTCTTTACAATATTGTTCAAGTGCCTTTAGCAATTTTTGTTATTTTGTTGCCTGTGGATGAGATTCTTTATTTTAAACCAAAATTTAAAGTCTGCTCTCAGACCTACTTTTTGAGATCATTCAACGGCAGAGTGATGGAAAGTAGGAAACAAAGTTGAGTTGACAGAAAAGTAAATGCAGTAATGTAAATTTAGGCCTCTTCAGGTCACAGACTTTCATGGAATCCAGTGTGTTGCTACAACTTTACTGCAGCATGCATGAGAGCAGATTTAAAAGGTGATGCTTATAAACTGAATTATTTGAGGAAATGATGATGGATTTTGGACCATGATATAAAATCCAAGACTACTCAGCAAACAAGCTCATAGCTGAAATTGTAGAAGTCTTGGTTCTTCCATAACTAGGGGCTATTGGAGAGAAATGTGGCAGTTTCCAGAAAGGAAAAGAAGACCACTGAGAAGCTGTTCATTGAGATGATCCACATTAGAGTGGTCAGAGAAACCTTTTACATATGGATGGTTAACTGAAGAATGAATGACCAGTTCCTGGCCTCCTGAGATGCCATAGGTCACCTTCCTCTGCTGTTATATTTGCATAATGTCATCTTTGACTCAGAATTATCTAAAGGCAAAATTTGACTTCATACTCCCACATTCCCAGGTGTAGCCTTCAGGGTATTTGCCATAGGTTATCCTCATATTATATTCCTTTGCTTCTGAAGTTGACCTTTTAGTCAATTTTTGCTCCTTCTTCCTTAGCAGCTTTGCACATCTATAACACCTTGCCTCCAAAGGTCTCAAAGTGCATTATAGCCATCAATAAAATAAAGGTGAAATTTTCAAGGGCATGAAGGGCACTTACAATGACTCCTCCACCTGGTTTTCAATAAGACCTGAGCATTTATCTTTCACTTTTATATCTTTGAATATTTCTCTTTAGCAGACCCCACAAGGATGTGAAGAGGGTAAGTAAGTGTTGTTATTTCCATTTTACAAAAGGGGAAACTGAGGCACAGTTGCAGATAATGAGCTAAGTAAAGTTCACAGATGCACTTTCCTGGAAGGGCACCTAAGGGAGTCAAATCCTGGACCACTATCTTAGTTATCAGAGTACCCTTCCAGACAAACCTTCCCATTTCCTTCTGTTACCTCAATTCAGGTTATGTCTGTGACCTGAAAAGAAAGGACCCTTGTTTAAAACTGTTCCAGCTTCTTCAAGTCCATTCTAGGCTCTTAGATCTATTTTAAAAGCAAACTCCATGGAATGCACCCCCAGAGCCTGGAGCAAGCATTTTTTCAGCTGTTCTGGTCTACTGGGTTCATATGTATTCAGGGCTTCAGGCATTTTATGTAGCCAGTTGATTAAATATATATTTAGAATTTTTTAATATGCATATTAATTACCCAATAGACTAGAATGACTCTTTAGGAGCAATTTCTGCCTATTGTGTAAAAGCATTATAAAAATCCTTATGAAAAATAGTGATTGTACATGCTTAAATGCTTCTCTTCTCCCTATGCCAGCCCCCTCCCTTGCTCCCTAACAGACCAAAACCAAGTTGTATCATATCCTGGATTAATCACTGGATGAATTTCCGTTATTGTATTACATGGATGCAAAATCTCACCTTAAATTGGAATTTTTTCCCCCTAGAACACAAACTGTCGAATCTCCCCAAGTGAGGATTGTGACAGGATCAGGACCCTTACAAAGCAGCTGATAGCAAATCCATCATTATTGTTGTTATTGCTCTAATATTTCTTAAAATAAAGGAAATTTTCTGGGGGGTGGGTGGTGTTGAACGCATTTTTCTACAGTGTATTTCAGTTTGATTATATTTTGTGCTCCCATATTCAGGGGTGGAGGTGAGAGGGAATGTGGAGTAACAGAACTGGAGTAGAGGTGCTGATATATCCAGATGAGAACAGCCAGGCAGAGTGGGGGGAGGTGTGTGTGTGTGATCTGGGGAGCTGGTGAAGAAACCAAGAAAGACTTTGTGTCATCTTCTTTCTTTCCCCAGCCCTCTCACTCCTTTGCAAAATCTCTGGACTCCATGGTTCATGGTCCCATATCACCTGCCATGTGTATGACTGCATGTGCAGCCCTTCCTGTCTCACTCCAGGAACACTCTTCTGCTCCATCCTTCCTGGCTATACCTCCCAAATACTGAAATCCTCTTTTTTTTCACACTCCTGATAGCCCTATAAGTGTGTGTTTAAGGATATGTGCTGATGTTTTGGAGGCAGTGTTTTATAAATTAAGAACCATGAGATGAGGAAAGGAGGTTGATTGCAGAAGAGCAACATAGGATTGCCTAGATCATTGCAGACACGCTTCTCTTATTCTGTGAAATTACTGAAGACCCAACAATGAACAGGAACATCTCATCCAGCTCTCCCTCTGCCCCCTTAAAAGACCACCATATGTGGACCATAAAGCAGCATGGATGATTTCCTCATAGGTTACAGGAGGAAGATCCCAGTACTTCATACTAGGTTTTTTTGGATCCAGTTCCTAATCTCACTTCTCCAACTATAATTTTTGACATTACAAGGAATTGCTTAGATAAGCTGTGAATGACACTGAGGCACTTACAGCTATAAAATGAGGTGCTGTGTAGCTCCTCTTGGAAATCTAACGAAGCATGCTGTGTTTTGGTCTCAAACCAGGCTCCTGACATTCAAGAGTTAAGTACTGCCTGCTGGTTTACACAGGTTTACAGCAATTCCTCAACTGACTGATCTGTTGGAAAAGCTTCAAAATGAATCCTATGTTGTTTTAAAGCCCCCCTGTCTCTTTCCTGAGGGCAATGGGCAGAGCAGCACACCATTCCCTAATACTGGCTGCAAAAGCTGCACCCCAGCAAGTCAAGTATCAAGGAAGATAAATGCTCTGTTAACCTGCTCTGCTGTTGTTAAAGGAACGCAGCTGAAGTGTGCACTGATGGACCATGAAATCTGAGGAGAGCCACAAGCCACTCAAGGTGAGAAATATGTGCTGGGAGGTCACACAGTATCTTTGATGTTTCTGTGAAATTATCACACCATAAACTGACAGACTAAAATATTAAATTTTGACCTTTTAAGTCAATCATATCACTTTTTATCTTGAAGATCTTTCATTTGCAACTTGGTCACATATCAGAAAGTTTAACGTCCTTTTCGTGGTAAAAAACAGGTGCAAGCAAACCCTCTGGGAAAGGGTGAGCTATGAAAGCCATTCGTAATCTTGTACTCTTGCCACACTATCTCACTTCAAATGTGGTATATATGTGTTAAGTTAAAGCATAAATAATACCGCTTGTACATCTGCCTGAAAAACTCAGAGAAGGTAGTATGCACTGTGTTTTTCACAGGCATATTCATATTTGAAGTGCAAACTGAAGCCCACAATGAAAGAGGCTGAATCCCCAATAAATAATTGCCAACACAAACTCTCAAGTAAGCATGAAATCCAGTAAGTCACTAATCTGAGTACAGAATAAAAGTAGGCAAGCACCTTACCTTTTATTTTCCTGGACTTTAGTTGCACTCGCTGGTTAGAAAATAGTGGAAATTCTGATTAACACTTCACTTTTTCTTTGACTAAACTGAAGATTGTTAAGCATCTCCTCCTATGTCTTTAAAGGACAAGTAAAAAGTGTCTTCAGTGTGAAAAATTTAGATCTGTAGTACTGGTGACATTATCAACATGATGGTCTAAGTTTACAAACAATTTTAAAAAATCTGTACTCTAAATTCACACATTTCACAGGCAAAAAGAATTAGCTCATTATATAGTTGAGATAAAGATACTAGACCTACTGAAAATAGGGCTGCTAAATAGAAATTCCTTTAGGGAAGATGAGTGTCCACCATTATTACAGTGTCTTATAAGAAATGGCCAGTTTCATTTCCCTTGTATACCCAGGAGTAGGAAGACCATCAGCAGATGGTGAAATGCGTGTAAGAATGATATCTGTGTACGATCATCACCTCAGTCACTGATCTGCTCCATAACTCTCACCAGCTTTCTTCCCTGCTCCTTGACAGAGTAAAAGGGGAAGAAACAATCAATGTGTCGATACTTCCATCAGCCTCTGTGTCAGGTAGGATGGCATACAGGAACCACAGCAAGTGATATCTAGTGGACGCCACCATTCACTGTGTTGTGCACTAGGAGTTAGATATGTGTATTACAGGTAGGAATTCCACAGCAGTGCCCAAAATTGCAGACCGGCTCAGGATCCACAAAGAGGTACTTTGGTTTGGTTTGGTTAGCAGTATTGTGTATACTGTGTAAGCTTGTGAGCTAATTAGTTGTGTCCATGTTATTTTAAAACCATCTGAACTGCTGTTCTTTGATCAGCTGCTCAATAGCCACTTTTCATCATTCTTGCTTCCTTTCTCCAGTTTAAGTCTCCTCCACTTTCTGTGGCTTGTGGGCTGAAAAAAAAACCCCATAATATTTAGACAAATACCCACTTTTCATAAGTTGCACAAGAAAGGTCACTTCCCATCCTCATTTGAATGTTCCTTCATGGCTTACAGCATTAAACGCCTTCCCACTCATACATGATACACAGCTGCCCACAGGACAGTCCTGAGTTTTCCTGTCTTCCACTGGATTGCCAGTGTCCTGGGACTGAGTGACAACATGAAGCGGTAGATTTGCCCTTTCCCAACAGGTCTGCAGCTCCTTCTCAGCAGCAGCACTTCTGTCAGACACAGCAGGGGCAGGTGAAGGTTAGCTGCTCTTGAGAAAAAGGCAGCTGGAGTGCAGGGATGGACACTGCCAGGATGAGTGTCCTGCCAGGCAAAGCACTTGCATGGCTTATGGAAAACACAGAGACCCAAGTGGCAGCAGCATCAATCGAGAAGTCATGGAAGGAGGAGTTGAGTGACCAAGTTAGGCACAGGAAAATAAATTACCAGCCAGGAAAGGAAATAACCAGAATGCAGGAAAGTGGAAGAGATGACATGAAGGAGGAAAGGGGGATTACAGCCCCTGGATATTTTAGGCCATGTGAAGAAACTGACAGAGAGATGACCAAAATGTTTGTTGGCTTGAATTTTTAGGCCCAACAAAAGCTTGGGGTAGCCTTGTTGGCTTATAAATTCAGAACACACACGCATTGTGGAATAGTTCCCCTTTAAGGCAGATAAATTTGGCTATGTAAGTATTAAATAAGGTGCTCAAAAGCACTATGCACTTTTGAAAACTGTGGCCTGTCAAGTCATTGCTGTTCTATCAGGCTAGACACTGAGGCAAGGCCCGTGGGAAGGTAGGCAGCTCTGTCGTCCCCATGCGCAGAGCATGCACAGGACTCGTCAGCCTGAGTCAGAACAGGATGAGCGTTGTCACAAGGCAGGAGTGTTGGATCTTCTTCTCATGTGCACAAGTCCAAGTGTGAAATGAATAATACCACTTTTTCACTTTGAGGCAGCAGCTGCAGGCCTTGACCATGGTCCCAAGGCTTACAGAGGAGGCCACAAGAACATTCATACAGACCTTGCCATTAAAAAAAAAAACTCAGAGAAGAAAAAATCAGCCTTCACTGACAATTTCCTTCCAACAGCTGAAAATTCCTTTCCTCTCTCAACCCACAGGTATTGCATGGTTGGAAATAAGTACTTTAATGGTGGATGGCGTCGTATTCTCCACCTGATGTGAGCTCAGGGCCAGGGACTGCAAGTGTGAGGCCTTTTTGTTTTAAGTTTGTTTTTATATCTCGAGAATAGGATCTTAGGTGCTGCAGTCATAGATCCTGGGAAATAAAGCTAGTGATGAAGAAACCTGAAAGCCCATCTGTTACATACAGATGTCACATATTGTACAGAGATGAGAGGCTTTGCAGGGTGTATGTCTTTCCTTTAAACTAGCGGGAGGAGTTTCTTATAATTGAGAACAGATGGGAAAAAGAAAGGAAAAGCACCCAAATCAGCCTCCTTACTGTCATTCTTCAAGAAACATGGTTTATTGTTTGCATGTTATTCATGTACCTGTGTCTCTACCTGACGGTGCATCGTCCGTTGTTTAATGACATCAGATTTTTACAGAAACTACCTATTTTAAGAGATGTGAGAAAGTACAAATACAGTGTAAGTTAGGTAAGCGTGGTTGCACAGGAAGTGAGCTCTAGCGCAAACTACGAAGTGACTGATACACCCAAAGCAGGCAAGCCTTACAAATTATTCATGTATTTCTTTAAGCAAAACTATATAGACTAACCCTAGCCTCTCAAAAGTGGCCTTAGCTTGGTGCAGAGGGCAATGAGAGTGGAATCAAGTTCAGGAGAGAATATCTTGGGTTTTCAGTCTGTTTCCTGGTGGATCTCTGTCCCCATTGCAAAACCGCAAAAGCCACAATCTCATTTAACAATACTGTGAAATAATCATCATTGCACCTGTGCCTGTTTTCTCAGACATTATTGCAGAGACAGAAGAACAACTTCTGACTGTAATCTCAGACATCCCTTCTGTTCAAACATTTGGGTTTCAGCAAAACTACCCCAACTTATCTTTTGCTACATCAGGCCCAAGAGCTGTCATTTTGGAGTGCTGGAATAGATATCTGTGCTAAGAGAAAAATGCATCGAGCTCAAAGGCTGGGTTAATAGATGGGTGAGGTAGTAAGTGTCCAGTAATTCAGGAATGTGCAAATTTAAAACAATACTCTTTCCCTCTCTTTCTATTTCTTTTTATTTTTAAAGCTCAGTTTCCTGCCCTTTTCAGTGAAAAACAGCAAAAGCAAATCTATGCCATCCAAGTAAAATCCCCATGTGAAAACCAGACTGTTAAGTAGCTTTCCAACAGGTCAGCTGTGTGTCCACACTCTAAGGTACACCATTATTATGCACTTAGCTGATGGAAGGGGGGATGATGGAATGAGCTGTCGTTATCTCCTTTGCCATCAGTGCCACCTTCTCTAGCTGTACTGGGGGCCAAGACACGCATGGGTCCTCGTGTTTCAAGGCATCCCTGCGTGCATTGGCAGGCACAGAACGCACCCCATTGCAGCCATACCGCAAGGAGCCGTGCTAGACTTGCTGCTGGATGTTTCCCTTCGCACCGCTTACATCAGCTGAAAATAATCGTATTTAATCCAAACAGGAAATGGTTTGCTCACACCACCACAGCCAGCATGCAGGGCAGGGCGTTCCTGTTAGAACGGAGCTCAACAACAAGGTTCAAAATACAGATAGAGGAAAAGATATGATGCAGCACCTCAGGTGCAAATATATGTGTCAAAAGAAAGCTAATGATGAGACCAGTTAATCAGAAAAGCTTGTCACTTGTGCAAATGTAGCTGTACGCACTTCACGCTCTTTTTGTTCACCAACCGGGTTCTAAACCAGGTTTGCAACTTTCCAGCCTCTGTCCTTTGCTTCTGCAGTAGTGGTCAACCTGTTGCAGGATGAATTGGAGGCAAATACCATGGGGTGAGATCAGTAAGTGACCATTTGCAAGGCAAACAAGACTTGATTACTAGCAAATTATAGACTCATAGAACCATAGAATGGTTTAGGTTGGAAAGGACCTTAAAGATCACCTAGTTCCAACCCCCCTGTCATGGGCAGGGACACCTTCCACCAGGCCAGGTTGCTCAAAGCCCCATCCAACCTGGCCTTGAACACCTCCAGGTATGGGGCCTCCACAACTTCTCTGGGCAGCCTGTGCCAGTGTCTCACCACCCTCACAGTGAAAAATGACCCTTAAACAGTGTATCTAGGAGAGGAGATAGATCCAGAAATTTCTACTGCTTATCTGAATTTCCTTCAGGAGTGACCAACTGCAGCCATATTTCAGAATGCATACTGCATACTCTACTAAACCTACCCCGTACAGACATGTCCCTGTCATGACACAGGCTGACTGGGAAGATGAAGGTCCTAATTCTCAGTTCATTCTCACGTCAGTGTGATTAGGTGCTCTGTTATTCCAGGGCTGCATGCATGTAACTATTTATACATTGTAGAAATTAACAGAATAAAGAAACACATTTTTCTGAGAAACTGAAACATTTAAGTACCTATGCAGTACTGGAAATTGCCAATGTGAGCTTTAGGATCTTTAGCTACTTTTCTAGTTTGTACGTTCTACTGAACACCTGCATCTTTTAACACCAAAGAAGCTTTAAAAATCTCTCTCTAAGCTACTTCAGAATTTAGGAGATCATAACCCCCTGAATGTACAAACTCCCAAGCTCTTAGGTACTCAGGAAATTGTACTCCCTCTCAAAACTATGGACGTTCTGGTAATCTAAAGGACAAACATCTCTGTTTTCCACTAGGCACAACCAAAGTAGTTAAGGTCCCTGACTAAGAAACTGTTCTTGCTATTAATATAGAATTGACTCAAAGCTTCTCTATGTCATACCGTCTGACCACATTCATTGTCAGTTATTTTCCTGGAAGAAAGTGAGCTTCAACTGCACATTTAGTCTGGAGAGCACAACTGAAATAATTCATTGCATCATCAAAACACTTCAGCAAGCTTTAAAGACAAACAAGGCTATAGACCTGTTTTCATACACTAAATTTGGGATGTTTGTTTTTTGTCATCTTCATTAATTCCTTATTAAACATGTTCAAGCATTTTCTAATTCTGCAGGAAATGCAGGTGTCCATATTTCATCGGGTTCTAACCTGTTTTGTTGATTTTTGTTGTAGCTTTCGAGTCTTTATCTCAGGAAAGATTAATAACAATGGTCTGGAGTTAAATTTTAATAGCAAATGGATTTGCCAGACCTAATGTTTGTATTCACAAAGGGTTAGAAGGAAAACTGTCTTTACATGGCAATTCTGGCATTGTCTTCTTTTTTTCCCTGTAAGATTTTGTTTTGTCAAAGACATTTAAAAATGTTCCTTCTATAACTAGGATGAATTTGCAGATTTTTGCGTAAGAAAGAGAATAAAGCAAAGAAGTTGAGGGTATACTGAATAAAACTCAAATTATGCAGAGAACAACCAATTCCTTGATTCAGTTTTTCCAGCATTCATATGAAATAATTTTTATTTCAGTTTTACAGTCTGGTTTGACATTCTGTGGTCTTTGGAGGCAATATATTTGTATGTTTTTCTTTTCTGTGCTTCAAGGGAATCCTGTTTCTTGGAATTTTCTTTCATTCTCAAAATTTTAATCCTCCTCTAATAATTCACCCTCTTCTATATCCCAGATGAAACCCCCCTGAAACCACTGAATCCCTGGATGAGTAATGGTGAACATGGACCAAACTGCAAAATATGGTTTATATTTACAGTAGCAACTTTTCAATAGTTCAATTTTTTATTTTATGGGCTTCCTCATTGAATATTTTGATCTAATTTAATTGCTCATTTGTTTAATTATCAGTTGCATGTTTTTTGGTTCTAACGAGACATTTAATACTAGTTTACTCATGTTGAATGATGAAATGTGGATATCTGGATGGCAATGTTAATGCAAGTAAATTTATTAAATGTCAATGGGACCTAATTATGACTATTATAAGGGAATAATTTGGAAATGTGAAAATAGTTTTTCCTTAATTCTTGTTTTAAAGGTAGAAACAGCAATTTTTCATGTTTGCTGTTTTTTTAACGCAGGAATCATTTATGAATATCACAGAATCTTTAAGCTTAAATGATTTTTGCATTTTAAATGGAATTTTAAATATACAAATGCAGTAACATAGTTGCAGAGGTGGCTGAAAATAGCAAATATTTTTTATAATTTTTCCAACAATTCATCTCATACTTTTTATTTACATTGACATTCTAATTACACTTTCAGAACATTTTCAAATTTCAGAAAATTTCGATCAGCTTTTGTATTAGCTGACATTAAAAACGCAGCCTCAATTTTGCTAGGTTTTGATTCTATGCTACTATATTGTACATATAAATATGTAAAAGATATACATATTTTAAATAGAACTTAGAGTAACCATCTTTTTAATCCAATATTTTGAAATTTCTAGCTATTCTGTTTAGTAACAGTACATGTCTCAGAAGGCGTGATTTTTTGAGGTGTATCCAGAACCATAAGTTCCCTATTTGAGAAATCCAAAACTATGAGACATTTGGGCAAATCGTAGCCGAGCCACTAACCTCTTTCAAGTCAAAAAAGAAACATCCTGTAGTTACATCACTTGTCATACTTTTTCTGAACTCAGTGAATAACACTTTACACATTTTGCTGCAGACTATTCACTCAGTAAATATCTTTGTCAGAATATCCTCTTCTCTGTAGGCACACAGATTTTCTCAGAGCTGACTATTGTTTAAATGTGGAACACCAAATGCAATGTAATTTAGAGCCCAGAAAGACATTGAACAGAGTAAGACTGAGCATTTTGTAATGCAATAAGCTGAGGCACCAAAACAATATATTACCAGAGTAAGCTTTATAGGCAAAACAGTTGCTTTTTCGCTTCCCACATGGAAAGAGCTGGAGGTTGGCTCTGCTGGAGCGGTGTTGCCCCATCCCTACAGCTCTCTGTTCAGAGGCTGCTGGAGAATGGAGACCGGGGGAAGGCACAGTGGAGTTTCATGTTGGAAGATGTGCAAATAAATGAATTGTAAGGGGAAGAAGAATGTTGGAGAGGACATTTGCAGAGCAGCAGAGGTACGTAGCTGTGAGGGGTGCAGAGGGGAAGGGAAAAGAGGAAGGATGATCCTGTGCTCTAAAAGCTGGGAAGGCTGCTGGGAGAGGTGAACCTGAAGGAGGTGAAGAGAAAGAAGGAGATAGACCCTTGCTGGCACAGACACACCCCCAAAGCTTCCATAGCTCTCTACAGTCTCTTCGCCCATTTTAACCATTGCCGAAACTTTACTCAGGTACCACAACAGAATTCATTTCGTAGCCTAAACAGGAAGAAAACGTGCTCTTTTGCCTCAACCTTTGGTATGACAGAACCCAGTTTAGCCTGCATTGTGAACAGCCTGGGAAAGTCTTACTGCAGTTCAATACCTCCTTTCTCAAGCTACTCTTGGAGCACTCACAGAAGCAAAACATTACTTATTGAGAAAGTAAAAGTTCAGGAAGAAAAATCACTGCTAGGTGACTTGGAGAGTAAACAATCTACAGTCCTCCAGCAGATTTGCTGTCTGATTTTCTGGGTGGGAAAACAGTTTCACCTATATTGCCTATATTCCCATCTAACTTCCCAGGGTTTCATCCACAGATTTTCAGACATAGTTGTTTATATACCAAGCTGACTAAAAAAGGAATTTTCTCTGATGCAATGATAGATCCAATAGTAGTTTCAGAACCTTATTTTATAACACGGCATTCACTGATGGGTGAGACAGTGAAGTATTGAACAAGACAATAAAATAATTAAAGAAGTCCACATGGATTGAGACTAAGTAAAAAAACAGAGGATAGTAATTCGAGATTCCTGTTTTCCATCTGCTCATACCAGAAGGATAAAAAAGAATAAGGTAGGGATTATGTGAACTAAACGGCCAAGTAAAGCTCAGCTTACTCATATTAAAGCATCTGTGATTAAAAAAAAAAAAAAAAAAGGAAAAAAGCCTATTTACTAGTAAATTGCATTTTAATTACTTTCAGTTCTCTATGGTTATCGTTCTTTGTTTTTATAATCAGAAAGGTATGCTTATTTGGATAAATAACTGGCAAGTAAAATTCTGCTATGTTTTTGTTTATCGAATCAAATGGGATTTTGCAAAAACATATCCAATAGCAATTCAAAAAGTGAAGAATTTCTTCAGCTTAAAAATAACATTTTTACCCAGAACTTTCTATTTAGTTTATCAAAGCATCTCGCAACCGTGAGATCAGTTTCTTGGTTAGCGACCTTAACTATTTCAGTTGTGCCTAGTGGAAAGCAGAGATGTTTGTCCTTTAGATTATCAGAACTTCCATAGTTTTGAGAGGGAGTACAATTTCCTGAGTACCTAAGAGCTTGCGAGTTTGTACATTCAGGGGGTTATGATCTCCTAAATTCTGAAGTAGCACTGAGAGAGACTTTTTTTTAACAGAGCACATGTGAAGTGAAAATCAAAGGGACCTGGCAATTAGGAATACAGAAATGGCTTTAAAAAAATCAAATGTTCACCTTGACTGACTTTTTATGTTAAGTCTGAACAATGAAAACAATGAGCATCCATTGTGGTAAAAACTACATAAAGCTGAAGTTAAAACTGAGACTCCCTCTCATTCGCACAATTGCTCTACCTGAACCTGGTTGGGATAAGCAGTGTGTTATCACCAGTTTGGCTAACATGACTTAAAAGAGGAAAACATGTGAAAGGACCTAATTTTGCCACTCCTTAACTTAACAATGATGCACAACATAGCTCTGTCAGCTGAAGAAGATATTCCAGTAGAACAGGATTAGTGAAAAGAAATTAGCATTTTTTTTCTATTAACACATTGCATTTTGGGTTAGACCCAAATAAACAGCAGGTCTCTTTCCTAGTTGTACAGGTTTGACATTCATGGTTTTGAAATCAGCCGTAGCAATTTTAAAATTCAACATATAGTCAGTTCACTGTATCAAACGTCCAAAAACTGAAAAGATCTGTGAGAAACAAGAGCCAACCTAAATAACAAAACTTTTCCAGCAGCCTGAGGTCAAGAAGACAATGGACAAAGTAGCTTGATTTCTCTCTCATGGATGGCTTTTATCAGATATGGGTCTGATAATAATTATGAGATTTATCAAAGAGCAGATTGACATCCTAGCAGTCATTATTTTCATTTCATGTCCAGCTGGAAGCCTCTGGAATACATATTGTTAATTTTTTTTCCCATTATCTCTCTCAACTCCATCTTCAAATTATTCAGACCCTATGTATGCTTTTGTGGGAAAATCTTAGCTTCATCTGTATGGCAGATGATACAGACAATTCTTTTGTGCATTTTTTTTTTTTAACTGGTTTTAATCCAAACAAATCACAATATTGTTATCTATCATCAGCAGTTGGGATGGTAGCTCAGAAAACAGACACATACTGTAGGTTTTTGTTAGTTTGCAGAAGCCAGGCAATGATGTAAAGTTCACCTTCTCATGATGAAAATGAATGTACTTTTTCTCTTCTGCATAACAGTAAGCACTGTGCCTCTTCCTGAAATACTGCAAGGCATAACACCAAGTGTGGCCTTGACAGAAACTCTGTCACTTTTTTCCTGGGCCTCAGGTGGTTGAAATGAGTTTGGATTGTTTACCAGAATGCAGTGTTTTAACAGTTACAGGAACATCTACATTCTCAAGTACATTCCCGGTGTTGGTTGGAAGGCAATCATCTGGATTTCCCTCTGCTAGATTTTTCATTAGTACTAGGTTTTACAGATAGGTCTACATGGTCCACAGTAAAAAGTATTTATTAATGTAAGCCTCAAGTACCTACTCCAAGCTAACAGGTCTTTATTTTCTCAAAAATGACCATTATTGTCTCAATCATGTGCTGACTTTACCTTAAGATTGAATTAAAAGAACCACGATACTATTAGCAACAGGGCAAGGATCTTTGCATCCAGGACAAAAGAGTGTTTAATTGTTGTTTAAGTCTTAAAATCCTGCTACCTAAAAGGGTTGGGGTCTTTCTGCTTCTGTAAAATAAATTTTATATCTGATAAAGAGTGTGGGCTAGGTCGATTGCTTTAGAATTTAAATTAGGAGTTGTTGTGAAGCCTGGGACTTAGTTTTATGAGTGTTCACTGAGGTTTACAAACCCATTCAGCAAAAGTCATGGCTGGTGAGTGAAACTGTGCCCCTCAGAGCTTCAGCCCACTGCTGAGACATGAGGAGCTCTATGAGGCACACAGAAGCATTTAGTAGAAATGTTGCTGGTATTAATTACTACAAGAAAACCAACTTGCATTTTTTAGGTTAGATCGTAAACCCTCCAGCTGCTGAACACATCTATAGGTATCTTCCTGCTGCATTTATTTGCTTCCTAAAGTAGCGCAATGCTGAGAAAATGGCAAGAATTAAAATGAACTAAAGTAATTTCTTGCATCTGGATGGCAACCAAGAGTCCAGATAAATAAAGTCGTGAGGAGTTTTTTAAAGATTCAGCTTCTGCGGTTGTTTATTCAGCAGCAGTTTAGGCACCAGGCAAACTAATTGTTTCTCTCTAATGCCTTAAATTAAACTACAGACATCACTGACCTCAGGGTAAGGAAGAGACTTTTACCAAACTCAGACTCCAGAAGTGAAAAGAATTCCTTACTGCTGCTGTGAAGGAAGCTTTATGCCAGAGCGCCATGCTCAACAGGAGTTTCATGAGCAAAGGAGAAGGGAAAAAAGCTAGAACCCCATTGCTTCTAATTAGGAATTAATTCTGGTTTATTAGAAGTAAGTTCAAACCAAAAGAAAAGGAGAGAAAAAAAAAAAAAGAAAATTAAAAAAGAAAAGGAGAGAAAAAAAAAGAGAGCAAGCTGTTCAAGCACCCCAAGCTTGTTGGAGATCCAGATCTGTACTTTGACCCCCCCCTGCACTGATTATTTCAGCTTTTTCCATCCAGCCTTTAAAGCAATACAAATGAAAAATCTCTTCATTTCCACAAAGCAAAGCTGTCTTCTAGTATCCCCCAGTTACAGCTGATATATGTAGTAAATGACACCAGAAACCCTGCTACTCAGTGAGGGGTAGAGTTTCTCGGACTCCCCAGCGTGTCCCCATCCTCCTCTGATGAAAACGCAGGAGCGGCTGAGTGGGATCTGCTGCCTTTGTGTGAGTGAAGCCGAACATCTGCTTCAACCAGGCAGTTTCCTGTGCAGTCCTGCAAGAGCTCTGTAAAAGAAGCCCCTAGAAAGGGAATTGGGCCCCGATTTTTAATTTCTATAGATGCAAGATAAGGTGCTTAGATAAAAGCATAACCTCCTTATTTCTGCTACCCGCTTAGTGATCTTACATAAGGCTGATCCTCTCACTTAACAGTGATGAAAATTTCATCAACAAAATTTGCTTTTGCTCTGCCAAGTCATGACAACCTCAATTAGAGCTGCGCTGGAGAGGCATTTGGGTGATTACATCAGTCCAACTGGATGTCCTCTTCTCCCTGTGATGGCTCTTTCTATGCCATTCTCTGGGTATTTGATCTTCCTATCCGGATTCAGGCAGCTGAGGAGTGAGATGAAATAAAGAGTAGCTAAAACATTTCGGAAGAATCTGCCCACAATCATGATTTTCATTCGTCATTCATTTTTTAAAGCCGTAAGTAAAACATGCTCTAAACCACATGGCAGTCAGATCCAATTTTGCTAGGTCTTTGCTGAAAGCTTGATAATTCTGATGAATGCAACAAAGAAAATACATTATATAAAGCCTATCTTCCTCAAAAAGGTCTGCACTGATGGTCAAGTGATCTCATTTTTCTTTTCTCAAATCTACTATCAACAGCACTTCCTTAATCTTTTCCAGTGCTTAGATACTATGCTTTGGTAGTTAATTTTTGAAGTTCCATTCCACAAAGCATTTAACAATTCAGAATATTTAGCTTTTAATGAACTGTGTATACTGATGTCTAGTGAAATACTGACACCTGGAACAGAAGAATTTGCCTCATTTAGATTTCTTTCCTGTAAACAACCCAGAGAAATAATGTGATTTATAATGAAAATTATATGAAGTGCTAGTTACCAGTTAACATGTACGAAAATTTTAATTTCGTGTTCTTAAAAATTGTAATTGTCTTAAAATTGAGCGAACCTCAAACTCAAGAAAAGGTGTAAATGGCAAATGAAAAAGAGAAACTAAAGGGATTTGCTACATGTTTCTTTGCGTCATTCTTTCTTTATTTCTCCTTTTTAGGCCTGCTTTCTGAAGATGTGGCCTGTCTGTCAGTTCCTGCACAATAACCTTTTTTAATCCATAGAGAATTTCAAACAAATTTGAAAGAGGAGGTAAAACTTGAAGGATTATTAAGTTTCTACAACTTTTGTGGAAGTTTGTGAATAGCTAGGGGAAACACGCAAAAAGGAATGCCTCCACTGAAGAAAAGATGGACAGAAGTCAGCTATTACACCTTCTGTCAGCAACAGTCAGACAGCCAAGGAATAGGTAAAAACCAGCTAGTCCATCAGGGCATGCAAGTTCATACTTTTGCATTTATTCCATTGTTACAGCAATACACAGCTGCATTTATTGCAGATGGAACTAGAGAAATTTTTAGAGTGCAGAGGGCACAAATTCATAGGAAAACAGGTTTCAGTAGTTAGCAGTGCATCTGAACATTCTTCTGTGTTGACAGAAATTGGATATTTTTTTTTTTATCCCAGTGCGTAGGTTTGCATTTGAGCCTCTGTGAGGTCAAGACCATTTTGCAAACTTGCACCCCCAAATCTGAGTTTCTGTCCTTCCTGGGACTTCTCTTTTTCCTGGGTTTGATTGTGATGCTTGAGTAGCTCTTATAAGGAAATTACAAAGCCAAATTAATAAGTGCTGTGTCTTACAAATCATTTGTCATTGTGGACATCTGGATGGGGAAAAGAAAATCTAGTTCTATAACCACATTTTCTGAAAATATTTTCCTCAGGCAACTCTTTTTTGGAGCTTAGATTTGTACAAATCACACAAAGTACAGAAGAAACTTGTAACCACTCTTAAGTTCTGCAGTTTGATGGGGTTTTATTTACAGTTATCTTACATAGTTGCTTGAAATAGCGATCGACTGGGCTAGGTGAATAATTAGGTTCATTTCAGATAAGTTGGAGAGATTCAGTGAAAAGCTGAGGTAATGGTTAAAGTATTAAAGAATAGGTCTTACAGTGAAAGGTTCAAGAAGCTCAGACTGTTCCATTTAGAAAAGGTTAAAGGGCCATTTGTTCACAATCAGTCATTCCCTTACATGGGGAAAAATAATAACAAATTACTTTAATCTAAAAAAACCCAAAAGATATAAAATGATCTAAAGGCTGAACATTGTAGTTAGATTATTGATGCCAGAAACAAAGGATGTTTTTAAAACTCTGCGATAGTCACTTTACCGGAGATTACGACTTGAGGCACCAAATTCTGACCTGCACTCAAATTAGCAGAACTGCCTGACAGTCAGCCCCACTAAACTCATGGCGTAAAACATTAGAGGTTTAGCATCACTTTATCAGTAAGCCCAAGAATATTGTAGGTCCTGCCACTCTCTTCACAAGCTGTCCACAAGAATCTTCTTTTTCCGTTCACATCAGATCCACTCCTTACAAAAGATTCGTAGCTGTTCAACTGAAAGTTTTACCTTTACTTGCCTCTGCCAAATAGAAAGGTACCAGTTTATTTCCCCCACTCCTTTTCCCTGCTTTCATCCCAGCAGTAGCAGAGGAGCACTGCAATAGACTATGAGCTTCATGCTTATTCACAGCCTATGGAGGTGAACTCTTACTACTAAAATTGTTTCCTGTCATCATGAACAAAAGGTATAACAGTCTTATGAACACTGGTTGGCTGAGACATAGAACCCCAAAGGTGTGTCCACCTTATAATACATTCAATGTTTTTTCTCAGGCAGTGACAACCCCAGGTCAGATAATGAAAAAAAAAAACAACCAACCAAAACCAACAACCATCTGCTATTGCCTCTGCAAATTCACCTTTATGAGGCAAAATAAAAATTGGAATTAATGTGTTTGTTGCCTACACACCTGGTCTCCTCTGAAAAGGCCTTTGGGTTGGTTAGTCATTCCTTCCAGACAAAATGTTTTCCTCTCATCCTAACCCCTGAGATAGTCCATTATTTAGGAATAAATGCTGCTTGGCAAAGCATGGGTCCTGCACAGAAAGCAAGCAAAAAAGGACAGAAGCACCTCCCTATCTTCCTGAAGGCAAAATATTCTAAGTAGCAGACTTTAAGAGCAAGGAATAGGCCATAGCTAGTGTTGCTAGTGGCTTCTCCCAATCAAAAAGAGGTTGTTAGGGGAGTGAGATCCTAGCTATAGGAAGAAGTTCCTAAAGTTTTAGACAGCCTATATTTATTTTTCCTTCATCAGGTATCCTTTTCATGCCCACTCCTGCCTGTGCCTGCAAGAGACGTATATCTGCAAGAACATTTCTGCTGCAGGTATAAACATTTTGGCCTGCGATCCCTTAAGCACATACCACCATTCCCTGAGATGATGCAGAGCAGCATTACAGTTTTGCTCCTGCCACAAGCAGGATTAGGAACAGGACACAATTTTTCCCTAAAGGTTAATAGTCATCCTACAGTATGGTTTATCTTTCCTTCTCTGAAGCTGCCATCACTAAATAAGCAGAAGCAGCAGCTTCCATTTGCACTGAAATTCTCTTCTGTAGTTTTACAACAGCAAAAGCAACTGAAAGGCTGTGGAAGGTCCAATGTGTGCAAGTGTGGCGGTCTTCCTCCACTCTGCCATCTCTCTTCAAACAGAATCTTCCCTTTTTCCTCATTAAGGGAAACCTGTGTCCTGGAGCCAACATACCCTATAAAGCAGCTTACTTTTGGTTTTGAAATCCAGAAGGCAAAACCGTGACCAGCTCTCATTTTCAGTGTCTTTGTCAAGCAGAAACATTATACTAAACTGAAGAGATGCACTGTTTTGTGTGAGTCATTATGACTGAGTCATTATGACTCCCCAGCAACACAGTATTGGGGTATCCTAATGGAGAGTTACAAGATCTCCTGCAGAAAAAGAAGCAGGTCTCTGGCTATCCTCTATTTGGTAAGCCATCTAGATCCTCTGGTAAAAACCAACCGATTTTGTAATGCCTAATCAGCTCTGACCCCAAATCTTTTGCAGATTAAAGGTCCTATACCTGTAAAATGTGCTAACTGCCACCCTTCCTGATAAGAGTCCCCAACCAGATGCTTGCCAGATGTCAGGCACTCTGTATAATAAAAAGAACCCTGGCTTACTCTGCTTTCATTCTCTTTCACGAGCAAGCAACCACAAAGAAATGTGTTTTATAGGTATGGAAGTCCAGCTGCGAGGAAGTGGCTCTCAGACTCCCACAATGCTGTTCAAGTGGAAAGACCAGCTTCCCTCTACTACCAGGATAAGGAGGACTGACCAAGTGGAGAAATATTCCTATACGGTAGTGCTGGGGAATGTGATGAGACAGCACAGAGGGAGAATGGCACTCCCAGACACCCAGAAAGGGTACAGGTGCTCATTAACACACAGGAGCTGTCTCTACAATTCTTAGTCTTGCAATTAGAAATGAGTCCCTATGGAAATATTTCAAAATAGAACTGAAACTGGTTTTAGAACTATAAATAACATATGTCTTGGCAGGCCCCTGAAGAAAGATTTCTCCATTTGTTTTTCTTCTTCTTAACCTAAAGTTACAAGCGTAGATACATTCTTTCCTGTTTTATGCTCCCTGAAGTTCTCAGGAGGCCTAATTTAAACCCTAGGCTGTATTATAGATCCCTCTATGGCCCAGGACTTGGGAGGGTCTGACCCCAAAAAGCTCCAAAACATTTTATTTGCTCCCTTAAGAAGCCTCACTAAAGCTGCTCAGATTGCACAAGCAATGTCACGCTTGAATTTAAGGAGGTTTGATACTTTTTCCCAATGGTAAGCACGCATGATGTACTGGGGATCCTGGTAGTAAGCTACATGTTGTGTAATCTCTTTTAATCAACAGCTTTTTAAGGTGAGCATTTTCCTTTCGTTATAAGTATCTCAAAGGCTATAACAACAAAGTCTGCATCTCATTTGAGACAATCCTACCTTCCTATATCATGAGCAGATCATAAAATCATAGAATGGTTTTGGTTGGAAGGAACCTTTAAAGATCATCTCGTTCCAAACCTCCTGCCAGATGAGGATAAATTTATGACTAAAGAAAATTTCATTGTGTTCACATTTTTAACACTAATATGAATGATATTCTTCAGACAATCATATTAATTGTTGGTAAAAGTTAGTAAATATTAAAACTCCCCTTCTATAATCTGTCTGTTAGCTTCAGAAAATCACAGCGTATAAAGGAGAATAGGTTCATTTCTTATGAGTTCTACACCTATTTAAAGACTGACATCTGAGGTTTTGGATGATTAGAAGAATAATTTTTGATTGCATTAACAAAGCAATTTCAAAAGCATAGGCTTCATAAAGTGTCTTCCATTTAAAATACATTTGTGACTCACGGTGAACACAGAACAGGGAAGGATTTTATATTTCTAGTTTTCTCGCAAATATAACTAAGACTATAATGTTTCGGTATAAAGCTTAGAAAATGCTTAATAGTGTCATGGATTTACTGCTCTGCTTACAGTTTGGCTTCAGCCACGTACCCTTCTTCAAGGTCTTCTTCCATGAGCGTTAGTACAAAGAGCAGACATGCTCTGCTCAACTCAAGCAGGGCTTCTGCAGAGGTAAAACTACCATAAGACATCCTAATGCACGTAGTTTAAATCACAACCAAAAACCGAAGTTCAGCACAACTGTGTAAACTGATGTCCTTTATTAAAATACAGACATGGGAGGACTCTGGAATGGGTAAAGACTAAATTATTCCTCTCACCAGATGAGTGATCCTTTCAAGTCTGGGTTTAAGTTCACCGGTGCGGCGATGGGAGAGAGCCATCCCTGTACAGTACCTCATCTAAAGACAGATAAATCTTCAGAGCTCTGCAGGGAGCCCAGGTGCCATGGTATATTTTATCATCACTCTATAAACCATGCTCTGCGTCCATGCCTTTATAATGAGCCCAAGGACATGAAGACGAAGAGCCTTGCTGCATATGCATCATGTAAATCTATCAGTTTCATTGCTAAATTTGAGCAATTCTGCTAAAGTCAGTCTGTGTAGCAGCACCTCACTGTTTCTCTCTGTTTACAGAGACTGAAAATTAGCTTTTTGTTGTCTTATATGGAACACAGTATATTCAAATAAGTTATTATTGTCTACTATGCTCTGCAATAAAGAAGCATTCCATGCAAAAATGGGAAGGTTCTTTCTCTCTCTCTCTTTCTTTCCCTCTTTCCCTATTTCCTTCTCTTTTTTCTTTCCCCTCTTTCTTTCCCTCTTTCTTTTCTTCCTTCCTTCCTGCCTGCCTTCCTTCCTTCCTCTCTTTTTCCTTCTTTCTTTCTTTCTTTCTTTCTTTCTTTCTTTCTTTCTTTCTTTCTTTCTTTCTTTCTTTCTTTCCCTCTTTCACTCTTTCCCTCTTTCCCTCTTTCCCTCTTTCTCTCCCTCTTTCTTTCCCTCTTTCCCTCTTCTTTTTTTTCTCTTTCTCTGTCTCTCCCCTTCCTCCCTTCCTTCCTTCCTCCCCCCTTCTTTTCTTCCTTCCCTCTTTACCTCTTTCTTTCTTTTTTTTGTGATAGAAAATGCTACATACTATGTGTGTGCACATAAAATGCCTAAATATCTCCTGAGCCTGAATATCTCCTCAGCCTTGTCTCTCCTTTACACGGCCCAATCCCAAATGTGATCCTAGACTGATCAGAGAGTGAGAAATAGCGTACAAAGCAGAGGCATTAATGGAAAGGTACCAGGAAGGATGAGTTAACAAGTCAGCCTAATCTGAGAGGGAAAAGTCGTAATGAAGAAGATACTGTGCCTCTCTGAAAAGATGTGTCACACGGCCTCGCACGCTGGGGCAGACAGACTGCCGCACTCCGCTCCAGGTACTCTGACACCACCTCCGACTGCCGCTGACATCCCTAACGTCAAAACTTTTTTAGACTACATGTGGAAAGCAGTTGATAATTGGAGTTTCTATGAAACTGAACCTAAAAAAAACCCCTCACAAAATGTGAAAAACTGCAAGCAACATTGTTGTAAGGATTTTTGCGATCACTTTGTTTTTAAATGATTAACACTAGTGCTATGATTTGTATGACTGACATTACCACAGCTCCCAAAAAACATAATTTTCTTTCATGAGAGACATAACAGTTATTGAGAGAGAGAGAGAGACAGAGAGAGAGAGAGACAGAGAGAGAGAGAGAGAGAGACTCTCTTCCCCAGCTATTAGGATTTCTTTTCATTCCACATTTGGCAAAAAGTGATCCTTTTCAAAATCTGCCATGAAAATCTGCTCGTGGCTGGAGTCCCGCTCTAGGGCTTGCAGTGGCTTTATTCACAGCGCCGTGCGCACATACCAGGCTGGGTGTTGGGGCAGGACACAGAGCTGTGGATGTGGCCATGACCCCAACAGCTCCAGCTGGTGTCTCTGCAGCACTTTCATGAGCAGCATCACATTTGGGTCACCACGCAAAGAGCTGCAACACCTCTGCACCCAGAATTTAGACATTGGCCCAAGAATCCTAAATCTAACTGAAAGTCTCCAACCTAGATACTTTTCAAAATGTACGCATATATTTTTGAGGTGTGTGTGTGTATGTTTCTTTCTATTACAGGTTTCATTTAATGAGATAGATGAACGCCAGAGGCCTCAGTAGAAACAGCCTCCTTAGGGTAGCAAGAAATCTTACACTGAAGCTACATTGTATTTTATTATCAGACGCAGGATTTTAATTTATTTTACTGTTGCTTAAGTGCCCAGGGTCCCGTTCTCAAGGGATTTATTTATTTATTCTAGTCAAGGATAACTGTATTCTTTGGCGATATCTTTGCCCTGTGCCCCCTCAGTTAAGTCAAGGTGTTTGCTTTCCTTTGTTTGCTTGTGTATCAGCTGAATACTTTTTAATCTCCATCATCTTAGGTCTTTTTGTTCAAATCTTCCTGAAGTATGACTGTCTTCCTGCTATCTCTGGTAGGAAATAATGGCTACAAGGCCATACGGGGTAGCCATGTTGAGAGACTTGGTAAGTGCCATACACCGATGTAAGCGTAAAGCTGGCTGCAGGAAAATCTGAGAGCAGGAAAGAAGCAGCTCCTCACCTCAGATTTAAAGGGCTGAGCAGCTCCTGAAGCCCAGGCGAGCAGGGAGCCCGCTGGCCCTGGCCCCACTGATCCAGCTCCTCAGGCAGAGTGGGAGCTGGGAAGAAGGGATGAAGGAGTCACCGGGATTTTTTGGGGTGGAAAAGAACTGTGTTTGGATGCCATCTGAGAGTGAAGTGGTACCAAAGCACATGACTGGACCCCCTTTGCTTTATCTGAAGTGGCACGATGAGACACAGCCTTGAAAATAAGGAATAGTTTTGAGTAGGTGACAGCCTGAGTTAAGATCCGTTTGCTGATTATAATGATCCTGTGAAGTACACCTAAAAGAGCCTTGAGTGTACTCCTTAGTTATATTGGCTCTCCGCAGTGATTATCTGTTTGTCATCTGTGTCTATTTTGGAAAATTATATTTTAGTTACTGCGAGTTAGTCAGCAGCTTGCACAATAAACAGCTAGTCACAATGAGAGTGTCAGACTCCTACTGGGTCCAGTTACAGAAATGTTTCCACCAACAGGATTTATAAATGAAGCACACAAAAAGCCAGCCTCTTGAACGCGGGGCTGCGGTAAGGCTGTTCGGCGCAGCAGCAGTAGGAGCAATTGTTTGGAAAAGGCGAGGCAGAGAGTTGAACTGAACCGGACTTTTCTCCAGACAGTTTGAATTCTTTAAGTTTGGGGGGGAGTAGGTTCACTGGTTCAGGAACAACAGGAGAGATTAGTTTTACATCACACAGCTCGACGGAAAGAGGATGGTAAAATATCAGGGAGGTGGCAATGTGACCCAGCGCTGTTTCCAGGGAAAGCGAGGTCTGCACTGCTGCTCCGTGTCTTCCCAGTACCTAACACCAACATAGTTTTGATCCACGAATCAGTCTTTTCGGAACTGCTGCAATACAGATGAATCATGATAATCTATTCTGAAAAAAAAAGATATTAATAAAATCCCTGTAATATTACAGTTAACTGCTTATTTGGGCCTGTCACGTACCGCATTGACTGCTTTGGAAGTGATTCATCTGCTCCAGAAGCCAGTGCCACTAAAGATGGATGCTGCTTCCCAAGGGCTGTGGGGGGAGAGGGGAAGGAAGGCCGTGCAAGTGTGTGGCTGTGTCTTCTGCACAGCAGAGAAGAATGCTCCTAAAAATGAGTGTCCTGAAATAATTTTCAGGCAGTCATTTTGTTATTTAAGATCCCTCAAAAGTGCAAGGTCTTTCTTATAGATTTCATCTGTGCCACATCCTGTTAATAACACCATCTCATTACCACAATGGTAACAGTCGCTTGATGCTCATTTAACAGAAATCTTTCAAAACAACAGTATTAGATTTTCACAGTTGGCTCCGTATGATACAGGTTAGCAGCTTCTTAACTCTGCTTTCTTAGCGTAATTGCATAATTTAGAATTAGTCATTCGTGTTGACCTTTAAATACAATCAAACATTCAATTTAGATAGTTGTTTTGTCATTAGCAAACAGCGAGCAGCTGAGAACATTTCTGCCATTGGCTGACAAAGTCATCGTGAACACATACAAGTCCAGGTAAAGTGCAACATCTGCGCTAGTTTTGCCTGTCCTTTGAAAGATCTGGATTCTCGTCAGTCATCGCAACGGTTGAGGTCCAGTCTCACCCTCCTGAAAGAAGTAGCTTTCATCCTTTCATCAGACGCAGACTCAGCATGTTTACAAAAATAATAACTCGTGACATACAGCAGATGAAGGGATAAATTCTCCCCTGGAATACCTCTCATCAGTTCTTGCAGCTACAGTTTTTACATATGGAGGATGGTAAATCTGAGCCCTGCATATTGAAGTTCTTTTATCTCAAAAGTTTTCCACAGGCAGAAATCCCTCTGACCACCAAGAAAGTTGCCCCACATCTGGGATAGGATTCAGCAGCTGTTTGCATTTTTGTGCTTAGTTACCTGGCTGCACCCTCTTGGAAATCAAAAAGGTTGTGCTGGGGTAACAGAAAGCAGAATGTTGCCTGTAGCTTTTAGCTACTCCAATCCTCGGTGCACATATCCCACACACAGTGGTTTGAGAAAAACAGGAAGAAGTAAGATAAGCCAAAGCCCCGGTGACTACAAAATATACCTTAGTAAGTCCCTAACTGATACTGCCTCTTATCAGATGAAATACCTTAGTATTAATTCCTTTTAATTAAATTCATATTTGATTCCCCAGTGATCTTTGGTAGATATTTATAGGCACTCTTTGCTGCGGTACGGTGCACTCCAAGTTACAGGAGAACTGTTCAGAGCATTTGGATGGGCATTGACATGTATGTTACAAAGACATGAATAAGGACGTGTATCTGTTTACAAATACAAACACATTTGTGTACATACAAACACATCAGCATCATATGCGACACAAGACTAGACACTGAGTAGATATATTTACTGCTAATTTTACTCTCTCAGGACACTTTCTTCCTCTTATAGTGTTTAATGTGCTCTTTTATGGATGAGGTCAAATTGTATAATAGTCTGCTGATATATTGTAAGCTGCCTGTGAAGCAGACGGTCTTTACTAATAATTATCAACTTTTGTCACACAGCAAACATTAATAAAAGATCATTAGGCTAAGGAATGACATAGCAGTGCTGAAAGAACTGTAGCAAAGACTAAGACACATGCAGGTTGAATGCTTTTTTTTTTTTTAATTCTGTGAAGCATTGCCTGTTTCTTTTTGTCTTCCAGTCAAGACAGAACTTTTTTCATTGTTTTAAAACAAACAAAAAAAAATTATGGGAAGATACAGGAAAATTACTTGCAGATTTGTCTGATACCTGCCTCCAATGACAGGAATCTTAAAATGCACTTAAGACATTTCTATTAGTATACTATATATTTTTCACACTGTGAAGGAATAATGAATGATTAAACAAATTAAGATGCATCCTATTCAAAACAAAACCATGTGTAAGAGTGCACTAGATGCTTTGTTTGGTTGCTTAAGCGGGTGAGTTACAAAATGCCATTTTATTCACCCTTGCCTCAGCAAGGTGCAGTGTGTTGACTGGATGGACTAACAGTCCTGAGTTAGGCAAACTCTCAGAGAGCTATCACTTCTAGACCAGCCTTTCTCAATACACCATCTCCTACTACAAGTACAAAGTCCCGTTTTGTACTATTACAAATAATAGAAGAGAAAAAAAAGTGTGATAAGCTGAGGAATTATAGCTCTAATAGCCTCAACAATGAGTCAGTGTTGTGTAGAAAGGTTAATCATGGTTAAGGACTATTATTCTGTGGCCAGAAGACCATACTTATCCCCATCATTTGTGGCTGTTTTTAAAAGGGACTCTATGATAGGCCTGGCTAAAGCCTTATCATTGTGGTTTGTGGTCAGATGGGCCAGCTGAAGCACCAACCAGAATGTATTTACACACTCAAAGCAATTTCTGGTGAGATTTCCTCAAAAACAGCAGTTAAACCAGCTGTTAAAGAAGCAAATGATTCCTAAGGTTAAAAACAATATTTGTGAAAATAGCACTGTCCTTGTTTGGGGATAGAAACAATCTGGATGAAATATGAAAAATATGAAAATATGATCCAACTCCATTATTTCTTAGCACACTATCAATTCTCTGCGGCAAGGGAATAAATTAGAAATAGAAAATTAGAAATGTGCAGCCAACCTACACCCAATCTTTTAGATATCTTTTTTGACAAAATACTTTTTACTGAAAAATACCAACTTGGAAAACACCATAGTTGTCTCAGTAGTTTATCAAGTTCAGTGTAACTGTCATCAAAAAAAGGCTTTGCAGGACCAAAAATGAAACTCTAAAACCTGTCCTACAAAAATGTAGGAATTAGATCTTTCACTTTGTGTTTTGAAGACAAGGTTTTGAATCCCAAACCAAGCAACACATAAACTCTTCTGCTGAAGATCTCCTGCGTCTTGAGCATGTGCCCCATGTATGGGTTCTTTGCTAATACAGATAGAGACAGAAAATGAAACAACAATTTCTAAAAAATCCTACAAATGCTTTAATTTTCACTCTGATGAAGTACAAAACCAAAATAAATTCTCCCAACTTGGGATTCCAGTTTTCTAGTCATCTTTAGCGTGTACCTCCCACTAAAGATTTATCTTAATGCCAAACTAGTCCTTTTGAGGACCCTGTCCGCATCCTGAAGGGGAACTTGCTTTCTCACTCTGCAGGCAATCAAGTCTGCACCTCAGTACCTGGAATTCAGCATTCTCCAGGAATTCTGAAAAGTATCTGTCATTTGTGGTAACTTTTTTTCAAGCTGGGTGTTTTGATTTAAAATGAGCTCTTAAATTTGGCTGACTCATATTTAGATGAATACACATTGCAAAATAAATAAATATATAAATAAATAAATCCTGGTAGCCTGGCTTAGTGTTATTTAATTTATCAGAAGAACTTTCTCTGTGTGTGAATGTGCTGGAGGCCCAGATTTTGGAGAAATCAAGGCAATTTCTACATATGAGAGAATTAGCTCATCCATTTTAGATACCACTGAGGCTCATTCTGGGGAATTTCTGACATAAATCAAGGCTCTCTGTAAGTCCATCAAAACAAACTGAAGCAGTAAGCACTGAAGCAGATCTTTTTGAACACCTATGCTCAACACTGAGGGCAGTCAAAGTGGTTTCAGGCAGCAGTGTATTCCCAGGGGCCAGAGCAGTTAAAAGAAACGAAGCCTTGCTGCCAGCATGCCCCAGTTGGCTGATTAGCAGCCACATAGTCTGCTTTTGTGCTTCTATCATTTCATCTCTCAGCGTGTTTTCTGAGGGTGCTGGTCAGTGTTTACTGTACACTGTGACACTTGGAAAGCATTTTTTTTGCCGGGAGATAATTGTCTATAAAACCCAACTTACTAGTAGGCAAAGAGATGTCTGATAAGCACCTAACAAATTATTGATCTCATTTAAAAATTCAAAGAGTAGTGTCACTATATGTGTTTCACATGGCCAAACACAGTTTGGCATAATAATGCAACTCTGAGAATCTCTTAATCTTTACCTGACAGAATTCAACATGACTCTGTAAGTATTATGATTATTATTTACAGAACACTGTGGGCATGTGTGCTATAATCATATACGTCTGTGAAGGAGAGCGGTGTGTCCATGCCTCATGGAAATTGCATTCTGTGAAGGAGAGAGAGAGCCTTTTGTTTCAGCCTTGTGTAAGGGCTGGCATGTAGCAGCAGCGCTCTAGGAGAAGCCCCGGAGGAAGGGTGATGGGATGGTGAGTCAGAGAATTCCCATCTCCTCTCTGTCTCCTAAGGGAGTCATTTGTTTTAGTTCTTTACTGATTGCAATTAATTTGCCTCCTCCACCCACTTCCCGCCAACCTGCCTGCCCAGTGCACAGCTATCAGAGGACTGGGCTCCCAGTCCGTTCCCACTGCCTGGTGCTCACCTGTGGATGTTCTCACATATGTACCTGGCATCCCCTATGGGAAATGCCAGCAAAAGATAGTGAAGAGGCTACCAGTGGAACCGGATGAGAAAATAGGACACGCTAATAGCAAGAAAGGACATATTTTGCATTTAAATAGTCAGCACTCCAAATGCTCATGCCAGCTCAAGAGAAAACACTCACAGGGGGAGTCCTTTCACGGAAGGAAAGGAACATACTTAATGAGATGTTGTTATACCCATTTTACAGATGCTGTTCAGTTGCCTGATCTTTCAGGAAGCCTGAGGTTATGTGCAAAAATGCACAGGTAACAGCACTTCTCATCTTTTCCTTGGTTGAAAATTCAGATACAATGGATGTAAATTGGAGGTGTGGTTGTTCACATGCTGTCTCATTGTTCTTGATAGGTTACATTTTGAAAAGCTGCTCAAGGATGTAGAAACAAAGTCAAAGCTACAGATAATATTAGGTCCAGGAATCCCTTGATCCCAATCCCCCTAATATTAACTATTACCTAACACTCCCTCTTGTGTTCATTCATATGTTGCTTATGGCTACATAGGAGGGGTGCTCTTCCTGAATACCTTTTAAACTTTTGTGTTTTAATAACATCACAGGAGGTCAGTCACTTATTAGACGGAGTAAAGTGACCCATCCCCAAACCCTTTGGTTAACTTTAGAATCATGGGAAAGTCAGTAACAGGGCTAGTTCCCTACTCCTGGGCACAGCTAAGGAGGCAAGCTGTACACAATAATGACTCTGGGGTCAATATAGGGATGGTGTCCAAAAACTGAAAATACATGAGTGACAGCACAGGAAGAGGATACTGTTTGCAAGGCTAACTTTTATTCTCTAAATTAGCACAGTAAAGGCTATAGAAGAGAAAGAGAATCCAGTATTTTAGGAAATTATTTATGAAATGTAGATGGGCCTTCAGTTGGGAATAGGGCTGGGCAAAATGTTAGTGGTTCTTTGTTCTTGCAGCTGGCCTGTCGAATTACACAGAGCCAGCACAGTAAATAATACTACTATTGTCTGCCTGTGTCAGAGACAGACAGAAGGTACATTTGGATTTGGTCCAAACACCACAAGGGCCACTCATAGCCACAGTGTCCAATTACTGCTTGCTTGACTATAAAATGCACTTTTTTTGCTGAGCTAATTTAAGAATGGCAGCTTTTAATGGGGTTTGTATTAAAAGGGGACTGCTGCTCCGGCTTTTGCCTGCAAAAAAAGTTAGACGCTGTACAGGAAGCAACAAACACATACACAGTGAAAATAATCAGAGTATGATAACATTAGCACAGCAATAACAACAGTGATAGCAAAGTCAATGCTTTGCAAAGGGAAAAAAGATCAAGCCCTTCTTGAAATAGCCCTGTGCAAAACATGCAAAAAATCCAACTAGACTATCTGGAACGATGAAACAAGTGCATCCACTCAGTCTCTGCAGATGTGCACATATTGCATAACTTCTTTCACTGTTTCAAAGAATCATTGACCACAGTTTTCCCACTCTTTGCACAGATACTTTTCTGCAAATTTCAGTTGCACTCATTTTCACTCTCACTGCCAAATTCTTTGGAGACCAGTAAACTCTACGATCCATTTTGCGAATGACCAAAATTCGTTTGTATTAGAAGTCTTTTTTTTCTAAATGCATTTATAGAAAATTTTTCATACAGAAGGAAGATCCCATGGTATTAGGGATGCAGAAGCTCTCCACTCTACAGTAAGTGCATATCAGGGCTTTGATTTTCTTTGCCTATCTATTAGCTAGAGATAAATTTAGGTCTCCTGTTTAGAGCAATCTGCCTACAGTGCACAAGAGATCAGTAGTTGTCAATGATCTATGAAGACTCACTGTGTTTCTCTCCTCTGCCATGCTGACAAGGTGTTAATTTCTTTCTTGGAATAGCAAGCAAAAAAACCCCAGCAAACTGATAAATTTAGGCGAAACTCATGCAAGGACTACAACGCTTTTTAAGGCTTCCTGCTACCACTGTTCCATCACAGAAGTCTTACAAGTCTTGCATAACAACAATCAATAACAGAATGGGCCTATTCTCTAACTTAAAAATCTTGTTCTATTCTGCAGTTTTTATACACACACACGCACACACTATGAGTGTTCGCAAAAGCATTTTCACTCACAGTTGTAGAAGGGTTTTAAAATATGTGTCACAGGTACAGAAACATTATCAATCAAAATGTTAAAGCCTTCATATGCTCTATGTAGGTGAGTTCATTCTCCTTCTCTTTTATCTTTGGATGTCTTGCAGAGTGCTTCATTTGGAGAAAGACCTAAAAGCCACATTGGGTAACAAGAAGGGATAAAAGGGTAAACCTGTCTGTTCATATTTGCCAGTCTTCAACATGGAGAACACAGCAAGCATTCTGTCAAGGAAAATGAGGATATTCTTTTTTGCTTCTTTGAATCCTCAAAAGATGCATCTTCTTTGTAATAGAAAAGAAGTATCTCAATACTTAAGTCAAAATAGCAAACTTTTCAAAGGCTAGAAACTTGGAGCTGGTCATGCGACTTGTGAATTGCGTGCTGTAGGATTGTTTGATATGGCATAAAACAGAAAGAACCTGAAAAATTTCATCTTCAAAATGATGGATATGGACAGTCCTTTCTCCACAAAGCAACCTTCAATTATTAACAGCAGGACTTGTGCTCAGCAGAGTAAAAAAATCTTCCCACTATCTGGAGTGAAGCTCCCTCCAACAGTCATGGTTGATTCTCTTTCTCTTATGTTATACAGAGACATTAATTCTTCTCCAGCACACATAAAGCTATTCACATAGAGGGAACTCTTCACCTACAGAGAAATATTCTCATACGCACTGCTAAAGTCAAGTTAAGGATGTCACTTACCCAGACACACACAAAAAAAGAGAGAGGGATTCAGTGTTAAGGCACCTGCTTGTTCCTTAATTCATGCTTTTGCAGGAAAACATATTGGTCTGTGGGTTACATAAGCTAACATATAACACCAAGACATTTGCGATGCTGTGAGTGAGTACGAAGACTAAGGATAGTATCCTCATAAATGAGGTTAAAAGAATTACTCTCATGCGACTAGCTGAGAATCCAGCCTTTAAGATTCCATGAGAAGTTAGTTTGTCCTCATATTTCATGCCTTTATGGGCTTAAGAAATAACAGAGGATATTTTGTGTTAATTTTCTTAATTAAAACTCAGGTGAAGCACGTTTTCTTTTTCAGATATAATATTCAACACTTCCTGTGTATGAACTGTCTGCTAATGTAAATGCCACTCAGAATGTACCAAGTCCATGTTCTGTAATGTCAAGGACTATGGTACCACAGGGGCCCCTTAGTATGCAAATTATTGACACAACAGAACACAGCAACTCTTTTGAAATCGTTATGTTTTATTGTGTCAGGGTCTCGTTGAGGACTCTTTAATCTAAGGATTCTTGAGAAGATAAAATCTAATAGTTCCTCTGGAGCTATAAAGGTCTCTGATGTCATAGGCTATTTGGACACTCCTTATTACAGTATGAGGATTATTAATACACTGACTATAATGACTTTGTGAATCCTTTGTGGTCTGTTATGACTATCTACAATTTTGTAAGGCTGGTCATCACCATGGTATGTGAGTCTCCACCACAAAAAATAAACCAAAAAATTATCTTCCTTTTTCTTTCCCTCTGCCATCCTCTCTGTAAGGATACACCAACTTTTTGCTGTTCTTTAGAGCAAAAAAAACCCCATAAAATAGTAAAGTGTAGAAACTAGACTTTTGAAACACTTTACAAGAATCTGAGTCAGCCAGCCTCACTGCATTTAGTTTTGAGAGATTGTGGTGGCCGAACATATTTCATCTGGTGGTGTCAGTGGAAATTTGCCCAGTATAACACTCTTCCCAGGCAAAGCAACTTCACTCCCTAATTCTTTTTATGGAAATTACTTGCAGTATTGTCCGGGTGTCCGTGTCTGTGCATGTCAACATGAATGTTTTACTACTATTAGCTGCAAGTTTCCCTCCAGATCAGACACCGAAAAGAGTAATAACTAAAAAAGGAAAACCAAATACAGCAATTTGCATTTCAGACTGATGATCTGCCTGGAAACCAGAAGCTCTGAACTCTGTTCCATCTCATAAGCTCTAGGAGTTCTTGCTGCGTTTCCCCAGTGAATCTGGAATTTGCATAGCTATGGACTCACAACCCTTGGCTTACCCTATCCTAAATCTCTTTGGGACTGATACTCAGCTGAGAGCCAGGATTACTAGGATTTAAATATATATCAAATGCAAAAGTGGGGAGGTGCAGGAATTTCTACAGCAGCTACACAGGGCGAGCCTTCATGATGTGTGACAACAGAGCCTCTGCCATTTCTCAGCTGGAGAGATATAGGGCAGGATTTTTTCATTAGTCCATAAGTGGACCCGTATGTCTATAAAACTCTTTTTTTTCTTTTTCATTATTGTTGTCCCTTACTCAGCATACGTTCTGAATTTATTTTTTTTTTTATTTAATTTCTATAAAATATGTTCAATTTTGTGCTGATTTCTTTACTATTTTACCCAGGATGCCACCTGAAAACACACAGACTTTACTAGATATTATTTACATACTACCAGACAAGCCCATTGTTCTTTATGCTACATGAGCAGACAATCAAAAAGGCAGTCTCAGAGATCAATAACAACAGGACACACAGAGGAGGCAGTACTGGTCGGCAAGACATGAGATGGCCGGAACACATCAGCAGCTTCCTTGACTTCATGTTTTCGGTAAGCATTATAGAAAACGATTTTCAAGAAACAACTTGAAAGAGGACAATGTAAACACCTAAAACACATTAACCAGGCAGGAATGACACCAGGAAGGATTTGTTTTCAAGTTAAAATAGTGACTGATGGAGGTGACATTTCAGGCCAAAGGCAACATCCCAAAAGAGAAACCCAGGAGGTAAAGGGAGATGGGAGGATCTTTGGAAGTTATGAGAAATACTGAGTGCAGAGAAAGCCACTCTGCACTGATGGTCAGTGCATTAGTCTCAAAAATAATCTTTGAGGAGCATTTTAGGTGGATATTGTCCTTGCAGGATTTAATCTGTCACAGCCAGAGACACGTATGTTGCATTAAACGAGAATAGGAACATAATGGGATTTTCAGAGTGTGAACAGCCAAGAGAGGTTATAATCTGGAGGACATTATGCAACAAGTGTTTGCAAGATTTTAAACATTCAGCTCGAGGAGGTTGTGTTCACTTTTTTCTGTATTAGCCCTTCGTGCACTGCAGAGAGATTGTAGGAGGTGCTAGACTGAGCCCTTTTAGAGTGATCTGCAAAGCCAGGAGTTAAAAACTGCTGAATCCCCTTTGTGTAGCACTGAGAATCCAAGGGGTCAGTTACAGCTTCTTCTCAGGAACTGCTGTGCACAGTTGCTTTGGAAAGCCAGGAGTGTGGGTGTCCGCCGTGATTTCAAACTGAAGACACTTTTACGCAGATAGCTGAAGTAAACCAGCAAACTTCTGTCTTATCAATGTGCAATAGGAACTGTCAATGTTTTCTGTAAACTTTCCTCGGCATAGCCCCTAAACCACTTCCACTTATATCATATTCACTTAAACATGCATAGTATACACCGAAAAGCATTGGGAAGTTAGTGTTCAGTAATATAGCAGGCTAAAAAGACATATTTTGAAGAAAAAGAGTAAAATCCCTTTAAATATTTTTCAAGCCATTTAGTAGCACTCAAGTGGTGTATATTTGGGAAAATTTCCAGAGCAGCACCATGCACACACTGCATGTGGTTTCATGTCCGTATAATCCTTATTGCATTTGCAAAGGTCAACAGATAGCTTTATGCTTTTAAAAGATTCAACACATGTATGTATATACATTTAGGTTCTTTCCATGTCCTATATGCTTGCTTCAAAGTTCTCTAGTTTTTATATATTGCCAAATACATATTGCATCACTGAAGTAAATACCAGCTTTACCTGTCACTTCTTTGTCAGAGAAGCAACTGTCCTTGTGAGCAGTTCTGTATAAGCTCAAATTCTACCTGTTTGTTCACAAGGTGCAAAAACCAATTTCAGAACCAGGACAATTAAAAAAATTATCTTGCTATCACGATCAGCTCTGGATACATGGATTCAGCATTTTCTCAAACTACTTCATTTTCAATTGTCTTGACACTTTGCTAATTTGTTTTTTCTTTTTGGAATATGGAACATTTTTCAAGATCCCCAGATTCAGTGAGTGATAAACCTGCTTTTTCTTACTTTATTATGACAAAATATCCCTTAGCTGTGACCAGCATTTGCTTCCTCTCAATTTCTGCTTGTTTTGATTAAAAGTATGTTTCAATGGCAGATCAAGAATTAAAACTAAACTTGCACAACCATACAACTGAGGCGATGCAGAGAAGTGAAACTTACAGCTTTTTGCCACTGAAATAAGGAAGATTGTCTTTTAGTAGTTTTGGTCTGGGTTATTTATTTATTCCACTGCAATATTTTATTCCTTTGATTTAATCTGAGGACCAGTATAATATATAATCATGGAGCTTGTCATCAATCCAGGTAATAACTTAAATAACTTAAATGAAGAATGGATGAACCAATCACACCCAAGACAAACCATTCCAGTGCCTGACTCCTTTCTTTTCTGCTCCACCTCCTCAGCTTACATGTAAGAACACATAACTGGAGAAGACTTTCTAGGTCTTCAGATCTGGTCCTCTAGAACAATTCTTTACATTTGTAGTTATATTTCCTAGTTTCTCCAACAGAAAAAGATGATATGAAACTGAGGGATGAGGCAAACTATGTTTCCATCCCAAAAAGACATAGAGAGGCCAAAATTCTTCTAGACACTGACTTTTTTTGTCTCTCCACCAAGGTCTTCATTGTAAGTCCCTGTAAGTTCAAACTTTTTGTGGCATTTATATCAGATGTTACTGAATCAAGAACAAGTCTTTGAATTTTGGGCTGCATTTGGAAGCCACGGCAAAGAAACATCTTCATTAATTCAGCAGTAGGAAACTGATCTGATTCATCGTATCTAGTATGAATTTCTACAGTGTAATCATTTCTGCCTAAGATGGCTGTGTAGACATCCTTCATAGTCAACAGAGAAAAATAAGCATTTCGAAGCCACAATTATTTACTGTCTTTTAAAATAACCTTCTCAAACAGACCTGAGAAACAATTCCCTAAAGATACACCTTCCTCTCTGATACGTGTAAGGGACCCTGAGTAACTTGTTCAAATTTGCATAGCTACTTTTTAAAGGGCTGAAGCAGGTGCAAAAACTACACCCCAGACCTTGTGGGCAAGGTAAGGCCAACTTGAACCAGGCCATTCACTTGCGTGTTGCTCCTTCAGTATTTTAACCATGACAGCCCGGTGGGCCATTTGACTTTCAGAACAGTTATGTCTCCTTTTGGCTAACAAAACAGAAAGCAGCTTTATATCCTCTATATCCTGCTCAATTCCTAGTGGCACATTTTTCTTCCAATGCATTCAGTGGTCTATTCAACAAAACATTTAAAATCAACTTTAAGTGAACCATATCATCTTTTCCTTTTCGTCAAAGCACATGATCATGTAGGTGACTGTACTGGGTTTGCGTGGCAAGATTTTGGTAGCAGGGAGGGCTACAGGGATGGCTTCTGTAAGAAGCTGCTAGAAGCTTCCCCCGTGTCTGATAGAGCCAATGCCAGCCAGCTCTAAGTTGGATCCGCTGCTGGCCAAGGCTGAGCCCATCAGCAATGGTGGTAGCGCCTCTGTGATAACATAGTTAAGCAGGGGAAAAAAGTTGCTGAGCAATACCAGTAGCAGCCAGAAGAGTGAGAATATGTGAGAGGAGAAACTCTTCAGACACCAAGGTCAGTGAAGAAGTAGGGGGATGAGGTGCGCCAGGAGCCAGAGGAGAGATTCTCCTGCAGCCTGTGGTGAAGTCCATGGTGAGGTAGGCTGTCCCCCTGCAGCCCATGGAGATCAACAGTGGAGCAGATATCCACCTGCAGCCTGTGGAGGACCCCACGCTGGAGCAGGTGGATGTGCTTGAAGGAGGCTGTGACCCTGTGGGAAGCCCACGCTGGAGCAGGGGCTCCTGTCAGGACCTGTGGACCCGTAGAGAGAGAAGCCTGTGCTGGAACAGGTTTGCTGGCAGGACTTGTGACTCCATGGGGACCCACGCTGGAGCAATCTGTTCCTGAAGGACTGCACCTTGTGGAAAGGACCCACAGTGGAGCAGTTCATGAAGAACTGCCACCCATGGGAAGGACTCACGTTGGAGAAGTTCATGGAGGACTGTGTCCTGTGGGAGGGACCCCATGCTGGAGCAGGAGCAGAATGTGAAGAGGAAGAAGCAGCAGAGACAAAGTGTGATGAACTAATTGCAACTCCCATTTCTCGTCCCTCTGCTCCACTCAGGGGAAGGAGGCAGAGAAAATCAGGAGTGAAGTTGAGCCCAGGAGGAAGGGAGAGGTGAGGGTCTATCTAACATAGCTCTCATCAACTCATACTTCTTCAATTCTGTGTTTTAGATGATCCCATAAGTTGCTAAGTCATGGCATGCCTTTTTTTTTCCCAAATCTGTGAAGTCTCAGAACTGCCATTTCCATTTATACATGTTTAATTCTTCCAACCCATGTGTTGTTTAGGACAGACAGGGTGTTTTTTTTTCTCTTAAAGATTCCTTTTTGCTCTTATGGCATTGCATCTTTAAAAAAGAGCATATGAGAAAAAAAAAAAAGACATTTCAGTTTTTTGATTGAAGATACCCCCGTACTGAGGGCTTTTTGAGTCAATTAATACAGTTTCATCAAGTAACCCATGAACACAAGTTTTCAACCAAATGTACTTTGTTGATGCAAAGTAAGCTTTGTGAGAATGACACAATAATAGAACAATCACATAGTAGCCAGTTTCAGAGGTGAAAAATGTAAACTTCTGAATCCCTACATAAAACTTCTAAACTATAAAATATACCTGAGCCTCAGTTCTGCATGTGTTGTGGACTTTGCTTAATCATGTGGCAACGTAGTGAGCACTGTCCCTTCTTCACTGAGTAAGGGAAACGATATGTAAAGATTTGATTAAGAGAAAAAAGGCCTTCTGACGTCCTGAAATAATAAAAAAAGCAGCTATGCATGTAATACAGCAACTTATTCAGTCTCTGAAAGTAAAGAAATATTCTTTCCTTTGCCAATTTTGAATGCAATTATTCCTATTATTTTTACTTCAGCAATGCCTTGGGGCCCCAAGTGAGATCAGATCCCCTTTGCAAACACAGTGGGAAAGTTCTTGCCTCAAAGATTTTTCAGTCTAAATAGGCTATGCAGACAAAGGATGAAGATGGGAACAGAAGCACTGTGGTGTGCTCACAGATATACAATAGGCCGCAGCAGATCTGCCAACAGATTTAAGGTTTCTGCCCCTGTATTTGCAACCTTGACCAGGTTGGCTCAAGAATAATGTTCTCTCACATTGAACTGCAAAAAAACATGGCAGTGTAATACTGAGATTTAATGTGAACCATGCCTCTGGTGAGAGCCCATATTCATACACGAGCAATGTAGGTTCCACATGGTCATAGACATTTTCAATTTAGCGAAAAAAAAAAAAAAACAACCCAGCATTACAGACTTTATCCTTTTAGCATTCAGCCCTTATAGCTTATTTATAAATGGCTGCTGATTCTCAAAATGACACTTGGAGCTCAGAGTACCAGTAGCAAGCAGAGATTTGCTTGCAAATAAAGCCAATTGATTCCTAGGGGGTTCTCTTTGAGCGCTGTATAAGTCAGTCTTGTTATGTGGCGAAAAAGCTTGCATATTTACTTACAAATTGTTAACTCCATAAATCCACACTTGACCAGAATGCAGTTCCAAGAGATCATATTTTTTTTCTGCCCAACATGCAAGTCCTCTTATAAGGACACAACTATGTCAGGGGATTTTTTTGTTTTTCATAAAACACATGACAATAAGATATAAAGGATGACAGATTTTTCAAATTTTGTACTAAAATTGCTTTATACAGTATTAAGGACCAAACTGTGACACTTCTCTCTCTCTCTGGGGCCTACTGCCTTACTGCACAAATCCTCAAGTTAAATTCGGTAGATTTCTTTTTTAATATGACTTTATACAAAGTAAATGTATTACAACTTAGTCCTAAATTTGCAGTTGTGCTTTACAATTAGCGTTATCCTTTCCATTTTAGGAAAGGATAACTTTCCTAAGGTTAAAAAAAAAAAAAAAGACGACTAGCAAGACGTATTTCTGCAAAGTATTTGTGGTACAAGGAGACTTAAGAATGAAGCCTGTAAAGTTCTAAAAAAGAACCAAGGAAAGGATTTGCAGGCTGAGAAAATAACCAGTCAGCTTGATCTCACTTGTAGCAAATAGTGAGTCGAAGGCTGAAAACATAAATTAAATAAGGTAGTGTACATTGCAAGCAGAGCTTTTTTTTTTTTTTCATTTGCTTCCTTAGATTTCTTGGTTTAACGAGGTGTCTTTGTTAACCAGAAAAATTTACTAGAGTTCATTAGAGAAGTCCCAAAATAATTCCAAATCCCGAAAGAGGGAAAGGCGCATCTCTGTGCCTGAGCCGTGCACCGTCAGCTGCTGCTGGTTCCAGGAGGTGCTCAGAATCAGGAAGAAGATAATCATCAGCTCGCACAAATGGGACCTTTTTCACTGGAATGCTGAGGCTGGCTTTCAAGGAGTCAAACTCTCCACCCAGGTTACTCCCTGAATTCAGCCTACAGCTTCATCTAGAACTGGTTATTCCAAACTCAGCACTGGAGGATAAAGCCTCCCTTTTTCTTATTTCCCCTGTTAAGTACTCCTGTGTACTTTTCCCAGACTAAACAAGCAACCCTGACCTGCAGCCATTTACTCTCACACAAACAATTAACTTAAAGCATGTGTCCTAACATGAATTCTGGCTCCACAACAACCTAGCATTCCTATGGGAAACAGCCCAAATTAATAACAGCCTTCTTTCCGCAGTACCTGAAGTGCCCTCTCTTAAAAGAGAGAGATAAGAATACTTTGGGGTTTTTTTCCCTTTGGACTAAACCAATTGATTTTAGGCCTAGAATGGTATCCCACAGAACACTTATGATACTCACTGTAATGAATACACTCAGCATCTATGTTCCTGTATCGCATCACCGTTTTCCCTAAGAAAACATGAGAGTTAAAGCACTAATCTGATTTCCAATATAACAATCCATTTTCATATGCTCTCACTAGTCAGTACTTTCTTTGTTTGGACTCTGTCCAAAAGAAATGTAAATGTTTGAATGTAAGAAATGTAAATGTTGGTTTGTTTCCCCCCACCTCCTTGAAAGTTTGATTCAGATCCTTTTGCCATTTGAAACCATACCAAAGTAGAGGAAAAAACGTGCATTTGTTCCATATTTTTTAATACAATTTCAAAATTATTTTGTCCCTCTAAATAAGTCTGCTGACGTAATCAGATCATAGTCAGTATCCTGTGAGATGAGCACAAAGCCAATATCTGCATATCTCTGAGGTGTCAGTCTTACTGAGACAGGTCTTCTCTCTCTGGGCACTCCTTGGTTGCACTTAAACTCACAGTTCAATTTAAGACTCAAAAACTTCGCAAGGGCATTGGTGTCAGAGAAACCATGTGTTCTCCACTTCCCCATTTTAAGCTATAAACCCTTTTTCTTCTTCATTAAAGCACATTAAAAGTCTACAGATATGAGGAAGTCCTCTGCCTTCAGCTATCTTCACATCCCTTTGTGCAACATCAGCACTTTCTTCCATGTTTCTTCTGAAAAAAAAAAACATCCTTTGCAGTCACCACAGACAAATTCAGATTTGTACCATTCTACTGCCTCTCTTAATAAAGCCTAGAAATGACCCCAGGATAGGGCAATAAGAATGGGCAATTTCCCATTTCCTAGTAGAACGTGTTCTTCTTGCTCTTTTTATTCAGCCGCTACCAATGAAACTCTTGCTTTTGGTCTGTTGAGGTGAGGAGCACTTCAAAGCTTGGAACGTGATTCTCTGAATGTTAGTCTGGATTATTATTTGTCCTGCTCTAAATTTTTCTTATTTCAAAACCCCACAATATCAACACAACATGCATTGCAGTGATCCCCTACAAATAGTGTTCGCTCTTATTTGTAAGACAGATGAAAAGAGCTGGAAAAACAGCCGGAGTTCCCTGTTAGATGCTGGGGCATACACGTGCTTCCATTCCTGCAGAAGACACCATCTGCTGTTCTGCCATGACTCATCCATGACGTGAAACGATGTCATCGATGGCTATTCTTCCTCCTCAGCTAGAGGAGGTCAAGACCATGTGTTGGGGAGAGACTTTGGCAGGAGCTCTCATCACCTGTAGCCAGACCCTTCTCCCAAGTCCACAATCTAACAGGGAAAAGAGTTTCCTTGGGAACCAAGACCTCATTGTTAAGGGTACGCAACACAGGTAATGGAGACTTTAATGATGTGTATCAAGGTGATTGAAAATGAGATGGGCTGTGTAACTCAGTCACAAAATAGACGGAAAACTTACAGGTAATCTTCAGTTCCTTGTTCAGAATTATTCAGGTAAGTTCCAGTAAACATCAGAGGAGCTCCAGGAGGTAAAAGTTTACAATTTGGCCTTTTGTTTTAAATGCTACTGCTACAAAGTTACAATTAAAATGTTTTTACATTTTATATTTACATTTACAACTCCTTTGGTGATGTTAATTCGGCTGCCTGAACTTCTAGAATATTTTTCCCTCAGTTTCAAATGTCCCACTATACATAGTCCACAAAATACAGTGCATTTCTATACACCAACTAAATGCTGCTTTGCCAGCCTTTGCTTTTGTGTCTCCTAATGCCTTTAATTTACCTATACAACCTTAAGTTCACATTCCCATATATATATATTTTTAATTCAACATATTAAAATCCTGCTCCAGGCTTCTCCTGTGATCATCCTCTTCCCATTTATCTTTCAGACAGCAATAAAAATATGTAAATATTAAGCCACAAAAACTGTATTACTGTAATGTTAAGGATGTGACTAACACCCGCAAAACGCCAGAGGTTTCAAAGTCAAGGCTGCATGTTGAGCCTGATTCTTTCAACACTCATGTTAAGTAAAATTCAATTAAAAAAGCTCTGATGAGTTGCAGATAAGATTATTTTACTACCACTACTACTTGTAATAGTTGAATTATGGGAGTGCTTGCAACATTAGCAGTGTCCATACTCCATGGGCCAGAAACACAGTTTCAGCTGAAATGAATGCAGCCTAGGTTTGGGGGAAGCTGCAAAAATTGAGTTAATAGTCACCACCCCATCTCTTTCTCTACGACTCTGTGACTACTGGGCACAGGGTCAGCCCCTTTGGCACAGCAGAAAACAACTTAAGGCTGCTCTGATTTACGCCAGTTGTTAAAATATCCAGGAAAACAGAGGGATCAGCAGTGGGTAGGTGAAAGCTAGCAACATTTTTTCACAGATTGAAGCTCTGCACCCCTAGGAGCTATTCACAGGACTTGAGAAGAGCAACCATTAAATAGGATAGGTTAATAGGCAAACTTCCTCAATAGCTGTACTGAAAGAGCTTTAGGTGCAGGTAATAAGAATACATTGGAAGAGCCTGGACTGTTCTGCAGGGAAAAAGTTTAGGACTTACACAGCTGAGCATTCATTTACACCCATGCAAAGCAAGCCCAAATAAAAAGATCACAATGCTAGTAATGTGTGTGATAAAGTGCAATACTCTCCACATAGCTATCTCAAATGCTTTACAATATTAACTGATTAAGCCTCCCACAGAACATTTGCAAGTATGTATCGCTATCTGTAGTTTACAAATATGGCTTTATGTGACTTGCCCAGGGTTGCAAAACTAGACTGGTGAAATCAAGCACCCTGTCCCAGGCAGCACATGGCAGTCCCTCGCTGCTTAGAGTAGATGCAATGGGGAGCGAAATTCTGCCATTCTCCTCTGTGCTTTGAGCCATCTCCAAATCCCTGTGTGGAAAACAATAGGATTGTATAAGGAATGATATATAAGGAACTTTCTAGAAGCAAAGTAAAGGAGAATCTTGCCAACTTTTGAGGCTAGGTTGATGATTAAAGTCTGACCGTCCAAAACATGTTGCTGATCTAGAAGCCCTACTGAATTGTGTTTAGGTTTAAGTAGGTGAGCAACCTTCCTCTCAACAAATTCACCAATATGAGTTTTAATTTTCCTAAGCTGTTTATACGTAGATTGAAACACGAAATTTCTTCTTCCCTGGAAAGCAACTGTAGTCATCACAGAAAAATTGCTAAAAATATCTGTAGATAATTAAAAACATTCAGCTAGTGAAATACATTGTTTCATTTACTCTTAAAGGAATTAACAATGTAAGAGGTTAGCACTTATCTATTGTTTACAATTTGCTACAAACTGCCCTCTTCATTGGAGGGGAAGCTTTGCAGAATCAAGCTGAAGATAATAATTTATTGCTTTTTATCAACCATCTTTGAAAATCAGGCCCCAAAGTCCTAATTAACTAACATTAGCGGTTTAGTACCTCTTGGAGCAAACAGTATCAGATCTGAATTTCAAATGGGTATATCTCTGCCCCAAACCTGTGTTCAATCTCTGATAAAGAGTGCAGTTGTAACGACAATATTAATTAAAGTAAGGTGCTTTCTTTATATAGTTCTCCTGTTCTATGTATGCTTAGTGAGAAACAGACATTTTTTCTTCCCAAAGACTAAAGCAAAAAAATTAGCAAAAATCACGGAAAAGTGCATTTCAACTAGGAATACTTGTTCCTCTATATTTTGAGTGTTACTTTTGATATTTAGGCTGTGGAAGCACGTTTAGCACAAAGGAAAGCTGAACAATGATACGGGAACTAAATAACTAATTCAAAGCAGCCACATGGAAGTCTGTGTCTTGTAGTCAGCAAATTGTAGGTACTACTAGGTTCAGCTGTCAGATACGGGAAGTAGCAACATGTTCTTGAAAAGTGCTTTGCCTACAGGAAGAAAAAAGGCAGCAACACAGATTGTTTCCCAGATACTAGAGTGCTCGTCCATTCTTTGCTACCCCTCCATTGCCAAAGGAACCCACCATTAGCCGGGCCCAATGGCCTTGCAGGGAAGGGCAGAGGAATTACATACAGGCTTTATTTATCTATTTGTAATTTGCTTATTTATTTTTACACTGCCTCATTATCAGCAGGCACACTGGCATGCACGTTCCCATTTTGATAGGGAATTAGCATTTAAATGTGGAGACATAGACATAGTGGCAACCAGATATGGACCAATAGCTGTGTAATCGCTCATCTCAGCAAAGAAAATTACAAGCGAACTTCTGCTATCAACACTCAGATGCTACAGCTATAGGCCTGTAAGCTATATCAAACAGAAGAGTTATTCTATCGGTTACAAAACAGAGTGTGTTCATTTGCCTTGAAATATAAACAAAATACATGAGAGGGAGGAGTCAGTTTGCAATGACTTCTTTTAAATTCCTTCCCCAACAATCCCACACAATGTACAATTATTGGCATTGTAGTGGTTTAATCTTGTCTGTTCTCAAACCACAATAAATATCTTGGTCACGACCTTAATAAAGTACATAGTTCTGATTTTGATCTTATATTAACTTTTCACAAGTCAGGAGTTCCTCTTGATTTAAGCTAGTATGTAGAGAGATCAGAGTCAGACATATATCTAGAAATCTGCTATAGATCTCTCTGGGCATAATTCAGCACTGTGCAAAGACACACAGGTTGTCTTTTGGTTTTGTTTTTTTTTTTTTCTTCTGGCAACCATTGTGCTCTCCTTCATAAAAGGTTGTGAGAGGACATAGATTCAGACATGCTGGAATGTAGTCTAATCTCCTCATTTTGATCTTTAGAAAATAAAGATGTCTTTATTTACTTTTCTTTTTTATATACATTGTCTTTCAAAATATAAATACTTTAAAAGAAGGAGAGAGAGGTTGGAAATCGACAAAAAAAGAAGACATTGTTTTAATTGTCTAATCAGCTCAACCTTTGGGAGAACAACCCTAACCTTTGGACAGATGCCAACAACTGCCATTTAGGTATTTACATCTGTTTATCCTCTCAGTCAAATGTCTTTTGTCTTAGGTTTGACATGGGAGTACAAATGTTCTGACCCCTACAAGCGGTTCTCAAACATTGGATAAAAGACTTCTTTTCCCCTTTTCTAAAAGGATGAACACATACTTTTACCCTCCCTTATTCCTCTTTACCAGTTTTACGCTTCTGAGGCAGTTGTTGACAAGACCTGCATAATTCAGTTTATGTGTGTGACTAGAATTTCTCAAAGGCTCTGCTGGACTTTGCAGCTAGGCTAAGTTAACCCTCTACAACTCTATCTCAAGTCTTCAATATGTGCTTTTACTTTGTAATCCACACCATAATGCTAGCATTACCACACAGAACATGCAAAACTTAGGGCTCTTTTAGAGTTTGGGGGAGGATGGTTGTAAGACCGAGAATTCTATCTGGAGGAAAATTCCATTTAAGTATGAATGCATAGGCTTCCTTCTTAAAAAAAAAAAAAAAATTACTTCTGTTCACTGTGCATGGTTTTTCACGTCCACATGTAATTCAACAGATAGTAAAGGCAGTAAAAAATAATTATCGGAAATGGTAACCTTTGCAATCCCTCTCTTCCCTGGCATCACAGCTGGATTTTTCTCAATAGGTACACCACCTTGCCACTAAAAAAGCCATCATTTAAGTACGTAAATAATCATAGCTCTATTGTGGTTTTAAAGAACTCGGTGAATATCATGTTTCAGCAATCACTGAATGTTTTCTTCAGGTTTGGTATGAAACACAGCAATAAAGTTATCTCTCGGCTTTATAGAACCCAAACTATTTGATGGTGTCTCTCGAAGATCAAATGGAAATTACAGTCTGCGGAGGAAGTTCAAATGAAGCTTCCAGCTAGAACTGCAACATAAAAAGCTCCAAGTTAATTGATAAACTCCAGGCAGAGAAAGAAGCCTCTAGGCTTGGCTTGGCTGTTCTCTCAATCTACAGCAGTCCCAAATACCGCTCAGCTTTAATCACGCGTGTAGTTGGAACTAGAACCAGGAGGTCTCCCTCAGCTCTACACCTTTCCTGGCTGCCTACAGAGCCTGATAAACAGGAGCTTTGGTAAGGGTTTTGGGGCTTCCCTCCATGGCCAGCAAGCCTCCCTTTTCTTTCTAGGGAGGAAAGAAACAAACTTCTTTCATTGGTAAAAACAATGAACTTTTGGCAAACTTTGTCAAATTTTTAAAAACAAAAAAAAAGCTGCCACCATTTGCGATGTCGTTTTCGTAAAGAATCATACCCAGAGCTATGCCAATTGTGGAAATTTGTTCTTGGAGAAGGATTTCTTTTTGATCAGGGGATATTGGAGGATATGGTCCACAGTATAATAAACCTCCTTTCTCAGAGAACAGGAGCTGAGTAAGAATTCATAGCGTGAAACTTAGCTGGCAGGCTTTTCTTTTTTCCTGTTCAAATGCTGAAAATGTAGATTTATTACAACGTTCAGTTCTGATTTCTTTCATTCTCTCCTAGGTGCAATATTGATATTTCCTATTAAGTTGAAGATGTCAGCGGCAAGTGTTGCCTGGCCAAAACTCATAAAGTTGGTGTTTTAGTGGAAACATTGTTTCTGAGTACAAGATCTTTAGGGCTGGGCACATATTTTTCTGTGTGTTTGAAACAGTGCTGGTGTAAAGAAGAACCTTGCTGTCACCTATAAAAGTAACATGGCTGCCATCAGTTTTACTGATAATATTTGCACTTACAGAAAATAAAACGGGCAGTTAGCAGAGCGTTCACCCTAAATGACCCAGTGCCCTAGAATGCCTTTGCGGTCCAAAATAATGTGGAATTTTCATTTTCCTGTTTGAGAGTGATTCTCCTCACCAGGCCATTATGAAAAACTAGAGCTCTCAGAAGTCTAGGGCAATGTGTTGGAGTTTTGTTTGGGTTTTTTATTTGAAGCTGTTGCCAGGAAAGGCAAGCTAATTGAAATGTGGAGTTGCTTCTGTCATTTAATAATTAGCAAGCACTCAGAAAATATATTATTCATTTTTTTAAACATAAATAATTAAGATGTAATAATGACACTTTTATAAATAATATTTCATTCTCTGTGAATACTCTCCAGGATTTCCTTACATCTTAAACCTACACCTTGCTCCCAGCTAGTAAATGCCTTTTCTGCAGCATTCACTGAAAGCAAATGGGGTAAAGGGATTTCAACTTCCTTCCCATTTAGATATCTGTGGGAACATCTTTAAGAGCTTTTTCCCCCCCATACCTAGAAAATTAGTCCTTTTTAAGCAGCCAGACTCTTAGGCATTCATATTATGCAACCAGAATGAGTTGCAACCAGAATGCATCTGAAAGTGGGGGGTTTTTTACATGTAAAAGCATGTAAGCATCAAACACCTATAATTTTGGGATCCCAAAGTTTACAGGCTAAGGAAATGGGTGAGTACTAAAAGTGACAGGTCTATGTTTCACTTAAAGATTTTGAAGCTTGTTTGGCTTATTTAGGAGTGAATATTATATAAGGATACAGCTAGGCAGAATTCCAGGAAGGCATGTTCTCTTATTTTACGACCAGAGAGTCTAGTCCTGCAGACAATAACTGATGGATATAGTCCCAGCATGTTTCAATCTCCTCTCTCTTGCACCCATGTAGGGCCATTGGACCTGAAACTACGGCCCCCTTCATGCTGCAGTGGTAGCATAAATATACAGTGCTCCAGAGCAGTATAATAAATCTACAGTATAAATGAAAATAATCCAAATGACTTTAATGAACTTATTCCTGATTTATACTAGTGTAAACATAAGGAAATCAGGACTAGTTACTTTCTGGGAGTATTTGTGGTTGTAAACCCTTTGGAATTTATTCTTCTCTTTTCTGATAGTATAAAGCTGACTTAAAGCCAATGCAAATGTAATTTACATCAAGACTTTCCTCTGACAGTCTTGTGTAAGCGTATATTAGCATAGACGGGAAGCACAAAAACTGCAAGTGCAAGCTTTACCATAGTATGTCATGAATCAACGGTATAATTTCATTAAGTTCTCATATTCTTATATTAAAATAAATTTTCAGTACCTAAACTGAAGCAAGTAAAATCAGTGGGTAGAACAGAGACTTGCCCACTTACCAAAGTGCCTGCAGCCCTCCAGGAAGTGCTGAACAACACTAAGGATCCATGAAAATTCCCCCAGAAAAACAGGAAGATAACAGAACCTGAGTACAGGGGATATTAGAGGTCTCCTGCGGCGAGGCACAAAGGGGACAGGAAAACTGATGAGAACATCTCCAGATGGAACAAAGAGCATTAAGGTTAGCAAGAACCAAAACCAGCGGATCGGATCATCATGGCTCTCAACCACATTAATGCTCTACAAAAAACAACAGAAGGAGGCGGTGGAAAAGTTTGCCAATAACCTGGCATATTAACTGAATGATGACTGCAGTCTTGGTGCAGCTCCGTCTAGCCCAACCAAATGGTTTCCTTCACTGATGCCAGCTACGTTATCAGGTATATCAGTAACCATATCAGTTGTAACATGTACAGAATTGCTGAGATCAACAGAAACCCAGCGCTTGGAAAGAGTTAAAACACATGATTAGACATAGGGCCAAAATCAAAGGGCCTTCACCCATCCTACGGGTGGTGCTATCTCAAAGTATAATCACACCCTGGGGTGGCATAATGCTATTTATCAACTAACTTGCCTATATTTGAGATGGGCAAGACGGAGACTTTTGTTTAGCATGCATTTAAATGCTGCCAAGCAAGAACTGCAGCCGTGACAACCGTCCTGTAAAGCTCTCAATTGGGAAAAAAAGAAAGGAATGAATCAATGAATAAAAGGTGTGTGAAAACATGGACACACAAAGTCATAGACCCCCCCTGTCATAAAGAAACACACAACACTGAAGGTAGGAACAGAGGAAAGAAGGAACAAGAAGCATTGTAGGACTCAGTAAGCCTAAAGCTTTCACCCACTTTTTACACTTGTGTTACTTCCCCAGCAGAAGTCTAAAGACTGCCTGAATTAATTGGTCTGTTAGTGATACAGAAAAATGCCAGACACAACCTAGGTACAGAAAAGAACATAGTTTATTCTCCTTTTATTCTAGTCTGATCCACAGTGACAAAAGGGAAAGGAAACTGTAAGAATTCCTATGCCTTTACATGCTGCCATGAGATGTGCCTTTTGCTACGGCTTATGTTGACTTTACAATCAGGTCCAGCATGGAGCTCCCAGAACAACCCTAGTAAGGCTGTGCACTGAGAAATGGCTAGCAAGACGCCAAATCCCTCAACTACCCCTTCAGAATTTTAGCTAAAAAAAGAGTGTAATTAGAATGGGCAAGGTTGAAAAATAAAGATGTGTGAAGAGTGCTAGTGAAAACTAGCCCTTCCCTTTCTTTTGCCTCACCAGAAAAAAAAAGAGAAGGAAAAGGTAAGAGATCCAAAGCTCCTTCCTTTGAACTAAAGGTAATATGCGTAGAACCAAAAAAAGGACTTGAATTTTCACAGTGCATTGGCATACTGTGCAATTTAATGCCAGAATAGGTCAGTAAGTCAAATACCATAACTGGATTTTTTAAAGGGCTGTGTGTTTCATGACAACTAGCAACATTTGAAGCTATCTGAACTAAGATAATAAGGATAATCAAATCTCATGCTTCACTCTATGAAATGATTGCCTATAGGAGTTGAGCAAAGATTGCTCCTCCATGTGCTAAGTGCGCCGTTGGTAGGTTGATTTATTTCCTTGCAAAGAGGAAGGCTTCCCTTTCCTCTGCTGCATTGGCTATTTCCTGTGCTGAGAAGAGGATACCAGCTCGCTGTGCCAGGTATGCCAAAAACTATTTAGAGATCTGGCTCGGAAGGGAAATCCACTCTATGTGAATTTAAGCTTATGCATTTTATCTTGCAAATGGGGCAGACGAAGAGAGCAGACACAGTTGGTTACAGCAAGTCAGCTGACAGGCACTAACTTGTTAAAGTGCTGTAATGCAATCGTATCCCATACTGTGCCTATATCCTCAGGAGGAGAGGGACAAATAGCTGAGCATGCTAAGATGCCATGAGGTAAAGCTAGTATGGTGGGGTTTTTTCCACAGCTTTTTGGATTTTCACGGACTGCCCACACTGTGCAAGCAAGTGCTTTTGTCAGTACTTTTTAAAAGCAGACTGCTGTGTGATTTTTGAGTCTTCCTGTTCTTCCTCTCTGCTTCTTTATTCTTACAAACACGTTCACACACAAACACACTTTTACAGAGATAAATCCTAAATAGCCATATTTGTTTCTCAAGGCTGTCTGATGCGATGAATATTAAAACTCAGATGGAAATTGTCCTTTGGGTGAATGCTCTGAGAGCATTGAAAATTCTTTGCACGCATGTCCACAACATCCGCAGCTCCACAGACAGACACAGGTAGGCTGAAAGAGCAATCAGGATACCATCTGTGTTTGGCAGAAGATTTCTAACCACTTTGCTGCTTTCTCTCTCTCGTCTCTCTTAGTGTGAAGAGACAGAGGAACCCATGGAGATTCGGTGAGAATTTAAACAGAACATATTGAAGGCTGCACTGACAACTGTGGATTCAAAGCAGATGAAAAATGAGGGCTGGAGCAGCAACGGGGCTATGGATTCAGAAGGGATCTCCAAAGTGGCTAGCACAGGCACCAGCTACAAGGGCTCAGCCTGCTCCTCCCTTGCTCCCCCATCCCCAGCTCTACTTTTGTATGCAAGGTTTTGCTGTTCACAGCAGCTGGTTGCTGTTGATACTAACTTGAGCAACTCTCTAAAGTACATGACGAAGCAAATCTCATGTACCTTGAATGAAGAGAGTTGAATTCATGTGCTTTCTGAAAATGGCCCCATTTGTTACGCACATTTACCTTTAAAATGGTGCAAGCAAAATTTAGATTGTAAAGAATGGTTGCTCTTTTTCTTGATGTCTGTCATGTTAGTGTCATACACATGTAAACTCTACTTTTCCTATAGCCTTGCAGGATCAATTTCCTTTCCTTGTACAACTAGAAAGTGAGCCATGCATTTCTGAGCCTAACACTTTCTTCTGGCCAAGCTGAGGGCCTTGGCCTAGGTGGACACAAATCCACTGTTGTCACTGGAATGACGGTCTCTCTTACTCCAGATGTGAATGTAATACTCTGCCTAGGAAGATATCCACAGGGCTATAGGAAAGAGGAGAAGAACAATAAGAGTGAGAACCTTATTTTCTTTGTGGCTTTCTAGAGATGAATATGTTCGGCAGTCCAGTAGGATATAGGTGTTGAATTCAAAATAGTTTTTATCCAGCAGAGATATAGACAACAGGAGGACGAGCACTCTTGTTTCCTTAACAGTGAATATCTCTTCCACACTTCTGCCAGCATACAGTATCACACCATATACAAGTTAACATTACTGCATTGTTTATCAAATGTATGCAAGTAACTGTTCTGTATGGTCTTTTAGGCCTCAAGAAGACCAGAAATTTAAACAAAATATCCTGCAACCCAAATGGGTCACGGTACATTCATTACTTCAGAGTCTTATTGAGTTCATAAGATTCAATTTGCCGTTTTGTTGAGAAACACATAAGGTTTGTGTGATTATGGATAGAAATGTCACTCTGTAAAAGTAGCCAGAAAACAGTAAGATCAAGCCAGATCTTGTTCTGCCTCCTCAGCAAAAATGTCAAACAAATTCTGATTGCAAAATTTTTTTAATGGGAGATACTTTCTTATTTATTTACTAAAATAGTATAGGACAAGTTGAGATGGGTTCGAAAAAAACAGCAAAGCTCACAAAACTGACAATAAAAAATTCACAAAATGTGCTAAGGATGTGGCCTCTACAGCTCAGAGTAATACTTTTCTTTCCAAATAATTACTTTAATAACCTGTAATATCAAAACTCTTTACTACCCTTAAGGGAGGAGGAGGGAGAAGAGAGCAGCTTTATTTTTGAGATACCTGCCTGAGTTTGCAGAATGGACGATTTGAGAACTTATCTGTTTGTTTACACTCTACAGTTAATCCAACCATCTTAGCACTCAGGATACTGGTAACTATTTTATAGAGAGCCAAAAAGACATGACCCTGACTCAAAGACCACTGTCTCTGTAAAATGAGCCCCTTTAAGATGAAAATTATTGAAAGAAATAAGGACCTTCCAAACTTAATTTTCAGAGTGTTTTTTTTTCCCTTTTGAGAGCAATTAAAACACTAAAGTCTGCATATCTCAAACACATATTAAGGGCTAAATTCCGAGGATGTAACATCCACAAAGTAAAACAGGCTTTAAACACCATTCCATTTATATTTTATTAGTAAATAGATGGAGGATTGTTAAAAGATGCTACACTCATTTGAAAAACTAGCCCAGAATGTTATCATCAGAAACTACAGAGAACTAAGTACCTTTGAAAATCTGCTCTTTATTTAAGTGCCTACGTGGGAGTTGAGCTTGTTAAAAATCATTTTCGTTGCTTAGCAGATGCAAAGGCCAAAAACTTCACTAAGATTTTACAAGATACTCTCTATCAAAATGGTCTGAATCAGTGGCTTTCAGTTTCTTTGATTTAGGAACCCCCTACAAATCTTCCAAAAGAAATGAACCCCCCACTGGGAATTTAATCTTACGCGCAATAAGCTTCTTTTCCTTAGACTCCTCAGTAGTCCAGAAGCCACCAAAAGTATTTGGACTACATATTGAAACAGGTATGAAACATAAGTTAGGAGTAAATGATCTGTTCTTGCAATGGATCACCTGTGAAATTCTGCAGAAAACAACGCTGCTCAACACATCCATAGTAATGGAGTAAAACTGGGGGGATAAAATCTGATATATGCAGATACATATAAAGGGAAGCACATTGGGAAAAACTGTCTTACATTCACATCATTACTACCTAGTGGAGAAAGTTCATCTTTAAAATATTCGAGACAGTTCCACGAAAAAAACTAGCTCAGTAGTCATCACAAAAGTAAATGAAGTGTTCAGAATCCTTAAGAAAAGAGTGGAGAACAAAAAAGAAATTCTCATCATACCACAGCAGATATCCACGATTAGCCCATTTCATTACTCTACAGGGTTTTCTGAACCCATCTCATAAAAATAATGTGTTAGAACATCGGGAAAAGATTCGGACACGGGTCAGAAGGATCTCAGCATGGAATAGCTTCTGTACAGGAATGACTGAGGAGGTGAAGACTAATTTGCCTGGAAAAGAGACAATGCAGGGAGGATGTAGTAGAGGTCTACAAAATCCCAAGAGGCCTGGAGAGGTTGGGTAAGGCCCAGCTATTCCTTGTTACCTTCCAGTTCAAATAGCAAGGGCCCTTAAACAAACTCTAAACAAACAAAAGGAGGTGTTTCGTTATGCAGCAGATAGAAGCTCAGTGGAGCTCCTTGACATAGGAGAAGGACGAGGAACATTTACATGGGTTCCAGAGATGGAAGAAAGATCTGCAGGTCACTAAGCAGACAAACAATGTCAGGCTCAGGAAGTCCTTTAAGATGAATATAAGAGGATGCTTGAGGAAAATGACAGGGGAAGATCATATACATTTACCATGTCTTCTCCTGGTATGTTGCTGCACTTGCCCTTACAGCTACTGTTTGAGAAGGGATACTGTGTTGGATGAATCCTAGACTGACGCAGTATGAATGTTTTTTTTCAGAAATACTGCACTACATGAGCAGAAATAATGTGTATTCTCAACATAGTTCATTAATTTATCAAATTTGCACTTAAGACAATCTCAGGGACAAATGACCTGGTTGGTCATTTGCTGTATAGAGCACGATATCCAGAGGAGTGTTGCAAAACCCCATTTGTTGAGAGTATTGTGACACGACTTATGTCAGATACCAGAAAGGAAAGAATTGCCATATAAGGCTTTTGTTCAGGAATAATTTCTTTTAACAATTAAATGATGGAAGAGTGTAGAAAAGAGTGAAAGGTGTCTATTGTTAATATAAAATATGTTTTATTGAAACCCCCATGGTTAGATATCATAGCAGTATCTTTCATCTCACAGACTGTGATAGAAGGAGCTAATGTGCTATACAGGAGAACAATTAGTGTATTAACCATAAGGTGGTGTATTTAACAACTTTTTTGTGCAAAACGGAACTTGGCACTTCACGGGGAGGAGAAGAATTTGTCTTTGTATTTGTTGGGTGCATTAAAAAAAAAACAAACAACATTGACATTTTTGTGTCACCAGTACAGTAGACAATCAGATGGAATACAACAGAAATGTTTCTAAATAATACATTTGTTTCTGAATAATTTCTCCAATTTACCCACTTTTCATGAATTTCAGAAAAGCTACCAAAGTTGAATAGCTATGGGTTTCATGTCATCCTTGTATTCATGGAATGGCAGCTGCATAATACTGCCTGGTACTGCAACGTGTAATTGAAATTAGTTCTTAAGAATTTACTAATACAAGCCTTTGTTTAAGTTCATGGGTCAACTTCATCCCGATGGAAGCCTGAAGAAGACAGTAAATTTGAATAATATTAACATCATGTGTTGATTTAAAAATGTTGACAGGATAACATTTCAGACATCAAAATGTCACAGAAGTTGGAGAAAGAGCTCTGGAAATGTCAAAAATGGAGAACTGCCAGTGTTCATTGGATTAGCAGCATTTGCAAGCCACAATCCAGCCAACAAGAGGCAATACAAAAGAAATTTGTGGTTAGAAGAAATATCCTGGCTTAATCAGCTAAAATCCTGTATGGCTAATGACAGAAGTTCTTTTTCAAGCACTCAAAAAGTCTTGATAGGGCTGTGACTGAAAATCAGTTTAAAGTTTATTTGATTTCATTCAGACCGTGATTAGAACAATTCTAAATTGCAAGTAGTCTGTGGCAAGAATGACAGAGAAAGAGGCAAGTTTGAATAAGCTTAAACTTGGAAATATAAAGAAATAATTGTTTGAGCCAAGACACTTAAGAAGAGTATGGGAATGTCTTCTACCTAACCCTTGCCATCTCACAAACATGAGGTTCCAGTTTTACAAAGGAACTTGCAAAGTCTGAGGTTAGGATTCAGCTGGCTCTGAAGTTGTTCAAGTTCTAAACTGCTGGCACTACTCCTTTGCTCTCATCACCCCTCACTGATCTAGATAGCAGGAAAAGGTTATATTACCAGTCTTGAATGTTCTGGAAAGGGAATGGCTATTCAAAAATTAAATTTCCTTTGAAAAACAGTGGTATAAAGTTAGGGAGTAATTATCTCAAAAAAACACCAAATTATATATGTTACTAAAGTTGCATCGATCTCCAAATACCACTTCATTTTCCCATAAATGATTGCATCTTACTGCATTTCATCGTGTTGCTTAAACATGATGAGCTTAGTTGGAATTAGTAGTGATATTCCAATGCCTCGTTATCTCTGCATCAGTTACTGAAAAAAAAATATTTTCAGTGCTGCAAAGTTGTGTTTTAGCAAAAGAAACAGTAAGAGAGTCATAAAATATATACATATATCTGTTTGAATTGCCTCAGTGAGAAAGAAAACATGGTGTGCAGGGGAAGAGGAAGTAACAAACATGGTGGTTAACCCACACACTAAGAACACTCTGAGTGTTCTGGTTAATTACAGAGAAGGCAATTGTTTCATGTGAAAGATGGCTCATTATTTAAGTATACTCAGAAAATGGTTAATTAGTTTACTTAACCAACTGTACTTTTACTTCATCTTATTCTTTGTGCTCTGAATGACGTTAAATGTATTTTACTTAATCCATGCAATTTGATTCATTTTCCTTTAATTTTGTTACAAAGTATCAATGCGAATCGTTGAATCATCTAACTACATTTCTCTCTTTGGGGTGAAAAATAAGCAAAGGCAAGAAAAGTAATTTAATTTAGTGTTAATAAGCTGCAGACTGATGTTTACAATAAATCAGCCACTATTACCATCCTTAATAGTTGTGAATGAGACAGAGCAGATGTGGATACATCTCTCCTTTTCTTTTCTTTACTCTTAGGGGCTGAATCTCTCTTACACTCCTTTAAAATGAGCACGTGGGCTGTTCAAGTGGGTGTATAACGGCGCCATTTTATAAAGTAAGAACCAAGGCCAAGAGTCTTTTAATTCTTCAGGTTTGTTTTCTTTAAAAAAAAAAAAAAGATATGGGTGTTCAGTTTCTCTGCAACGTTTAAACAGACGTGACAGTCTATAAACAGAAGGAAAAGTGAAGAAAAGATCCTTACAGGTTAAGTGTTTTCATTCAACATCTCTTTCATATAGTATCCTTATGCAATATTCCAGTTCCCTGGAAAAGATCGATAGCTGTACAAACCCTATTTCAGTTTAAAAATGTATTTTGTGTTCTTGTTTTTCCACAGACGTCATTAGAGATTAAAACATTGCTTTTCTGAAAAATCTTTCCAAGTATGACCATAATAGTTAATGTTCTGGGCATATAGCAGATGCCATCTGCATTAGCCACTCTGTCTCTGCTTCAGGTGTCAGTCATGAAAAATATAGGAACCAAGTGAGAGAGAAGTCCTTTCCAAAAATTCCTTACTACCACCAGACTCGGAATATCTAGAACTCACCTTATGTTTCTACAAGATTGCTTCCTAAGTAGCTTGATCTCTGGAATTATACCCAGGATGAATTACACTCTCAGCATATTTTTAGAAAGTTTATGAGAGCTAAGAAAGGCAGAGAGGAGGAGGAGTACACAGGAAAACCAAAAATATTTTATGCTTTTGCAAGCAATTAATTCCACAGTGTAAAAGTCTGAAAAGGGAATGGGTCTGGAGAGCAAACCTGCACGCTAATGCATGCCAATATTTGAAAACTACGTAACATTTTTTATCCAAGGATATTTGCAAGAATGGGTATTTGTTATTCTCCATTACAGACACTGTGTTTCGCTAAAGGTCACTCAGCAAGCTGAAACATGAGCAGAAGCGAAGTGTTCTGTCTCCTGTGTCTGTATCGTATCCACCACAAGACACCACGGCCCTGTTGAGATGAACAGCTATGAAGAGAAGCTTTTGTCTGATTAATCTTTTGTCCTGTCAGGTTCACAACACCCTTTGCAAAATTGTAGTTCAAGGTCCTCTGATGTTTACCTTACGTATCACCACCTATTTTTCTGAGGTTTTTATAACTCAGGCATGAAAAATTTGCTCCAGGGTGAAAGTTGGCATGAAAGTGTCTCCAGCCAGGAGCACAGCTTTTTTCCCCCCCCTCCTTTTTTTTTTTAAACTAACTTTAGGGAAAGGGAAAAAAAAAGCTAAAATGTTTCCAAGAGCTTGCAAAGCTGGAAACAGCAACATCATTTACTTGAACCAGTTTACCCAGACCCAACTATATTAAGAATTATACCATGCTTTAACTCAGAAGTAATCCAAAGCATTGTTACCCACACAGTCCTCTTTTCCACCAGAGTACAGTGAGATTTGAAGGGGTTTGGGGGTATTTTTGGCTTTTTAAAGTAGTCCACTATGGTAAAACACTAATAGCAGGAAAGTTGTGAGGGCTTAAAGTCACTGGAATTTCCAGCTCATGATGATTTGGCTGAACTTCAGATAAGGGGACACCCATCTCACATCTCTCAAATTAACACACAAGTTCACCCATAAGTGGTGGGCCCCACCACAGCGTTCAGGAGGGTACCAAAATTTGCCCTCGCTCCATGTGTTCCCACAACCACCCCAAGTATCCTGGAGCATGCAAGGTATCCTCCTTGGGAAAGCAACTCAGCTCAACCGTGGGTGATGTGCTTTCCCCAAGGTCGGGATGGTAATAAGTTTTACTCTGATTTAATTTTCTTGTGGTTTGACTGGGCTGGTGCCCAGGCTGCCTCAAATTCACCACCATCATTACAGGTTTCAGATGGTCTTCCCATACCCCATACCCCACCTCTCTTGCAGACATGGTGTGAATGACAAGAGACAGGCTTCACTGGTTCCAAAGAGGAAAAGGGTCCTTTACTAAAGCTGGACAATATTACTATATCCTACACGCTGATGCATTAGATCACAGATTAAGCATGCCCAGTATGATTACTTACCCCACCATGAAAAGTGAAGTAGGCACTGCCAGATGAAAAACATGGTCCCCGTACAAAGTGATTAAAATCTGACCTAACTCACATGGAGTGCTGGCAGCACATGATTGTCTTTCGGTCCAGGTCTCAACTATGCAAGCACAAAGTGTACTCCCACACCTTTTTGCACAAAAAAAAAAGGAGAGTTTTCAATGTAAATATTTGCCGTTTATAAACATACAATGGAGTTTGAAAAATCAGGATTTCATACTAGGGAAATCTGACTTCAATAATAATAATTTTGTAAGGAATTTTGGGTAATGTAAGGGAATATAGATATTTAGGACTTTGGAAAAAATGGGCTAGGTTTCCTCATTTCTAAGCTGTATGTTTACTTTGTCTTATGTTTTCCTGTCTTACTGTTGTACTGACTTAAGATTCCCAACATATCAAGACCCCAGGAAAGTGAATTTATTTTACAAAAACCTCTTAGCCTGTCTACAATGTGGTACAAGATTTGGTACAATTGAATAATGATGTTGTCAAAGTTAAAAGCCATCTTTCCTCATAAAAATATCTTCCTGCCCTCAACAAGATGTAGGGTAATAATCTCTCTTAATTTTAGTGTTCCTGAATAAGGGTCTAAAGATTTCCCATTCTTTTTCTTTAAACTACCTTTTGAAAGATCTTGTGGTGACAGGCCACACCAAAGTGCCTCCAGGGACAGCCAAATCTTCTACCTTTTCTTTGCCTGAAGATTACCGCTTTTCCTCATCTCATCTTTCTTCCTTAAAATGCCATAGGACTTATCCACCCTCACCTTGTCACAATGGTGCTCACAAATGCTTCTCAGGACCAGCTCTTGCCAAGTTAAAGACTATTTACTTAATTCTGGAGGAGGTACAGAGAGAAATTTTCAGGTAACTTGATACTTGCAGGGCTGGAGCACCTTCCAGCGACAATTGTTTAAAATTGTACAGTTATATAGTGGTCTGAAAGAGGAGAAAAACAATTGATGACAGATGAAACAGTATAAGTTATATAGTTATAACTTCATAACCAGCTTTAGAGTTACAACACAGTTTCCAACTGTGAAAAGTTACCAGACAGAGAGAATATGGAGGCCTACAAGAGAAATGCAAATTTGTAGGGAGATAGTAAAAGAGATTCCAATCCTTTTGCAAAGCTGGTAAAGTTATTACATTGCCAATCGGGGACAGATTTAGGGTAGCCAATGAGTGTTTTGACAACAGCATCAGTGAAATGAGAATTCACCTAGGCCCTTTCTCTTTTCAGCAGGGAGATCTGTAGCTATTCCTGCTTTTACAGATTATGAAAACAAAGCTTTTTAATATGTATATTTATAGTCCTCATCACCAAGAAGCAACAGAAAAAAATCTTTGAGATGCTGATAGCTTTGCAGTGTAAAAGCTTACAGCCTTCTTTATATTTTTCCTGCCTAATAACTTTGGATTACTTCCTGTTTACTGTCAGTGCATCTAACGCGTGTGTCAGCCCGGTGCAGCACTGACATGATATATGCATTAGACCACACATTGATAGCAAAGAGAAAGTTTCTCGATTCTGACAGGACAAGAAAATTACCCACAAGCGGTAAAATATAGGCTTGCCATGCGACTACGTTCTGCTTCAAAACCATGTATCACATGATGATAACGCAAGACTTAGGGGAATGTGAGAGATTCGGGAACGGCAAAGCCAGTTATCTGGTCCCCTTGCCTGCATGTGCCCTGTGTTAATATGCACACCTGCTTTAATCTGGCTTATGTGCTGATGGGTTTGCTGAGCTTTGCTTGGTGTTCTCGTGTGTTGTTTTCCACCACAGTCAGCCCGGTTGCTACACACCTAGTGTGTTGCCTTCTTTCCCTTGCAGCACTAAGTGACTGCACCTTAGACACAATTCCTTCTGTTTGGAATGACTTTGCTGTTCACCTACCCCCACACACACACGCCTTTTGGTCACACTGCCTGCACTGCCCTAAATATACATGCCAGGCTGGGAGAGCTAAGGCAGTCCGGGGGAAAACGAAAGGGGGCAAGAGGGAACTTACTGTCAATAGTAATAGTTTAGTGTCCTCTGCAGAAAATGCAGGCTTGCGATGAATTAGGACTGCAATTCCTTGCAATCTCGTTGATATTTTAATTATAAATCTGAAGCATCCAATTCACCAACTCAGTGAAATTAAGGAAGAAGAAAATGTGTTATCTACAGATAAGACAATACAGCCGAGGTAGCTGAGATCATGTCCATCTGTTTCCTAAGCAAATTTTGGGATTTTATTTAGTTAATGTTAGCTGCTGAAAGGTAAGTCATTGGTTAAAAGTCCTATACGTGTATTTTTGCCTTTACTGTGATTTGCATAAATGCCGACTGTGCTACCTGAAAGCGTTCCTGTCCTGATTTATGGGTGTGTTTGTATTGCTCATATCATAAATCTTCTCCTCTAGGACACTTCTGTTCTGGTATTTATTGACCAAAGACAATTTGCGTTAAGAATGTTTTGAGATCTTGCCAGATATGCACTAGGGGATATTTGAGAAAACATTCAGTACTCAAGTGAATGAATCTAGGCAAGTGTATGATCTCACTACCCAGATAAACATTTTGCCATAATATTTTAGTACCCTATTTTATTAAGAGAAACCTATGTCTCCATATGCATCTATTTACCATAGAGTCAATTCATTTAGGCCAAATCAAAATAAGTGCTGTAAGAAGATAATTTAGGTTAGCAGTCTCAGGCTGGTGATTACGGCTCAGTGAACAAATCTTCAGGGTCAGATCTTCTTTTGCTAAATCTAGCTCAAGCCTGAGTACTACCCCATACTGAAACAAAATACCCAAACATGCCCTCTGTACCCTATTTCTAAATTTCTAAGAATTTTTCTTCAAGGAAAGGATTCTTTTTTACTAATTATTATTATCAAGCCTGAAAATACCTAGAAAGCTTTGACTGAAATAAGCACTTTGCACTGCTGGGAGCTGTACATCTTCACAGGAAGAGAGGTAGTCACCAAAATAAACAGGCTGTATGACCAGTGGGAGAAATACGTTCGGGAGGAATATGCTCAGGAGAAATTGAGGCACAAGGAGACGAAGGGGTGCCTGTGCAAGGAAAAATCAGCTCCGTAGCATCTGGTGGCACAAGGGTGTGTTTCTTGGTGCCTGCCCCATGGCGTAGCCTTCATAAGATGTCGCTGCCTGGGACTGCAGTGCTGGGTGCACAGATCCACCCTCTGCGGGGTTTTCCGTGCCTCGACTGGGGCCAAAGTCAACCCCTCCCCTGGAAGTAGGCACCCTTCCTTCAGAGGGCAGAGGGAGAGGGAAGGGATTCCCCACGCTGTTTTCTTTTCCTGCCTGCCCATCCCCGTGCAAGGCAGGGTGACAGCACCCACGCTGGAGCTGGGAGATGCTCCCATCTTTGGAGAAGCTCTGCCCGCCAGTCGCTCCCAGCTGGGAAGCTGTTGCAGCAGCTCTCAGTCCCTTCCTGCCGAATCTGTTTCACTTTGCAAGAAACGTTTAGAGATTCATTTGGCCAAAGAGAGAAAGCAAGACCGAGCATGAATCTCTATCCTACTGGTTAGGGCACTCACCTGGAAGGGAGGAGACCTGGGCTCCAGTGTCTTGTTTCAATGAGTGTTTATGTGGTTTATATTAAACAGTCATTGGATAAAATGCTTAAATAGTCATTAGAGCAGGGACTGCCGCCTGGGTCTGCCCCCTCCCCTTCCAGGTGAGGGCCCCAAACCACCAGATAGTCATGCTCAGTCTTGCTATCTTCCTATCTCCCTATCTCTCTCTAATGAATCTGTAATTATTTGATGCAAAGTGGAACAGCTTCCACAGCAAAGATGGGGAGAGCACCCCTCCCTCAGTGCCTTTCCCTTGTTTTTGGAGAGGTGGGTTCAAAGGCTCTTGGGCAGAGCAGGAAACTCAGCCGAGGTCTCCCGGTCCCGAGCTGTGGGTTCACAGCAAGGGTGGTGGCACCGCTCCTCCAGAGGCTGTGCACACTCCGAGACCGTCCAGCAGACTGAGCCCCTAAGGGGACCACACACAAAATAATACCTCTTCTGCAGATCCCCATCCAGCCAGGTATGAATTAGGTGCTGAGCTACCCAGCACTAAGACACTTGGTGGCATGCCCAGCAGCAGAGCTGGAGGCGCTGGGGGGGGGGTGACCCCGTCTGGATATGAGGAGCGTTGGGGAGGTGGCAGGTGAGCAGGGGCTGGAAGGGGTCTGTGCTGGGATGCAAGGGTGCAACCAAGATGCGAGTCCTTGCTTGAATCTAGCCCCAGGTCACCTGCCAAAGACCACACAGGGAGCTTGGGGAGGAGCGAGACCTGAGCAGCCATCTCCTGAGGCACAACCCCAGCCCTGACAGCCAGGCACCTCTTTGGTCTCAAGCACTCCTATGCAATTTCTCGAGGAAGGAAAAAAAAATCTGTAGCGAGGGTGGACAAGGCAGACTGTTCATCACCCAGAAAGATCGCAGCTAACAGGCACTGCCATTTCCAGTGGATATGTTTAATTAGCAAACCATTCAGTAGACAGTCCTGAATGAAAAGCACAAATAAAGCTGGTGAGTTCCTGGTGGAACGATTTAGTTATCTTTCCAGAGGAAAACAATGTGTCTGTGTGTAACCTTTTTACTCTTTTTCTCTTTCCTCCTCTCACTCTTATACTGGATAATTATTTATTTTGTAGCTTAATTAGCTAATTATGCATGTGTTATGGTGCTTTTAAGCAGGAAGTCACTTTGTTTAGTTGGTGGCAAGTGGCTTTTGTTCAGCTTCTGTGATGTCGGTTTATAACATAATCATCTTTACTTGCAGTGGTCTGAGGTGATGAAGTCTGTTCCCGATGCTAATATTTTAATTATCAGAGTAAAGTTTGAAAAAGGGCAGTGACTGGCAGGGAACAGCTTCATGCGGCTAGAGGGTAACTGGTAAGTTTGCACAAGTCCTTGGCTGCCTGTCTGTGAGGCACAGTCACACTTTTTCCCTTTAGAAGAACATGTTTTGAGTCTTTCCAGAGCATGCACTAAAAGGCACTGACAAGGTTCACCAAATCCACCCAGGACTTTCTTTTCTGGCTATCTCTGTGTTTTCAGAAACATAAAGGGACTTGAACTGGATCCCCATCCCATCAGCTCAACAACTAAGGGGTCTAGGTAGAGCTGGTGTTCAGGAAGCAAATGCAAAGAGGACACGTGGCAGGGAGCCGAGGCAGGTTATCTTGCTGCCTGCTACAGCTTCACACGACAGCACAAGTTCCACCCGCCTGCACACAAGCAGCAGCTCCTCGTACGTGCAGGCCAGGCGCACAAGGTCGTTGCAAGAGTTAGTGGCTCCATTTCTTATTCAATGCCCAGCCATGAAAGCAGCTACAGCATCTATCGGTGGTTTTCCCCCACAGCTGCCCATTTCTCTAGTTTGTCTGATTCAAATATCCAGCATGGTGCCCTGTGCCAGCTCCAAACCCTGACAAATGCCTCTCGTTTGCATTCAGTTGTCAGATGTAATGTATGCAGCTACGGACCTGCAGTAACATTTATTCCTCCTTCTACTGAAAAGATGAGTAAGGCTCTTAGGCTCATTTCCCCAGTGGCAAACTGTAGCTATCTCAGTTAGGAAACTGGTCTCCCTCAATTCCTTATCTAGTCAGCTGAGCTGCTCAAGAGGACTATTCAGAGCACGTGAATGAGTTTCTCCTGAGAATTACCCTTTAAAAAGCCTCTCTCATGCAGGAACACTACAGCCACTAGCTTACGATACCCATAACAGTGTTTTAAACCACTTTTTATATTCACGGTTTAATACTCTACACATTTCTATACATTCACATATTAAGAAATAAACTTTCCTATGAATCTATTATTTTGTCCACCAGAAACTGTGCCCACTACCTGATGAATGCAGAAGGAAAAAAGTATAGCCTTTGAATAAGTCCCTTAGAAACCATAACATGTACAACAGTTCCTACATGATCGGCTTTGAGACTGAAATGTTGCTCTATGTTTTTAAGCTCACTGTCAGTTTTATGATTTAAAGGCATTTTTTCTGCCTCTTTCCCACCCTCCCATTCACGTATTCTTCACGGTGGTGCCTGTGCAACAACACTCAGTAATAACCCCTTTCCCTAAGGGATCAAGGAAGGAAATTCGACAAGTCACTGCCTCTCCCCTTTCATATTTTTTTTTTTGTTTGGTTTGGATGGTCTCTGAAATGGGCTGGAATGCAAATGGAAGATATTTGGCAGGTTGACATTTGTCTGCAAAGCTAGGCACTGAGCCAGAAGCATGGAGCAAGCTGGAGTGGGTTTACATAAAGTGGGAGCAATGGTGCCAGAGCACTCCAATACATTTTCCCCTGAGACTCATAGGCAGCCCACTCAATACTTCATTAAGGGTGGAATCCAGCACTATTTGAAGAGCCTTAGGAAAGGGCCTGTGCACCAATTAAGTTCTCGAGGCCTCTGCACTGGTCTGAATTCCACCCAAAATAAGAATTGTTAGCTGAGGAAAAGATGTTATTACCCAGATTACAGTCTGCTCTTGTGAGGAAAAGAGACTGTTGGCATATGGTTGGAAGCGACACAATCCTTCTACACAATCCTTCGTAGCTGCATCCTTGCAGCATGTTTGGTGCAAACAGACTCTTGTCTGTCCATGAAGAACCATTACAGTGTGAAAGAGTCCAGGCAAGCAAGAGAGCAGGATGTCTCCTGGAAGGACCCTAGAATCTGATCTTTCTCCAAATGGAAATACAGGAGTCACTTCGACACTGCTGGGAGGTAACAGGTAGAGTACACAGGGCTGACTGTGGTGAGGTGGCTCAGAACAGCACCCCAAAGTCTATTTTTCAGCCATAGGTATTAGCTTTCCTGAATCTCTTTCTGCATCAATACAGGATGCACCCAGGGATGATGGGCACGATGCAGCATTTACTACAGACAAGAAGTGTCTGTTATCCCTTCAGTAGTCTGGAATATAGTTTTTGCTAAAGAAGAAGTTCACCTAAATTATTCTCTTATGTGTATCTATAAGGCAAGCAGGCATTTAGTAGCTCTCTACTGCAGTAGGAAGTTAGTCTTAGATTGAGGATATCTTTCTATTAACAAGGTCAACACCATTATTTTGTATGGGTTGCATGAAAGCTCATTTGTTTGCATGCAGTGCAGAGAACGCTGCATATTTTAATTTCTAAACAATGGGGTGGCACAATGTCAAAGAGACACAGAGGGACAGGGGGAGCATGGGGAATGCTTGTAATGCCCCAGAGCCTTTTCACAGCAAACCAGTGATAATACAAGCTAATGGTTTCTGTAATATAAACCAGCATAAGGTCAGTTTAAGACTGATTTTTAGCTTCCATCAGAGGGCATCTGCTCCATAAATAAATCTCTTTACATAGTGCGTTAGATTGAAATGTAGAGTTGAGTACTGAATGCTGGAAATATGTTTTTCAATTAAAAACCTCTTCACACTACAGAGAGATGCCAGAGAAGCTGAGTGCAGGGATAGGGACTTACCAAACAATTTGTGAGATCAACCCATCAATTGAATATTAGCCCCTTGATGCACACGCTTAACTCCCATTAGTGGCACTGGGAGCAACAAGGCTGCACCAATGGAGAGAATCGACCTCATAGTCTTTACGGAAATGCAGACACTTTCCACTGAAATTAAGGTGCTTTTAAGAATGTGGGGTTAACAAAAATACAGTCTACACAATGAAAGTGAATCAAATGTTTACATTATATAATTGCTTTTGCTTGCTTTGACAAGGAAAATTAGCTCTGTAAAGTGCCAGTTCTAAAATGCATACTCGAATACACTTGATGAGCATAAGATCCCTGCACACCTAAGGCTAGATTGATAAAAAACCTCACATATGCAATTGAGCTAATTTTTTTTCCTCTTGCAGTTGCTGTCAGGGGCCTGTGAGTTGAGGCGGTAACTCCGTAATTTGCAAAAGTGTCAAATGAAAGCAAATACACTTTAGCGTGCGGGCAGGGTGCACCCAGCAAGAGATTGATTGGAGAAGATAATAGAGGAGGTCTTGCTCCAGGTCAGCAGTTGCATGGTCCTCAATCAGGCCTTTGGATTTCAAGGTCAGAAAGGCTTATTGTGATCATCTAAGATACATCTCAAGACTTAGGTCTTTCTCAAATTAAAGACTTCAAAAAACAAGAAAGGCTTTCTTTGATGGAGAATTCACTGCAGCACATCATAATTACTCTCCCTATCCAAACAGCAAACAAACAAATATTCCCTCAAAATGTGCACCATTGAAAGATTTCATCTGAATTTGTCTGGTTTTAAGCCCTGTATTTTATTACCACTTGGTCTGCAGAAGTAAAGAACTCCCTCATCATGAGAACTGAATGGGAATTTTTTTCACTATTCTCTAGTCAACAGCAGAGGGAGAGAGAGGACACTCATTTGGAAGGTGGGACACCCAAGTTCACATCCCAGTTTTGCCTGAAATGGAGTGAAGGGTTTTGGGCTATGTTCCCACCACAAGCCAGTGGGTCATGCTGGGGACTGGAGTATCATTCAGCCTGCAATCCAGTGTCATTGTGTCAGCTGATAAAGGCATTTCCCGGAGCAGGCTGGAAGATTTTCTACATGGATGGTCAGGGAAGTTTGCATAAAACCCCTGTGAAAGCACAGGTTAAGTGGACAGTGGTAGAATTGCACTCTCCATCACACAAGGTTTTATAAGCAAGTAAAGCTAAGGAGAGGAAGTGGAGTGATGAGCTCTTTAATAGTTTCAGTCCCGAGGCTACGTTTCACAGTGAGGCAGTGGCTTGTTTTCTAGGGCTGCCTACAAACGCTGACACAAATGGCGCAAATTGCAAACAATGAGTGGGAGAAGTGTATGTACAACCTACTGTATTTTCTTCACAGGTTTTGTGTGCGCCTATTTCCTCCGTGATGTTTTGTGAAAGCTCTCTCCAAGGTGCCACAACCTGAATATTATTTGTAGCTTTATTCGCAATGTATTTCCTCAGAAAGTAACAAAATGACAACAAAATCTAACAGGTCCCAAAACATCAGGAAACTCTGTTATTGTTATGAACCAGAATGCAGGCCAGGCCAGAGATCTTTCCAATTTGGGGGGGCTCACAGAGCCAAACACTGAGCTGTGACACCTATGAAAACCCATTGCCCTCAGTGGGCTCACACAAATACTTGTAGAGAGACACGATCCATGGAGGGCTTATTTAAGCAGATGGCTTAATTTTGGGGGTGTACTGTTTGCCTAGCACATTATAACTCTACCAAAAGAGATTCGTGTCACTTTTCTTATCAAGTTATGACCTGTATTTTCAAATGTGGGTGCTTTCGGTTAGCAGTTAAATAAGTGCCCTGATTTCCAAAGCCACAGAATACATAAGGATGCCTCTGTCTGGTTTTGGTTTTGTTTTCTTTTTTTGTTTGCTTTTTTTTAGAATGCTTAAAAGTTTCACTCGGTTCTGCAGAGATTAATGAATCATCAGGGATCTCAAAGATCGCTTTCTTGACCAAAACAATTGTTGAAGTTCTATGTTCAGAGCTATTATTAGGAGCAGGTGAATGGGGTAACTTCCCCACTCAACAGTTAGGTTCATGGGGCAACAATGATCTAATATGTTGGTGGAAAGAGGACAGTCTACAGCTTTATATTTGCCTTTGCAGAGTCCCCACTGTTTTAACTTCACTTTGATTATGTCTCCTAACTTTATTAAAAGGCCTATGGTCATAGAGTATAGGCAAAACCCTGAGAAATAGAATCTAAGGTAGCTCATCTTTGGTCAGTATTTTGGACCAGACAACCTCCAGGTGTCCCTTCCAAACTACATTACTCTGTGATTCTAGTTAAACCTTATGCAGTGCAGTTATGAAGATGACTTGGGGAAAGTCAGAAATGTTGGCTGAATAATGACACATCCTGAGCCACCAAGAAACTTAGCAAAGCCCAAGCAGCCATTTATTTTTTTAAGGCCAAGGGAGGCAACAAAAGGGCACTCAAGGCCTCCAGAGAAATTTTAATAAAAAAGTGAGATAGAGCAAAACATTCATAGAGGGTGGTGGGTAGGAAAAGGAGACAGAAATAGCCTTCCAAAGCATTGCAGTGGCAACAAGAACTCTTATCAAAGGTGGCATAATAAATTGATCAGGGCAATATGTACCAAGGCACAACAAGATGAACTTCAAAGGTATCCATCGTATGAGAGCTCTCAGGGTAAAACCTAGCTATTGAGATCATTACACTGGTCAGAAATCAAATGGAAAAAAACCCTGAAACAAGACGAATAAGACAAACAGTAAGGAGTGGTGTATAAGTGATGGTTCAAGAAAGCAAAGGTCACTGTGTTTCTCCACATATGTCCTCCATGGTACGTGAGCTGAGAAGTACCAGCTCTGAAACAAACCTCCATGTAGGAGAACCAAGGTTGCTAGGTTCTTCTGTATGAGGGTCAGTGTAGTGTGAGGCTGGTGCAAATGCTCAGAGAGGTTCGTTCTTCTCTTATCCAGAAGTGATGTGGCAATTCAGATTATAAAAAGATATAAAATCAGCATCAAAGCAGGAACCTGGGAAGAGATATTTGCAATGTGTTCACTGCTCCATATGGTCCTATGAATTTCAAGCTCCCTGCCACATATTTTACGCTACTTAGTGTGACATCTTTCATTAATGGAAGGCCAAGACTCATTCATTTTGCTCATCTGAGTTAGCAGGAACTGTTCTATTTATTGATGCATTAGAAGTTGGCCTCATAAGTTACCGAAGAAATCAACAGGTCTGCATTTTGCCTTCTGCAGCCTGCTCTAGAACAGCACCATCTCCAGAGCTGATGGTCATTAGTGATGAGGGAGGTGAATCTCACAGTCACATTCCTTCAGAAAAAGAAGACAAATCTTTTCCTGTGAAGAAAACCCCACTATTTTCTATCATGCATTTTACCATTTACGATCATGAGCTATGTTAGCCGTATCTAAGTATGGTACATATTTTACCTTTTTCATATAATTTTATTCCATGAAACATCAATATTAATACAGGTGAAGATTCTCTCAGAGAATCATATGACCATTAAAGCATTACAGACCAGATTTGTAATGTTGAAAGATATGAACTCAACCTTACATTAACCTAGACTTTTACCAAGTCCTAGAAGTCATGGTAGGAATTAGAGAGATGTAACCTGACTCCTGTTTACTTCAATTTCCGTGGAAACCACTTTTTGTTACTAGACCAGGTCCCAGACTCACTTTCTTTTCCTCAGATAACCAAGGTCAAACCACAATTAATGTTTAGTCATCAGTACTGTTTTTACTTTTAAAATAAAAACACAATATTCCCTCTAGTTAAAAAAGTAAGAGAGTAAGATGTTGACTAACATATTTATGAGCATTTAATACCTTCAGATATAATAAAATAATGATAATTTCTGTTAAGCAATGTTATACATGCTAAGTACCATTACTGATCCAGTCCATGTTGAGACAGCTGACATGTCACAATTATTTCTATATCTAAGCATATTTGAAATTTAATCTCAGAAGAATTGGAAATATTAAGCATGCATAATCAAGGTTTAAATGTACCAGGCATAAGTGGTGGAAGCATATTTTTCCTCTCCTAGCACTCCTGCAATACTCTTAAATAAATCTTTCACTAGGTATGTCTGTTTGGTGGCAAAAAACTGATGAATAAAGTAGAGTCCTGGACACATTTCATTCACAGATACGTTTCACTACCTTTCCCCTACAGGTAAGTACTCTTTGCGTCCCTCTTTTCAAAAAATATTGGTACAGTAAGCATCATTAAGTTCAATATTTCTTTTTTTTTGTCCTGGTTCAAAACCTGTTGAGATCTGCCTTCAGAAAGAAGTAACTCAGTGACAAATCTAAATACATTTGGTCTGTTCTTTTCTGAAGAATCAATTAGCAGTTCAGTTAAACATACTGCAATCAAAGAGAGAAGATGTCAACTCTCTTCAAGGACTTGAAGCAGGGATTTTTTGTTTGCTTGTTTTTCTCTTTACTAAGATTCTAACTTTCAGAGGCATCTGATTTTTAAAATGAGACATTTTCTTTGCCAAATGAAAAAAAAATCACATCAGGGAGGGGCAGGATTTTCAATGGCAAAGTTGATTTAAAGTTGATGGAGGAATATTCATTTATATCAACTTTGAATCTGACCCAAGCTGTATATACTTTAGCTGGGAAACATTCACGATTTTACAAATTATTCAGTTTTATATCTAATGTTTTTCATGATTAACAGAGTTGTCTCATATAGTAGATGCTGCTGTTTTTCTTGTTGAAGAATATATTGGTTAAAGTCATCACAAGGAAAAAAACAATATCTTGATATAAAGGAGTTCACTTTATTTCCTTCATGGCTATTAAAGAATCCAGCAGTGATAAGGTATTTGGAAACCACAGTCCAAATAATATTAATATGCAGAGGTGGGAAATGAACATCAAGTTACTCAAAATCAACACTGTCCAGGCAGAAACTTGCATCTCACAAAATAAATTACTTGTAAAACTAAATGTCTATATGAAATATTAAAGTTTAAAACCATTCTGTGTTACCCATTTTAAATACAGTCACCCAACTTATGCTGCTTCTTCTCCAACCATATCTGAAAGTGAGCAGGCACACTGCATCAATCAAAAGAAGACTGCAGTGAGAAAAATAATCCCCCATCAAAGCAAAATACATAAATACATAAATAAGGCCAGTGTTACATAAAATATCAGCAGTACTGAAAAGTATTTAAATGAGCATTTAAAAACTTAGGGGTGTTTTTCTCTCCCTCCTTCTGCCTCCCCCCACCCCCCCAGCCTGGGCTTGTTTTATTTGGCACTTAAAGAGCCTGGTTTATTACGCAAATATTTATGAACTTGACTTTAACCAAAATCCTGTTCACAGCTGCACCTGAGAGTTACTCCAGCCTTGGATTGGAGCAACTCTCGGGGATCAGCAAATTGTTTGCACAGCCACGGAGGGGGAATTAAAAATCTTGTTGAATCAGGATTAGCAGTCCGCACGAGGAGGAGGAGGAGAGCTCATTTCCATAAGCTCTTCATCTCCCAGGCTGCTTCTCAACTCTCTGTGGCCTGCAGACATGTGTGACCCAAAAAGGAAAAAAAAAAAAAGTAGGAAGAAAAAGGGTGTATGAGTGAGAGAAGGGGAAAAAAAGAAAATAAAGAGAGAAGGGGCTTTTGCAATGACTCTATCTTTGCTTTTTCTGCTGGGCAGGGTCCGAGCCAGCCTTCCTGCCCTTTCAGATGAACTCATACGACCTCCCACGCTTGGAAGTGCATAACAGTGTCAAGACAGATCCCGACAGTATGGCTAAGCCTTTGTTCCTGCCTCAAGCAGTGTTGCCAAGCAGGTTAAACTTTGTGGAGCCATGTTTATTTCTGCCTTCTGATTAATGGTAGAAGAGCTGTGTATGCCGTGTGAAGTCCCACAGCTCTCACATCTGTTGAGCCGCCTACCTACCTATGCCTCCCAAAGCCTGGGCAGGAGCATGCTCTCTGATCATTTGGGATCCATTAGCTGCTTGTCATTTGCATGCACATCAACAGTGTTTAAATGCAAAACAAAGTACACAACTGTAGCATGCATGGGTGTCTTTCGTGCCAGATGAATGGATAAAGCTGGCTGAGGTTAACAGCAAGAAAATCTTTAAATAACAGCCTTACTTTGAAACTATGCAATAACTTACGGCTGCCCTAAATTTGTTGGGCTGTGAACTCTCCTGCATGCCCTTGGAAAGAGGTTTCAAAGCAGCTGCAGCTGAAAGAGAGCTACCAGTGTAGGGATGTGAACTTTGTTTCCTCACTAAGAACAAAAGCATGTGATCCCTTACTGGATAGAGAGAAAAATACACATGCCCCCAACTCCCAAACAGAGTATTCAGGAAAAAAAATGAGGTTGGGATGGTTAAAGAGTCTCCATCACCTACTCAAGTTCTTTCATGACCACAGCCATCACTGACACAACCGCCTCTCTTGAATGCAACTAGGATGGTTGAAGCATACCAAGTTTATTTTTAAACAAATCAAAACACAGCCACATGAAAATGTACATATTTAAAGTCTATCGATGATGAAAAAAAGTACTACGTAGCAAAGATAAGCATAGCAGAATCAGACTCAAAATGACTGTGGATATGTGAGTGAAGCCAGACAAAAGCAAGCCCTGTTTTATGCACTGAGATTTTTCTTGTGTTTGTACTTGCTGTCCCAGGAGAGCCAAGTGAACAACTCTTTCAGCATTAATTGGGGGTTATATAGCTAAATCTCTACTATACTGTATACCCCAGACCATATCCTTCTCTGTGATAGTTCATCCATCAGCAGGTCTTCTAACAGCTGCAATTAGGTAGAATCAAAAGTAGAAATCAATTTGTGAAGTGCTCGAAAGAAGAGAAAAATCACACATGTCCCAGCTATGTGGTCACTTCAATCAACCATCCTTTTAAGAAGCTGCATTAGAGACTTAAGCTAAAGTTTGAACAGCTCAGGTTAGTTGACTTTGGCAGTCTCATTTTTATTCACTAAAGTAGCTTGAAATTTTTGAATGAAAAATCTGTGTGTAAATTTGGCCCATTTTCAAAACTTGGTTTTTTTAATACCGTAAAAGCACATTAATGTACTTAAGATTTGACAGACAACTTCTTTTTTTTTTTTGGTGAAAGCTTTTCTTTCCTCTCTCCTGCCCTGGAGAAGCTGCTTTTTCATGTTCCTAAATTGCTCATTTGAGGTGATCTTTTCCATCACACAGCCCCTGCTGCTGCCAACACTTACACATTTGAAGTCCATCGGAAGGTCTCGGGTATGACTCTGTGCCATTTTAAGCACTTCTGCAATCTTCCTGCTCCTAGACTGCTTCAGAGGCTGAAGAGACCCTTAAAATCACTTAGGCAACCCTCAGCACCTTCTAAATTGCAACTGCACGTCCAGGCTGTCACACAGGTCACCATGGCTGTGTTACACTTACCTAAGTTACAGCCCTCCTAGGAACAGACTGAATGTAGGTACTCCTACATTTGCTGTCCCAAATCGGATGGCTTCTACTGGCAGGAGACCTTGAGACCCTTCCAGAAGGTCCCCAGGCCATTTTTTTCCTGCCCAGCACTGTTTGCTTTGTGGCTGTTGAACCAGCCATGGGGGCTAGTTGGGCATTGGGCCTTTGTCCACAAGAGAGTGCTAACATGAAGGGCACATCCCAGATATCTTCACCCAGTGTGCTGCTGCCAGTCTTCCCACTCTGCACGTTGCAGCCCCACTTCTCCTTTCCACTGTTGCAGCATCTGCTATGCCCAAATCCAATCTTTAAGATCACCGTCTGTCATTTCTCCAGTAGGAAATTCGAAGTTTTGTTTCCCCTTTACACTGTTCTCACCTTTTTGCAGGCATCAATATGTCTTTTCATTTGGCATGAAATACCTGGACTACAGGAAAGATTGTTATTTCTTCTCTTTTTTGGTGCTGTCCTTTACATCCCAATCTCTAATTTCCTTCTGAAATCTCTCCTTCAAACCTACTAACTAACAACAGGCAACATTCCCCTCCACACCAACTCCACCACACCACCCCTTCAGTCCTTTATTTGACCATCACAATGAGAAGAGAAATAGGAATTGCTTCTTCTCCCACCCCTCACTGCAGAGAAACCTCAGTTTCCAGCTCTGGTTTGCCTGATGCTGCTCAGGGAACATCCACAGACCCTGCTCACCCGTTCTCCAGCCTGCGCCACCACTGTTCCTCTGGTCCCGGCAGCCACGCAGCAGAGTGGCTGAGACTTGGTGTCTATCAGGGAGTGCACTGAACCCTAAAAGCCAAGGAACCCAAAAGTTTTTCATGTGGTCCATATTGTTTTCTTGGCAGTAGCACCAAGGTGACAGGGAGGTTGCTCTCGCAGTTGTACCTAAAATAGATAAATTGATAGATAAGGCAGAGTGGGCAACATGCACTTCCCAGAGATGTCTTCAGTACGTTTTTGCAGATTTTTTTGCTATTGTTGTCTTTAGGACTGGTGCAGTGGCACATTACATTAGTGCAAACCAGTGCTGATGCTCAGAGGCTGTGCCCACTCTGTCAGGATTCAAAATATTACCGCAATCTGCAAGTAAGCAATAAGATATGACAAGGAGTGTGATACTGTAACATAACAGTGTACCTCGAGGGACACCTGTGAGGGAGGAGGTGAAACTGAGTGTATTCAACTGCCCAAGGTGTGATTTTTATCTCAAACCATAATGTAATAAGATGTGATAATAAAAAGACACAGGACTGAAACAAACCATGTCTTTTTTAGAATGTCAACCTGGTTATGTGGTATGCTTTAAAAAATGTTATGCAGCTTCCTGCCTTCTAAAAAGAATGCTTATAAAATTACCTGACATAACTTACATCGACATGTTTCTTTTTTAAAAAATCCATTAGCCGCGGTAGCCCTAGATTATAATTTCCTCATGTGAATTCTGCTCCAAGAATCCCTTATGCACCCAACACTGTTTTGCCAATATCAAATAACATGGTAGAAATGGGTTCAATCTTTTGTCTCATTTTAAATATCAGGGGTTTAGAAGCATCACCAGAGCAATATAATACACAACCAGTGCTCTTCTTTCATAACAAGCCCCCTCCTTTCCTGATGCTATTTCACAAGTGTGTTCCTAACACAGATGCTTCACAAGCCTCAAATCCTCTCATACTATAAAAAATTTAAACTCGCTTAAACAGAACTGAAACACAGTAGCTTACAAATTCTGTGGGGATAATTTTAAGGGAAAGCATGTTCCATAATTTTAAGTTTTTGTGTGCTTATGATGTAAACAGTAGGTATAAGATAATTTTAAAATATGGCAAACTCAAAAGACGCTCTCAGAGGACTTGAAGGGTAGAATTCTGACCTGTTACCAAGTAACCTCAATGCTCAGTGACTTCAATCTCAGAAGAGATGTCATGTTATTACATGTTCAGGTCACTAAAGGTGAAATACCTTGAACAGCAGATGATGGCTCCTGCTATCAGAGCTCTTCTAACAAATCTTAGAGCTCTGTTTATTTTCAAATTTTCATTCAAGAGTCCTCAGTATAATCCAGTAGTATTTTAGAAAAAATATTTTAATCAAATGAATAAGCATGACACGGACATTGTTACAAGTCTTGCTAGAGAACATGTGGCATGGACATTGCATGGGCTGTTTTGGTGGCTTGTATAACCCTATAGCCCTTTCTTTCTGTTTTACCAATATAGCAAGCCTCAGTTTTTGTCTTCTCCAAAACATTCCATTGATTGCATTTCATTAAAAGAGGAGAAGATTCAATGACCTGATCAAATACAGTCCAGTCACCATGAAATGGGGGGGGGGGGGGGGAGAAGCAAGAGGTCAAATAGTTGTATAGAAAATAATTACTGTAGGCCTCGTTATGATTATATGCAGTACTTATTTAGGCACTGAGATCCCATTGATATGAAACATCTCAGTTCCACAAGTATCCTTCTTTTGTTACTGGCTGTGCCTGAAGCCATTTTTTAGGCGTATGCCCATGAACAATTAAGTCCCATTGACTTCAGTGGGAGCACTCAAAGCCATGAATCTTCTGATGGAGTCTTCCATTGGGGCTGCTGGTTTTTCCGTTTGCCAGTATTTTATGATGCTGGTCTGCCTATTTCAGCTTGTGATTGACTCTTCAGCTCAGCGGGAGAGGATCTACTGTCCTTATTTGTGCCCTTCACAAATATCCACATGTGTTCCCCTTCTTGCTCTCTGGCCCAGGTAAGTCTCAGAGTACTTGTACAAAGCAAAGCTTTATTTATCTGTTCATCTTCCCCTTGCAGGGAGTCAGTTATTACAAGTTCAGCAAAACAGGCACATATCGGTGCTCAGATGGGAGAGCCACCTTGGGAAAAGCAGCCAGTTTGTACCTTAGTGAATGGTACTGTTACTTCAAGTCAGTAGCAAAGTTGTGTTTCTGTCAGGCATTTGGAGTTGGCTGTGCTATAGGAAATGTCAAAAGGAGAAATAAACCTAAGTTTTTAGCTATTTGCCTCCATTAAAGACCTCGTAGTATTTTTCACAATAACATCCCCAGTGTTATGCCTGATTTCAAATTGGGATAATTGCATTCTGCCTACCTGAATTTCTGTTCTGGAGTTCAGTTGGATAGACTAACCCTTTTTGGCTGCCAGAATTCAAATGTTGTTTAGGGATGCAATCGGCTTTTAAACAATTGTTGTTCTGCTCTCCAGAGAGAAGTTCATGACAATTCAGATACTGCAATGGTTAATATTAGAACAATACATATAAATAAATAAAGGCATTTCAGGAGTGGTTGAAGTGATTCCTATATACACGCACACACACAAGCACATGACCCTTCAAGATGAGAGGCAGTGTATGAGACACTACGTTGTAAGACATTGCAATGTTATTATGCTTTGTATGAAGGATGCTATATAAAATATTAATGTATTTCATTAAAATGACTCTTAATGTCAATATGTAGTGTGACTGTGCCATGATTTCTTATGTTAGAAGGTGCTTTACTAGAAGTTATAACTTTACATTATTCAACCACAATAGTCTCTGTAGTAAATGTATTGCCTCTGTTACCAACTTACTTATGCCCCATGAAAAACCATTGCTATGGTGATGAGTATTTTATGGTACAGTATTCGCCTAATTATAAAACTGTTCTCGAACAGAGGCGCTAACATTATTTTCAACAGCAAAATCCATTTTCAAAATTAAAATATGTGCAAATAATTGAGCCATAACCCTCAACAGACAGTATTTTTGATTGATAATTATTTCTGTGTATTAAAAATGTTAGAGATAAATGTAAAAGTTATTGCAATGGGTGTTTAAGAGGGCTTATTTTTATAACTCTAAGGCAATGTATACCTTTGTTATTTGTCGATGGACTCTATGTTGTTAAAGTGGAAAAGTTACAATGGAAATAAAATTATTCTATTTGTATATGAAGCATAATATCATGCAAAAAAAAAACCCAAAATGCAAGGCCTGGATTTATTAAGAATTTATTTGTAAATAGCATCATCCCTTGAAAAATGACACATTTAGTTCTCTGACTTTATTGCCACTTCCATGGAGCTCAATGTTTTTCTCCAAATCATTGTGATTATTATACTCAGTCTGAGAATTTGACACCTGCTGTTTCAAAACTTGATCACAAATGTTTCAGGATATATATCAGATAGTACAGAAGAGAAGAAAAAGACTCAGACTACAATAATGTAGGAAGATTAAAAAAAAAAAAAAAGCCAAAAAAAGTGTTCTTCCCAGTAAGTAAAATCAGTCAAAACAGTTATCTAGAATCTGGAAAGAACATGTTAGGTGCATTTAAATTAGTATCATGAAATTGATAATGGGATGCTAAACAGAAGAAAAAAAAGCCCCACTAGCAGAGGAAATAATATTGGTTGAATCCTGTAACAAACCGTCTGTATGAAAACAACAAGACAAACAGTGATATGACTGATAGCGAGATGGTTAAGCACACAATACCAGAAATGCTTGAATGAAAAAGAATGGAACATCATTAGATAATAATTGGTAAGAACAATGTGCGTAATGCTGCATTTTAATTTTTATTCATTATTTAAGTGGGAAAAAGACAGGGCATCTGATATAGTTTAATATCTACTGTGTTACGATGAACATGATAGTGATGTTTAAAGTTATCTGAAAGTGTCTATCTTTTATTCCTCTTCCTCTTAGTTTCTTCTTCTTTTCCTCTTATTTATAAGTTAATGGCTTAATATTTGTACAATTAACTTTGTCCAGTATTTTTGAGATGCTTGTTTATAACGGAAGCTTCAATACATAAATCAAAATAATGGAGAGTATTGTACTGATGATTATTCAAAAAGCACCAGCTGTTAATAGCCTGTGCTTCCTGTAGGTTAAGCAGGGTTTCAATTTGATAAAGCATTTAGATGTAATCTTAACTTTAAGCATGCACTGAAGTCTGTCTGCAATCATCTAAATATTTAGGCATATCCTTCAAATGGAATGAAGTGCACACGTAGGGTTAAACAGATGCTTTGCTGAGGCACAGATCCTAAAATGGTGAGCCTGATCCTTGATCTATTGAAAGCTTTCAACTCTGCTGGATGTTAGTGCTTTTATTATGTGTAAAGCTGTCCAGGGAGGATGAGATACTGACCCTAAAATGAATAACAGTACATTCAGCCAATGTTTTTGCTCATGTCTGCTTTGAATAGAGATAGGATAAAATTAATGTCTGAAATATGCCATATTTGGGAAAAGAAGCAAAGAAGGTCAAAACTGAGGGGCCTGCATTTGGATGTAGTACCAGTTTCTGTCTTTTGTCTGAAGGTTATTTATGTCAGTTTACTACAGGTAAGAGCTGATTCCGGATTGCTTTGTTTTCTATTTACTCAGGGTTTTTTTCAATGTGTTGTATTTCTGCAGCACAAATACTGGTGCTTGCATCATTACTTTGGGAAAACAGAAATCGAAGGGAACTCCTGTGTAATCAGGTCCAGGCTATGGCTAATTGAGGCAACCAGGTCATATAATTCTGTTAAAGAAATTATCAAACTCCTTTTTTAAACCTATTAGATTTTTCTTCCTTTATTGCTCCTGTTTGAAAACTGCTCCAGAACTTCAGTCCTCTGCTAGCCATGAATCTTCTCATTTCTGTCCTAGATGTGTTTACAACCAGTTTATACCCATTTGATCTTATGCCAACATTGTCTTGGATTTTAACCCCTCTCTAGCTGAAGAAATATAGTAAAAAAAAATTTAAAGGGGATTACACTGTTGAAAATCTGTTATACTGACACTGCTAAAATTTAGAAAATAGAAAATACTCCCTCATTCTGATTTTTGAGCACATTTAGTCACTTTCAGTACGACCCATTGAAATCTAAAGCAAACAGTTTCACCTTTCTTCTGAGAAACAGATTTATAAGACCATCCTGAATAAGAAAACAACCAAGAATCTGCCCCTAGAATTAATCACACCTAAACCAAGAGGTAACTTTTTCATTTTCTTTCTAGCCCTGCTTAACAGTTATTTTGAAAAATCACTGGTCAAATAACCCCTCTCTGGCAGTAGGCTTTATTTCTCACAGTCAGAAAACTCAGGAAACTAGCTTCCAAAATCTTCAAAGTTTCTGGATTGCACCAGTTTAAGGCTATTTAAACAAAAGCCATTGTTCTATGAAGGCAAACACTGTTTTCCTCCTATCATTGAATGACCAGTTCAATGTAACAGGGTTTTCCCAGTAAAAATGAGGTTTATTTTTTTGCAGTTTTTGGGGTTCTTTTTTGTTTTAAGGAAAGTAATAAAAACGTCTTCCTCTTCTTGCTATAGGCACTATACCTACCATTCATTGGTCCTATCCCAAGCCTGTAGAGCTCTTCTGGCATTTATAGCCTTGGCAGAGGATTCACAGAAAACAAGTACAACCCTTGGTAGAAAAGGAAATATTTTCCAAGAGGTGCCTACTGCTTCTTTTCAATGAGACAAAAAAGGCTACGTGTATATGATCATCTCTCTTTTCGTTACAGAAATGTACATATATACTTACAGACAGAGATAATTTTCAATGCCTTACATATATAGTAATCTCATATTTTTGTTTAAGACAATGAACACACATAATGAATTTTCAAGGCATGCAAAGCAATGAAGTGTTGTAAACATCTCCTTTAATTATAACCCACACTTACAGGTTTTGATTTAAAATACTTAAATCTTGTAGAAAAAAAGAAATAAATAGAAAGCTTTAAAGAGTGTGAACATTGAAGGCAGAGAATGATGTTAAAACTAGAATATCTGTACTTCACTAGTCCTTTTCCAAAATAAATAAGGTCACGGAAAAAAATAATGCCACAAGGCGGCTTGAGACACTAAGAACATAGCTTTCTTGGACCACTAATACCATTGTTTCCTGTAAGTGAAGATTTTGTGTTGGAAACACTTGCATCCAACTTTGTTGGAGTAAAGACTGTAGGAAGACATAAATTTTCTAAAGCCCCTGATAGGACACTGCTAGTCTCTATGGATGTCTTCAAGATAACTAAACTCGCCACACTGAACTCTTACCTTTCTTTTCAGACTGGTAGTAAATCCTGTAAAGTTAGTTCTTCTTTCAAAGCATAAGAAAGTGAATAAAAATATCCTATAAGTAAGAAGAATTAAAAATGCCAGTGCCCAATCCTATTGATTTCATTTAGAGTTGAGGGCACTCAGCACCTTGCAGGAGGCACTTGCAACATCAGACGATCAGGCCCTTGTGCAGAAGGAAATCTTTCATTGATTGCTCTTAACTATAAATGGTGTCATTTCAGAGGAAGTGGTGCAGAATGTCAAATGCGTTACACTTTAGGCCCATTCCTGCAAACATTTATGCGCAGGGGAGCATTTACCACAGGTGAGCTGATCTGGTGAGGTCTGCCGGGCACGGGGAGGAGGAAGCCGCTCTCCCCTGCCTGCCTGTGCAGAACCGTACTGCCGACGGACAGATGTTCTCCACTCCCTCATTTTCCACCATGAGCCACTCTGAAGGCACGTGAACCAATTGCACAGATTTACTCCCTTACAAGCGCTCTCAGAAATGTTTCCTCTCCCTCTCTTTCTAAGTCATTTCATACACTTTATTTCCTTTTAGTAGCATGAACTTTCCAGTACGCCCAGCACCTGTCCCTTTAATATAGCACACAAGGTTCTTTCCCTCCATACTGTACATTATCCTCATTAACACATATCAGTCAAAAGCACTGTTAATTAAACTGGCAAGATGATTACACACGCCTCCATGTGCCCCCTCAGAGCATCCGCTTGCCAAGATTTTTTCCTCCCTCATCTAAAGTGGGTGGAGAAGGCCCTGAGTAAACCAGAATTTAATGCTTAAAAAATATCCCAGTGCATTGTTCTCTTGGAGCAAAATGGCTTACACATTATCACCACTGTCCCAAATAAATAAATGCAACACTGACACCAGTCTGTAAAACTAACACATGCATATTTGATCCGCACAGGCACTGCATATAATGGCATTTGCTTTCAGAGCTCCTCTCCAGATAGAAGACTCAATACACTGACCTTGAAGTCTGGACTAATGAGGACATCATAAAGCATTGATTAAAGCTGGGCAAAACCCAACAGGTTAGGGGGGTTGGGGTGTTTAATTTTCTTCTTTTGTTGTTTTATTTTTTTTGTCTTTGTAAAAATCTGAATGTTTTCCCAGATTTTCTATTCACTTCCACTTGCTTGTGACATTTTTGCAAGGAAATCCATTGGCTTCCAGCAAACATTTCCACAGCATTTCAAAAGTTATAACTGTTTTTGCCATATTGCCACAAAACTCTTAAGAGAGTTTGCAATTCTGTAATGTGCTTTGGATCAAGCTCTCTTCAAGAATACTATTGGAATGACAGGGCTGGAGGGTACAGTAGTGGAGTATAAATAAAGGCAGGCAGTGGTGATCCCTGAAGCAAAGATAATGTACTTTTCTAGTAAACATACGCAGGCTTGATAGCAGCAACATAAGCCATCCAACAGTCTTGCTAGCAGAATACAGTTCTATGAAGCTGTAAGAAAATACTGTCTTGCAAGGAAGGAGATGAATTTGCAGAAATCCATCACTGAGACAAAAAATGTTTAATCCATAACAGAACATGAGCACCTAAACTCCTGGGAAGTGGGACTTGTATTCAGCTGACTGCTAATACCCTATTCTCCGACACAAGAGATGTCCTTGAATGCTGAAAAGACAAACTAGGTGTAGATCAAGTTAGCAAAGAGCCTTTCTTGTCCCATGAGAATTTTCCACCTGACTTTTTTCCTCTCCTGTATCAGAACAAGTCAAAATTTTGAAAGTGTTTGTGAACTGATGAGAAATTAAGGGAAAGGGAAGCATGAGTGAGAAATCTGGAATTTGCTGAAATTATTTTGCATTGCTTTATTTGAAACTCTCTCTTGGAAGCTGAAAGATTATTTCAATTGTAAATAAATGCTGTCAGCTGAAAAAATAAAAAGGAATTTCTTTTTAATTAGGAAATCCACAAAAATTACACTCTTCAACAAATTTTTCCTAGTTTGACTAGTCCATAGTTTCCAGTAGAAATAGTCATAAAAATTCTTGACCTGTTGTAATGGGAATATTGATACCTGTTTCAAGAATATTAGATGCACTTTGACAGAAAGGAAAATAGACACTCCCTGTAAAAGGTTTTCAAGCTGACCATATATAGGTCATTAAATGTTCGCTTCTTCTCTTTGAACTTCAGATACTTTTGGCTGAAGAGAAAAAGACTCTCCTCGTGTGCCATAAACTAGTTTTCCCATCAGTAACCCCAACATACACAGTCCAGAGGGGCAGCGTGCTACATGGTGTCTCAAATGCTAACAGAAATTCCTTTGTATCTGATGTACTGTCATTCAAGTTCAGCTACTGTAAATAACTGATTATCAACTTAAAATGGAAAATGGTGATTAAAAACAAACTTTAATGTCTACTTCAATACATTATTAAAATTCAATTGTTAATTTATTTTATAAAAATTTGAATTCTGATAATTTAATTTTGCATTTGGTTGCTAGCACTATTTGCTAGCTATGTTCTAAGCTCTGGAATCCAGCTACATTTGAGTAGTCCAGACTAGGGAGGAGAGGTGAGGATGTTGTCTGTGATGTGGCCTTTCAAAACCTGTGTGTACCCACAAAAATTGTACATGTGCACTCGCACACAGGTTTTGAAAGGCCTCATCATATGTGAAGAAGATAATAGAAAACTCACAAGATTACAGCTTTGCATCAGTACAAAATTAACACCTTGTTTTTTCTGTTGCTTTAAATCTAGATGCCTGACTCAATGACTCGGTTGGACTGGGCACACCTTCCCAAAGTGATCTTGGGTTATTTTTGGAGTGCAGGCAGAGTTCACTAACCATCATTTCCAGTATTGTCCTTGAAGTCCCAGTCTTTGAATTTTCAGCCTATTTGGAAGCAGTGGGCATGCACTGCAAGCACTGCTGGACCCAATTCCATCCCCTTTGAAGTCAATATTAATTTTGACATTGAATTCAACAGACACCTATAATGGAAGGTGGCTTGATGTTACAGTTTAGTTAGTGCTGCCACTTGTTTCAGAATCTGGGCTAAAATTCATCACCTGAACTTACCTTTTGTCCTGTATTATCCCTCTACATCACTTCTAAAAAATTTGAATGTTGCATTTATTACTCTGTGGACCATTGTGGGTCTGTGCAATTGGCAGGAAAGCATATAGATGTCACTAGCATAATTTTTTTTATGACGTACTAGCAGTGAGGAAGATAACTTCTTCCTTTGTAATTAAAGAAAGCAATATGCTAAAAATTTAAAGGCCGGTTTTGATGAAGCATCTTTGCACTATCTGGCTTGTAAAAAAGGGACCAATTGTGGACCCACACGACAAGTAAAAAATTCATCTCACTAGTGACAACCTAAAGCTTGGGTGAACACTGGTAGAAGTAACCTGGCAAATAATGAGTATATTGAGAGCAGAGAGGAGCTGTCTTCTGCATCATAAATCCTCCTTTGGCTTAATGTCTCTGTTGTACAACAACCAGCAGCATAAGAGAGAGGTGGCAGAGTTCTCACAACATTGGGAGATCCAAGCTCATGCAAACAGGTGCACTCTCTTTTCTATGACTCTTTTTTTTATACCATATGTGCCAAATATCCCAACATTAATTTTTTGACCCAAGCATGCAAAAGAAACCCCCCTGATTATCACTGGTAGGTAACGGTTATGTTTGCAGTGATTACGTTAGAGTAGTCAGTAGTCTAGATTAATGTCAATGCACCACAGTTTCAAAACACTTAACATGAGTAGGAAAAACAAGCTAAACTACGTGATGATGACCCACGGGAAGTAATGGAAGCAGTAGGTTTGATATAAACCCGGATCCCACTGAAAGTCATTTATAGTTCCCTGAAGTATGCTGCCAGAGGTACGAGTCTTAGCCTGACCAGCAATTCTTCCTTCAAAATATACTATAAATACATGTTTACATGATGACAAAAGCCTCTTAAATTTTCTGAATTACAGCTGGGGAAAAAAAAAGGGGAAAAGGAAATGTAATAATCCAACTCAACAGGAATATTCCAATGACTTCCAAGGGAAAGCACATTGGAAAGTAGTTTTGGAAACACGACAGAGTGATATGAAGGGACTTCAGGCATATAGGCCATATCTACCATCTGTTAGATTTTCCAATTTTACAGGGCTTGAAAAAGGCACTCGCCCACTTGCAGTAATGAGTGAGAAACAGTCTCTGAGGAGTACAGGCAGCAGCAGGGTGAACTTTATAAGACTGTGTCTACTTCCTTGAAATGCTCAGAGGCTACTGCTGAAGAAACAGATCAAGTCTAGGTTGATGGGAGAGACTTCCCACCACTCTAAGTATGAATATCATGTTACTAGTAGAAAATGACTGTGCAAATAAGCCAACAGATGGAGTTTAGTTAAGAATACTCCTTTTTTTTTTTTTTTTTTCCCTCTGAAACATTCAGTCCCAGGTGATGTTGAAGACAGGACACTAGGATTGCTGGGTCACTACTCTGATTTATTGTGGCGGTGCTACGGTTTAACCCCAGCCAGCAACTAGGACCATGCAGCCGCTCGCTCACTCCCCACCCCCCCACCAGTAGGGTAGGGAGAAGAAGGAGAAAAGGAGGGGGAAAAAAACCCTCATAGGTTGAGAGAAAGACAGTTTAATAGAACAGTAACAGAAGATAATAATAATAATAATAATAATAATAATAATAATAATAATAATAATAATAATAATAATAATAATAATAATAGTAGTAGTAGTAGTAGTAAAAGAATATACAAAACGAAGTGATGCAACACAAGTCGCTGTCACCACCCAATGATCCGTTGCCCAGCCTGTCCTGAGCAGCGGTTACGGATTCCTGCCCCCTGGCCAGGCTCCCTTTATATACTGAGCATGATGTCTATAGTATGGAATATTCCTTTGGCCGGCTTGTCCTGTCTATGGTCCATCTATGGGAAGCTGAAAAAGTCGTCAATTTAATATAAGCATTACGTAACAATAACTAGAACAATATGTTTTATCAACATTATTCTCATACTAAGTCCAAAGCACAGCAGCTACTAGGAAGAAAATTAACTCTATCCCAGCTGAAACCAGGACAGGTAGTCACTTTATTACAAATGATTCGAAGACTTGTTAGTATCACAGTCACTGCAATAACAGCTATCAGGTTCTGAGTCACCCAGCAGCAAACAAAATTATTCTAGAATCCTATGGACACAGGGCAAGCTGAATTCCTTCATAATAAAAAAATAATGGAGATGGAAGTGCTTTTCTCTCATTTTTAAGCACGTGACCAACTCCTGCAACGTTGGTCACACAAGCTAGGCCAGACTTTAGTGACAAAATCATGCCACTCAAAGACAGAAAAAGATGTCCACTGTTTGCTTCTCCAGCTAATTTTTATTCAGACACTGACTAAACAGTGCCAAACAAGAGCTGTGTGATACCTTCCCTATAATAATAGTATAGACAGGAAGAGAAAGTAGAGATGCCAAAAGGTTTCTCATAGAACTGGAAACCTGCAATATAGAGTATTAATTTTCTTTGAACTTTCCATTAAGGATCATTTGACGGTCAGTTGGCTGAATTTAAAATATGCAAGCTGTTCACTTCAAGTATTTATGATTTTTTCAGCCACAGCCAGGCACATGGTTTGAACAGAGAATGTAACTAACCATTGGAAACTGGGAGATGGAGCAGATTTTCCATCACATGAACTTCCATCAGTGTAGTCAGTGTTTCCCCTGCCTCCTACTCAGTCAAAAAATAGGGGTTTAATGAAGAATAATCCTTCCAGTGAAATTTCTCTGGCTTATGTAAGGTCTTAGCGGTCATTCTTTTCTTGCAACCCATGGGTTGTCTTGCACACTGAACTACTTGCTAGAGGGTACATTGAGGTTACCAGGCTGTATATGTAGTACCACTCACACCATTATCTCCTTTTTTATGGGCAATTATTTGCTACAAAGTATTAGAACTGAAAAGGACAGGTACACAGTCACTCCAGGAGGAGACAATGGAAATGGAATGTCAGGAAATCTACCAAAAAAAGCTAGTTTTATAAAACACCCCAAAATTTTCATAAACAAGAGATTCAGAACACCATGTGAGTTTTGACCTCTGCAAGACTTGAACTTGTCACCATTGTTGGTTCTTCCAATGTACATCCACCCTATGAAAACATGTGGGAAATTATGCAAAACCACCAGGTGGTCCTATAATCAGAAATATTGTCATTTTCTGTCAATCTTCAAGTTAAGTGTTTTATTTCCTTTCTCCTGATTGTCCTTACCATTCTTAAAAAATAGCAGGCATGTGATGTCATAATTTTCTATTAATTTCTATGTTCTCTGCAATTTAACTGGCTGAACCACATCTGGTACACTGGTTAGGCAAAGTCACTCCTTACTGAACCTGCCAACTCTCAATCTTATACAATTTTCTGTTATGAAGATGGAGGCACCTATAGACACATTTTTTTTTTCCAATGTATGCACACAGCCAATTTTACTGTAGAGTGACTAATATCTCTGGATCATTAAAATATTTTTCAGTCAGTATATTCATAACTATAACTAAATTTGTGCATTAAATTACATTGGGTTTCTCCAGAAAGCAGCCTAGCAGTTTTCATGACAGACAGAAATAAAAGGCAATGAAATTATGCTGATTTTTAAACATAATTTTCCAGTAGTTTAAGAAGAATAAGTTTTTCATTTAAAAAAGCCAGCAGGATCAGCAGGCAACTAAGTTCTGTTTTAGTTGAAAATCAGTGGGAGGGAATATAAAGCCATATTTTTTTTTCCTAAATGGAACTGGAGCAGCAGCAAAGCTAACAAGTTGTAATCAGCCAAGATTTTTTTTTAACATACCGCAAAAAAAGGTACTTTTTAAAAATCCATGGTGCCCCAGTGCAATATTACAAAGCACATTTGCTTCAAGTAGTTATTCTTGCAGTAGAGAGAAAGAAGTATCTCAGGAGAGGTAGGAGAGGGGATTGTATAGCCATTTATAAGTATAATTTGGTTATTCGTTTATATTTACAAAACCCTCAATAACCAACTATCTTATCCTGCATCCCTCCCAAAATTTAAATTAAAAAAAAAAAAAATGTCCCTCTAATGACAGGTAAATACTCACCAGCCTAATGTCAAGAAAACAAACAAAAAATCCTTCCAGCCCTCAGCTCAGCCTTTCTCAGCAGAGTGGAAATAGTGAAGTGGGTTTTTGAGCTTGCTACAAAGGTTAAAATATCAGATCAATGGTAAACCAACTGTAAGAGAGAGCTCTGGAGAAATCATTACTAAAGATTGTCCTGCTAACCTCCCTTCCACAAATGTCTCCGTTGACTTTACTGGGCCTTGGATCACACCCAGAGTGATTTGTTGCCCACTGCTCTGTCAGCTGAAGAGAGAAAATCTCTCAAATAGGCAAATCCTAGGCCACTAGGGCTCTGAAGACTAATGCCAATAAAGTGAACTAGCCAGAAATTTGTTGCCTGCCAGGACATATCCGCTGAAAAACCGTGTTTAAGCAGATACCAAAATTCTGCACTGAACATTTGGTTCAGTTTCCAAATGGTCTCTAAGGCCTACATAACTTGGTCTTTTACAGGAATTAAGAGCTACACTAGCTGGTACAAGCATCAGAAACTGGGAAAGGGTGGTTGGCTCAGAGTAAGGGTTCAGGCGCTGCTGTTCGCGAGGCTTCCTGCCTTCCTAAAGAGCGGGGTTTGGCTATGCTGTTGGAAAGGTGAACAACCCTGCAATGACACAAATGAAAACCTCTTCTCAAAATATTTCTTTGCCCCTTCCTACCATAAAGATTTTTAAAATAAAAAATACATATATAAAACGTCAATATAAGGAGAGAGTTATATGAGAGTTACATACGACCAAAAACCAAATGGCCACATATTTCACTAAAAATACATTGGACCTCAACAAATTGTAGGCTGAAGCTGCTTCCTAGGAGCTTGTCCTGGTTTGAGGTAAAACAGGACCAATTTTGTTCAGTAACTTTACTTTTTAGCTGGGCCTCTTCTAACTGCTGAAATTAGCAGCTTATTGTGCAGAATCTGTTCTCTTTCAGAGTGGTAAGACCTATGTTTATAGTCAATGCCAAGGCATGGTATGCAGAGACGCTCTTGTTTATACTTACTGCTATAACACCCAAGGTCAACCAACTTTGTTACTGGCTCCACTGGAGGGTCAGAAGCAGAAAAGCGTAGAGGGGTCCCACCTGCGGGGAGGAGTGGACAGGACAGGTGACCCAAAACTGACCCACAGGGTATTCCATCCCATCTGCATCATGTTCAGCATAAAAGCTGAGGGTTCAAAGGGTCAGCCCCCTTTCTTCAATGTCTGGCGTCCAAGGAGAACTCTGTCTGTTCATCTGCCCTTTATCCCGATCCTGAATCCAGATCTGGAACCCAGTTCCCGTCCATAACTGAGTCCAATCTGGGACTTTCCCAGTCCCAGCCAGTGATGTGATTGTCGTCCTGGGAGCTTGATATGGTTTTGTATATATTTCATTATTTTCTTTTTAATTTATTATTAATATTTCATTAAAGGAGTTTAGTTCCTTCTAAACTCATAAGTCTCTCTCTTCTGCCTCTCTTTGAAGAGAGGTAGGGAGCAACATCTTTCATTCCACCTGAGTGGCCAATCTGGCCTAAATCACAACAGAGCTCTAGGAAGAGGTGGAGCAAGAAGTATGAGACCTCTTTAATATTCTAACAGTAAAATTAAAGGGCTACAAATCTCAAATGTTAGTAGGACATTAAGTTACAAGGTATTGAACAGTTGTTTGAGGCTCTTGAAAAATTCCTTGGAAAACCTATTCATAAGGTTTAATTTTGGATTATATTACATGCTGCTTAGAACACTCTCCGTGGTAAAAAAGGCGGGAGATTCCTGAAAGATGTTTAATTTATATACAGCGGTACTTTTATCTATGGTACCAACACACTAAATGGTTGATACATTTACCTTCATTCCACCATTAACATCACCATGCTGTCACTGGTCATGTTCTGATCAATACCAAATTTCTACTGTCTCTGACCACTTTTTTTTAAAGACTGACCCATTTTTCTGTAAAACGAGCACATGCCAAAACTGAGAATCTCTCTGACCCAGATTAAATATTTCTGCTCAAGTCCATTTTAAATTTTAATTGGACTCCAACAACGTGACTATGTTTTTTGCTCTGTTCCCAGATTTGTCTCCGGCAAAAAATGACCTGGGTTTTCAGACATCACCTGTAAATTTTAGTACACATCTTCTTTCATAGGAAAGGCAAGATTATCAAAGATTTCTATGGTTAGGTTTCAGTCACAGAGAGGTCAAGAAAAAGACAGATGACCTCCAGATTTGATATTTAATTGACTGCAGCTGTTCTATAGTCTGGGGAGTAATTGGTATGTAAAAGAGCATTAAACTATGGGCATTCTGATTCCCTCACCCTGACAATAACATTTCACATCATTAAGGTGGAAGAATGACCTGCATGGCTGACCAAATCAAGCCTCAGGTCACTTCAATAATTAAAAAGATAGGTAAGATCAATAACAGCAAATGGTAGCACTTTACAGCACAATAACTGGTTACATGTAGTATAACTGGCAGTAACAACCTCATATTTATTAAGGCTCGTTGAAATTAGGAAGAGGAAGAGAAAAACCAGTGCAGTGCAATTGTACACATTTGTTTTCTGGTCATCAATATTTAGCTTGTTATGGAATTTCAGTGACTCATTGATCGTGGAGATGTGTAATCAGCACACAGATTTTATTTAAACATTGATCTTTCAATCAAAAGCCCTGTAGCCCATCTCCTCGAGAATTTCTGATTTTTCAAAGCCTGGCAAGAAATACCACAACAACTGACACAGGCTGTGCTCCATTCTACACACATGTAGATGATCGTACAGACATCAAGACATGTCTTCAGACAATATACTGCCAGGACCTCCAAAAGCAAGATGGCGTTCTAGTATTCAAGTAGCAACAATATGCATGCTTCTGCTGGGTTTTGGGTGGGAAAAAAAAATTAAATAAGGTTTAAAACACAAAAGCTTTTTCAGACTATTAAAACACTGCACCACTGTTTGTTATGAACTGTTTCCACCCAAAGTGCAATGCAGTAACCTCATCATTGACACAGTGCTGTATTGATGCAAGACCTACCCAAAATCAACTGATTCTTCTCGATTATGCAAAAATGTAGTCATCCTAACAGGATGGAGGACATATCACATAATTGGGTTTCAGAATAAATCCAAATTCAAAATCTCTTGGGGAATATTTTTTAATCTTAAAACTCTATTTCTTAGAAATAAGAACCAAAAGGACTATTTTGACAATTTTTAGAATGTACATGCATTAAAAAAACAAATGTTAATTTTACATTCCCAACAGTCAGCTCTCCTAGGCGTACATCCACTGGCTATGTGTATCATTTTGTCTGCACCATTTGGCATAGATTCCAATACTGTGACTACTCTGATTTTTACCAGCTGAACCTTTTCTTCCATGTTTTTGGAAGGCAGTTTATTGGGCAGTGCCAGGAAACTCGAGTCAGTGGGAGACCCAGCAACCTGCTTGTCCTGGAGGAGGATTTTCATCTTTTACCCTGTTTTCAGAGCCTGTGTTTAGCCTGTTGAAGTTGTCATGACAATAACCTTTTGCCACTAATTTAAACTGGGTTTTAAGTTGCTTGTTTTTTAGCAAAAAAATCATTGTAGGCCTGTAAGTGATACCTCTCAAACTTTAGCCTTTGTTGGTTGACAGACCTCTTGAAACACAGTACACGGCAAAACTGTATCAAGATTAGAGAGCCTAACTGGTGATAACTTTCAGTGTTATTATCTTAATAAACTTTCTGTACTTGATTAGCCTGGATAAAGAAGATATAGATCAGTCATGATAGCTGGAAAACTACAGATAAGCTGGTCATCCTTTCAAGATAAAAATGCCCATCTGTTCTAAGATTGTAATCAGGAACCCTGTGCTGATATTTAGTCTATTTCTACATGGCCTCTAGCTAATTAAATACTAAGATGAAATCCATTGTTAGTGCTTTCTCTTTTCATTTAACTCACTACATTGTATCTACTTTGTGCCGTTTTAAAGATCACAGCATACTAAAAAACCTTATGGAAGGTTATAAAAGCCACTTACACCTAGTCGTCTCATACAGCTGAAGGGTTCAGGAGCAGCAGGGTTTATAACTCGCTGCTCTTCGGTGACAGCAAGAAATATGGCTGTGCTGCAAACCCAAATTCAGGTAACTCCATATTTCAGGGGGCTGTAGCAATTTCCAGCTTTTTTTTTTCCCTCCCAATATGCTTTCAGGAAGGAAACCCACCCTGGGTTCCTTTCTGTTTTACTTTGTGGGGGGTTGTTTTAGAAATTTAGGGGTTGTAGGTTTTGGTTGTTTATTTGCAAAGTTGAGAAAGAGAGATTACCAACACATTACTCATCCAGCAGTGTGAATGCATAAGAAATAAGACTGAAAAGGATTAGGTGTGGAGGTGATTCTCTGCCGACCTTCTCTACTTTGCAGAGATATATTTGAATGGATTATGGAAAAGTAGTAAACTTTCCTAATTAAGGTTGCTCGTAGTACTGCTATAGTATTGCTTCTCCTCTGTTCTTCCATCATGGAGTTACTTCTGTGTCTGGATACATAACTTTTTCCCTGTTAATTTTCTAGAATACAAACTGCCTTGTTGATTATCTGAAGTGACTTGTCAATTTGCAGCACACAATACTGCAGCCTATATGCCTCTATCTGATCAACTAGAATCTGTTGTGCTTTGAACTCAGAAATATTGTGAGGTATTATCTCTAATATATCAACTGTTATGAAAATATCTTCTTACATTCTTTATTCATACGAGTGCTCTATGTTGACTGTTTAACCACACACTAACAGCCTGCGTCCAGCCTACTTTTTTAACCTTGAACATTTGTTCCACAAGTCATTTCCATGTTCCAATAAACATACTAAACCCTCATTTTTCTGCAGGAGAAAACTAAAATCAAATGTTGTGTTTTGTACATTGCTTATGTTGTCTACTTACCTCTGCTGTTAATACTGCTCTCTTCCACTGGAATTTGACTATTCTGCATTGTGTTCTACCTCCCACTTCTGGGTTATCAGCCGACTTTGCTGTGTGATGGTTTTGACAAAGCTATCTTGAGTGATCAAAGACCCCTGGCATTGCAATGTTCTGCCACTTCTAACTTCTCTGTGTTGACCAAAAATGTCCTTCCTTCAAGATACATTCCATTAACTTATTTCCTCAAAATTACACTAGCAACTTCAGTGTTTGCTAGGTTTATTCAAACCTCTAATGTCATCACAAACAAATTTCATATCCATTTTAGCACCTCCACATTACAGTTGTTTATCGGGTCATACTTTCAAACAGCTGTCTCTACTATGTATTCCAACTTAACTTCTAGCTGTGCTTTACTACACTATTTCTCTGTCTCTCTCTTTTCCAGTTCCTGTGGCCCTTCTTTATCTTAGCCCCTGCTATGCCAGGTGTCCTCTCCACATTAGTTCCAGACCTTCTAGGCATATATGTTTCTGTGTCCCCATCTTCCTTTGGGGAGGAGAAAAAAAAAAAGAAAAAAAAAAGCAATTTCCATGCAAGCCTTTGTACCCTATTTTATCTTAGCCCTACAGGCAAGCAGACTTCTAACATAGCTTTAGGAGCTTCTTGTATGCACCTTCTCTCTAGAACTTCTCCCGCTTCCTCAGCGGTGAACCCAAGTCCAAGATAAGCATGCTGTCTTTGTTCCTATCCTGATTTCCCCGACTGCATTTTTTTTCTTTCATGCCTCTTTTCTTCTTGTACCAATTTTCCTTCTAATTTTAATCCACTGTCTCAAACCCACCAACAAATTTCACACAACACTTCAGATTAATTCATTAGCATCTGTCCAAGCATACTAACATAAATTCATATTAAAACATCAGAACTTTCTATATTATAGAAATCTTAGTAATTTCTGAGTTGTAATACAACTTTTATTATCACATTATTCATGAGGTTTATTTTGACAGAGAAAAAAAAAGAGTGAAGCAATGGCCGTATATTGTTGTAAAGTGCTCTGGTTTGGTAGAGCCAGATTTTATAAGTGACAAGAAATATACACAGAAATGGGAAACCCAGGCAGAATACAGTAGCATTTCAAGTACCTAAAGATGATGAGCAAATTGTATTACCAGATGTGCCCAGTTGCCACAGAGCAGCTTAGTTTATTTCAAGCTATGGGTGTTAGGTGGGATATCAGAGCAGTGAAGACAAATGGGACCTGCTATTTCTATTCCTCTGCATCTTCAGTCACTCCCACTGTTATTCTGGAATCAGTGTAGAAATATCTATCCCTCAATAGACTTTCTTTCAACAAGGATCAAAGGCCACCCCTTCTTTCCTAAACATGCTTACACACAGCTCTTTTCCATTGCCTGACAAAAGCCATCGCTGGCACCATTGCCAAGCATTTGTGAATAATCCTGCTTGCAGATACCCAATGTACAAATTCATACTTCTGCTTTTTATAAACACCGCTTCAGCTACACCATCTGAGCATAAGGAATTAGTTCAATATAACAGTGGGTGTTGTTCAGCTGGACATACATTCACCAAACCTTTTCAAGATTAGATTTAACTTCATTTATACTTTTCTAATGATTTTCTTGAGGAGGGAGGTGGATGGAGGGAAGACAGAGTGGGGACAAATTGTTCTCAACCTACAATTAGGGTCTGCAGGAAAAAATAGGCTGTCCTGTGTAACTTAATATTTGCTTCCCACAAATAAATTCAAATGCACTGGAAAGATGCAGATGACATGCCACTCTCATTCATCTTAAGGTGTCAGGCCAGCCAACTCCATTCCTGCTGATGAAACTTTTATCAACAGCCTCTCTGTCATTCCTTGAATATCTTGGTCTGATTTAGTTTTGAACGCACGTTCTTTTTGGGTGGTTTTTGGTTTTTTGTGGGCTTTTTTATGACAGCCCACCTTCAGTGTGAGAGAAGATTTTAGAGAATACCTTCTTCTTGCAGTCTCTATAACTAACTTTTATTTATAAAGTAATTCTGAGTGCTTAAACTACAGATAAGAAGCAAGACCCCAGAAAAGTGTATACACTGATACTGTGATTTCTCTCACTTAACTTTAATTCTGCAGTGCTAGAGTTTAGTATGAACTGGTTGTCCAGGCTTCTCTGTAGCTGGTGAGCGAGAAGGGCAATTCATCTTACTGTAAGGTGGTATCTATCTGCAGAGATTGGTTGAACGAATCACTTTCTGCAGCTGACACAGGCTCTCCGCTGACATGGCAGGGAGTCCAGAAAACACTTAACTTTTCACTGCTAACGCAACACTTTAAGTGTAACTCAACTTATACATGCACATCTGTTCTAGAACTTGCAGAAAGCACACCGTTGTCCTGAAACCTCATTCTGTCTATCCTCACACATTTTCCTAAAAGCTTTTTCTGCAAATAGCTTCTGGATAGAAATAATAGGGAAAAGAACAAACACTCTCACTGCTAGCAGCAGCATTTCTCTCAAAAGCTATTTGCATATACAAATTAACAGTGCAAATATTTCTTTGAAGACTTGCACACTAAGAAAAAGAACATTATTTTCTTGTTGAAAGATGGTGCTGCAGGTTAATGCTTTCCATAACCATACATGTTAGTTTTCATTCACGTGGTGCTAAATTGTTGTGGCCGGTAACAGGCTGAGTAAGGGGCACTGCAAAATTGTGCTGCTCCTTGGAGAAGTGAGTCAGTTCCCAAGGCACAAGGAGGACACGTTACCTGAATGACCTGATGCTGTGAAGGCCCATCTCTTGCCTGGGTCCTGTGGGCCCCAAGTGAGCCTTTGAGGGTATTCCATCCAGAGGGACCTGGATAGGCTTGAGAGGTGGGCCAATGCCAACCTCATGAAGTTCAACAAGGCCAGGTGCAAGGTCCTGTACGTGGGCCGGGGCAATCCCATGCACAAATACAGGCTTGGCAGAGAGTGGATTGAGAGCAGCCCTGAGGAGAAGGACTTGGGGGTGTTGGTTGACGAGGAACTCAACATGAGCCACCAACATGTGCTCACAGTGCAGAAGGCAACTGTCCTGGGCCGCATCAAAAGAAGCAAGGCCAGCAGGGCGAGGGATGTGATTCTGCCCCTCTACTCTGCTCTTGTGAGACCCCACCTGGAATATTGTGTCCAGATCTGGAACCCTCAACATAAGAAGGACATGGACATGTTGGAGTGGGTCCAGAGGAGGGCCACGAAGATGATCAGAGGGCTGGAGCACCTCTGCTATGAAGACAGGTTGAGAGAGTTGGGATTGTTCAGCCTGGAGAAGAGGCGGCTCCAAGGAGACTGTAGTGGCCTTCCAGTACCTGAAGGGGGCCTACAAGAAGGCTGGAGAGGGACTTTTTACAAGGGCACGTAGTGACAGGACAAGGGGTAATGGCTTCAAATTGGAAGAGGGGAGATTTAGAATAGATATTAGGAAAAAAATTTTCACTCTGAGGGTGGTGAGGCACTGGCACAGGTTGCCTAGGGAAGTTGTGGATGCCCTGTCCCTGGAAGTGTTCAAGGTGAGGTTGGATGGGGCTTTGAGCAACCTCGTCTAGTGGCAGGCGTCCCTGCCCATGGCAGAGGGGTTGGAATTAGATGATCTTTAAGGTCCTTTCCAACCTAAACCATTCTATGATTCTGTGATTCTCGTCTACTGCAGATCATGTGCAGTATGCAAAGTGGAGGGAACCTCGCACCAGAAAGTATGGAATGCAGCCCTTTTTAGGTTTTAGAAAAGAAACAGCTTAGCTTTAAATCATGAAAGAGTAAAATCTTGGTTAATGAGAAAGAAAAGCGTAATGTTGAAGGAATGGGAGTTATAAGGCACAGAGGCACTCAAAAAGAATACGAATGAATGAGGTGTCAGGCCTGGTATTACTGGGACAGTATAGAGGGCAGGCAGAGAGATGACGATTGACAAGCCTAAGCCATAATGGTGGATTTTAGATACCAGAATGTAGAAGTTAATCAAAGATTTTTTTCATATCAGAATAGGATTCAGCCCTGCCTAGTCTATCGTGCTACAGCTGTCAGTGCCCAACTCTAAGATGATTAAGTTGTTTTAAAATATAATTTTAGTCACTCTACACTTTTTTTTTTTTTTGTGACAAAAGGTAAAATTCTTTCCTGACCATTGCTGGTATTATAATCAGCTTATGTCCCGAAATGTATGATTTGATTATCCTTATTATCTTTGCTTTCATAGCTGTAAAAATATTATTAGTGATCATAAAAGTATCTGCCCCTTTTTACTCAAGTCAAATTATTTTACTTGGTTACCTCCTGTGGCAATGTACTCAGCAGGTCAAATATATATTGCATATCTGAGCTTGTACAGAACTTTATGGTCCACAAATGAGGTTTAAAATTTTACAAATCTTATGAGAGCAAGGCTTCCCAGTGATTTGATAAGTACTTCCTGCTCACTTGAGGGTGATAAGGGTAGTGCAAGGATGCTTCATGGTGTTATATTTATTTCACTGTGAGTTTTAGGTGAATCCTTGAGACACTGAAGTCATATATTTATTTAAGATATTGGAGAGTAAGACCAAAAAATTAAGTTATCTTCAAGCAACTTTAATATTGCTCTTCATTTTCTAAGCCCGTAGCTGTAAAGGCATGTTGCAGTTGTAGGCAAACATCACTCCTCACACCCTGTGGGGTGAGCTCACTGACTTGGGCCATTTTGGGTGTCAGACTAGACACCCCTAACCTGACTGTCACACGCATTTGCAGCCCCTCCTGACTTTAAAAATTTCTGCCAAGCCACAAGAACTGCCTCCTGTTTTCTCTTGACTGAAAAAAAAAAAAATAAAAGCTAAAATCTGGAAGAGGAAGAGTAGTGTTAAAACAGGACTTCTATAGGGGTTGATTGGGGAAAAGGCATTCTTTCCTGGCATGCCCGGGCCCCAGCTGAGGCTGTGCAGGGGCTGGCAGGGAAGGGTTAAACCTGGCGACAGAGGAGAATTAATGGTCAGTGTCAAAAACAGCAAAACAGCATCTGAGAGGCCAATACCCCGCTGGGCATAAACTTGACCTCGTGCCGACCTGGGGCTGCCAGGCAGCCCGAAGAGCCATGGCCAGGTCTGAGGCGAAGCTGTGCGACCCGGGGGCCTCCGGCTATGATTTATTGACTGGCGTCTCTGCATGCTTGACTAGGGCTCTGGTCACCGGTGAAAGATGTATTGATTACACATTAGTCTGCGAGGACGGGCTGGCATCGCCGGCTCCGGAGAAACGTGGACCAAGTCTCACGCGTTATTAGGTTTGGCATAATTCTAAGAGGACACATAGGATGGTTTTATTTTACCTGGCAGCCATGACATTCACTGATATAAAGGATATAATCACAGAAACTGAGTAAGATATTAATGTGGAATTTTGTACAATAACTCTGGGAGCTCCAGGCTGGAAATATATACACTGCTTTCTAGCATGTCACCATTTAATTTAGCATCCGAAACACTCTATCCATGCATATTTTCTCAATTTCTGTCAGCTGAAACTCTGAAATAAGGGCATTAAAAATTCTGGATACAGTGACCAAAAATATCAGAAGGAAGTATGATTCTTTAACTGCTTAGTTAACTTTACTTTCTGTTTATAAAACTGAAGAGTTTTAAAAGAAAAAGACGCATGGGCATCTGTAGTTTAATTATCCTTTTTTCTGTAATGTTTATTGTGACTCTGCCTTATTTACATATTTCCTTTTAATTGTAGAGTCAGTAGTTAAAAAAGACTTGTTAAGCATCTACAAAATTGAGTGTGGGTGAATGTTAACAATGACAGTCCTCTGCATACTTGCTGAGTTCCAGAAAAAATGTGGGTTTAGAAATAAAATATATGATCTCCGTTTCAAATCTCAACTCCCCTGGCATCAATTTAGGTCTTAATATCAGCCTGAACTCCTACATGATTTTAGAGAAACACCATTTAGGTGAAAAATCATTTAAAAAATTGCTATCATTATTTGAGAATAGCAATAAACATCACTCACGCTGTTTACTTTATCACTCAATTCTCAGCGCGGTTTGTCAGTGCTGGCCAAGGCAATGAAAACATTTAGTTAAAGAAAGAGGGAAGTCAGTTTTTGAAGCTTTGTTAACACACACAAACAACGCAGACACTTGTTCAGTTTCTGATCAGAGCTGGACAAACCATGGCTCTTGCTCTGCACCCATTCCTGAGATGTTGGGGGGTGTCCCCCACGCCAGGGCAGAGGTGAGTGCCTTGGTGGCACCCTGCTTGGCAGCACAACTCTCCAGCCGTGGCAGGTAGAGCACCCACAGGGACCACCAAAGCCAACATGCCTGGAAATTTGCTGTGTGCTCTGCCCCACCTCACCCTAAAATACCTCTTCACAGATCAAAGCTGGTCCATGAGCTTCCAAGTCAGGAGGAACAGGTATGGCTCCCAACCATACCAGGACTGCAGCCAGTAGGTTCAAATTAGGCCCCCCAAGTAAAGAACCTTACAGAGCACAGACTGAGAAGAGGTTTTTGGTTTTGTTTTTGTTTTTTTCTCCTATTTCTCCAGTGATAGGATAAGCAGAAAACATTTGGAGGAGTGCAAAAAAATACCAGTTAGGTGCAAATAGTCTGATCTGATTCTGCCCTACCTTGTAGTTGCTTTCTAGTGACAGTGCAAACAGTAAATAAAGGACCAGCTTTGCAGAAAGTCTGAATTATAGCTAATTGTGTTAAGTTAATTTTGGTCTCATTGAGCCCGTAGCACACTTTATTGATTGTAAACAGAGTAAATTTAAAAGCCAAACCATAAAAGCCTCAAGTCTGCAGAAAGAAACATGATATGTATGCTTACTAGAAGCATATCACTCATTCTAATTAAAACAAAAATACTGTGCTAATGGCGCGGGGGCCTGAAAAGGTGTTGTTCAGAGATGGTGAGATGTTTGCTTTTGACTGAATAACACATCTGAACCATATCATCAGCAAATGTTAAGAGAAATCTAGGTTTCCTGGAAGGAGCATCCAGTTGCGGCTTGTAAGGATCTGAGCCGCGATAACACAAGCATGAAGGAAAGGCTTCCTTCTCAGTGCAGGAGTTAATACTGCACTACAGCTTGCTTTTCAATGAGAAATCCTATGATTGACACAAATTTTCCTACACGTTTCAAGGCAATAATTCACTTAATATTTATGCAAAAAACATTTTTGATTTGTGCTTAAGACAGAACACTAACACAAAAAGGAGACAACTCTTCTCATCTTCATTACAACAATAGTTATTGTAGAGCCTAATTTTGCAGGAACACATCATTTCAGTGCGTAACCCAAGCAGCACTGAATCTGATCATATGGAGTACTCAGAGATGGCAATGACATGACTGAGGATGAGCAAATCAGACTCAGACTGTAGCAGATAAACTGGCTTAATACACAGCAGGACGATTCAAGATCTGTTGATAAAATTGTTCATGTTACATTGTGTAAAACTACTAAAATGAAAGCAGGAATCACTTTCCCCAGTACACACAAAAACTTTTATTCTTCTAAAACAGACACATAAAAGTATTATCAGCCACTTCACATTAGGGCATTACATAGCATGTAAGCGAAATATGCATCTAAATTTCAAAAATAAAATCAGTGTCTGGAGACACTCTTTTTTAATGAAAAAAAGAACTATGGCGTGCAAGAAAAAGGGCTTATGCAAAGATAGAAACTGGCAATGTATTTTGTATAACATCCAGAAAGGACTAAACTTTTGTTTCATTCCTGTGTTGCAATACATCACCTTGCTTCAGACAAATGGCACAAAAAATCTCATCTACCAAGGGAAAAGTTCGGTTTCTGGGGCAGGAGAAAAGTTCCTCCTCTGAGGTAGAAGACTGTTTTACCACACACACAGAGCAACAAACTACCTAGGCCATTTTTCTTGTTGGTGGGAGAATGGAACATATTTGTGAAAGCTTGCACTGAAGCAAAACATATTGAAATCATACTGTAATGATCAAGCTAACGGCACCGCAGAACTCAAATTTCAATGAAAGTTTCCCCTTGTAAAAATAGGAAACACATATGAAAAGCATAATATAAATGAGCACCTCCCCCCAGCTTCCAAAAAGTAAATAGACAGCAGCAAGCAATGACAAACCAAGCTGATGTCTACCCCTCACTTCTACTGGAGCTCTAAAATAAGAATAACAATTATATCCAAATTTTTTCACATGCATCAAAACCATGCTAAAAGTTACTAATGTACACAAAGCAGCGGGCAAGCACTGGCTTCAGTGTTCACACTGCTACACTGAGAAGCACACAGTGTAGCTCTGTACAACAGGGAAATACCCTGGGTAGCATCGCCTGTTGTCCCATTCATAGGACAGACACATGTAGGGTACCTACCAGAACATAAAAAAAAAAGACTCCGTTCACAACTTGACCAACCTCAGCAAGCCAGTCTGAGCTCAACAGAAGTGAGGAGAAGACATCGAGGGAGATTTGCATGTCCAACAAACAGATGCACTCATCCGAAAATGAAATTACCAGTGGAATTCTGCAGAGGCAAGCAAAGTGTGACCCAGCTGCCTCCCCTTGGCAAGCACATCTTTGAACTGAATCAGAGCTGAGTTCGGGTCCTTCTGCTGTCCATATTTCTAAAAAGGCAGACTCTGTGAGGCCCTAGATATCAACAAACTTAGTCCACATATTTAACATGGTTCTTCTACAATGTCTCTCACACTAGGTTACAACATATGGTGTTTAGTCACAAATGGCCATAATCAAAATACTTATAAGCATGCACTATACAATAACATGTATATAACTTTTACGTTGAGAGTGGTGAAACACTGGAACAAGCTGACCAGAGAAGTTGTGGGTGGCCCGTCCCTGGAAGCGTTCAAGTTCAGGTTGATGGGGCTTTGAGCAACCTGGTCTAGTGGAAGGTGTAACTGCCCAGGATAGGGGAGATGGAACTACATGACCTTTGAAGGTGTCATCCAACCCAAACCATTCTATGATTCTATGATATACATGTATGCCAAGGATGAAACGGCCCTATGTGCCACAGCTTGTATCCACAGTGCTGCCACATTATAAAGTGATTTTAGGAATAGGTTAGAAATACAAATTATTCAGAAAGATTTTATTACACTGTATTTATAAATTTGAACATAATACTGTAGAATCTTTAAACAAGTTTCTAGCCACATGTGAAATAGAATCTCTGAGAGACAGAGGGGCTTTGAAGAGTGAATAGGTGAATTATGTTCATAGAGGACAGAGGCATACTGCCAAGTATACCGCCTTTGGGAATGCTGAGGGAACAGCAGTCAACAGCATTTTCAGACAAGACCATGCTCTCCATGGTACCACAATGGTAAAAGTGCAATGAAATCAAGGTGGGGGGGAACCAAACAAAAATAGAAATAAAATTCTGCACGGCAAATAACTACACAGTGTAATGAAATTTCTATTTGTGTGTTACAAGGCTAAAACTTTTTATTAGAGCGCAACTGGGAGCTCTGTATTTAACTCTTTCAGATGGTAAGTGCTGTTCACATCGTTTAAAATATAAATGTCACGAGCTAACCTGAAGGCTTGCTGTAAATCAAACCTGCACTGTATAAAAACTGTTATTTGTGTCCTAATGGGTCAAACAGAAGAGATGCCCTCTCTAAAAGAGCTGGATACCAGATTCCCCTTTCATTGATCGAGGTTTCAACTCTGGGTGCTTGAGTTTATGACAAAAGAGTTCACAACACCGCTGGCAGGAAGTCGATAGTTTGATAGATACCCTTTGCAGTTGGTCCTGTCTCTAGCACTTTAACCACGCTTTCGCTCTGACAGTTATTACTGCTGCAATAAATTCTTCAGTAAAACAAATAGGCTCTCTGAAAATGTATTAGCCCAGGCACACTATTTTACTTAATATAACTGCAAGTCTTAAACAGGTAACTACCGTAGTAAATAGGCCAATATATTTAGAAAGAATCATGTGTGCGTATGTGCATTTACAGTAAGTTACCTAAAGTTCCCTTCAGATCAGGTTGCACAGTATTTATTACACCTTCGGGTTATACTTTCAAAATTCACAAAGTAACTGACAGTAGCAAAGGCTTTAAAAATCTATTTTATATAATACTGTAAGAATTCTCCCCCAGTTTTCAAAATTGCCTGGATGAGTTTGCAGCCTAAATCCTTAGAGTGACCCCTAGACCCTTTGGTGCTGTTGAAAAAATGTATCCATTTTACTCATATTTTACTTTAATTGCTGCTTATCTTCCAAGAAATCTCAGTGCTATTGCCATTTTCTTACAAGATGCTTAATAATGATTAGCAACAGGCTCTGACTGGATGTGATGGTGTCCAGAAGGCCTCATTGGGGTCCATCAAAAGCAGCAATTCACTCACTGTCCCTCTCCCCTGGGCCATCTCTTTTAGGAGTGTTAGTCCCAAAGGAAATTTCTACAGATTTTGAGTTCTGGGTTCTCATCAGCGGTATCGAATGGCTTAATCAAAATTGTTTCTAAGCAAATCTGCACACGTTTGTGCATTGCCATCAACAATAATAGGCAAAATGAGAAAAGGGAGTTTTCTTTATGCTGTTAATGATATTATTCTATGTTGTCAGGATTCAGTTTTCTCCGTGTGCATTCATTAGCCATTTTCATTCTACATAAGGACTAGATTAATGTTACAGCTAATTTATTAGCAGCTATCTAAATTCTCTCCACTTACCCCACTTTCAGAGAGAAACTGGCTACATACAGAACCCTTCAGGGCTCCTTCCTACATCCAGAGACTTTGTGTCACTTAGGGGAGATGTCTTGAGACATCTATCCTTCAAGATTAAATGCATCCCTTCTGAGTGGCAGTTGCCACAATTGAAGTAAGCATTTACTGCTAGTGCTCAGCCATGCAGCTAACTGCTCTGTAGCTGGCTGTGGCCTCTCGAGGTGTAGGACATTCATGGGGGAACACTGGTAATTTTGTTTTACCCTGCAGGCATGCAGTTTCTGGCTACATTGTGAGGAAATATCGTTGAGTCCATGCTGAGATTGCTGTGCCTGCTGCTCAGAGCCCTCATGAAAGGAACTAAAAGGATAAGAGCTCTCTTGACCTTTAAAGTCCACTTATTTGGGGTGATGAATCTCCCAGACATTTGCAAAAAAAAAAAAAAAAAATCCCAAGTCCATTAGAAAACAAGTGAGGATAGGCTGAAAAGAGTGATCAAAATTCTGGCTACTAAGACAAAGAGAAAATCTGTGCTTTAGCAAAAGTACAAGTGGGTTAGCAAATAAAGTTCATCTCCACAACTTTATCAATAAAGGCTCTTGAGAGTCTCCTATTTCTTCCCATTCTATTCCTGCAACAACAAAAAGTTTTATTCTTTCCATTTCTTTGATCCCCATTCTGTTTTTTCAAAACTAACCTGTCCCCTTTCTTACCAGCGATCAAATCAGCCAAAACATTGGCTTGTGTAGTGTAAGCAAGTTAAATGATGCAGAAAAAAACAGATTCAGTCAAGCTCAGGTATAATTCCTGGGACAATCTTTATGACCAAAAATCAAAGCAAAATACTATCGGGAAAAAAAGTGGGGAAAAAATTCATAAAACTTTCAGTGTACAGGGTTCAATCTGGTAATCAGATCCAGGTTGGCTAGGTGGTTTCCTAAAACCAAGGTTAATTTCCCAAACACTGTCTCCCTCTGTCTCACAGATACTTTTTTATTATTCCCCACACCCCACATCTGCTCAAGGAGAAGCAAGATCCACCTCCCATGCTGTTAACTCCTTATTCACCAAAGCAGAAGGATGTCTTTAACCAGTACACCGTTTTACTACAGACCAGCAATAATGTGAATATACTGCCTGAGTTACTGAGGTACTGAGGTATTTGCCAGTTTAATAACTTATGCATCTGTGCCCTGACTCAAACCCTGAATTGGTTTGTGGAAGGTTTTGAAGGAACTGTGACTGTTAGAAGTTCTATAAGAATACAACACAATGCTGGTCAAATGCCTTGTTGCTCTTGACAGAGATTCACATTGAAGAACAAAGTGATATGGTCATTTTAATATATTGATCAAACAGAAGAAAATCACAACTGCCCCAGTACCATGGAAATGTTTGCAACACTCATTTATTTCATTTTTATAACAGCGGCATTTTATTACTCTGTTTCACAACTGGAAGTCCATTTAGACTTACCAAGGTAGGATTCAGCTCTTTCAATCTTGGCATAGGATAGTACAGGCCTGAACAGACCACAAAATACTTTGTCCCCTTTTATGTTTAAGTAAATAATGCTATTGTTTCTGATAGCCCATAATTCTTACACTACCATGTATGCCCCAGACAGAAAAGATGGAAGCTACAATAGAAAACCCTGTAAAAATAATAAACGGATTAAGGCAGGAATAACAAAACATGAAGGGAATAATCATGCTGGATAGGACCAAAGACCTATTAGGCAGTACATCCCATAGAGGGGTTGACCATTCCAGCAGGCACAAGTCTTCAAGTCATCAAGGGCCTCCTCCCCCATCTCCAGCTCTGAATGAATCCAAAAGGAGACAGAATAACACAAAGCAGAACCTTACCAAAAAAAAAACATCCAAGACAGAAGTTATAGAGCAACACCAGAGGAGAAGAAAGAAAAGAAAAAGCCTGATGGCACTGAACTAGGAACAAGGGTCTTTCCTAGTAAAGCACAAAGACCTATAGGGGGGTTGGGCCTCCTCCAGCACTGTTAAATCTCAAATCTGTGGCAGAATCAGAGGAAGACTGAGACAATCCCCATGACCTTCAAGACAGCATTTATGAAGAATAAGTTCCTGTGCAGCCTGTGATGCTGTCTTCTGGTGTGAAAAAAGGGAATCTAGAATAACATCAAAAACATCTGTTTTGTGGCAAGAGGAGGAATGTGACTTTATCTGTAACAAAAAGGAAAGGGTGTCTGAATGACTCCATAATCTCAACTTGAAAAAAAAAAATTTAGAAGTCTGGTCATTACCAGATGGCTAAGGAAGATGAAGAGTAGGGCAAACAAGCATACATGATACTTCCAGCTAATACTTTCACAGACACCAACTGTTTTCAGTATGGGGACTTCCAGAGATGGATGTGGTTTCTACATATTTAGCAACGTTCAAAGGATTTCTCTTCCATAAACTTGTCCAGTCTCTCTTGAGCCCATCTCAACTTTTACCATTCAGGAAAAGAAACAGGGAACAAAGGGCAATTGCTCACGTGCCTAAGACTGGGACAAAGGTGATGTGGGTTTGACTTTAGATTCTTCCTTTGGTTTATCCTTAGTTTTGGCACTGACATCCAAATTCACCTCACCTGTATAAGGACTGCATTAACCCTATGCATGGTGGGGAGAGAAAACTACTGTGAAAACTGATTTGGACCTTGAAGAAGTTGAATACAAGCCACAAACTGCCACACAACTCTTAGAAGAACTCCCAGATGTTCTCTCCCATCTCTTTATACTTACACTACCTATCAGACAGACATCTCTAAAGGACCCAAACATTTGTTTCCTTTGTTCTCCATGCTGAAATCACTGTGCCAGCGTGCTGTGGCACCCTGTGATCCAGGGGATTCACAAAAAGTGACTGGGAAAGCAGAAAACCTCAGAAGAACTCTAGGTAAGGGCAAAAGGTGAACTTCACAATTCAGGTGAACAGCAACGACACATACCTCAGGGCTGAGGACAGATCATATTATGGCAGTCCCAGACTCAGCCCCTCTCCAGTGCACCAGTATGCTCTCCCACACTTCTCTCTCCAGGCAAGAAGGTACTTCGTAGTACCCTAGACTACACAGTGTGGGCAACTGGAACTTGAACTGAAGAGATGCAGCAAGGAGACTGTGCTTTACTTCTCCATCAGTAAAAATATGAGAGTAAGTTTTCGGTAACATCGCTACTGTTTAGCTTGTGTATTTAGATGTATGACCTGCCAAGACTTAAACACAGCTCTAGTTTTGCATGCTCATACAAAGTTCCTTGGAAGGGTGTACTCTGTGTAGGAGAAAGTATGAGTAGTCTTATGTTTCCAACTAATTGAATACAAGACCTGCACCTTAGACTATCAACCCTTTTGGACCAAGTCCATCCTTTGTTTTTATGTATGCATTTTGCATGAAACAATGGATTCCTACCGTCTGCTGGGATTGCTAAAATATTTCAAAAAGAAGATACTGCATCCAAGAGACTCATAGCTGCAAAGTAATACTGCTGGAAATTCAATCAAATCATATGAATGGATGCATTCTTCATACAATGGACACGGTTTCCTTAACTATCCAAAAAAAACCACTTCATAACACAGAGCAATACTTGGAATTGCCCTTGTTTTCATAATGATTTCTTTGCTTAGCATATGAACTTGAAGTTGTTTCTGATGTATTCGTTCTTGAGAACTTCACGTATAGATTTAGTATTTTTCCTCATTCAATTCTACTTATTCATACGTGCAGAGTCAAGTTGGAAGAAACCAAGAGGACAATTACTGAACACATTTTCCCTTGTGACTAATATTTCCTCTTGTTCTTTTTCTTGTCTTGTCCTTCTTGCAGAAGGCCCATGCTCACATTCACATGCTTGCCCAGCCTTCCCAGAAGGAGGCAAACTTTGCTGTTCACATCAAACACCAGCTTATTGATTTTTCATCTATTTCTATGGAGATTTCTGTATTCAGTCACTTTGCTGCAGAAAACTGGACCTTGGCTCTTTCCCTAGCCACACTGGACACATATTTGCTGACATGTCGTTTCAATTAGACTACCCCAGAGCTGCACAGAAACAGGAAACCACTCTCAACCTCAAACCAATCCAGACACCGGAAACCAGGGGTAGACAGAAGCGAGCTGCAGCTTCATTAACAACAGTCAGAGCAGCAAAAAGCAGTACTTGCAGAAAGACAACAGACCTTCTGTTGAGATAGTCCATCCTGAAAGACATTAGTTAAACCCATTAGTTATCCTTCCCTCTTTGCTGCATCAGCGCCATTTCAACTCACGCAGGTAGCAGCATCAGTGAGCTAAGACTACATCTTCATGGAAGTCACACACAGTAACAAGTTTACTGCAATGAAAGGACGTGCAAACCTCTTCAGGTCCTCCTGGCAGCGTAGCCAGGACATTAGGGAGCTCAGTGTGGAAAAAACATATCTGACCACTGAGGAATATACAGCGGTGGCTAGGCAGCTGTCTAGTAAACTACAATGTCTCATACCTAAGTTAGCTTAAAAGTAGCAGGAACGCTACATTACACTGCCTCCTGGTATGTAGATATACTCCAAGAGATGAACAGAAATACTTGAGGGGAAATCTCTATCGTTCTCACATAATCATCTCTAATGGGTTCTTCGATCCAGAAGCTAAATTTGGCATGGTAACATTTCAAGCTACTTTATTTTTCAAAATAGTCAACTTTCAACTTCACAAACCACATCACTGAAAATTTTGCCAAAAATCACTACACAGCTAATTCTTTGCTGAATCAGCATTTTTAGGGGAAAAAAATAGATATACACACATATATGTAAACAAACTCTACTGTTTCTGGTGGACTGCAGATCTGGCGAGACTGTGTTGTAACCTAAAAAGAACAGATGTTGGCGACAATACCACAAGCAGTAGAGCATGGGAGACAAGTTTTTAGGCATTGCTTATGAAAAGCAAAAGCTATTTAATGGGAGTAATGTCATCATTAACAACATCCTTCCACTTGACAGTCTTCACACCCACTGCAAGTGAGTGTGATCTGTCAAGACATCAGGAGTGGCACAGCACAGCTAACCCTTGTCTCTGGCTTTGGACTTTGGAATTCTGGTCCCTGGTTGCCTTTCTAGCTATGCTGCTCTGAAAGATAAAAGTTCAGCTATTTTCTTACTCACAAACATCCAGTCAAACAACAAACATACTCATAAAGTAACGAATGCTGTTCTTTGTTTGCTTATAGGCGCTCTTAGTAATATAATGAAACCCTGACACCCAAAGCAGAGAAGCGTGGAGGAATATCCTTTTCTTGACTGGCAGATGTCAGTTCTGTGATGTAACTTACACAAGGCACCCCAAAAGGGGCACGTATCTCCCAGAAGCCTCCACCATTCTGCAATAAAGATTAGTCTGTCATTAGCAGCCATGGAGAGTTTTGGCTGCACAGTAGGACCTGGATCCAGGCCTAATGTCACAGTTTGGATCAAGATCCAACAGGTATTAGAGATTAGAGGCCATTCACGAGGACCACATTTTTTCTGAGATATGTAGTCAGACTGGCATCTAGTGGGATTTTGAAATGTGCCTAGGAGCCTAACTGGATTTCTGAAACCCTGCTTCAGCACTGATCAACAGTTTTTGGTGGCTAAAATCTTCCAGGCTGGCACGTGGTTTTGATTTGTAGTCAGTCTTCTGCTAGCAGAACAATTCAAATCCAAAGATTCAGTTCTTGTTTCTCTCTTAACTTGACTTGTTTTTTTATTTGGAAAAAAAAAAAAAGGCTGTTTTGCTCTTGGACAGAGCTAGGAGTGGCAGCTGAATGTGGTAAACAGGAGACAAATGCATCCGCTAACAGGGTTTTTTTTTAGAAACTTAAAGTATCACTTGAAAGAAGATTTGGCACAACATGTTTTTATACAAGTACCACGTGTTGGATAGTTTGGTGTGAATGTGTTCTCAGCAGACATAGAGAGTGACAATACACGCTTTACCTCTCATTTCACTGGGAAAGCAGCCCCCCAGATGACACGCCAGCACTGATGTTGTTGATCATCTGACACCAGAATGATAATTTCCAGAGACTTTTATTGAGCTGACCTCTGTCAGAGAATGACATTAAAGCCTATTGGTTATCACTGTCTCAGTGAAGAGACTTGGCCTGCAGGTGTGTCAGGTTTATTGAGTTTAGGTAAAATATTGAGTATTTTGGTGATTGTTCATCTTCACATGCAAATCAAACAGGAAAGAGGAAACATAGTCATAACTAGAAGCACAGTTAAGAACATGGATGTTTGGTACATATACAGATAGCATCCATTTGCAGATTACATATTTCTTCTAAGCCCATTATTCAATTAAACATCCTTCAGTTGCCAAGAGATGGTCTTCATAAGTTTCTTGTGTTTAGAAATAAAAGAAGTTCAATAGTTTTATTTTCATTTTACTTCTATTCACAACATTCAAAGTTGCTTTTGACTAGGAAAAAAGTTCGTTCAATGGCATTTGTTTTTTAAGTATCAGTTTGTGTTTGCATCTCTCGATGTGGAATGTTATATTAAATTATTCATTTTTACAGAATGGAAATTAATTATTGTGTATGAAATCCCAAACACATATGGTCACAGTGCTGGTTAGATCTGCCTCCTGCTATGCTTTAGAGATTCAAATTTGGAGGTAGCATGTTATTTTCCATGCCAAGACCACCTATGGTTTTCAAGATATAAGTATCTGAAAATTAGCATTTTCACACTGAGCACTTGTTCCTGCTTTAGTATACATTGATGACTACCATCTTGTAGCTACATGTACTAGAAAGGATGTCAGCAATCTATAAATGTAATTTAAGTTCTTCTGAAATTCACTGACTGACTGCATTTTCTACGTCTACCTTTAGCACTATGTAACATCAATCTCTTCTTGTGAAATCCCTCAGAATGTCTCTTGACTGATAGCAGTGATTGGCATTAATTAATTTCAAGGGTCAGTTGTGAATGATTGGTTTGTCATGGTAAAGGACTGAATTATATACAATCAGGAGAGCGTGCTGAAATGGTCAGTCATTCAGTGAAAATCAAAGAACGTAAGTTCAGATGGAAAAGAATTCACGGCTCTGTTTATGAACACAGCCAAGCCACTTTACATCTGAAATTAAGGGGTTTTGGTCATGAATCTACTCTTAAGGAAATAACCCAATCTCTAACTGTATTTTTTTGCTATAGAATTTACAAAGAAGAAATTCTATTTCTTTCTGCAAATGTCAAGGAAAATCCTACTCAAAAGATTCAGAAATTCTGTTATTTATTATCTATTTATAAAAGTGAATCAGATTAATTCCTGTTATTATGTAACAAACTTTTATTTCTTAACCCTTCATTAATTCATCTACGGTATATGCTATCAAAAATTTAGGAGAGAGATTCCAGACCAGCAACAAAAGATAGTGATCACTGTTGTGTTGGGGATTTTTACGCTTGCCATTATATTGATTCAACTTTGTATTCTGTTTTGTTTCCCCTGCAGTGTGTAACTAAAAGGGAAGTGAAAAGAAAATAATATGTTTGAGGGAATAATACCTTTTTCCAAAAAAGGAGTCACTCATGATTTTTTCATTAACTTACATGTTGATAAAAATTAACGTTGAAAATATTCTAATCAAACACATCAATGAATGATCATTGCATGCTGCTTTTATAATAGTATAGTAAATATCTAAACTCGTAAGTCAGCACCTAAGGGAACATATGGAGTAGCCATATTGGGGAATATCTTTGTAGATAAGTATTTAGAAACCTGCTAAATATTGATGGCCAAAACGGTAACCCAATTTACTCACCCTAACATCTGAATTGATGGTGGTGCAGGCTAACAAGTATTCAGTAACAACATAAATATTTTTTTTAAAATATATTTATACATTTTTCTAATTTAATGTATATCTGATGAGTTTTCCAGACATAGAAAGAGACAACATTTATCAATCTATACAAGCACTTGATTCACCATCAGAGAACATCTAGCATTTAGTGCAAAGTATTTTAATGCATAGCAATTATACATGGACTACGCACAAGTCCAAAAATCAAATTCAGTAAATGTTACTTCTCTGTAACTCTCCTACATTCAAAACTGGAATTATATTTCTAAGAAAAATGAAGGCCAAGACAGTGCAAAGAGTCTTGATATTCCAGTCAGTTGGAAGCATACATATTTTGCTCTTTTTCTAGCGTAAACATGAAGGACAACACGCTATACACAATAGGATTAAAAAATTCTTTTATAGGAATAAACTAAACCTTTGGGCAGACAGTAAGACACTGATGGGCTAGAATAGACTTTGGGCTAGGCATTTTGGCTAAATATTTTGGGGCTTTCAGACCAGTAGCCCATTGAACTAGTAAGGTCAGTTTAAGTGATTAGGGATTTAGCAATAAACTAAGGTGTAATAGGTACATCTGCTTTTTCCAACCAGTCCATTGGAAACGTTAGTAAGCAGGCAGAGATAAAAAGATGGAATGTAGCTGTGCAGCAGGAACACACAAACCATAGCTGTGGACAGACCCATTAAATATACTCCTACCATTACCCATGCACATTAGCACGGTCTACATCTCTAAGAATTCTTCAGCAGGACTTTAAAAGCAGGACCAGCTGATGAAAGAGTAAGGATTTTTACCAAAGGCAATATTCTGCCATACATGAGCATTCTAGCTTATGAAAGCTTACAGGAGAGAAGAAAAGGAAGAAAATCCAGTTTGAGTGTTCTACTCAAAAACTAAGAGGCTACTTTACATCTGGTATGTGTCACCTAATCAATCAGGCAGATAGATCCACAGTATTGGCCAAGCATCGTTGGCAAGAAAAGCACCACTACTTTTGGCATTGCACCGTGACCATGTGAACTTTGTTGATGGCATGTCTCTGGATCTAGGGCTCAGTCCTACTGTTGAAGGTCCAAGGAATGTATTACGGTGGCAGCAAGGGCTGCAGCACCAGGAACTCGGAAACCTGCCTGTGTAAAGTCCATCCATCTGAAATCAGCACCACTTCTGCCTCCTCTGTAATTAACACAAGTAACTTATCAGGTAACTATGCTCTAGAACCATCAAGCAAAATCACACAAGAGAAGCAGATCCTAAATATAAAGCTAGAAATCTTGGCTGTAGCAAAGCCGTCTTCAAAATTTTCTTTGACTTCAAAAGCGATTGGGGCCAGGATCTTATAAGAACGTTTTCATGATTGTGCAAGATGTGACTATGAATATACTGACGTAAAGTGATTTTCCACAGTCCGTTACTAATACTGAACTCATCGTTATTAGTTCTTCTGATTTTATTCAAGCCTTATGTTATCAGTGCTTTCTTTTCAGTCATAGATGACAAATTCAAGAGGATTCTAACACATAAATCTCACTAATCTTTATTTAAATGGGGTTTGTTTGTTTGTTTAATGACAATTCTAGCCTTCATTGTTGCTGAGAAAACTCAATATGTGGTCTAAATGTAATCTGAGGGCTAAAACCACATTAGAAGAGCAAAAAAATATATAGTTTTCTCGTACATCTTGTTGACTGTAAGACAGTCCTATGAGCTGGGAACTTTGGGGGATAGTAATGCCACCATTAACTTGCCACAGAAATGAGAATAGTCCAGTGAAGTGCAAAATTTCACAACATTTCACTCTTAAGAAGCTGTAAGAATGGGGCCTATGACAGTGAGTGGCACATCAGTGTTCTTGAGAATGTCACGGTACACGTATCTAGCATTGTTTGTAATAAAAAATTGTAAGTATGATAAATGCCAGCTCTTCCCATCTGCTCCTCAAATCTGAACAGATCCAATTTCTTAAAGGTGTTGAGCCAAAAGTGGACCTTCTGTATTTGTAAACTAAACTGGATATTAATGGACTTCATTTTATTAAGTTACAGCTTTAAATTAGATCCTTTTTAGTTTTAAAAACATAGAGACCACTGTCACCATAATAGAGCCATAATACAGGTGTATTTCATAACACAGGTACATGGTTTTCATTAACAACAAAGATGGGCCTGGGTGTTGTTTATTAGTCCAATAGTACCTAAAGTCCCAGCCATGCTACGTTCTCAAACAGACTAGGATCTGTACAAATATAGTACTTCCAATCTGTGTACGGAAACCATGCCATCAATAATCCCACACATTTGGACTATTCAGTAAATATCAAACTTCTGTTAAAGAATCAAAGATGGACAGCAATGCTAACAAATATGGAATGAAGAGAAGAATCAGGATTACAAATCATCATGGCCATCAGTGATAAAGCAAGTGAAAAGTTAAAATAAATAAGCAGTGTTTTGTTCACAGTAAAGTCCATAGAAAACCACCCTTCCTTTCAAAAAAGTTGGGATATTATTCACTATTTATGAGAACACACCATCCCAACTAGTTAAAACTGACAGTAAAGTCACTATGTGATCTAACAAAGCTATCCAATATTGTTTAAAATGTGCAGAAAAGCTTCCACTGCCTTCTATGGGGGTCTGAAAGCAAGGAAGTTTTAATCAAAACACAGGAATGTTAAAAGCTAAACAGTTAGGGGTAAGTACGAAGGAGTATGAGAAACCATGGTGATGGACACATTAAAAATACCTGAGACAAACAGAGAGACAGAAATAGGTTGATAGATGAGTAACAAGGTCACATGGCATCAGTCTACAGGTGATGTGTTTTAGGAGACAGCTGGTGCCGGGAAGCATGCAGTATATTGTATGGGGTTTTTTTCAGGAAAGTTGGTGTATTTCCAAACATTGGTGGAAAGCAGAAACAGCAAGAGTGGGCCAACCTCCCACAGTTCACATCTGATCCATTGAGAGTAGGATTAAATATGATTGCCATAAACACTCGTTTTGTCTATTAACATGTAAACTGATGGCAATATGTATAAACAAAAGTAGCTGTGTGTCAGTTATTTCATCAGGTATCGCAACTTTATTCATTTGGTATGTACACAAGGACAGAAGTTTACCAAGGAGAGTAAAATATCTGCTGGGGTAGGTGTATCTCTGGTCTTCTTTTCTTTTCTCAAAAGAAAATAACCCAGCTTTAGAGACTTACAATACTAGTGATGCAGTTTTATTAAACAGCAAGCTCTGCAGGAAGAATGGTCAGGCATCAGGTGGTGATCAAACTAATGATCAGGCAATGTAAGTAAGTGGAGAACTATCAGTACACAGCTGACACAAGAGCTGCAAAGAGCCTACCCATCCACTTTCACCCTATTTATTTAAAAAACTCTAATAGAGACAGTGCAGACCAATGCCACCATATCAGCAAACTTGGGGGGTGACAGCCCATGTTGAAAAGCGAAATAACCTACAATTTGCTCTGTTAGTACTTTGTCAGCCAAATAGAGAGCAGAGTCTGCAGACGGTTTCTAATTCCAATGCCAGCAGGTTATGGCTAGCAATCAGTCAGGAAAAGACGAGGGCTGGGAGTCTACCTGCATTTACTCAGACTGCTACACTTCCAGGACAAGGGAACATGAACTAGTAACAAAAGTTATTTGCCTGGGCTTTTTTTCCTTCACTGTATTTTTATACAATTGCACTGTCTTGAATAGAATAGTCCATTTATTATCAAGTTCACTAAAACAAAGACTTCTCCTAATATACAATGTGCTGGGTTTGGACCCTTAATACGTTTTTACTATGATTTTTAAATTATTACTGAATCCTTCTTTCAGTATGCTGTGCATCAAAAGTATTTTTTTTTAATCAAGACTGATTGACTTTCATTTTCTGATTAGGAGAGCTTTAAAAGTCGGGCGGGAGGAAGCTGTTATTTTAAAACCTTCAATGGCCAAACCATACTATAAACTTAAAAAGAGAAATCTCTTTTGCAGGTCTTAAGGGGGACCATATTTTCCCTACATTCTACAAATGATGCAAAGTATTTACATGGATACTGACAGCATATTCTAAAAGATAAGAACAATAACTAAGCTGCCTGGGTGCACCCTACGTACATACACTGCCAATATGACACAGGAGAGGTTTCATTATTATGGTCCATCGGTGGGTGCTACTTCTGGGATTCAACATAATATTTTAGATGTTAAAATGTGTTGGATTTGCTTGTTGAAAGTTGGTGCTCACAATAGAAGCAGATAAAAATCTCTGTTTGTTGAACCAAGAATGGATCATAGTTCTAGCTATGCTGGTTCTCTGCCATCTGAAAAATATCAATATTTTAAAGTTCTATAAGGAGCCAGAAAAATCAGAGAAACCAAGCAAGAGATTAATGGATCATTTTAAGCCTTTAATGAGAATGAGGGTACATCTTGGACACAGGTCATAAAACTGGCTCAAGACTGACAACAATGCATAATGACTGTGCAAAGGAATCCCCATTATCAACCTAATAGTCAGGAAAAGATAGATTAGGATGGCACAGTGTTCACATGTGGCCTCTTGGGGATCATTTCTTAAATGAATTCTTAACACGTAATGCTGTAAAAAGATGATTTGTTGAGACTCGAGGACGATTTCTTTCCCAGATATTTCAATGAATTTAGCATGGCTGATGACATATTTCCTTCATAGGTTGTGTACCCAGAAAAAGGATGGGAATATATTAAATGGCACAAAATCATAGTTTAACAAACTGAGCATCTTACACTGTATTCATTGGGCTTCATATACTGCAGGGCAAAAATACACATTGCATTAAAGCTTTGAGAAACACAAAAAGAAGTGCTGAATATAGGTTTTCTCTACTAGGTCTGCTGAACTCATAAGAATCAGAGTCAGAAAATTCATCTGTGACCCCATGGCTGCAGCCAGTCTTCATTAATCCCAATAGTTGTCATTAATCACGTGAAAATCCTTGGTGCATTTTGCCCCCGTTAAAACATGAAGGTTTTACATAGACAACTGATGACACAGGCATTGCAGACAGGGAACATCCTATGATGTTAAGTTACAGAGTGCTGGAAAAAGTTATCGATGTATTAAAAAAAAGAAATCTTCCTGTCCGTTGTGGGGTGGTACCTGGCAAAAGAGCACCAAAAAGACAGCACACCATATCTAACTCTGAGAGCTTTTTGTGAAAGGAAAAAGAAAACATAAAGACATTGATTTCGTACCACCTTTCCTGAAGCAGGATGGCATAGCAGGATTACAAATTGCTTCCCACACCTTCATGTGGAGTAACAAAGGACACACAAAAAAAAAAAAAAAAAAGTTGTTTTGTATTCATTCCATCATGAAAAGGCCAATAATTACCTGGCCCACAGCTGGCACAGAGAATTGAAATATTTAGCAGAAATCAGGCTTATGCAATCATACTGCTTATTTACCATCTGTTTCTCCTCCTCATAACGTCTTTGAGTCCAGTGACCAGTTTCTTTGCCCACATCACCCACTGACTTTGAGCCTTCAGTGATGAATTTCTTCCCAGTCTGACATACTAGTTTCATCCCAGTTCAGGTTAGAAGTCCCAAAATTAACTTGATTTCATAAGGTTATTTTTAAAATCAGCATCTGAACAGAGGAGAAAGATCATATCAATTCTCCATGGACAGAATTCCTCTTGTAGCTTGGCACTAGTTATAATACAATGTTGTTCTCTGGTCATCTAATGGGTCAAAAAAAGATCAGTAGTGAACCAAAGAAGTGATAGGGATCTTACAAGATCTAAAGATGCTGCTGCAGGAGGTGTTATAGGAGGCCCAAAGGGTATCTGAAGTTTTTGCAGTCAGTAAAGTAAGTAGCACTGTGACACAGTATATACACCTGTAAGAAACCAGGATCTGCTGTTAGCAGGACATTTATTTTCCTTTTTTTAAATACCAAGAGCAGCCTTCTACGTACCTAAATAAGGATGTGGAGAGACCTCCAAAACTTTTTTTTCCCCCCGCCATGTATACGAGAACATGAAACCCGTATGACTTGTCACTTGGCTGAACTGGGATGCACTATACAGGGGACCAGAGTTTGGTGTGGTGTATATGATGCTCTGAGTCAAAGTCAGCTAATGTCAATGGGGCCCCATCTGCTGCCTTCAGCAGACTTTGGATCAGTCTTATTGCATACTGATAAAGATAAAGCAGAAGGGGGCCTTGAATTCTCATTCTGATTTATGCTGAGTAATTGAATACAAATATAAAGACAATATAAATAACTTCAGAAAGGTCACTTGGCTAGCCAGGCTAGGAAGTAAATTTAGAAGCAGGTAAATGCTTAGACTACCAGACAAAATGCTTAATTTGATGGCATCAGACAATTGTTTTATCATTATTTTCAAGAATACCAGGCATCATTCAAAAATCTACTTTTTTTTTTGCATTCCTAATGTAGTAAACAATCAATAGGGCTTTTCAACTCTTGTCTTCTGGCCTGATCCTCCTATTGATCTCAGCTCAAAGTTCCCACCTCAATGAAGTCTCACATATATAAGGACAGACAGACTCAGCCTTAATGAGTTTCTGTATCATATATCTATGTTATATGCAAGATTACCTGTAGAACTGGGAATAATATCTGGCAGTCATGTGCTGCTGCCCATGAGTGAATGGAGACAACACTCAACTCACCAGTGTGACCCACTAAATACACTTTGGCAGTAACATATGAATCAACCTGTTAAGTAGTCCAAGGAATAGGGTGCTAATGTCTGGATGTCATTTCCAGGGGGAAGAAAGAGAGATATATACATGTGTGTTTCCTTTCTGTTTTGACTCAACTGTTTGTCTTCTAAGAATCACGAAATTTTCTCCAGGCTGGACAGTTCATTCAGTTCATTCTTGCATACTTTTGAAGATGACCTGTTCCCCAGCTCCTACACCCAAATCTTATGTATATACCAAGGATAATGAAGTCAATTTTGTGCTTCCTGACCTGAGATGAAGCAAGCTTTGGGGGAAACCATTCTCAGGTCTTGAATGGTTCAGGTATGTTTGTATGAAACAACACTCAAAGGCAGGAGTGTCTGTACTTGCACTGAGGCCATCACACCAGCTGTAAAAGCATCAGACCTCTCCTTCAGAATATGTTAAGGAGTAGTGCCAGAAGCATGATAATAGCATAGGGTCCTGCTGAGGCTAATTTAGCTTACTGAAAAGGTTGAATTGGGATTGCAGAGCAGCTAGTCTATGCATTGATTAGATTATTTATATCGATAATATACCATGGAGAAGCTGTAGTCAAGTCACCACATTCACAGCTGAAAGAAACACAGGAAGACAGTAGCGATCTTCAACTAGAATAACCCAAATTTTCCAGTGTTCCAACTACCAGGCAATCACCCACATCTCTGAGTTTACAATATTAGATTCTCTAAGCTGCTTATAACAATGAAATTCAAGCATCTATTCTCTATTACTAGCAGAACTACTGTTTACTGATCCTTTCCCTTAACAAGGAAATATGTTTGAAGTGCAAGTCACCAGTCTTGCCCACAAATTAAATTTTAACCATATGACAGTCCCATTAAGGAAATGGCACTTTCAAGGTTAAAGCTAAGGACATGTTTGTTTACAAGTTTTACTTTTGACTTTGCAACTAATACAAACCTATAGAGTCCGATAGCCAGACCATCATTCCTTCTATTTCACCCACACGAAGAACTTGTTCCTACATGTCTAACTGCATCTGTCCCCTGATACGAAATTACCAATTAATACAAAAACTTCATTGTGGCCATTGAATACTCTTGAACATTATAAAATGAAGAAATGTGGCTTTCCAGTCCCATCAAATTAATTTCACCTTAAACTATGTTCCTGGGCACCTAGCAATTGGCTATGAGGAATCATGTAGGTCTGTCATTCAAGGCAGGAATCTGTTGTTTGGATCTGGTAGAGCACATAGTACATTGTAGAAAGGAGTGTTTCTTTGCTTAACTGCACTTTCTATGCCGTGCACAGAAAGGTCACAGCACATCCAAGACCAGTGGGAAAGGAAAGAGAGAGGGAAGGATGAGAGACGTGACCACGGGAATCTACTATCTTATTTGCCCTGCCCCTTAAGAAATAATATTGTTGGTTTTAGGAAAAGGTGGAAGTATCTAGAGCTGCAAAGAAAGGGGAAACTGTACCTGGGGCCAAACAAAAGCACAGAGCTGGTGTTTGGGGATGGACAGGAAATGGAAGGAATCCAAGATACTTAGTCAGGATCCAGCCTTTGGCAGAAAAAAATGTTTTATTGCTGCTTTATGTTCTTTAATTAAAATGGATAGGGAAAACCAGAAAGAACTCTACAGTTTAAAGAGGTCTTCAGTTCACCTGACTCACACTATCATCTGTGGCACAGAAATTTGGGACATTTGAAGGCAAAGAAAACATTGCAAACTCATTTTATAGCAATGTATCCCCTTTTAATTGTCTATGATGAACATAAAAAGAATAGTGTGCAGGTTGTCAAGAAAATGACTGCAACAATATATTGGGCTGCTATGTTTCATCCCATCTACAAACCCAAATAACCCAACTATCCAAGTCCTTTTAAGATTCTGTATTTCACCTGTGTGGAAAGTAAGGTGGACAGAAAATTACCCAGACCCCTCATGGAATACAGCCCATTCTGCTTTGACTTATAAAAATATCATTGTTAACATAAGTGATAATTCATACATTGTAGCACTTCACAAATATGAATGTATTTACCTCCTTAACAGCCCTGTGATACAGGCAGTGTCAGGTCAAGTTCAGCATCCCCCTCACTACATATAGGCAGGATGAGCTTGATAGCTTCCCTCCATCTCACAAGTGGGAAAAATATAGAAAAAGTGAAGTGACAGAAAGCACTGGAAGGAAAGATGCTGCCAAACTGGGACAAAAGCACAAGTAATCTTTGCCTTTTCTCTCTTCTTTACACTGAGCTGCTTTCTGTTCATTCCTGCTTTGTTAGAGCAATATTAAAGGTTTAATTCCATAACTCTGGCTCACACAAGTAGTCCTTTTGCAAGCAGAAGCATCCCACGAGTTTAGTGACATTAGGGCTGCTATATGATGGAATTTTAAAAAAGGGTCCCAGGTGGAAGTCACTGATGGTGGAAGTTGGTCTAGTGCCACTGAAGGAAACTTTTTGTACCGTTTTCCTTGTTACTGAAAGCCACCTATGAAATTACGATATGGTTACTTGGAACACACAGCAGTGCGTAAATTAGAAGCTCTGCATAATACTGCAGTCTCCATTTCATACCAAATAAATTAAAAACACTATGCCTCGATCCTTACCTATAGTGAGACCATCACCATTTACTGCAACATGCAACCAAAATCTTCTGCTCTGCTGTTTGGGGTCGTACTGCAGCCTGGCTGGGACACAGAACTTCAGGAACACTTCAGTGTACACATTTCAGTAAAACCATCCTATTTCTGTAAATGAAGAGTCCTCATTTTCCCCCCAATAGATGTGCAGGCATGCCTCGCTAGCAATTACTGAGGGTCACAGGCAAACAATTTCTACACCTACTGTACATAATAATTGTCATGAGAAATTATCTTCACAGCCTTCTAAGCTTCCCGTTTGCAAACAATGATCTGTATGATAATAATATCTCTATAGCTTACAACGCATACACATTAGCCTGGTGTATACACAGCACAACTTTCCAATAGAAGTCAGCATTGATCATCAAAAGTTTATTCCATACTTCATAGCTGGGAATAAAATGCTTGGCGTGGTTTTATCAACAAAATAGTCATTTTCAGTGCCTCTGGCTGCATATTATTCCTGACTAAATGGACATGCTACAAACGTCCTACATTCCAGCATATGGCTTTCTTGCATGCTTCAGAAAGAGAAATTAAGCAGTCATAAACATTAATAGTCTCTATAGTGCTAAATCAAGAAGATTTTGTAGTATTATATCTCATAATATGGTTGCTTCAAGAGCCATCTCTTTAAAAGCCAGAATATTTTTACATTCAGAATTAAGTATTATTTTCTTCCCATTTCTCATAATCCTTTAATATGGCAGACGTGCACCTGATCATGCTGTTTCCCATACAGCAAAGCATGTTTGCGTGCTGTTAAGCACTGATGCACTTCATGTATATGATACCTGTTCTGCCAAGCCGCCTCTTTTCCTCTGTGCATGCTGCAAGAACATTTTTAATGAAGTATTTTTCATTAACAACACTTTCAAGTGTGTATGCGATCCATAAGAAAAAAAATAAATAATCATTTTGCTTTGGATTAAACTCAGTTTTAAATAACAAACTGCATTATTAAGCATACCCCCCTCCCCAGACAGAGGCACATGCCTGCATTTATACACACATATACCCGTGTACGTACACACACACACACACACACACACACACACACACACACACAGAGAGAGCAGAGCAGCTCCTTTTCCTCTGAGTATCCTGTGTCCCCTGTAGCCCTTTAATGCTTAAGGCTAAAATGCTAAAATACTGAAAACAGGTGTACCTTGACCCTCTGAAGATCTGATAAGATCTGACTGGATCAAAGGCCAAGGTCACCTGCGTCATGAGATTGGCTGAGTGATATTATTTTTGTCATGGTTCCAAACTGTTGAGAGGTAGGACTCTGATTCTGGCACATGAGAATCAAATGATATGATAGTCTAGTTATTAAATATGACAGATAGAAAAAGCTGTATGTTGCACAGCTACTCTGTGATTAGTACCCTATATTTTACAATGTCACTGCTCCGAATGCTGTAATACTTCCAAGACTCTTTCAAGAACTAAGGCTTTTGAATTTAAAAAGAAACAATAAAAGAAGATACAGATGAAATCTGGTAACAGCTCTGTAAGATTTCACAGCTTATTTTCCCAAACAGCGTTCTACTTCAATAATTCAACTGTAAAACTAGTTCTCTAGTGCTGTTTTTTCCTTAGGACCATGTTTAAATCTTTTCTTTTATTTTATTTTATTTTAATCAGATAGATGAATAAACTTCTATGGAGCATTAGAGCAAAGCAAAACAAGAAAAGTTAGCTCTTTCTCCTCATTTTCATGTTATGCTTGCAGATAGATGCAGCATTTTAAATCCAGATCTATTCCCCTAAAGGTAACCTATCCCGAGGATTAGGGAGGAACCCCACCAACAATAAAAATGCCCATCTCACCCACATATCTCAAACACTATCTTTTTTAATGTAATCAAAAGTAGACTAGTTGGATGTTTAGCATGTCATATCTATAACTTACACAGTCTATCAGTCCATGCATCTGTAAACTGAATATACATTTCTCTGTCCCTGACGCTTTGCAAATGTTTTTAAAGCGCTTTGAGATCCACTGATGAAAGACGTTTTACCAGCATGCAGTATCACTGACATGGGTGCCTTGAGTGCCTACTTGCATTTTGAAAATGCAGCCTTTTGTCTTTAGAAGAAGGCCTAAAACCCTAATTAAATCAGAAGATTTTTGTGGGCTGAGGGATTGTACAGTATTAGATAAGTTAGCAACAAACCCATCAAGTAGTCCAGGGGGGAAAAAATAAAATGCAATCAGGTAATCTTACAATCAGCAGATAAAAGCCAAACAGAAACATATTACATAGCCTGTAACTATAATAGGCTAACACTGCATTATTTCCAAGACATAACTGCTGCATACATTCAGAAAGAAAGCGAAGAACCATGAAACACTCAGTCAAAATGGGATAGGAAGAGAGAACTTGCATTCAAAACTTGGGATTTTCTATTGTTTCTTCTCAGAGAACGGATGATTGCTTGTTACAGATAATAAAAATGATGATATTAAGACATGTCTGAACGGGCAACAGTTGCTACTGTGCTTAAGACCGGAGCTGGAAGGAATGACTGTTTCTGTTTTGAGTAGAAGTGGGCCCCCTGGTCTCTAAGAATGTGCGCATGATGTATAATAGATACCTGTCTGATATAATTAATTATATTTTTCCTAAATTTAACATTGCCTGAAGGGTAAAATCATTTTGCTTGGTGAAATCCCTCATGCCACACAAAGTCTTTGCACAAGCCAGATTTAATTGCTGTGATAAAACCACAAGAAAGACCAGGTTTGCATTAAATCTATAACCACATCTAGTGAAGAATAGCTTTAATCACCTTTGAAATGGTGACCACAAGATAATTAAAGGGAAAGTGTTCTCATTAGTAATTATCCAGGAATATCAAATCTCAGTTTATCATGAAGTCCAATTTAAAATGGCTTGGCATGGTTTTAAGTTTTTCCTCTATTTCTGAGGTTATGAATCTCCTAAAATTTCTTCTGTGAGGGTGGGAAAAAATTCAAGTTTGCCCTGTGCAATTTCCCAATCCACTGTCACGCTCCTTTTCCTGGGTCAGTGCTAGTCAGAGTGAAGACACCAGGTAACAGCAGTGACTTCTCATTGACACCTTTGCCATTTTCACATTTGGGACAAACTGAAAACTGAAGTTTTTCATTCTTACTGAAGCCAGCAATACTGGTGTTGCTACAAGATGACATATCTTCTTGCTCCTATCGCTATATCCTCTTCAGTGTAGTTTCTCTGTTCTTGCTAACAAACACTCGGAGTCTTGCAGATATGCTTCCAGTGGAAACGGGAAGCAGAGCCTAACTTAAATCTAAGCAAAATAACTTGCTTGAATTTGCATGGGTAAATCAGCACTGCAATTGAGTTTTTCAAGCAGCGTGCAAGACCACCCCTATTCTCCAGAATCAAAGCATAGCACTGATTCCAGGCTTTGACAAGAGTCACCTGTGTTATGAACTGACCCTAATCAAAGACCAGGGCAGAGAGCAAATTCTCCTGCTGTTTGCATTGTTTCCTCTGACCGACCTGTTTAACAAACCTAAGAATACACACCACATCTCATTAGGCTCAGCATTTGCTTGCCTGTAAAGCAAATGAATTTGTAAGACTATATTTAAGAACATCAGATAGAGATAACAGCACAACATGGCGTGTGTAGTAGGGTAAACTAGATTCTTTTAGAGGAACCTATTTCCCTCTGCATATTTCTTTGTTTTCCTCCTCCTTTCCTCTTTACACACCTTCGCAAATATGCCAGGAGGGGAGATTCTGGTCTGGTTTGAACTTCTGCCTATGAAATTTCAGACAGCTTGATTTTTGGCTTGGCAAAGTTTGGTGGGGGTCGCTTTCAATATTAGGCTTATAATGAAAGGCTTGTTGTAACCTTATCTATGTTATGTGGAAGAGATCAGCATCACTCAATCATTAAAAAAAAAAAAAAAAAAAAAAAGCAGAAGGCTTCTTTTCTTTCTTTAAATGTAATTTAGTTTTCCTTTCCCCCAAGTCTCATTGTGGGTTCACTGAGCTATGCTCCCCTTCAGGCAGAAATGGAAACCAGAGGAGTTGCATTCCTTCAGTCCGTTTCTGACAGCGAGTGTGGCTGCATCAAGCTTAGCAGCTAAAGCCTTGCCCATTACTCTGTAGTGCAGCTGTGCAGAACTTGGCTGTTTCGGATCACAGTGCTTTTATAGAGACTTTCTCAAAGATTTCACTTAGTTGGTTGCTGCTGAATTGCACTTTGAGACAGGCAAACACCACAAAAATAAGGGAAAAAAAAAAGTATCGAAACACTCAGTGAAAAGCCTTGCATTTCATCTGGTTTTGTGTTGAAATTGCATGGTGCTATGAAGTTTGCATGATAGAGAGGAATAAAAGAATTATTTGAACCTGGGCCCAGGTTTGCTTTGAAATGTTCATGAACCATAGCAAAACTTTCAACTGATGTAAAGTGAGATTCAAGTTTGTAATGAAACCAGGCCATTTTACATAGATTCAGTTTTCATAATGCAGGTCTCTTACAGCTGTACTCTCAAAGGAACATATTCCTATCTCAAGATGGGATTTACATACTGTATGTAACTCCTCACATATCCCAGCAAGATTATTACTTTCTTATATAGCCGTAAATCCTAGAGCTTTATGTTATGTCAAGGGAACGGATAATCAGCTCACTAAGGGCCAAATCCTACCCCCTGAACAGGCATGTCAAGGCCCAAGAGGTAGAAGAAACCCTATTCTTTGAGGAGATAGATTAGGAAGGCACACCCTCCAGAGCGGCACAGAAGATGCTCAGTTCACACCGGTGTGCCAGCAAGGATGCAGTCAGCCCCAATAGCCACATACAGAGCAGCACAGGAATCAGCAGCCCTGCACCAAACAGATCAGGCACTAGTTAGGTCATGTCAATCATGTCCTGACACACATTATTCTTTTCCCTAGAAGCATTCCCATAACTTAAATTCAGAGGATATTGGCCAGCTCACATGTGCAATGTTACACTACAGAGACGATAAACAGAGAGCATCAGGTTGTGGACTCAAGCGCTACTCCCTAGCACTAAGTGGGGGAAAAAAGTGAAAGCAGAATAAAAAATTATAGTTCTGAACCATATTTTATTTTAAGAAAACCAGAGTGATTTTTTCAGAATCTGAGTATTCTTTACTGCAACTTTCCTAACAGCAATAGACTGAAGAACCCAATTCTCTGTATACACGCCACCAGCACTGCCGACTATCTGCCTGCTTAATTCCCATAATTTAGGATGCCTCCTGCCCTGACCACACATGGGTGCCCTGAAATGCACCTATGTGCATAGTGTGATGTATTGACACACCAACAAAAAGAGAGACTACGGAATCACAGCATTTCAGAAGGAGCATCACTGTGGAAAATCAAATCATCCAGGAAAAGTACCCTGTTTCAAAGGCCAAGAGTAAACAAGAAATTTCCCTTCTCAGCAGCAGCTCTCACTTAAGGGTAGCTTGTTTGTACTCGGCCTAAGCCCTGCCCACATCAGACAAGCACCAGAGAGCAGGACATTGCCTTGCTCAGGTCTGATGTCTAACACTGGACCCAGCTTCCTTCCTCTCTCAGTCTCCCTGCCAAGCCAAAGCCCACCCAACACACCCCTTTTATGCTGTTAGTGGAGGGGTGTGTGTAGGAAGCAATTAACTCCCCACAGCTGGCCTAATTCCTACAGGATGGAGAGACGACTGTGGTCCCTTTTCTAGCCAGCTTAAGGATTAACCTCTTCTTCCCCAGTGTCTCAAGGGGGTGCATGCACCCCCATGAGTTAGGGTACAGCTCTGAAGGTATGTGACAGCTGACTTTCAGCAGTGGTCCCACATCTGAATGACAGAGGGCTGTCTGCCTTTAAATAAAACATAATATCAGTGACAGATTAAAATCAGTTCTGTGTTTAGATTCGTTATTAGAGAGCTGGTTCAAGCAAATATAAACATGTCCTGCAGAGATTAACCAAAAGCATAGGGAAGGAAGTCAGAACCATACAGTAAAATCTTATTTCATTCATGCAAGTGATTAATAGATAATTGAATGATAATATTACAAATAATAATACATGGCACTTATATAGCACCTGCCATCTGAGGATCTCAGCACTTTTCAAACAGCTAAAAAATCTCACACATGTTAACAACATGGCTTATGATCTTTTCAGCCTAACCTTTCAAAACTTTACATGCCATATGAGCGTGTTAAAACCAGGAAATGAATATGCCTGTGACTTCACAGAATTAGACATGCTTTTAGGTCTAAATCTGGTGCAAATATGTGCCCACCCTACGTGAATCTGGCCCCAGAGTGGCTAGAGTTAGGATATTATTGGAGTGAGGTATATATGTGTGTGTGTGCATACATATTTAATTACTATCTGAGTTTTCATTCATTTCGGGTGTGTCTTGGTTCAAGGAAAGGGAAAGAACTTGCAGTGCCAGAAGTCATCTTTACCTTATGCTGCCTGAGACAGAAAAAGAGGCAGTACAGCTCTCAAAGTGGAGCTCCTGAGACACAGAAAAAAAAAAAAAAAAAAGTTTGGCCAGGTTAGACAGAAGATTCATTAATGTGCCCTTGATGCAGTCTCTACCACAGGTGCTCACATAAAGCCCAGCCAGATGTAAAATCTAGATCAGAAGTTAAATTTCCTCCTGCAGGTATGTTGGCAAAGGCACTTGGTGCAGAGCCCCACACATGTACACCTGATTGGTGACTGTGAGGAGTGGTGGGTGAATGATGAAGGTACATAAAATAAAGATTAACAGATTCAACCCATGTGCTTGGCAGATATATTAAAGTGTGCAGATTGTCATTATGTGCAGGGTTTGGAGAATGCAACAGCAATTCCTGTCAAGAGGCACCAAGAATTAAATGGGCCAGACCTGGTCCCCAGCTTCTCATATGGCCTTAAGAACACGCAGTGACTGAACAGGGACAGTAGTGGCTTATGGATATGGCACCAGCTTAAGAACCTGAGAGGTTGGGATCTATCTGCAGTATGGCCAGTGATCAACTGAGGCACCTCAGCTAAATAATTTCTCTCCATATTTCTGCTTTCTTTCCACTTCAGAGTAAACTCTCTCTCCTTTTTAAAATCAAGCAGGATTTTTAAGGTATTACTTAGTTCCATTAAGAGGCAGTTTCTAATGGTCTAGTGGTCTGTGTGATACGAGGAGACCCAGGTATGTGAGCACAATGGCTCTCCATTAATCTCTTGTTCTTGGCAAAGTCAGTATTATTGATTGGGTATCATACCAGATGAGGCCTCACAAAACTACTGTTATTTTAATATACCTTAATTTCAATAATATGAAGTACTACTGAGCACAGTAACACATTAATTGAAGCTTTTTGTCTTCAGATATATGTATCTATCTCAATACAAAGTTCTTTCTTAAGAATAAGAGGACACATTTTCCCTCCTTCCCTCTCTCCTTTCTTTCCTTCTTTCCTTCTTTCCTTCTTTCCTTCTTTCCTTCTTTCCTTCTTTCCTTCCTTTCTTCCTTCCTCTTCAGAACTGTTCTTTCCCATCTTTCTTCTTCAGACATTTAATCCTCTTCAAACTAAACTCTTGAGTGAAAAATCGATCTAAAGCGCTTATTTCTCAAAGTCAGCCTATCCAATCAGGGACCAGAAATAAAACCAGGTGAACAGTCACACACAAGAAATAACTTAAAGTAAATAATCATAGTGTTCAAATTACAGATAATTCATAGGGTACAGTTTGCTCACAAAAATAATTCAGCAGACAATTACAAATAATGAACTAATTTGGGAAAATCACAATCAGCTTGTATGCATTACATTTACAGAAGAGCTGAATTTGCTGGATGAATTATTTGTTATGAAGAGTTCAACCAGCTCCTCTATTTACTTCATAGAGTAGCTAAATCCAAAGAGCACACAGTGGAAACCACTGCAGAATGGAAATATTTACATATTATCTATGTTCGAAGTGTGCAATGAAAGTTGGAGAGAATACACAGCTAAAAAGGCATGCTAATCACCCTGGAAATCATAATGTAAAATTAGCATGCAATAGATGTTAAATGGCAAGCAAATAAATGCAGACATGTGACCAAACTGGGTCAGAAAATTCCAGATCAGTATCGTACTTCCTCACTGATAGCATTCATCTCATGGGTAAGGGAATGCAATGATGTAGTTACTATTATTGCAGGGCACAGAAGAAAATTTCAAACTCGTTTGACTTACATGCACACATAAGCTTCCTAATTTCTACCACATCGAGACTGGCTAACGTTACCAGGTTCATACTAGAATCTGATGGTGTGCGAGGTGTTTGGAGCTGATTATGCAAAAATCTGGGAGCTGTCTTGAAATTTTGAGCCCAAACTGGTGAAACTGGAATATAGCTGTGTTTCACAGTAATTTCATTTAGTTTTGGTTCTACCTGAAGAAAAGGCAAGAAATGGAGCAGGATACATAGGCACTGGAAGGAGCTCAGATTTAATCCTCTGTTCTGGGCTAATCTCTCCTTGGTACATTTGGGGATCTTTCTTTGCAGGAGCTCATCCTGTCTCATCTTAACTATGGGCTTTCAAAGTACACCTTCTACATAAGAACATTCTGTTCTGACAGAGCTTGGGCCAAGTTTTAGACCAGAGGATATATATTATGCAGCTTCACAGTTCTAAACACATTTACACTGTTCAACGGCTTATAATAAGGAATTTCTCATGAACAATATCTTCTCTCAATTTCACAATCCCTATTATAGACTCTATTTATAATCCCTTGTGGAAAAATATTGTTAAGGCAACATTGAAGAAAGGAGCTTAAAATGAACATATGTTATTTTGGTAAAGTTAATAAATTATAGCCTTTTTTGTTCTCATTTTCTACCCTTTTTTGTTTCCCCTGTTTTGGGTAAGACCAGGTCCAAATAAAACCAAATAAGGATTTAGGGGTTGGTTTGGGATCAATCGCTTTCTAACAGCCAGAATGCTATGTTGTTTCAATTTTTTATCTTTTTGAATGTTGGCCATCATTTCAGCCTGCGTGCTCTGCTGCGCAGAATTCAATATGCAAGTTGCAGAAGTGTCCCGGATATGGCTTTGACCAAAAAAGTGGGTTTCCTAAGCATGCTGTATCCCCAGCATTTCTAAGCACTCATATTCCCTACTACACCATATGGCACCGGAATACTCAGTGGGAGTTGAGGCAATAGAAAAATCCTGGGTGAGGCTACACGAAGCTACAAACACCATTTGAAAACTGAAGTTGTCTCGCCACTCTGACCAGAAAGTCTCCACAAACCACTAATAAATGTACTCCAGACCACAGTTGGGGAAAGGCTGAGATAGACAAATCATTTAATAACCAGAACATGCTCTTCATTCACAGTGCTTTCTTTAAAGGGGAATGAAAAAGAGGCACAGTGTTTGACAAAGCATTTCCTTTAGGCAATACAATACTTACTTTTAATTTATAATCCAGTTTACTTGGCCAAAATGACTTTTCCTTCTCATTTTGCTGCTATGTACTTTGCTGGGAGCCAGCTGGTCACCACTTTCTGCCCTAGAGGTAGCTGCTTTTCACTGGTGCTTTATATTGTTGTGAAGTGCTTAGGGATTTACAAGATGGAAGACACTATAAATGTGAGAAATTGTGGAGCTCGTTAAAGTTATTACGAAACTTCCACTTTGTATTAGTCAGATCTTTTCACAGCCACTTTACCACTGAAGTCATGAAAATGTCATCCATCCTTTCAACTAGGAGAGAGGGCTCACTAGATTCATTTAAATGGCATTATCCATCCCAAAATTCTGTACAATTTGGATGACTAACGCCTGCATCCAGATAATCCCTGTTTTGCAAAAAAAAAAAATCAGGCTCACAGTCTGCAAATTTCAAACTATCCAGAATTTGAACTCTTCCTAAATGCAGTATTGGTTAAACACAGACGAATGTAACCACCCCGTCTCAAAAAACCCAGGTTGTTCAGACAAATCCATATCTTAATTATCCTTTACTTCTCTGCAGTTCTTGCATGTGGTAAATCAAAAATGAAAAGGAGATTTGATTTACAGCTTAGGACATCATAGACAAAAACAATCATTACAGCACACGCAAGTACACAAAATCTTCATCAGCTTAAGTTAGTCCAAATGGTCCAGCAAGGAAACAAAGAATTAACTAATTCATTGTGTGAGCAGCCTGGTCATTAGCAGCTCTACAGAAAGAGACGGCAGCTTAACTAAAACATTATTGTTGAAGTAAAAAAAAAAAAAAAAACACCACAATTATGACATTCAATTATTCTATTAAGCGAAATTAACTATTCTTCTTGTTCTTTGAAAAGAACAAGATAAAGCACAGGATCCAAATAATTAGGTCAGCAGCAATGAATTCTGAAGAAAAGCTGTCTAGACTTCTATTTTCATTTTCAAATTTGAGTGGTTGGGTTTTGTGTGCCTGTGTGCGTTTGCTCCTTTGAATTCTCAGGGTGGTCACGTTAATAAGTTTGCCCCGGCAGGTAGAGTGAAGCCTGGATCAAGGTGTGGCATTCTCGCTTTGATGTTGGCTGTCACGCTCGGCTGCCTCTCGATCTCTTTGGCTGCCATCAAGTCTGTTGTCGTGGGAGACCAGGTAAACCAGGGCTGTTCTGCTGTTTGGCACAACTCAAAGGAGAGTCAGTTCAGATACGCTGTGAGGTGTTCTGGTCCTCACCAGCTAAATATACAAGGAGAACATAACTCGCAACAAAATTTTAAATAAAAAGGCATTGATCCTCACTGGGCTTTTAGCAGAGACCAGGGTTGTTAGTGCAGTAGTAATTACCGAGGTCTGTTTGTAAAAGGTCCTGCAAAGGTGAACTATACAATGGAAAGGAAATGGTGGACCAAGATAAATAGTGAGTTGGCATGTATTTAGAGAATTAAAACCTCATAGAGGAAAAGGAGGGGGGGCGGGGGGAGGCTTTCTTCAACTGGTAATTTGCTGGACATTTAGTGAAGGGAAACAGAACACGTAAAAAGCAGTATTTCCCCACCTTTTCTGTTCCTACAAACACCAGTAACTAATAGCAGCTGGCTGCAAAGCAAGATGCAAAACCGAATGAGCAATTTAAAAGGAAGAATCCAATACTAGCTTTTCCTTGAGCACAGGGAGGTCTGTTTCAAAGGGGAGCTCAGTAGGTACAGTCTATTATTTATTAGTGTGACTAATGCGAGGAACTCCCATGGTTCACACGAGGAAGTTCTTCCCTGCTTATCTCAACATTCTGTAGCATAAAACCTTTAATGCATGTTGTCCTCAAATGTCAAAAATGTTTTCATCTGAAAAAGCGGGTAGAAACAAGGTGGACTCATCCCAGAAGCTGAATCATCGCACTGTATTTCTGAGATGATGCTATGATGTAAACTGTAACTGCTCTCAGCAGCACTGAACATGGAAGATTTTAAAAATTAAACATTTTAATAGAAATGTGAAATCTTCTGTTTATCAAAGACTCTATCTGCTGATCTTATTTTCTCATCTTTACCCAGGCTGATAAATGGTCTCAAACCCGTGGAAATTTTGAGTGAGAACTGAATGAATATGGGACCTCTGAATTTGGTCCATTTAATCTTGAACAAAGAATATGAAAGTGAAAAACCAGACATTTCTCAACCTTTTCTAAAATGGCATACCAGAGAAATGCTTATGCATTTCTTCTGTTCTTTCAAAGTTGCTTCCTTGAGACAAACATACAGCTAGGGTCAAAAATAGCCTTTCAAGGCCACCTTAAACTGAAGCTAGCACAACAGTACAGTGCCAATAACTTCTGAGGATTTGTGGAGGACTATGAGCAGCCACATGCAATCCAAACAAGCTGAACTACTGGAAATCATCTTGCTGCATGGCTTTTTTGACAGCATAATGAACAATACCACTGTTGTCACAATAAACCTTACAATTTGAAAACAAGGCTGAAAACACTGCAAACACCAGTGAATTTATGAATAACTTCTGAGGCCAAAGATGGTAAACCAAGGAACTGGTCCACTGCCTAACCTCAAAGTCCTGCTAATGAAGGCTTCCTCATTTCATGATTGGTTCACACTCCTTCTCATGGCACCTACAGTTTTACGTTCTTCTGCTCCATGGCCCATGCAGCCTGGACTGACATTTACTCATTTTACATTTAGTCATTTTAATGTTTACTCTTTTACAAACTCAGGTGATTACCTGGAACTGGCATAATGGGAGACCATTCAGCCTGGGAGGGGCTGTGCTATACAACATACAGGAGTGCACTAGCCGGTGCAACCCTCTATGGTGTAGCAAAAACCAGGTTTCCAGACCTTAGAGAGGTACAAAACAAGAGATAGTTCATCAGTTTCTCAAGAAACTACAAAGAAGGTATCTGGGGGAAAAAAAGCGTCTCACTAGGAACAGCCTTAAAACACACTGTTCAAAAGAAAATTAACATTTCAAAGGTGTAGACAATCCATATCTAACATTATGGAGAGAGAATAAGACAGACCATTGACTTAAGAACTGCCTGGCCAGCAGCATAGGCTTGTAGGAAACGGTCCCATGATTCAGTGTGAGATACGAAGATGTTACAGAGCATCATACATCAGTGCAGCACCGGTTTAGTCATTTGTTATTTGACGCATGTTTGGAGTAAACTGCCAGGAGCTCTCAGGCAAGTTTCAACCACAAGATCTGTGGAGTTATTGCTGTGGTCAGTTCAGTTCCTGAAGTCCGTAAGTAATCGTGGTTTTACTTTTTCTTTTTTTTTACCCTCTTAGACTGTAAGTGTTCATTATTTTATCAATGTTAACAATGGAATATATAAGTAAAACTTCCAGAGGCATCTAAATGACTTAAGGACAATAAATCCCATTGGCTTTGGATTCTAAGTCAATTAGATGCATTTGAAAATTTTACCTTTTATCTGCATGCTTCATTAGTCAGATTTATTAACCAATCATTTAAGAAGGAAAGGGCCAGAGCAAAAGGATCCCCAAAGTGTAGAATTTACAACACTGCTATCTATCCTCACCAATTGCTCAAGTTTAATTCTCTAATTTAATTCATTAATTAAAGAATATGCTAATTGAGTGAAAAACCAGCCAGAGGTTTCTCTCTGAGCTCTTTTCCGTTGAGAAAAACGGATCCCAGTTCCTAACAAAATACACATATCAAGCATAAGAGCATTGAAATTCTTTTCAGATCTGAGCTCCTGTTTAGCACCAGAGTACTTTTCCCTGTTGAATATACTATTTCACCTGAACTTTCGGAAGAAATGGGATTTTCATACTTTGCACTTCTCATCAATTCTCTGGCCCATTGCATTCCATTGTCAGCAAGTTCATTCCAAATATTCCACCCTGAGTTACTTTCCACTCATTTAATTTCACTCATTTTACTTGCTCTCTGTGCCCTAGTCCTACCTAAAATAATTCCTCAACGTTTTCACCGAGACTGAACCAAATGGACAAAAAGCCTAAAGGACTTAGAAAAGCATCTCTGCAGAGCAGAGTGTTTGTGTTTCGCTGTAATTCCTTTTTGCCATACTGCTGACATCTCTGCAGGTAGCTTTTTTGCCTCTGGGCAATAGGGTCATAGGTTCATAGTACAGCAAAGGGGGAAGGCTGGAGAACTTCCTTTCCTTTTGGCCCAACACGGCATGTGTTCTATGCACTGTATTTCTCCAGTGTTCCCATCTGCTACATAAACATTTAATAGCCCACAACTGTGTTGAAAAGCTGATAAATTCTGACACATTGGCCCATTTTCTCACTTAAGCCTACAGTACGAAATAGTATACGGCCTTCTCAGCAGGAGAATGCATTCAGGTCCCATCCCTATTTTTTCAATGTGTTTTCAATACAAACTCTTTCAGATGCAGAGCTGAATATCTTACAGCAACTATTGACCTCACACTCGTGATAAAAAAGAAATCAAAACCCCCAAACAGCATTGGGATTATTGGCCTGTGAATATTTCTGTCTATTTACAGTAGATCAGAATTAGTAAGAGAGATAGAATGGAGGTTTTATATCATCAATTTAACATTAATTACCTAAATCTCTTTGAGGACATGTAACAAAAAGCCCCCGACATTTGTGTCACAAAGATTATTATAACATATTGCCAAGTCATAGCATTGCTGCACTGGTAGATAGAATTCAAATTCAAATCCAGGCTAAAGATGCTACAGCTGTCACCCTTGCCCAGCAAAGCCCTCTTAGGTTCAAAAGTTAGCCGTCCTCCTGCCTGCCTCCACCAAATCAGCTCCTGATCCCCGGAGATTACTAATCCCGACTTCTCTGCACACAGTTGACAGGAAGAATAAAGCTATTGTGCCTTCCTAATAATTCAGGCTAATCACATATTTATAAAAGAAAATTAGGAAGAAGTGATTAACTCCTTCCAGTTCAGCTATCGATAGTATAGAGTTAATAAAGAGGCAGCTGGAATAGCTTTAAAATGTGTTTAAATTTTAACGCACAGTTATAGAATAATAAATGTTTAAATAACTACGTTTTGGATTAGCCTAGTTGCCCAATACTGCACCACTGTCACCAAGGAAACATGGAAAGGCAACTTTTGAGAGAGGTTTTCGTTTTGGACACACATATTCAATCTGCAAGTGCAGCTGTAAGTCGTGGCAGGTCCAGCTCAGGTGTCCAACTTTTTGAAGGAAAAGGGTGCAACAATCATCTGAAATTCATGTCTCCAAGATATCACTGGAATCCCTGCAATTTAGGAAGGATTTCCATCCTTATTTTCGTGTGTATTATAATGCTATGAATTCTAGAGCGATTCTGCACCCAGTGCAACGCAAAGCAAAGAGGTGGCTACTACTCTTCAGTGTTTGCAGTCCCTAGCAGTTCAGTATTAAAAGAGTACTGGTAGACCTAAAAATGACAAACCAGAAAAGCCTCCAAAAAAGCAGAACACAATCAGTCGTCCCACCACATCATGGGCTCAGACAGGAGCTGTTCCCCCACCCCTGTGTTCCTGGTATTTCCTGCGTCTCCCACGGCAAGTACTGACTCACTCCTGACTTTCTCGAGTTCCCATTCGAGGAGAGGCTGAGCAGTGCTCAGTGCCATCAATGTGTAACAAAGTCACAGACACACAGCACCTTTCAAGAAAAAAATCAGTATACCAGCAATTGGGGCCTATGGCACATAAGGTCCTCTAAGAACGAGCAGGAAACAGTATATTTAAAGAGAGCAATATGCTGGAAGAAAATGAATTGCTGAATCCACCCTCATATTGTCCTGTCCCCAACATCAAGCAATTTAAAACAGTGTTTTCTCTGCAGTAACACTTTTAAAAATAAAGTGATATGCATATTTCTGTTGTTGAAAATCTTTACTTTTATCAGGCATCAGACACCATGAATATTGTCAAAAACTAGTAACTTTGGATACTTCTCCATGCACTGACAATCTGTTCAGGCATCCAGGAAGGGAATGGTGAAAACTTTACTAATTCTTTGAATATTAACCTTTAAGTTCTACCAAAAATAGAACGAAAATACAACATTTCAACGGAAATCCAGCTATGTTTCAGGAACTTCCTTCCCCTTGACCCAACTCCATTTTTACTTCAGCTTCAAAATTGTTATTTAGGAGAGGGAAAAAGCAGGAAAGAGAGACAGCTAAAAAGGACAAACAGCAGGATATAAAAGACCCTAATCCTACTCAGTATTTGTGCTGGTAACACGGGAGAACTGAGGCTGTGCACACAAGCAGGGAGACCTATTGGCAAGGGTAGGATGTTTGTATGGGATGAAGGAACTGCAGGTTCAAATCCTTGCTCTGCTTGACTTTGTCTTTCACAATGAATATTTAATAAATCTCAGTTCAAACTGATTCAGAGCAGAGACCTGAACATAATATTCCACATCCAACAAAACTTTCAAAATATCTCCACTTCACACTGGATGAGCAGAAATGTGTTGATACCTCAAAAAATGTACTGGAATTTCTGGTTTTCAGAGACAGTCTCTTTACAGAATAAGGTTTGCAGCACTCTATTTCATTTTTCCCATTTTATCACTGGTCAGAGTTATAGACCACTTCTCCAGTAGAGTTTAAGAGAGAAACAGGAGCTTTGAGACCCTACAGCTGAATCAGGATATGTTTTATCTAGGAAAACCAATGTATTCCTAATGAATGCTAAAATCAGAGTGAAGAGAAACAGGTACAGCTCTAATGCGTTTTAGCCAGCTGAAGTAAATCTCATTTGCTTATCCTGACCCATTAATGAGTTAAACAATGATTCAGCACTGTATTTACCTCTCATTCTGACATTGTCTGAAGAATGGATTGTTTCTTTCATTTTTTTTTCTTTTTCAGTTATCTAAGAAAACTGTGTGTGAATGTTTTCCTCCTTGTCATTCTCTCTCTTCTTTTGTATGATTCAAGCTGAATGCTTGTCATCCATCCATTGAGTTGTTTGGTCATAGACATTCCCAAAGAAAATAAAAGAGATTCCAAAATAAAATACTAAAACTAGAAGCTTACAATGACCTCTTAGTATGAAAGAGCAGGAGAAGAAAATGAATGTTATGGAAAAAATGTCTTGTTTACAAACATTTATCTTCAATTATTAACTATTTATGGAGGAAAATAGCCACAGATACATGATTGGCAAATTGGTTCATGTTTAAATAATGTGTCTAAAGTTTGGCTGAGAACAGAAGTTCATCTTTAAATAAACAAATGGTACCATAATGTTATAGTCATTAAATATAAACAAGCAGTGGTCATGGTACCCGCCTGCCACACTAAAGTTGTGCAGAAGCATCTGAATTTCCTTAAGCTCTTTCAGTGAACTGTGAAGAGGTTCGTATCAAGGAAAGTCACTGAAATGTGTTACGCTCACAGTTTTTCCTTTCATTGCATCTCAGTAGCCAAGCCTGCTGGTGAACTGAGGTTGCTGGGAATGGAAGTAAAGGAGCATTTCCTTATGTTGCCAGCACAAAAAGGTAACATGAGCTCTCTCTCCAAATACTTCAGCTCTTCTGCACTCATTGTAGAATCACATTTAACGTACCTCAGATGCAATACCCTGTTTGAGGTGCAGCAGACAGAGGCAGAAACAAGCAGGTGAGCAGGGAGTTTTGTTTGGCCGATTTGCTGGGTTTGTCTCTGTTGCTGAGCCCATTACTACAATGCAAACTGCTGGCAGCTGTCTGTCTATCTGGTCCCCACCTCTCGTGGTAGCGCAGTTGCACTGCCAAGCATCTCACCCTTGTTTCACTGTTACGAGGACTGATAGTTTCTCACTCTCCCAAGAGGATTTTCTGTTTGTTTTTTTGGGGGAAGGCAGGTTAGAAAGGTGGTGCAGCCAAATCTGAAAAGGTGAGAGGGACTTGGTAACTGCAGTGAGAAAAATGCTCTAGGAAAAGAAATTAGTTAATGCCTGTTAGGCCAGGACCAGATTTCTCCCGTGACCAAAATGTTGTTAAGGAAAGCTGAAGACATTCTCCAAAGGGTAAATACTACTTACAGTCTCAGAAATTTAGGACTTGGGAAAGAAATTGAGACTGTTTCTTCACAAGTCCCCTTCCCCCAACCTGTGGCTCTCCTAAACCTTGCCCCTGTGGCAGATAGATTTAGCTTTTCTGAAGGGCACAGCTGCAACTGGTTTCAGTGAGAGGAGCTGCCTGAGAGCCACTGTAGTCCATGGAGAGCTCACTAGAGTAAGATTGTGCTGTGGTAGGGGAGTTGGACTTAGACGATCTCCAGAGGTCCCTTCCAACCCTGGTGATTCTGTGACCCTGAACCCAGTATTTAAATCAGAAATAAAGCAGCATCCAGAGCGCTGAGCTCAGTGTCTCCCTCTTGACAGTCTCACAGTAGGTTTGTGTTCTCAATAGGCTGGACCGTTCCAGCCATATTTTTATACATAATTTGAAGAATATATGTAATATAGAAGCAGTTTCTTTCTCAGTTCTCCCTTCTTTAATTCATAGTTGTGTGAAATGCATATTTACCACTTCAGGAAAATCACATTAAAAAGTGCGTTTGAAAAAGCAAGAGAAATTCTACCAAAGGCAATGGAACTGAAGAGACATTCTCCACTGGGGCAAGCGAGATAGCGCAAGTAAGTAGCCTCTGCCCATGCATCCATGCTCGGAGAGCCTACCCAAGGTGTCCAACTCACAGTGTGCAACAGGTCTAATCCATGATTCTTATATACTTTTTGAAGTTATTTCCGCAGATATGAACTAGGAGTGAAATGCTACCAACCCAGTATTACCTACCTGCTTATGTCCATGGCAGTCCATTACTTTGTGTTGGGCAATGGTAAATGATTTGAAAAGAGTCAAGAACATAAAGAATCAGATCTCAAGCGTTTTAAAAACTTATCAGACCGCATTGCAAACAACGGAATGTGCTACGGGGAGCATTTTTAGCTTGGGGAATACAGATGAGAAAACATAGGGATCGAGCAATTAAAAGCCTTGATTCCCCCCTCCCACCTCCAGCATATGGCAGGAAATTGGACCAGAATCAAGTGATGTCTTTCCTTGGTGGAGTCTGACTTCTGACCTCTAAGACAATGGAGTCACAAGCTATCCTGAGGCTTGATTGAGAAGCCACTTCAACATTTCCATAAGTCATTCTGCCATTGCAGATCTGTCACAATTTTGTCATAAAGTTTGCAGAATTCTGTTGACATTGTGTCATCTCAATAAATGCAAAGGGAAAAAAAAATAAGTCGGGGCAGGTGCGAGCACAGATTTCAAGTCTAATGCGTGGGCTGCTGCATGTCTTCTGACATAATCTAGGCTCTCATACTTGATGTTTTTCTGGAGCCGTGGTGAACTCTTCCATCCTTTAAAGCGATCAACCTCATTTGACTAATTTGAGAAGAAAAAAAAAAGAAAGAAAAACACTTCACTTCCCTTCTCAAAGCATCCTCGGCCAACTTGGATCTTTAAAAAAAGTAACTTAACGATTTGGGGCCTGGTTGTCATTTACATGAAGGTCGCTTCACACTGATCTGGCTGTGTAAATGGGCCATAAGTTACTTCTACACCCACTTGAAAGACCTCTTACGCTTGCCAGAATGATGTAAAATGGCCTCAATGTAAGTGAGAATTCAGGCTCTTATTTTTAAAGCACTATCCCTTTATGGAGATGCATCAGTCAAGCACATTATATTCTGCTCATTATCTTAATAGAAGCCTGCAGCTTGCAGAAGGCAAACAAAATGGCCACTGACAGCATTACAGAAACAACACCCAGGACAGGCATGCTCCACAGCAGAAGGTCCCACAGCCTCCAAAACACCTAATAACTTTTAATATCTGACTAGCTCTGTTGACTGTTCAAATGCTTGAACATATAAGCTCACCGGTAATTTGAGGCCTTTTAACACGGGATGGTGCAACCCACCAAGATGTGAGAGATCTGTTAGTACTAAGCATGGTCAGATCTTTCCACTGCTGCAGTCTTAGTGACTGTTTTTCTCATGTGCTTGGTCCAGCTGTGATAGGATGACATTTGTGCAACCAAGCCTACTTGCACGTGAGTTAAAAACTGTAGCTGGGGGTGAGAGGGTGTTCATGGTCTTCTGTATGCCAGCAGCTCAGTGCTGTGTGGCTTCATTTGCACAGAGGACTTTTCAACTGTAATGGTGACTTCTGATTACATTTAATAGGAAACAGCTTGAAATGACTTGTATCAAATGGGCTAATGAATAAGCAACAAAGAGGAAGAAGCTTCAGAAACTTTGGAACTGGTGAGATTTCACACTAATATCAATGCGTTTAATAGTTTTTTACCTTATCCTTCAGCCATCCATCTGGCTGTGTTCAAAGAGAGTTTTAATATTCTTTACAGAAGTTGCATCTGTGACATGGACACTTTGTGCGAGAAACAGGATAAGGTAAGTTAGGAGTGAGATACAAATGGCAAACATTGAGAAGATAATTTGTTTAGGTAGAGTTTGGTGGCTTTATTACATTCAAATCCACTCTAAACCCCAAAGAGAGCTCAAACGGATAGAAAGAATTGTGTGAAACATGATTTGAGCCCAGTCCAGACTTCAGTTTTGTGGGTCCTGGAAGAGCTAACACATTCCGATCCCCAGGCAGATGCCTCCCAAATCTCCATCACTAATGCCTTAGAAGCCTTCTGTTATTCTCTCATCTCCATCAGGCTGAAACAAACCTTCTCACCTTTGTGTAACTCCTAAAGCAGGCAAACCCAAATTGCTCTTAACTTTTGGAAGGAGATGGCAAAAACAAAATCTTCATTAACTAGTTTTAATCAGTGCCCACTACTGTCACTTCTGCATCATTTCAGTCAATGATATGATACTTAATAAAAATACTCCATTTCACACTACCTTACTATGACTTTTAAAATTAAATGTTTCTGTAAAAGGATACAGCCAAAAAGCCAATTTGTCCTCACACGCATCTCAACCATTATGCATTTGACCTTTATTCCCCTCATCCTTAATTTAAGGTCTCTTATTTATCTCCCTAACCACTGGGCTTGTATAAATCAGATCTCATTCCCTTCAAAGTAATTATCAACCAGGGAGTTGTTAATTTCATTTCAGATCTATTTATGTGCAAAACATGAAAAACAAAAGGCCCACATGTTACTGCACCTCCAAAGTGTGAGCTTTAATACCTTGGAGTACGTACAGATATTTCTTTAAGCCAAGCTGGGGAGCTGCCTGACAACTGGGAATTTTCAAGTGCCAGTTTTGTGTCCTGTGGCTTTTGAGGTTCCACATTTCTGCTACATGGTCGCAAGCTGAATAGGGCTAGCGTGAGGCTCGCTGGGCAAACTGAAGGAGGAGAGAGCCCAGGGGCTCCCACTAGGGCTTTCCCAGCCCTGCTCCCCAGTGCTGCAGTGGACTGTATCAGCCTCAACACATGGGCAACTTCCAGCATTTCCCATCAGCCCTGCTCTCTGAGCCATGTGGTACTTACCTAATGGCTCTCAGCTTAGAGCTATGACTTGTATGATACAGGTAGTAGGGTAGGGAAGTTTAAGGATCTGTGTTCTCAGCCTACCAGAAAACTATTCTTTGTGCAATCTTCTTTACAGAGGTGTAGATTGTCATGTCCAGAAATGACAATCGTGAAAGTCCAGCAGCCAAACAGCAATAGCATGGCATGAATTGTCATAAATGACATTATTACAGCACACACTGAATATCCCATGTCATCGAAGAGGTGTGTTCTTCTACAACTACAAAGCCAGTTGTAACGCCAAGAGGTGTTTTTCTTCAGTACTGCTTTTATATTTGAACAAGAACAGTTGTTGGAGTAAAACCCTCTGCCTACATTTATCATGACAAAAACTGGATTTCCCATCTGGGGTAATAGCTGGGCTTTTAGTTCACAGTCATGAAGTGAGTATGCAGAGATTTCACTAACCCTAGAAAAACATAGCTCTCTAAGAAATATGTTATCTTTTCTTTCCCTCCTCTATTGAAAGACTGCATTTACAGCAAATACACACTTTCACCCATCACTGAGTATCCCCCAAACTGGACATGTGTTCCTTTGACCTCATCCAGGCACCCTCCTGCCCATCACTATACTCTTCTAGCAAGAACAAACATTAGTTTTGACCTTAAAAGGATCTGGGGGTTAGACTTAGATGATCTGGGGGTTGGACTTAGATGATCTTCAGAGGTCCCTTCCAACCCTGACAATTCTGTGATTCTGTGATCCCTAAGGCAAGTACTTGAACAGCAATGTATTCTACTAATAGACATGTCAAATGGTCAAATGGCTGGTACATAAACAATGAAGTTACCTTCTATTGCCCAGCTCCTGCCAGAAGGACAGGTACTTCCATTGTTTCTCCTCCTTGGTATCCCCCGACTTTCCCTGGAATGCTCAAGAAATTCCATGTCCAAATGAAAATGCCAAGTGAGGGAAAAGAAGGCACGAGATAATCAAGGAGAAAGCGTGACAGCAATAATGCAAGAGCTGAAGGCATCTGACCGGTGTCTGGGCAGTATGCCTGGGAGAGGTGTAATGAATAGGTCTGGTGCTGCTCTGCAATACAGATTTCATTAGTTTCATGTGTCCCATTAGGCACTGCACAATCAAGTTTTTGCCACATCTGGAAAGGGCGCTGGAGGCTTCTGTTCTTCTGACCTTCTCTGTTTTGTTTTCCTTTTCACAGACACAAACCAAGAAAGGAACAGAAAATATCAGTGCTGGGAACGCCCATTGTTTATGAAGCAAAGTCAGCACAGACCAGAATTATGAGAAAAGCTGCAGAAAGCAAGATGGGGTGGAACACATAGAGCTCGTGTTTCAGAATAGCACCAGTGTCACTCTCTCCTCCTCCTCCCAAGCAGGACCACAAAAATGACTCCAGCTGGCCCTACTCAGAGGCAGAACTTCTGGAAACAGCAAGCAGCCCTGGTCACTTTTTACCTTTAAATATATGAAAACCTAAACTAGAGACATTTTTTAAAATGCTGAGTGGAAGTGCAACACCAGCTTCATATCCTCCTTTTGGCTGAGAGGTCCCAAGAACAAACTTCAGTTCTCTTCTGTGACAGGATACAGAGACAGATATGCTCCTCCAGCTTTTGTTCCAATATCCAGAGGATAATTCAGAGACCTACTTGTGTCCTCTCACCTTCATTTCCTCACCTGTTTTCCAAATCTGGGACTCCAAATCAGCGTATTCGAAGGAAACGGAGGTCTGATTTTACTGACAGTTTTCTCTTGCTCAATTTACCTGCTGCTGCTGTCTCTGTTTTTATATCCATTGCTGTTATTCCATCAACTACCTAAAACAGCCACTGTCCCAAGAACACACCACTCTAGATTCACTTATTGTCATGCCTCAATAAGCTCCAGCTCCAAAAGTTGTTTTCCTCATGAGAATTTTTTAATCAAATAAGTGTCTTCCTTCCTGCTAGTACTGGCATTATTTGTAACTTCAGCTGTCCTAGCTCAGACTAAGGGGGATCTATCTCTCTGTACAAATAGAAACCTAGCACAAAAAGTTGGATTCCAGACCTCTGCTACTCATGTAGCTGCCAGGACCACCACCCAGCCAGGAGTTAGCAGCAGACTGCACAAAGCAGCATGAAATAAAGTTAATACTGATCATAGCAAATTCCAATGTCAACAAAAAAAATTATGAAAAAGGCATAGCCTCATCATTTCCTAAGTATGTAGTGTAACTACCGCTAAGATCTCACTGGAGGACACCACACCCTATTTTGTCCCTTCTTCCATGCTTCCTGCCCACTGCTCCTCCACTCCCTCTTTTGAATAGGATAGGATAGGATAGGATAGGATAGGATAGGATAGGATAGGATAGGATAGGACAGCACAGCACAGCACAGCACAGCACAGCACAGCACAGCACCGGTCTGGTAGCTGATTAAACCCAGTTATTGATGCCACAATGCCCATGAACTTGGCAATCTTTCTGCTGCTAATTAGACAAGTTGTAAAATGACTTCTTTCTTTCATAGAGGTTAGCCATAGGTGGACAAAGGTGAGTTAATTCTAATATTGGCGGCTGAGTTACACATGCTACGCACACACACACATGCACAAAAAATCCTCATTATTAAATCACAAAGCAATTAAAAAATTAAAAATTTCATAAGACCCCACATAAAAGAAATACAAGTGTTTAATGATGGATTATAAAGTGAAAGTGAGAAAAAAGTAAAAGCTCAGCTGTCTCAGGGGCTTCCCTTGCAGCCTGTGATACTGATTTCTGTCTTCACCCTCACACAAGCCGCAAGAGCTAATAAATTCCTGGCTCCCCTGCCTGGGAGCCAAGGCCGATTAATATCTGCCTACCTTGTTACCTAATTCATTATGGAATAGCAGTTAATTTGATTTGATATTATTTTAATAAAATTCTGTAATATATTAGATTGTTTCAGGCTATCAAAATAATTTTCCAATTATTACGGTTACTCAAGCAAGTCTTTTTTTCCCTTCATGAGCGGCAGTTGGTCTGACTCAGAATACATTAGCTCCTACAGCTTCATCCTGGCCAGAGGAATACGAAGTATATGCATGATTACACCAGAAATGTTATTGCCAGTAATGTGAGCCTGCAGATCAAGGCACAGAGTCCAGATTGATGTGCAATTACAGGCCCCCATGACGTCATGACATTGCTGATCACCCTTCATCTGCAAATGAGTTAATGCATTGATATACATATACATGGTTACACATACACATATGTGCAAGCATGCATGCATTCAAGTATCTGTTATTTTCTGTATCCTGATACTGGTGTTTGAGGGGCAGCAGTACATGGAGGCAAAGTGAGATAGACGCCGCATCTCACAGGAACTGGCGTTCCTTGCTCCTGGCATGGGCAGTGCCAGCTTGGACAGCAGGAGAGGGTGGATGAGTTTTGCAAGCAGCGGGAGTTGCCTTTTTTCGCTGTCATCACTTTCGGCCACTTCAACAAATAGCGACTTACATCCCTGCTTAGGAAGTGTCAGGCTGCTCTTTTCTCTTAGTTATAGCAAATGTCTAAGAGCTACAGAAAAGAGAGGACAGGGGTGGAACTTGATTGAAATAGGAAAAGGCAGCCTAGACAAAAGAGCAGGTGCAAACACAGCCATTCCATTTGCAGATGCGCTGAATGTCATAACATTTCTGCCTGGGTACGTGAGAGCATCGTCGTCATATGCTTCTGGGGTTGAGAGGGTGGCATACCAAACACTGTCATGGCTTGATCCTAGTCCCATTGGACTCGGAAAGAGTTTGCCATCATCTTCACTAGGGGCAGAACTGGGTCTGCATTAGTAGTTTGACATAGTGCGTACAACATAAATACAATTGATTAATAGCTTTATCTCATCCTTTCTATGATAATCCCTCAAAGGGCTTCTGTTCACACGAATATATAAAATATCTATAATGCCATGCTGTGAGTCAGGAGAGAGTCCTCAATTTTGAATGGTGGAAGAAGATGTTGTTTGGTCCTCAGAAATAAGAACTGGTGGGACCAGTTGCCTCTCTCTCTCAGATCATCATTCCAGTGAATACCCTGACACCTTCCCTGCACTCCTGAAGCAGTCTCTGACCCTGCTGGGGCCCGTCCCATGGCAATGTTAGCGTTCATGGAGGATTGCCATTTTGCAATCCTGTTCTACCGCTTCCTTGCCTGGATTGAAAACAGAAGTGCATGCACGTGAGTTAAAGCTGCTGATCACTTTTAAGTGATGGTTTTCTGCCTTATGCGGTACATCACAGTTCCTTTTTCATATTCTGCTTCCAAAAGTGGTTATTCCCATTCCATTCAGCTATCTTAGAAGAGTGGTGGCTGACCCATGGGATGTATGTCAAATATGATTTACAACCTTTTTCATGCTTCAGCAGAAATCAGCAGAAGCATAAATGGATCAGAACATAACCTACATATGTGAGGAAATACAACTTCTTTTTGTTTTAGTATTTGTAAATTGCTTTATTATTTCCATTGCTTAGCTATCATTAGGTGCATGAAATAGCACTGTTAATAGCAGGGTGTTACAACAACACTTACTGTGCAAAGAGTTTATTACTACGAGTACGCAACCTGCCAAGTGAAAGCACTATCATATCAAATGCAGAGGTTAGTGTAATTTTTCCTTCTGTGCATCAATGTTTCTTAACTTACGTTCACATCTGGGTGGGTTTAAACTGTTGAGACAAAAATAATATTGTCTACCAAAGCGATATTAGTGAAAGATGGGGGGAAGCTGCAGATGCCTAACGTGAGGGGGTTTGTCACTCTAATCGTTGACAGCAAGAATGTTTCTAAGTTTTCCTTTTAAAATCATTGCATTTTTCTACAAACTACATTTTTGCAAAGCCTTATAGGGTAAAATATAACAAAATTGTTGGCTTGTCACGAAATTCACATACACAAAAGGCTGTTGGAAGCATGCACTGTTTAAATACACCCATTTCCAAAAGGAAGCTTCCTATACAATGTTTGACGACTAGAAAGCTTGGCTTAAAATCTGTCTCTCACTAATTTTTAGTTCTTGAATATGCATGCTTTTTTACATGACTAATAATTTTAAAAGATGTTTTAAATGTAACTATCACATTTTAAAAACAGGCAAAAAGACTTACAAAGAATCCTGACGTTATCTTTTGAAAAATATCCAATGTCATTAATCATAACTGAAGTTTTTCAGTCACTCAGTATTAGTGATGCCAAAGTGAATTAACTAAAAGGCTTTCATGCGTCTTGATCTTAGATCCCATGCCTGAAACCCTCAGTCATTCAAATCTTCCTTACTCACGTACGTTGTCCTATTGAAGTCAATGTATCTCAGCATGTAAGTAGGGTTTGAAGAGAAGCCTTTGGTATATAAAAGCAGGAAACAGAGTTGGTTCTCATGATTCTTGCATAGAAACTGGTAGGTTTACATTCTTTTCAACATCTCTAATGCATAATCAGCTAAAATGATTTTAGATCCTAGAAATTGCTACAAGATGGTTATAAATTCTTTGTGTGGACAACTTTTCCATTTAGTGGTAAAACTGGAAGGCCTTATCACTCTTTTATAACTTTCTATATAATTTTTATGAACGCAAACATAAGGCATCAAAGACTGCAGGCTGAAAACTTCTCTGTGATCCAAACCAAGTGGCAAAATTAAGTCCTGAAAAAGTTAAGAATCACATCTGGTTTATGGTCTGCTTAGACGACTTGGCCTGAGAACATAGCACAGGAGTAGATTGATGCAGAATAAGGCTCAAATTTAATAATCAAGCTTGGTTACTGAATACAGCTATAAAGATGGATGAAATGAAAAGTTTGTATTACATGTCTCCACTCATCACGTAACAAAAGAACATAAAATAGGGGAGTGCTTTAAGACTAAAAGAATGGCCTGCGCTGAAAAGACATCAGATGTAAACAATATGGGGTTAGACTTTATTACGAACAATACCCGAGGAAGTATGTGATGTCCATTGACTGATAATGGGAGAGGGACCTGAGAACTTTAGGCCCAAGCTGCTGTCACTCTGTACATGTGCTTCTCTTTACGCAAGTGACTGAAGGTCACAAAATCCTTTGTTATTTGGCTGCCAATGGAGGGCTCTGCCGGCATATTACCATTGCAGAATCTCTGTCCTCCACCCTTCTTCCCCTCTCCCTTCCCTTCACTCCACCCCTCTTCCCCCTGGGTAGTCATTCTCTTTGCTGGCCAGCAACGCTGTTTTGGTAACTCTGTATTCTTCTCATCCTTCTCTGATCACAAGTCCCGCAATACAGCCTGTCTTGGATGACATACAGTAGAAGAGAACATTTAATTGAAAACTTGCATGCTGTGCTATTATAATAACTATTACTGTATACATTGTTTGGCTATTCATCCACATCTTCTGCAAGTCACAGGACTGCAAATCCAAGGCGCATCAATATCTCTGAGGCCCTCAAAGGTTCTCCCAAATGTAGCTTTAGTTACAGGAGCTGGGATATGGGTCTGATAGAAGGGAAAATCCTGGAAGTGATATAGCTCCAGGGAAATGTTCTCACAATAACTGATGACAACCCAGACAGAGAAGATTTAATGTGCTTTTGTTCCATGGTTGGGCTTTCTGAATTGCCCTGTGAAAAACTGTGACCATACTGAAGATTTATCTTTCTAGATATCTATCTTAGGTACGTGCATGACCCCCCACTCCAGTGTCTCAGTCTCTTGCTTTGACGTGTTAACCTCCCAGCATCTCTTCAGAATTGCTGATCCCATCTAACAGCTGAGGAGTTGAGGCACAGCTGGTCACACTCATGCAAGGTCTATGGTTATCCTGACCTTTCAAACATCTTTCCATATGAACTGAAACTGGAGTATATCCAAACGATTTCCCCTTACTAATGTGCTCCTTTGCGCTTTGCTATTGTACTTAGTGAAACCAATGCATACCCTATAGTTCAGGCTGCTCAGAACTAAATCCTCTTTATAGTATGTAATGACTTAGAGAAATGTTTTAGATGTTGTTGCACAGTATTCCTGCTAAATAAATGCTACAGTATTTCTCTGGGGTTTTTTTATGAGCAGATCACAGTCATTTTCTTTAAGTAACTTTCCTTCTTAATATATTTTGAGGGTACACTGAATGAGTTTCTCGTTTTTCTTGTTTCTTTTTTTTCCTTGTTTTTCTTAAGACTGCAAACAAATACCTATGCACAGGAGGAACAAAGCTCTGATGAGGTCAGTCAGTATGGAGGAAGCCTCATACAGTATAGTGACGAGCATCTACTTTTTCTGTAGAACAACAGATATAATCAGCATCTCGATAAAGAGAAAGGTTAAATAGAGGGCATCTCAGAACACATCCACATGGGGGGAAGAGCAGATTATATGTTAATCAGTGCACAAATGTTACCAGACTTCTGAAAACCAGACACATTCTCTGGGTTCAGCAGCCTCAGCATCCTCAGTCTACAGCTACACAAGCAAGAAAACTTTATGTGTCGTGTTTTGGGCTGGATTGGCCACTGAAATGAATGACGAAATAAATGGTACATATTCCTCTTCCATGTACTGGGGCATAAGTCAAGGGCAATGGTTGAACACGCTAGATGAAAAAGAAGTATAAAACTATTATAAAGACAGGATCACATTTTCTTTCATGCTAAATTTTAGATTCTCAAATATAGGTTCTTAAAGAGATAAAAAATTATATCTGGTTACCTAAGTATATCACAACTTCATACTGAGGTCTCAGACTTTATAACGTGCATGAGTATAGAAGGTGTAACTGACTTCAGAGAAAACTGTAACAGAAACTGTTTTAGTGATTCAGAGAGAAAGGATGAATGAGGGTTAGCGGCACTGTCGTAGATTTCAAGAAATGAAACAGAGTGCATGCTCTGCCCTAGTCTGCCCGTGTAACTTTTGACAAGTCGTTTAACGTTCAAGTTTCCCAGCTGTAACACGCAGGCAATAACATTTCCGATTTTCACAGAGGTGGTCAGAGGATGGACACGTTGAGATAATGACCTGCTCAGATCCAGCTGAAAGGGGCCTGCAGAACCAGTCGTACATTCAGCAATTTGCCTTCCTAGTCAGCAGAAAAGGACAGGCAATGATCCTAGAGGTGAGAAGTTGCACAAGAGACATAAAAGTAAAGTAATTAAAAATCATTGGGTAGAACAGTGATGAAGTTTGAGTAATTGCATTCTCCCTACTTAAAAAAATAACTCCCTGAAGCTTCAATTGGATCTAGGATTTTTTTTTTTCATTTGAAGATAGCAGGTGTTGTGCTATCTCACTGTGCATTATTAATGAGTTGACATGTTTCTCCTTAGCAGTGGATCGGCAAAGTGATTCCCTTTAGTATGTTAAATACTGTGGCTCTCTGAAGTGAAAGAATATATAGACGTGAAATCAGCCATACCTGTAAAGGCCTGATTTCTTAGGAGCGTAGAGCAGGGTTTCAGTGGTCAAAGCAGGTTTCTACAGAAGGTAGCATCAGGACCTGGGTTCTCATGGGCAGTCTCAAACCCAGCAGTGCAACCACACTCATCAGCTGCTGGTGATTGACCATTTCGTTGGTGGAACAGACCATCACACAGATTTGTCACCATCCAAATCAGTGACTTTGAGTCAAGCTGCTTCTGACAGTAGTGTAGATTAGCATGGTTGCTTTCACCTTCAGGTCAGTGAGGTCCTTTTTTGTAGTTTGTTCTACCAGCCCGGTCTCATGAGAGGTAAACACTTGAGAGGGGCAATGATAAATGATCTGGAGAGAATATGGGAAGAAACATTTGAATCCATTTCAGCCATTTGTAAAGTAACCATGTATCTAAAGCGTGAGATTTCTCAGGACCCTCACAAGATCTGTGTCTTTCTTAGCACACTCCAGACATATGGGGAATCCTGTATTGTTGGTATAAGCAGAGTTATTTGTTTTATTCTGAACTTCTTCCAGAGGTTATACTCTATCCCAGCACACAGCACTATGAATGAAATACTCTGCTTACCTTTGAGGCACAAACTGAGATGAAGCAAATTCTTAGCTTCCTACTGGACAGGAGGAACTCAGCAGAGAGTAAAGAGCAGCACTGCCAAACCTATCAAGGACCTCCTTCAATACGCTGGTACCATCAAGTAGTTAGATGGGAAGGCAACACTGAAAGAGTGGTTAATACTAAAGAAAAGATTTCTTCTCAAAACCTCTATAAAATGCTAGGAACAAATCTTGCATAACCGAGATTTCCTGTTCTGTTTTTTTCAGTTGAGAATCTGCTTTGATGAAAACTTGCTGTATGCTGTCATTTCAATTTCCTGTAAATTCCTTTTTCCATTCAAAAAATGATCATATAAACACGTTAGAGCCACTTCACCCCTCTGTGGAAGCTATGATGACTTGCATAGTAGATATGGTTGTTAAAAGAGAGGACTGAAAACAGTTTCTTCATTTTTACAATAAATCCAGATCACAAATTTGGAAAAGTAGAGCATGAAGAAAACTCCTGGCACACCTGTAGCCCTCAAAAATTAGATTTCTTGCCAGTCTATTCTAGTCTCTAGTTCATAAACCCACTTACCAGTATAATAGCTGAATGGCATATGATAACAAATCTGCCCTGGATTGATTTGTCAAGTTTGGGCCATTCTGGGAGAAAGTGGGCTGATATATATCTACATGTAATGAAGAAAGTCCCAGAAAATCTGCGTAGGTAAAAGAGGAAGTATCGGAATTTGCAATGGTCCTTCATTCCCAACAGTTTATTCTGCAAACTTGGAATGAAACCCTCACAACACACAAAAAGACATTAACTTCCACGTAAGGTCTTCACGTTACTTCAGGTGGTCATTTACCAGCAGAGACTTCAAGAACTGAATAATCATCAAATAAGACAGAAAAGAAGTAAAAATGGCCCCTCCACTTAAATTTCCCGTGCAATTTTTTTTTTAAAAGAGGTCAAGAGAATGCTCATTGGACCCAAAAGAGAGTGCATAACGAAAACACGAGGGTATTTTGAGATTCAAGTTTTAAACACCATAATGGAGATTGCAAGCTTAGTTATAGCAGAGTAAATCTGAAATAAATCCATTGACATCAAATCAAACCAGAGTCACTGAAGTCAGTTACTCTGGATTTAGAGTGCCATGATTGAGATTAGAATTTGGCCCATGCTGTTTAGATAAGGTCAATGTGTATAGAGGAAAATAGAAACCAAGACAGCAGAGTGCAGAGAAACTGAGTTGATAAATAGAATGGAAGAGTTTACATATGAGGAGAGAATTACTTAGTCTTGGAAGAATGATAAAGATGATTAAGAGGTGACATGACTGAGGTATTTAAACTAGCTGAAGATTATTATAAAATTAAGCTTGATGATCTATTTGACTTTGTTGAAGAGACCAGAACTGGAGGATTTCGGTTTAAGTAAAGTGGGAATATATATAAGAAGAATTTAAGGAAGTACTATTTTACAGAGACTGATAAAAAGATGGAAGGTACTTCAAATTCAAATGTTAGAGACATGCTGCATTAATATTTAAGCAAATACACTAAGACTATCTGCAACCTAATACGTTTAAGTGGTGTCTGTCGGTTTTCTACTTGGAAATAACCAATCATTTTTACAAAGAGCTAATTTCTGTTTATTATTTCTTCCCCTGAATATATAGAATAAATCAAAGATACAGAGCTTAAAACTGTGAAGGTTTTTGGGGTAATGTCAGTTTTCACTAGGACCAGAACTGGTCTTGTGCTTTTCTTTCACTTGGCAAGAGTGGCTGACTCTCTCTCAGGCTTCGGGAGCTTGGTTGCACACACTGGCAGGGTGGCATGAGGAAGATTACACTTCTGTTGTCCACACATAACCTGTTTGGTAGGTAATTAAAGGATTTTAGTCTCCAGCACAGTCAATCTGGCACCTTTCAACAACTCAAACTGACAGGAGCAGAAGACAAAAAAGAAAGAGCACTCTTAATTCTCGTTGAAAGAGAAAAAAAAATAATTATGTGGAAAAGATAAACAACTCTGATGAACAGTGTATCATTGTTTTTTTGAATCTCTGAATCACTATTGAAGAAGATAAAGCTCAGCCTAATGCCCTACCTCCAAACATCTTTATGCATATAATCTTCCACCTTCCCCAATACGGGCAGCTCTGCTATAACTCTGCTTCTTAAGTAAATTTTTCATGAGGGTAAATGATGAGTGAGTCTAATCAGTGTTGTGCATCCCTGCAAATTGAAAGATAAATCTGGAAAAGATCAAATAAGGAAATAATCCAAAGGTTTACTTCCATAGTCCCGCCTTACATTTTGTCCTTCTCCCTCACTTTCCCAACCCTAGAAGCCTTACAAATGGGATTAATCAAGAGAAAGTTTTAAGTCACTTTAAAGAATGGCAATAGCAGAGAGTGTTAATATTTTATCTTTTTTTCTCTCATATCAGATTATGTTATAAGACTCAGAGGAAGTATTATGTCAGGCATATGTAAAATCTCAACCCAGTTCTGTTCCTTAAGGATCACCTTTTGACTCAGACTGCAGGGCTCCAGTGTTGAAATGGAGTGAATATGCCTCACACCACGCTGGAAAAGTTTTATCAAGAAGGTTTCAGGAAGGGGTGTTTTTTGGTCAGAAACGTGCCGTTCGGATGGGAGACTCAGCTTGAATTTCCTCAGAATACAAACGCCCTAGACTCAATTGCTCACCAGCAATTACTCTAACCCTTTAAGCTATCACCACTCCCGAATCAGTTTGAAAAGATGACAGCAAACCTGTCATTCACAAAGAAGGGAAGGGCAGGAAAGAGCACTGGTCCATGAATCCCAGCCTCGCGGAGGGGTGTTGTGGTTTAACCCCAGAGGGTAGCTAAGCACCTCGCAGCCTCTCACTCACTCTCCCCTGGTGGGATGGGGGAGAAAGTCAAAAGAATAAAAGTGGGAAAACTCCTGGGTTGAGATAAAGGCAGTTCAATAGGTAAAGCAAAAGCCGCACATGCAAGCAAAGCAAAACAAGGAATTAATTCACTGCTTCCCATGGGCAGGCAGGTGTTCAGCCGTCCCCAGGAAAGCAGGGCTCCATCACGCATAACGGTTACTTGGGAAGACAAAATGCAATAATTCTGAACATCCCTCCGTTCCTTCTTCTTCCCCCAGTTTTATATGCTGAGCATCACATCATATGGTACAGAATATCCCTTTGGTCAGCTGGGGCCATCTGTCCCAGCTATGTCTCCTTCCAAATTCTTGTGCACGCCCAGGCTACTTTCTGGTGGGGCAGTGCGAGAAGCAGAAAAGGCCTTGACTGCTTAGCAACAACTAAAATCATTAGTCTGTTATCAACATTATTCTCATCCTAAATCCAAAACATAGCACTAGCTGTGCTAGTAAACTAGCACTGTTAGTAAGAACGTTAACTTTATCCCAGCCGAAATCAGGACAAGGGAACACTTGCAAGACAGGCAGCAAAACTGAGGACATAGGTGGGATTTCAGGTGATCTGCCACCACTTTTTTCCTTTGTGAATCTATGTTGTTGGCTATTTTCTCTTGACCCATTCAGTGCTGCCTTCATCCTATTTTATTTAAGCAATTAACTGAATGTCAGAAGCAAAGCCACTCTAGGTTTCTTACGTAACTGATGAAGAAAGCTGGCGGTCTTCACTGGGAAATTCAGCTTTCAATCAACTACAAGGTTTCGTTTTACACCTGTACCTGTCTTTCCCCTGACCACATAGGAAGACCACAGTCACTGTGCTTTTATACCAAATATCTCAGTTACGTTTCTAGTTAGACCCCTTAGGATGTAAGTGATTGTGAAGTCCATTCCTAAGGCGCCTGAGACTTTTCACAAGCTGTATAGTGCAGGTTTGTGAATTTAACTCCTGGAACCTGTACACCAAAAGTTAGGTGAAAAATACCTTGCTAAGTACCTTTGTGAATCTTTCCCAGGGCTTCAAGTTGTTAATTGAAGTCATTCCACTTGTAACTTAGGTTATTATGCTAGCTAATGTAACATCTTTCTTTCTTTTTGTCTTGTTTCCTTGAAGAAAGAAGACTGATGTGATTATGTGGTCAGGCTGGCTGGTTGTCCCTCTGCACCCTTGACTAGCTTTTTCCCTGAATAAATACATTGACCGATTTCAATCACATGCAAAACCATAAAAATGCTTACGTTCCAATGTACTCATAGAATCATAGAATCATAGAATGGTTTAGGTTGGAAGGGACCTTGAAGATCATCGAGTTCCAACCCCCCTGCCATAGGCAGGGACACCTCCCACCAGACCAGGTTGCCCAAGGCCACATCCAGCCTGGCCTTGAACACCTCCAGGGATGGGGCTTCAACAACCTCTCTGGGCAACCTGTGCCAGTGCCTTACTACCCTTAAAGTAAAAAACTTCTTCCTAATGTTTAATCTAAACCTGCCCTCTTCCAGCTTAAAGCCATTCCCCCTCGTCCTATCACTACATGCCCGTGTAAAAAGTCCTTCCCCAGCTCTCCTGTAGGCCCCCTTTAGGTACTGGAAAGCTGCAATAAGATCTCCTCAGAGCCTTTTCTTCTCCAGGCTGAACAGCCCCAACTCTCTCAGCCTCTCTTTGACCTGCTGGCCACACTTCTTTTGATGCAGCCCAGGATACGGTTGGCCTTCTGGGCTGCGATTGCACATTGCTGGCTCATGTCGAGCTACTCGTCAATCAGCACCCCCAGGTCCTTCTCCACAGGGCTGCTCTCCAGCCATTCCCCGCCCAGACTGTATTTGTGCTTGGGATTGCCCCAACCCAGATGTAGGACCTTGCACTTGGCCTTGTTGAACTGCATGAAGTTGGCTTGGGCCCACCTCTCCAGCCTGTCCAGGTCCCTCTGGATGGCATCCCTCCCCTCAAGCGTGTCTGCCTCACCAAACAGCTTGGTATCATCAGCAAACTTGCTGAGGGTGCACTCTATCTCACTGTCCATGTCGCTGACAAAGATGCTGAATACTACAGGCCCCAGTACCGACCCCTGAGGAACGCCACTCGTCACTGCTCTCCACTTGGACACCGAGCCGTTCACCGCAACCCTTTGAGTGTGACCGTCCAGCCAGTCCTTTATCCACCGAGTGGTCCATTTATCGAATCCATGTCTCTTCAACTTAGAGACCAGGATATCGTGTGGGACAGTGTCAAACACTTTGCACAAGTCCAGGTAGATGACATAAGTAGATCTTCCCTTGTCCACTGCCGCTGTAACCCCTTCGTAGAAGGCATGAAAATCACTAGGTAGAGGAAACCAAACTGACTCCTCCAGTGAAGAAAAAGAGACAAAAATACTTCATTGTCCATTCTGTTTGGCAATGGCCAACTCGCTGATCAACCACAGCTTGTGATGTTTTTTACTCAACAGGGATAAAATAAAGGAGAAGGATTGGGGGAGAACCTATTACAGTGTGCCAAGCAAAGGGAAGTCTAGGAGACAAAAGATTTTTATCTTCCTGTATATTGAAAGACAGACTGAATTTGTTCCATCACTTATGGAAGAGCTTATTTTTTCAACATGAAGGTAATAGGTATGATTGTTTCTCCCATCATTTTTTTTTTCACTAAAATCTAGTAGGTAAATATAGGAGGAAGCTGTAATTGCCTAAATAAAAATAATTACTTTTTTAATTACTTGTATTATTATATTTTTATACTATTTTATCTCAGTTGATATTATTTTTAGGTTTGCACTTAATTACAAGGCAACAAATGTATATTTCTTTGTGCAGAGCTCCACTTCCGCATACACAAGTTAAAAATGGAAAAGTCTGTTTCTTTGTAAACTGCAGTTCGGAAGATGGCAAAAACAGTTTTAGGGGCATACTTAATAGATCAAAAATGCTGTTGCCACTTGAGGCAAAATGCAGAACTAGTACAAACTCATTTGGCCAATTCACACTTGTTTGATATATTTCAAAAGCATAATTTTATGCTGTATCAGCTATCATCTGTCTTCCTGCAGCCGTCACCAGGCCAGGATAAACACTATACTGTATGCTCTGATTAATTTGACATAAATACTGTCAAGCTCTCATACCTGAGCCAGACGTTTTGTATAGAGGATGATCCAGTTGTGCACAGATCTGGTATTAATGAGCACAGAAACAAGGTTTAAACTACAGCTTCCCTCTCTGTGTAGGTAATAAATGGTAGCCAAGTGCAAGTTACTGGATATAGGTCTCTTCCGACGCTGGCCAGTTTTCCATATTCAGTCAAAGTACATGAGCATTTTAGCACTATATTCATAGGAATCTCACGTCCCATTATGCTATCCCAAACATTGCACTGAGCCTGCTTTACTCCCAGATGATTATACATAATGGGCAATGTCTGGATGGAAGTGTGCTGCAGGGATTGTGAGCAAATGAGCTGTCTCAAACTTACAATGTGGGACTGCTCTACCGTTAACAGAATCTTCTGACATTATTTCAAGCAGTGAGATTATTAAGTGTCATGCGGCTAAATAGTAGAGGTCATTCAATGGAAATATCAGCAAACTCAGTCATATTAAAAACATAGTACCAAGTGCTCTATGTGACGTTAGCCCATCTCTGCCATAAATCTATAGAAGATCTGTCTCAAACTGGCCTGTGAAATAATATAATTTTATGTGTGGCATGGTAAAACAATGCCAACTCTGCATAACAGCCTTTTCCTGCAGTGGAAAAGTCTCCATGCTTGGGCCCTTGGCTTGCTGCAAGAAAGAGGGAGGAAGGCATTTTAATAATGCAAATAAAAAGGGAATGGGATACCTTAAAGGAAATATGGTAACTAGACAGTTAGCAAGACATAGATTTTAGGAATATTCATATCAAACTGATCATGGAGAATGTTAGCCCATCTTTCTAGGTCTGATCAAATGGCCTCAAATTATGTGTATATATATAAATGTGTAATGGAAATAATTTTATGGAAGGCAGAAGACACCATAATCCCAAAATATCAAACCTGATACCTAATCTCTTCTCCCTGGGCTTCAAAGAGGCAGGTTCAGCCCTTGGTAAAGCCTGATCTCAGTTTATGAAATAGGCATTGTGGTTGAGGGAATGGAAACAAGAAATCCCCTGAGATGAATTTAACCCAGCTGGACCATGTTGGATAACAACACTGGCTAGACCAAGGGGTATCTGCACCTCAGGAAGAGTGCAGCCCTTTCACTCTGTCCTCTCAGTGAAGGACTAAGAAAAAAAAGAGAAGTCCAACACAAAGTGAAATAGGATCTCGGGGACAAAATACTGGATTATAACTCAGATACTGGAATTACTCCTGGCCCTATCACCAGCCTGCTATGTGAAGCTGTTGCTTCACATTTGGCTTCCCCTACTTCCCCATACCCATCTTTTCCCAGTCAGTTGTACAGTTTCTAGCACAATAGAGCCTACACATGTTGCTGTAATGAAGTAATAACAACAGTGGCATGGGACAGCATAAGAGCAGAAATGTGTGCAGGAGGAAAGAAGATATTGTGCTTTATGATAGCCTGCTCCACAATGAGACAGTGCTCCATGAAATGAAACACACTAGGTATTTGAAAGGATGGAAAGGAGATAATGCTATTGTCGAACAGCATAGAGTCAGTTAGGTTGGTAAGATTATTTTTAAAGTATCTGGAACAAAATGGTTAATTCCTGCACACCCAGCCACACCTGTAAACACCTGTTGGTGTGAAATGTGCTGGTGAATTGAAAGCATTGCATCTTTTAACCCAGTCAGGAGGTTCTACCATTAAAAGGATGTAACAGAGCTGGATCTTATTTGCCGGTATTGCTTTGGAAACTGAGATGAAAGAAAGGATGCCTTTGTGGTGAAGGGAAAGAATTATTCCTACAATGCAGGAAGTTCAGTTCCAGCCTAGTTCACCGATGCCCGTGTGACCTTGTGCACATTTAAGCTCAGCTTCTCAGCGGAGGTGTCGAAGTTCCCCCATGGAAGGTGCTGAGGCCAGAGGTGTATTATGGGTCCAGAGAGGGCTTAGACTCATGCCGAGAGGCTATCCTTTAAACATCGTGGTCTGAATGACCTGGAGGTTTTCAAACCTCATCAAATCTTACTATGGAAACTGAAAGGATGTACCAAGGAAAGATCTCTTCATAGTTGCTTTTTTCCTGCGCTTTCCTATGCTTTCATTACTGCCCCTGCCAGAGACAGGATACTTGAAAGGTTGTTCTTCTGCTGAGGAATGGTTGCTCTTCTGTTACAGCTATGTTTTGATATAGATGATTCAGCTCAGGTCTCAGATTCAGATCTCTGCAGGTCTCGGTTTCTGCCGTCCATCCTTTGTCTGTCTTGACTAATTTGGCTGTAAGTTTGAATCCCAGCCCCACTGGTTTATGGGAGTTTTGCCATTAGCTTCACTGAGCAAAGATTTTCTCTTACATTCTTTGAGCCCAGGACTGTCTCTTATTATGTGTGTGCCGTGTCTAGCCCGCTGGGGTGCTGAAGTCAGTTGGGACTGCCAGATGCTACCGTAATGCGAATAAACGTTAGTATACATGGAGGAAGAAGAGAGATCATATAAGCTTTCTTTTAACCGTTATATAAAAATCCTCTCAAACCTGAAGGACTTCAAGATATTCCATTAAAAACAGCTTTTTTATTATTTTTTGCAGGATCTCCAGCATTTTTCATGTGCAGACTGAGGGCTAACAGCTCTTCATGGTATTTACAGGAAAAATGCATCGTGCTAAATAATCGCCACATGCCGTGGGAGGAACTTCTGTTTTTAATAAAACCAATCTGGTCTGGATCAATGATAAGGGGGCATAATTTCTTCAAATGGAAAGCCAGCTCTTTGAAAGGAATCTTGCAGTCTACATTAATCTCAGATCAGGGTCTGCAGGGTAAGCAGAAATCAGAGGCCTGGCCGTTTTTATGAATCAAGAGTATTGTCCTTGTCTGAGGGGAAATTCTGGCAAAGAGATTTTACTGGGAGAAAGAAGGGAGGTTTCAGTGCACAGGACAAAGTGCTCTGGAGGCGGTGGGGCTAATTGCTGCTCTCCCTTTAGGTGTATAAACACTCATTCAAGAATGTATTTACTGGATAGTTAGTTCTTGCTTTAGGGCTCCCCTTTTTCAAAGAATGACTCCTCCTGGTTCCAAGGCAGGGAGCAATAACTGAGCAGAATTGCTGCCCACATCATGATTGCCTTAAGCATTGTCAACCCATATATCATATATTATCACCTCTGTTCACTGCTGGCAACCCCTCTCTCTGGTTTGTGTGTGGGTGGGTGGCCCGATGCAGTTGAGTCAAGCTCCACTGATAGCCAGGGGTGTTTGTTTGCACAGAGTGGTCCGTCTTACTACAAGGACTGAGTAGCAGGACTGAGGTCTTGTCATTTTCTCCCCTCTGCTACATCTCTGTCTTGCTGCTGGATCAGATCTCCAGTCTTTCCTCTACTGTTGCTGCAGAAACAGCGTCAGTATTCTCCACCCTGCATTTCTCGCCACGATACAATCAATCTAATCTTACTGTCCATTGTTTCTGTAATTAATGCATTGGTGCATGACAAATTGCTAAACAGAGGAAAAACAGAGAGTTGTCTTTGGATTGTATGGATCCCAAACAGAATCTGCAGGGGGAGAAGAAAAAGACAGCAGGTGTCCAAGCAAACCAACTGTTGTCACTGGACTCAGGAATGATGTTCGGGGGCTAGCCACCAAGAGCAGATTTTTTAAGCAGCTGTCCACTCGGACATTTGCTGCAAAGTGACTTGCAATTGGAAATGCATTTACTTAAAGTTCCCATTTCGAAATATTACAGGTGAACCAAATCCCATAGATTTTCCTGTCTTATAATAAACAATAACAGTAAGGGCATACGTAGTGCCTTAATCCCACTCATTTTAAGGTGTTCTGTAAACTCTAAGCATCCTTCTTCTACAGCAGAGGAAGAGCAGAGAAGTGATTTACTCAAGGTCACAATGTAAATCAGCAATAAACTGAAGAACAGACCATAGGTCTCCAGATTTCAGCTCTACATTCATACCAGTAGATCTCAGTTGCACTTCTGGGAGGAGAGAAGACAGGACAGGCACTTACCAGCTGATTTAATTTTGTGTAAAATGCACGTGCACAGAAACTTAGAATACAAAAAAATAATTTTGCTTTAATTATATGACTGCTTTTGGCCAGGTTTTTTTCAGCTCTAAATGCATATGCTGTGAATGCTTCCTTAGTTGTGTATCATTACATGTTTAAAGCAGCAGGTTGTCTAAAAGGGTACAAGATTTTTCCAGTTTCTGCTATGGATGTGACCACCAGGAAGATGAAAATTTCCATGGTGTTGGAAAAAGAGGCAAACAAGACATATAGCCAACCATAATAATTACTTTTTGGCAAAGTGCTTAGTGGAAAATTTCCCATTGTCATTGTACAAACAATACACGTTCTCCCACGAAACAGTGTCAGAGTGTTTCTCATAAACATATGCACCATTTCCTCTTCAGAAAGGTCAAGTAAAATAGCATCTATCAAGAGGAGCATTTAGAAGCAACCCACCTGTTATTGCCAGCCAACAGCAACTCAGAGAAATGATGCTAGTGTATCTTGGGGAAAGACAACTGGGTCTCTGTCTGCAGTGGATTTTTAAGGCATAAGAGAAGAACACACTGGTTGAAATTCACAATCCATTACTTTAAATTAGCTTTGTGAGGCCCATTAAAGTCAGTAAAGATAAATCATTGAGGTTTGGATTAGATGCCTCAATGGGAGTATTGAAAAGATATGTGCTAGTGTATCAGTGGAAGAAGCCTTTTGAGGCTTTTCTACGAGATCCTTCCACTTAGGGGGCTTCGCTTTTGAAACAGGAGTTATTACAATCAGCAGATACCTTTCTAAAAAGTACAGTGCAGCTCAGCTAAAGGTTGTATGTTTGAAGCAGAATGCTGGACAAAATTCTTCAGTCGGTGTTATGTAGAACAGCAGACAGTATTGTCATAATGTTCCCTTGGTTTTTATTAACCACAAATCTATACCACACCTTACAGCCCATCGTCTGTGCATCCCTGATGATCCATAAATGAGATCTGCAGATATAGGAAAGATGATGGTGAAAAGCAAGTTTGTTTTCACTCTGCAGCATATCGTGATTGGGCAATTTCTAAAGGAGAGAGGGGCACATCATTAGGAGAAAATATTTATGGGTCTACCAATAATGAGAGCTTAGCTGCTAAGAACCTGCAAATAATCGCTTCCAGGTAAACAAAAATTTGCTCTTTCAATCGTTTGTGATCTTGGCATTAAAAATATAATAAAAATAATAGAAAGAATTACCAAAGTATCTCCCATGAAAATCAGTCTCAGATTTCATCCCAATTTTCAGTCTGCCTCCACTGTTCTGAACCACCTCTCCAATGTAAGAACCCTAAACATATATATGTATATATATTTTTATACCTATGTATATAGATCCTTTGAAGAACGTATTCTTTAGAAATCTGCAGTCAAAGACAGCGGATGGTTCAGAGAGCTATGTCAGGGTAGGTACTGAACAAACAGTAGTGAAAGGTTTCTGAGTGACTATAATGCATATGACAAATGGAAAGGGCCACTGAAATCTGAAGTCTTACAGAAGAGAAGTTTAATATGCAGGTCATCAGGGAGAGGAGGCAGAATTGGACAACTTGAAGGGCAAATCATGCTAGAATTCTGCGCAAGCCACTGAGCACAAATGACAAATACACCCAGAGACAACACTCATGTGCACAAATACGCTGTATAATCCCAGACACTGTAAGAAACATGTAAACATTCGAGCTTGCATTTGCATACATTCTGAAAATGCTAGAGGACGTTTTTGCAAGCTATTATTTAATTTATTCACAAGGTCGATTTGGAAACAGTGTTCAAATGTTTTGGAAATACGTCAAGAACATCGTTTTATTTCATGGTATTGTGGTAGCATCTCATTATATTAGTCTAATATGAATGCAGCACAATGAAAAAGCTATTGTGATGGTATTGTACTAGGCTAAATAGATAGAATGTTATTACAGTACTGTAAAAGGAAAGATTTATAGGTTAGCATTTGCATTTATGAGTAAGAACAGCACATGCAGCCACATACTTGGCTATTTGGACTCCCAAGGAAACTAAACCTTTTGTTATATTCAGAGTAATCAGGCATTTGAGTAGCAAACGACCCTGCTATTGCTGGAAAAAAGCAGCAGCAAGGGAGAATAGGTGTGTTGACTCTGCTTCTGGAACAGTTTCTTCTGCCACACTCCCCAGAGGTTTTATCCCCTTTCAACAAGAACATCAGGGTCCCAGACAGAATAGGATCCAATTGCACATCAAAGCAGCCTTTTTTTTCAGGATGGACAACTAAGGAGCACAATTTTAAATTCTACAGAAATGCAGCCAGTAGGGAAACAAAACTACCTTGTATGAGCTGAGGAATGTCTTTGCCTTCTCCAGGATATTTTCCACAGCAATTAGAGGCAGAGGTGATGGAGGAGAGCTGAGGGGATTTCTCTGTTTCCTTGCTAAAAACATTTTGCCAAGTATAAGAGGCTTTCAGTAGGGCATCCCTTCATCCCCATCTCTCCCTTGCTGAGTTTGGATTGATGAGATCTACGAGGTTTCTATTTAAAGGAGAAAATCCCTGTTTACTTTCAACTTAGGTGAATAAATATGATCTGGAGATTAAAAAAAGTCCTGAGAGCCAGATCCTCAGTGTTGTAATCACCATAGTTGTACTGGCTGGAACGAAACTATGCTGATTTGTATCAGCCAAGGCTTTGGCCTGATACTGTGAACACACCTTTTTAAACCATTTTTGTTAAACATCTCTCCATGCTATGATGGTTGCTGCTGTCTCTTGAAAGAATAGATATTTTAGTGACAACTCTTTCCAACAGGAAATCTAGTGTAATAATGAGACGTCTTAAAACCAGGAAATGTCACTCGGCTGCGGAATAAAGGCTTGATGCAAAGCCTGTGGAAACCAGTGGGGATCGTACCATGACTTCTCATAGGTTTTGGATTATTTCTAAAAAAGGACATTAAAAACTGTCTGAAGGAAACAGGTGCTTCATTCTCAGTAAACACTGCTGTAGAGTGAGATGTTAGTTCCCTTAGACCCTACTAAAAATCCCAAGTAAGATCACAAATGTGGAAGACCTTCACATGCCAAGTGAGTTCTGGAGAGAGATTTTTACTGTGAAATTTGCAATTGAGCTGGACCAATTCTGGGTGCTTTCAAGAATCACATCCTCATGTTCACTTTGGCAACACATGCATCGATTGGATGTCAGTCTGTAAGAATGGCTTTTCAATCTTACTTTATGGAGCAGATATCTTTGTTTAATGAGGGATACCAGCCTGTGAAGTGCTGGATGCTTTCTGCCAGATGCTGAATGTCTTCATTACTGCTGAAAGTGCTCCACATCCTGCCAAAGTTGGTCAGGGAGGCAGGAGGACAGTGTTTGGAGAAAGCACTCCCCTGCCCTCGCAAAAGAGGGGTTGGCAGTCCACGCTCCTCCACACCAATAGCAAGCTCCTAAATACACTGGCTTGTGTTACTAAAGAAAACACTAAAATCAATTAATAACTTTTTGTGAGATTTACAGTTATTTTCTTTCTTCATCATCCAGCGATGGAAATAACTTGGTTCAGACTTCTCCATACAAGCCAGCACGCTTCCTCCATTCATGCCAGCCCGGCTGCACACTACTCCTGCACCCCTGAGAAGAGAGAAGGACCGCCAGTCCCATTGCTCTTCAGCCTCAGAAACTGCCCCACGATGCCAGAGGTGCTGACACTGCCGTCATGTACTGCCTGGCTTTCTTCCTTCCATGGATCCTGAGTCCATCCTTATTTGCTCATCATCTTATGTGCTACAGAAGCATAATAAAAGGAATAAACTGAAATGTTTTCAGGTATTTTGAAGGAGGGGAGACCAGCCAAGCTGCTGGCATGCTATGGTCTGAGGAGCACTGTGTCATAAACCTTTCTGCAGAAATGAAGTGTCTTAAAGTAAAGTCTTGAACTCATTGGTATCAATGTCAAGACATGTTCTATCACACTGCCAGGGTTTCCTCCCAGCTACCTTAAAGTTTTTTTTTAAATTGTTCAAAATTAAAATCTCCTGAGGAATCCGTGATACAGTAATAAAACAATTACTAGATCTAAAAAAAAAAAAAAAATAGAAGGTTTAGCCCATTAAATCTCTTTTCTAAAAAAAAGCAGAAGAGCCAAAGTCTTTAGGATCCTTACTAGAAACTTTATCTAACATATTGATCTTAAGTAGAGAGTATTCTGATGTTATGAGAAGTAACAATATATACTCGATAAATAGATGGAAAGATAGACAGGCAGACAGATATTTATTGATTAAAATCAACAACATAAAGCTTTATATATCTGAGAAAGGCCTTTTCCCTTCTCCAAAAACTATATGTATATAAATATCAGTCTTTGAGATGCTGGATCCTGTGGGATGCATGAGGAGTTCTCTGTTTTTGGCAACATTGTAATATCAATGAGCAAATGAGTTATGCCAAGAAATAGTTCCTATTAGAGTTAGGAAATAACATTACCAAGCTGCCTCTGGTTATAAGAAACTACTGCTCACAAATATCAATTGTTTCTGATCAATGTCTTTGATTATTTAAGACAAATATAATCACATTGAAACTATTCAGAATAAATATTTGGGGGTTTATTATCATAACATATTCCTCCCAACTTTATAGGTAGAATCAAACAGAATTAAACTCTGATTTTGCTACCCACATCTTCTTCATGCTAAACCTTGTTGTTGACTACTGAATTACAGATTGTTCCAAGGTTAATGATGAAGTTTACACGAGTGAACTATTCGGTGTTATTTTTTGCCAGAGAATTTCCGTCTATTTGCTACCTGCAGAGATACCAGAGTTCTGCATGAAGCCCAGCTGCTGTCAATCCAAACATATTTGGAAAAGAAGATGAGTTTTAGGTGCCTAATGGCAAAAGTTGCCCATCCAAGTCACTGTCTTAAAAATGTGACTCACAGAAGTGTAATCTATCCTCTGGATTATAAGTAAAGACTGATGTCTATGATCTTCTCACAAAGAAAAAGCCATCCTCAGTTCAGAAAATTAGAAAATGCACTGACTGTTGTTTGGTACTGGTTAGCCCTCTGTGGCTCTTTCCTCAGCATCTCAAATTTTTGGCTCACATTCTGGATGAGCCAGGCTTTTCTCATTGACCATACAGGGAAACGAAACAGATAATTTTGGTCCTATAAATCACCTGCTAAGGTCAGGTAGCTAAATTTTTTCTTAGTAGGTGTGTGAAAATAAAGTATTTATACATAGTCTTACTTTCTCAACGTAGAAATAAGTCCACTGACTTAAAAAAGAACACATATGCTTAAATCTTTTATGTTTCATACTATCATCTCCCAGCTGAATTCAACTTCTAGAAGTTGATCACAAGTGCCATGCCATTTTTGTTTGATTCTTCTCAGTGGGTCATGTCTTCAAAGAACAATCATGCCACACATTTGCAAATAGAAATATTTGTTAAAGCCAATGTTCATCCCAAAGGGATCTCTCCATATGAGTATACTGCTGGATTTTTGCGTTTTACAGGAACATAAAATAGGAAGTGGTTTATTGTTCAATACAGAGCCTGTGACAGACTTCTAACTGGAAAATTTGAGACCATAAAACATCAAATGATCGTATCTTTCAGACCTACTGTCATGCTTGAAAGGAAATTATTTGGTTCATTAAGTATTCCACAGGTTAAAAACAAATTCTCTCCATTTGTTTTTATTTGCAGATCTAAAGAGCTACCATGCTCACAACTCTCTTCTGGACTGTTAAAACCATCCAGCATCAATTTTAAGAGTGCTCAGGAGGCAGCTTGTAAACAAATAGCACCCAAAACCAGGGACAGACTCTCAGAGAGCTCAACCTCCAACACATTGAGTTTATTTTTGGACACAAACAGGAACCAAGTCCTTCTAAAAATCTGTGCTTCATTATGTATTCTGAGTATTCTTAAAAATCTGGCGCTCATTGAAGGTGCCGAGTACTCCAAAACTCAGTGCTAGGTTCTCTTGAATTTCCTGTTGGAAAGATGTTTGTATGCCAGGCAAGGTTTTTGAGTTAGAAATGTGTTTTAAAAGAATTTTGAGATACATATCCAGCTACCAGAATACCTTTTGAAAATATGTTTAAATCACTGGTGTAGGAAAAAAAGGGGTGAGTTTGTTTTGTGGTGTCATCATTACATACCACACACTCAGTGGCATCGCAGAGTCAGAGAAATAAAAATGTGAGCAAGTTTCCAATAAAGAGTTGAAAACAGAAAATATTTTTAGTCCAATTGTTAATAATTATAGTATTCTGAAAACAGAAGATACTTAGAGCTGTTACAGTTGACTAAGGTAATTGGATGAACTGCTGGCATGAAATAAAATGGTAGAATTTGGAGAAGCAGAGACTTAAATTTAGGGGCCTTATACTTCAAAGCTACCAATGCAAAGGGCTTTTCCAAAGTCCAAAAAAAGGCAGTTAAAACAACAGGTCTGGGGGAAATTACTTGAACAGAACACAACAGTTCAATACTGACCATTTGATATTATTTTTCCCTTTTGGTCCACACCATTTTTCTGCCATTTTGAATAAAACAAAAAGCAAAAAAAGTATATTATTTTTAGGTCTTACATACTTGTACTCTCCTCTTAGCTCTTCACAGGAAAAAGAACTATGATGAGATAAACTAGGCATTGCCCATATGAAGTAAACCCAGAAAAGAAAAATTATAATGGGCAAAATACTGTGATAAAGATTAGACACTCTTGGGCTTTTGGATATTCAGCTTCAAATGTTCAAATGTTTAATGCCCCAGTTTTTAAGAGGCATTTGGACAATGCCCTTAATAATACTCTCTAACTTTCAGTCAGCCCTGAAGTGGTTAGACGGTTGGACTAGATGATTGTTGTAGGTCCCTTCCAACTTGAACTATTCTTCTCTACTCTACTCTACTCTACTCTACTCTACTCTACTCTACTCTATTCTCTTCTGTTCTAAATAACCGTCCTTTATGGGGACTGATGAGGTCAATGGGAAACATAAAAAATACTTGACTTTCCTCAAGGATACAAAAAACCCCAACTCTTTTGGGAGTACACTTCTGGGATTCACCAGGAAAAATCTGGCTACACAAAGAAAGTTATATAGAAATATACAGCTAAATCAATGTGTAATATAAGCCAAATATATTTTAAAAGAACAAGAAGAGGGAGTGTTTCACATTTATTTCTCAGGTAGTCTGCAATGTCCTGTTTGCACTGTAATCTGTGAAACATCTGGGGCTGATCTGAGTGCTGTTCCACCAGATGTGCTAGATAATTTGTCCCTTCTTGGGTGCAGCGATGTGGACACTGCCTGTGTAATGAGCCCGTAATCTTCCATCTCAGATGCTCACTGTAGGCAAGGCTCTGGTTCCTCTTCTTTTGCGCAATTTCTGATTGTTTGTTTCCCTCCTCTGCCTTAGGTGGAACCTAAAATGATCTGAGTTTTTGAGGGACATTTCAGCAGAGACCAGCAGTGCTGCAGCCACTTCCTTCTGGTGGTGACTGTTTGGTGGATGCAAGCTCCAGGGACAGTCCTGAACTGGCCCAGCCACAGGAAGGTGTCTATGGAAGGTGAGAATAGCTTTATCTGGAATATGTCTCGATCCGCCCCCTAAGATAATTTCCATCTGCAGCATGCTAATGCAGGGTAACAGGGAGGTAAGGCCGTTGTGTAAAATGATCCTTGTTTCATTTCATTCAATTCAGCCCAGTGAAAAATTAGTCTTACACCCACCAACGCCCTTAAAGGGATATGCTCCTTTTAATGTGTGACATGAAGAACAGGGGGAGGATAAGAGATGAAAAAGAAGAACTGTGATAACTGTGGGACCTAGAAGCTATAGTGTGCTCAATTAATTAGAATCTTCACTTGTTTAAAAAAAATGGTCTCTCTGTGCACATATTTAAAAACTGGTCATAAAATATCACTACTGTACCACTATGGAGTCTCTTTGAGATGCTCAATGAAATACTTGAATTACAAAGTAACAATTTCTATTGTTAGGAGTTGCTGCTATTCTCTTTTTTATTGATGTCATAAAGTAGGTATTTATGAGATGAGGTTATTAAGATCAATAGTATAAATGGAACACCTAATTCTCTCTTTTTCAGGCCAGCACAAAGCATTCCTCCGGTGGAATCTGTGAGAATAAAAGGTGACTGGATACTGTCAGTTAACCCTAATCCAAATGCAAAGAGCTCACCCTATTAACAATGAGTCATTTTTTACATGTTTCTTAGATCTAAAACTATCTTGTCCCTAAGTAGCCTTTATGAAATGTACAGATTTGAATTCATTGCAGGACTGGATTTGCCACACTTACAACTAACACTGAAACTCTATCTTTGCCTTTTTTAAAATAAAAAAGAGAAGATGGAACATTTTATTTTAAAATCCATTTAGTGGTGTGTTTTTAATAAATATGATCCTTCTTTGTGAAAGAAGTCCTTTTGCAAAGGCCAAAAATCTCAGATTATAGGGCCGATACTCAGTCTTCCCATCTACTGAATAATGAGCTGCAAAGAAACTATGGTATGTACTGGATTAAATCTATATACTAATGAAGAATTGAACCTGTATTTATACACAGAGCCCAAGTTGCAAAAGACAATGTTTTTGAGCCAAATACAACCAAATAACTCTCTTAACCATTTCTAGTGATCTGACTGTTTTTTGCCATTTACCTTTATCACTTGTAATCAGCAGCAGCATCAATCACTGCTAATTTAAGCTCATGATTAAATAATATCAGCTTAGTTTAGTGGTCATCATTAAAGGAAAAGATTTGCCAACAGCTGATCATGTTGTTGTTCCTAATGACTGCTCCTAGAACTCCATTCTACAAGAACTTGCTAACATTAATAAGACTTGCACATAGGAGCAAGGGTTTAAAAAGTTCTTTAATCATGAGATGTTACAGAAGATGGTGAGTACTATCCATTGTTAAATGAAGAAAAATTTTACAGAAGAATTTTGTCCCCAGATTTATGTTAAACAAAATACTTAGAAAATTTGGATTAACTTCAGTGACAGAAAAAAATAAGGAAAAGATGATAAAATAATAGCATGTTACCATTCTAGTATTGCTAAATCCCCTGCATTAATCATATATTTTTTAAAGATGTGGTTTTCATACATTTACTGCAAAAACTGCTAGAATACCTAAAAACCTCAGAAGGCACACAAAAAAACTTTAACATCATATTTCACACCAAAAGAGTTTCATTATCCTTTATATTAACCGTTTAGTTTGAAGTATTGTACAATAAGTGATTTGAAACTGTTAGCAAACTGAGACATGAGTTGCCTCTAGAGCTCTTCCCAGTGAAACTGTTGAATGAGAGAAAGTCCAATACTTCACACAGTTTTCCTGTGTGACTGTATGTAAGAACTTTTCACCCATCCAAGTGACTGTTATCAGGCACAGTAAATTTGCTATGAAAATCAAAATATATAATTTGTCACATCCCAACACTAACAGTAGTAATTGACTGGTAAAGTCTTTTCCACTCTGCTTATACATCTCTGAGGGTTGCAAAAATCATAGACAAGCTATCTGTGGGCATTGCGCTGCCAGCTATTGCATGTCAGCACGCCTCGTGACAGGGAAGGGTGTACGAAGCAGTGCTGGGATGGGGGAAGAGACATGGTGAAACTCAGCTCCACAGCATGTCCCCAGACAGAGCCCCACACGTGCGCAGGGCTCCTGCTCAGCCCTCTCCTCTCTCCTGGGGCACGTTCCTCCCGGGTGTGCAACCAGGTGCTGTGAAACCTTTCCGGGCCTAATACAAAGCCAGCATTTGTGTCATGCTGAAAAGTATTTGAGAAGGAAAAGACCCCTGCTTCTCTGCCAGGCTGCCTGCTCCTCATACTGTACTCAAAGCCTCTTTACTGTTCTGCGGCAAAGTGTGAATCAGAGGGAATAGGGAACAAAACTATTCTAGACAGCAAATCTGAGTAAGAACATGAAAGCTACATACTGTGCAATGCCATTATATGACTTCAAATCCTTTGTTCCAGAGAACATTATATACCTATTACATGCTTAAATACAGGCACTGCTATAGCATAATTAAAATGTTTGTGATTACAGAAATGAAAGGAGAAGTTAAAAAGCAACATTGTATTACCTCTATATGACTGCTGAACCTTGGCTGTAGGCACAGAAAGAAAAGCCACCAGCATGAGGCAAGGAGCATACAGGCCTTTGGCTCCTTCTGAAACACCAAGCTAATAGGTAGAAGGGCAGTTCTCTGTTGGTATATAGTTGTAGAACACTAATTTCTCTTAGTTCTGCAAGCGTGGTTCCTTAAGCAATGTTTCCTTACCTGAAATGCTCCCATGGACATGCCACAGGGCACTGGCTTTAGGGGGAGCTGTGCTATTCTATGCTAATACTTGTTAACCTGTGCTAGTAACTGCTGTAGGTTCTTTTCCTCTGTTGAAAAAAACTGTACATTTTGCCAAAAGAAAAAAAGCTACTACTACTAAAATACTTCAAATGTCAGTTTGAGACTTGGGGTTCTCAAATTTATTGATTTTTTTTTCCAGGAAAGCAGACACTGATTTCCACTTAGCCAAAAAAAAAAAATCTACAGGGAAATGTTTAAGTGAGCACCTGCAATGAGTTTTATTCATAACTTTGCAGATAAATTGCGGCATACACCATTCACTTTTATGCTTTATTTTGTTTAATAATTCTAGAGAAGTCTATAAGTGAGATTGTTGCCACAATTGGGTATCCTTGGTTTAGCTTACAAAGACTATGTCCTAAGGATGTGGAATTAAACGAGGACTTTGTCCTTCTTTTCCAGTCTGATCTCAGAAGATGCTTGGGCTAGATTATCTTCTATAACGTGTTTTGCCACAGTCTCTAGAGAGGACCACCTCCTTAAAAGGACAGTATAGTAATCTAATACAAATCCAATCTATGGAGATCCATTACTGTGCAACTGGGAAAACCAAACCAAACAAGATACTAATATAAAAACCTCAGTGAATTCCTTGGTGCATTATATGTATTGCAGCGCTTACAAATGACCACATGGATCGTGTAATATCATCTACTGTGGAGAGTTTCTTTTATAGGTCCCCGTGGGCTGAAATGTTTAGACACAACAGAGCTGAGCAGAGGGGCCAGTTGTAGATTTAACTGAGAATCCTTCTGGTTTTATGGGCATGTATGTCAGCTATATCATTGCTTTAAAAATTGCTTTTGTATTTAATAGTAGGAGAGCTTGACCCGAACGTAGTAACAACACATGTGTTCCTTTAACTAAGCTCTGCATAGGGCTGCAAATTGAAATGTAGAGAGATATTAGTTCTGCGAGTTAAGATGTCATTAGCTGCCCAGGAAGGGTAACTTTGTTGATTGTCATTAGCACACTTTTTATGCTGGTACTTTAGAGATCAGAAGTGTTAACCTGGAAATGGCATTCTGATTTAAATCTCTTTAACGTTTGGAAGGATCGGTCATTTCTTCATACTGCATTGCTCTTTGAAGAGAGTTCTTCCTTTGTTCAGCATCTGTAAATTGCCTGTATGCGGATCTCACTTAAGAAAGGAGAAAAGGATCCTTTCAATTGTTTCATGAGTTACTCAGATCTGTCATAAAACTGTCACTTTGGATTATTGCTTAAATGTTGGCTGCAGGCTGAAAACAGTATGTCCATGCAGCACTTGCCCAGTTCAGGTGGGGTTTATAAAAGGGAAATTGTTGCTCTGCAGGGAGATACCTGTTAACCTTATTCATTTCTAAAACTGGTTACATATTTTGGCACTCGCCTGTGCAGTCTGACACTGACAGAGCTTTTGACAAGATGAAGTAGATACACGATATTTATGTAAGGTTCTCAGAAAGTGCAGGTTCAGAGCAAACTTTATTAACTAGACCTGAGCTCTTTCTGTGTCAACCAGCAGCTCTTTGCAGGGAAGACCTCAGATCTTCCCTTTGCCCTTTAACGAGATACAAAGCTGGGATGCAGGTGATAGAGGACTGAAAATTAGCAGTTCCAGCTTTACATGCATTCTTTTGTTTTGTTATTCAAATGGCCTTTACCAGGCTACAGGTTGTGTGGGACAGAAGGTGGGAAACAAGGAGCTCATCTCGAGAGATGTTTAGCAGCTTCAATATCTATAAACACTGATTCCCAGAACAATGAAGGATTCACTCAGCACCTTACTGGACTAGGTTCTGTACGGCTGTGTGCATTTTGCTTTATAGTCAGGGAATAACCTCCAAATAATGGCAAACTGAACTTAAGAATATTGTAGATATGTCTGCATACATACATAACTTAGATTTTTTTATAAATATGCTTTAAATTCATATCTAATTGTATTTAATCTGGAAGGTATTTTTCTCCAGTTAGCATTGGAGTCTCACCGTATGAGGAAGTTTGGTGAGAAGAACTGCAAAAGACAAAAATTAGGTGGACTAAAGTGTATTCATTTTGTATTCATTATGTAGTCATTATTGTTATGGGGGATCTGGTTTTGTATTGAAAAATTACTGATTTCCACCAAAGTCTATGCACAGATTCCTCATATGTTAGGATTCTCCACATGTTTTGAAGAAAAGAATGAAAACCATATGAGGGAGTTTATCATGACCAAAATCTTCCATCAAGAGAAAGAGTTGCTTTACCTGAGCTGTGTAGCTGCCTGGTTAAGGTGCAAGAAAGAAACTATGAGCAGGAGGGGTGTGGAAATATAAGATCAGGTGCTGGAGGTCGGCAGCCATTGGCCTGAAGCTGAACTGAGACGTGGTCTATCTCCAGGCACATATTACAGGAAACTCCATCTGAACTTTCTGAGGACTGAGATTGTCAGCAATTTCTAACGTTAGACTGCCCCATAAGAAAGTTATATATCATTGGCATTCAGTACCAAACACCGTACGATGTGTCTGGCTCACCTTTGCAGTGCTTGAGCAATTTCTCCAGTGTCTAGGACACGTCGCATCTGCTGCACACGTGGTTCACAGCCAGGTTTTGGACATGCTATGAATCTAACAATCCATCCCTGCTGCTGACTAATGCTAACATGGAGGGTGTCAAGAAGAGGGAATAAACCAGAAGATGAAACGATAATAAGGAATTCTGACATTTTGTTGTGGAAGCAGATTTTTGCCACTGTCTTCAAAATGGTTTAAGGTATACTGTTGCAGGCAGATGATTTCTCCCAATTTTTGCACAGGACTAAAGTAACCACTGCAACCCAAAGCTGTCTCATGGTAATTTGTTATTCTACAACAGTTCCACCATGGGTATCCTCCTTACCATGTCATCACATGTTTCCTTTGCAGGCACGGCATATTGCTGCCTCACATCGTGCCTTTCCTTCGACTCTCCTTTTCTTGGGCAAAGGGGGAAAATATTGCACAGTTTCAGGCAGTTGGCTTGTCAAGGGATTTCTCTTGGGACAGACATGCAAAAAGACACATCCCCAGCTTAGCCTAACCTCTGAACCTCCCTCTCTACCTCCAGACTACCCATATTTTCTGTTCTACCTTCCAACCCTACTGTGACACAGCAAGACACTTGGATTTTTCCCCTGATTACATACAAGCTTTGCAATATAACTGCTGTATTGCAGGCTGGGATTTCATATATTGTAATCAAGTATGATCAATTCACTGCAGGTGCTATGGCAAGCAGAGGACGATGCAGTCCCTGTTTTATAAGTGCTCCCAACCTAACCTCTAAATGTTGCTACCAATAGGGTGATTGGCAGTGCCTTCTGTACTGTGAGGAGATAATTGTGGTGCTATGGTATAAGCAAGTGAGACTCATTCTGTATTTTTGCTACCGTGGAAAAAAATTCGGATAAGAGCCATATGGGGTAAAAGACTAGGGTTACAGCAATACAATTACAGGGTGGTTGTGACAGCATAGGTGTGACTGAGACGACAAGTGAATTTTTTTACCATGTATCTATGCAGGCAAAAAAATCCAAAAGACTGTAGACTCTATTTCTAACTCAACTTACTGTGACCACTGAAGAACGGGAGAATTTTCAATGAGGAATTAATGTTATGAAGAGGTTTAATATTATATAGCTCATGACACACCAAAGATCCTTAGCTCTTAGCTCGTGATAATCTGGATAGAGTTTAACCTACAAAACTCAAAAGGTGAGTCTGCACTACTTTTAAGTAGAGAAAAAAAATCTATTTTATACTGTCATTCAGGCCCAATCCAAAGCTCTTAAACTTAACAGGTCTCTCTCCCTCGATTTCAGAAGGCTTTGGATCAGGTCCTGATAGTCACAACTCCAAACTGTGTGATACGTAAAAGTGTCTTTTTTAAGTGCTCCTTGCAATCAGATAAAACTCTTTCCTAAATGGCATCATTCAATATACAGATTGTAGCAGGTAATTGTAATTGTAAATTACTGTAGCAAGCTTAGAATCAACTATTTAAGTACTCACCTGGCAAAACTGCAAAAGCTAACTTTTTTCCTCCTTACTTTCCAGTATATATCTCATTTTTCATGGCTCCTTAACTCAGATATTGCAGTGGGCAATTTGGATTGAAACTTGCCATAGAAGTTGTCAGCCTCCAAGCAAATATTTGTCATTTAAAAATCATGAGGCTGTTGAGTAAAACTTGGCAAACTGTTCTAAAGCTGTATATATGGCAACTATATCTGCAAAGTATTAATGCACAGGGTACGCACAGTTTCTGGCAAAACACATTCTCATGCACGTTTGTGCAAACACACAGAGTACACAAATATCAATTCCTTGCACATCAGTGTTCTTCATAATGTCCTGCTGATGACTGTGTCTCAGAGATCTGAGTGTGAACACCGTTTTGGATGTGCCTTCCATATAAAGGACTGCTTGGTATTTTAAGTTCACTGACATAGTAGAGTGTAATCCCTCCAAAAGGGGTCTTAATGACTAAAGTGCAAACAGGCACACATTTTGAAAGTACACACTTCAAAAATATGGAAATAGAAGCATAAAAGGTAAATTTATAATTTCACACACAGTATAAAATTGTAGAACATTAGGCTTTTTACGAGTGTCTCAACAAGGGTGAAAAGGAAGGAAAGGACAGAGGGATTTCAAGACACTCCTTAATACCTAAAGCTTAATTACCTAATTATAATTACCAATTTATAGCTTCATCTTGCCGACTGCAGAAGCACAGAGAAACCTTCGCTGTTGTTGAATTTAATGAATTGAGGCTGACCAGCAGCTAACAGGACTTCTCAAAACGTGTAGGACTGAGCTCTTTGAACACACCCTCACGGTGCTTCATGATCAGCAAACGAGACACCGCAATGGATGGGAGGAACTCACAGCCAGGAATCCACTGCCTAAAGTTGAGGAAAGAATTAGGGATGAGAAGAATAACGAAAGGTGCCATTCATGCCAAACCAAACACGAGGGGCTTAAAGCCAGCACACTACCAGAAAGAATGACCTAAAAAGATCATAGGTCTACTCTCTGCCAGTGCAAAGATATTTTATCAGCTTTCTTCTTCAGCAACTGTAAGTGACTCAATATATTAACTCATATGGCAGACACTACACTACAATAAAAAATAACCAGTTGAATTTGGGGCAGATTGGAAGCTTTAATTTAAAAATGTCCATGCTTGTCAATTCAATTAGATGAGAATTTACTGGCAAGACAAGCTAAGTCAGTCTTGCCAAAATATAAGAAAAAGACAGACTCATCAGATAACTGTCTGAGGCAGGTACAACCCACCAGGCTAGGCATTTCCCTCTGTTTTAGAAGTTTCCTCTACTGCATCCATATGTCAGTATTGTCCCATCCCTAAATGGGGAACAGGTTCTGCCATTGCAAGCTGCCTATTTTGCCATTCCGCTCCTCTTTCAGTCTGTGTTAGTCTAAATTCTTTCTCTTTTATCCTGATGTGACAGAGGGATGCAGTGAGATGTTCGTATCTGCCCATCTCTAGCTGCCTACCCAACTCACTTATGACCTAATCGCTGTATTTTCCACCAGCCAAAACTAAAAGGTATTTCACAGCTGTGGGAGGACCAACCACTGCTACCAGGGGTCTTTCCTTAAGCTCTTACAGCGAATAGCACTGGGTTGGCTCTTTGGTTGTGGGGTTGTTTGGTTTTTTTTTGGGGGGGGGGAGGCGTTGAAACTTTATAGACTAAAAAAAACTGAGCTGTGATTATGTGGTATACACCTAATTAAAATATACTAAAATTGCTGAAGTATTTTACTGAAGTCATTTTCTTTTTCAAGCGACAGGTTTACCAGATGATAAGACTTGTCTTGTGGTTTCTCTGCCTTTGCCAAGAAGCTCAGAGCTAAGTACAGAGGGTGGGGTCAGTCCTGGACATCAAACCCTCCCCTCCCCGTGAATGGCAGCATTTTTCACTAAGCTCTCATGCTCAAGGCTTAAGTCAGGCTTTTTGCCAAACACTCAAGTCCAAGACAAATAGCCTATGTGGGTGTTTTGTGCACAAAGATGACTGAGGTTCATTTTAGCTAGATGGATAAACCTTTTGAAATCTGGGTTGTTAGAACTGACTATATTATAGATCAGAGTTAGCTGTTTATTGAAAAGCACTGTGAGAAGAATGTAAATTGCCCGTGAATCAGAAGGACCTGCGAGTGAAGCACCAGAGGCTCTTGGTGAATGTGTTGTCACCTATTCTCACAAACAATGCAACCATTTATGTACAGTGGATTCATTTTTTATAAATGACCATGTTCCGGTTCTGTCTTTTCAAGTTTTCCCTTGTTCCACAGAAAAAATGACGTACAGATGTATGGAATTTGCAAGGAAAAATTCAAAACTCACTAAATCTCCTGATTTTTTAAAAAATGTTTTTATTTAATATGGCTCTATTACATAAGGGCTATTTTCTGTCACTGGCAGGGCTGAAATTTCCTTATGGGTGAAAAACCTAGGTGATTCTGAGCGCTGCTTAGACCCTAGTGCTCCGTGGAGCCCAGAATAGCTTTATGTACCAGAGGGGAGGGGTTAACTTATTATTATTTTTTTATGTCAGCAGCTGAAGCTCTGGTTTATTAAATGTTGTGCTGCCCCCAATCCTCCACAGGCTGCTACCAAAACACAGAGCATTCCTGACTCATCTTGTGCCTACAAGTTCCTCTGCCCCTTCAGGTCTCCTCTAACTTGTTTCTCACCATTTTTCCATTCCAGCAGAAAAAAAAAAAAAAAAGAGTATGTAATTTTTTGTAACTGCCCAAAACTTTGGAACCCAGAAAGCGCAATCTGGGATGTCACCTTGTATGATAATTCAGGGGAAGGGAAAGCATCCACAAAATACAGCATCTCTTGCATCAAAGATATTTCCCTAAGGTACTGGACTACAGTTAAAAGTTTTATCTTCCCTACAGGGAGTCAGTATTTACCCTTTCCTTTCTCTTGCCTGGGAGAATAGCTGTTGTCATTCTGAAGGTCGTCTCCTACTCAGTTAGCAACAAAACCAAAAGAAGTTGTGTTGTTGAAAGGTACCATAGTCTACCACGGTCTACAACCATGATGAAAGTACAGCCTGGAGAACAACTCTACCATGTATTTCACATCACGTGTGAGGACTGGCAGTGTCTGCGCAGCCCTACCTTCCTTACTGAGACTGCCGGTCACGTTGTTAGTCACACATGTTATTTAACACAAGGCAATGTCATGGAAGGACGCTCAAGTGAGTTGAGTCAGGGTCACAGGCAGAATTATCAGGTTAGCACACAACTCCACTAAGCTGATGTATCGTGTTCCTCGGCATTTAATTTGATCAGACTTAACCCTGACTGTGATAACATGGCTATTCTTTTGCATTTTTGCATTGCACTTGTCGTGCAGCGGAGGCATACTTCTAGAGCCAAAGCAACAGGACTCTGGGATGTCAGCCTGCACAGCCTGGGATATGGGCCGAAAAGCACCGTGTAACTTCCCATTAGAACTCCAGGAAACCAGAAGACTGTAAAAGGTTCTGTTTACTGATAACCCAGGCTGCATTTGACCCAACAGTGATGAAAACAATACCTGGTAAAATTTGGTCTTCGTTGATTAAAACACCCTGAAGGGTGCTGTTAGAAGCATGACAATTATTACTGTGTTTATGGTGTGCCTCTATGGGGTTTGCAGAATTACGCATGCTGCACACATCCTAATTACAGAAACATTCAGGAAATACCTTAACAAAATGAAAAAGCCCTTGCAGGTAAAATTGGCAAGTTTTTGTAAGGTAAATGCAGCTCTAATACATCCTATTGATCAAAGTACATAAAAATTCCACAGACCAAATAATGGAAATAAAACAAACTATGGAATAGCAGCTTATTGCATATACACCACTCATCCTGTGTTCAGAAAAAACCCTGGATATTATAGGAAAACAAAAAGGCAATTATATAATTAATATTAATGGAAACCATATGTGTAAGTGGGTTAGATTAAAGCTGAACAGTCAACTTTAATTCTGGCATTACCTAAATCTGATTGCTTACCTTTTCAGTTATTAAATACTGTTATATTTATAATAATATTGCATGTTGGTTTAATTTTATTTTTTATAACACTATGTAGAGGCTACTTTTGTGCAGCAGTGACCATTGAAACTGTGCTCCCAGAACAGCTAGAGTAACCGTTAGGTTCTGCATTCATTGTAAAGTAAATATTTCCAAATAATCAACAGCAACTATATCAAGATACACATCGCATGCTGCAAAACAGACATGAATTTGGCATGTGTTTCCCTTGCCCACCCATGAACAACAAGCAGTGCAGCGCACGGTTCATGTCACCCGATGTGCTGTTCCTGTCCCCCCACCATCAAGGTGGCTTTCAGCCCTGTAAGTACCAGTTGCTAATAGGTCTGTTTCACAACTTTTTCTTCAAAAGCTCCTTTCTGTTACACTCCTGGCATCTGTTTCTTCCCCCTTAGGAGATGCTTAACCTAGGTGCATAACACTGTTTTATAGAGAATCCAAGACCTGATCCAGCATCCACTGAAGTCATTTTTAATACCGTTCAGTGGGGTTAGACAAACCAAAGTAAGAGATATAAAGACAGACAGGTCATCCTGACAGGTTTGTCTAGAGACTCTCAGAGGTACATGAAGAGGCACAGTGACAGAAGGACCATGGCTATCGGTCGTGCAAATCCGTGTGCCTGTTTGTCGTTAGTTTGCATCGCAGCAAGCAGCAGGTTGTTACAGCCTCGGTGGTTTCTCTCCTCTCTGCCATCGCTAAGCACATTATTCCCTCCTTGCTCTCAGACTGAAATCTTACTTGAGCCCAGCGCCTTTCCAGAGGCACATTTGCGAGACTTTCCCCTGGCATTACTGGACAGTGGATCAGGCTCTTACACAGACGAGAAGCAGCTGAGCCGAGTGAGTTCTACACACAAACATTGACCCATTTCTGTATTACCTGGGACCTATTTCCCAAATATCAATGTTAAATTGCTTCTGGGCTGTGCAACAGGTCTCCCAGCACTTATAGCTACACAGTGGGAAATGAACCTTTCTTCTTGGATTTGACACCTGATTCAATCAGCTTTCTGTACAACCTTTCTTTGTTTATGGTTGTAAAGCTGGAATTGCTACCTCATTTTAAGCCTCGTCATCTGAAGTGGTACAAGATTTAGGGTATGAGCAGGACAACCACAAGCAGCTGAGGTACAGCCCTCAGCAGAGAATTGATAACTGCATGTATACGTGCTTCTAGCCTCTTGCAAATAAGAAACGAAACTGGTTGGCTGAAACCAAGCTCACAGTGGATTTAAGCCACTTCCTGGGTAACTTGAGCTTGTTTGGTTTTCACACGCATCTACTCAGACATGTCTCAGCAGAGGGGCGGTAAGTTTAAAGGACTCCCTCTGTCAATCAATGCAAATCACCAGTCAGGCATCTAGGTTGTGAGATGTTTGGGACAGGACCAGGTTTTGGGTTTGTCTTTAAGAAAACCTGTGCAATGAGTCTTAGACGATTAAGAAAGTTACAAGGCATCAAACTGATAAACACAATAAGGTACACAAACATTAGTATTTCCCTGTGGTGGATATTATTGTAATAAGACCTTTTTACACTGAAGGTTAATTCATTAAGGTCTGAAAAACATTTGGAGGTCCCTGTAAGAAAGGAGTTAAAGAAATGCAAAAGTGTTGCTTTGGTATTGTGTTATTTATCAGCTGTCTGGTTAGCATTTGTGCTCAGTCCGCAGGTTTCACATGTAAATCAAATGCAATGAGTCTATGACAACTCACAAGATTTACACAGATGGGCCCTGACCAGCCCTCTCTGAAGTCACCGGAGGTGGTCTGGGTTCCCTAATGATCGCAAATAGGAGACACAAACATAAATATAATTTACTTTTATAAAACTTTTAATTAGGTTAATAAAATATCTCTGCATAAAAGCCTATAGCTCATAAAAACTCAGACCCTGTGCATACCAGAGCTGGTGTGGATCAGGATAATAGACACAAAGAATTGCATTACCATGCTAATACAATAGGGAAGTCTCCTGTCTCTCTTTTGAATAACCTCTCATGCAAATTTCAGATGTTGACCATGACACCAGACCTTCTTAGGGCACTGAGTTGTGCTTCCGTGTGCTTACAATATATTTGATTTCAATACAAAACTGCAAACTCATCAAAACCCCACCTTTCTGCCAGCATTCAATTATTTAAATATTATACAATGTGGGGGGTTTTGCCCCTGAATCCTGCATAAAGTACTTCAGGCAAGCTCACAAATAATACAATATGAAAAGGACAAAAATCCAAGCAGGAAGAAATTTTAATCAATGGGATCCTTTTTAGATATTAGTTTCCACCTTTTCTCACTCTTGACCGGTTGTTTAAAATGCCAGTTCCAGAATGCTTTTAAGCATACAACAAACATATATATCTGAATTGTCTCCACAACAATTATTCTGTAATCTTCTTGAAGTCAACAGCAGGTTTATGTGTAATTGGGGTCATTATCTGCCCACACGCTAAATTGTTTGACCACATGCTAAACATTTGAACTATGCAAAAGTTCATTATTGTTATCCAATTACAATATGTTTAGTTTTTCATGCACGTAAAGATGGAATATTTATAAATATACAGGTACTTCACGGTGTTTGTGAAAGGTTACCGACAAAATCTAAGAATAATACATATATAAGTTTATTCCATATACATATAAACACTATTAACAAAGTATTTTTTATTTCGTGTGTTGTATTCTGGCCTCAGTTCCTAGAGATCACAATGCCGAGGAAGTGGTAAAACATATAAAGATTGGTTTCAATCGCTTCCCCTTCTAGTAGACAAAAGTTTAGTTTGTCTTGTGCAATGGGACTTGTGCTAATCATATGGAACAATTTTACACTTCTTGGGGAGTAAGAAAAATCAGAATTCTTCCTTTATGCGTTTCTAGAAAAATCCCCCAAAACATAATATTTGCAGAAGTAGTACATCCAGTTTTGTGTTCAAAACTGTGATATATCGAAACTAAAAGCCAACTTATTTTTTGGAATGTATATAAGCTGTCATACCCATACATGAGTTTTCCTCTCCAAAATCCAAAAAATGAATGACTTTGTGGTTTAGCCTCAGCGCTATTAGCATCTGTTTCTGCGCCGCCCCAAACAGAACGGCTCCGAAGGACTAAGAAGAGCTGCCGTCCAACCTGTTGACTGCATTGCACTCCTGATTGCCACAGCCCAGCGTGCCAGGACAGGGACCCTTCTGACACCCGCCGGCTGGAAGGTGCGGAGGTTTGCCGTGAGTCACCAAAGGCGGGGTGTGCCAGTTCTGCGTGTCCACCCAGACTGCAGCTCGGGAGGAGGTTTAATGGGTTCAGTGTTTTCCTCCCCCAGGCTAAAACACTCCCTGCTCTGACAGGCATGAGACACATCCTCCAGGGAGTGGGGTTCCACATTCCCCAGGGAGTGGGGTTCCACCCCTCCACCGATCATCTCCAGTGGCCTGTTGCCCTCTGCACCCGGCAGCCAAAACACCCGGCTCTCTCCCTCTCCATGTCCCAAGGAGGAGCAGCGTGCAGGACCCAAAGCCAACCAGGTTTGAATGAACCACGCTGCCCACTCTCCTTGCACTGGATGCTGTCCCCTTCAGACTTGTCTCAGAGCTGGTTAAAGAAAAGGGAAAATCTCCCCTGAATTCAGTGGGTTTGGGGTTGGATTCCAGACTCCAGACAAGTTTTGCTTCAGAGGGGCTTGGAGTCTAGTATATAAATCTATGTCTTTGTTACAGGCCAAATGTAATTTGATTCCAGTAGTCATGAATAGGACATAAGAAATGTGGAAATATCTGTACACGTTCCCTGCTCAAACAGTGGGTGCCATTAAGAAAGCATAATAGTGTTCCGGGCTATTGATTTTACCACAGTATTTCCTTGCTTAGAGTGTTTTCCACTATGAGATATTTGCACCATGCCATGGTAAATGTTATTTTTAACAGAGCTTGCTGCAGTCTTGTTTGAGAAACTATGCTAACAATGTCGAGTTCTCTCGCAATGCTGAGTTACTCAGCTGGGCTGTCTGATGTCCTATTTAAAAAAGTAGGTAGGAAGAGCCAAATGGAACGTAAAGCTGAAATGAGGTAAAAGGCAGATACTAAAAATACTAAATAGTGAACCCTCATGAAGTAGTTTAGATACTAATGATATTAAATAAGGGACTATATTCATAGGTAGAGTTTAGATTTAGATTATATTTGCCTGGAACAGAAACAGATGCTCAAACCAGACCTCATTTATCTTCCAAAACAAATACAGCTTAAGTCATATAAGATGTGCTCTTTTTTATACCACTTACTTTTCAGTTATTCTGTTATTTTGCTAAGAGATTCACTTATTCCACTGTAGGCTAATAGGCGAAGAGAAAAGGACAGGGGGAAGGGCAGGAGAAAAGGAGTACTTGTAAACCAATAAACAAGCTGAATATGCTTCTAAGTTACAACCAACATCATTAAATGTAGATAAGCTCACCTGTCATAATGAGGTCCAAGTTTCGTTTAAATTAAATTGGTATAATTTTTGTTCTTCACTTAAGGTGGAGGAAATATAGGTTTAAAACAAACTGATCTTTGTTAATATGAATTGACACATCTCCGTTTTTCTGGATCTGAGTTCTTAATTTCATAACTTACAACAAGTAAGGTTTTACCAAAAACTGTGATGAAGAGCAGGCAAATACAGTATTAGTGAAACTTAACTAAAGCTGATACGTTTAGTGATTTCTTCTTATCCTATTCAGTGTTCCATGGAGGTCTGTCCTATGTTTGGCACTAATTTGTATTTCATTAATGACTTGTAGGTGGAATAAAGTTTACTTGTAGTAGATGTACAGATGATATGCAGTTAAACCACACTTTAGGCACTTTGGATTAGACTTCAAAATTAATTGGATGAAATAATGGCCTTAAAAAGTAGCATACAACTTAGTAAGGACAAGGGTAAAGTTCTATACTCACTTAGGAATACTCACTATGAATGAGGTATGTCACGTTGTGGCAAAAAAGTAAACGATATGTATAAAAAGTGTAATCTAAAAGGCACCTGGGTAATCTGTCCTCTCCTCTGGGCTGATACAACCACAAATGGAAAATTGTGTTCAGCTGTGGCCCCACACTTGAACGAAGATGTCAATGCATTGAAGCAGCTGTGGGACAGGGCAGTAAAAACCAGTGGAGATCCAGCAAAGGACATTACAAAGCAAAATGGAATCATCTGTTCTCCACACTATGAGGCAAGAAATAACGAGCCAGAAAAAAAAAAAAAAGATATTAACTGTAAGTTTTGAAGTACGTTTTCTAAAGAGATGATGGAATCTATATCATTGGCAATTCTTAAGAGCAGGTTAGATAAAGATGACAAGATTGGTTTAGGTACTGCTCATCCTTCCCTGGGAGACAAGGTTAGACCTGGGTTTTTGGTTCTCTTTCAAACTTATTTCATATAGCTGTACATTAAAATTACATTACAGTCATGATAGAAAAAAGAGATTCAATGGAAACATTCTCCCATCTACATGGATACTCACAGGAATCCCTTGACAGGACCATTTTCATGGATACCCCTGACAAATAAGACCCTGTGTCTTTTCTGAAAAGCAAAATCCCTGTTGAGTTCACCAGAAAACAAAGGACTGGACTATTCAGAAGCCAATGTAACTGGAAAAGGAAAAGCCAGACTGTTGGAGAAAATTAGCTTCAGGCATACATTTTCACTAAGTCTGCAGAGAGTTGTCTCTGAGAGATTTATCATCCTAAATTACCATTGGGTCTACATAGGAAATAAATCTTCACAGTTATCCACTTGGAACGGGGGCGGGGGGGGGGGGAGAAAAAAAGTTTGCTCTCCTGGCCCAGGATGTATTTTAGCATTTTTTTTTTCAGACCCCAGTAAAGGTTTTGCCTGTAATGAGCTGTTGATGAGAGTGAATACTTTTACTCTTTGTTTTGTTTTGGGTTTTGGGGTGGGGGGCAAGGACAAAAAAATCAAAACTTCAATATTTTTACCTGAAATTCAAGGATTTACAAATATTGAACCATAAATGCCACTATGATGCTCTACAAGAACTGTAATTCAGCTATCCTTTCTCCCCCATTTATTTTTCTCAGTATGGCACTTCCTAGCAGGACTACAATTCCCGGAGGGTCTCCTTTCTTCTTCCGTCATCTCAGTGCACCATAGGAATGGCACAGTTACAGGGCATCATTAAAGAAGTACTCCAATGAAGGAGCTTGTCTCAAAAAGCAAAATGGAACAATGCAATACCTGAAATACAATTCCCATGAGGTAACACATCCATACTTGAAGGTAAAATATTTTCAGTTTTCAGGTGTTAGATTTTTTGTCCTACAGTAAAATTATCTGTAAAAAAATGGCCCTCTTTATAAGGGTTCATCAAAAAATCTAATTTTCTCTGTTGCAAACATTTGCTTAAATTAAGTGAATTTAGCATCATTCCAGAGTATGATACTTTTGAATTCATTGTGGCACTGTGGTTTCTTGACATTTAAAAGTTACAGGAATTGAGCATGTATTGTACTTAAGTACATCAAAAGTTACTAATCCTTCACAAAGTGCATAAAAATAAGCATAAAAATTCTTTGCAAAGAATGAATTATACATTTATTAATAATTTTAATAGGCTTTCAGATTAACTAAATTTCAAAACATACCAAGAATCCATCTGAAAACTGCTTGATTTCTGCTCTGAGATCTAGAGATCTGGGGAAAGAGACTATATCAGAGTAGACATCACTGGGGAGTTACCATCTCCTCCTCTTTTATATGTGCCACAAAGTTAATGGCTGCCTGAATAACCGGGCACTCACTATGCTCCTCAGTTTTCTTGTAGCTGGAAAGATATTGTTTAAATAGAAAAGGAGACTAGTCCTCACTTCAGTGAGTTGCCAAAGCTAAACAGAAGTTCCCTACTGACAGACACTGCTGATTTGGAAGAAAGGTGTAGACTGGTTGAAGAAATTCTAGAACAGGGCAATAAGAACTGCCTAAGAACCAGAAAGGATTTCTCAAAGCAGAATGGAAATCCTGATTGTGTCCGGTGATACTAAAAAGAGAGGACAGCCTGATGTACAAGCTTGCTATTGCTAAGGGATTTGAGGTTCGTGAAAGAACAGAAGAGGAATACTCTTCAGAGTTCAATGACAAGGCAGGTTTTGAGGAAACAGCTGGCTCTGAAGGCAAAATTTAAAATATCCTGCATTTAATATACATTTGTAGGGAAAAGAAAAGGAGTAGTATAAAGAAAGATGAATGAAAGCTAAGAACAGTGTGGTGGGTTGACCCTGGCTAGATGCCAGGTACCCACCAAAGCTGATCTATCACTCCCCCTCCTCAATGGGGCAGGGAAAAGAAAATATAACGAAAGGATCATGGGTTGAGATAAGGACAGGGAGATCCTCAGCAGTTACTGTCATGAGCAAAACAGACTCGACTTGGGGAAATTAGTTTAATTTATTACCAATCAAATCAGAGTAGGATAATGAGAAAAAAAAAACAAATTTTAAAAACACCATCCCCCCCACCCCTCCCTTGTTCCTGGGCTCAACTTCACACCTGAATTCTCTACCCCTTCCCCCTGAGAGGCGCAGGGGCACAAGCAATGGGGATTGTAATTAGATCATCACACGTTGTCTCTGCTACTCCTTCCTCCTCAGGGGGGAGGACTCTTCACACTCTTCCTCTGCTCCAGTGTGGGGTCCCTCCCATGGGAGACAGTCCTCCATGAACTTCTCCAACATGAGTCCTTCCCACAGGCTGCCGTTCTCCATGAACTGCTCCAGTGTGGGTCCTTTCCACAGGCAGGGTGCAGGCCTTCAGGAACAGACTGCTCCAGGGTGGGTCCCCCACGGGGTCACAAGTCTTGCCAGCAAGCCTGTTCCAGCATGGGCTTCATTCTCCACGGGTCCACAGGTCCTGACAGGAGCTTGCTCCAGTGTGGGCTCTCCATGGGATCACAGACTCCTTCAGGCACATCCACCTGCTCTAGCGCGGGGTCCTCTACAGGGTGCAGGTGGATATCTGCTCCACTGCCAACCTCCATGGGCTGCAGCGTTCAGCCTGCCTCAGCATGCTCTTCACCACAGGCTGCAGGAGAATGTCCTCCAGCGCCTAGAGCGCCTTGTCCCCCTCCTTCTTCACTGACCTTGGTGTCTGCAGAGTTGTTGCTCTCACGTATTCACACTCCTCTCTTCAGCTGCAGTTGCGCAGATTTTTTTCCCCTTCTTAACTATGTTATCCCAGAGGCATTACCACCATTGCTGATAGGCTCAGCCTTGGCCAGTGGTAGGTCCATCGTGAAGCCAGCTGGCACTGGCTCTATCAGACATGGGGGAAACTTCTAGCAGCTTCTCATAGAAGCTGCCCCTGTAGCCCCCCTGCTACCAAAACCTTGCCACACAAACCTGATATGAACAGTGTAAGAGAAAAATGGAAATGGAAAGGAAAAGATGAAGGGGAAGAATTTTGGAATGTTTCTTTGACTGCAGCAGCAACAGCATGGATCTGTATTTGATCTTATGCTAATGCCTAAAGCTAGTCAAGAGATCTCTACTACTGATCAACTACTGTAATGAGGTCAATTTTGCATTTATTTAGAAACTCCAGCATATGCATTTTCCAGTTACTTGCCACCATGGTGACATAAACTATTGCAGAATATCTGGGTTTTAAATCCATATCCATTCACTTCCAGCTGCAGTTCAATCTGCCACAATTCAAGATGAATTTAAGACATGCTTCAAAAGGGACCTCACCAAATGAGATGCCACTTTCTTTTCTGTATAACAGTTGGTGGACGGGTCCTGACTTGGAAACTCTTGATCTCAGTTCACAAGAATAATTTCTGAGGGACCTATGGCAGGTCATTCTGAAGGCCAGTTCTTAAATTTCTGGTCCTGATTCTCCCACAATTCAGGTCAGGTCACAATATTTTTTTAGCTTCTTTCTTACCTTTTAAGCTTACCTCCTGTTTCTGGACAAATGAATTACTAGGATGTCTGTGAGATCCTTAATGCTCAGGAACTTGGGAATAGGTCAGCTGAGAGAAATGTCAAAATCTCCCAACTGGGTTTGAAATTCAAAGATGTAAGGCTTAAAAAAGTGCTCTAATTATGGTGAAATCTGCAACACTTGATCAGTATTTCCCAGTTACAACAACTCTTTAAAATCTCATAAAAATTTAAAGTAAAGTTGCCTACTCCATGGGTAGCTTTTGTTTTTCAAGGTTAGCATTAAGCTTCTGTTTAACTGCTACAGTGACAGCATCTTTATTAATCAACCCAATAAGCAATTAAAAATTGTCGATGTCTGTAACTTCAGCAGAGAAGTGTCCATTAACTGCCACCAAACAAGAACGTAGTCTGTCAACATGCAAGTCATCTACTCTCCTATGCTAACATCCAAAGGTAGAGCTATATTTCATACAGGAAAATCAAAATCAACTTACATGAATGTTTGAAGCAAAAGTCATGCATAACCCACTAAAGCAAAATGAATATCAGAGCCAGTGGGTTCCGAAAAGAAGAAAGGAAAAAGTAGCTATAAACTCCACAGAAAGTGGAAATACAGGCATTGTTATACAGACCTCTAATCTCTTGTGCAGTGCTATACGTGGAGAGGAAAAAATGCCTTCCTGACCTCTCCAGGTGATCAATTTACACTCTGAAGCCTGAGAGCTGATCTGTATCTATTCCAAATTAACTGGAATAGAAAGAGGCATGAGGCTAAAACATAAAGAAATAACACTGTAGAAACCAGAAAAGACCTTATTCATCAGTACAAGTCGGGATGTCGTTTGCTAGCAAAGGAGATATCTTCCTTTCATAAATATGCCTGTGCAGATTTTAATATCAAAAGTACCTCAGAACTCTCAGTGAAAATAATCTCTGCAGGTACTGGTCCAAAGCCTACTGAGATCAATAGGAATACCTCCCTCCAGTGCAGTAGACTCTGGATCAGGCCCTTTCCCCATAACAAAGGTTCCCTCCATCACAGGGCTGCAATGTCCCCTCCTTCCTACTCCCTTACAGTACTCTCAACTTCTGTTTTGAAGCCGGCAGAAAAACAATAAACAACCCAGATGAACCTAACTGGAAATGTCCTTTCAGATGGGAAAAGATATGCGAAGTCACATCAGCTTTACCCAATGTTAAGATAAGATGTTGTGCGACCTACGATCCAATGCACTGTATTGTATGTGATCACCATGCGGTATAATTTTATAGCTTTTTTTTTCTCAGGTCTACTGAACTTCTGTTATTTCCAAAGTGTTAAAAATACTCCGTTTGCTAATATAAATGATTATAATTGACAGTGCATTGTCAATCTATTGCAAAGCTGATTTAATTAAGAATGCCAAGGGGCATCATTTGGGGCCAGGTATCTAAGCTGCAAATTTTTTTTTGATCTCAACCTCTCCCTATAGGACCGTCCACACTGGCACCAAAGGCTGGAGGGCAAGAGAACAAAGGGAATTTTATGTGTCTGAATTCAAATTCTTTCCCTTTGAAATGAAGCGTCCAGAATGGGCAATAAAACTGTGAAAATGGATTTCTGGCCGCATTTGATGTTAAGCCTTTAGTGTCAAGAGCCAGGTCTTTTTTTCTCTCTCTTTCTTTTAGGGTTTTTTTTTTTTTCCTTTCCCTGAATGGTCTTGTGGGGAATTTGTCCTATAAATTATTTCTTACAGTTTGTATGCATACAGTATGGCCATGTCTCATAGTTATAACTTAAAAGTAGGCTATTTCGTGTGTGTGTGTTTTAATTAACTTGTGTTTTCAGTAAAATTGCAATGGAAAACATTGTGCTAAAGAGGCTCATTGCATGTGGCTTTTTTTCCTATCAGTCTGTGTGTGAAACCTTAATGTTTATTAAGCACTTCTTTAGAAAGAGTAACTTTTGCTCTGGTCTTCCTTTTTCATACCCAGTAGTCATAATCCTTTGTGTCATCTCTTCCATTTCCATAGTAGGATATTGCAATGCAATAAGAAAAGCAGAGGATTAGGCCCACTTAGAATGATCATGCAGAGGGATCTATTATAATAATGATTACAACCATTTTATCTTTAATAGCTAGCCACTGATGGAAGGGCAAGGGGGGGGGGAAAGAGAGACAGAGAAATGAAAGGAATCTTGGCATATTGAAATGATTTGTTCCTAAGCTTTGATTGTATATGAAAATTGATCTTTAAATATTTATTTGTAACAAAAGCAGTTGGCAATACCTTATTAAAGCTGGCTAAATTAATTTAAATTGTTACACACCACTTCAGCAGTGTATTCTTGCTGTCTGAAGAAAAAATTTTGTTTATATGTGTGTGTATGTGTGTGTGCATGCAGTTTAATTACAAAACATTTTTTTTAGTAAAACTAGTGGCACTTCACTATCCATTTCTCTGCAGACCATGATTTCATGGAGCAAGATTACAATGATTAGCAATTTTTTTTCTACCCAAGCAAGTCAAGGTGTTGAAAGCAAAATTTAGTTCCACAGGTATAAGGAGACCCTTTCACCAGGAGCCAGACTCCTAGGTTTTCAAACAGAGAATAACAAATGTTTAAAAACATACTTTTTGCCCCTGTTAAGTAAAGTGGAAAAAAAAAAACAAAACACCCAAACCCAAAAAAAACAAAATAAAAATCTTCTCTTTGGTGTGTTCATGGATTTCATTGTCTCTAGTCCTACATCTCTCCTCTTTCAGCCCCTCCTTTTTTTCTGATATCCTTTTCTTGTAGTTTTCTTTCTCCAGGCCTCCCTCAGGCTTCCTGCCATCTATCTAGACTTATTCTCTTTTCCATTGACTCCGGTTCATTCTGATCTTTTTTCTTTTGTTTTACGTACCACAGTTAGTTCACTTTTTCCTCCTTTCTCACATATAGTTTTTCCCTATCATTTCTGTTTTATTTCTCTGTCCTTATCTGTGTTTCTAATTCTCTATTTTCTGTATTTTTAAGCAAGTTTCTCAGGCTGTGATATATATACCTGTGCAAATAAAGAGGAGCAAAATTGCAATCAAAGGAATTGTTCAAGATATAGGCAGCCTTCATTTCAATCAGCATCTGAAGCCAAGAGATTTACACTAACAGACCAATATACCAGTGACTAGCATACCAGAATTTGGGCCAGAATGCTTTAAATGAAAATAACAAAAAGTTGATAAGATAGGAAATTATTTTCTCTAGTATTGCTTTACAGGAACTCTTACTTACCAGCAAGTTAGTCACAGTACCGAGCATCCTTACTGACCTCTGCCAACCTGAACTCCATCAAGACTTTTGGGGGGGGGGGACATACCATGACCCTATGGGAAACATAGTTTATCCCAGCACAAAAAGAGTGCTAATATGATTTTCAGGCAAACCAGATTTTATGTGGCCCATTTAGTTCTCGAAGGAATGCTTCTATAAGTACCTGTGTAACTTCAGTAGTGCCCTAAAAATCATGTTTTTGTTTGATTTCAAGACACTATGTTCAAAAACACAAGGAGATGTTTGATAGGTTATGAGGCAGGGGATTTTTGAACATTTAGCATCCTGACTTTACTTACAATAGATTGTATGCTATTACTATGATCAGTACCCTTCCTTTTATCTTTGTTGCATGAATAGAACCGATCTCTCACATACTTAATATCAATGGTATGCCTTATATAAATAAGTCTACCTATTAGATTCACGTATTTCACTCAAGACCTCCTGTAGTTTAGGTCTGGGGGTTTTATTATACAAATACAAACTTACATTGCTTCTCTTTGGTCACCGCCTCCACCCTCATCTCTGGGTAACAAAGAATTATATGACTGAGTCAGGCCTATTCAAATCTCCCTCTTCACCCACCAATTTAGTGAAATATATAAATGCTACAACTTTGATTCCATGACCAGGTCCTACAGGCTTAAAGTTAAGCATCTGCAAAAATGTTTTGTTGAAATATCAATTTTACAAAACAATGAAAATTATACTGAGACAAATAAATAGACAGAGGAATCAAAAATGGAAGGAGCTCTAAATTTTATCTGTATATATAGGTTGGTAGATACAGACTTGCTAGAATATACTTTTGTATGTTTGCATGTATATCTACACAAAGACCAAACATCTTCCATTTGATTCAGCTGTGTAAGTAAAATACTGTGTTACCTGATTTACGTGTAGTATAAAAATCCCAGTTAGACACAAAACTTTGAAAAATTGGAATTTTCTCCCTTGCTGTTTCTAGGACAGACATACCAACTGCTATGAACACTCAAATTGATTTAAACATTTTTCAGATGCACAAAAAAAGAAACATAACAAAACCTTTCATACTTAATATTCCAGTTTCACAGGCACTCTATGAAATAGAAAACAGGAACATGTAAGATATTACGCATGGTTGTACCAAAACCACAGCCAACATTCATGTATTACATCTGTTAGCCAGGCAATGCTCTGTCCTGTCCAAGATGTGGTCAGCTTTTGAATTAAGATTTGCTGAAACAAGTTTCCCAGGATTCATTGCAGCCCTACAGCCTCAGGCTGTGATAATGTGAGATTTTGGAAACTAAATAGGATAGGGCTTGGCCAGTAAGTGGAGAGGAGAATCCGAGGAGAAGCCAAGGCACTGCAAAACATTTGGCTGCTTTTCATTTCATGGTGGTTTGTACCTTCTTGCTGAGATGGACAAGATGTTTCTCTGAGGGCTCTGGCATTGTGACCACTGTCTGTGGTTCCCCTGTCCTGACCACGGCGGGGCATTGGAGATTCCTCGTTGCTGGTTTACACTTAAAAGCTTTCTAACCCCACCCGGCCTTGCAGCAAAATCTGAATGGGAAATGAGTGAACAAATATCACATTATTTAATCTGGGTACATCCTTCACAGCTTCCTGCCCTTAATGCAAGAATTCTTTGCTCACCAGCTACCATACTCCTGTACAGATTCACCTTCATTTCAGTGACAGGTAGGGTTTTCTTCTAGTGCATTTTAGAAACCACTAAATTATTATTTGTCACTGAAATATGTTTTTCCTTTTGAATATTATGTGTATGCTTTCTGCTTACAATTGGCTCCAACATGAATTCTTGGAAATAAACATTTTTATTTTGTTCCTTTCATGCATGATAAAGGTAATCTTAAAGTACTCCTGTATCAAAGAAGTAGCATGCACACTAAAACTGCCTTTCTTAAAATTTTTGTTTGAACTTTGTGAAGTACAGAATGTTTTCCACAACCCCTCTGAACTCTCTTTTCCCCCTACACATGCTCAAGCTATACTTTCACATCACAAGTTCAGATGTCTAGATATTTTCCTTGGGATTTTACCTTGTTAAGTCAAGACACTATGTGAGAATATAAGTTTTCATTATTTTAAAAACTTGAAAGTGTGTCCCACTTTCAGTGCAAAATTCAGAAGCAACAAAGTAAGAAGCTGAAAATAAATAAAGAAATCATACGTGTGTATATAAATACAAAAATTGATATTTACTCTTGTTATTTTTAAAACAGGTTTGGGGGGTTGATTTTCATGTGGTTTGTTTCAAGGTAAATGAACTGAGCACCAGCAAGGAATAAAAATCTTTTTTAAATAGCATGTAACTGACGTGTATGACCTCTGTTCAGCCACATGACACAGTCACTCTGCTGCTGTAACAAAAAAGTAGATTCTAGCAGGAAAAACATTACATAGCACGTATTCATTTCTTCTCTTGGTACCAAGGTCGCCACCAGCTAGCAACTCGCTCAACCCAAATGCTCGAAGGCCAGAAGCTGAGCTCTTGCTGTCACAGAGACGCACTCGTACACATGCATGCCCCTGAAATTGTGTAGCCTGCTTGTGCCGGGCACCACACACAAAGAGCTCTACAAGAGAAAACGGTACCACAGTGGAAGTGTTCTGTCTTCCGGTAACACACAGCAAAACCTCTTTATCAGTTTGAAACTCTCTACAGGGCTTTAATCAGAAATGCAAATCTTAAAGGCTGAAAAGATTTCAGACAGGAACGCTTGAAGCCAGAAACGCCTTTGCTCAGCCCCAGGTCTTGTATTCACAAGTCAGCTACGAAGTGACCAGCTGACTGAGACACGCGAGAAACCGAGAGCAGTGACCCTGCACAGATGAGCCCCATCAAAAGAAGAACCACATGTGCAAAGCCAGCATGTACACCAAGCCAGCGCTGACATGCTGCAGCTGCTTTCAGGTACATAAGTAGATGAAGTCTACCCGGATGTGGTCAACATTGTAGTAAGCTACACAGAATATGTTTTTTCCCCAGAGGCCTTTGCACCAAACCCACAAGTTTTTTGGAGGTAACTTCACTGCACAGCTTTCAACTTGTTGGATAAATTGTAATGGTTATTCACTGCTGGTACTGTAACAGTAGCTGTTTCCATCCTTGAGCTCCTTTCATTTATTTTCTTTCTTTCATAAATGGCTGAAAGTGGAAAATATAATACCTGATGATTAGTTAGATACCTTTTGGGTATAAAACTTCAAAGAAGGGAGAGTAATGATGAAAACATAATAATCAAAGTTTCCACTTAGATTTATTACTTATTATTACTATGAATATTTTTCAATTTTTAGAATGCACGCTATAAAGAAAATGCATGTGAAGCTTTCAGTTGTTAGCATTCTATTTATTAACAATAGTCCCATTCAATGTCCATAAACAGCAGATGCAATTTTAGTGAAATCCATAAGCAATAAAGCTACTCACATTCTAATTCAGGTATCTTGACCCATTATTATCAATTCTGATTCTTGTGATTGTTTAGTTCCATTACAACAGTAAGTGCTAAGTGCTTTCTAAATTAAGATTCATGATAGTCATTCTAGCCACGTTAAGAAAAAACAGTTTTAACCTGGTTATCTAAATGACATCTTACACTAAACACACAAAAAATTGAATACTTTCTTGATAATTCCAGTAAGTTTTCTCAACAACTCGACAACAAGATATTTAAATGAAACATATATTTTATACATGCACAGAATTTATTGATTCTTCAAAAACTTCAGAAAGTGCAGCTAAGGTTATTGCTTATTTATCATTCAAAGGTGTGCTAGGAGATTTCACAATTATTAAAAGCAAAGTTTCCCTTTTGAACTATGAACTAATGGCCAAATCCAAAATCCATCATGCCTTTTCATGGGGACCATGCTCTGTTCTAGACACCCAACAAAATCCAGCAGGGTGTATATGACTGAATAAGCACAGTCTCATTCATTGTGATCTTTCTTCTTTCTCCTTAATTCTGATTAATTTTGCTTATTAACCATTCTGATTAAATTGTGTCAAAAAATAGTCGTGCATCTAGGGACAGTTGTGTCTGCCTTGCAAAGTCTTGCATGATGGACTGCCATCTGTGATTGGGCACACACCACACACACATCTCATTAAAATCAGCATGGAGCACTCCATGAGATGCATTTTGCATTCAGTCATAACATTGCTACCCTTTACCTGTTTGTGATAAAAGTGTGTTGGGCACAGGCAATTTATGGGAAAACTTCAGTTCGACGGTTCAGTTGCATTTGAGAGCAAGACTCTCGGAGAACTTCATGATTAATCTGCACTGAAGCTTTTCCTTCCAAAAGTCAAGCCTCTTTTTTAGGGGAGGGAGGAAGGGACTTGAAGTTTGGCTTAGGAGTGGCATTTTTATGGACGGTTTCATAAAGAGCCACACAAAGGACTAAAGGCTAATCATGTCAGAGAACTGATGAGCTTTTGTAAAAATAGAAAATATTTGGATTCAAATATCTGTGACAGATATTTACTGCATCACAATGCATTGTCTTTCCAGCCAGAACTTTTTCAGCTGAATGAGTATTCAGACTGGAGTCAATCAATCTAAATTTAGTGATTTCCTTCTGTGAGCCACAGAACACATGTCTGCAAATCTGTAGCTAGATCTGGCGATCCAGTGTGGAATCTGTGAGGTCAACCAATAGTTGATCCACTCAGTAGCTCTTCCCTCAGTGGGGCTCAAGAATCTTAGTAACTTCTCCCTACTCTTCACAGCTGTCAATTTTCATAAAATCTGCAAGAACTCCATGTATTTGAGACCTTCACCTCTCAAATTTGCTTGAGTTTAGCCAACATGTTCTAAACGTACTGATGTACTGATCACACATACACATGGTGTAATCATTATTATTTCCCTTCCTCAGCAAACCAGGCTAAAACCCATAGAAGGTGAGCCTTTAAGTCTCTTCCAGACCTCCAGCATTAAGTGCAGCATTGCCTTTTATTTTATACAACCCCCATTGTTTTGTCCAGGCCAATTCTAAATGACATCATTGATTTGTGAGAAGAGTATCTAGTAATTAGTTGGTTTTTTTAATGGTCATGCCATTTAACATATTAAATGTTGTGCATTACTTAAACAATAGGGTAGAAATATCAATAGTCTGGTGCCACTGTGTATGGCTCCTTTCCATTAGAGTGCATATATGTGTGAGGCTGTGAATGGTGAGTAATAGGGGATTGTTTCTCTATGATATATCTGATGAAGTCAGCATAAAGTTCTTGTACAGTAGATCTCTGGGGCTAGACGAAAATTACTAGGTTTTTATTTATCTTTCTGGGGCCTGATCAGAGGATTATTTTCAGGTGGATTACAAAACTTAACTGGATTTTATCCTGAGAGACACCTTTAGCTGGACCTCCCCTATCATTTATCTCGCTAACAACAGGCTCAGTAGCTGTTTTCTTCACTTAGGACTCTCTGTAATGCTAATGACAAGGGTTATTTTGGGTCTCTGTTGCTGTTGTTTCCTCTTTTCTTCTTCTTCTTCTTCCAGTGCTGTTGTTTAGCCTGGAGAAAAGATGATGTAAGGGGGAACTAATCCCACTGTGAAGGTTATTGAAAGATAGAGCCAGACTCTCCACAGCAGGGCATAGGAAGATGAACAAGAGTCAACAAAGAGATTGAAACACAACTCCAGCCCTTGAGGTTTTCATGAACCAGCTGGACAAAGTCCTGAGAAACCTGGTCTGAATTCAGTGCCCCTGATTTGAGCAGGAGGTTGGTCTAGAGACCTCCTAAGATCCCTTCCAACCTGAATTATTCCATCATATTACGATTTTATGTTTGTCTTTTAGACTCACTGTCTGTACAAAGACATACCTGCAGACACTGCCTTGCTATAAGATGTTGATCTAGTGAAAGATCCTTAGCGGTCATTAACAAAACTTGCCTTTAATTTATATTGCTGTAATATAGTTTAGAGTCTGAAAGACTTCAGTCAGATAGTTGCCCCGAAATGCAATGTCCTGTGTAAAAACAGGGTCTTCTCAGTCCCTCACTGTCTTTTGTTCTGTAGCTAACTTGATAAACTACACCAGATAGAAATGGCCCCTAGGGTCCCTAAAGCTGTTGTTAGATTTTCATGGTTCCTTAGGCCATCAGACCTGTAAGTTTTAAATCCTACTATAACTTTACATAAATGAGAAGGAAATGAACAGTGCACATGTCAACTCCCTAAGATCTCTAGATGGTCATACATTTACTTGAGGAGTAGAAATGTTTTATACTGATGGTCATTGGATGCATTTAGACCTCACCTGGCTTTGGGTGATTTCTTTAAAAATATCACATTACTGAGAGAACTTGCCTTCAATAAGGTTTTTGTATTATGGGGAAAAGTTATTTACAACCTTGGTGGGTTCCCCTTTGAAGTCATTTGTCTTGTTGAGAGGGGAAGTGGAGCTGGCCTTTGAAGAGTCTCATTTCATCTTGGATCTCTCCCTTTGAAGTACACTTTACCCCGTGGGCATTCCCTGTGGAAAATCTTTCATTGTTCATGGGTCTCCTAAGAAAATATTCCCCAGAGGCACACTTCCCTGAAGAATAATTTACCTTGGAGATACAAGCAGTGATGTATTTTTCATCCTTGCCAACAGCAGGCAGAGTCTAGTTACACCAACTGCACAAACTATTTTATAAAGAAAATATAGATGATTGCTAGTTTAATATGTAGAGGGCAGTTGCATAACATATAGAGTGTCCAGATCTTGATAAACTCAGCTTCCTTAATGCTACTGAAAAATTATAAGATATTTCAGTAGCAATATTCTGCCTTCAGACAGCCCTAATTTTTTTGAGTCTTTGATGCTGAAATCTTCTCATTCGTATTTTCTACCAGGAAAAATTCTCTGAAAGCCTGAAGAAAATCTTGTTAGCCATTTGCAGGCCTGATGGTGTTCAAAGATAGCCATTATGAGTGTGATAAAAACAAAGAGAAGGTACTTTTTCTCTTTAAAGAATTTTGACGAATTTTTTTGTTATAGAGCTTCAACAAACAGAAGAGTAAACCTTTTTTTACAGCTCAGTGCTCATTGAGGTCTAGTACCTCAGTGAGGTTGCAAACTACAAATTAGGAACATAAACACAAACAAACAGCCACACCTATGGTCCATAAAATCTTTTCAACCATTAAAGCAGCGCTACTTCTTCTATATCCTACCATTGCCTAATTTCAAAGGCATAATAAAGGGTAATTGCTATGCATACAGGATCAGCTCTAGGCATAACCAAAACAAACAACTAACTTGGACAGCAAATTTCCAGAAAGCAAAAACAACCACGGCCCTGCTCCCTATTTCACTTATACCACAGCCTTAGAGAGCCAGACTGGCTGCTGCAGCTGCATCAAGGTGCGTGGTACGCAGGTGATGGGGGCAAGCGGGAGCCCTCCCAGAGGCAAAAATCATTGCCCCAAGCTTTCTCATCCCCCAGCAGCAGAAAGAGCAGTGAATCTGACCTTGTGTGACTCCTCTTGGTGCCTCATTTCTCTCTTTCTTCTTCATCGCAGGAGTGACCTATTTTTGGTCACATCCCACAATTTTCTCTGAAGGGGTGCAGCGCTGGAAGCCTAGAACCAGCTCAGTACACTGCATACATACTCAAGCACTGACTTAATTTACTCTTTGCTGGCAACAAGCATACCATTTCACAGAGCGCCTGGGTCACTCAGGAAATCTATGGTAGAATCAGGATTGTTGCAAAAGTATCAGATTAAATTCTCACATTTCATTCTGAATGCAAAGAGAAAGACTCAGTGGATTGCAGTGGATATTATAGCATGCACAGTTTGTAGTTTGTTTATATATATATAAACATATACTTATAAAACTTCAATTACCTCTGAAAATAGAGGATTCTGACAGGAGATAAGAGCTCAGCCGACTTGAGTGCTTCCTTTTAAAATTATGTAACTGATTTGGGTAAAGATAGTATGATATTTCCCATTGCACTATATTTAAGTATTAATGGATTTTTCCTATGAAATCTCTATCTCTCTTCTGCAAGGCAACCTTTGGCCATCTTACTTGTTTGATATTATGGTCCTTTCCATGGCAACAGATTGTGATGTCATGCATGGACAGATTATGAGGTCAAAAAGTGCCCAAGGTGGAGTTGGAGGAAGAAGTAGGAAAGCTTCTGAAACTGTATAAACACTTTTCAAAGTAAATATTCAAAAGAAGTGGAAAACATGCTTAGAGTAAATGCAATAATTGTTTAATTTAACTTGTCAAAGAGGCTTTGTGGTTGGGTCAGCCCTTAATTATTAGGAGTAGTATTATTAGTATGGGTATTATTATTATAAATAATAATAATAACAACAAAAATAATAGTAAATATTTGCAAAGATCATAACATTGTCAAACAACAAAGAGCTTTATATCTGCTACACATATAATATTAATTCCATTTTATCAAATTTTACGTAGAAACATTTTAAAACTTTTACTTTATCAACAATGACATTTGAATTAATGTAAGTAATGAGTATACGCACGAAAAACATAGGTGTGTATTTGACTTTTTTTCCCTCTCAAAAGTTTACAGGCATTCAGACCTAAGGTTTCTGTTCAGCTTTTTTTGGGGGAACGGTTTTGTTCACACATGGGTTAAAACAATCCCAGTAATATGTTCACATGCAGGGTTTTTACTCTAGTCCATCAGCACATCAAACGCTTGTTGGATGTTGTCTGTAGAAGTTCTTAACAAATACATTTTTCCTGCAGGCTGAGATTTTCCGTACATGTCTATTCTCTTACCATTTGATAAAATTTAATAAGTTGCAAAGGATCATTGCTTTTAACATTTGCCATAGTTGGTCTGCTTTCTGTAGGAATACCCTCCTCTGAAATCCACTAGCTGATAAAGGCAACCTGGCTCAAGGTATACATGATAATTTACACAGAACAAGCTTGTTTTTGCAGTCTGGATAAGGCAAACCAAATACTATGTACAGACAAACTGATTGCCATAGACTTTTTCAGCAACTACACAGGTTTTTTTGAAGCCATTTCATATATCTCTATGCAACACTGAAGCCTAAAGATTGCAGATACCATTCCTTACATCAAATTATCCCTCTATAAAATGGGGATAATCCCACATTCTGATGAAGTGCTAGAATAAAAACATCATAAACTGGGCATCTAGATAAAATGGTAGTCAGAGTTCTCCATTGCTGTTTATTGGAAATATAAAATTCTACCTGGAAGTCCTGCTTAAAATTATACTTGTGTCTTTCCTTTTATGCAAGTATCAAAAACATCAAAACACCAGGAAGACACACATCAGTAAATGAGATTAAAAATGGTGAAATCAAGGCACAGGTTATTTTTTTCTACTTTTTCCAGGAAACCGTTGGCAGCAATGAAGAAAGAATCGTTCAAGTTTACAAGAAAGACATTTCCCAGCGAATCAGACTGTGTCCTACCTGTTTACAGTAGGAGATATACGAACACCATACGTGTTGAATGACACTAACGGAAGTTTTGAGTGTGAAAAGACTGTGGAATTGCACTCCACAACTTAGTTTGTGATTGATTATTCAATTCTGAACAAAACACGTGGCATCAGCTAGATTATGCTAAGGTAGACCCAGGGGTTACCAGGCCTCTCGGACTCCATCTTGAGTTATGCTTTCTCCCTCTTAACTGAGATAAACCAGCTGGACAATAGGGAGCTGTAGTCAGTCCTTGCTCAATCTCCATGCCTTCCAGCCATATACCACTCTGTTTCACACATTCACGTCTATGTGCTCAGGTCTTACCTACACAATGATGCACATAGATGTAAAAACACCTTATTTATTTGTATGGACATGCTGTCCCTATGGTTAATATGGCCTTGATTTTATCGAATTCCTTTAACATACTGAGCACCATTTAAGAAGAGGAGCCTCTTCTAAAACACAATTTCAATATACTGTGGACCCTCTGAAATGGGGGAGAAGGGGAGAGATCTATTCAGTGAACAGCAGCATGTCTTAACAGAACACAAATTTAACTCTGGAACTAATTTCTGTAGGATGTTGAGAGGTCCAGAAGGATAAAAACGTCCAGAAAGGATGATGCAATCATGGATTTTTAAAAACAAACCTAGTCACAAACTCCAGTTCAATAAGTAGCTAAATTGCTGGTTGCATGAACTTGGGAGGGTAGACTGGGAGAAAAATCATTATATTTGCCTGTTTCCTTACATTTTTCCCCTGGACATGTACTATTGACTTCTGTTGGAGAGACAATACTGGGCTAGGTGGAGCTCTGGTCTGCCTGAGGATGTAAACTCTTGTGTTTACCCAGGCTGTAGAAAAAGCTGAAAAGCCTGAAATCAAAGGGGTAGTACTACGGCTTGATTGTACTTCCATAACAAAGTCCATCCTTGTTAAATAAAGAGATCACCAAGTTCCAATGAATTCAAATTTAAACTGGGTCTATAAACATAACATTGTTTACATCTTTCATTTATGATGATATTTCAACTAAAGTTGTTCTAAAATCGCTCTGCTTTTGCGCTATGTCATAAAATGGAAGCATATATTACATTAAGCAGTGAGGAGCTGTATCTCATTTAAAACACATAACCACATAATTTCATAGATAGATATCTATATATAGATATATATCTATGAACAATGAAATTGCCCCAAAATTAAAACCCTCCTGGCAGTGTATTTGTAAACACAATCAGCCCATAATCCAATAAAGAGACTCTGCTTTGAATTAATGTGAATTGCTTCTCTATTCTCCCTTTACAAATATAACTTTTCATCTGAACTTCCTCACACCCTCTCTTTGTTTCACTAAAAATAATTGTAGTGATTTTCTTCCTCACTTGTAAACAGCAGAGGAAACATTTGAAAAGTAGAATAAAATGGAGTTGAAAAAAAAAAATAACAAAATAAAAGAAGCAGATATAATTCCTTTTATACCTGCAAATAGAAAAAGCAAATCTAATTTCTCAGAACTTCTGGCATGAAACGCTTTGCATTTTAAAAAGAAACCATCACTTCAATCATTTTTTATGATTCTGATAATGAAAATGAAAGCTAGATTGTTAAATGGAAAGTGCAGTAATTTTATATACACATAAAAAAGAAACCATTTCTTTAATTTTAATAATTTAAAACAAAATTTTCCAAATGACAACCTTTTAGTTATAATTCATTAACCTTCCATGCAACAATATTTGGTACAAAAGCAAATCTTAAGATATACGGATACAAATGAAATATTTAGAGGTTAATCCTTGAACAAGACAGTAATTCAAAGGAAGGTGCTTGGCTCGTAATATTTACTGAACTGAGTTAAAAAAGGAAAGAAAGAGGATCTTATTCTCAATACAAAGTACACAGTATTTGGAAGGTAAATTGAAGACTGATATATCTGCAATATTCTACTACAAGTTTTTCCTTGCACTTACTATGTGCTTTTCTTCATGTTTCAGAAGTTTAGTGATACTGAAAACAATTTGGGGAAACTACAAAGAAAATTTTACTTATTTGTGAGGATTTTTATTTTTATATCAGGGAGCTGAAGAAACATTTCCTAATAAATTCTTAGTCAGCTATTAAACTTTTTCTGCTAAACACGATAACTATATAGACCAGATGGTGGCAATTCCAGCTTCCTGACTGGTGCTAGCACAATTTTTATGTATTTTCTCAATGGAATGCTATCTATCTGCTCTTCTTAAGCTGGTGGGTTCAGAAATAAAAGTTTGCTTAAGAGCACAGTATCGGTGCTTCCTCAAGCTGCAAGGACATGACATCAAGAATACTTGTTCTCCCATCTCATACCTTGCAAAGGGAAATATAGACTCTTTTCAGTGCTCCTTGCCCTAGAACATGCCACCTTGACATTTTCTGGTCCACTAGAAGTCAGTGGACGAGTCCCACTGGTTTCAATAGGGCTGTGATACTGTGGTATCAACCAGAAAATCCATTTAAGACCTCAAGGAGTGAGGATGGGAGGATGCATGAGGACTGGAATTGCATACTCTACTGGGTCCTCTCCATTTTTCTCCATCCTGCTGAAGAGGATGCCTTAGACAAAAAAGACAGGAAGATGATTTTCAAGGTGTCAGACAAACAGGCAACCGGCAAAGGTTGTGGGAAGTGAGGACTCAAAGACTGCAGGTACAAAAAAACCCAGAATTTAGGAGAGTCTCATGTCTCTGTCCTTTTAAGCAGCTCTGAACATGGGACTACCACAGATCCTCCCCAAATATGCAATGCTTACACAGGGGTGGCAAGATCTGCTGACAAGGGCTACTAAGTGAATTGCACATCTTTAGCGCTGTGTAAGAAAATAAAAGCACGTTGTTGATCATAGCAGAAACCTGCAGCATATTTACTATCACCAAGGAAGTCTCTAGTTTTGGAAAGTGGTTTCCTAAGTCACGCCTTACTTCTAATGAAAGTCTACAGGGCCAATGCAAGAAGAGACCGAAACACTGGTTACCCTCAGGGCAGGCTGCGAGGCCGAAGGTTTGATCCACGAGTTTGCCCATGTAGTTTGAGCCCATGGAGGGATCCATGGAAGCACATGCAGCATGAGGCGAACGGGCAGAGTCTGCAGTAAGTCAGTGCCCATCAAGACAGCTCTGCCCTGTCCAATCTACCCCTTGGTCGCACCCTTAACCGCTCCTAGACAGACCATGCAGCAGTCCTTGCTCACCCTCCCGTGCCTCACACCACATCAGGTGGCAACAGTCCCCTTCCCTGCGGACTGCCCATGTCTCGCTAGCCCATGAAGAAGCCATTTGCGTCCCACCAGCCTAGGCCAGCCTCATGCTCACGGCAAGCCGGCCAGAGCCTGCCCCAGGCTCCCCTTCCCCAACACCGGGGAAAGCAGGACCCTGTGGAAGGTCCCCCTTCCCTGCTCTCCTGCTTCCCCCTCCAGACCCACTGGCCCTCCCTTCTCCCCCGGTGGCTTCAGATCAGAGACGGACTGTTTCTTTAAATCCTCCGGCTTAGATTGGTTGCAGGCCTCTGGGAGTCTGTGGCCAAAACTAAAGCCAGGGACAATTCCTGAACAAGTAAGCTCACAATGCCCTGTTTATTTATACAGCACAAATGATTGAAATCATTATGCCCCAGACTAGCGGGACCTATTTATAAACAGCATCTTAAGATGAGCAATATAGCAGGACTCTCCACCACTTCACAACAAGCGCCAGCCCCATCCCCCCATCCCCACTATAAAGCTCTGAGGCCCTTCTGACTTGCCACATGAAAGATGCATTCCTCGCCTGTTAAATTAAAATCTAATCATATTCTGCAGTAAACAAGGCACAAAGAACACTCTCAAAATTACGGGATGAAAACCAGCAACACTAAGGGCCAAACTCCCCCCTCAGATCTATCCTACAGCTCTTTGACAAGTGCAATCAGTTAAACGTTTGAGCGCTTGACAACAGCCACCCCACCAGACGTTTGATCTGCCTGGTATTCCACCCTCTTCCATAAATTATGGATCCTCAGATCTGCATGTCCTCCATGTTTGTGATGGCTGGTCTCCAACAGAGAGGAGGCTTGGGAAGAAGTGGATATTTCTCTCAAAACACTTAAATTACTCCTATGTTTCTGCCTATACAAAGCAGATCTGGAACTACTTAAGTGGGCATTAGTTGCGTTTGGAGCCTTGGAAGGAATAACTTTTGCTTTTCATCCTCCTCACACACTCATCCAACCTAAACAAAATGTGAGATCTAAACAGCAGCCTCACACTTCAGTGCCATCTGGATGTTTGACTCACAGCAGCACCCTTTGACTCTCAAAATGCTCATGCTATGGTCTAGCAACCCACGCGCAAGGGGACAAGAGCATGGCTCGAGTTGTGAGATGGTGGTGAATCCCATGGGGAACCACAGGCTGACTTTTCAACCTGTTGCATGTCACCCTTGGAGCAACGTGGATTTCAGGTCCCTTACAGATCCTGTGAATCAAAAGTGTTGGATGATTATTTGGGCTGTATAATTTTTATAATCTTACTAGTTTACTTAACTGTGGTAATCATGATGAGTTCTTGATATGATTAGAATTTAAGAATTAATAAGGCTTAGCACCTCCACGGTGCTTTGCATTTTTCTCTTCAGAGTAGAGAACAAGCATTAACTAATTGCTCTTCAGAAAAACACTTTTATTATCACAATTTTATGAGGTGAAAACTAGGAGGTTAAGTAACTTGCCTGAAGTCATTCAATAAGTTGCACTGGGATTAAAATTTAGGAGTTGCTGGCTGCCAGCCGTGCTTTTCGACCACTGGACTACTCTGTCTCTTATTATAAGAATTTAATTTACTTGGCAGAGAATGCATCTTTCATGTGGTAAGCCATATATTGCCATTCTAATGGAGTTGAAGGAAGGTGAGAAGGCCAGGAGATCTCACTGTGAACTGATGAAGAATCACATCATGGTGATTCTGTTTAAAATCTTGATCTAATAGAAGACCACTTCTACTCTGTAAAAAAAGAGCCTTGTTTCAAAATATGGGTGCTCATAGGCAAGCATCTAAATTTCTACTGATCCATCTAGAGAAAGAAACTGAAATCTAAGGAAACTGTGACAATTAGGTCCGTCTGGTATTTTGAGATCTATTTCCTGCTTATTTCATCAAAACTCAGGGAACGTTTTGACATGTCAACACCAAAACTTATGTATTCTTCACCCAGTCTTCTGCTCTTGGTTTGAGTTCTTCCCTATTTTTTTTTTTCTGTGATATTCTTTTGAAACTACTCTTTCCCTTTAGTTTAGACTTTTAAAAAGCTGAAGATCCAACATAGACAAGGGTGCATGGGGGTGTGTGTGTCTGGACACACATGATTGCAGCAACTATATAGCTAGAAATACATTTTCATGTATCTGTTTTTCACGGGCTAATCTAATATATTAATATATTAATAAGGAAAGTTCTGCAAGTAATGAAAATCAGTGAACCAGTGGTCACCATCAGGAGGTGACAACAGCAACAAATCTCTGTGTATGTGTTTCTGTGTGTACACATGTGAGAAAAAGAGAGATGACATTTTGGACAACCACATCTCCACGTATATCCATCCCTTCTGTATTAGAGCCTCCAAAGAAAAGTAGCCTCATGAAGAATTCATATACAGCCCAATGAGCTTTGTCGACATTGCATTCCAACTCCAAGTTGGAACTGTGCAGGTGTATCATAAATTCAGCACTAAATAAAGATGCTGTCTTTCATTTATATGTGGAGTAATTGTCAAAATATAGAGCCACAAAGGCAAAGAAAGAGTTGTCAAAAGGACAGTAATGACCATTATGAGATTGTCTTGAGATCTGAAGAAAGAACAAAATCTGCATCTGAACACAGACTGCTTCCTGCAACAGAAAATGAACACAGTAGTTGTACACAGATCCAAGAAAAGAAAGATCATTGCCATTAGTGGGAGAAAAACCTTGATGATACAAGACAGTTTAAAAATAGTGAGGAAAAAGAAGGAGAACTTGATAATGTGAATGAAATTTTATGCCAGAGGTTTAAGTTGGCAACACTGAGGAAAGCAGTCATTACTGAAAATGTATTCTGACATGTAAAAATCACTGCTAAAATCACCTAACAAATAAAAAAAGCACATACAGCAATATATTTTAATTATTTTTGTGTACCGCAGATACACACACATTCGTCAAAAGCACAGTAAAAGTGATTTGTTTAAACTCAAGAAAGGTTTACTGACACCTCACTTCATTTAACCTGTTTGCTTCCTTTAAACATGAGTTGTTTCATTCAAGACTTTGTTATTGTGGCTCAACACTGCAGTAGTTACCTAGACAGCACACAATTATTTGTCCACTCCCCTAAATCTCTTCTACTTTATGTTCACAAGTATGGATATGAAACCTATGTCTGAACCACGTTTTTAGCAACGGGCAGGTTGGCTTCTCTTGGGAATGCATGCCATTTTCAATAGACTGGTCATCAATGCAGAGGAAATAGTGGCAATATGTCCACAATGCTCATTTGGCCCAGGTCTTCTGCCCAAGGAGCCTTTTAGCCCATGTAACTCAAATTACTGCAGGTAATATTCAGCAGATTCCCCAGTGTTCCAAGTGACCCTCTGCTAAAAATCTTTTCATAGGCTGTGACTCAGATAGGATTTTGCTGAAATCTAGGATTGGTTCCCTCCATACTCAAGACACTAGCTCCAGAAATATAAAGTGTCCTACCAGGTTTCTGAGAAGACCTGTGGAATGGAATGACATAAAAGAAAAATTAGTTGCCTTTCTCTTGATAGGGATCCCAAGGCTCCTGAAAATCAGCAATGTTCCCCCAAAGCATGTGAAGCTAAGAGCAACCTGGACTCTGCTGGTGGGATTCTAACAGGAGAGCTTTTCTTATTGAGACAGTAGTCACTGTCACTGTCAGTATATCACAGGATGGAGGGAGAGGAGCAGTGATCTTCAGGCTCTTTGAACCACTCTCTCCCTTTTTTTTCTCCCTACCCTTTTTTTCCTGTTTGAAATAGTGAATTGCTTCTCTTGTGTTACCCAACAGCTAATCTTTGAGTCTCCAGAGTGGGTTGGCCACTTCTTTCCTCTTATTTTCTACTCCGTCTCCTGCAATATTTTTATCCCTTCCACAGGGAAGCGTGATTCTGAATGGAGAGATCATGCAAGTTCAAGTCTGGTGATTCTACCACACATTCTCAAATTCCATGTAGCAGAAATGCTTCCTACTGTTGTGCACCTTCTCCTGGGAACCACACTGCCTCTGCTTGCTCTTGTGAGAGGATGTTACTCCTGTCACCTGTAAAGGTGGAGAAGAGTCTAATCCCTGTGAGTTTGTAGTATCTGGTTGCACCTCCAGCAATTTTCCAGTGTTTCCACGTCTCCAAAACTATCTCTGTGGCAGAAAATCTCCTGATGGTAGTCCCAGTTCTTCATGTATACCATGTTCCCTTACACACTTGATACAAATGAGAAGATGAACTGGTGCCTTTACCACATGGATCTTGAATTCAGCCAACGCAAGGTCAAATGAGGTCTGTAGGCAGCCTGATCTAAACACAAGTTCAGGCTTCCTACAGGGCCCATATGGAAGAGCAGAGCCAGAAGTGGGAGAGGACTGACACAGCATGTCCTTTCTCTTCATATTGGATGCTAAGACAGTTAGTACTCCTAACTTGCCATTTTTGCCAGGAAATTTGAATCCAAACTATGCTTTCAGCTGTACATGGAAATCATTGTGGGGTTATATGCGTGAAAACAAGAGCAAAACTTAGACCACAGATTTTCCAGGGAAAAACAAGTGCTGCATTTCAGGCAATTAGGAGCAGTAAAGTAAACATTTAGTCACCATTGACTCATGAGCCGAAAAACACAGTAGTCAATTACAGCTTTCGGCAGCAATAATTAATATGGTGTTGATGAAAACTGTGTTTTTCACTCAACATACAAAGCTATTCCAGGTAATTAAATGTAACCTCATCTATATGTAATTTGTCTTTAATCTGTACATGATACAGAATTTCAACCTCATATCCTGTATTCTGGAGGGAAAATAATATAGGAACATTACCTAAAGCATATACCCAATAACCCTAACATGATTTGTTTACATTTAAAACTACATCATACTCTGTGATAAAATATTTGACTATGAAAACGTTTGTAATTTAATCATTTGCACGATCTTTCTTACATTACTCTTTATATATGATTTATGGAGATAAAGTAAGAGATCAATTTTAACTATTTATACCACATAGACATTTATTTCTTTGTATGTTTTTACATGCTGGGGCTTTTCCAGAGGCATTAAGTAGAAACAAAGTAAATACTTACAGAAAAGATCATTCTTGCCATTTCTGATGAAGGACTTGTGGTACTGTAAAGCTTCTGAATACAGAAAGAGGCGTTATGTGCAAAGTAGTCTTTAGTATACTGTATTGACCCGATTTTCCAAACTGCAGATTATCTACATTTCTCACTGAAGCTAATGGAACTTGAAATGCACCTCTGAAAATTAATGTATATCATTGCCCTCTAAGTCACTGTTTATAAACCCGAGTAATTTGAAGTCCATATTTCCAGCTTGACTGCCCAACTAGTTCCAGCTATAGTCATATAGCAGGAAAAATGGAAAGAGAAATTATCTTTTATCTCGAGAAGCTTACTTATTTTTAGATTTGCAAGAGAGTCTTTGCATGCTAGGCTTTGAGGTGTCCCTCCACAAACTGGTTGCCAGTTGAAGCATCAGTTTCATGTGATTGATGCCAAAGTGTACTCTTACTGGACTAGTTTAAATCTGCAGCGTCATTACTATATGGCTAATACATCTGACATTTTTACATCTGAGCTGCAGATTAGTTATCCGTATTAGGTTCTTAAAATAAGACTCCAGAAAAGATAAACTTTTACGCAATATGAAATGAAGAAGTGTTGCTATTACCTTTAGCAAACACTATGTACTTTGTGTTCTTCCTGACACAATAACTTTGCCATTTTTGTTAGCACAAGGAGATCTTGTTTCATAGCACTATCATAGCTTTACAGTTTCTAAATAAAATGGAGTGCTATTGTACAACAAAACACCAAGTTACTGTGCCTCTAGTTCTGTTACCCTTTCTGATAACTGGTTTAGCTTAGTTCAGAAAAAGCAAATTATTCTGAACTATTAGCATTATCAATTCTCCCTAATTAAATACGAAAACATGACTAAAATTCCCAATCAATACATTTTTCTGCTAGTGACATACCAAAGTACTCTGTATTATTGACTGTCATTTTTGTTGACCTAAACATTCACTATGAGGCTGGATTTTCAGAAGCAGTTACAATGTCTTTGAGGAAAATTCAGGAAAGATGTGTGGTCCACTCAGCTGAATTTTTGGTCTATGAAATGTATTTAATGTACAATCATTGTAAGACTCTGATACCAAGGAAATTCCCTGGCTATGGCATCAAACAAATTCAATCTCTGAGCACGAGCAAGAAAAGTCTTTAACACTTCCAGAGGGGGCACAAGCCAAAACAAATGACACAATCAACCAATAAATGAAAAGCACAACACAGTGCCCTACATGGGCATAATGAGTAAGCCTATTTGTGTTATTTATTTGAAGGAACAAAGGGGCTTTTCCAGAAACCATCTGTACATTGTTAAAGAGGAGTGAACTACCTATAGCCTTCAAAGGCAAACAGTGCTGTTAAAATAAACTTGGGGGTTGGAAGGAATTAGGTTACTGAATGTAGGCCTGAGTTAGAAGACTTAAACACTTCTCTGGATTTTGTTTCACTGGTTACACAAAACCCAGGTACGCAGGGATGCAGGGTTTCAGCAGAGAGACATTGCCACAACTGACAGATCTGGAGCCAGGTTTGCCGATACTCAAATCTAGTGTTGTGCTTTGAAGTTGTCTTCTGAAGCACCATAACAATAAGAGAGGGAAAAATAACTTAATGTCCTCTGGCTAGAATGTAGAATTACAGATGGTGGGCTAGATTTCATGCTCAAAAATTGTTAGCGGAGACCCTAAAATTATGAATTTAGAATAATAAAGTGCACGCTGGAGTCTCTAGAGTCACCTTTGGTTTTGAACTGTTGGTGCGTTTGGGCACACGTTCAAGCTCTTTGCCACAACCACAGAGACTGGAAACTTCTGCTCTCTTTTAAATGAAAGATGAGATTCTCACATGGTCACTTCATTTCAAGAATGGACGCTTTAAAGAAAACACCAGTTAGGGCAAGTTTCATGATAAAATGGTAAAAACTGGCAACACTATGGGTCTTTTCAAAATTCATGAACCTCAATAGAAGCCAGGCAAAATCCACTTGGTTTCAGGTTTCACAGAAGCTTGCAGCTCAGCTCCAGTTTGTCCTAAAGTTCACTAAAGTTCAGCCTTTCAAGTCACTCTGATTCGATTTATGGGTTTTTTTCCCAAACCATATAAAACTTGGGGTATTACATGGATTTGACATGAGCCAGGTGGAACTCAGTAGGTCCGACAGTGTCTTGATTTGAGATTTTTTTGAGTCTGTTTAAATACAAAACAGAAAGCAAAATTCCATCTTCCTCTGAGGCCAGAGAAAAGTTTCATATGATCCTCTGTGAGCCAAATTTGCTTCCTGCAGAGTTCTTGGGACTCACAGAAATCCATGTTTGAGTAACTGTGCAGTGAGGCTACTCTATGGGGTCATAGTACAAGGCCTGCAGGGAAAGCCAGGAATCCTGGAAGCACAGCAAAGGGAAGGGTGTGGATGTGCCTTGCTGCAGAGGGAGTATTTACCACTCCCAAGGATGCAGAGCACCACAGTCGCTCCTCACCACAAGTTTTACTAGAGCCTGAGGCTTAGTTTTCTAAAAGATATGGTAGACTAGTGCATCTTTCACAGAATACATTTACAGCGTATGCTCCTTGGTGCTGAGAGGTTCTTTCTTTCCTTCAATCACAGCTAATAGAGGCAGAGGAAATGGCTCTTGAATAATTTTTAATTTTCTAGATTTCAAACAATTTTCCATTCATTATTCAGATAAAAGTTGAACCCCCAAAACTCTTCCTGAGCTGACAATTCCAAAAAGTTCAGGTCAAGCCAGCTAAAAACCACCACTCCAATAATATCAAAGTAGGCAGTGTGCATTTTAACCATCAGCTACAAAACCATTGCCGATCTGATTTAGAAATGTTTTATAGGATTTCTTTATTAATGTATAAAATATATGTATATTAAAAGTCACAATTTTAAAACTGTTTTGTGAAATAATTCATGAAAATATTTGTCTATAACAGTTTGTGAAGCTACTCATGATAGAGTTGCTGCCATCACTTTTCTTGTCTAGAGTTTTAATGCTCAAAAGTCCTATTTTACCTCTAATTTTTATGATGAAATTCTTACTCTAGTTAAGAGAGCATGGCCAGTTGTCATCCATTATGACAGAATTTTGAGTAATGAGACTGGTCTAAAGTGAAAATTGCACTATATTAACACCTTTGTTTCTCCAGTGTGCAAACTCAATTGATATAAAGTGAAGCTCTGAAGGATGTATTAAATTATTGCCATTATTTACTGGTTTAACAAGAAAGCAAAAGATATGTATCTTTTGTGTTTATCTACATCATTCTTATATGGTTATTAAACTTCCCCCAAAATATTATTTTAATAATCTTTAATTAACACACAATAAATATCCTATTAAATCAAACTCTTTCGTTTGGGAAAGTAATTATTCATTTGAGACACTTAATTTGAAGGGTTACCACAGATCCTTATCTCTGTGAGTTAGATTGCAATATTTCTCGTTAGGAATTTTATAGGAAGTTCATTTCAGGGTGAAAATCATGCATCGGCATTTCAAAGGCCCCTTAAGCCCAAATTTAATCCAAGCAATATTAGGCCCCTCCACTAGGTATGTAATTTGTGCAAACAGTTGTGCTATGCTCCTTTATACAATAAGTGGAGAGATCTCATTTTCTTTGTTGATTATATGGTCAATTTGGGGTAACAGTGCTCCTGAATTCTGTCCCTGGATAAATGCCTTAGTTTACGAGCAACAAATACAGACCTCGGATGCCAAGCACACATCTTTTGCAAAACCTTTGTTTTCTCTGAAAATTACAGCCTTCATCCAGACTTCAAGACAGGGAGGAATCAATAAAAGCATGAATTCATTCATTTTTTCATATTAAGGAAATATGCAGTCTTTGTAATCCACAATTACTTTAAATCATAAGTCTGAAGCTCAAGAAGTATCTCCAATCTCTATGGAGTTACTTGAGAATCTGGACACTGAAGACTTCAAGGTCCATTTTGGAGCAGGATAGGAGAAATCTCCATATGGTCAAGACTCCGCTACTGAAAGCTGGTAATAGAAAATTACCTCTTCTTCTTTCATATGTTCTTTACCAAGCTGTGTTCTATGGAGCGGTTGTTCAGACACTCCATATTATTTATGTCTTCCTGTGCATCCATCCATCCATCCACCCACCCATTTTCTTTTAATTTGTTTCTACATATTAGTGTAAAAGGAGCCATTCTGAGCTGTCTGTGGCCAACAGTTTGGTTAGCAAATGGGTGATTATTGCCGGTTAATGCATTTATGAATCAGTTGTTCTGATTACAAGCAAAAACATGTAACTGAGTGAAATACTGTGGTTGTAAAGTCATAGTAACCTTACATGTGTGAGTCCCGGATTTCTGGCCTCCCTCTCTTTTAGCTTAGCTCTCCCTTGAGCATTTATTCATTTGTTTGCCCTTGCCAAAAAAATTATTCACCTAAACACAGCCCCCTCGTGATGTCAATGGAAGTCTGAGCAACCTACGGCAGAGAATGTTCAGAGCTTATATTGCTGCAAAACAATGTTGTCTTCTGGTTTGTTTTATTTTCTTGGATATCCTGTTCTGTGAGAAGAGTAATCCTGTAACTAAGACTGACTTGTGATTTTTCACAGTATAACAAAACATAACAAAAATGTCTCTATTTCACCTTTTAACGATTAAATCTCTCCAATGCCCTGAGCCTTGGACATGCAAGCACACAAGTAATTTTATGCACATGAGCAATCCCACTGAACTCCCTGGTCTACATACGTGTAGCATTGCACATATTGACACCAGCAAGATCAAGAACTGGTTTTGTTGAGAACATCTGTGGTAAAGGAATCTTCCTGCAAATAAAGTGTCTACATTAGCAAATCTCATAGCTTTGCTTCAGTGCTCAGTCACCCACAAAAGTCACTTACTGCCTTGCATAGCACTTGCTTTGAGCAATATTCCTTAAGCAATTTGCTTTAAATTCTTTAAACACTATGATAGCATAGTTTACTGAAGCTTTCAGAAAATTAAAAAAAAAAAGGTTATAACCACTTATTGTAGGTAGTTACAAGTCATTGCAAATGGTGTATTTGAAAATCAGAGTTAACAACTTGCCAATTGATATTTCATTCTGCATTGCTTAGTGGTCAGGATAATGGCTTCCTATCTTCATGCAATTTTTTTCACCTGATAATGTTGAATTTTTGAGCAACAGTGTGAGCACAAGAACAGTTTGTGTAAGTAAATGAACCATGTCAGCAACTGTAATTCAGTCAGCATTGAAAACATGATCAAAATGTATTAAATTATTTGTGATAGTTTCTGTCTGCAAGAAAGCAAATCTATTTGAACAAAAAAAATTAACTAGAATATGAAACTGCAATAATAAAAATGTCATGTCCCTTTAAATAGTATATGAGTGCTCAGATATTGTACATCTTAAGTGGTATTTCATTCTAAAGGAACTAAGAAAAGTAATTTGTGGCTAAACGTACAGTGTTTCAAAAGGATTGCTCTACAGGTAGATTAAACAAAGAAGCCCAGGCCAAAAAAATCCATCTATATAACCATTCTCAAACAGGCAATACATTTTATACAACATAAAACATAAGCTGCAGTGTTATATGACAGCTAAAAACTCTTGTATTGATTCCCAAAAATATTGACTTAATTTTATCAAAATGCATTTATTCATCACTGCTGCATCAATGATCTTCTGTATTTTATATGTAAATAATCTATTCTATTCCCTTGATCATGTTAATCTTACTAATGACAAATTACCATTCTCCACGTACAGTTCCTAGATTTACAAATTATCACTCCTGCTTTCAGGGGACTGAGAATCAGCCACGCTTGCTAATGCCTCCATGGATCGCCTGACACATAGCAGATTTTTATATTCCCTTTTAAAGCATTCAGCTCGCAAGAAATAATTTATAAATCTGGCTATCACTCGCACTTATCCTCTTACTGCTTGAGGGGGAAAAAGAACAAGATCAAATTGGGAGGATTATTAACAATTTAAGAACTTTATTTGCTTCAATTAACTCTTTGCAGGAAGAACTGCATGCTAAAGCCCATCGGTTTTAGGAAAGGAAAGTGAAGTATCCTGTCTATTCAGTTATGGTGGAGAACTTGGACAAACAAAAAATATTATCTACAAATACTCTCTGCTGTCTAGCTTTAAAAAACAGAAATTTTTTAATTTAAAATTTACATTTAAACCTAAGAGCTCCTTTCTGCGAACAAAACATGACTTGCATTAAGGAATTAAAACCGTGACAAACTAAGCAAGCTAAAAATTCAGACTTTGTGACTGTTTCTTTCTTGCTCTGCACCTGTGCATAGTGGTGACAAAATGCTACCATACTCATTGGGACTCACCCTCCCTCCACTTGATATTTCCTTTGTAGTTGTAAAAATGATAATGGCACAATGGAGAATGAGATCCTCAAATTTCACCCTTCCTTTAAGTTCATCTGTCTTGGTGTAATCCCTGACTGCAACCTTCTCCATCCCATGCAGAGACAAATGCTTGTGATTGTCACAGACCAGTGTGATACTTTTTATTGCAGGAAGCTCCTTGGCTCTTTCAGGGCAAAAGAATGAACAGCACTCACTGTAATTACTGAGCAACTGCTGGAAAGGAAAGGTAGTCAGCTGTTCCATCCCTGTGAAAATATTTTGTGAGTCACTTTGAAGATTCCTGCCACCCCCTCAGGCCAATGGACAGCAGTAGGATGACCTGCAACGTAAGATGGAATTGAGTTGCCAAAGACTGGTGCCTAAATAGCATCTAAGATGGCTCAGACTTTCCCTGCTGGCTTCCAGCCTGAAAGGCTGACCTTTCCAGAAGGAAAAGGTCTCCTGAAGGTCCTGTTAGTCCCATGAAGGTGTCTTAGATACCCAAGGCATCTGAAATGTTAACATGTACCTAGATTCAAGATTCCCATTGAACCCAAGAAGTTGCCACCATAGCCAGTGAAAGTTTCTGTTTCTGTTTCAATGATAACAGATAACACTAATTGTAATCAATATCAGTAATCAGTATCTTCCGGCAGCATAACATCTGTGTGATAAATGCTCAGAGATAAAAATAACATTAACAAAGCAGAGGGCTCATGACATCTACTACAACCTGATTTAATGTGTACAACTGCTGCCAAAGTCTTCACTCCTCTCCTCAGCCCCCCAGAAAGTGCTGCTGTAAATGGGTTCATAATGCCCCTCCCCACGCCTTGAAATGAAGAGGGAATTCCCCTGAGATCACTGGAAGGCAAAACCCAGGAGCCTTCTGGGGTGACGGTACCTCTTATTTACACTGAAAGGTTGCATCTCTGTTGTTTATTCCCTCCACTATCAACAACATCCACAGGGGGAACAGAGACAAAAAAACCCCACAGCTGATAAATCCTCATGCTGTAGGGAAGAAATGACTGTGAAAGCTTCCCCTTCACTTCTGCCTGACCATTCCCCATACATAACCACAGGACTGACCATATGTGTGACAGGATTTTACTTATTAGGAAGACTTTTCTGCCTACAGAATAACTTTAAGTAGCCTAATGGGATCTGTAATTAGCCAAATACAATATTTTTTAACAGACTCCAAAATCCCATTTCTACTTCATTAAATCAAGGTTCATTTTGAGCAGTCTATGCGTCAATAAGTATTTACGATCCTCTTGAAGCACAACTTATTGGCCTGTACAGTACAGCCATTTCCATTTGTCACATTGATATGTATTTAGGGACTATCTAAAATACAGACTGGATCGATTATAATGGTTGGTCATGTAAATTCTCCTTAGTTCAATGGTCATTGCCACAATAGACTTTCAGAAGCACTGCAGTCTATCATGCATCTAATCTATAGAAACCTATTTCTGATATTCATTCATTATGAGGTTATCATATATATTGGGGATGAGCAGAAAGGTTGGAAATGGATGGCATTTGCACATGAATTTTTTTAATTCAGATGATATATACATCCTTATATGCAAACTTTCTCCTCCTTCATGCATCATGCAAAATTAAGCCCTCTTCTTTATACAAGAAGAGTTAAGATTTTTAAACAGAAGTAAAAAAGTAGCTTTGTTTTTGCAGAAAAGTATTTCTTTTCCCTCCTGAGCTCTTTAAGGACTCCAGCTATCTGCACAAGGTCTCTTATTACAAATATGCTCATTTACTTACATTCCTTTTAGGAATGTCAGGATGGAAAGGGGCCCTGCTACCTACCACTTCTTGCAGAAAGGTTGAAAATGCTGCATCCTGACTTGTATGGAGAACTCCTAGCCCTTGCTATTGCTAGTAGCTATTTTAAAAAGAGTTAGCTTCTGGAACTATGAAGTCCTGGGCCAAATTTCAGTTACAAACAAGTGAATAAAAAAAAAAATGTCTGTTCTGCTCTATGGCATAGTTTGAACTGGTTGGGATTCCACTGCACTTGCATTGTGGTTATTATTTTCCATATAGCTGAAGCGCTAACTCTGTAGCAGAACCAATTGTTCACATGCTTACCACAGAAAAAAAAAATCAAAGTGTAACTTCAGGGTAATTGCAGCAGGTAAATGCAAAGTGGTTAGTGCAGTTAACTTCATGTTAATTTTAGTTAGAATGCAAGGGTTGCTGCCTACAAACACCCATTCATTGCTTTAGTCACGAGTCATTCAACGACAGCCAATGAAAATATTTGGTGAGTAAACTTCCATATATGTTTATAGGCTCCAGTCCTAACAGGGTACTAATAAGCAATTCACATACGTAGTTTACTTCCTCATATGCATTAATGTTAATTACAAGTAACCAGAATTATAAAGACAATGTAATTACATTCTAATTACAGCATAACCACAGCCACTCTTACAAGGGTAACCCAATTTTTAAAAAAAAAATTTTCACTCCCTATAGACATATCATTTTAGCACATGCTTTTACTCCTATTTTTTTTGTATCCCACCTTTCAACAACACACATCTGAGCACTCAAACAAGCTTTTGACCCAGCTTTCATTGGACAGCAGAGCAAGTTAAATATTATCTAACCACATTTTAAATTAAGAGATACTCACATTGCCTTTACTCTGAATAAAACAGGGGAAACATAGGAATTACACAGGCAGAGTAGCTTCCCTTTCACTGTATACATAACATTTCAATCTTAACTCATCAACTCACAGACTTACTCCAGTAGGTGTCTATGCTGAGAATATAAAGAACTGCTAGAAGGCTTGAGAGTTAAGTAAGGAAACATGATAATAGATACTAGAACATAGAATATATTATAGATACATATTCTAGATACTCCCTTTCTGGATTCACATTAGTACAACAGCTACAAAAGTTGTTTTTTTCCCGGCCAGCCTACTGGGTCATGGTTGGCTTGCTCTGTCAGTAAGAAAAAACATGCCAGCAAGGAAGTAACAGGACAAACTGAGTCAAGGTGTCCCATCTCTGAGTAGAGAGGGAAGGGAGAAATGGAAAAATCAGTGCCCTTCTATCTGAGTCCTTTCTCACACCCAATAGCTGATAGTGAGTGAACCGGCTATCCTTTTAGGAAAGACAACCCAAGATAATAAGGCAACTACTTCCACATGCAGAAGGACATGTGTCTAGTTGTGAGAAAAAGAGCATGAGGGAGAGCCAAGAGAGTGTCCAGGGCTTTACTGCATTAAACTGGAAAATAATTCCCCCGAGGAAACACCTGAAAGTCCGAGGGGTTTGCTTACATAGATGGAGTCCTTTGTTTCCCTTGGGGATGAAAGGAGAGTAGAAGAAGCAGAACAAGATAACAAAGCATGCCAGTTTGGAGAAGCCTTGTGTGCTCAGCTGTATGTTTCCTGGCTGGAAGGAGGAAATGTTGCAGAATTATGATTCTTCACCATTGGCAAAGGGCATCATTGCTAAACAGAAAAAATGAAATAAATCATAAGACAAAGCCAAACAAACCAAATAGATTTACTTCTAGTCTTAGAAGAACATGAATCCTTTCTCCAGGGTATGTGTGTCATCCTACACACCTGTATTACAAAGCCTGGCTAGTAGCATCATGCCCTGGAAAGAAGATGACACCGCCAAGTGGAAGTGGTTCATTCCCTGTTTGCCATACAAGGAGCCTTCTCAGCTTTCTCTACAGAAGCTGCCCACGCCATCCCAGAACTACTTGGAGCTCGGTGTTATTTTCCACTGGGTACAAAAGTACTAGCTAAACGAGTCCAGTTCATATCTTGGAGTGAAAGTTTCTTTGAGACTCGGAATGTTACCAATGTTGTAGTCTCCTTCACAGAGAAGTGAGGAAAAAATCATGTCTGAAATATCAAAGCCATCATACAGTGGCTCAAAGAGACAGAAAACTCAGCACAGCTTCACCAAGGATATGTTTATTGGCTTGTGAACATATTATTCTGATGAGGTCATGTAGGTTTAAATAAAAAAAAGAGGGGAGGAGTGAGAATTGCAAAGGCACATGGGAGCCTGTCAGGCCCAGAAAACCTGCTGATCACAAACTGAGGACAACAGCAGGAAGGTGGGAGAGGAGTTCTCCACCACGGATGGTAGATCTAAAGTACTAACCTAAAAGTCTCAGACAAGGCAAGCAGATTGAAGGTAATTATATTTCAGGGCTGTAAGAAGCTGAGGATAGAGTCTCAAAGCCATTGCACTAATTTGGTATGTCTCTCTGTCATTGTAAGAGATAGCTTAACTGTGCCTTTCTGTCAGATGGGGCCGTAACTCACCATACAGATACTCTTCATAAGGTAGCAGAATCAACAACATTTAACAATTCATTCTTTTACATAGCCTCCAGGGTCACCTTATCTAGTAAGTGTAAAGGTGAGAAGATAGGTCAGTACACTTCTGAAGATGCTGGTTCTCTTTTATCTTTGTAGATACAGCAGGAGTCTTCCCTAATTACCAATAGACAAGAAGAGGACTTTGAAAACTCGGTATTACCCATGAGCCATAGCCTAGATCAGCAAAATAAGGCACAAACGCGGAGAGTAACCCATATGCTTAATGCCAGCTGCCAGAGCTGCTGTTCTTTATGGCTGGCATTAGTGTGATGACAGGTCCTTGAAGGAGAATATACCCCATTTCACAATGAGACATTCACAGGATACCGTGTCATCATCTGCATGTATGTTTAAGTTTCACTGCTGGGGAAGCCTTTAGATGCTTAAACTCAAGAGGGGAAAAAGACTTCAGGGAAGAAACCACCCATCATTCAGTATTTTTCCCCCAAACAATAGAGTAAATTAAATGAATGTGTGAAATAATAATAAGCGAATCATTACGTTTGACCCAGACAAAATGAAAAGGGCAAAATAAAATGCATATATTATAACGGAACATCACGAAACACTATATGCTTTAAGGATGAGTTGCTCAGAATAAATGCAGGAAACATTATTTAAAAATTAAAAGAACCAAGAAGAAATATATAAAATATTAGTGGTCAGCAGCGGTTGCTGTGCAAATTCATCATTTTGGCCTGAATACAAATAACCAGTATGTGTATATTTTGAGAATTGGAAAAGACTAAAATTAGACTGTTTCTAATGTTGGGAGACTCAGCTATGCATCTCACTCTTGTCATTCTATATGACGAAGATGTGTAAATGGAGACACCCCAGGTGTGCCTAATATCAAATAAAACAAGCAGTAACATCACTAAAAGTTTTAAGTCAATAAGGAAGCTGACGAACCTTCTCCTGTTATCCAATGCAACTGTGATAAACCTACCAAGTATTGTTTTATAATTAAAAAGGTTATGTTCATTTTCTAGCTATCCTATTAAAAATGTATCTGATACTCACAAGAACACAGACCCAGAGACATGGAGAAACTAAATTACTTATTCTGTGCATTTAACAATAAGCAACATTTCCAAACAAGTGTTGTTTGGAAAGCACATGCGCATTCACCTGCGGAGGATAGTCAGCTTGAGAAACCTGAATAATGACCCACAGGGAAATGGTAGCACCAACAATCTGGAGACGATGTCCTCCTAAACCCATGAGCTTATAACTAACCAGTATCCTGCTTACACTTACCTCCTCATTATATCCCATGCTCGTGAATAAATCTCATTGCTGGTCTAGATGATCTCTTGTCCAAAGAAAGTCATTTCTGGAGAGCAGGATTCCTCCTGATGTGAGCAGTCTGCTCACAAACTCAGCATTGGAGTGCAGTGCCGGGCAGCTACAGCCCCCAGTCATCCCTAGTCCCCCTCCTCTTATGTCCAGGAATCCACATTTCCCACAGCTCAACTTTAAGAGGGATCATTTGCATGCACATCCCTGCTTCTATTTTTCTTTAAGAAAGAAAATAAAAAGAGGGGAGAAGAGGTTTCTCAATGACATTCCTGTCCATCTATTCTCGCTGAGCAGCCTCTTTTGTACTACTGTAGGGCCAGAGAACGTGGTCAGAGCAACTCTTCATGCTGGAGACGTGAGCTATTATACCCTTAGCCAGACATTTCAAACCCTTAGCTACACATTTTCAAGCATGATCACAAATTTAAACCCAGCTCTTTTTTAAAGACCTTTGTAGTAGGGGTGTGAGGTGGGTGTTAAACATCAATGCCTTGAACTGTTTTCTCTAAACAAGGCCTGGTCCCTCACCATTTTAAAGGCCTCGCAAAGCAGCCCTTATTTTAAAGAAAGTATGTGGTGTAATGCACCTGCACCCATTTCTAACTCCTGGAGTGAAAGTGCAAGCAGTAGAGTGTTAGTCCAAAAAATAAGAGTCAAATATACAACAAATATTTAAAAAAAAAACATAATAACCCAACCAAAAAAAAAACCACACACAAAAAAAACCCCAACTTTCATCCAAACTGGGAGTAAGCAGTTCAGGAAGCAAACAAGACAGCAGCTAGCATGTTATCAGAGCAAGGAAATCAGCAACGAAGATCAAGATGGTGTCTCAGCATACTAATGTTGACAATGTCTACGAGTCCCAGTGCTCAAAAAGACCACAGCAGTAATCTTGGTGCAACAAACCCAATCAGCAGCAGTTTACTTGCAGGGTGCAACAGGAAACCCTCACATTTATCAACTCTGCTCCCTCATCAGTATATGTCACTGCACTCCATAGAAGCTCGCACTGTGTTAATTTATCAGCAAATCGAAAGCAGAATAAAAATGCAACTTCTATCTGCTTTTGAGTCATTTATTTCCTTCACTGCTTTATTTTTCACCCCACATGATAAAATGCAAGAGTTTGTAGCTTGAAATTCTGGAAAGCAAATGAAGAAAAAGGTAAATCCAGATTAAACTCATGTTAGGTACAAGTGTATAAGCCCTGTTTCTACAATCAATCCAGTAGAGCAGGCACTTGGACCTGCCGAGTCCTGTTAACCACCTGAAGATCTGCTCACCACTATCAGGCTGGAGGAACTTTCCAGCATCTCCCTGGAACATGGGCTCTGAATTACTTTTTATTCTTATGATAAAGAAAGGTTATGTCCAGAGCAGGCAGGCTTGTTTCTCCCCTCTGAAGTCCTCACTTGCAGAAGCTGATTGAAATGCATTAAAGGTGTGAAATACCACATATGAAATGTATTCCAAAACCTGCAAGAGTTGGGCTCTCGATCTGCAGAGGAGGGAACCTGGTGTCTTCCTGGATTCGTTGCCTGTATCCCAGCTACTAGCCTATTTTATTTACTGGGTCATTGGCTCTGGCCTTGGGCTGGTACATATCAGCATATCTCCACAAAAGTGGAAGCCACACGCCTTCTGATCGAGTTCGTTTAATGAAATGGTTAAAGTTTAAACGTAAAGATATTTAATCAGATAGGTTTTGAAGCTGAGACAGAAAAGATAAGCTACTTCAACAAAATGAAGAGAATTATTACGCTTTCTGTGTGAGGATTTTCAACTTAGGATCTCAAACCAGGGAAGGAAGAGGCATTACTCAGTGCAGTTTCGCCGGTATGCGTCAGTGTGTAGCAGTGGTTTATTACCACACAAACAATATTGCATGAGAGCTCAGAGCCATGCAAAGAAAAGCATCTAGCTGAACCCAAAGGAGATGGCACCGTGTAATGCACACGCACTGTATAAATAGCATATGGTTTACAAGCAGAGCTGAATAGGTCAGGGTGTTGGTTTGCATCATGGATGAAAAACAACTGCCCTGGAGCCAATGTCCTTAATGCTATGGTGGGTTAGAGTTAACACAAAGGGAAAGGTGTCACCTGCAAAGTCAGTAGCACCTGCTTCTGCGGCAGCACATCAGGGTGTTCACTGGAAATCTTTTCTTCAAGAGAAGAGCGACCTGACCTTGCTTATGGGTTGTATCCAAATCAAAGCACAGGCTAAGATGGCAAGTTCAGAGCAAAAAGTGAAAGGAGAAGGAAGAGAAGCATGACTTCTCTTTATTTATCCAAAAGCCAGAAATAAAAATTTTTCCTTGTGCTATTGTTATGTAACACTTAAGTTACAAGAAGACAGCAATGTTTTTCCCTCTAGTTACTCACCCCTTTGCAAAGCCAAATAAAATACATGTATATATTATAGCATTTTAAAATGTTTGTATAAAAGTCCATTTCATAGACTAACACTCTAGAACATTTTTTAGATCTCTTGTTGAACCGAAGGAAGGCATCTACCGAGTCAGCTCCTTGTCTCTCAGAGAACTATTGCAAGCTCTGGCTGGAGCACATGTGAAATGTGACAGGCCAAGGTGCTCTGTTTGAGCACACTGTACTTGAAGCTAAACCTGTGCAGGAAACAAAGATTGGAGCTCTGTTCTGCATGCTTTTTACCTAAGGGTCCTGAAAAAAAAGAAAGAAAAAAAAAAAACAAAAAGAAACAACTGTCAAGCAAATCATCAAAAAGCAGATACAAATCAAGCTGCTGAGCTCAAATCGTGCCTAAATAGTTTGCCTATGATGATAACATCAGAAAGGTAAAGAATGAACGGTTAACTTCATTCAATCCCAGTTAAAACGTGTCTGTGGTGGGACAGTAACTACACACAAAACAAAAGGTCCTTGTGATAAAGTTATGCTCCTAAATACAGACCATTGAGTCAATTAATGTTTACTTAAGTACTTGTGATCTAAAGAAGGAGCAGAGAAAACCATCAACATAACCAAAAGCTTGTGACACCAATTTGCATCCAGTTCCAAGTGCATGTTTTATTTATTTTCAATCAGGATCAATCAGGAAAGAAAATAATCAATGAAGTCGCAGTCATGAGTGGTATTTGGCCATCTGGGGGCCCCAGTATCTCTCGGCCTGCATTGGAGGCAAGGGAAAAAAAATTTTTTTCGAGAGCACGGAGGAGCTCCATATGGTTGAGATCAAAGGTGTTGCTGGGTGCATGGTTCTGCTTTATTGCCAGGCACTGCTGTTAATTAGAAAACAAGATCAGAGGCAGTATTAAAATCCAATTAAATTGATATGAACAGATTGCCAAGTGATGTTCACTAATGTATAATTGAGCACCATGCAAATTTCGGTGGCTGCCTTTTGTTTTTTCTCCCCTCACTCTGGAATGAATGATGAAGCTATGAAGTTTTTCCTCGTTGTAAAAGATAAACAAGTTAATGCACTGATCTAGGGGGTATTGCTTCAGTGATTGATGAAAATGAGAGTGGAATATTAACGTGTGACTTTTGGGGGGCTTGTTTTATAATCTTATTTTGTTCTTCATTCTTTTATTATTGTTGTTGTTGTTATTCTTGTTACGGTGGTATCCAAGTACATGCGCAGATCCTTCATCATTCCATCATTTCAGATACAGAGAAAGTTCTTTTGTAGCTGGAGATTTGATTCAAACAATTACAAAACCATGAATATTTCAAGTGACAGGCCTGCTACTGCTGGAAATTAACTTTTTCCAAGAACTATATGGACTTTATACCGTATATCTTTGTTTAGAATCCGCAGCTTCTATTAAATTTAATTACTTCCCTGTGCAGCTTTATATTGAGGGCGACTTCAAAACGAGGGCAGCAGCTATTAAATTTAATTACTTTCCCCTGCGGCTTGCATAGTAAAGGTGCATGGTTAAGGTGCAGCTACTAAATGAGGGTAGCTTCTAAACAAAGATATACAATATTTATACCATATATATTTCTCCTTGCCTATCTATCTGTCCTTAATATATACACTGTGTGTGTGTGTGTGTGTGTGTGTGTGTGTGTGTGTATAAATGCAGGTACATAGCTAAGTGAAATTATTAAATGCAAAATGCAAGCGCTTAAGCTAAAATCTCTAATACTTAAACTGCATCTCTGCTTCTTTCTGTCTTTGGCTCGCATGGTTCCACTCACAATTCACATAGAGTTCAGTGTTACCAGCCTTAACAAAGAGCAAATTCTAGGATGTAAAATCCATTAAGTGTTCCAGAAATTCTGAAGTCTTATGAAAAAGATGCATTTTTGTCTAGAACCTACCACAAGGAATAATTGTAGGCCCACAGATAAACGATAACTGTCATCCTTGGAAGCTTAATATATTAGTATCATTGTGTTTTATCTAATCTATCATTTGCTAACTGTGAAGATGCATTGATGTAAAAGCTGGTTTTAAAAACGGAATCAAAGTTAACGCATAAAAGACCAATAAATCAAACAAGGCAATGTCTGACATGGCATTCATGAGATATTTGTGGAGCTTTCAGAAATTGTTCAAATTCTCTTAAAAGAAGAACACATTTAATCAAATAATGTTAGTTATGGATGTGAGCAGATCAACAGAACTGCTGTTGCATTTGTGCTTGCAGTGGGGTATGAAGTTGTGTTTGTCTTACCTGCGCTCATCAGTGCAGGGAGTACAACGCAAGCAATGTTATGGGTGTAGGCTGAGGAAAGGGTGGGCAGCACCAAACAGTCCAGGGTTTCATCCCTTGGTTTCATTTTAGATAAACACCATGGGATATTAAGTTGCCAATACAATCCCATCACAGTGTGTCCCATACCACTTTCAATTAAGTGCAATGTACTCCCTGCCCACATAAGGCAGACAGCAGTGGTAGGAATTTGTGTAGCATCTCTATCTTATAAGTTCACAAAAATACTTCGCAAAACTAATATAAAACTTTGGAAACTCCATTACAGTGTAAGCAAATGAAGAAGCTGTGATGTGTTGGATGCAGTTCCAAAATCAATTTAAAGAACCTGATGCTACCCCAGTGTTAGTGGAACAGGAAAGTGTACTAAGAACTCCAGGAATGTTTAGTGTTCTGCCCAAATATTTTAAAAAGTAGCTTTATGGAAACAGGGTTACTTACAGCTTACTACTTATTCCCAAGCAAAAATGTGCTTTTAGATCAAAAATTGGAATCATGATCAGAATAAAATACATCTGGTTAAAATTCTGCATGCAAACACAAGTGTTTTGTTAGAAGCTTTTAAAAATTAAATTGGCCTTAAAAAAAAAGAAAAAAAATGGAGGGAAGATTTTCTATTTCTTTTTTTCCTCCTTTTTCAAAAAAGAAATGGAAGGAATATAGAATAAAAAAATGAAAGGCATTTTCATTAGTTCAGTATTAGTAGTTTAGGGGATTGGGGATTTCTCTTTGTCCTTCCCTTACCACTTTTTTATCACTTTTTTCTGTTTTTCTTTCTTCAGATGAAGATTGTGGAGAGAAATAAAGGAAAAAGTGTGGCAGGGAGGAATAACCCATTGTTATGAAAAATATTTTGAAAATCTGTCATGTTTTTCCAGCAAAAATACAATACCAATTTCACCCAAAATTACTAAAGGAGTAAATAAATAAGAAAACCCTTATGATGCATACTTAACACCTTTGTATTTCTGCTTTATTGTTTCAGAAAGCTCCAGTAGAAACCATCTTGACATCTCATTGAAGAATATTGCTTTAATGTTTCCTTGCCTGACAGAGAGCTTTGGTTGAGGTGCTAATCAACCATGCTAGAGGACCCATAACTCATTCCTTGCCAAATACCTAAGTTCAGTAGGAGGACTTTATTGATCAATGGATTTTGCAAATAACCATCAAGAGAGATGAACCCAGGTCCTGAACTAGAACACATTATGTTCTTCCTCTTTATAAGTTATGAAATACAGCACAATGCAAAGAAAGCAAAAGCTTTGACTGAGGGCACCTTTCCTCTGTGCTGTCCTTTGGGGAAAGACCTGCTTGATTGATTATTGTCTGTTTATACAGCTTTTTGAGTCCTTGGATCCTCACTGTGATGTCAACATACAGAGAAAGGGAAAAAGAATGAAGAGGAGAAGGAGTAATTAGAGGAGGAAAGACAATGAAACATGTTACTCAAGAAAAGTGATCATCAATTTACCCACAGTTATATTAATGTGGTGTCTGAGACACCAAATTTCCTTCCAAGACCTACAGAAGGAGATGACAGCTATTACAGATGTGTGATGCTCTTGCAACAAGTCTATGTTACTGCTTGCAATTTAGCTGTAGTGGTGCTGTGGTCACAGAGGTTAACCCAGTTAACTCGTTTCAAATTAGCTGAGCCTTTCTGCATAGCATGGCACTGAGCAATGAAGACTTGCCTTGAAGAGCATTTTTGCATGTGAAAACACATACAAATGAGTACCTTTTGAAAGAGACCACTGAATACTAGAACGATGAGGGAAACGTGAGCTAGGGAGCTCACACATCTAGCTGAAGTAAAGTAAAAGAAAAATTTGCAAGGATAACGTCCCTAATTCCGTGTAATAGCTAACATCTAGAAAACAGGATTTTTTATGTCACCATAATGTATGATTCCAAGCCCCATGAAATAAATGTCCATATGTTGACTTCAGTGTGCTCTGAATGTTCTTCCATTTTCAAACAGTGGCAAGATTTGTTTTCTGACTGTGTGAAGGTACTGGCATTGATCTCGCTTTTTTTCTTCTCACAAAGTAGAGAGACTAGATCCAGGGTGGCACTTTTTTTCTGCTGTATGTCCCTCCATCTCTAGTGCCAAATGTAGAGAGTGCATTTAAAAGACTCCACAGTGGAAATTAAGTTCATTTCTTCATAACTAGTCAGCATGGCAATTGGTGCAGGTACAGTGGACAAGCTTTTTTTCACTTAGTGCAAGTGTTTCCCTTTGAACTTTATGCTTCATTATCACCCAAGCTTTGCATATTGGATGACAAGGATAATTTAATACTACTCCGTCAGTGGCTTTAGTGTGAAGTTTGCCTTTAACAGAAAGCTAACTGCTGATCTTCAGACACAAAGCCCAGGAATCTATCAGCAGAGTTCAAAATTAGCTGAGAACTTATGGCCCGAGGCCACCCTGGTAACTAATGGCAATTTTACAATCATTAGTTTTTGCCTGATGGGCCAGTAGTAAGTGGGACCATGATCATGACCCAAATCTAAGAAAAAGGCCTCCAGGCCCAGCTTTTTGTCAGATTATGGCTTTACTTACCTAAGCTGGTTTTATCTTATTACAGTGTGTAAGCTGTGGTAAGCTTGATACAGACAGGACGGAAGAAAAGAAATCGACCTAACCTTAGCAGGGTATTAATCACAGGCAAAAGGTTGGGAGAAAGGATCTTGGGTATAAATCAGCACCATCCCTTCTGGTCACTGCTTGATGAACTACAGATTTGAATCCAATTTTGCCTTATCATATTCATTTGGAAATTGGAAAACCTAGTAAATAAGACAAAGGATTTTTATTTTGAAAATAAGTTTCCCAGCTGAACACTTTCATTTATATCCTGTCTTAATAGTGTGGTTTTAAAATGTTTACAGAGAAGACAAACTCCTCTAAACAAAAAAATAGTTCCAGTCCTTACTTCTGGGATGATTTTTAATTTTTTCAACTAATGACTACAGAATGTGCAAACTTCTGGGGGAAAAAAATGACACCTTGCTTTCATTTGCCAACTGCTTTTCAATTACAAGAAACCAAGATAGAATTTCTGAGTTGAGGCAGTGGGAAAATTTCAATGCTGAATAATTTCAATGAAAGCAAAACCAGTATTTTTTTTTTAATGTTATAAGGTGTTGCAGGATGGAAACAAATTTCCCAACCATCTCTAATTTTCAGAAATTAACACAACAGAGCACAAGCCCTTGGGTAACAGTTTCTGCTCTGCATAGAAAGAAAAAACATCAGGTTTTAGAGGTATTCAGAGCTTGTTTTCAAAGAGTGTTAGATTGTTGCAACCTCCCTCATAGCTATTCATGTTTCTGCTGAGTCCAATAATCTCTGTTTGACTAACACTTCTATTTGAAAGTCCCAGGATTGGAGGGGAGGGACAGGTTGACTACTGGAAAGAGTGATGGTGGGGGAGAAACTGACTCCCAGATGGTGCAGGTACGTAAAAGGATAATAAACAAAGAGAAGGATGAAGGGACTGCATAGGAAATACTATCTAAACAGTGCTAGTACAAGAAGGGGGGTGGTTATGTTGTATGTTTGTCTACTAGAAAAATACAGGCACACGTTACTGGTAAGTAGAGAGGAATGATGGAAAGTCTGGGCTTGTGGGAAAGAGACCCAGCCCTTGTCACTCATCTCATGCACACTTTTCCTGTGATTTGGTTTCTTCAGCTGTAAATAAAATTCAACTCTATCTACCTAATATCTCAGTACTGTAAGAATTAACATTTATAAATTGTCTTGTCACCCGGGACTATAAGACAATGTAAGTAAAAATTACCACTGATACCAAATGGCAGAGATTTAGCAGAGATGTTCTCCTTACATACCTAGGATGAGCTATGCAGTGCTTAACAAACCAAATTGTATAGATTATCTCATTGTATTTCCCAAACTCACCAAGCTATTTTCTTTACCCACCACTTTGTGCTTGCCTTGTCTTCTCTATATTTCCCTGAAACACCCTCTACAGCCACTTTAACACAGTACATGAAGGTAGGTGAATTTAGTCTAAGTAACTAGTATGGTCATTCCTACTGTTCCTATGGCTTCTGTCTTATTTTTAGACTGTAAATTGGGGGGGGGGGGGGGAGCGGAGAGGGGAGACAGGATAATAATTTTGTTCTCTATTCCTACAGCACAGTAATAATCTGATCAGCAAGTTTAATAATAATCCCCCAGCAAGTCTGCAGATGACACCAAGATGAGTGGTGCCATGGACATGCCTGAGGGGGGGCGTGCCATACAGAGGGCCCTGAATAGGCTTGAGAAATGGGCCCATGTGAACCTCATGAGATTCAACGAGGCCAAGTGTAACCCAAAGACCTTCTCTTGCCACAGTGGCACCTGACAGCAGCACATTTATACGAAGGAAAACAAGCAGGGCTGGAGACATACCTTCTCCAGGAGGTGGACTGGTCATTGCAGAACACCAGAGAGCTGTTACCACATTAGCCACAGGGAAACAACACATGGGCTGCTGAAGTTAAGGCAACTCTGGCCCAGTATTTGAAACTTTCCTACTAGAAGTAGAAAACAGGTCAACAAAGTCACTGATTGATTAAAATTGTCACCTCTTAGAAGTCCTGGTGCTGTAACATCCGTTCCTAGACTTTGGTTTATTCTCCTGGAGCTTGTTTGGGTCTAAAAACCACTGAACGTGTATTTTTGTCACTCACGGAGGAGCTAGGACTGTGAACCCACACAGGAGTGGGTTTATTGAGAAAGAAGTTGCCATTCAAAAGTTGAACTGTGGTTCAACTATTTTGGAGAAACATAAGCAGATAACACAGTGCTTTTCTTCATACTGAGTACGCTTGATGGCTATTGCAATGAAACCAAAGATTTATCTAAATGATCATACACTTTCTGGTATCTGTGGGATGAAGTGATGAAAGAACAAGGATGTTAGGTGAGAGAGGTGGAAAGTGTTCTGGTACTTTTTTTCAAACTAATTCTGCGGCATGAATGAGAACTACTCAGCTGGACTAGAACATTTTGAAGCAATAAATGAGCACAGTGACTAATGCTGGAATCAAAGTGAGGCACCTCTTACTTACACAACCTACCCACACACTTACTTGGGTTCAGAAACACCAGCCTGATCTTAGTGGCCTGATCTCAGATGCGCTCACCTACTCCCAGCCTTGGAAGGCAGGGCGAATTTGGTAGCTGCTGACTAAATAGACCAAGTGGGAGTATGTCTTTCAGACACAGATGGTATTAGTCCTCCTAAATTAATGAGAGCTTGGCAATCACGAGGGGGACAGGAACTGGGGGAGGGGTGGCTAACCCCAAATGGGAAGGCAGCACTCAGCAGTGGATTCTAGGGGAAAGAAACCCAGTTACCAAAGACAGACTTTCTGCAATTTTTGCTTGTTAATGGGATTAAGTAATTTGGGTTGTTTAAAAAAAATTACTGAATCAACACTTCTCTTTGCAAATGACACAGCTCTTTTAAAGAGAAAGGCACAGTCTGCTGGTGTTGTCAATCTCTTCTAGTTTTTCTAAGAGGTAAAAGTCAAGAAGAAGCAGCCAGAACATAGTTTTCACTAGTCTCAACTACCAACTTGACTGCTACGTAGAAGTTGGTAGTTGCATCAACCAGCCTTCCTGACATCTCAATAGTCCCCTTTCCCAGATACTTTCTGTCATTTTGTATCTGGGAGGATGGCATTGATCTTGTGAAATCCATCTACCTGGTGAGGAACCCACACTGATATCTTGGATGTGTGAGGAGGACAGAGGCTCAAATCCCATTTCTTCTCCATAGAGCTTAGGTTTCTTTGAATACTCCAGACTCATTCCCTCATAAAAGCAGACCAAGAGGTATGACTCAACAGCCATTGATGGCAGCGGATAGATTCTCATCAATTTCATTGGAGGCTTGCCCAGGCTCTAATTAACCAATTAAACAGCTTTCCTAGCAAGGGTACCCCAAAAAAAACCCAACCCAACTTAACTACTTCATAAATACCTAGAAAATGAAAATGAACAAATTACCCCGGGAAGAGTTGTGGTAATCAGTGATAGGGAAATCTTCTTTGAAGAAGCCTGAAAGTTTTTTTCAAACATTATTTTTAGCAGCCACCCTAGAAATTATTGACTTTTTTTTACATAATTTTGAATTCTGCTCTTGTATTGTTTATCCCTCCAGTTATCTGCTTTCGAATATGGATGAATCTACTGATTGAAAATTAAATATAAATATCCATGTGCTTTATATATTTAGTAACAAACACATACACACATATGTACAGTGTATTTGCATTGTTGCTTGGGAACAAAATACCTATTTTTAGTTAATATCAGGTGATTTTAATTTACAAGAACTACCTCGCCTCTCAGCATTTTAAAGAGCATACACAGAGGCACTTGCATGCTTCTAACATTTGATGTATCATTAAATATGCCTTCTCACATTTGGCACATAAACCCTGATAAAGTTTCACCTTTTAACGAAATAAATGACTCAATTAACAAGATGAAAAACAGCAGTGTGGTGGCAGACCCTCTTGGTGGCAAAAAAAAAGGATAAAAAAGAATTATCTCAGCAGGGTGTTAATACAAGGAGCGCCACAACACACAGCGGGCACCTGGTTTGACTGACAGCCACCCAGCAAAGCTGACAGATTTGTCAGCTTGCTGACCGCTGGCTTGAGTCTCTCGCACCACCCTAGGAATAAATTGTTGCTCAGGAATGGCTGGGCAAGCACTCACTTGTCTCTGTTAATCTAATTGAATTTTTTTAAGTTGTTTTCATTTTTATCTGCTCCTGTATGGAAACGTTCGTTCCTGGAGCAGCAAATTTTGGCACCCTTAGATGACTAACTTCTTCACAGTGCTGCTGTCTTTTGAAGGAAGGCACAGATACAGATATAGGGCCAAATTAATCTCTCAGCTCCCGGGGCTTGAATGGATGTAACTGAGGTACAATTTGACCTACCATGAAGGAAAATTGCCTTTTTTAATGGGACTGGAAGTTAGGACATCTCTATTCAGGGCCCTGTTCCTCCATAAAGTCCCAGCTGAGAGACAGCACTGTTCCTGCGTGATATATTCTATATGACCAGAAATCAAGCAGAAAGGAAAGTTGGAAAATTGTTATGCCTTTCCTGGAGATGGACATTAGCCTTCATGTGAACATCTGCTGTGCTATTCAATGGGAAATTAAGAGACCAATATGGATGCATATGGAGAAAACCAGGACTTGGACTCGAAGACAGTTCAGTACTGTCAGGTATGGGAGAGTCTGCCAATCAACTGAAAATCTGGCTTAGCGAAGATAGCCTTATGTGAAGAAGAGATGATCAGGAATTGCACAAAATCAATCTGTTGGATATGACAGTTTGTGAGGTTGGTAGATGTAAAACCACAACCACTATTATATAATCAGGCATGTGCCTACATGCACGACATCTTCATAATTGTATGCTGTGTCTCTCTACGCGTTGCATACCATTAAGCACCCAGAATACGTCTAATCACTCTAGATCTAGGAACTACCATTTACAAAGTTTTTTTAAAGTATGACATACGAAACTAAATATGTTCTGGGTTGACGCAATGCTGATCTCCCAAATGCTACCAAAAAAGGCCAGGTTGCTTCTAATAAATCTTTTTAGATGTGACATAGAAGCCTTAATGCTGGATCTGCTCTGAGGCACTGAATTCTGACTCCAGGAAGATGCAACTAAAATAACTTGGTGATAGTTTTTACTTGTGTAAAACGGGTTTGCTTGTATCTGTGCATCAAAGAAGCATTAAAACTCCAGTGCTCAAAAGATTAATTTAATTTCAAATGACAATGCTCCTACTCACATGACAAAATGCCAAGATTAGCTCTTCAGTTCCTGTGAACGAAGAATATCTATTTTCAAGCTGAGCATTTCATATTACCTTAGTACCAAAATGTGTTTGTAATATTCCCCAAGAATGGACAAGTCTAGCACTCATTTCACTCAAGGCAAATAGTGTCATGCTATTCTCTGTTACAGGACTCCATACTGGTTTTCACCTTGCCTCTCTGTTGTGTTTTTAAAGAAAATATCTTTTTACCTTTCCTCTGCTTACTGTGGTGAAGTTCTGCTTTCTCTAATGGAACTATCCTCATGAAATCAATAGGGTTATTTGTTGAATCAGATGATATTAAAACAGAGTATACATATATGAGTCTGACCTTCAGCTAAAAACTTTCATGATAGTTAGAAAGGTGATTATTTCTAATATAGATTAGGATTTGTACTGTGAATTGTCAAGAAATGTCAGGATAAATAAAGGTATGCATTATTTTCCTGCCTATTCAATAAACTCTGGGAAAAAAAAAGTAAGGTGTCTTTTATACCTTGAATTAAATGCATTTGTATTTGCTTAGCATTCTTATTTAACTGACACCTTCTTTGGAATAGATCCGTCAACAAAATGTGAATAAAGAGTCTGGGAATATATCCTTAATTTCCATACAGTACACCTTCAAAAAGTATATAGTGACATGTGGAAGGAATGAAATTTAATAGGTCTTTCTCAGGATCATTTGACAGTAGTACTGAAAATAAACCCAACAGCGAAATATGGACAAAAATTGGGTAGGTCTAGTACTAGAAATTACTGGTTTCCAGCATTTATCTAGGAAATCATTCAGCTCTAGACCTTTTGAATATCTCTTATCATGCTTCAGACTGGATGACATTGAGACGAATAACCATTTTGCTTTACTACAGTTATCTTCTTTTTTCCCTTTTTTATTTTAATTTCTTTTTATGATAGCCATCTTCAGAGGGAGAAAGACGGATAAAAATGGACATTTTTTTTAAGGAGACTGCAGTTCTCTTCCAGGAGAACAGAACAGTACAAGTCAAGTTCTAACTACAAAAAAATCAGAATTTTACATTGATCTTCACGTGACTTTTGTGATTTTGAATAGACAGATATGTTAGCTTTCCCTAAATATCTGTGCAAGCCCTTTTTTCCCCTTTTAACAGCTCTGAACAAAGTCTTGGGGTAAAGAGAGCAGTACATCAATAGTCCTGTCCAGGAACTCACTCAGTACCCCTTGATTTGGGGATAGTTGCTCTTTAACCACAAAAGCAGAAAATGTTATTGTATAGGATGTTGCAGGCACACCAAAAATTCATGCGGCACAGAAATCTTTTTCAAGAAGACATTTTCCTAAGCAAATGCTTCCCTTCTCAATTCTATTATTTGCTCTATAATAGATATGGTACTAAGTGAAAACATCAAGTCCCTCCAGGATTATAACACAGCGTTTACAATTAAATGAAGTAACAGGCAAGTGTGGCTTAGGGCAGGTAAGCATTTTGCAATCACTGCAGAGAATTCAGCATTGTGTTTCCTGAGAAATACTGTATCTTAAAGCACAGAGGCCCAGCAAAGATGACACATTTCAAAAATGCTGGAGTTCTAAGTTATAAATAAATATGGTTTTATATACACATACACACTCAAGTAAATTAAGAAAAAATATGTAAGTTATACTGAGTTATTCAGTATTCCTATCCAGAAAGGAAAATACTCCATACTGAAAAGAAGATGTGTGTAACAACATAAATGGCATGAAGTCTTGGCTCCATGCAAACCAATGGAAAAACTCTTACTGACTTTATTAACAGGCAGCATTCCTTGCACTCATGCGACTCAGAATACTCCTAAGTAAGAGTTCACCAAGGTCTAGCTCACCTGTCTAAATATAAACACAAATATTAGGTGCAATTTACTACTGAGTCACTGCTATTATACTTATACATGGAATAGTTTTACATGAAGCTAATTTTTCTCTTCACAAAATATGAATTATTTCAAAAGATGCTATGATCAGTCTCTGTCTGCCTCTGTGCTTCTGTCTATAAAAGAATTCAGATCTCTGTAGTTGACTCGCTAGCAAGTACAATTTAATTCCTGTAAAGTGAGTTGTGCCTGATTTCTTCAGGAGGGAATAAAAAAGGCAACAGAAATATCTTTCATATTTGTTCTTCCTCAGTTTGATGGAGTCCTAAAAAGTCAGTTTGGCATTTTCCCATACAGCAATACATTTTATTTTCAGGAACATGATCCTGATGACCCACTTGGGACACAGAACCAAGAGCAAGGGACACATGTAGATCACCACAATTAGAGAAGGCAGATCAGATTTGCAATGTCCAGTGAGTAACACTTGTAGTGACCTTTATGCAACAAATGCACAAAAGCAATGACGAAACACAAAGCTTTTGCAAAAGTTTGTGATCCGCTTGCAGAAATTCAGCCTGCACAAAAACGGTAAATTCAACGTGAAAACTGCTATCATTGGTTTGCCAAGATGTGCTGGTATTAACTGAAGTGTTAAATATCTTATGATATAAAGCAAAATTCTCTGATTTTTGTTCTGCAGAAATTTGGTTGAAACCTTTGAGTATAAGAAATGGAATCCTCATCCATCTTTATAAGAATCAGAACCGCGTTCAGGAATCACACATTGTTTTTCAATTTTGCATGCAAGAAAAAAGAAACATGAAACGGAATTCAGCACATGGATGAATAAACCCGTAATTTATTAGATCGTTTTTGCTCTGATCAAGGGAATAGCTCAAAGGAAAGAGGTCAGAAGGACTAGTACTGTTAATATGCAATTGATGAAATCCTCAAACACATATTGATCCACTTTTTATTACATTTTTAAACCCTTGACTGTGAATATTTCCCAATAAGACAATAACTATAGCAAATATAATTTGCTGTTCTTAATCACAGTAGATGTTCTTTCCCCTCTAAAGATCATCACACAGAATATATTTACATCCAATACACAATGTGAATTTGCCATAGATTGCATTTCATACACTGCCCTCTTTTTCACATTCATTTCTTTGAGCGTATCATCTCTATATTTGACACTATCTGTGCTAACATATTTTAGTCACATATGGAAACCCCAAACAAACTTCCCTGACAATATAAATTGTTACCACAATATAGCATAATAATGCATTAGACCTCTACCCCCTAAAAAACCTTCACTGCCTTATTCATTACTTAAATAAAAAGAAAAAGCCAAGTTAACTGTCAGGGTTTTTTTTTCTCAGAGCTGTAGAATTTCACAAGGAATTCAATCTACAGGGAAAATTGGGGAGAGCTGGTCGCCCAGACAGGCCTGCCCGGGGAAAGTCTTTCTACCGCTTGTGTTTGACACAGCTTGAGGCGAAGCAGGTTGTATAGGCCTTGACCCAGCAAGGTCATCATTTTGTGAGCAATTCTGAGGCCTGACATCTGCTGCCTGGCTTTGAGTAAAAACCAGACCCCCTTAGCCAAAACACAGGCCTGCGTAAAATAATCCCTCAGCAAGGATCCTAGACTTCAGTGAAAAGGCTAAATGGCCCTCTTTTTGTCTGGGTGTCCAGGCTTTTTAGTCCTTCCTCATCACGTAGCAGAGAGTGCAGAACAAAACCATTCCCAGAATGCAGATAAAGGCCATATTCTCACAATACCACCCTATAACTTCTTCACCTAATGTGAGACTCGGGTTTATGCTCCGAGCGCACGGTGCTGCAAACAAAAAGGGACGGACATGCAGTAGCTCAGAGAGGGACACGCTCCTCTTCTAAAAAGGTATTCAAAATGGTGCCTTTTGCTTCACAGTTTTTGAAAAATAATCCACCATTCCAAATAAAGCACGTGATACGTATGTGCTATTTTTAAATTATTAAGACTACATACATGAAGCGGGAGACCTGATTCTCAGGGCTTCTGTTTCTCCCCATGGGACAGGAACTCAGAAGAAACTGGTGACCCATATAAAGGTGGCTTTAATCCTTGGCTGCTGCTTAATTTTGAATTATATTGAAAGCCTTTCAGTCATTCTGGCATCAGAAAGAGACTGATGGAGGACATCTGAGAATAACCTGCACACAGGGAATCTCCACAAAGCAAAAGTGGCACAAGGGCTGCCACTGGCAGGACACGTGGAGTGAAATGAAAGCCTATCTAGAGGACAGGTTATGGCAGTTAGTGTCTTTTTCTCAGAGCCAAGTGAAAGCATTACTGAAGTAAATCTAATCTCATAGCAAAGATCATGGAAGCCCCTGGATTTTTCTACAACACAAATCAACTTTTTTTTGGCCTTACACCCACAGTTCCATCTAGCCCCAATCACAAGCAAAAACTAACTCCAAAACAAAGAAATTCGGAAAAATGTACTTATTTTAGAGTGCAAAACACACAGGCTGGGTAATCCTCTCTAAATATCCCACAGCAGCTACAATGCTGCATGGCTGCTATGATGCCTTGCTGCACCCCAGTAGCAATAGCTGTCCATGCCATAATCTCCCCTCCACTGTCTCCTCTTTACCCATGTCTACACAAGATGGAAGGTGGAATGAGGATCAAGGTAAATGTGTCTTACCACTGCCTTAACCTCTCTGTCTCTGCTGGTGCTTATAGCTCAGTTTCCCAAGAAACAGTCAGCAGAGTCTCCAGCTAGCCTGAGGCACCCTTGCACACTTCTTTCCAGGGAACTGCTGTCCTTGTGAAAGCTCAGAGTCTATCAGAAAACTTACCCGTCGCATTCATAAAGCACTCACCTGCCATGGCTGGCTTTTAAGTGTGGTCAGTCATTACCAAACGACTTGGCTGGATAGGAACAAGAAGCATGGTAGGAGATCATGAGCTCCTGTGAACCTATTTTGTGGCAGGGAATTATTTAAGGTAAAATATCAACATGAGATCAAAATCAATCATGAATAAATTCAGACAAAAAATGGGTAAATTTCTAAATCTCCAAATGCATAAAGCTCTATAACAGTCTTCCAGACAAAAATTCTATTGTTTCAGACTGACATTGATTAACTTATGGAAAGGATTTTGAAACTAGATGAGAGAAAACTCGAGGATAAAAAATTAAAGCTCATTATGTGAATTCTTGGATTAGATGATGTCATGGTATATCAAGGGGAGTTGCAGTGCATTCACACTGTAGTATTAATCCCAAATTTCAGTGTTCCTGGTGGTTGCGTTGGGTCTGTTGAATGCCGAATGTTAAGGTATTTCATTGATCTGCTTCATAGGATCACATGCTGGTTGTATAACAGAACCCAGGACATTGCGGATACCCAGGTACTAGCAATGATCCAGGGTTACCACACTCTCTCCATGAGAATATTATAGTTGTGAATGTTGTTCTTTATTAAATTTGTTATGGGATGTTGACAAGCACTTGATAGACCAAGGTGTGAGAAGTTAATGACATATGGCCCCTTCTGAACTAGACTGCTATGAGTTGCCGTTACAGGAACCGAACACACAATATCCCAGGCTATTCCCCCCATCTTCTGTCCATAAGAAAGTGGAGATATGGGATGCAATATGGGCAACTTGGGGCTGGGGTAATTTGAATCAAAGAAAGGGGAGGGTTAAATCCCTGAGCTAATGGAAGAATCAATTAAAAAATATGTCAGAGAAAGCTGACCATTACCAAAGTACACTAAGAAAATTCAATGTAAAGGAAGCAGTGTACTTATGAACACACTGGGACGTACACAGAAATACAATCACTCTGTATCTGTACAACAAACTTTGAAAACGGCGTCATTCCTCTCTTATTATGCCAAAGCCCTTGCCTCTTCAAAGTTGTTGGTTTCCCTTTAAAATATAGTGATTTCATTATGAATTAATTCACTCTCTGTACTATGATGTTAGCTAGGCAGTAGCACTTTTAACAAAAACTAAAATCTTCCAAAATTTTGTTTTAAACTGTAGACTACTAAATATGCAAGCAGAGCAAGCAATTCTAGTTACAAGATTTAAAATTAAAGGACAAGTGAGATTTCAATTCACAAGATTTGGAAGTTTGGTCTCACTTGAGAAAAGGTAAAAAAGGGTTCCTAGACAGTGTATTAGGCTTTGCTGTTGGAGGTTGGTCAGGAATTTAAGGGACTGATGTGATTGGCCTCAATCCCACTATCTGAGAGAGAGATATAGAGGGATCAAAGAAACAGAGCTGCTATCTACCACTTGTTTTCCCTGCCAGGCCAGGAAAGTGTGATAGCAGAACAAACCAAAAATTGTTCTTCTCAACATGATGAGTTCCCTAAAATCAGGATATGCAACAGTGTGCCTAGGGGGGAAGAGATAGAAGCGGGATGCCTAGTCTGGCAGAGAATGTTTTCCAAGAATAATGTCTTCCATCCATTAACACCGTCAACTGCCTATTTGTCTCCCTGTCTGTTTCCCTAGACTCCCTGGTAGACCAGATAGGCTTACACCAACGTAACCCTTTTTCTCCTGTTCACTGGAAAGCCTGTTCTCCATGAGTTCCAGGGTAACTTCTTGTTATTCAACCAACCTATAAGTCCTAGGGATCTGCACGGCAAGAAGGGCCTTTTCACTAGTTAAAAGGTAAAGGAGAAAGTAGGTTCACTATGCAACTATTGAACCTTTCTTTCTGTGTTTCAGATGTCACCTGATATAGCTGCATACATTTTCAAATTATGTTGTGGCATTGAGGCTCTTCTGACTTACTAGTGCTGTATGATATGTTGCCTATTTTTCTTGGCAGTTGCTGTAATGTATTTTTTTACTAGCTTTAGAAAAGGTTGAAGTTCTACTTATGATGTGCTTTTCTTAGATTTGTATCAATAAAAAAATCTTGCTAAGATTTTTATTGAAAAAAAATGCCCTGAGAAGATTCTTATTTTTAAGAAACCTCTCCTAAAGATTCGCACTGATAATAATTATGCACTGATTAATTGGATTAATTTCCTGGATGATCAAAGCATGATAGGTACTTTATAACGCAGCTACAGAATGATGGCTCTCAACAGCCACATGATGCAGTATGCTTTCTTAAATCTGGCCCAGATGGCATAGAGAAGGAAATGAGGCCAGCAGAGAACAGATAGAAGTATACTGTTCTCTAGAGCTGTTCTGATACAGAAGCTGGGACATGGCTTGATAAGAAAGATGGGGGAAGATATCAACGACAAGTAACTAGAGACTGTGCCGGCAGCCCCTTCTACAATGGGCACGCTCACTGGTTGTAATCACTCGTTCTCAGGATCCCCAGGGAAGCTACAATTTGGAAAGAGAAATAGTTGTATTTGGAAATTATGCTACCTCACTTCCATGCAATATGTCCATATCCATCGTTGGCAATAAATGTTCAGTCTGTATTACAGAGCCACTGGAAGCACTATGGTGCTTAGCAGTCTTTTCTGGCAACCTGAGCATTTCCAGGAATCAAAAGATTGGTGACAGTGGGAATGGCAGCCTGGGTGACTGGATCAATCTATAGAGCCTCAGCTGCAATGTTAAGCTTCTTGTCTGTCAAGCACATCTTCCTGAAAAAAAAGTTATTTTTTGTTCATTTACTGGAATCCTCCTGCCCATTGGCATCGCATTGGCATCAAGTCTACAACGGTATTCCCAGCTCGAAATCCTGTCAGAATTGATGTAGCAAGGCAAAGTAGTCATACCAATATGAGAGCTCCATCTTTCTTCTTTCTGTTCTTATAAGCCATCCTTGAACCTTGATCTTGTATAGTCACTTTCCCAGTCATTTCTATCGTCAGTGCTGTTGACAACTTGAAGTATCCCAGGGAGAGACGTGATCCAGAGCCTACGTGGGACACTGAAGAAGTGTGCTGCATGGTGGAGGAGCATGTGAGGTATCCTTGATAGACACTCTGGACATGCAAAGAAGCTGAACCTGTCTTTGCTAGCACAGAGAGCTATCATCCAGTTACCTTGACTTCAGGCTAGAAAAAGGTATTTCGATAAACAGATTGGACATCTGGGGTTAGCAGCAAAGCCACGTGGGAAAACATCATATCAGACAGCAATGTGCTGCAGTGTAACTTCTTTGGAAGAGAAATTAATTCCTGTTTCTGCAAGAATGAAAATTCCACAGAAATGTTGACAATGGCATCCTTATAAAGGATGGGGTCTTATAGATGTGGATCTTTTAATAGTGGTGCAAGCTGGTTTGTACCGGTATGAATTGCCCGTATAGACAAAATCTTGATGTCACAAAATATGTGCATAAAAAGGGCAATGGGGGGAAGCAGTCGTACTGCAAGATGCATCTCAATTTTAAACCAAAACAAATGTGTTTGAACAGTTTTTCCTACTCTGTCAAGGAGTTTCAGACCCTAAAGGTATTTGAGCCTGTTCCCTTTCTCCTTAGGTACAATCACTAATCTCTCTCACTACTTTTTTTCAAAGATGCAACCTACTTACCTACCACATAAAATGCAGAAACTCATATTATCATGGTTCAGCTTTAGAGATTTACATTAGAATCAGTGAACCTTATTTTAGCACAATATATATGGTGAGCAATACAGTGAGAGAAGACTGGGTTTATTCCCCAGATAAGTCATTTATTTCTTTCCTCAAAGAAAAATCCAATATCCTGAGATCAGATGCATATTGAAGCTTTGGTGGAAAGAAAAAAAAAACAGACTTAGGTTGGATTAACGTGTTCAAATTGGACACTCACTATCTGTATTCTCTGTAGAGCTGACTCTGTACATATTGCTTACTGTATACCACGTATGAGACTGGCTTAAACATTTTCCTTGAAAAGGTACATGGCCTGAACTTATTTGCCTAGCAAATAATTTATGAAACCTTATTGTTCTTTTCATGTCAAAGTTTTATTGTCGTATTGCTTAATGCATTTGTCAACTATGAATTTCAGAGATTCATGTCATGAAACAGATGTAAATATCACCAGAAAGCCTGTATATGTTCAAACCCCTCAATAAACCATTTAGGAAACTCATAGACATTCTGGAGTTACTCTTTTTTTCTTTTTAATCAATAATGTCAAAGATTGTTATAATCATTTTATGGCAAAGAGCTCAGGGAGGGGATTTTAAATGGTCAAATGGTGTTTCTAACTGGTCATTTTTTTCTCTGCCAACCATCTGTCAAAATCTGGAATTATTCAGTTTTTTACTCTTTAGGCAAAATGAAGAAATGGAAAATCTCATATTTTAGTAGGCATGAGACAGAGGTGCTATTACTATATTTTTCAGCCAGTTCTACACATGTTTCCAAGTCTCATGATGATCAGCAGATGATCAACAGCCTTCCCATGCCCATGGCATCCATCCCCTCTCCTCACACCTCTTGGCTGATTACAAGTTACACCCCCTCTACCTTCTAGAGCACTTACACAGCTGCCACCACAGGGCACCTCAGGGCTTTCGTGGGGTCTGACCCAAAGCGATTACTCTGTGGCATGGGCTCTCTATGACCCAACCGAGCATGAAACCCAGCCCTCAAGTCTGGGTTTCACAATCATAAGATTGTCTCTTATCTGTAAGATTCTGGTGAATTATTCAAACTTGGGATTCATCTACTTCCCTGATTTAATTTAGGATATTTGGAGGTAAAAAAGAGAAAATATCCTTTATCTTTATCTTACATATAATATCTTTGGCAAAATATAGGAACCATTCAGTGGTGGTATACTAAGAGCATTCTGTAATAATAAGAGCACCATTAGGTTCCATATTATCAGAATTAACATAGGAGCCCAGTCCTCTGGCCATGGCAAAGACCTCCACTCCGCTGAAGTGCAAATAAAAAGATGTCCCATGTGTCAAATTACCTACAACCTCACTTAGAGGTAAGAGACAACAAATTGATGTGTAGAGCTGACTAGAGATTGTGGAGATAACGCAGTCCTATATGGTCAGTACAATATGCAGTGGCCTCAGCAACTCAACCACTGCTAAATTTTTTTGTAGAAGGGAGGAGGTCAATCACAGGCCTCGGAGCAGAGGGGATGGGAAGGAGGTCACCTACCCAGAGGTATGGCAGCGAGGTCTGCACCACACAAGGATGCACGAAAATACAACTTGAAATTCAGACTTCAACCTTCAAAAAAATTGTTTCTCAAACAATAGCTGGCCCAGGAGTGGCCCTAGGGTGCATACAGACACAAATGGTTGCATGGGGTGCCACGGCAAAGATGCTATGTTTAGGTGTAAACTCTCCCACCTCTGCTCCCGCTGGGGACCAGGCAAATGGCTCCTGTGGGCAGCAGCAGCTTGAAGGCCACATGCCTTCAGTGGAACATAATCTTAAATGACTTCTCCTCTTTTTCTTTTTTTTTTTTTTCTTTTGGCTTTGAAAGATGCTTCTTATCCGGGGGAACACACGTGTGAAGAGATGCATGCTGGAACCTAAACTGCAGGTGTTTTGTTGAGGGCACCGTCTCGGTCGGGTTGGTGCTAGTTACAGTTTCACCCGTTTGCTCAGTGGTTTTATTTATAAATAACATTATCCTGGAGGGGAGAGAGCAGAGAATATCAGCACATATGGTATGTCAAATCCCCTACTGCTTGGAGACCCCTGAAATGCTTAGGTACAACAGGGCATGCTTAGGGCTCTGAAAATCTTGCCTTTTGTCATTTAAGCAAGGCCCCTAACATTATTTTAATGGAGTTGTTTTGAATTTAATTATGCATATGTTGTATAATACACTTACAATAAATACCTCTAGTTATTGCTTCTTAAAATCCCTTTCTTTCCAATATTGACTACTCTAATTTACTTTTATGCAAACAGCCAGTCAGATTTAATAAAATGTCTTAGTAGCATGTTTAATGACATCATTCCCCCTAGGGAGAGTTGGGAAAATGACCTTCCATTTTACGAAAGAAGAGGATTAATTTTTATTGTCTGCCCCAGTTAATGCGTGTTTAGACATAAAGGCCCGATCAATATGACAGAGAGTATAGTGATTTTACTCACAGTAGTTTCTAAATGGACATTTCTTACTAATCCATTTTTATAAATCACTTTAAAGGCCTTATTGATCTTTAATTGGGAGTTACACCTAATCACTCCAGTGTAACGCATGGCTAGTTCGAAACATTTTAACCCTTTCCACACAACTCTTTAAAATTCATATCATGAGAACTTTTGTCCTCTCCTCCCCTTCAATACACATTATGTAGCATCCTTAACTCCCCAACAGATCTTATCCAGACCATCACACATCAGAGGAACAAAATACTAGGGAAAAGGTTATACCAAAAACTGTAAAGAGGCAGTATTGCATGTGTGTGTCAAAAATATGCCCACATACAACTGTGGGGGAAAAGCATATTTCTTTGGACTTTTAAAATACAATGCGCAAAGCAAATATATACAGTGGAAAATGGGGAGCTACGCTATATGACAGGTTTCTTTTCTGTCTCTGACTTCACCAAGATTATAATCATAATTGTTAACTATTATTTTCTTTTATTAAAGATCAAGTCATGCTGTAAAAGTGTTTGAACAAGCATACAAACACATGCTTGAACAAACATATTGCTTTGTGGAGAAAGTTCAGTGAAATTTAGAAACTCATAAGTGGATCGTGGAATTTTGCATTGTTCATCTAGTCCTAGGATTAAGAATGGATTACAGTTCTTTCAATTAACATAACTCACTGTTCTTGTTGTGTGATGCATGCATGTCTGCATGTGTTTGTGGATGTACGGAGGTAGGACATGTATACATGTACCCTACTATATAATATTGGAAACATACATCAGTATGTGCACAATAAAAAAAAAAAAGAGCTCGACACATTCATAAGATTTTAAAATTGTATTTTTACATCCTTTCAAAAGTTTTGGAAATAAAATCTCTCAAGATTTTAGTCCCTTCTCACCAAAACATTCTTTTGACCTGAACAGTACCCCATGATTTATACAAATTTACTGGTGTAATTATATGATAATATCTACACTCATAGACCAGAAAAATGTCTTCATCTATTTTTACCATCTAGCATTTTGTGAATGATTTTTGAAAGAACCCTTGCAGTTGTGGAGTAGACAGCATTGGATTGGAACCCATTTTATGACTTATTTAGTTACACAAATGGAAAACATTATCATAAAATGTTAAACTTCCGTGGTTACTGCATTCATATAGATTTCTTGATAATGGCTGAATTAATTTTAAGAATATTCAAGAAAATGTTCTCCTTGACTGAGACATTCCAAGCCAAGAAAACCCACAAATGCAGTACTTTGCCATCACAATGTTTACATTATTATCACATCAGTAATATAAGCCTTTCTCTAGGACACTAAAACACAATCTTGAGAGAGAAAGTTAGTAAGAAAGGAATTTGGAAATAAGTATTAAAGTCCACTGCATAAATTTAATCTTCTTAATTACTACAATTTCTGAGTTTCCACCATGGTCTTTTATAGGATTTTCTGTTCATTGAGGATCACTATATCAGAACAAAGACTAACAGAGCACACTTGCCTAGGGCTTTTGTCTGTAACTGGAACAACCTGGAACTACATTGTTCTCTTAACAAGTTCAAAGACCTTTCAACTGAAAGGCTAATGGATACATCTGGGCAAAACCCAATAATGGTAAAGATGGCTTTTAATATTTCAAAACTGCCTCTAAACAAATAATTGTCTACTGTACTCTGCTACCATTTCAGCTAAGTATGGCCATTTCCCAGTTAAAAATACATAGTGCCATAAACTTCTAGAAGCAAGTAAAAGAAAATTCCAATTATTTTTTTGTCTTTTTTCAATTTATTTTGTTTTTCCTTCCTTTCAAAGACAACAGGGCAGGAAAAAACGGAAGGTGATATGGGTGCAACTCTGGAAAGCTACTGGAAAGCTTCTGCCCTGCAGCATCACATATGCCCCTTTTATCCCAGAAAAATAACCAGATGCTAGGTTGTGCTTGTAAAGCTGAAGCTGCAAGAGTGAAAGACACACCATCAGTTTGAAAACTGGAGTAAACGATATGATAGCTATTAGCTGTGATCCTGATCAGTCATTTAGGTGTGTCTATTTTTGAACATACTTGTTAAGCTAATTTCAGAGGTAAATACTTCTGAGTATTTTTGGTGAATGAAATAAATGGAAGAGCTTGAAAAGTATCTGATCTTGCACTAGAGAAGGGAATGTCTCATGTCCAACTGCAACAATAAATTCCACCCCTTTGCAGAAGACAAGCCCAAATCTGCACATTTAAGACTGGCAAAAGGTGTGTAGGATTTAAGCTGGATGTGAGCTGCCAATATTCCTAGAGCTGGCTACATATACAGGGGTGGGGATTTCCCACCTAGAAACTGGACAAATTCTGCCCTGCTTGAGAAGCAACGCCATAATAACCCTGGATGCCTCCCACTTGAGCAGCCAGTAATTTTGTGAAAAAGAAGGGACTAAGCTAACTGATACACAAGATCCAGAGTTGTTAGGGTTTTACCTTCAGCACAGTGAAGACTTCACAGCTATGGAAAGCACAGCCAGCACTTAGCTGAAACATAAACAGCAGCAGTTCCTACTGCAGAGAGGGAGCCTGGGTTGGGGGAAGAGGGAGGTGCAGACCTCAGCTGAGATACTTAAGTGATGGGGGTCACATGTTCTTTGTGAGAGAACAGAATGGAGTGGAAATGCTCATCCAAAACTTTAACCAAATATAAGCACTTGGAAAGTGGGTTGGAACATGATTACTACATGAACTGAAGCTTCCTATAATACTGGAATCAGCTATTTCTTTTGCTGTTGGTGGTTATGAAGGGATTATGAATCCGACTAGTGACTAGCAGGTGGTTTTTGCTCCTCCTGGACACTGACTTGTAAATAACCAAAGAGGAATATGATGCTGCAAGGTTTTTTCATTAGTATAATAACAGCATAGGAGGAATAATTGGTTTGCAAGACAAACATTAAATAATGAAATCTAAAGTAGAAATGCATGTGGCAGCACCCTTGGGCTCTGAAGAAACATAAGGCCATGCCCCAGATTGTCTTCCCCTTCATCAGAGTACCTTTTCAGTTTATGTAATAATTACAGATATAGTCTTAAACTCTTAAAAATTGGTAAAAGAAAACAATATTGTCACAATGATGAATTGATGTCATGTCCTTATTTATTCAGCTTTTTTTTCCTGTTACCTTTAGTTTTTGATTGCATCTTTCCTGCAGAAATCAAGCAAATTTGGAATTCTTTTCCGAAGGTTACATACAGATCTGCCTGATACCTCAACACGAAAAATCAGTAACTCAAAAGATTGGACTAATATTTTTTTATAAAGCAAAGGAAAATATAACAGCTGGGGTAAAAGAAGGAGAAAAAGAGACAATAAGAGAGAGGGAAAAGAAAAAGAAAGAAAGAAAAAAAGGAAAGGAAAGGAAAGGAAAGGAAAGGAAAGGAAAGGAAAGGAAAGGAAAGGAAAGGAAAGGAAAGGAAAGGAAAGGAAAGGAAAGGAAAGGAAAGGAAAGGAAAGGAAAGGAAAGGAAAGGAAAGGAAAGGAAAGGAAAGGAAAGGAAAGGAAAGGAAAGGAAAGGAAAGGAAAGGAAAGGAAAGGAAAGGAAAGGAAAGGAAAGGAAAGGAAAGGAAAGGAAAAAAAGAAGGAAGGACGAAAAAGAAAGAGATAGAGACAAAGACAAAATTACAGAAAGGCAAAGAAAGAAAGGAATGAAGGAAGAAAGAAACAAGAAAGAGACAAGATTACAGAAAAGATTTCTGTATGTGCATACACGTAGAGAGTGGTTTTCATGCTGATGAGCAAATACAGGAATAAGAAGTATTTTGATCAGGAATTGTCATTCTGTTGGATTCAGAAAGCATAGTTATGTCATTAGGTAACAATCTATAATTAACACATTCAAGTATCTGTGAAGGACACGGCTGAGCCAAGGACAGGAACAGCTATTCCACCCACATGTTCAAATAAAAGCAAACAAAAGTTCTTGCTGTCTGTCACCATAGTCAGAACCTTCACGAACGCTGGTTGATGTGCAGTTATTATTCTGGACATTATCTCTCGCTAGAAAGACTGTGTGAAAAACCTTTATTTCCCTGCACAAAAACCACTGTGTTGTAAAGAAAATACACAATTTTAATAACTGGACAGAAAATATACATAAAAATAGACCAAAAATAAAATCATATTTAAATAATCTTAGTTTCAAATGTTTTTAACTGTGAGACAGAAGTGAAACACTTTGGCAGTCCTACTTTGACTCCTGACATGGCAGTCAAAAGAGAACAGCAGAGCTGGTTGGCAACCATCCTATTATTAACCACTTCAGCAATAGCACAGATCCCAGCATTGCTTTATACTCTTTGTTAGAATACATGTCATAAAACTTGGTCAGGAGATGGGAAGAAATGACAACAGGACAGCTTTGAAAAATATGCACATTATACAGGTGTATTAAATGGATACAATGAAACATTAATCATGCTTTCCTTCTCCTGTTCGTTTTTAATCATCACAGATTTACAAGGCTGTTTGTAGTGTTCCCCAATTTTGACAAAAATATTTTATTTTCTTAAAATGCTTTTTTCTGAAACATGCCCAAAGTTAAATTTAAGTTAAATATAGTTATTGGTTAAAGATTAATAACTTAATTCTTTTATTATATATGTAGAGGTAGATCATAATTGGCCATTAAATTCAAATAAATCGTTGCAGATTTACACTGATATGACTGAAAGAAAAATTTGGCTCATGGCTCCCAGTTATTACTCCCACAGCCTCACTGACTTACAGTAGGGGTGTAAATGAGAACATAATTTAGCCCAAGTTATGCAATTATGGATACGAATTCCCCAAGGATAAACTTTGATTTGAGGACAGTTTATTCAAAGTGACTCTCACGAGTCCAGCATGATGTGATATATGTGATGTGGGAGAGAGGGAGAGCGAGAGGAAGGAAGGAAGGAAGGAAGGAAGGAAGGAAGGAAGGAAGGAAGGAAGGAAGGAAGGAAGGAAGGAAGGAAGGAAAAAAGAAAGAAGGAAAAGAAAGAAAGAAGGAAAAGAAAGAAAGAAGGAAAGAAAGAAAGAAGGAAAGAAGGAAAGAAAGATGGACACTCATAACAAAGATCTCTAATGTTATTAGTTAAAAACCAATTTAACTGTAAACTTTAATTCATCTACTAAATGTCAAGCACTACTGGATATACCAGCAGTTTCCTTAGCCCTCCTTGTTATTAATACATGCTTAGATGCAGTGGAAATTAGAAGGTCTGTAATAATACCCTTCCAAAAACACTTGAGATGAAAATTTTGGTTTGAAATTTACTGAGAACTCTATTACTGTAGTAACAAGTTATATAAAAGGCAAATGTTAGGATAGAAGCCTTTCATTTAGACCAGCTTATTTCTGACATTATATGTATTCTACTTTTTTCAGAAGTGTTAGAGTCATTGAATTTGACCAGTATGCAATCCACTGTTAAAGAACACATTACCATGGGGTTTCTTTTCTTTTAAAACCATTTAATTTTCTTAAAACCCAGAATCTTTGTGCAGCACTTGCTATAGGCTTTGTCACATCACTGCTTTGTCAAACGTGAACCAAGCAGTTCTATGGGTAGAACTTCATCTGAGATGTATACATGCAACCCTGGATAGCTTAGTTTCTTTCTGAAAATGTAATTGAAAGTCACTTAAATTATTCCACATACATTGCATTCTCCTGTCCAAAATGGTATTCTAGGCTTTGCAAGCATGAAGGAGAAAACCTTTTGTGTACATGTGTTTCAGGGGGGAGACAAACTGTGCCTGAGAGAGCAGCTTGGAAGTTGAAGAAAGAGAAGTAACCAAGATGATATTTTGGCTCAATAAGGAATGAATTTTTAATGCAGTTTCCTCATACACAACATTGTCAAGCTCTTTGTCCTGGTTTCAGCTGGGATAGAGATATCTTTCTTACTAGCAGCTGATATAGTGCTGTATTTTGGTTTTAGGATGAGAATAATGTTGATAACACACTAACATTTCAGTTGTTGCTAATCAGTCAAGGACTTTTCAGCTTCTTATACTGGCCTGCCAACAAGAAGTTAGGGGGCACAGGTGGGACAGCTGACCCCAACTGACCAAAGAGATATTCCATGCCATATGATGTCATGCTCAGCATATAAAGCTGGGGGAAGAAGGAGGAAGGAGGCACATTCAGAGTTATGGTGTTTGTCTTCGCAAGTAACCGTTACGTGTGATGGAGCACTGCTTTCCCGGAGCTGGCTGAACACCTGCCTGCCCATGGGAAGCAGTGAATGAATTCCTCATTTTGCTTTGCCTGTGTGTGCGGCTTTTGCTTTACTTATTAAACTGTCTTTATCTCAACCCACTTTTACTCTTCTGATTCTCTCCTCCATCCCACCAGGGGAGAGTGAGTGAGCGGCTGTGTGGTGCTCGGTTGCTGTCTGGAGTTAAACCATGACACTCTTTCACTTGTATAAGATGACTCCCAGCTTCTCATCTTAAACTGTGTAGGCATTAAAAACAAAACAAACAAACAAACAAACAAACAAGAACAATAAATGTTATTGGTATTTCTTTCGTAAGCAAATCCAAAAATATTTTCATTATTACATTTTCAGAAGGGAGGAGAGGAGAGGAGAGGAGAGGAGAGGAGAGGAGAGGAGAGGAGAGGAGAGGAGAGGAGAGGAGAGGAGAGGAGAGGAGAGGAGAGGAGAGGAGAGGAGAGGAGAGGAGAGGAGAGGAGAGGAGAGGAGAGGAGAGGAGAGGAGAGGAGAGGAGAGGAGAGGAGAGGAGAGGAGAGGAGAGGAGAGGGGAGGGGAGGGGAGGGGGGGGGGAGGGGAGGGGAGGGGAGGGGAGGGGGGGGGGGAGGGGGGGGAGGGGAGGGAAGGGGAGGGAAGGGGAGGGAAGGGGAGGGGAGGGGAGGGGAGGGGAGGGGGAGGGAAGGGAAGGGGAGAGGGAAGGGAAGGGAAGGGAAGGGAAGGGAAGGGGAAGGGAAGGGAAGGGAAGGGAAGGGAAGGGAAGGGAAGGGAAGGGAAGGGAAGGGAAGGGAAGGGAAGGGAAGGGAAGGGAGGAAGGGAAGGGAAGGGAGGGAAGGGAAGGGAAGGGAAGGGACGGGAAGGGAAGGGAAGGGAAGGGAAGGGAAGGGAAGGGAGCCGAAGGGAAGGGAAAAGAAGGGAAGGGAGGCTAAGGGAAGGGGAGGCAAGGGAAGGGAAGGGAAGGGAAGGGAAGAAGAGAGGAGAGGAGAGGAGAGGAGAGGAGAGGAGAGGAGAGGAGAGGAGAGGAGAGGAGAGGAGAGGAGAGGAGAGGAGAGGAGAGGAGAGGAGAGGAGAGGAGAGGAGAGGAGAGGAGAGGAGAAGGAAGAGAAGAGAAGAGAAGAGAAGAGAAGAGAAGAGAAGAGAAGAGAAGAGAAGAGAAGAGAAGAGAAGAGAAGAGAAGAGAAGAGAAGAGAAGAGAAGAGAAGAGAAGAGAAGAGAAGATTAAAAATTCTTTCTTGCAAAGCTATACATTTTAAATTAGATTTTACTTATGTAGGCACATCACCTAACTTCAGTGAAACTTGTGTGAAAGAAGTTTTGCAGGATTTGGCCTTCATTTCTTTTTTTGTCTTTTTTTCCTTCTTTTTATTTTCAAGTAGTCCTTTGAAGTTTGAAAATACAACCCTGAAGATGTGTTCCAGATTTAAAATACTCCTGATGATACAACATGGTGGTTTTGTGCTCATTGCATTTCTGGATTTCTGTTACACATCATTATACAACAAATCTCCTTTCAGCATTAAGTGATTTTCTTCAAGTAATATTTGCTAATATTGAGTAACTATTCCTTCTTAGAATGTCTTCAGTTTCTTTACAAACCTCACCATCTCTGTGCAATACTATAATTTCAGAGGGCCTTGAAGTGCTGTTACCTCTTGGAGTAACCTGACAACTGTTACATAGAGAATTGCAATCTAAGTTGTCCAAGGTTACAAAAGTCCGGTTCACCCATTATATTAAATTTTTTTAATGTCACATAAAGGAAGAATGCTAGTAGAAACTGGTCAATTTTGCCTACTTATTATTGAAGTGGCTTAGCTAAGGGGTCCTTGAGCTACCTGGTGAAGTCACAAGTTGGCATGACAACAAGCTCGGAGAGTCTAGAAATAGGAGAAAATTTATACAGCTCAAATCACCAGAATGTATTTTGTTTGGTTCACTTTAATGACATAGATGCTAGGGTTTTTTCTGCACAATATTTATTTGGCAGTTGCTGAAGAAAACCATGAGATAGATATTCTGGAAGAAATGAGCTTTACCAATACAGCTGTTGTCAACCATACCAGCATCTAGGGCCACATCATTCACCATGGCACTGCTGATCACCCGCAATATCCTCACTAGGTGGGCTGAAACCAGATGGCATCGCTATGGCCATGGGCTTTAACTAAATCTTAAACCATATCTGGGATGTAAACATTATTTTTTTTTTTCCATCCACCCAAACCTAACATTTTGCTTTCCCACCATGCTACCTTTCTCTCTATCTCTGTCTAAAAAGAGTCTGTGTTGGTGGGGCCGGGCAAATTCACATTTTATATCACTTCTGAGATTTTAAATAGAGATGCAAGTAATCACAGTTCATTAAACAGGACGATCTTGGCAAAAATTTGCCAAGTTTCTCTGTGCCTAAGACCCTCTGTTGTGCTTGTGTAATTTCCCAGAATCTCAACAGCTAACAAAAGCATGCATTGGAAAGCAAAGCCGTATTTTCTGCCACTGCTATTATTTATTCATGCTTCCTATTTTTGTCTTTTCTTCTTTTTTAAAAAATGCTACAATAACAGTAGTTGATCCAGACAAATTCAACTATTTCTAATTGTACCAAAAAAAAAAAAAATATAGCTGGTTGATATAGTGCTTTTGGTTGGACTTTCCTGGGAAAGGGGAGAAAAAAATTGCTTGTCCAATTATTTCTGAATCACGGAAATATTCCTGAAGATTTTCACATTAATTATGAACAGAAATTTACCTCAAAACTTATTGGAGATGAAGAAAAAAAAATATTTCTCCAATAAAACTGCAAAGTTTTCATATCAATTTCTACCCTTGTATTTTGTCATCATGGCAAATGCAATAAAAAGAATATCTCAAAACAAAAAAAAATGAAAACTTTTCAATTTAAAATGGGGAAGCAAGTTGGTTTGTTTCTCTGCCAAATCAAAGTTTGGCATTTTGATTTCAAAGGAACTGCTTTTTTTCTTGTTTCTTTTATTTGGTGATAAAAAAGTTGCAGTTTTCCAATCATCTTTAAATTTCCTCTCATCTGAGAGGCTGACAAGCAGGAACTTCCCCATAAAGGACTCAATGTTGCTAAAGATAAAATAAATAAATGAAACCTTTGCTTCTAAACTTAATTCTTTATATCTTGAAAGATTTCTGGGTGATTTTATTTTTTGTGCCTTCATAAAGGGTTAAGAGGTATTTCTCACAGTGATTGATACAAAGAGAAGCCAGCAATAATTTGACATGAAACCTCAGACTACACTTAAATTGTTTGATTCTGTAACAGCAAACAAGAATTTTATTAACATCTTATCCCTTGCTGGCCCCAAGATAGCCTCTTATCAACACAATACAACACAACAACGTCACAAAAGAGATTAGGACAGAAAGGGATATAAAAAAATATTACATAATTTGAAATGGCAAGGGACTGAATGTTACAGTTCCTTTATGGAGAATCCAATCCATATTTATTATTTTTTATACTTAAAAAAGTCACATATCTCTTGCCAAAATTACACCTTTTCTTTCCCTTTTAAATCCTTTCACATCACTTGCAATACAATTCCTCCCTAGGCTGCCTTGGAGTAGTATGTCATTCTAAAATAGAATTGGAAAAATAATTGGTGTAATGGCCATAACCTTGAAAGCCCTTATTCATGAATATACAAAAAGGGAAAATTTGCTGAAAATCGGGAAGCCTAAGTTACTGCTGGACTGTGGTTGCAATAACTTTTTTGTGCCAACCATTTACCTGTGAAATTACTCGAGCGTTTCCAGTGATAGCATAAATTGTAAAGGTGCAATATGAACAGTAATGTTCACCTGAAAAAGTTCCCACAAAGATGTCATCTGAAACACACGTATACATATGAATGAGTTAGTTAGGGTTAGAGCACAGTATTATAGAGAAAGTGGCAATGACTCCTATACTTAGGCTGTCTAACCTATTCCATAGCGAAAAGCCTTCCAGCAGTTTTATCAGAGTGCTAAAATGCCACCACTGCTTGCAGTTAGACTGCGAGATTTGGCACAGGAGTAGTTTTTTGGCTAAGGAGGTGTCTTTTGCCCACCCTGTGGAGGTGCAAATCTTCAGATTTGGCAGAGGTATAAATTGATGGAAAATTATTTCCATCACTGGCACTTAAGAGTTTGTTTCTTTCTGTTATTATTGCTCGTGGGCCACCCTAGCTTCTCTCTTCCACTCCACATGGGTCACCAACAAATACATCTTAGGTTTTACTTTCTTTAAGGAAAAGAAAATGCTTTTCCGATGAACTGGGCTGGGAACTAGTAGCATGCAACTCCAACCCCTCTTCTGTTTACTGGTGTAATTTATTTTTGGTCTTCGTGCTTATCGCTGAGCGATGCCTCCTTCACTGCTGACATGCGCTGGGAAGAGCACACACAGGTCCAGCAGGGCAGGAGGCTCTCAAGGCTCCTGCAGACAACACATTTTCCCACTGCACAACCTTGATTCATTCCAGCAAGTCCTGTGGGAAAAGTAGACTCTCTTTTTTTCATATTTTCAGTTCGTGTAATTAGCATAACTAAAGTTTAGTATTTTAAGCCTACTAACAAGATACCAATTTTCCGTTTCACAGGAAAACTTAAATCTAGTACAGTCTGACTCCTGGGGCCTCAGCTGCCGCTTAATAGCATTCTTTTCACGTCCCTTTTGTTAACTGCGTCATGGACATCACATGCTATATCCGCATATGTACACACACAGTTGTGTATAACATTTCTAGGGAAAGGCCATGGAGTTATAAACTAGATATGCCAGTGCCACAGACCGTAGTACTGTAGGGACACTCAGGTCAGCTTTCAGCTGTCTTGGCAGGAGAGCTGGACCCTGCTGAGGTCCATGGTGCCATCACTGAATCTAGCTGGCTTCATGCAAGTGCAAGTCTGTCTACACTACCTTTCAAACTCATTTCATGTTTATTTTTCTAAAAACAGCTTTTGGCCCTGCAGACCACAACAATCTGTCATGTCACTTACCAGCAGCAGTACATAAACTGAATTGGAGTGCTAAATATTCCCATTGAGAAAATGGACAAAGATGTGAATGTGAAAAAAACCAAAATAACTAATTAATTGCAGTGCTTGCTTTCTGTCCCAACTATTCAAAGTACTTTTTGAAATGCACATTGCTCTATAACAGAACACAGCTCCAGTCCTTACACAAGCAAAACACAAATGACTTTTCAATCCATTTACTTTTTTGCCTCAATGAAAATTTTGAAGACTTTTCGTGTAAGTGTTGTGTCTTGTAAGTCAACAAAACAGTTATTTTTTTAAGTTCTGGAATGTCCCAGAAAAGTTTGGAACCACAGATTTCATGGGATTTATATGTACTTGATGTCCAACTTTCTATTATTTCTAAATTTTCCTACAGAATTATTTTTTAAGCTGATGGTTTTAATACTAAATCTCCAGTGTAAGCATATTTTAAGGCTGAATGCTAATCTCTCAAGTGGGGTAAGATATTTTAACCACAATAGCGTGAATGGCAATGCCAGAAAAACTAATGGGATTTAAGATACATCAGATGTAAGAACAGTTAAAGTTGAAACAAGTTTTGACCCTTACTATTAAATATACAACACAGACATTTTTGCCTCAGTAGTGCAGTTGTAGGTGTTGCAGAATTTGGCCTAAAAAAGAGAAGTGAGCCTATGAACGACAAGATAAATGACCATTTATCTCTGAGCAGCAGCTACTAAAACAGTTTAAGTTCACTTGTAAGTTTTTCACACAAAATCTCTTACCTTCCTCATTCAGTACTTTGGAGCATCACTAACGCAATTGTGGGTATGTTAACAGCAGCAGAGAAATGCTGAGGTGAGTCTGAGGCATCTCAAGCTTAATTTTAAGGGATGCTTATGTAATACCTAGAAATCTTGATAGGAATTTTTGAAACACAATGCTTTCTCAAAGTGCAATATACTTTCAGCCTGGTTTCACTTTAGATTTTACATTCACTTTAATCAGAAATGAAAGCTAAGACTGAAAACAGGAGGTAAAAAAAAAGTGGTCAGGAACCTGAAATGGCAGAAGTTTGCAAGGCTCTGTTTAATACTGAGAGACAATAGCTTACATTATGCAAAATTACATTGCTTAAGTCAAAGCTATTTTTGCATTTTTAGGACCATAAAAAATCCCAGTGTGAAACCACAAACTTCTGCCTTTTCTTTTTTTTCTTTTTTTTCTTTTTTTTTTTTTGCTTTCTTTTAACTTAAAAAATATCCAAGTGATTTAAACCATATTCTGTAAAAACAAGTTTCTCCCGTGCTGAGACCCTGTGTGCCAAGTTTCAGCACACAGCAAATTTTTATAAGCTGAGATATTAACCTCTCAAAACAGGAGCATGTAATGGAAACACTGTTAATCCCTTGACTATTGGGGCGTAATGAGGCATTAACCTACGAGCTCTCAAAAGTGAAAGGGTCCAGTTTCTGACCTCAGTTATAGCGGTCCACGTCGAGAGGAACTTCTTTATTTTCAAGTACTTTATACACTCTCAAAAAATTGTTTTCTTTTCCAAAACCACTGTTCCTGGGAGTGAAACTCTACAAATATGAAAACTTAGATTTATGAGCTATAGCGTGTCCCTGAAGGTAATTAAAAAGCTGTAGATAATTGTGATCATGTAGTGCAGTTTTACAGAATCATACACACTTCAAGATTATGTACTAGCTGTGTTTATAAGTGGTTACTGTCTCATTAGCTTTGAGATATTTAATATTATAAAGAAATTCCTACAACTGTGGGAGAAAAATGAGTGTCGTCTAATCGCTAACATTTTTCTATGGCATTACTTTTTTGAATTAACTTCATCATTAGCAAAAATATTTTCCAGCCCATAACCTAATCATTCCCCATTCAAATACGAGGTTCCTGCTCTTAAACTGTTTTCAGACTAGACTCTGATCCCAGCAGAACAAGAACGTTTAAATGTAGCAGGTCTTAAAGGCAAAAAAACTTCTGGAAATGGTTCAATATGAAATATTATGTGATTTAAAACTTATTATGTGATTATCAACTTAGTGACACTAGACTGATGGGATCACCATAAAATGTCTAAAGTAAGAATAAAGGACAATTAATTTAATGAATGGTAATGTATTTAGCACATACGGGCAATTGCTAACACACTCTAGGGCAAAAGTTGAAATACTTGATATGTGTCATACATACGTCACACATGTTCCCCTGAACACAAAGGTTACCTCCATGCTGCAGTCAGGAGGTGTGACTCCAGTACAGACAGACGTGCCTATTGTCACCTCAGTGCAGCCCGCTCAGGGAAGCAAAGACGTGACAGCAGAGGCTTCAACCTCCTAAATAAGAACCCGGTTTCCCCAGCAGTAGTGTACAGCCCGCGGTGAAACTCATGCTACCACATACGGCAGGTAAGTGTAGGCCCCTACGTGGAGAAGCTGAGTTGGATCCATCATCTTCAGGAAGCTGAGGAACACAAGCCTATTTTCTATCCACCACTCACCAGAGGAGCCTGCATCTGCCTGAGCCTCCGGAGAAAACAGGTTCCTAACTTGATCCTTCATGTTCAGAGGAAAAAATAAGGAAAATGAGTATCCTTATAAGTATTATCTTGGTAGGTTAAAGACGGAAGACATAATACAATGCCATCAAAAGTTATTTTAGATTAGGTTCACTGATATTTGTGACAGGGTCCATGCACTGAATCCAAGCACATACGAAGAAACACAAAAGACTGGTTCCAGCCTCACTTTGGACATCTTGCACCCAAGGGGACAGAAAACTTGAAGGATTCTGGCTTTTTTGGAAACATTCAGACTCTTATAGCTATATAAATGTATAGAATGACTTAGCATGCTGTATTTGCACAGAGTATGTAATACTCCAGTGTGCATGCGTATTGTATAGGATGTGTTATTATATATGACATGGACTGCATGTGTATCATACACATTTCAAACAGAAACTATTAAGGGGGACATTCTCTGTTTCAAACTTTAACATTTTCAAAACACATGCATAAAAAGTTGCAGTCTTTAGAGAAGTACATTGAAACAAGCTCTTTTCTGCAAACAGTATTGTTTTTGCGAATCAGACATTTCTGATTAAACAGCGTTCATTAAAATAAAACTCTGGCAAGTCAGAGCGCTAACCCAAACATCCCTTCAGTCAGATGACACTGTAATACTTTATGAGGAATTTGGACACTGGGTCTTCCTTTATTTTTGCTAAGAATAACGGCAGACAGCCTCTGCAATGAATTCCACTGGTAGGTGTGTTTATACATACGTGCAGCTTCAGTGACAACTTAAGCCCAAACGTTTAAGCAAGTGAATAACATGTCTGTCTACGTAAAGATAAGAACAAACCCTCAAAACTTTTGAATATTTATAACCTTGCCCATGTTGCCCTCCAGAGAGGCACTGACTACCTCGGGTATGAGTTAGGCACTAAGTTCAGTCCTACAGAGATGTCAGTTTTGCTGAGCGTCTGTTGTAATTTTAACAGAGGGAGCTGTAAATTAATCAAAACATGAGGCTAGGTGAGAGCTTTGTGCATTATATTTTTTTATTTAGCTAACCAAATTCAATTTTGGACCCCTAAATCCTGCTACGTCCAACTTCTGTGGCCAAAGAGCACAGGGGATTTTGTCATCTAATCCTCCCAGCAAGCCTCCAAACCCACACTCCCGCTTTCCTTTCCATGGAAAAAGGGCTGTGGGATGAAGGATGGTACATGCCAGGATTTTACCCTCTAATAGAGACACGATACGACGGCAGAGTGGGAAAGTTCTCAGCGTGCACACATTCTGAATGCGTGTAAGCCTCAGGCTCAAACCCCGCGGACAGCCTTAAAGAGAGGTCACATCATACCAACTCTCAGGGGGAAAAAACATGTTTCCCAGTATTTTTATGTAGCAGCTAGCACATTTGGGGCACTACTGTAAAATAAATAATAACCTTTCGTAAACTGAGGTTGACACCCTGCTCCAAGCTCAAACTATTAAGCGTTTTGCTTTGCTTTTGCCTCAGAGGCAGAAATAAAGAGTGACATATCCCACATGGCTAAAATTCTTTGGCCTTTCTCTCAGTCACATTAACATTATTAAAAACATGTAAACTTGGGGTTTTTTTTGCTGTTGTTGTTTTGGTGTTCGCATTGTTATTTTGTTTGTTTCCTTATTCTACTCCAACCCATTGTTTTCACTTATTACCCATGCCACGAACAATAACCGATGAAGCAGCAAAAACCCTGTGCAATTGTTTGGAGAGCAGCAGTAGTCCCGTCATGCTGCCAGTATTTCGGCCCAGCGTACCAGTTCAGCGTGCAAGGTTACCAAAAACAGGCCGCGATAGCTCAGATCGGCTTCTCCCAGCTAGAAAGATTGTGGAAACCCACAGTTAAAAAAGGAACGTGTGTGGATGAGGGTCATTGGCTCTGCAATTCCCTTCCAGAGGGGAGCGCGGCGCAGAGCTGTAGACAGCACGTGGCTCCCTCGCACGCTGTCCCGGGTAGATGCATAGCATGCAACTTTTGAAAGCACATACTTTTACAAGGCTCTACAGCAAAGGTCAAAACATCCATTTTATTCTGGAAATTAACATTTCAAGAAAAAAGAAAAATTTTATTGTTCTTATTAGTGGTGTTGCTACATTCAAATTTAAGCAGCAATAAAAAGACACCAGTTCCAGGTAGTAACTGCCTAAAGCGTATCCCCAGAAGCACTGAAGAGTCTTTAAAACTGGGACTTGGGCAGCCAGCTTTCTCCCAGTAATTATTCTCCACCACTTTACTCTGGGGTAGAGTGTGTCCTTTCCAAAAGCACCATCATACAAACACATTTCGCCACAAGCAGACAAGGTCTTCACATTAAAATCTGCAACCCATTTCATATAAGCATAAATGTATTTACTGTAAAGTTACTTGCAAGCTCTTCATTGTGTTTTAAATATTTCACGGCCCTGAGAATGTTACTAATAAAATGCTCGTGTTCAAAACATGATGGGCTTAAAACAAGGAAAAAATTATTTATAAAATTTTTACTCATCCAGAGTGAACAATGCACTCTTTTTTTTCAGAAGAGTTTAGAAGGCAGATATAAGGCACACAATACCCTTCAACATTTTAATTTAAAGATCACAATAAACAACTCTGCAACTTAAACAAAACATTCTTTTTCTCTTGTTCTCTGAAATAAGGAGCATTCACAGTGATGATATAAGAACCTGCAGAAAAAGAGACATTGATTAGATTAGATAAGCATGAACAGCAGCAGAGATCAAACTTGAAACCAGCACACATAGCAGCTATGGAGAGCTATTTTTATCATCTTTGATTTATACTCAGCGATGAGACTCAATTATGAGAAGCGGAAATATCAATTAAGTGTGAGAAAAGTTTTATTAATGGGACAATAATGTTTTTCTTGCTGCTTGAGTTGTCCGTTTGCTTTTAGCCAGGGTAAAGCATCTTTTGAATTTTACAGAGAAATTAAGATTTCTAAACGACTTTCCCCTGACAGTGCACTACACGCTACCGAGCCCTTGGTCCTGTTTCTGGAAGGAGCACATCAGTGCTCAGTCACACCCTCACCCCATTTTGCTGTCCCGGCTCAGCCCTCGCAGGGGATTTGCAGCCCGGCCCTGGTGAGGTGTCGAGCTTACCCCCGGGGAGCTCACCCGGGTCCGCTGCGCCCGCACGTGGGAGCGCCGAGCTGGAAACCCCACCAAGAAGTAGAGCCATAAATATCCTCTAGCTATAGCAAATGTAGCGTTGCAAGGCTTGGTTGTTTTTTTCCCTCTGTTTTTTCAGTTTTACCTTTTAGACAGTTTACGCTTCCGCTCTCAAAACATATTTTATCCTAATAAAGGCTTTTATTACTATTATTCACCTGTCATTACACAGCATTAGACAATTAAGTAGCATAGCCCAACTTTCAGAGCGAGGAACATTCCCATTTGCTTTCGAATGGGAATAGGAAGACAACATAAACAAAACATTTCATTAAAATATAGAGCTGCAGCTTTATTTATTTTTTAAAAAAAATTAAGCATTGCCAAGACTGCCACCTACGCTTACAAAACTTTGCTATGAAAACTCACTGGCATGAGCAAAAAGGAAAAAAAAAGAATCTATGGGCATGAAACAGTCTTCAGTCACAGTTTGATTGCCAGGCGATTGACAAAATAATTTGTACCCGTCGATTTTCATGAAGGAAATTTTTACAATGGATTTGCCAAGCAGATTTTTAATTTTAATCAGTAATGAAAAAATGACAACATGGATCACAACAAGACATCAGCCGTTAAATGGGCTTTCGCGATTGCTGTCAGGACGACTCCATTAGGCAGCCATACCTTTGTGGGCATCAATCACGCTCTTCAAACTCTTGTACATCTTCGAGATTTAATTAGACATTTAAGTTCTTTACTAGCAATTTGCAAAACTGTCACTTACTAAAAGTGCAAGACACCAAAAAAAATTTTAAGAGTGAGAGAGATATTTCTTCTGAGCCCTAAGAGACTGTTTATCTAATTCCTGGGAGCGGTTTTAATGCCACCAGTACCCTTCGCTGAGTCTGACCAACGCCTTTGAAGGCTAATTGCTCCCGCAGACTGAAACCGAGCAGAGAAGTGCCTCAGACACAGCTGCAAGCTGCCTCAAACCGCTGTGCTGCTGTGAAAGACACTCCGGGGTGGGAGGGCGGGTTTGTGCCTGTACGTGTTCGCTCGATGCCGCTCACAGTCAGGTGCGGCAGAAAACACTTTCTCAACTTTCCCGGCAAACTGCTGCCTCTGGGTTGGGAAAAGCTAACGATGGTCTGAAATCACTTCTTTCCAAACCACGTAGAAAATCAGCCCCTTGCTGTTATTTGCAGTGGAGGTGTGCACCAGGGCGCTGAGCTCCTGGGCCAGGGGTCAACGACTCCAGCGCTCACGGAGGAAGAACCCGTCCATCAAGACGTCCTCTTCCAAATCTCTGTGCCTCTGGGGGGGTATTGCGTTGCTGGGACTGGCTTTTCGGTTTGTTTGGAGATGCCGGGATGTTCCTGAAACAAAAAGGAAACTTTTTTCGTGTTTTTTTTTTAGTTTGTTGGGATGAGATCTTTGTCACCATTTCACCAAACAGGTCTTCACAGGTTTTGTGATGGAAGGTGATGGAGAAGGAAAAGCAATAGCTGAGAAAGTTTTAGGTTTTGGTAGATATCTTATCCTTCTCCTCCAGATTTCCAAAAGCAAAAGCTGTTGTCTCCTTTAAATGAACTTTGGCATACTACATAGCTTTAGAGCGATAAATGTAAAAGGTGGATTGTGAAAATGCTGTTACTCACCAGTGAAAAATTTGCCCTGGGCAAAGATGTACAGTAGAGAGTTATTTTCAGGCTAAAGTTTTTTTTAATGGGATTTTTTTGTCTCTTTGGCAGTGAAACGAGGGGGCAGGGATGCTCAGTTTTCCTACAGATCTTCAGCACAACAAGCGAGTGCATCAAACTTCAGCCATTAGCACATTAGAGCTATTTATTAGTCACCCGTCTGAACTGATACGGGAACATTTTCGTATTTTGCAATTATGCCCTCACAAAGATTACCTGTTCTCACCTGCATAAACTCCTCGTTGCTTTACCGAGGGAGACAGATGACTCTGTGTCTTATTATTCAGGCAAAATTAGCTCCTCGCATTCCCCAGCAACCACAATCATTGTCATGGCAATTCTCATGACTCTCCTAGGTAAATATAGTACCCGTTCACATCAGCGAGAGGGTGAGCTGTGGCAGGGTGACAAGATGGAGGCAGTCATATATTTAGGAGCATGGGGCCGGCGGCTGGTGGGGCAGCCACTGGGCAGAGGGAGGGTAGCCAGGGCAGAGCCAGCAGTGGCTGAGCTTCACCCCTCCACCACTGGTCTCCACGCACTGGGGCTGCGGAGACCAGTGGTGAGCGCAGGCTTGTGAGAGGCTCTCTCTGACCCCCATGCTTCATGAAGCACTCCTGCGTGTGGCACTGGGGACATCGGCGGCAGCAGCAGTGGCAGGGTGACAGGCATCAGGAAAATCCAAGGAGACGTTTGGGCTCCGGGGGAGGAAGTCAGGGAGTTCCTCACAGTGCTCAGGGGGACACGCCGCCCACACCAGTCATCCTGGCCAGAGGAGCAGCAAGCGCAGAGAAGAAGGAGGGGGGAGGAGAGGAAAGGGAGTCATCCCTCTGCCAGAAAACAAACTGAAAAGAAGATGTGAGGAGATCCTGCTTTGCTCTGCCTTACCACGCAGCTGGCACGGACACGTGCCCGGTCAGCAGGTACATCTGGCAAATCAAGGAAAACCAAGAAGATGTTACCTTCCGCTACTTTGCAGTTTTGTGGTCCCCATGAGTTCTTTAAGGTACTATTACCAAACCCCTTGGACTATTCATCAGTACTTCAGCGCTCCTGAACCGGAGAGCACAGGGGAGACACATGTATCGGGGACCTGCACTTGCGCCCGCACACAGCGGTACACGGCACGCCATCAGCCAGACCTACCGCAGAAATAATCAGCAACGTAGCAACAATACACCATAGCGCTCTCCATCTTCCATGAGCTTCCTAACTTTGTAGCTAATTAACCTCTACATGGCAGCTATGAGTCAGGTGTCTGGTAATAATATCAGTATAAATGACTTTTCAAATGAGGATACTGAGGCTAACAAGAAACATGATGCCGGAGACCAGAGCTCACGTGCTACACCCCGAAGTTTGACTCCATCTCACTCCTGGTTTTATAAACTATTTACCTTTAACAGGTGCAGTCTTTGTAAATAAATATGTGCATGCATGTGTCTACATATAAAGTCTCTTTCTCCCTCTTTTCATATATGCTTATATACACACACACTTGTGTATATATTGTAAAATTCTTTGTATTAAAATTCTGCTCGGTTCAAAATGTAGGGTCCGGTCAGAAAGGCCTTTTCTCTGCCAGAGAGTCAGCGGCCACCGGCCCGAGAGGAGCAGGACAGGAGAGGAGTGCAGCCCCGCGGCCGGGGCGAGCAGCCCGAGGGCAATGCTGCTGGGGGCCCATGCACGGCTCCGGCCCCGCTGCCAAGCTGCAGCACCGCCTCTGCTGAAAGGACCTGTGCACTGATGAAGCAAGAATTACTTCCCAGCAGCAGCACCGGGATAATTAAACCACCCTAAGCCCTAATGCCTTCCAGCACTGCTACTTCAGCAGTGTGCTTGCTCCTCTTTCCCAACGCGCTGCAAGCTCCCGCATGGTATTTTTCTGTCCATTAAAGCGTTAGGTGGAAAAGACCGATTAGGTCACTTGGTCTGTCTGTCCCCTTGGCAATGCCTTCTTCAACTTCCTTATTCAAGCGCTGCTTGGAAAAAGTTTCCATTGACTCAATGGGTGGTTCATCTGAGGAAGGCTTAAACAAAGTCCGTGGGATTTGGCCACTGAAGTGACGATGCAGACAGCAAAGCCTCTTGTGTTTTGGTGCCGGGCCAGCAGGGTGTAATGCAGAGGCCTCAGGAACACATCCTGAATCAGCCATTTCTCACCGGTCGGAGGTTTCAGGGAAGTGTTCCTGCCTGCCCCGGACTGTCCCGCTCCTGGCCCCACTGCCGGCCCCGTGACCCACACAGGCAATGGGCCGTGGGCTGGGGCAGCCTCCCCACTCTCCCACAGCGATTAGCTGCCCAAGGGCGCTTCTTCCAGCTAGCAGAAATCACCAGGAGTTTAGACTGTCAGTATTTGTTAAAGCTGTTTTGGCTCTTCAGAGCCACATGCTCTGTTTTACAATATGATATGAGTCAGATGTCTCTTTCAGTGCCCCCATCTGAATGTATACATTCCCATTTGTTTAAATCCTGTCCTTCCAGCTTTGGGCACCTCAACACTTCCTATGTCTGCATGCTCTACAGCAAGCTAGTTCAACCAGTGAGGAGGCAGGCCTGAAGGAAGAAAAGGCAATAATAGTCTTTGCCAAAGATGTCCTTACAACTTCACCATGTCACATATTATTGATCTAAGAACGTCACTAATTTCAAAATACAAAAATGTTTGTGGTTATACTGAAAGAAAGAAACATAAGTTAACCAGGTGCCTAGGATAAGACCTTGGTTTAGAAATTTCGCCCCTGGCTAGAAACCTCTGGTTTATTTCAAAAAAAAAAAAAAACAGCCTGATCGGGAAGTTATCCATTTAAATAGAAATTATCAATGCTGATAAAAATACTGTTTGAACACTTTTTTCAGAGTATCGAACACAAAACCCATTAAGATAACAGGATTTTTTCACTGGTTTGGATGGACTTCATTCACGCAGCTCTTATCTCCTTGAAACATTTAAGACAGATATTTACACTGTTTTACTCTAATTTTTCAGTCTTCTAAAAATCAGGTTTGTACAGTAAAATTCTAGTCCCTTCTTGTGGATTTTACCATTTGCTTTACTAATGCAACCAAAATCTCATACTTGGACTCCAGCAATTTTTAATAAACCTACATTAGCAGATGAGCTTTATATTTCTGAGTGACGGGTGTAAACTAAATACTAAAAATATAAAAAGATCATATGTAGGCCAATGTTCAGCCTCAGCTAGATCAAGGAAAAGCTAAAGTAATTCAGTAGATCGAAAATTTGCAGTTTTACATAGAGTTTCAGCAGAGATCGTGGTTTGTAACTTCCATACACGAAGCGGATGGAGTGGCTCTAGATACATTATTTTCTCATCACATCTACAGACTAGCAGTTATACTCATTTCAGTGAAAGTCATGATCACACGAATGTTAGTTCTGTGTAAACTGTTCCAAGACAAACCTTGCTTCATTTTGGATATTGGTGATAAATCAAAGCTCAGCAGAGGTGAGCTGAAAATTTATAGTGGATGTATTGACGGATTTGTTTTTGTTAGCTAATTCAGCCTATGAGAGAATGAGCAATAGTCACCCAACAGAATCCCACATCTCTAGATTAAAGATACTTTTACACTCAGTTAAGGCTCTCTGATTACTACCAGCTAATTTCTAATGAGGCTGGGCTGTAATTTGCAGGTTTGCTTCAAGTCCAACTTCCTCCATCCTCAAAGCCAAGTGTTACATCAAATAAGCCTCAAAATTCCCACTTAATTTTGACTTCCACTTAACTCTTTGACTATCTGCCACTGCTCCCTCCCATTCCCACAGCTATTATTTATACAAACACACAGACATGCTTGTGCTCCAGTACCATTGGTAGCATAAGGATCTTTCGCTGAAAAAGGCCTTCTTTTTGATGTAGAATGGCTGCGGCAGAAGTCATCCTTTCCCACAGACTCTCCTGAAGTTTCCATTCCTGTGAACCTAAAACCAGAAGAGAAAAAAAAAACATAAATGTGAAAGGGAAGCTTTAAGGACTCTGGAACTTGCAAAAAATCCATGGCTTTCTGTTCAGGAAAACCCAAATCACTAGGTTTCCTGAAGCCTCTGGCAGTACCGCGGGCAAAATATAGGTCCAGATCCTTGTTGGATGTTAACCGGCAGGGCTATGCTGGGTGCCTCAGCCTCATCTGGCCGTTTATGATTTCTATGCATTTTTCTTGCTTGTAAGTACTATTCATATCCAGGAGCATTCAGCATGTTTTCTTTTCTATATTCTTTTTCTCTGGTTATCTGACTCACTACCAAAACAAATAAACTAAAATAACCCTACACACACGTCTATTGTATTGTATCCACAAAGGATTCTGTTATTACATATGCAGAAGCGGAACTTCTAGAAAATAAAACACGAAACAGTTTGAGTCTCTAAGGCCAATTACAACTACTCTGATTTAAAAGGATTATAGAGAAGCAGGCTCTGTGCAATAATTTCCAGTCTAATTACAATTTACAAAGAATCTTCATTGTTGTCAAAAATATTTAATGTGCCTTGGCATTTAGCAAATAATCTAATTCGATTTTTTTTTTTTTTTTTGGTCACACAACATGATCGCACACAATTCTCCAAGCTGTTTACAGTGAGCAAAATTATCCTTGCAGCTAGATAGTTAGATCCTTCTGAATTGGTAATCAAACATGATTGTGATTGCACTGAATTTTTAGTGCTGTCACAAGTGTGTACTTACTAATCGCACAACTATGAGAATAGCTGCAAAACCCTAAGCTTTATGAATAAAATCCACCACGAGAGCAAGAAAGAGAGTGAGAGAGAGAGAATGACCAGTCTTTAGTAGGATTATTTGCTGTCTAATAGAGGTCAGAACCCCAATACAGTTTAACAATATAACAGGCATACACCTAAATGGATATGTCAGTTTTTACAGTATTAAATTATTTAGCAGTAATTACCCCAGCATGTGGATACTATAAATGTAGGTCTTATAAGTATGAGAAAATAGTCTGCTTTGTTCATTCAAATTGATGGTTTGGCGGCCAGCTATAAAAGTACCCATAGTTGTCAGTGTTCTGTGTTTCGTGCAAGCAAGAAGTAGATAGAGACCTTCCCTGGTGGAGGAAATTTTAAAATAAAGCTCACGAATAATGATAAAGGTATGTAAAAAATATGAAGTGGAGAGCACTCTCTTTTCACAGAACTGGAAAAGTATAACTGGAGCACCGCAATGGGGCTGAAGAGACATTCCTCTGTGCAGCCAGAGACTCCTAATTTTGGTTCCAGAAGAGCCCATGCTGAGTCTAACAATCCGTTCTATATTGGCTTTTCTGCTGAGATTTCCAATACAGCTGAGAGTTATGAAGATGAGTTTTAGAGGTGATAGGTCTGACTGGTTGGCAGAAAATAAAAATACCATCTATTGTTATGCACTGCTCAACCTTGATTCAAAGACCAACAAAAGAGAAGCTCCATTGACCAGATACCAGCAACTGAGACATCCACATTTCAAAGAATATGTATGATGCAAGACTTACATTTGAGGCAAGATCCTTTGGATTCTGCAGCAAACTCTAAAGTCTGCAGCAGCTTCCTTCAGTATCTCGGTGCTGACATTTTAATTAATTAAATATAAATCTGAATTATGCAGTTATTAAAGAGGCATCTGCCTTGTTTACTTTGACACTAGAGTCTCACCTTGAAGAATTATGGGACGTAGTTTGTGGTAACAAGATAAGCATTTTATGAGTTGTTTCCCTTAAAAAGACAAATAGTGAAATAACGTGAATTCAGCTGATTCAACAAGATCCTGGATATTTAAGTAACGGTGATGGTATTTGAACATTCATCTTTACATTAGATAGCTAACAGCATTTAGGAAGAATTTCAAAATTCACGTTGCTCAGCAATTATTCCAGGTTGTCACCAGATTCAGGAAAATAGCACTACATCATTTTATACTCAACGTAACGTTCACTAACATGAAGGAGTCTTGATATACTCCGATAAACTCCAGGTCTGTGAGCTAGGATTTGGATCCTTTGAAAAACAGGAAAAAAGTAGCTATGTTCTGTACGCAAATGAATAGCAACTCTCTGTAGGCAAATGGGTGAAATCAGATATTTCACAGCAGACTTGAAAATAAAGAACTTCAGTTCAGTAGTTTTGTTATATCAGAGAAACTGTTCTCTGACTCAGTATCATGATATTTGCATATATTACAAAACTTCTGCATACCAATTGTGTCGCAAATGCTAAATCATGCAGAAGAATCTTATAACCCACACAGATGCATTCAGTGGATGGGGATGGGGTACATGTTTATCCATTTAAAAAAAAATGATAAACATAAAATAGATAGCAGGCATTTTGTTGTTATGACAATTTGGCATCTTCTGAGCAAATGTATTTGCTTACTATATATACATCTTCAAGCTGTCAAGTAATTGGACAACCATTGCCCTCTCCTCATATTACAAGTTTGATTAAAATGGCAGAGGCCAGATGCCCAGCTCACTCACAGATTCTTTAATTAGAGGGTCTCCTGAACCTCCGAACCACTTGAATGAAAAAAAAGAGCAATTAACACTTTTCCAGGGCTCCCTTTGTCCATCTGCCACAGCACAGGTGAAAAAAAAAAGGGAAAAAAAAAGAAAGGAAGAAAGAAAAGATGATAATGGATCCTTTCTCCAGAAAACACTGGACTCTGAGTGTGCCAGTCCATCAAAAACATCCCTCCCTCCCCCTGCAGAAGATGAAAAGCCTCTAGGTTTTCAAATATGCTAACCGCGCAGTACATCGTCTAGGGGAGAAAAATCATGTGGAAGCTACACAGACGGGCACAACATGTCTTTAATCACCCCCGTTTCCATCAGGCAAGAAAGCTTCACAAAGCTCGGTTGGTTAGATGCAAGGGCTTGACATGTGAGGGCATCCACTTCCCACCCCCATGCTGCCCCCCCAGCCATCCGTGGTATCAAATGAGATCTGTTATCAGCCTTAGTTAGATCATAATGAAATAATTGCAGGACTCAGCTGAGGGTGACTGCAGTGTAGTGAGGTGAATTCATTTTCCCACCACAGCAGGGCATGTCAGATCTGGCCACAAGCAGGTCAAGCCATTATTTTTTTGTGGGTGTGTGAAAGTGATTGACTGGATTTCTGCACTTTGGGAGGGTTTGTGCAAGAAAAACAAAGGTGCACCTCAGTCATGCTTTATCCTTTAAATGGCAGGCACAGATGAAAGTAGAACAGTTCATAAACTAACACAGAAAGAACCTTTTTATTCAGGTTTAAAAAGAAATCTCATGCAAGTTGTGCAACTTCAGAAATTTCATCAGGCATCTGTAAAATATGCGTTTCAATCCACTCCAGGGAAGATGCTGATTTTTTTTGAGGGTTATAATAAGTTTATGGCTAAAATGTTAGCAATATGCAACTTCTAATGAACAATATCACAGCTCCCACTCCCATAAATGGGACCGCTACATTGAAGATAAAGCATTCAGTGTGGCTCAGAGAGGTATTTTGGATCCAAATACTTTGAAACATTGTACTGAAGGCCAAACAGCACATTATGTGCTCAGTAAAGCTAACCAAATGTCTATCATTTTTCCCCAGCTATTTGGGGGTAGGAACAATTGTGATTTTCAAAATTTCCTGTGTTCTTGTAGGTTATGAAAATTGCTGCTTTTGTGAATTTTAGTAAAAGCAAACAGCTTTTCATTTAAAAAGAGCTACTCATTTTAATCAGAACTTACGTAAACCTTAGAAAGGAAACCTACCTTGCAATTCTGATTTTTCTCTTAAGAAGAAACTACCTAAAAGAAAAATAAAATTTCTGCAAATGTTTTTTCTCTGTACTTCCATATCAAATTTTTACGTGCTGTTAGCCCAGCATTTACATTCACCAGCAATAAAAGAAAAAGGTGGAGCCCTACTATAGTGCTATATTATTTGGTAAAGATTTTTTTGTCTTTTTTTTTTTTTTAAGTAGCTACTACTGAGGGAAAAAATCTGCCTGAGTTGTATGGTTGTGTTGTACAATTTTTCGAAGAAATCACCTTCACTGAAGCCATCCTCAGAATCTGCTTCGACTCACAGAAATTCCCTGGCAGTTTCCATTCTGGCCATGAAGAGGAAACGCAATGTCTTGCCTCAAGAAATGGAAAATGCTCGTTGAAAAAGTTCAGCAGCTCTTGCAAACAAGTAGAGATGATTGGAAAGACTTGGAGACCACTGTAATCTTATGGAGGAACTGTTAGGTAACAGCACAGTATGATTTTAATGTAAAACACTCAAGGCTGAAGTAACTACTGAAAACCAGCATTAGGAAGAGAAGACACCTGCACTACAAACCTTAGGGTTTCCCCTCATTTTCTTCTTGAATCCAGAACTAATGAGAAACGGGGCGTTAGTTACATTCTGTATTCATTTCCCATCGGTGGATGGAGGGGAGAGACACATTTTCAGAGGTGACTTTGCTAATTCCTTTGTTTCTTTTTTCCCCAAAGCATTTAGAAAAAGGGAAGGAGATGAAGGAAGGGAGCACTACTCAGACTTCTCTGGTTAAAAATAAATGAGATGAGAAAAAAAAAAAAATTGTGCAAACATCTATATAAACCCCAAGCTGTGCTTTCTTAATTACAGAAGAGGCAGAAACACCTCTAAAATACCCGTAGCAATTATTCACCTATCTTTCTTTTTAGCAACTTTCCAGGTCCAGTCACCTCAGAGGCTCCATTGCAACCTCCTGACAAGCTGAGTGAGAACAACGTGATTATTTAGCATCAAGAGAATATAAAACCTAATACTACAGCACCTCAGTTGAAAAAACAGATAAAAAAAATATGTCCCTCGGGAGATACTAATACCAGCTTATACCAATATCCAGACTGCAGCAGGAGGTACCGACAACTCTTCCTCAAGGAAAAGGAAAGAGAAAAAGTGGACGGTGAAGAATGATACTCTCAGACTTTCCAGACCCGGTTTGTTTTGCTTCAGCCTAAGGTGGTGGCTCATTTTTACTCCTGATGAATGCAAACTGCATCATTAGAGACAGCATACATTAATGCCTCACAAGAAATTGTATGCCAAACCACTTCTAGGGACTATTCTTTCTCTGGAGTGTCTGTTTTCTGGATGTTTTACATATCTGTATCTATAATATACACAAATGTATGTATATATGTGTGTGTATATATATTTCTTTGCTGTGTCTCCTCACTGATGAGCCTGTCCATCTCTTTCATTAACCCCTGGGCTGCCACTTCCAGTCCCTCAAACTTGGGCACCTCTCTGTTGCCAAGTACACTTTGGGGACAGAGTTAAAAAACAGACTCTGGCCCCAAGCACTGATAAGAGTCCGTGGAAGGTTTTCTGGACAGCTGCGACAGCAAATGGTCTGGAATAAAAGGTAGAGAGACTGCATTTTCTTGAGTGGTGAGGAATGAAAAATACTCCAGTAGATGCCCACATCGAACTATTTTCTGGGCTGGCATAACTCACAGCAACACAGAGCTGCTTGATATTGCCTGGAGCATCATTTTTTCCCCAGGAAGCCAAAACCTGGGCAGTTAGATAGTGGCCTTTTACACATTCATTGTCTTTTCTTAAATATCTGCTTCAAACTATGTTCCTCAACTCTGTTCCCTGCTGCTTCTCGTCAATGCTGCCCATGAGAAGGTAGGCAACCTCCCCTACCTCCGCAATCCGCTGACAAAGCACAGTACAAAAAAGCTGTTCTCCAGGGTACACACACCTGTGTTTTATCGCACCACCTCGTCTCCCTCCCACTGCCATCCTCTGATGTCTCATAAACAGAATTCCCTCGGCCTGAGACTGTAAGACCCTCCGGGCAGAGACCTTGTCTTTTTGTACGTTTGTAAAGCGCTGCTCCTTCCCCTAGAGTTCAGCCCTTCGTTGCTCTTCCATCTCTTCAACAACACAGAGCTTTACTCTCTCTCTGACATAAAATCCTACTCTGAAAATGCTTTCGTACCGTTGTGGGTCTTGAAGCTCCAGTAGCAGCAAGGCAACGTGTTCTATAAATGGCACAAACGCTGATTGGTAATATCATGTGTTAATTGGCAATATCTGCCTTCAGTAGGCTCTGCAATATGTGTTGTATCACATTGACTAGTTACATGCCCATGATAGTAGGTATTAACTATTTGCAGGATGAATGTGTGCTCCTTTGAAGGAAGCATGTGAATTTAGTAGTTTTGTTTAATTAGCCTTTACGGCCTGTCAAAAGCTGGAAAGTGAAGAGAGCATCCATCGAATGTGACATCCTGTCAAAACCAGGCAGAGCAAGTATTGTCTCCCCCACTGTACAGTTCCCTCAGAAACATCCCCTTGAGATAATCATCTTAGCAGTATCAAATTCCTGGCAACCCTGACCTGATCCAGAGCTCACAAAATGCAATAGGAGTCTTCCACAGACTTCACTGGGTTTCAAGTGCATCACTGTTGCTCGTTTGGTCTTAGCAGTTCGACAGGATTCAGTTCCCCCCAGGACCACTCTAGATAAGAAAACAGTCACACGGTACAGTGATCTTCTCTAGGTTGTGTTTTCACTTTTCCTTTTTTTTCACCAAACCAGAGGTGTGCTTCCCTGACCGCGGAGGGGGTTTCTGTACCCAGTTTCTGTATCCAGAATTACCTGTCCAGCACCACCAAGCTCTGCACCCAAGACCCTCAGTACTGCTCCTCTCACCCCAGCCCTGCTCACAACGGCTCCTCCTGGATTTCAGGTGAGCCACCAGATGCTCAGCAACAGCAAACCCAATATCCCATCCCCTGTGTGCCACCAAGGAAATCCCCCTGCCCACACGCTCAGCTCTGACCTGGCATGTGCCGTCTGAAATCCCTCCGTTGTCTCTGCCTGATATTTTCTTCCTATTTAAGGATGCTCAGTTGCTGCTTCTTCAGAGTCTGAAAAGGAGTGTTTGGCAAACCCACTGATTTTAATGAGATCTATTATTGTCTTTGGATCAAAGGCTCACTTGATGGCAGCTATTAGCACCTTTCACCATAACAGTAATTTAAGGGTTGACCACAGGCATCTTCTGTTTACTCCTCAACAGTACCCCCTCTTTCTTCCACCCAGACTGGAGAGGTCTGTGGGCACATACTTGACCAAGAATGAACCTGGTGCATGTCTTCACTGTCAACAAAGGTGTAGGAGGGGGAAAAGGGAATCTCAGTATTATAATCCACATTATTTCCTTGCAAATTCAGGTGGAATAACAGCTTTACTTTTCATCCTTTTGTAGGCACCACTGTAACCTCTTCACTTACACAGCCGGCTTTACCTAACTGGCATCCAATATAAACTAGAGCATTCAGTTCACCACAACAATATAGGAATATATCTAGCACCCATTTTTTACCTTGCCTAAACCACTGTTATTGGGGGGAATTACTGGTTTTACTAGGCTGGCCTGTTCCACTTGAGGGAAGTCATCTCCATCCTTCCTCCTCTCCTGCCACATACTCTCATGCCACAACTGCTTTATCCTCGTGGGTGAAAATAAAACAGAACGTTCTTCTAACAACTTAAGACTTAAATTAGGCTATTTCTGAGAGAAAAGACAGCTAGTCATCTTAATAAACACCCAAATTTTACTTTACACAGGACTGAGCTGATAATCAGTTGCTAATATCTGAGGGTAATATCTAATTTATAATACAGGTATCACAGATTAGATTTTTCAGGCTGTCCAGTTGATGCACAGGAGAATGCCATGTCTCTGTCATGTCATTTTTCAGAATGGGCTCCCGATAAGCAGTGCTGTATGTTAAAAGCCATTAAACATGCTAACACCTTCTTCTATCTTCCAAATATCTACTAAGCCAGGTGCAGAGGCACATGGCCGAACCTAACATCCTTTTCAACATATTAACGTTGCATATAACCACTATTTATTATAGGACTACAAAAGAAATAAGGAAAATGAAACACTTGCGCTATCTCCAAGAGCAATGGTTTCATTCTGTCTGTTTGCATGACCTATAAAGAAATTTCACGTAACTATTCTTGTCAATCATGTTCAAATAGCTCAGCCCGGCCCTTTCTCTGTCACTCTGCCTTCTCTCCATTGTGCTCGCAATCGTGGCTGCCACCCTTACAGCTATTAAAGCAAAACATTCAACCACAAATTGTTAATTTCTGCAGTTATATGTACACTCTATCTTTTCTGTTTCATGGAACCACCATGTATGTAGTTGATTTTTTATAACAGTTTCCAATTAAATATCACTAATTCAGTCTTAACATCTCATTTTTTACTTAACTTCAAAGGCGATGAAGCAACTTATACACCAAATTAATTATGTCTATTATCACTTAAAGAAATCCACTTAATTCTGTCAAGCCTGGCGAATGATGTAAAAATGTTGGTTTGATAATATTAACATCAACAACTTAAACTGTATTTAAACCAGGGAGGAAGAAAATAGAAATAATTAATTGCTCATCAAAAATCTGCCCAATATGGAATGCCATGTGGTTCTGCTTTTCTAATAAATTAGTTTGCTTTCTCTGCACTATTCTTTGTGAGGTATATAAGTAGTTAAAGGAGCATATTGAAAAATGAACAATCAGGCTAACGAGGAAAGTGATTAAAAGTTATTAAAACCAGAGCCAAAATACTGAGGGAGACGTAGAAGTTTTGAAAATGTTGTCCCATGTGCGCAGGACCAGAAAGCGTTCACCTTTTCCTTTCTGTTCTTCTGTTTGCATTCCTCCCTTAACCAACGTGAGAAAATTTTGTGATGAAGAATAAAACAAAACAACAAAGGAGAGGAACTGGGACACTCACATGGCTCTAAGTGCTCAAACCCACGAAGGGAGGGGCAAAATTCAGGCGATCTCAGGCCTCCAATGTTACGGGTGCTTGCACTGTGATGAGTTTGCTGGGGCTCTGCGTGGGAAGCGGGTATGGCCGAGCAGACCCCAGTCTCTTCGCATCGCACCGGGGCCAAACGTGGGGGAGAGCAGCTACAAGCAGCCGGCATCCCCCCCTCGCCGCACTCCAGCCGGAGCGCCTGGCAGCCAAAGGGTGCAGCGGACGCCGGCACGGGCGGGTGTCACGGCAATCTAAACAGACAGAGCAGAAATGAATTTCACCACCAGAGATTAGCCAGCAAATTAAACTCAACCTCCCTGACGGAAAAGCGCAGCGATGGAACGCGCCTAACTCTTCGCCACGCTCCCGAGAACAGTCCCTGCCCACGGTGCCCACTCTGACACTGGGTCCCTCAGCCCCGCTGGACCCAGCGACGAGGGACATGCGATTTTTAGGCTGGGCAGAAGCCAGGAGGAGATGATGCAGTGCTGGTGTAGCCCCTAAACAAGGGACGACGTCTCAGTACAGGCCACTTTCCACGAAAGCCTCCCACAAACCAGAGAGCCGGGTCCACCACAAGTAAAGTTCATTACTCTGTTTACCCGAAGGGAGCAATGTTGACTTACACAAGGTGACGGCACAAAGTCTTACATTTATTCCTGGGGCACAGGCTCTTTTAGGTGTCCAGTCTGCCCCCAAAAATAAGCATGTCACGGTAAGTGTTTGCAGAGTGAGGCACTATTTACTTATTTTCTTACACCAGAAAATCCCCCTCTCAGTTTGCTAGCCCACATTCTCACACATTCTTATCAGTTTATCTTCTAAGGCCATGTCAGCCAGGTGCATACCACAACCAGAGCTGGCTTCCAAGGTGATCTTTCTGAGGGCAACTTTGCAGTTTTGAAAGAACCAAAAATCTACATCAGAGTGAAGAGCGGGGATTTCAAAGCTGGGAACAGAAAGGAAAATTTGGGCTGGGAAAGCCACTGTAAGTGATGGCAGTGCTTTGGTTAGAAGTCCTCGGATCAAATTCTGGCAGGGGACCCCAAGCGCAGACACCTCTAGCTCAGCTATGGCCCTACGAGCAGAACAGGGCAGCAGGGCAGGGTGCCCTAGAGCCCCAAAACCTGCTGCTGCAGAGGCACGCCTGGCACCAGGAGCTGCCAGGGCACTGTGGGGCTGCAGGAGGGTCACACCAGCGGCAGGGATGAAGCCCAGGAACACCCCAGCCCAGGCAGCCCACGGGGTGGACAGCAGAGAGGGAGCAGGAAGGAGCCAGGCTGGTTTTGATGGAAATCTGCTTCACTGTCCAGTTTTGAAATCATTTGGAAGATGTGTCAGAACAGGCCTGTTCTTTTCAAATGTCTCAATGCCAGCAAACAAGTGTGTTTTTAACGGAAGAAATGTTTCAGCACAAAAGCTTTGACCAGATTCGCAGAGGAGCACAGTCTGCTCAATGTCCTCCTCAGCAGTCAGTCTATAGGATATGAGAGTCTGCTTTAGCCAGGAAAAGGAAAGCCCAGTTTCTTAATTCATGCTGTCACAGCTCAGACCTTGTACCTTTAGAGGTCAACCTCCAGCATTTAGCCAGCACAGCAACCTGTAACAAGACCTCTGCTGATCACTGAAATCCATGAATAAGCCTGATCCAAAGTTCAGAGAAGATGGCAGGAGGTTTTCCATCAGCCTCAGTATACACAAAGACCTTAATGAAGAGCGTGGATGTTCCCAGACAGTTTTCACACATTCATGACTGTTTTTCCACCCACTGAAAGGGCTGATTTTATCTTGTATTGCTTGAGTCCAACCATGAGATGTACTGATTGGAAAATCTCAGTGCATGAAAGAGGAACATCTGCTAAACAGGGATACAGGATTCTGCCCTGACTCAGCCCCTTCACTCCACTTCAGTGGTGAAAAGGGGATATCATGCCTCCATTGCTTGCCAGTACTGAATTCCCAAAGCAAAGGAATATTTTCTACTACCATAAAACCCCCAGAGGCGTTTCCTAATGCTAACCTCACCTCCTTCCCTGCAAGGCAGAGAAGGAAGGAGACATGTCTGGGAGGGTGTTTGAGGATATAATCTCCATTTTGTCACCAAAACCTCAGTGGCAGAGATCCCCTCAGCAGCTGTTTCAAATCAAAGCAACAAAGCAGCATCTAACTCACATGGGGAAAGGGCGGCTGGGAAATCGGGGAGTCAGTCTTCTACCAAGCAGATCAGAAAAGAAATCGGTCTTCTGCATATAGTGTCCTTCTACCAGAGCCTACCCTCAGGAAAGGCGGCAAAACGGAACAAAAATCACCTACAACATAGAGCAATAGACATGGCTAATTTAATCACCACCTGGAGGACGAGACATTTAAGCTCTTGGGCCAGCAGTGAAAGCAAGCTGTAAAGTCAAAGCCTTTCTCCTTGGCAAGTGCCCAACAAGCAGCTATTTCTGATTTGCACACGCAAAGTGTGTTTATATCTTTCATGCAAATTCCTATGCAAAAGAGGGGCTGCGCAGCAAAAATTACCCCTGGCCGCTTTCCCCTGTCGTCCCCGCTGGAGAGCGCGGAGCGTGCTTGAGAGATCTTGTCCAGCCCCAGTGGGAAGCTTTGACGAGAACCCTTTTCTAACACATGGTCCTAAGTGGTATCAAAAATAGTAATTCAGCCATCTCTAAGCAAACAAAAACAGAGTCTGCAAGAGACAAGAGGCTGCCAAATCTGAAGTGATGCATGTAACGTTTTTCTTTCAGGAAGAAGGGATGTTTTCTCTTTCATCTGTTTTCTGTTTGTTCATTTGTTTTCATTCATTTACAAGAGTCTCATTTTAACCAAAGGGGAAAAAGTTGATGTTTATTTACATCCTCTCTGCATAATAAGGCCCTGGCCCTTACACACATATGTGTAGTACCGCTTAAGTCAATGGGATTACTCGCCTGAGGAAAGTTAAATAAGTACCAAAGTCCTTGAAGGAGCGCGACATGAAATAGCTACCTATCGACATAAAATAACTACCTATTGCAATAACCCAAATAATCAGATTCGACGGTTGTCCCCTTTTTTCCTCATTTAATCCATAAAGTTGTGTTCTGTTTTGTTGTTAAATCAACATAAAGTTATCACCGGAGTTAAGGAGGCGACACCCAGTCTGATTTCCACGCTGCCCGACATGCAGCCCTTTGTTATAATCATCATAATAATATTAAATAAAAGATAAGGACCGCTGTCAAAAAGTTAATCATCAAAAGCTGGAAATCACATAGTGAATCTGTCAGTCGTCTGAACTGGACGGGGTCATGAAAATGAAAGGGAAAGAATGCGCAGTCCGCAGACGATGCTTACATGCTAATAAAATCCAGCCAGGCAAAAACATATATGCACAAGACTGAGCAATTTGTCACCCTGGGCTATCATGGCTGTTCCCCTGCCTATTGTAACAATGCCAGCATTCAAAATAGTCAGAAAGGAGCTTACAGGAGCTGAATGCCAGCACATGTGTTTTTCCAGCTGGAGCCGAGTCCTGGACCAGCTTCTGAATTCTAGTTTAAGTTTCTTACTCGCTCCCTCAAACAGGAAAAACACATAATGCAAAGACTGAAAGCCCTAAAATAAAAATGTTGAAGAGAAACTAACACTGGAAAGAGTCCTAAAAACATAGCTGCGAATTTGGAAGTGTTAACCATCCCCCTGCTGCACACATACCTTCCTCTCCAATAGAGCCTCGTCAGGGCTCGCCTTCCTGCGGCGCGGGCGCCTGGGGACCACAGACACCCCCCGGTACCCACCCTGCCTGGCACCCACAGCCCGGCATGCCCTCGGCCCTACCGGGGCTCTCGGGCTGGGAAGGGAGTTCCAAATTTGCCTCAGCCTGGCGTTGAACACTGTAACCTCTGAAAACTTTCAAATGCTTCAATCCTTTCACTGTTTTGGTCTTGCAGTATTAATAGAGCTTCCCCCTCAGCCCCTCACCTTCTGCAGCAGCAATAGTTCAGCGCTGTGCAAGAGCTTCTTTAAAAAAAAAAAAAAACCATCGTTTGCAACCCTCTCCAAAGTTTACAGTCATCTACTCCAGGCATAATCATTTCAAACTCTGCAGCACTTCACATTTGGTTAAAACCACTTCAGTTTAGAAGTGATTAGAGGTTGAAGATTTGCAGTTTAAAATTTAAATTAAACTGTTTAAAATTATTGGAACGCTTCACACATTTAAAGCAAATAATTTTTTTAATATATTTATTTATCTTTCCTTCCCAGTAGTTCTGGATTTTCAGTAGCAAACTGCAGAGCAGAGGCAGCTATTAAAGATTCAGGAGGGACCAGAAGTCAGATTTAGGGTTTCAAATCTTAATAACTTATAAAAAGAGAAAGCTGTGTGAAGGACTGTGTTTCCACAACGGCAAGGACAACAAAAATATCTGTAGATACATAGAGAGAGAAGCATGGGAATGGATAATAATAGTGTGTGGTTTAAGGCTTGTGCTAAAATATTGCCTCTGATCATTTGCAGCCAAATTCCTTTATTTATAAAAAGCCTATACCAGAGGCAAATAAGCACACTATACTCTCTTACCATTTCATTTTAGCTTTCTAAGATTTCATATTTTAGTTAGACAAATTAACAGGAGGACAGTAACTGTAAATCCTCCTCTCCAAATGAATACACATCTCTTTCTTCCCCTCCCAAAGACACAGACAATATCCCCAAACTTATCACTCCTACAAATTTATGGGGCACAACGTATTATCTATATTTGACCTGTAAACTAAACCGCTAGCTGTTTCAGAGCAATTAATCCTGAGTTGCTCCCAAGAAGAAGCAGTGTTTGTGTGGGATTGCAGCTCCCAATTCAGAGTGAGAATCGCACGGTGCGCACACATACGCGAACCAGAGCTGAACCGAGCCGTTCCAGTAGAGCACAGCCTTATGCTTTCAGCTCCAAAGGGCTGACAAAGTGAGCAGGAAAAAAAAAAAAAAAAATATTTCCTAGTTTACATCACTGCTAAAACCAAGCGATCCCCGCTCTCGGGTGGGCTGGCAGGGAGCAGAGGAGAGCAGCCCCTCAAGACGGTTCAGAAACAAATCCTTGTTCCAGATTTCAACCACACACACACACAAACACACACGCGCACACACACACACGCACACACACACCCCCGCGGCCGCGCTCCGGGCGCTCCCCCCCCCCCCCGCCCCGCCCCGGCCCCGCTCCGCTCTCCGCTCCGCTCCGCTCCGCTCCGCTCCCGCCGCCGCCCCGCTCCGCTCTGCGCTCCGCTCCGCTCCCCATCGGCCCCCCAGCCCCGCTCCCCGGCCGGGCTGCTGGGCACCCACCGGCCTTTGTGGACCCGTCAGCTGGAAGACGTGGGCTTGTTTTTGTTTCTTCCTTCGGGGAAGGAGGTGGAAAACAGGATGGGCCCTCATATATCATTCTTTAAGTGCCCCTAAAAATACATCTATATATATATATACTTATCACCAGCTTTCATCAGTGTTCCTCTGGCATCAAAGATCAGTGAAGGGCCTTTATAGTTAGCAAGGGATCATATACGGTTAGTTTTTTGTAGTGCTTAGACTCCTTAATATTGCCACAGGAAAAGTAAAGAAACATAAAAGTAGGTGAAAATCAGAACCCAAGACATACAGCATCATGCTTAACAAACCCATCAAAAGCGGTTTTCATCCCTCTCTTACATATTCTTCCTATTATCATTAGCTAACAAACCACGTTTCCTCATTAGGTTCATTGACAGCTATATATGTACACGAGAGATTAGACACACAGGTTGTATTAGACCCCTGTACTAATTCTTCATAGATGGGAATCCCCACCTAAAACAAACCAAAAAAAAAAAAAAAGGAGGGGGGGGAGCAGAGAAAAAAAAAAGAAAACAGTTGGGGTTTTTTTCCAAGTACCCACAAGTAATACTCAACACTTGTACATTTGGTATTCAAATCTTTTATGATCTTTATATTAAAACTTCCTACTTGCCACATGCCTTTTTAAGCAGTACTAGTCTTTGACACACACACTGAAATCTACCCAGTGTGTTAAAGTTATTGAACTGTCGTGAGCTTCCTGACAACAGTGCTCTGCTAATGCCAGTTTTGATTCCACTGACATTAATCTTGGTAGGGCTGAGATGCTGTTAATACTCACTTCCTAAGCGAGGTAACCCCTTCAAAGGCTGACACACACCACCTCGCCTTGTTCATCAAATATATAATCTTACTAAATGCTGTAATCTTAAATCCCAACCTAGAGTAACTAGCAGTGCTTACATTATCATTTTCCTTTAAAGTTCATCTAAAGGGAAAAAAAAATTATCTATTAAAGAATTGCAGATTTCAAAAACTACACAATCAGAACTTAGGACCAACACCTTCTCTGTATACTGCACCAAACTGCTTATTAAGCTTTAACATTAACACAATCTAAGATTATTCCTGCCTTTCTGCCAGTCCACCCACGCTTCCATGCACACAACACACATGAATCTTCCAGAAGGTCCCATTGAAATTTTAAAGAGCTCTTTTTTTTTTTCCCCCATTTGACAACTTTACATCCTCAAATTAAAAAGGGGGAATGTGGTTATAGCATATGATGTAGAAGGAATTATAAAAATGGCCCTTCATTGCCAGTGCTATTCAATGACAGCTCATTTTCTTGTGCCAATAGGAAGAACAAGATTAGAAGTGACTCTAATTCTTACCCAGACTTCAGGCCGGTGAAAGTCAAGTTAAAGAAATAAGGCTCTCAGTCTCTGGAGGGCAAGGGTACCAGTCACTTATTTCTTATGAACACTTGCTGACATGTGCACTAAGCATAATAATAATAATTTTATTTATAAAGTGATCCCCCACTGAAGTGCTTGGGGCATTGTACAATATCATAAAAGCAATTTAAAATACATTTTAAAACATAGGAAATAATGGACCACCCTCTAATAATAATAATTTTTATATAGAAAATTATGACAAGAACACTGGCCTAATGTTAGGCCCTCCCATCAGCTACAGCAGAAGAGAAAGAAAAAAGGAGAAAGAAGGAAAAAACAGGGAGAAGAGAGGAAAAAAGTGAAAGAAAAAGAGAGAGAAGAAAGAGAAAGAGAAGAAAGAGTAAGAGGAAGAGGAAGAGAAAGAGAAAGAGGAAGAGGAAGAGAAAGAGAAAGACAGAAAGAGAAAGAGAAAGAGAAAGAGAAAGAGAAAGAGCGAGAAAGAGAAAGAGAAAGAGAAAGAGAAAGAGAAAGAGAAAGAGAAGAGAAGAGAAAGAGAGAAAGAGAAAGGAGAAAAAGAAAAGGAAAAGGAAAGGAAGAGGAAGAGAAGGGGAAGGGGAAGAGGAAAGGAGGAAGGAAGAAGGAAGGAAGGAAGGAAGGAAGGAAGGAAGGAAGGAAGGAAGGAAGGAGAGAGAAGCAGAGAGAGAAAGAAAGAGAGAAGGAAAGAAGAGAGAAAGAAAAAGAATTAAGAGGAAAATCTCTTCTGGTTTTGATTCATGAGTTCTGAGGCTCCTAAAGCATCTGGGTTTAAAAAATCGCACATTTGATGTAGGGCTGTTTTCCTATGTATAATGAAAATCATAAGGGAATAATATGACTAACAAATTGCAGTCAGGTAGTTAATTCTCAGCTCCTGTTAGCTGGCATCGATGCTTCAATTTTCCAGACTAGCTTGAATTACTTAATTTCCTAGCTTTCACTAGGAAGTAAATGATATTTCTTATAATGTTAATGCAGGAGCAGTTGGGTATTTTTTTTCCTTTCATATATTTTACGTATGTAAAAATTTTAATTAATGTTTGTTTAGGGATAAAAAGAAGAGTTTTTGCATCACGGGAATGACCAAACTTATCACACATGCTAATCTACTAGTGTCAGCAAAGTTACCCTGGGGATACATTTGGCTCTATGTATCACACTATCATATATAATTCCAATAACGGGCATCTCCTGGGGAACAAGAGATAGAAACCAGAAAGAGAACTGGGAAGTTCAGGGTGGGATGCTGGAAGGTGCTTTGACAGCACCTGGCGCTGGGTGGCTTCTCCCTGCGCTGGTATGGAAGTGGCAGTGACCCTGGTGCACCTATAGCACCATCCTGACCGAGAGCCCCAGCCAGACCCCCAGGCACTGCTCGCAACCCAGGGCTCTGCACACAGCGGTGCAAAAAAATGGGGTTTTTTGCTGTTTTTCGGGAGGCCATCCATGAAGATGCCCACCGTGACTATCACGCATCCAGACAGATTCTGCAAAGCAGGTTCAGAACCACGGAAAATTTTGGCTAAGTAGGACTGGGAAGGTCAGATAGAAAGACTGCCTTGCTAGGCACAATCAGAGAGCATAGATCAGATTCCTAATTAGGGCTCTATTAATTATTTTGAAAGGGTGGATATGCTTAACAAGAAACTTCTGAGTGTCCTTGTGCACTCCACATTTCCTGTGCCATCAGTGCTTTTGCACCCACACTTAGAGGTTAAGATTTTCAAGGAAGACTCAAAATAGATTCATTTTAATAGAAGCTGCTGAATAACCCTCCAAATTTGCTTTGAAAATTTCAACAACAGTGGCAAGGAACCCATTAGTCAGTCTGTGCGCTCCCAAGAGAAAGGATTATAGCTTTACTTATATTTTGGACAACCCCGAGCAACTCTTCGTACTTAGCAAATACAAACGCATTCAAATAGGATTGACTGGTCTCGCATTCTCAAATGCGCATATGCATCCAACAGGCAGACAGTTCTCAGGAATAGAACTGAAATTATTATAACCAACTCACCACTTGATTTTTTTTAAGCCTTTTTCTGTGCCGGTTGCACCTTTTCACTGAGTAGATTTACTTTCGTCTTTAAATTGTATTTTCCTCATTGAATTTCCTCGTTGCATGCTCCTTTGCATGTTTCATTGCTCAGCATTATCATTCATTAATGTTTCAGCCGCTTTCTTTTGTCTGCTGCCCTTCTCCTGTTAACATCAAGTTTCTTTGCTAGTCAAATAAGTTATCCCACTCTTTTTATAATGCCTTGGTTTCAGCTTTTTTAAAAAAAATAAAAGCAGGAGGATACAAAATCTTCAAATGGCTTATTAGAATTCAGTATGACTGGCAAGTGTCATTTAAAAAGAGATACTGCACCTTTAATAAATTTAATCCACGTCTGATTACAGAGGAAGAAAGCTCTTTTTTAATCTTACAGGGCTGGAATATTGCAATAACTGTTCCATCTGATTTTAAAAATAAGATTTGCTAAAGGTCAACGTATCTCCTGGCCACATATGCAGCAACATTGAAATTTCCTTGGCCAGGGAATAAAAAGATTCTATCATTAAAAATAAAAGCGCAAGGACATCTTGCAAGCCCATAGGGTTTTTAGAAAGAGAAGGAGACATTTCGTTATCAACTAGCAATCATAAGATTTTTAAGCAATATCTCTAATCTGCTTCTCTTCCCCCCACCCCCGCTCCCCACAACCCCCCTTTCCTTTTCACATCAAGGTCTTTTTATCTTCCAATTTTGCATCTAAAGATGAGGTGAATGCCATTAGCTCAATTCAACCTCAAGTGTAGTCAGATGTGCCTGTGATTTCTGAAAAGCACTGTCTAAGGTCACATTAAAATGTATAAGAGCTTTTCTATTCCTGAGAAGGGGGCTTATTATCCATCCATGGTGTAAGGGAGTAATGTCAGTGGCCATAGACTAGGGTGAAAACAAAAGAGATACCAGGGTTTCAGGCTTTTGTCAGGGAACCTCTCTGCCTCCCTTTTATTGCCGTCTGAAGCCCTACAGATAGTGCCAGACTGTAAACTTGGGCAGCTTTGGGGGAGAGAAAAACAAGTTCAACAGGCTCAGACTCTCCTTCCCTGAACCCTCGTCTTTATACGCTTAACTCTTTCCACAAAACTAAAACCCGAGAGCACCACTCCGCACCCACCCAGGGGTTTTGCTCCACGCGTTTCCCAGCCGGGGACAGTGGCACCCGCTTTGCTTTGAGCGCACCAGCGTCCTCGGAAACCAAACCCGGTGAATGCTCCTTGGGCTTAGAGTCAGGACAAGATCAGAGCTGCCAAATTTGGCAGCAACTTGGAGTGCCTTTTTTTTTTTCCCCCCCCCTTTAATTTAAAAAGGGCTGTCAAGAAAAGTTAATGAGTGTTTACCTGGGCATGATGTCCGTATTTTCCTGCAACTGAATTAAGGAGCTGTCACTCAGGGATAATGCGAGTCATCAGTAAAAAATATTACAGTATCAACAGTTTCTGTTTTCCTTCTTTTTTAAATGAAAAAAAATAATGGTCAAAAGGAAAATTCAGTCACGGGGGCTTTTCAAAAACAGATATTCATGGCCTGTTTTAAAACACGTTTCAAATGTAATTGTATATTTTAGAACCGATTCCCATCTCAGACCTTTGTGTGTGATGTTATAGCTTTAAGTACCTTGTAGCTATCCCTTCAGGGCCATGTGCATGGCTGACTTACAGCAGTCTGATGTCTTTAAGAGACTGCAGGCATGCTCTTTCTACTGTACAGCTCTGCACTGAACTCCCATGACCTGGTACAGAAGATACACTCTCTTGGTGATCTACTGCTGAAGCTGCAGGTAGGCCTTTTCTGGAAAAAACAAGGGATTGTTTCCACAACTTCAACAGCCATTTGCCCCAAGGAATGGGCAAACTAAAAGCATGAGACAGGTTTTTTTCTTCTTTTTTTTTTCTTTTTTTTTTTTTTCTCAAACAGCAGGTCTGATTCATCTCCTCTCCGAAGCACATTAAACACAATCTAATTTATAAAGGGTGGGCCAAATGTATTCAGGGCATAATACCTCTGAATGTTACACCAGGAGTTAATCTGACCCATAATTTTCCAGCTTGGTAAATTTTCCCATCTTGCAACAGTGATGCCAGTTAAGTGACTCACTATGATGAGATAATGTAGTGACTTAATTACCATTGTGAACAATGAAGTTACCGTGCAGTTTGTGTACCTTAAAATGGCATGCAAGCCAGTAAAGGTAATTCCTGGCTTTAGTGTGTACCAACAAGCTTATCAGAAGGAATAATAGATTGATGTTTCTCTTTCTTTGTGAGTAGGGTTGATAGCTTCTGCAGTATTTTTTCATGGTACTGCATATTTTCAAACCTTGCCTCTGAACTCATTAGCTTTTTCCCATGCAAGCGACTGCCTGTGAAAAGGGAGCTAAGGCATGTTTGCAAACTCCAGGCAGCAACACAGATCTGTAATGCAGTCTGCACAATCATCGTGGCATGCAAAGACAATCGCTCGTGCAAAGGAAGCTTTGACGACTCTGAGATGTTTTTTGCCTGGTAGACAGTGTGAGTTTGAGTAGAAATCACTCTGTTTCTACATGCGGACAGTGCAGTTGACGTGTACATGTGATCCCAGTATATAGGTTTTATCTACCTATTCTAAGTACAAATAGGAATGAAAATTCAGCATCCCAGGCTTCCAGCCCAGGCAAGGCAAAACGCCCCCTCAAGTTGCCCTGCTCAAGATGATATTCAAAGGCAGGCCAGCTCTAAGCACATCAGAGACAAAACAAGCTCTTCTAATCCTTGTGGAAAGATACGTGTTGCCTTTGTCCCTTCTTGAGAAAAAAATTGCCATTGGTTGGACAACAGCCATTCCTGGCCTCATGTAGCAATAGACACAAAAAATTAAGCTCTTGCTTACATCACTGCATTTACCTTATTTCTCATTTGGTTACGTCAGTGTTGTCACCTTCCGTCAGCCCCATGGAGCACGGGCAGCAGATGGCCCAGCTCTTCAGCCTTTACCCTGGCCTCACGAGGTCTGGAGGCCATCACTTGCCCTCAGTACAAAGCACACCTGGTGCATCTCACAGGACCGAGAATGCTTCCTCTGCGGACTCCAGCCAGCCTGGGATCAGAAGGATGAGTTAAATACATCACTTCAAATATAGTCAAAGTTGCAGTAGGCTACTTGGTTGGTTTCCACACCCCACATGCCAAATACATCCTCTAAATTACTTCCTTATTTGTCATTTATGTACTTTTGAATTTTAATGAATAGTTCTCTCGTTCTTTGCCAAACTCCTATATTCATAGAAAGCTGGCATTTCACAAATATCAAAGAGTGCTGCTAAGTGAACCAACCTCAGAGAAACTCAGGAATCATCATTCAAATTCCCTGTTAAAACAGGAAAACAGCTAACTGACATTTATCTGTTAAAATACAAATAATATTTCTGCTTATCCCTCCAGTGATCCTCCACAGCCCAGGAACATCTACCAGAGTGCCAGGGCTGCAATTTTGTTATGCCTTGAGCTCAGCCTTCAAAATCTGCAGCAATATGAATGAGATTGGACTTTCAGTTTTCTGCTGTTCTTTTTAATAGGAAGGCTCCTAAAGAAATTGACCCCTCTTTTTTTGGCAGCCATTTGACAGTAGATCATCTTTCTTTTAGTAACCCACATCACTGTTTCCACAGTAATCCCGCAGTATTTCCACAGTAATACTGCAGAGCATGGACATTAGCATACTGATAACTGCAGCAACGTGCAACATTTGTTTCATATTCGTCTAGTTTTGTTCCATTTATTTATTTCTTTAGAAGGAAGGGTTTTTTCTGATAAGCAATCTCTGACTTAAGGAACAGTTATAATTTTGTTTAGGGAAGATGAAAGACCTCCTCAGAGATCAAGGAAAAGAAACAGGGAAAGAAACGAAGCTGAAATCAACCCAGGTGATTTTTTTCACAGTGCCTTCCAATACAATGCATTGGTGAAGAAAAGCGAAGACAGATATGAGACACCAATCACTATATTCTCCCACGGCACAGAGAAAAGGATTTTAGAATCAAAGAGCATTCGGCTATCTTCTGTGACGAGAGATGGCTGCTTTGCTTAGATGGTCTCCACTAAAACAGAGGGAGTGACAACTTCTCAGGTACAAAATTGGCTTGTTATGTGGGCTTTAAAATAAGCTGAAAGGAGAAGCTTTTACTTAATCCAAAGAATCAAGTGTGTGCTTTTAACACACAAAATAAGACAGAAGTTGAGGCCCTGAAATAGAAGATGAATAATAAAAGTATTAAAGTCATAAAGTGGCTTTATGTGAATGGAAATTCTGTATGGGAAACAAGCAAGAAGAACTAGAAGTATCACTAAATAATGGAAAGTATGAATGCAAGTGAAACCTTGTAAAATGATTCTCATAACCAGAATATCAGTACGGACAGGTTCAATTTATATAGAAGAGATACAACGGGAAGAGACAGAAGAGGGATGGTTTTGTATGTGAAAAACATCTCCAATGCCAGCAGACGACAATATGAAAATGGAGAATAGGGTAGTGAAATTCTTGGATAAAGACAAAAGGAATGAAAATCAAAGGGGAATCTACAGGAGGTAAACGCTATAGATCACCAAGACTGGAGGAAAGCAAGAATAATAATTCTTGGACCAACTCTCAAGATACTTGTAACCACAGGATACCCTCCCCATTGGAGAGTTTAATTTCCCAGATATTTACTGTGCAGCTAGAGCAAGATACAGGCTACATCAAAGAGATTCTTAAATTGTGTGGGAGACAGCTTCATAATCCTGACAGGAGAGATTCCAACCGGTGGAAAAGTCAACCTGGAAGTAATTCTTCCTCAGAGGCTTGAATTAATCATGTAGAAGCGACCAGTAAAGAAACTTAGAACGACTTAACTACCATCTTCTTGCCCTGAGAGGAAGGGATTCATGGCAAAGTATACATTTTAAGAAGCCATATTCTGAGTAGGAATGTTAATTTAAACCCAATGGTCTTGCCTTCAAATCAGTGACAAAGCAACCATTGATTTTGTTCTTTGATGCTGGCTTCATCTTCATCTTGAAGTCAATTCGCATTGAGGTGAGAATTTGCAGCACACCAGCAATTCTGCACGAAGGGGAGGGATTCACCTATGAGATGTTACAGAGACGCTGTCTGAGACACCAAACCCGAGTGCCAAATCACACTGCCTAGTCAAGGGAGAGACATCTCCCCAGGGTGCTTCAACCCCCCTAAGATCTGATTGCCCTCTGGATATGACTAGGCTTCTATGTGAAGCACCTTAGGCACCTACAGTTAGGGAGAATTAATCCCCTGTTCGATCCTCACGTGGATGCTGTTATGCTCCCACTAAGAATATCTTTATGTGAAGCAGCTTACTCTGACGGTATCCATATGGAGAGCGGATAGGAAATAGTTTCAGTGTTGCATACTGTATGCTACTTTTCCTACCTAAAGAAGACTGACAGATATATTAAAATTCATCTGTGAGAAAGCAAGCTGTGAAATCTCAAAGGACATAAGATGCGATTGGTTTTAGGGTCTACATGTAGCACTCAGCCATTGCTTGACCGCAGAATGGTGGTCTGGGTGATTTTTATACCATTTTTGCTTGTGAAGTTACAAGTAATGCTCTCAGGCAGAAGGGCTGAGGCAGGACACTAGCTTCTCTTGTCGAGTTCTTTCTGTCTCTTTTCCTGAGACAGGTTGCTTCCCTGTTTCTTCCCAGTAGATTCACCTATACATGTTTTCCCCATTTAAATTCATTTTTACCCAATAAGAGGGGACAGAATTACACTGTATGCCCTATTCCAGAGGAGATCCTTGTTTTGCCATATGTAGTATCGTTAATATTTTGCTATTTTCACTAGGTCTGTCTTGCCTGGGGTTTCATTTGCCTTTTTCACAGCCACATCATTGTCAATAGCTTAGGCACATCTTTGTGTATTAGTCTGCAATGTTTGAGATTCAGACATTTGTCTTCTGTCTAAATGAGTCTCCTTTTTCTAACAGAAATTCTTGTTATTGTTTCCTAAGTGAAGTACTTTGCACTTTGTAATACTAAATTTAAACCAATTTCTAGAGCTAATATTCTCCAGACCATTTGTGTTTCTCCTTCCCCTAGCTTTTGGAAGCATAGAGCCAGTTATACAGTGATGATGGAAACTCTCATGGTTTCTTGTAGCATGAAATCTGGGGCTAGCGGCAAAGCCCAGAACACAGAGAAAAATCTTCAGACTGTGTAAATCAACAAAGCTCCTTTGATTCAGTTTTCACAAGGATGTGACTCCAAATCTCTAGCATGTGTTCAAAAAATGTAGTCCAGTTAATGTGGAAGAAAATCCAAGTGCTATTGTTATTTTGAAGACTTAAGATTATTATTCATGAAATGCACTGGGACAAGAGAAATCTCATAAAGAAAAAGCAAACCGAGGAAAAAAAACAAATATGTAACATTTAAAATTAACTTGAAGATTTTTATCTTAATATGGAAAATAATTTTTCTACCATAGATTTGAGATGTTAATAAGGTTTCCCTTATGCAGACTAACTTGAAAAGAATACAAATGTCATAATCTGGATTAAAATCATTCCTACTCTATTTGAGATATACATCTCGTAATCAAGAACATCCAGGTCCCCCTTTCACAGGCACTGCTATATTCCCCAGGGGTTTTCCATGCTGAATTTAACTTATGCAGGTAGAAAATTTAGACGGAGTGAGGCTTGGAACACCAACATGCAGGGCAGGAATCTATATACCTGAAAAAATGGATGAACTAATTTTAAAACTGATTTTGCTAGATGCACGCTGTCTCTTAAGGGCTGCCTGTTGCCTCTCCTGGATTCTCAGAGCTCTCTGTGAGTTCAGAGTTGCAGCTCCTTACTGGATAATCACCAAGGCAGCTTGTGATAAGTATCACGCACAGTGATGGAAGCAGTTCAGAGTTTCTGAAGGTAAGGTAAATAGGCTTCCATTAATTGGAAAGAACACTCTTTAATTACTTTTCTAGCCTGGACTAGCCTATTCTAATATATATCATAATTCAGAATACAGTATACTAACTAACGTCTACAGAATTTTCATTACAAAGGATGAAGAGCTAACTTTTTTGGAGCCAAAGGTAGTTATGGCATTGATTTTAACAAGGTCAAGAATTCACCACAGATAGATAAAGTTATTCCTGACTAGCACTCGGTGCTTGTACGAGTAAGAGCAAGTCACTTCTCCAGGCTCCTGTGGTCTCTCCCACAGCTTGTTTTTATACTCAATCCCATTAGCACATGGACTGTCTCCCAAATTTGATTGACTGGACCTAAGAGGGTGGGAAAACCAGCAAATAAAAGGTCTCAAGGTGGTTAAAAAAAAAGCTGATAAAAATAATAAAATAAACCTAGTATAAGACAAGATTTCTAAGCACCGGACGCATAAGAACACGAAACCCATCCTGGATCAGATGGCAATGTGCCCAGCCCGCGTCCAGTGATGGACGCTTGGGGAAGCAACAGAGATGGAGCTCCAGACTGGGCCTTATCTCCAGCTTACCTGCCAAGCTTCCCTCAATCAGTTTTAAAGACCCCATGAAGCAGAGTTTACTTCTGAAACATATGGTTTAGCAACCACCACTGGACTTCAATGAATATGTCTAATTCCTTTTTTTAACTCATTTTTACTTTTCACTTCCACTATATCCTATTCTCCGTTTTGATTATGCACTGCATGAAAAAGGAAGGTTTTGTTTATTGTAAACATAATAATTTCACTGGATTGAGAAAAATAGAGCCTAATCCTTTCCTAATCACAGTCTTTGCAATATTAGTTGTATTAAAGATTTCTGTCATATCCCCTCAGAGATTCTTTTCCAAGCTAAAAAATCCAACTCTTTCCAGTACATAATGTACGGAAGTCATTCCTGCATGTGGTAAAATACAACCCATTTCTGTACCACTTTCAGGTTACCTTTGTCTCTTTTGAGAGGATAAACATTGAGTTATGATGCAGATTGAGTTAAGATAAAGATATGCCATGAACGTGCATAATAACACAATGATGCTTTTGATTTTTCCCTCTATTCTTTATCTAATCATTCCTAAAGTTCCCTTTGCCTTTCTTGAGCTGATCTTTTTGAACAACTCTCCAAAACTATTTCAACATCTCTGGGCACCTATACCATCCTGTCTATAGATATATAGACATGAACAGACAAGGATTTTAGGGAGGATTCCTCCTTTTATATTACTATTTTCCAGTTACTACCATTGAATGTCATTTGCCATCTTAAAACACAGCCTCTTTGTATCATGGGATACTTCAATCAAAGCTAATAAATGAATGCTAGTCAAAAGTTAATTTTGGCAGATGAAACTTTTAATAATTTTCCTTTATAATAATTGGTCCTATTGTAACCAACTCAACTCCAAGTTATTCAGGAGTCTGACAAGGTTGCAGGGTCTCACTGGAGTTCCCATTGAAAATGGGAAGTAATATTGATGGCACAATAGATCATACTGATGCAATCTTATAGGAGCAGACAGCATACAAGAAGACACAGTTGATGCTCCATGTGGCAATTACAGAATTTAGCTGCAGCACTTCGGTTGAATACTTGTACTATCTCCTAATTAAATGATTCCACTTCACAAGACAGTCATATACTCCTCTGATTGAGTAAATAAAGGACTGTACAAACTTCCATCATCTTAGCAAAGTTTTTCCCTTTTCTTCTTTTCCTTTTGGTCTTAGATGATCGCTCTGCCTCTGCACCTATCACAAGGTAGGAAATATAAGAATGGAAAACAATTCTGAAGAATAACTAACATAAGATGTTACGGATCTCAGCATCCCTGTGGCACATATGTTTTCAAAAAAAGCAGCCCAAGATATCCTAACTTAATTATATGTTAAATTTCTCCTGCTTCTGATTAAAGGAAGCTTCCACTCTTTTCCAAAATATAAGATATTATATATATATATATATATAAAAAAAATATCTAGGATAACTGAAGAACATTTTCCCAGCACTGAGCCAAGGAGGGAATCATTTGGTAAGTAACGGCAGGAGCCTGATGCCATCCCTCCACTGCACAGGCTACCAGCCAAGGAGCACCACACAGCTGCAGTTTTACAGAAAGATTTTTGGAGTTCTGTGACAATACCAAAAAAAAACCCCAAAACATTTTTCCACTTGTACTTTCAAGACAGCAAGAGCTTTCCTCACATTTTATTATAAAGTTATATTCTAACCTAACACATAAACACATTGTTTATACAAATACAGGTATAATAATATACACATAAAATATGTGGTTATGCTTTTATAGATAGGAATAAGTCTATAGGTATTCTATAGGTCCAATATGAAAACACAGAGAAATTATCTACTGTAATGTCAGGGACTAAAGGAGTTATGCCCATGATGTCCTGCTATTTATTAATTTTATATGGTACACAGCAGATATACAGCTAGTGGAAAAGCATGAAGAGATCATAGTTCTTAACTTATTTGGAAATTATCAGCATATATGACATCCCATCACTCTTAGGCTGTTACTTTGGCATAAAAAGAGTGAGCCAAATTCACCACTTCTGTAACATCACTTAATTGGATGATGGGTGAATTGTCATAGCTTTTCCTATGCTTACACATCACACAAGTTCATAACTTACTGGCAATTTTATTTTAAAACAAGCCTCATGTTCCATTTAGGATGCATCAGTAATTGCAACTTTTAGTGCATAGCCTGGGACTGGATTTTGCAAATTTGCAAATTTACCTTGTAAATCTGGAGAACCCCAAAATTAGGTTCTCCTCCTCTGTTTACAGAAGAGAAACGACACATGTGGTTTACAAAATGTTTCCCCAGAAGGAGAGCACTAAACATCTGAGTAATGCATGAGATTTACAAACTAAAGCCTATGAAAGTGGTTTTCCAAGGGTAATCCAATGATTAACACAACCCGTCAGAGCTTTATTTATTAGCTGGGCTCTCTGTGCCAACTCCAACCACAGAGTTGGAGGCATGAGCATGCGTGCACTCATACACACGCGTGCACATGCACACACGATGCATTTGTTGTTGCAACATGCTATTAAGATATTTCCTTCCTTTCGTATAGAAAGCATTACAGAAGATTAACCAGCTCTCCCTTTTCTTCCCAGCACACTGTGATTCTCAAAACTCAGAATTTGTGTAATTCTGAAATTCAAACTGGAGGACGTTTTCCTCATTCTGTGCAGATCAAAGGCAAACAGGGGAAAAAAAAAAAACAACAACAAAATTATGCCTCATATACAATGCAAGGGCCTCTTCATTTCTAAGTTATGCAGATGACCCCTCCGCAAAAATAACAATCTCTAGGAACTTGGAAGAAGAAACTGTAGTCCCAGTTGCTTTGACCTAAATAAAGTGTCTGTGTAATTATCTTCAACAGGGCTTGCCAAAACATCATTTTATACTGTTCAAATGCATATTCTAAGAGGGGATGGAAATTTGAGGGACAGGATGGCAAGCAAAGTACATTTTATTTCTCTGAACAATTAGAAAGATTATAATAATACAGCAAATACTGTGCATCCTGCCACTATGTGCCATCTTCCATCCCAAAGGATCTCAATGGGACTTGTTACTAATTCCATTTTTCTCGTTCCAAAATATAACATGTTCAACCTTTAACTATTTTGTTCCATACAGTACAATACATACTTAAATTTCCTACTTCCCTTTTCATTCTCATGAAACTGCCAATATGCATTTGTTTGGGTTTATTTTCCAGTGACTTGGGATTCCACGCAGTCTTGATAAACAGGCATCTTTGCTCAAACACAAGCCAAATTTTGCTTATAAATCATAACTTCCTTCTTCATTGCAGACATTTTGCAAACCTTTTACTCGAATATTGGAGAAGATTGGGCAATTTTAGTTATGCAATAAGAAAACTGATAAAATCTTATTTTGAAAGGATTTACATGGAAGCAAAATCTCAGTTCAGTCGGTGAAAACTGAGGAAATGAGAAGTGAGAATTTTCTTTTTTTGATGAATACCTTTTTTTTTAAAATTGAACTATTGATCAAAATGTCTATTAAACAAAAACAGACAAAGCTGTTTAAAATTGATAATACATTACACTGGAAAACGTGATTTACAGGATGATGTAAGAGTTCAATACCATAACATCTTTTTTCATGATAGAAGTACAGATTGATTTGTGAGATACACACCCCAACAGCTGCCTGAAACAGAGGCTATGTCAAAAAATAGGAGAAACACATTCAACATTCCAAAACGTTTTTGCAGATTTGTAATAAAAACTGAAGTTCTATTTCCTCAAAATTTAGAAAAATAGACAAAAGGAATAAACAGCTCAGCCTTTCTCCTCAGTATCTTAAGCTGACATTTCCTTAACCTGACAAATTAAATTCAAGAGTCTTTAGGACTTGACGGTTTGTAACTTCAAGAGGGATTTTTATAGACAGAAAATTATTCCCTGACTTGGAGTCTGGCCAGGGCACTGCAGAGAGCAGCATCTTGAGAAAAAGCGATCTGGTCAAAACAAGGGATATGCTCATGCTAAACTGTTTAATATAAAACCCTCCTCCTGGAAACAAGACAAACTGTCAGACACTACCACAGTGACCATCCCAAACAAAGCAGTAAAGCATTTCATCACGAATGTTATCCCACACTGTGTAATTTCAGACAATAGGCACTAGTTTGTTCGCAATGAGTTTGAGCAATTTACCAGGAAATGTGAAAGCTGGTCAAGTAGAGAAAGGAAAAAATTTCCAGCCTATTACAGAAAACCTCAATGAGAAAAAAAAGAGCGAGAGGATCTCTCCCACACAAGGCCTTACTCAGTTGATATCTAGATGCATGCCAATAGCCCCTGTGTTGTTAGAGCTCCATTAGAGGCAACACTGAAAGGATAAGTAAGACAAAACCTGAGACTTCCCAAGTTCAAAGCATACAATAGCTAATGTACTAGCGACATCTCAAAACTACCATCAGGAGACCCTGTTGGGATCAAATGTAATCTTAGAAGAAATAATATATTTGTGAGGAAGATACGTGTGTTGATCAGATAAAGCTTCAATCATGTAGCACAGCAGTGTCTGGGCATATTATTCACAAATATCACAGATACACGCTTATTACAAACTCAGGACATTAACATGAAGGTGGTACTGAGAATCAGTCGGCAGGATGTGGAAAGGAACATAGCAGACAAACAACCAGTAAACATCAGAACAGACTTTCAAAACACCCTGCTAACAGAAGAACCAAGTACAAGCCAGTCTCTTATCATCACAAGAATAAATTGCATTGGCACCAACATCAAGATGCCTGCAAGGTAAACACAAGACTTTGTACAATACTGGCATGAAAAAAGTAACTCTCTTAAACCCAGAAGAAAACACCGTAATTCTCCAAGCGAGTTGGAAGCTCACAAAAACTATAAAAGAAGGAATTTGGTGTGAAACAGTGTTAAGTTATACAATTGATGAGAATTTTAAGCATATAAGAAAGTTCTGCTAACCACATTTAATGTTGGCATTTAAAGTACGGTAAAAAGCGTGTTAGGAAAGGTGGCTTCCCAAGAAGGGATTTTGTATTTTGATAGGCTGCTTATGTGACACATTTATTCCTGATATCTTCGAAAACTCTGCTTTCAAGAAGGGCTTTATGAGAAAGGACACTATATGTGTAGGAAGGACTAAAACCTGAACTATGCACCGCTTTGGCTCTGTCTCTTTTTGTGCTTGAACATCAAACACCAAGGACATCACTTCACTTTTAGTCCACCTTTTTAGCTTACCCGATAACCCTTAACACTTCCTTTCAGGGAAGTATAACTTCTGGGTGCTGCCTCTTCTCCTTTCTTCCCACGAGTGCAGTAAAGATGAAGCTACTAATGTCCTTCAAATGAAACGACAACAGCTGTAAAAGAGAAGGCATTGTCTGGGGTTCTGAAGAGACATGTTACTTGTCACCTCTGTGTTACCGTTAGTGCTCTGCTGACTTACTGCTTTTTTTCTTTTTAAAGTGGATTTCACATTTTTCTCTAGCAGCTCCTTTGGCTTCTGCAGGCCTTTGTTTTCTTGTTTATTTTGTTTTTATCTGCAGGAACAATGCATGCTGGTTTTCCCATAGTGTTTTTGTACACTGTGACCCAAAATCTAACACTTCCATTTCTTATTATCTACAACAGAAAATTCCGATATCTTGAATTAACTTTTCTGTTGAGACCACCCTCCTCCCAGTGCAGGAACCATCACGTAGCATTTCTGTATGCTGTACTGTGGGTAGACACAAACACTCTGCCAGCGTGCTAAGCCAACCACACTCCACTCAGCCACAGTTAGCAAAGCATTAAACCTGACATAATAAGCCCAGCTGATAACGAACCCAAATATGCTGACTGCAAGAAGGCAGACGACTATCCCACTTCTTACGATGTCCCATTTTTTGCAGCTCAGCAGGGTTACGTCCTCCTACATGTCAAATGAGTGTGCAGCTCACGCACCATATCAAGGCACCCACCTCCGAGAGGAACCCAAGCCAATGGATTCATTTCGTGTATCTACAGCCACTAAATATTTGCAGTGAGCTAAAACACACATTCAGATTACAGCTTTCCCCTGCTAAGACTCATGTTTAAATAATTTTCAACTTCCTTTTTAATTATGTGCCTTAGAGCCCGCTTTCCAGATTGAATCTTTACACTAGGCAGAGTGGATCTACACTAGAACAGAACATCTCGTTTCAGCAGGTATCTGGTTGGAGATGTCACCCAGAAAGCCAACTGTCTTCTGCAGGGGAGGATGAAACACAAAGGAACAAAACTGAGGGGCTGAGTACCCCAATACAAGCAAACACGGCGACCCAATTTGGATATGCATGGCATCCCTGTCCAGCAGTGTACTGGTGAGCAGAGTGTCTGATTCTCAGCCCTAGGCAGCAAGGACAGCTTGCAATGGGAGGGCAACCAGAGCCAGGCTCAGCCTTCCAAGGCCAGAATTTGCCCTCTCTCGACTCAAATTCGGAAAGACAAGCAAGTAAACTGCTGCAGATGTCCTGAATTGTTGGCCTGTCCTTTTAGAACAATGTAAATCATGTGAGAGGGATCAGCTGAAGATGTGAAGGAGACAGGCAGCTCCTGCGTTAACCAACGACCCTGTCAGGCCTTCCCATCACACATCTCGCCAAACCCCACCAACCGAGGCAACACTCAGTGGGACAAAGAAATCCATTAGTTGTTTTTCCCTGAATAGGTCACAAATATCTCTTGCCCAGTGAACTACTGTCTCCTGTACACCCTGAAAAATCACAAAGACAGATTATCAGAACTTGTAAAAAGCATCATATTCAACAATCTCTACAATACTACAATGGCTGAAGATTGGATCTGATATGTCAGATGGTTATGGGCAGCAAATTCCAAAAACCCTTTATCATTTCAGTTCTCCCTGTCTAATTTACGTGAGACTCTATTAAATGATGGCTTATGGTTATCTGAAGCTTAATTTCCAGAAGGATTCTCTTCAAAGCTTCACTTCCAAAAAGCAACTAAGAAATTTGTTTTCCCCACTGAAAACAGCTCCTGATTTTAAGCAGCATTGGAATTGGTCATTATTAATCCTGTGTGAATATGATCTCCCACAGGCAAGTAGTCACAGCAGGTACCACCAATACGCACCTACAGACTTCCAGTCACTCAACATGGGAGCAGAACTGAAGAATTTCTTCCTTCAGTCACAATTATTTTTTGTCTCTGCTTATCTATAGCTTTCTCTGTAGGGAAAGTGATATTTGCTGTCATGGCTTCAGCCTGAGTATATAAGTTAAAAACATGCCCTGTCTCCATTACATGATTACAGGCAGGCTTTCAACTCTGATAGTCTATGAGCTAAAGTCAAGGAACGTGCGCCAGCTGTTACAAAACAGTTTTCCTGGAAAATAGCCACCGGACCAGCAGTCAAACTAGGACATTCTACATACAAGGAAGAATAAAATAAAAAAAAGCACAGCAGTACAACACATGATTTTAATAAAGTCAGGAATGCCATGAAATGTCCAGAAGAAAACATGTCTATACTAACCACTAAATTTGATGATCCATGAACATTCACTGCAAGAAGAGTACTGTGGCACCGAAACACTCACCCAGCATCTTCACTTTCCATTGAAATCTGTTGCAGAAATTCAGGTGTCTTTCTGTCCTGTCGAAACTTGGATAGTTGCTCATCTGAGTATCTGAGGACATCACATTATGTGATGTGTCTCACATCCATCACATGTTCTTTGTTCTCTCATCATCTCCCCATGGAGGAGGAGTATGTGGCGCCAGGCCTCTTGTTTTCCTAGGCATTTTTTTTTTTTCTGGTTTTGTCTGCACATGTTGCTGCATACTGGATAAAGCAAGGTCACAAAGCATGTCTCACACTTGGAGTGGGAGACTGTGAGGCTTGTGATGGTCCTTAGCTTCTTAGGCTTTTGTTTTAATTGCCAGAGAGCTTTCCTAAGGCTGTGTTTCCTTCACAGACAAGTTTACCCAAATGGAAGAGTGCTCTCTTGAGCCAGAAGAGCAAAACTATCAGTGTCCACCACCAGAATGCCATTTATGTAGCTTTCTGCAAACTTCAGTGGATAAATCCCAGGTGTCCCCTAGAGAATTCAAGTGAGAAGTTGCGTCTTGGGCCCATTTCTGATCAGAAATGGCTTAGCCTGATGATCCTATATAGTATGAACCGTGACAACAAGAGAAAATATAGGTACTGTAGCTTTATTTAACACTTGAAGCAACCTCTGCAACAAATGTTCACCCCATTTAACTTCAGGAGAGAACTTTGGCGACTAAGACTGAACTCCCATGTGTTCAGAAGCTGGGGGTTCAGAGCTAGCAGCCTCCTTGTTCTCCCAGATGCCCAGGCTCTTAAGCCAATTTCCTAGTGTCAGCATGGACACAAATCGCACCAACACTAACCACTGACATACTCACAAATAAGAATGAACGTAAAAACTCAGCTCCCTCCAGACCATAATGTTATGTAAAATCCAGGAGGAGCAGTCGCAAGATGTGACAACACTGCGTGGCCATGATTGCTGGCATATATCATGAGAGGAAGGAGGATGTTTAGTCAGCTTGTCCAGGGTGTATTGAGAGCTGTTGACAGCCAGGAAGGACAGTTTTGGGCAGTTGTCAGGGAAATTACAGATGGATTAAACATTTTGGAGGATCTGGGTACCTCAGTTGCAGGCAAACGAACAGCTGGGAGGAGAAGGGATATGTAAGCACCCTCATCGCGGCTGGGAGGTGCTTCTCTGGGGCTGTCTCCGGTTGACCCTGTGCATTTTGATGGCAAAGCAAAGCCATTCTGCCATGCAGAACTGACAGTGCAGAAGCCAAGGTGCATGGGAGGGCATTGCTAATTGTTTGGGTTTAGCTTTTTGGCTATTCTGTTGCAAATTACCCAAAGAAACTGCTATTTCTGGTGGCTGAGGTTCACAGTGTGGGACTGAAAACCTAAGTCAAAGAAAAGGGAGAATGTGTGTGTGTAAATATGCATATTAGCTATCCTGAAGATTCAAAACAGAATTAATTGTTCTAGAAGCAAGAAAGCTTACATTTAAGACAATCAAAACAATGTCAGGCCACCAAGAAAAAACAGAGAATCACACATTTAGCATATGCATATCAAGGTTTTTAGTTTTATCAGAAGGGAAGTTCTTTCAAGAAATGCAAAGTATCCTGATTTGGCTTGAACATAAGTATTCCCTTAGAAATGCTAATCAGTTAGGTAAAAATCTACAGAAGAATATTTTGTACAGATCCTTTGTCCTAGATATGGGTGAAACAGGAATAGTTTCATGATGAGATATCTACTATGTTCCCCAAAGAGGGCTCAGTATATCGTCGGTTCTAGTTCTACCTTCATCCGTGAAAGCACCCCTCTTATATTTTTTGTCATTAGTATAGGCATGAGCATTTTACTGTGCATTGCAAGCATCATTTCAAGGCATCATATTCATGTTGTGCTTCTAAACATGCACAGATGTGTTTGGACACGGCAACACGGGTTAATTGTAACTTTACCAGTTATATATTGCAAACAAAACACTGACAATAAAACAAGAGACAGAAAATCAATATGGTGTCAGACAAATTAATTATCAATGGTATATGGAGTTAAAAATAATGGAATGAGATCATCCACTTAGTTATTTTCAATGGTCTGCCTCTCTGTGATCCTCTTCTGAGTTCAGAAAATTCTCTACAGGTCTGCAAAAACAGAATAATTCCCTGTTCAATCAAGCTCCTTTCTCCACCTGCTTCTGCAATAAAAACTCAGACACACTTCACCAACATCACTCATAGTCCTTTGCCTCAGATCATACCACTTCCAGCCTTGCTGGGACCTCCTGGTGCTCTTATGCCTTATTATCCCAACTGAGAAATTAGTACTTCCAATTTCCAAATCTTTCCCCCTTCTCCCACTTCCCGCTCAGGTGCCCAGCGCTGAAACCCACCTAACCACCCTGCTGACCTTCACCTCCCACAAAGCCCTGCTCTTTCTCACTGCCTTCCCATTTCCCTGGCCGGGATTTCGTTCCCATGCATTCCTCGTTCTCTCCTTGTTTCTTTTGGTCTATCCCCTATTTTGCATCTTCCACATCACCCAGGCTTTCTGAAGCTTTTCTTCAAACCTGTCTGAAGGGCTTCCACAGCTCCATCCCACCTGCAGCCCCTATAATCTCATGTGCTTCATGCCTTTAGGCCAGGTTCCCAACTTGAGTGATACAGTTACAGACTGTCCCTTTCTCAAGACAAAAACAAATGTCTTTGGGCCAAATCCTGAGCTGACATGCATCAGCTTGGCTCCCCTGATTTCAGGGGAAGGGTGCAGTCTCAGAGCAGCTGAGCAGCTCATAGGCAGCTTCGCCCTAGGGGGTGACTGCAGCACATCACAGAGAGTTGAGAAGTTCTCATTACCCCAGTAATGGCTATGGCTAGTCCTGCCTGAAAGCCAAAGACGGGAGCTGGTATATTGTGTTTTTATAGTTGTGGGTCATTCACAGTTCTGTCAGATACATAATAATCACAGCAGACTTTGTTTGGCTGTTTTCAAAAACTTGGAATTGCTTGGGGGGAGAGGGGGGGAAAAGCAACAAAAGGACTTAATTAAAGTGTATTCACTGAGGTCACCAAGTTATGACACATACATTTGGTTAAACAATTACATTTTTGTTCATTGTTGCAAAAACTGGCAGTTCAGATTTACAAGGCCAGTTTCTGTCTGTTAACTCGCTGGTCTGTCTGGAGTCTCCCCTAGTGTCAGCATGTGAAAGCAGTGGCCTCTGATAACCAACATTTACATAGGACAAAATGTGATTATTTGGGTCCTCCTCTCTGCCTGGATTACCAACCTTTAATTAACAGGACCCAGAGGTCAGTAACTCAGACTTTGTGCATTATGAGACCCTTTCATCAACAAATTATGGCTCAGATCACGCCTCCAGGCGCAGCCCTGGGACAGCAGTAGGTGACGAGGATGAGTCAGCCCAGGAGCCACCCTGGGAGGCTGAGCAGCTCAGAGACAGCCCCGGAGGCAGCACACAATCCCCCTCCTGCCCCTTCCTCGGGGCAGAAAGCACTATCTACCACCAGCCTCTTCCAGCAGCAGCCTATATGCCTCCCGTGACAGCCCAGCCATCCCTCGGAGCCACTGCCCGTGGGAGAAGGAAGAAGCCGAGGAGCTCCACCCGTAGCACCGCACACCTGGGCACGGGCAGGTTCACAACATCCTCACTCCTCTGCACGGACACAGAAATCTGCCCCAACAGGTTTCTCACCCCAGCTGCAAAATGACTGAAATATTCTGCAGATGATAGGTCTCCGAGCAAGATAAATGAATTAACAGCCAGGGCCAAACCCGCAGCTGGGGAGATTTAGAGCCGCACTGATTTGATGCAATATGGAGATTTGCTCTTTTTTTTTTTTTCTCCTCCCCACCCTATATTTCCCTGCAAACTAAAGCTGTTGTCCAGCAGAATTTTCTTGCAGTAAACTTTGCCTAGAGTTTCTTCTGTTGCTTTGGCCACCCTTCTTTTTCAGCCCCTTCATTGTTTATTTTTTTAAAAAACAACACATTTTAACCTGATAGCTTTTAAATAAAACATTTCAGTGCTTACATAACTTCCAGTGTGCCATCCTGACTGATGAAAGCCAGCAAATTTCAGAGTAAAACCCGCCTGAATAATGGTGCTACAAATGAAGAAATAGAAGACACTTAGCAGAAAGTTGCCAAGAGAGGCTGTGAGATGCCAGATAAAAGCCAGGGATGTATCTGAGGAAACAAGGCAACTGCAAGAGATAAGAAGGCAGATATAGAGATTTAAGCTCAAGAAATAAAGCAGATTTTTGTAAATCAGGACAATGATACAAAGACAAAGATTAGAGAGGAAACCAGGAAGAACAATATTGAATTTATCAAGACAACACTGAACAACCAAAACAGAACTTGAAAGTACAGTCGTAGGAAGAAAGCACAAGAGAGGGAAATATCACTTTATTGCAGTGCTGGGAAAAAGACAGAACTCCGTAAGCGACAGGGCACAAATCATTAAAGGGACTGGAGTATTCTACAGAGACTGAGAGTCCTGCGTTTAGAGCAACTAGCCAAGAAAAGAGTTTTTGCCTTCAAAAAGCATCTCTGAAATCACAAATGAATGAAATGCGTGGCCTGACCAAAGCGTACAGTAGGTCAAGGCACTGGCAGGCAGTTGCCTTTGATAATCCATGGAACAGCCTGTCAGACAGCAGTGTGCCCTTTCTGATGTCTGTTTGGTGTCCTGTATAAAAAGAGCTGTTGGTTCCCCTTGCAGGAGATGTTTGTCTCTCTCACAAAAAACACCAGGGCAGTTGGCACGGCTGATTCTCTGAGCAGAGGCACTGAGAGCTGACTGGACATAGAGGAATATTTTTGGTATAATACAGACCACAGAAACAGAGATACGAACAGTAAACAAATACAGCATCACAGCTGCAAATATACAAGATGGCCCCAACTAGGAGGACCTTTGAAGATTGTTTTAGAAAAATTTAGAAAAGTGCCATGAAGTGCATACACCAGCCTATAACAGCAGCCACACAGATTTGATTGTCAGCCCCTGAGTACGACCATAGCAGCAATGTGTGGGGTCTGCATCTTCCTTCTCCAACAGGGCCCAACATCATCTTTCTCCAACAGGTGCATATGAAGCATCTAAGATCAAGGCAACGTGTACATTTCTCTAAATAATCTTCCATTCTCCAGCCCTTTGTGGCTCAGCAACTTCCCAGGCCAGAGAGAGTTTGTGTGTATTCAGGAATCCTCAGAAGGTTTCTCTTCTGCAAGCTTGCAAAGCCTCCCCTTTAAGGCATATAAACCTTTAGAAACATACAGGAAGGAGTTCTGCAGCTTACCTGCACACAGGGTGAAAAAACACTTCTGACCTTCCCCAGAGAGCATCATTTCATCCATCCCTATCCACCCACACGATTTTACAGACCTCAGATCTCTCTTTCACAGGCTGAAGATAACTTCTCTTAATTGCCCTCTTTCCATACCTTGGATCTTTCCTGTGGACGTTCTCAGAATAAGAACCGTGCTGAAGCACTTGAAAAAGCAAGCACCGCCAATGGTCTTTGCAGCTGATCTGTGGACCAAAGGAAGACAGTTTCACATCAGGATTAATGGGGGTTCTTTTAAGGACAGAAGGGAGCAGAATGGAAAACATCATTTCTTTAAGAAAAACAAGGCAGAGGAGAGTTGTGAGTACATTGAAATGAACTTATTTGGGCCCAACACGTGTCTAGATTTGCAATGCAGGCATAACATAGCATGTCTGTGATAGAAGTTGCCTGTAAAACCAGAAGGGCAGAAGAATTCTCCTTGACCTTTTTGAAGACATGTTGCTTTGAAGCAGCCCAGCAGAATAGGCAGAAGGTAACAGATATCAGACCAGCCCTTCTTCCCTACTGTCTTACCACACCGGTCCAGGTTGCCACTGCACCCAAAGCTAAAGCCCCTTAAGGAGGGCAACAAAACACGCGTTCCTCCTAATGAGCAGGAGGGCATTTCCAAGCTACCTGGGAAGCTTCGTTCTACCCCATATTCTAACACTAAATTATTCTTAGAGGAGGTGATTTTGCACTGCTCTTATCTTAACCTCCATTAAACCTTCTTTAACCCTACAGTGGTCCTTAACTTTAGCGAGATCAGCCACAGATTAAAACACTGTTCAGTGCAGGAGTGACCCTACCCTCCATTTTTTTGCCTCTATATATGAAAATCTGGGAAAGGATTTCACAGCTGATACCTGTTACCTCCCCCTCCCAGATATTTAAGAGGCCAGCCTATTTGTTTATGGTATTCATTTGTCCTAGCCTAAGCAATCAAGTGCTATCCTGCCTGGGGAGCACAGCAACACTAGCAGAGCACTAATGGACAAACACAGAGAAAAACTAGAGAAAACCTAGACAAAATGCTTGCAAATCCTTAAATCTTCTCTAACATCACCTACAACCCTCTCCAACAAACACCACGGTAATTGCTAACACTGTAGGTATGGGCTCCAATTAGGCAATCTGCAGAGGGTAAACACTTGGGCCAGATCTCTGAGCTTCTGCTGGTTTTTAGCAGCTACAGATCTGGCCTGGGATCTGCTGTTTACCCGTGACAAAGGCGAGAAAGAGTATGTCTTATACGTCCTGTTAGCATTCGAGCAAACATCGTGTTTAATATTAGAAGCCAGTATGCATGTGGTTGCTTAGGAATGAGAAACATCCCTTCGATATGCCCTCCGATACGCACTGGGTTGCTGTGGGATGTTTTTGTGCATTCTACTTGAGCAGTTACCAGGGTCTGGAGTCCACGGGAACATGACATTGTAATCTTGGTCATGTTTTATTTATGGGGAGTAGTGCAGCAGATAGGGTGTGTTAACAAACAAAGATGATTGCTTCAGGGGCACTCTCTCGTCCTGAGGTAATTAAGACAAAGTAGTTTCACTGGTTGGGGGATTCATACTGCAGACAACCTTTCCCTTGCTAAAATGATCTGCAGCAACCAGGCCAAAAAGGCTAAATCAGAAGCAACATGGGTAGTGTTTTATCTTTGGTTAAAGGTGCATCATTAAATGGCACTGGCATAAATTATACTTCTTAAAAATCCATATAACATTAAAAAGTACTGAGAAGAAAATGTCAGGCTCAGCGATGTGCAGATTTTCAGCTGGAGAAATATCCGAAGGATTGCTGCTGTGGCCCAGCATCTCTTTCACGGCCTGAACTGAAAACAGTGACTGTCACCAAGGCCACCCTAACCACAAACCCTGAGAGACGCTGGCCTGACAAAACATGTAAACTTGGAGTCAGGCTCAGCTGTCAAAGAATCTCAGCATCACGAGGGAAATCTATTCCACCATCAAAGGTCACAACTCAGAGACTTACGGCCGCTCACATTTGTTGGTTATTTGCAAACTGTATGGCTGTGATCACGGCCCTGCAGCACTCGCTCCAGAGGAACTCACAGAAACACGCACGAGGCACAGGGCAGGTTTTGCCTGGAAATACACTCAGACCCTCCTACTCACCCACTGCCTCTTCTCCCTTCTTTTGCCTCTTGCCCCATCCTTACCACTGCAGCAAGTCCAGTGAGAAAGCTCCTCACGGCTCCTTCTTGCTCTCCATGGCAGGTCAGGCTCTCCTGCTGATGGGCAGGTGCATTGGTTGGCTGAGGTCAGGCTGATCCCTCGTGGTCCAACACAGTTGTGCTGTGGTCCCCACCAAAGCAGAGAATGGTCTTGCCCCTCTCAGGTTTTGCCTGACCCATTGAAACCAATGAGAGATTTTTCACTGAGTTGGACAAGCTCTGGGTGAAGCCTGTATGGAAAAATATCTTTTCTTACACCTTCAGATGTCACTTGCTATAATAACATATCTACCAAAGGATGGATGTTCCTTTAGGACTGAGGAACAAGATCAAAACCTACCAGAGTTGGACTCAGGAGCTCTGCACAAAACTTCTGGTTACTTCACAGGGGTTTTTGTATGACCTTGAACAGATAACTTAACCTTTCTGTGCTTCAGATACCCATTCATAGAGCTACTATAATAAAAATTTTTTCTCTTACTGTTTATACGTGCTGCCCAAAGATATTAAGTCTCTCACAAAGCCAGAGGCAGCAAGCTCCAGCGTTGATTTTCTGAGGCAGTTATAGGCATATGGGGTATTTCAGAGGCATCAACAATAAAGTATTTCATTTTCAGGATTCCCCATCTTTCACTAATAGGCTACATTTGCTGTGTAGGATGCTTACAGCAGTCTTGCTGTCTTCTGTCACCATTAACCCAGAAGAGTGGTCTGCTCAAATGAGAGACAATTTGAAAGGAAAGAATAAATACACTTAATGAAACCTGACAGGTACCTTTCACACCTTTCCACGGAAAGACATTAATTGCCCCCTTTGCTTTTAACTGTCCTACGTTGATATTTTAAAATAGATCAATATAGTATAAAACCAGTATCTTGATTGCTTGAACTGTATGTTTAATTAGGCTAATTTGCATTTTTCTCTGAGTTAAATTAAGGGCTAAATTCAGGTCTGGTGGAAGAAGGAGGAACTCTTTCAAAGGTTATGTTGTGCTAGCTTACACCAGGTCTGAATCTGGTCCACAGGTCTCTTCTTATGTTTGATAAATCCTCCGTGAAGGCAAGTGTTGCCATTGAACTCCCTTGTTTAGTACATGTTTTTAAAAATCTTTGCTTTTTAAAGATGCCAATCAAGGGAACCCTGACCACTGATTTCTGAGGAAATAAAAGGTTTGCCAAGGAATCTGAGAGTTGCATAAGGTGAAATTCCTTGTGAAGGTGCAGTGGATACGTTTCTTCTTCTGGGTACCATGGAGGCCTATGAAACCATGTAGGGGGAGAACATCCTTACAACGTGTTTTTCCTTACTTGAGAATAGGTATCTCCCTCCTTCACTTTGGCTCCTTCTGCTCTTTTTTGGATAAACAGTCCAAATTATTTCAATATTCCCTCATCAAACATCCACTGCAGGCTTCTGACCATTTTCTTTGCTCCCTTCAGGACAACCCTCCAACTGTCCTAGATTTTTCTTGAACTGTAAGAACTGAACGCACAACTGCATGTCCAAAGTCCTTACCAGCTGGAGTGGACAGAGCACATCATATTATTTGCCTGGCCAGAGGAAAAATGGCCAAAGCCTCAGCTGTGGGAAAGCAGCATGGTGAAGAGAAACATACTGGCTTTACATTGAGGAATCACTCATCACCAGGATTAAAGTGGTAACATGAAATCACGTCTGAATAACAGCTAACAAAAGAAACAGTCTCTGAGTACGGAAAATCATGTGAACTCTGCGGCCAGAGTTTCTGCATATCAAGACAAGTACATACTTCTGGGAAAAATTGCTTGAGAGATTACGTCAGGCCAAAATGACAAAAAAGTTACTTAATTCTGCTGGCTGATCATTCACATCATCACAGAAGTTCCTACTGACATGCACAGTCTACTTAATTTACCAAGAGCTACTGCTTCCTACTACTCTTTTTGAGGATTGACTTACCAGGGAAGTCACACTCAGTACCACAAAGCAATCAAGATAATTTGGTTTAAAACTCTTCTTGCTTTAAAAAATCTGAAGAACATCTTGGTTTTTTTGAAAAAATATATCAGATATTAAAACCATTTACCAAGCTGGGGCGGATAGCACAAATTTGAAAATAACTCTCAGGTGATAAGTAAGTAAGCTTAGCTGCATTGGTACAACGGAACAACGCTGATTTATACCAGGCAATGTCCCATTTTGGTTTGCTCCCTCACAAAGTAGACTTAGAAAATGCATTTTCTAACTTGCTACTAAAAATAATCTGCTGGGAAGAGAGTCCATCTTCACAGACATATCCTCATCTCCATTGGTCATTACCCCTGTTCTGCATACAACTGCTCTGGAGTATCGTGGCATCATGGATGGACAAGACATTCTACAGCCATGGTCAAACATCCATTGCAGAACAAGATGTGCCAATTGCAATTGTACTGCTGAGGTTCTCTGTTCTTCTCAGACTAGCTTGATCTGTCAGAAGAGAACTGGTTGATCTACCTGACTTTGCACTAGAGTGGATGAGGAGCACCCATGTGAGGTATCCGGCAACTCTTTTATAGAAAAGATAAACCATGGCAGAGGAGTAAACTGCAAATACATATCTGTCCTGGTTTGAGACAATATCAAACTTCAAAACTAACACATACGTGGAAACATTTTCATCAGTGAACATTTTTCATACGGAGACATGACTTTTGACTCAAAATGTGTTTTCCTCAACAAGAAAGTTCATGTTATTAGTCACTGGTAGTTTGGGCATTTTAAATAGCTACTATTTCATACTATTACTTCGAGAGTCTTTGCAATGAGCCAAATTACAGATCTAAATTTGAATCTCCTGCAGGTAGAGAGGTTTCCACCAGGGCGTCATTCCAAGACTTTCTGAGTAGGACTACTAGAACACTTATGAGCCATATTGATCTGGAAATGACTCTACAGTCTTTGATATCTAGTGATAAGGTCAGACCACTGTCCTGACTATGTGCTGCTTACCCTGAATTTGTGCTATCTGTTGGGTACACTGATGGGTATCTAGACCTGAAATACGGGGAGTTAAGAGTTATGTCTCTCTTTAGCGAAGATGAGGCCAAGCTACAAACTGAGATAAAGTGGGTCTGGCATTCCAATTTCTCTATGTTCAAGAATGTTCAGTTACTAAAAGTAATAATTTAAGCCATTGGAATATGAGCAGAATAATGTCCATGACAGGAGATTTTTTGCTAAAATAACTTTGGACCACTGTCTTATTTTCAAAAGTCATTTGGAAATGCAAGGCTTGTTAAAAATCATTGGGTCTTAGAACTCAAGTTACCTCTAAAATGGGATTTAAACTCCCATTTCACTTAGGTATTTTGAAATGTCTAACAGGCTTGATTCATCAATGATCCTCCAACACATTCCTTTCATCTGAACATTATTACCATGTGAAACATGATTTTGTCCCTTGTTTATATCTCTTAACATCTCCTTCCCCCTTCTCTTCTAATTCTGTAATTGTATCATTTCGTTCTGTCAGTCATTTGGGGGTATTTTGCAGGAATGGTGCTTTTTTCAGTGAAGCTGCATTATGTTACATCATTGCTACAAATTCAAAGTATTCTGTGATAAGTGCCTGGTTTCTGATTAGATTGCTGCAGCCACATCTGAATAGAAACTACTATTGCTATCAATATCAATTTTCCCTGGTTTTGCTGATGGTTCACACTGGGAATATGTCATATGAAGACTTTACTCCTTTGGCCTCCTTCTTCACTCCAAAACTTCTTCTCACCGTCACATCACGGAGAGTTAAATGATGAGAGTTTGTTCCAGAGTGGTTTTGTGTCTGCTCGGCTTTTGTAATTTATCTTAGTTTCCCTCGTCTCTCACATCTCACACCAGTGGGAAGACCCATGCACCATGACGAGTGAAGCCCCACATCCCGCAAACATACAGGTAGTTATATCCATCTTTTCATATAAATTAATAAGTATAATGAGAAAAAGAATTATAAACATACCTTCTAGCGGTACTTTGGTACTGTGGAAACTTCACATGCCCTAGATTAGTCTGGGTAGTCACTGAATTTTGGTTTATGATCTATTGGTTTCTAGTAAGAAACAGCTTTTAGGGATTTTAATAGTGTCTACTAGAATGTTATATGGACATTGCCCGCATGCAATGGCTACTCCAATTGTGATTTCTAGAGGGGAAGCAAGGGGTCTTCATTTACCACTGTAATATCCATTTTAAATCAGCTTTGCTAAAGTAACTGGCAATCTTAAGGATATAGTGCTGTGAACTAAAATGAGCTCGGTTATACTTGTCTGTTAATAATTCAAATGAAATCAACATTATACTCTAGCTTTCTACACATACACTTGAAATTTGAATCTAAGTTTTGTACACAGAGATGTATACATAGTTTTTTTGCACGCTCACATGCCTATAACCCATTGGACATCTGTTCTTTATGCTTAAAACTTTTTTGAAGAGCAATGTGTATTTTTTGCATTATTTCAATTCCCAGCCAGTTTATAGGAATCATTAAAACGTGATTATTTTCCTTCACATTTTCATTAGCTTTGATGTTCTCTGATGACTTCTACCATAACCAGCACTGGTACTTGCCAACTCTACATGAAAATATGTAAGCGGTCGTCACTTGCACAGGAGGTACTTCACAGGTATCCTGACAGAATAAGAAGTAAATAAAAAGATACATGTGAAAGGACCCCATGTCTAACTTTTGTGCAGAAAAAGTAATCTGTAAATCAGTGCGTTGTCTGTATAACGCAATAGGCTCCTTATTAGTATGGGAAACAGAAGAATTAGAACTAGCCTCACCCTCAAATTTTGCAACTAGCCTCACCCTCAAACTACTGTCCAACAAAGCCCTGAAGCATGTGTCCACTCTCAATAGATGTAGTACCATATTGTTATATCTTGTGATTAAACCCAAGGGGAAATGGACCGTGACAAAACTGGATGAATAATCTTTTCTTACCAGCCAAATATTTTTTCAATGGGTAGGTATAAAATTATATTTGGTTCAGTTCTGCATAACGTCTTGTTTAGGAAATGTATAGAAAGACATAACCTTGCGTTGGTCGTGGATGGGCAAAAGGAGTGAATAGGTCTTTTCCATCTCCAACATGTGTGATCCCAGAGAACGGTCTGTCATCTGCCAGACAGTGAAATGTATGTTGTCATTGAATAGCTAAAGGTCAGTGTTTAGCTGAGCTAGGAGAATAATTCAGAGCAAATCAACTATTAGGCAAATGTTGCCTTTTTTTTGCTTACAAGTTGTCTGCAAATAGATCACAATTTTCTCAAATATATTCATTATTCAGAATTATTTCCTGAATGATTTTGGTGTATAATTATTGGTCTGTTCACAAGCCTTTCAAGTGCTCAGTTTTCAGGCAGTTTCAATTGGACGTACAGATCACATGGTATCTTTCTGTCCTTTGATAGGGTAAATGTAACTCTTTGACTCTACTTTCTGGTGGAAACATCTCAATTACAGAGTTAGAGTTCAATGGCCACTGCTATTCCGTTATATGTTCTTATCATTTATGTAAATTTTTTGTATGTAAAACCACTAAGCCAGATTCAATCCCATGGAATACTTATGTAAATCAGGAGTAAATCTATTGAATCCAGAGAAGTAATACGATGTTGGATCAGTGTGAGAAATAAGGCCCTTGAGAAATTAAATCACCTTTATAACACGTTTCTTCACTATAATAATTACACTGCTGACTTAAAGTACCTCTCATTTCATACCAAAGTTTGAACTCCATTGGTTTCATTTGGATTTCACAAAGATTTTTCTAAACCTTTTTCCTTTACTGATTATAACAGAGTTCTTCTTGGGTGACACAAGCACGTGTGAAACAGGAGTATCCAACCCGAGGATGCTGGAAAGAGACTCATTGGGAGTTAGTTGTTTGCAGCCTTGTTTGTGTGATTCCTCACATTTCCTCTGTCAAAGGGATCTAATCCTGCTTCTTTCCCTCATGCCAACGTGTGTGAGTAATCAGGGCTCTGACAGACAAGCTCTAGCAGATCCGACAGTGATGCATTAAGGCATTACCACTTCCAGGAGGTCCACGCTTCTCCTTGCCGGGCAGATACCACCTCCCCTAGCAGAGCCAGTGGACAGAAGGTCCCCTTGAGCCTCCAGACCCTCCTGGCCACAGGCCAGGATGCACAGCAGCAGCTGCTGCCACTAGATCTTCAAACACCACATAAACATCTGCAAGGCCTGCAACGCCTTTAATGCTGACAAAGTGACACAGCGGTGTAAAGCTCCACCAGAGTGAAGTCATGTTTATGGGGTGTCAAAAACACCCCATTCAAATGCAAACTGTACAAAAATTTAGAAGTAAAATGTAACAGCCTTTACAGCTCACTGCAGAAAGCATTCAAAACGAACGTGGCATTTTGGGAATTACAGCGTGAACTATTGCCCAATATAATTGTCAGCGTCGGGTTTTGATCTCATTTTCACTGGTTTTTCATGACTGCAACTTTTCAAAGCCTGTAACTTTTATATCACTCTGAAGCCTTGATCCAGCAAAGCACTTACACACATACCTAAATTTAGATTGTAGATTCAGGGAGCCTGAGATCAGGAAGGGACCATCTGTAGGAGCTCTTCTGTAGCACAAACCACTTAGCTTCCCCTCCTGACTTCTGAGTTGAGCCAAGTACTTTAAAGTCCAGGAGCAGTGCCTTTGAAATGAATTTCAATTACCCACCTGCTTTGAATCACAAGCCTGTTACATGGTTTGTTGGACCAGGGCCTCCAGGAAATCAGAATCTGGTCTTCGACACTCCAAACCTTTCCTGAGCTTTCCAATAATGGTTTGAATAACAATTCCCTCATTTAAGATTTCCATGCATTTGCTAAGAGGTTGGCTTGATAAAGAGTATGAGGACAGTGAACTGCCTGTAGCTGTCGGCTCTTATCCTCAAACTGCAAGTTGTGCAAAATTCTGCCTTTAACCGTGCATGCCATTGTCCCTAGCTGAGGAGGAGGAGCAGACGTTTAGCTGCAGTTACATTTTGGTGCTTCTCACATAATAACACACAGTCTGTGGCCCAAATTCAGCTCCAGGTTAAATCGGTAAGTGTTCTCCCTATTTGTGTTGGCATCCAAGAAGCAAAACACATTAACAGCTTAGGTGCATACAGCACACAGTTAAGTTTATGGGGATGGAAAGAAACACAAGAGCAAAGTTCTTTTCACTGTCCTCAGAAAACTGCACTAATAGCCCCAAACATCGCATGATTTCCTATAAGAAAATTGACTGTTTCAAGCATTATTCTACCATTTTCTCTCAAGACCCCTAACTCAGGAAATACTTTACATTGTATTTACGTCCCAGGAATGTAAGCAGGACTTGAGCATCTGCTTAGCATCATGCAGGTGCTCACGTGTCCTCCCCAAACAAGAATTCTCTCCTGATTGACTCCCATGAGATCCGACAGAAAACATGGCACGAGCTCTAGCATCTGTACTGAAGCTTCAACTTCTCACTCCCTTCTTTTTTCCCCTTCCCACCCCTCAATTTCAAAAAAACAGGAAAGACAAGATTTGGAGATCAAGTCAAATGTCCAATTTATTTTTATAACTTGAAACTGGAACAAACGTTGTTTTGAACGAGCGTACAAATGAAATGGTAGACACATGCTGAACTCAACATTGTGACAGTAAGGGAAAAAAAAGAGGCCAAAAATCTTGTACAGAGAATAAAAGGAACAATAAATATTTCACTAAGCCATATTGAAATGACCTCCAGCCATCTCAACATTTTATCCATAATAAAAAAAAAAGTGCTCTCGTTTTTTAAACAGAGCACAAATACCAAGCAATAATAAATAGTTCCAAACTTGTAGTAAAAGACAAAACCTCCAAGTAAACAACAAAAGCTCATACAATAAGTAATAGAAAAAGGTAATAAAAATATTTTGCCTTGCCGGTACAAATGCAAACAACTTAAATCAACGTTACTTTGCTTTGCAGTTCTAAAATACAAAGAGCACCATAAAAATGAGTTTGCCTGTGATAAACAAAACCTTGGACTGTCTTTTACATAGGACTGGGATGAAATGCTGATTTTTTGACCCTTTCCTTAAAAAACGGTATTTTTCTTTCTAAAACCAGGTTCTCAGACCTGTCCTGTTGCCAAGGGAGTCGCCTGGAGCTTTGCTCTGGACTTCAAAGGCAGCAGGACCAGACACAATGGAAGAAATAAATTTAACCTTAAAATAATAATTAAAAACTATTTAAATTGTGAAGAGAACTATGGCAGCATCCTAGCTATTTTACGTCCATGTAATATTGTGCTTATGGCCTAGTAAACTACAGTTCTTCTAAGCAAGAAGAAAAGGAGGGCCATTTCATTACCACTACAGTCTGCAGAAACACAACCCTTGTGCTTTTGGGTGACTTATTGTTAGTTTCAAAGATTCAAGTCACAAAATTAGACAACTGCTGGTGTTAGTTATGCTGGATGATTAAAATCAACAGGGAGACCAGTGCTCCTAAGCAACTTACACTAAAATGAAAGGTGAAATTCTTTCTCAAAACAATGAATTATGGACTGAAAATATGCGGTTGACTTCTGATCTTCATTACACCGATGCATGTCCAAAGGATTATACTGAGTTCTGTGGCACGACTCTGGATTTATATGAATGCCAGAGATCTGAATTTTCAACAAAAAGTGAGAATGTGCCTTTAAGGGACCACATTCCAGCCTCAGCTACGCTGGAGTAAACCAGGACTAAGAGTGATGAATAATTCCTGATTTCTATCAGTTTAATTGGGATCCAGAATTTGTCCAGAAGTCTTAAGGGTACGTCGTTCAAGCCAGGAAGACATATATCTATCTGTTAGGTAGCTGGACCAAATTCTCCCTGCTGTCACACCCATGCCTCTCCAATTGCTCCAGCAGTTCTGCACCGATGAAAGCAGCAGCAGAATTTGGCATGGCCATATTTTTTTTTCTTGTTTGTTTTAGCTTTACCGTCATTTCCTGCAAGAGCGGTGAGCGTTCTCTCCTTCTCCCCTTCACTAGAGCATCAATGCCTCTTCTGCCACCTGTCCTCCCCTCGACCCAAAAAGGAGAGAGCATGAGAGAGAGAGAGAGAGAGAGAGAGAAAGAACAGCAAAGAAGAGAGAAATCAAAAGGCACAGGATTTCATCCCAGTCCCTCAAACATTCAGAAATTTATGGAATGTACAATTAGGAGTGAACAGCAGCAAAGCAGCTAATAACATGGACTGGCAAGACCTGTACACGGAGTAGGTCCTGTTCTGACAGGGAAGAGGAGGGCCGTGCCTGGACCAATTTTACTTCAACCCGGTTACAGCTGTACCAACAGCAGCTCATTTTACCATGTGATGTCAAAGTGGATGCAACAGCTCTCACTGTTTGCTGTACAACGACTTTCTTCCAGAGGGCGGTGGCAGGGTGCGGGGAGCAGTGAGGAGGGGGTGGCTGGGAGAGGGAAGATGCGTTGGACAGCTTCTCGTTTGGAAGGGGGGGAAAAAAAAGCTCCTCTCTCTCTCTTGAATCTGTGGGGAAGCTGTGGGATGTCACCCCAGACACCTTTACGGGAACTGAATTTCATTTCACACGAATAGGCAATAACCATCCAGCCTGGTTCAACCATACCTGGTAAAAAACCTTGATGCAAGGGGTCCAGGCAACTTTGAAGTTATTTAGAGCCCTGTGGGAACAGCACTTTTTTGTAGGCCATTTCTGACAAAAAAAAAATATATATACAACTAAAATTATTTGTGAACAACAACAACAAAAAAATTAAAAATAAAAAAGCACTTAATTATTTTGTTTTGTTTCTTTTACTCAAAGGTCGTCTAACAACCCCCTTTTTTTCCTGTACAATAAGGACTTCACATACAAATTTTTTTTTATTTTTGCAATATTTTATCCTGCCAAATTAAAAAAATATATTATGGCAGCCTGTTTGTTTGTTTTTATTTTTATTTCCAAATTCACTAACAAAAAGGTACATTAAATCCCTTTAAAAGGACAAGCGTACAGTTAAAAAATTACAAGCTTCAGTAAAAATACAGCAAGTGCCTACATCATATGAATCAACCAATATCAATATCCATTCCAGAAGGGGAAGGGAAGGGGGGAAGGGGAGAAAAAAAGAGAAAAATAGGTACAGGTCAGAAACGTGATTTTTTTTTCTGCAAAGCAATAACAATATTAAGCACTTTTTTCTACATACTTTTTCTACATGGTGTAGCAATCACCTTTTAATCCCCAGTACAGGATTCTATACATTTTTTGAAATAAAAATTCAACACCCAAGGCAGAAAAAAATTTACTAAAACTCAAGACTTTACAGTTACAGTGACAAGAACAAATTTATAGACCCACCATTTAAATTTTACTGCAACATTTTCAAGGAAAAAAGAAAAGTTTTTTTTTTTTTTTTCTTTCTGGTTTTGTAAAATGCCCAGGCATTCTCCATTATTACAAATACTGGTCCACTTTTACAGTAATCAAGAAATTTTAATATATATAATATATACTAAAACCCCGTCACCAAAAGAAAACAATATACACATGGCCATTATGGCATTTTTTTAATAACCTATTAAGCAAACTTTGAAAAAAAAAAGATTGCTCAAACACACATACACACAATTTCTTTTTTACCCTTGTATGTATTCAATACTGTAAACGTATTTTAAGACAGAGTGCACTAAATTTAACTTTTAAAAAAATTAGCCGTTGTTCCTGAATTGTTTTTTCTCATTCAATGATAACAACTTGTAATTTGTGTCATTTGAGTTTTAATTCAGCAGTAAATCATTTCCATTCCATTTCCTAAGCAGCGTTGTCCTGAAAAAAAAAAAAAGGCTGAGAATAATTCAGCTAATGGATGTCCGAAGTTGTGCTGGGTATACATCTTCATTTGATTGGGTCTTATGGCATTTTCATGTCCACTATCTTCAACCAGTAATTTTTTTTTTTAGTAAATGTGGCTTTTTTTTTCTAAAGAATGTACTTTTCTTGTTTTACTTTTTTTTTTTAAAAGTCTTTTCATTTCACAAAAACGTTTTGCATTTGTCTCAAGAGACTCAAATAGGAAGATCAGTTTTCAAGGCACTCACGTCAAATTGAATGGCAGTAGAAAAACTGTCCAATAAATTATTTTTATTTATTTTTCTTTATAGTGCCAGTATTGTGAATGCCATGCTTAGCAACACTGACACTTAATCTCAGCTGTTCCCTTACAGTTTAACCCACCTTTGGGCCAAGTAGAAGAATATGATGTAATTTCTTGTTGAGAAGCCATTTTTCTCTTAACCACAAACAAAAGCTTTAAAGTGCGGGTCAACATAGTTAAAATCTCTAACCATAATTGTCCACTGTTTGTTAATATTAGTCATAAAAGGCTTTAAAAAATTTGGAATTTGAAAGTAGAGCAGGTGCATTTTTCTTTACTTTTTTCTGTCGTAATGCTTTTCTCTGAATACAATTCCGTTCTGTTCCTAATTAAGTCAAAGGGAAAACTTTTAGCGACTTCCATAGGAGCAGAATCTTGCCAAGACAGGTAAATCAACCAGAATTTATTTTTCCCTTCCTTATAATAACATCATTGTACATCATACAAGATAGTTCTAATATTCCCATTCATAAACCAAATGCCTATGAGTTGAAGCTTTTCATTGAGAAATTCACACTTTCTCATCCTCTAGTAATTATCTTAACTACAGCAAATCTGGACTAAAGTAGATGTCCTGAACTCAGATTTATGATTTTGCAGTTTAAAAAAGGAAAAAAAAGATGGCATTCGGCTGCTCCAAGGTTTGAAAAGAATATTACAATACTCAAGATGTACTTTTACTGTCTCTGGGAAGAGTGGCGGGAGGGGAAGAGGGAGAGAAAGACACCCCAAAAAGTGACAAAATGGCACCATTATGTTGCCGTAGCTTTTAAGAACAAGAAGAAACTATCCGATAGTAATTCACAATTAAGAATGTTTCTGGGTTTTGAATGTAGCTACCTTCTGCACCTATGTCTTTTTTTGTTGCCGTAACTTCAGTGATGAAATCCATCTCGAAAAGGCCTCTATCGTCAGCGACAATTGTCAGTGCTACATATTCAATCCAATTCCAAAAGAAAGTGCTAATTTTAAAGATTGTTATCCGCTGTACAATTTTGTTTTCCCTAATCTTCAAGGTTTTTTAAGAAGAGGAAAGGAAAAAAAAAGAAAGAAAAAAAAGATAGATTTCTGTTCAAATGTTGGCTTCTTCACAAGAAATTACACACACTTAGCTTAAATCTCAACAAAGCAGCGGCCCAAAAATTATAATTTAAAAAGATATGTTTCTCCCCTACAATGCAAGTAATCTCAGGCTACGACTGGGTAAAATTAAAAAGGGATACCCAACAAAATTTTAAAAGAAATTTAAACAGAAAGAATAAAAAAAAGTACCTGCACATGCCAAAAAATTACAAAAACCCAATAAATACAGAAATTATTGCACAGTTAAAAGGCTCCACAATTTTTACTGCCTTAATCAACCCTCGGGTTTAATAGAACTTTGTAGACACAGGTTATATTTTAAGTGCCAAAGTCTGGCACCTACCATAGTTATGCTAAGTTATGTTTACGGAGGCAAGTTAGGTCATCTTTTCTCAGTTGGCAATAGTTAAACTGTACAAATAAAATGTTACCTAGACCCCTGAAATTTAACCTAGCGGGGGCGGGGGCGGGGTGGGGGGGTGGGGGGCCTTAGCTTCTTTCTGCCTGCTCAATTTTGACGTCATTTGTCAGCAAATGTTCTCCATGCCACTTTTTCATGTGTTTCTCCAGGGTGCTGTAAACACTGAAGGGCATCTGGCAAATGTCGCAGCGGTAGACCTCCTTCCCTATCTGGCCATGCGTTTTCATATGGCGCGTCAGCTTACTGCTCTGGGCACATGCATAGTTGCAGAGCTCGCATTTGTAAGGCCGCTCTCCAGTGTGGCTCCGACGGTGCACCGTCAAATTGCTGCAGTTCTTAAAGACCTTGCCACAGTACTCACATGTATCGCTCCTGCGCCCTTCCTTCGAACTGGGTCGCCCGGGGCCAGGACCGCTGATGTGGGGGGTGCTGCCTCCGCTCGCCGTGCCGCTGCGCCCTGAGAGCCCCCCGTCCAGCATGTCCCCCGGCGGGGTGGAGAAACGCAGGCTCCCGTTCTCCGACGAGTGCTCGGAAGAGGTCGCGAAGGGGGATTGTCGGGAGTCTGTGAATCCGAGGAACGGATCCTTCATGAAGTGCCGCGATGCTGCGTACCCTACCAGCCACTGGGAGTAAACGTTTTCGGAAGGTATTATCGTTGCTGGTGGCAAGTCCAAATCTTTCTCTACCTTTATTCTTTTAGAGGAATTGTTTAAACTGGGGCTCGTGATAGGCGTTGGCTTGCGGGGGAACAAGTTTGGGAAGGGTTCGCCCGGGCCAAAGTTTCTTCCGTTGACCGTCCCTTCCTCAGTGCGGTCCAGCTCTCCTACCACTGAGTCTTCATCGCCTGGATCTCTCTGACAGAGGTCTCGAGGACACAAGTCTCGCTGGTCAGAAGACCTTTTCATGAAGCTACTCCTCTTCTGTTTTTCAGCTAGCATGTCGTTATATTGCTGGATGGCACCTAGACTTACATTCTCGATGACTTTTCCCAGGACGAGGGACTTCTCGTCTGGCAGCGACTTGGAGCCGTTTTCTCGGTTACGACTCAGCTCTGAGTCCATACTGAAGCTCGACTCTGGCCGGCTCTCATTTTCGAGCTCCTCTTCCTCCTCCTCCTCCTCTTCCTCTTCTTCATTGTCATGGCCCAGGGAAGGATCGCTCTCGTTCCTGAAATCTGTCTCACTGGATTTCAGTCCCTCTCCAGTAAGCTCGCTTGTGCCCGGCTCGGGGGAACTAGTGGTGGACAGTCCATCGTCTGACCTGCCCGTCATGGAGCCAGCTTTATGCATATGCGTTTTCATGTGGCGTTTTAGCTTGCTGGCCTGGGAGCAAGCATGGTCACAGAGCTGACACTTGTAGGGCTTTTCTCCTGTGTGGCTGCGCCGGTGCACGATAAGGTTACTCTGGAACTTGAATGTTTTCCCACAAAATTCACAGGACTTGCTCTTGGCCTGAGGCTGGGGAGGCGTAGTGCTGCTGGGGGGCATGGGGGGCAGTGGTGGGGTGCTCAAAAAAGGTGATTTAGGACTCGGCTGGAAAGGATTCAACAGGCGATGCATAGGGTTGGTGCGACTGGGCGAGACTGGCGGAGGGGTGGAACTGTTTCCTGCCAGCTCTCGAAGCCTTCTGGAGAAATCCATCGCTGGGGACTCAATTGCCATGGGGTTTAAACGCATAACTCTGTCAAAGGCACTGGGATGCTGGGCAACTAACCCCATTTCTTCGGCACTAAGGCGATGTGGATCCAGATGATGACGAGGCGGTGGGCTGAACAGCGGAGGCGTGTTTGGGAGCCGACCCTCACCAAAGCCAGGGTGTTCACGCAAGATGGGTCCTGTCATCCGCAAAAGATTGAAAGGGTTGTTGTCTCCAAGGAAATTCATCAACGGGGACTGTGCAACAGTCTCCGGTCCCAGAGGAGGAGGGATGGTGATGCGTGGAGTAAGGGAACTGTTTGAAGGGCTTGTTTCCAGGTAGATGCGGAATCCATGTGTGTTCTGGGCATGCTGAAGCAAGAACCAAGCGCTATTAAAAGGCTGCTTGCATGTTGTGCAAATATAGCTTGAAGGCTCATCTTTACCTATAGAAGAAAAACAGAAAGAACACTCAAAAATAATACAGCGGAGAACATTTAAATACAGTTGGCATGCGCTTTATTTTGCTAACACATTTCCTCCTTGGCATTTCTGAAAGAAGGACTTAATTGCAATGTATTGACTGATATAAATTGTTGAACAGCACATTTACTCACCACACTTATTCACTTAACATGTATGACAAATATCACACATACGCATTGGTGCTATATACGTTTATATACTCTAACTTGCAGATAAAACCTTCCTTTATGACGCACGAGGATCCAAATCCTTTCACGTGTTTATTCCACAAACAGGAATTTGTTTCAAGGGATTTATGACTACAGCCGAAAACCAAGGGAAATGCAGTGTGGTAGGTTTCGCAAGGCACCTGCAAGGAGCTTCAGTGTCATTTTCACTCTTTCATTTTATATTTTTATATAATTCATGCAGCAGTCCCCCGAGATCTTGCTGAATTTAATTTATACATGCTTCAGTCATGCCAGCATTTCCATTTTTAAAATACTATGTAGGTATTTAGCTGCACAAGTCCTATTCAAGTCAACAGGAGCTTGGAAAACATACCCTTGCATAAACCACTTTGACGTTCTTTTTGCCAAAACACCAAGAAGCCACTCAAATGAAACATCCGGTAATCAAAGCCGACAGCACAGTTGCAATTAACAGTAACAAATGTTGGGCCGTGCTTGAACTGGGTCCCAAGAATTTCTGAGCCTGAGCCTGCCCTCCAATGCAGAAATGCTCACTGGAGCCAAAAACGTTGTTCTGTTTGCCTTTCTAGCGTCTTTGAACAACTGCATAAAGGTGGAAAGCATTCCTTTAACCTTGATTCAGCTTTACATAAAGGACAGGTGTGGACAAGTCTGCACTACAGTCATAATTTTTCTAGCTAGAAAATTCCAGTCCTGGGCACAATATAAACTATGTGCTGTCTTCAAAAAGAACTTCCTCCCTCTCCCCCCCCCCCCCTTTTTTCAATGCCTCTGCAAGACTCTGATAAATTCATAAATATGTGTCAACTTGAAAATCATGATCCAGGATTTGGTTGGGCTTTGTTTGTTATTTTTAAATGAGGGGGAGGTTTCCGGAAAAACAACTACCCATTTTGGAAAATCTAAAACTAGTTTCTTGTTTGTTTGCTTGTTTATGAAAGCACATATTTTGGCTAGCGATGGCCCTGCTGCACCTACAGGCACTAAACTTCCTGAACGTTCAAAACCTGAACCAAGCTTTCCGCCTGACCCATATCTGCATAATGACCCTAACGAAGCCGGCTCCCAGCCTCCCCGCAGGAGCTCAGATCCCGAGCCAAACTACACAACCCCTTTCTAGATGGGGGGGGGGGGGGGGGAACTGCGATTCACAAAAGCCTGTTCCTTGAGCTTGAAAATGAAAGAGTTTATAAGGTGAACAGCACCGTATTATCAAAACTATCTCTGTAAAGAGGCCTGACTCATAGCAGTCAAAAAAAAAAAAAATAGAAAAAAAATTTAAACTCGGGCACACGAGATGAGGCAGGATTGCTGCCGACTGAATTCCCCTCTTCTGGCTGTTGCAGGAACGGCTGCTGCTAACAAAACCTACAAAACCTTAGACAAGGAGGCTAGAAGATTATCTGCCTACCTATCAGCCTGTCAGTCTATCTAATCTTATCACCTAATGCACATCCATAAAAGCGTAAAGGAAAGAGCATCTATCAGGTTGAGACTTATTTACAAAGGAAGGTGATAAATGCAGCGCAGCTCCTCATGCTCCTATTGATTTAGTAGGGCTATTGCTGCGAGTAGCAGCTTCAGACCCTGATTTTGGAGAAGCCGGCTCTCCACAGCCAAAAAAAACCCTACACAACACGGCGAGCCTTTCTGCCGGGCTGACACGGCCCCCATGCCCCAGCCCTGCACGCTGCGTCGCACGGGACAGACCCGGTTGCTTTGATTAATCTCTAACAACCGCTATTGGAAAAAAACCACAAATTTGGGAACTGTACTCGGCTTGGAAAAAAGTGCCCGTAACTGCTATTGACATTAATGAAAGCCACATACAAACGCAGAAAGGAACTGATACATTATCCCTTAAAAATCTCCTCAGCACTGAGGCAGTTAGGGAGTTTAATGTCAGCTCTGCAGCCAAAGCAACAGTAAATGCTCCCATTATTACTTCAAATATTTAAATTTCTGTTTCTTACAAAAATATGATGAAAATGTCTAGACCTTTAACTTTTCTTGAACGGCAACATGTGTAGTATAAAAAGTGACAGAAATCACTGAAGCAGACTAAAGTATATAACATACTCTGTCAAAAGCTTTTTTTAACAATATGTTTTACCTCAGCTCACCCTAGAATAGATTTTAATAAAGCCCCTTCTGAAGTGTGATCTAATAGCAAATGAAGTGCAGCATCTTACAAGGTCATATATCTTCAAATTAAAGAGTGCTCTGCACCCTTCACCTTCATTTTATCCACTCTAATTAATCGATTTATTACCCACAGCTGTTCAATTCTTTCATTTTTAAAGTCACAGCATGCATTCTTTTTTGTTGGTTTTTTTTTCGTTTAAAAAATAAAGTGTGTGTGTGTGTGTGTGTGTGTGTACGTGCATTCTCCTTGCTTAGCTCAAGAGCTGACAGGAGGAAGAAAGCAGCTGTGTATCAGATGACGACGATGACAACGACAACAGCAACACGTTTACTTCAGCAAAGGCACATACGTAAAGAGAAAAATTCCTGAGCAGGCTGAGGATCAAGGCCAATCTAAAACTGAAATGGCTGATTAAAAAAATTACCCTCAAAATGGCAGCTGGCTGGATGCTTGCTACTACATGTTACGTGGAACTGAGATGGTTTGTTTTGTTTTGTTCTCCAAAACTTCATCTCCGTGAAATTCAAGTGAGGAAAGTAAATCCCCTTCCTTTTTAGTTTTCTTTCAAACAGAGCAAATTAGTGCTATTAGTGATCTAAGATTTACAAGCTAGCAGTCATAAAACAGTCTTCTCTTCCTTTTTGTTTTGTTTAGCTTTTATGCTCCTTAACACTCCTCTTCAAGAGACCCCGACACGACGGCAAAATTGACCGCAGGCTACCTGACTACCAGTCTCCGACTGCTTCACGTGTGTTCGTGCCTGTGTATACATATATTTCAACTTTCACAGCCCTCAAATACTCTCCCCAGACTCCCCGTTTAAAAAAAAATGAAAAAAATAAAATAAAATGTTCATTTCCATATTATCACTTCATGGTTATCTTGCCTAGAAGTTGCCCTGAGCAGTGTAGATGCTCACTTTTAAGAACAGAACAATGTCAAAAAGTCTTTGAAGATCCACTCCGAACATTTTTATATTCAAAAACTTGCTAAATATTTTAAACATGCCCAGAAACAGCCATGTATTGCTCAAGAATGATTCTTATATTTAATAATGCAGTGCACCTACACTATAAAACTCTTTGTTATAAGGCTACTTTTGATATATGGCTATCTTAATCCCTTGCCACCTGCACTGAAGTCTGTCTAAATACCCACTTTATGACAACTAGCTATATAGGCTTTGCCATATGCAGTCTTTATCACTTTAGCATGTGCTTGACTTTGAGCATGTGAGTAATCAACATCAGTGAAACTTAAGCATAGGCTGAAGTGCTCTGTTGGATAGTGATGAAATTATTCATGTGCTTAGAGTTAAGCACAAGCCAAGACTTCATTAATACTGTTCAATGAATTGCACATGGATTCAACCCTACAGTCTGTAACTAGGCCTAAAAACTAGTCTGTTTCGGAGCTGATGGCTTGAGTATAATTTTTTTCCTTTACATTGGTTGGTAAATACGGTGTACGTATTGAGGTGAGACATCCAGGCCACAAGCCCTGAGCAGTCAATAGTAGCTTCAAGGTTGCACTAAAGCCAAACAAATACTACCACTGGAGTTCAGACATGAGACAGGTTTGTAGGGCTGGATCCTACGGAGACACGGGTGTATAGGTTCAGAAATACTGATTTGAAAGCTAGGAAGGACTGTGAAATTAAAGAACGAGAGGACTGGGGTAAACCTTAAGGGTTATCCTTGTCCCATTCCTGACCCATGGAATGTCCATATCTATGCATCTATTCCTATCTATGGCAGATGCTCCATTATCCCACTTCAAAGGCCAGATGGAAAGTCTACAACCTTCCCAAAGTCTACCTCATTCTGCTCTCCTTTACCGTCATGAAGGTTCCCCAAATGCCTAATCTAAATCTTTCTACCTGCAATTTAAACTCATAATATTTTGTCCTACCTACATGCACACGAAAAATATAGGAAACTATTTGGTCTGCACCTCACATACAGATATCGTCCAGCCCAGTGATTTGCAGTTGAACCACTTCATGTCTTTTAGCACCCCCTTCTCTCAACTTGATTTGGAAATGCCAAGTGAGAGAGAATTCACCGTGTACTGGAGTAGCCTGTAGCAATGGTTGACTATCTTCAGTATTAAAAATCTGTCTTCTTTCCAATTCAGATTACTGAGTTCAACTGCCAACCGTTAGATCTGGTTATGTTTTTATCTGGTAGATTAAAAATCTCTCTAGTATCTTCTCCCTAAACAGGTAATTATAAACTATAAACTTACTGAACACTCCTGCCTTTTCTGCTTATTATGACAAAAGATGGTCTTTTCCAGAAATATTAAAATGTGTTCCCTCCATTACTGCATGACAGATTATGTTCCGTTCAAAATGTCAAAGCAATAACGAGCTTTTTTCTCTTTCATGAACGCCACAAAACAAAGTTAAATTCAGATCCTGCCTCCCAAATTCTGCCCTTACAGGGGGCAGTGAGAAATGACGGGTGGCTTTGCCCAGCCCAGAACAAGAGTAGCCTGGGTCTGTGGACGTTCATCCCACTACACCAGGCAGCCTGAATCCCCCGACTTATCTGTCCTCCGCAGTCTGACCTGTATCATTTAGCAATACGCAGATCTTCCTTGCCCGGTTGGTACATGACTTTCTATATACCCTGAATGCTGAGCGCCTTTGCCCTGGAGATAAATTTCCTTCAAAATATCCCCAGTTATTCAGGATACCATCAAACAATAATCAGTGTGAGATAAGAACTGTTGAGAATTCATTATTTTCTGCTGGGCTACAGTGACATCCAGTGCCTTACGAATCCTCCCCTCAGCATGCCTGAATAATTCCATTAGCTCTAACAGAGAATGAGCTCCCCCCCCTTTTTAATCACCCACCCATAACCCCTGCCAGGACTGCGGTGAGGACCTGCAGTCAGGTACACATAACCACTGCCATTCTTCACCTCTAGCAATACTTTCCAGATAATGTTTCTGGTTCCCTTTACAAAGTTACAACAGCAGCAATAAAAATGTTAAGGAATTTTAATGCTGCTTTACTGCACCTTTAGAAGTTCAGGAAAAGTAGGAACTTGCAAGCTTTAAAGAAAGGACACCTTTTATTGTAGCACTCAGGAACAGACACGTATCAGGTTCCTGCAATCTTTCCACCAATGTTACTCTCTTCTCCACCACTTGATTTTTAATGAGCATTTAAATAATTACTCCTTGTTATTATGATGGTTACTCTAATAATACCAATAAAGGTAGCATGGATGCTCCATAAAAAACACACCTTTGATTGAATTATTATTAAATTAAAATGCCATAATTGAGAACACTAGTTTAACAAGTCTCCTTATAAGACCAGCTGACATTAAAGAGAAGGGCATTAAATACTGGAAAGATTTAGTGTTTCATAGTGAAGAAAATACACGGTTATACATGGTTTGGCAGGTCACCTAGACAAGGGCCAAATATTTTCCAGGTGTCTGCAGTGTGAACTATATCGGTTCATACCCGATGCTTGACTGGGTATGCAAAAATACCTCTACTACAGGTATTTCTGCCAAAGAGGTTTTTTAAGCCATATTACCACTCTGGATTATCCAAGTTAGCAAGAACATTTACTTACATATGTTTATGATTGAATAAGCATATGCTGAGCATACCCAATACCGAGAGTTTTACCATCCCTACACTCCCTGGGGTGTTTGGAAGCGCTGCTACCTCCACTTCAGAGGAAATGACAGTCTCAATAAAAAAGATAGAAGTGTGGAGTAGGGTCCAAAACTGGACGAGGATCAGTCCAATGCCAGTCAGTAGTTTTAAACACCAAACCCAAAAGAACCATTTCTCTTTATACCTCTCTTAATTTTCTTTTGATGGCAACACGAGCTGAAGATGTAAAACAAGCGCAATGCCTCCATCCATCCCCAGAGCTAACACAGTACATCCATCCCTACGCTGCCTTGTCTAAAGAAAGGGCTCGAGAGAGACTTGCAGCACATCCTGCTGAGGGTGATGAGGACTATCACCAAGAATTCATGAAGTGAGCATCAACTGGCAACTAAAGTTGGTGTTTTACAACCTCGGAAGGCGCCTGCAGTCGCACAACCTAAGCACCTCCAATTCTCCACTCAGATAAACAGCCGCTCTCTCTCGTAAAGCTCAGCCGACCTGAAGTGCATCTCACTCAAGAAGAGGAGATGAAGGTTTCGGTGCAAGAGCCCAAGCACGAGAGGCCACAGAGCCTGTCATCGTCTGGAAATGGGGAATCTCAGGATGAGGTCAGTGAGAGGAAAGAATGTGACAAGGAAACAAAAATGAAATGTTTTTAAGAGGTGGATGGAAAAATAAGGGTGTCTGAAGAGAGGAGGAGAAGTAACCGAGAAGTGTTACTTCTCAGTAACAGAATCCTGTTTCCTCCCATACTAGGCCCTGTTCTCTTTTTCTACCTTGCCTCTTGAATAGCCTATCTCCCCCAGTGCCATCTTCAAACACAGGAAAAATCACGACTTCATGCAATATTCTTCTCCCACACACTGCCTGCCTGTTTTACAGCTTTCTCCATCCTGTTTCTACCTTGACTAGTGAGATTGCACGTTCTCTACAGAGATTATGCAAGAAGCTTTATGCCAAGGAAACCTACAAACCCCACAAGACCCTCTCATTCCCAGCACTGATTTTAATTAGCGATGCGAATATTCTCGAGAGCATTTTCTACCTGTTGCAAAAGATCTACAATAGCACTGGTTGACACCAATATTAAAATATATTAATATTACACTACTATTAGTAATGTGCTACTAATTCTTTCTATGCTAAAGCCAACTGCCAAACTCTGTCTTTGGTGGATTAAATGCCGCCCCACTTTTGGGAGCCTATTTTATTTTTCTGAAGCCATTTTTGCTTTTCAGCAGTGTTCCTTTTCTATTAGGCAGTACTGCAAATTGTCTGTTTACAAGAATTATCATTCTTGTAATAATAAATATCTTTTTTTGTCAAATGAACTATTTTATCATATGAGTGGAAAACCAAACAGATTAATTACCAATCACGTCGTCGAGAAGTCAGACTGTCGTGCTGTCTACAGCCAATCCCTTCATAATTCCAAGAACAAAGAGCATGAATCCTTGAAAGATTTAGAGATATCAGTCTGATACCTTAAAATCATACTCTTAGCCAAACTCTGATTTGAGTTACCCTGCTATGAATCCAAAGTAGCTTCGATGACCACCACTGCAGACTTTGAATTTTTCCAGATAAGCTATACCAGGTTATCACAAACAAGGATCTTAACTAGGCTTATATGAATATACCAAGTTGTGATTACTTCTTTTCATTAAATGTTCCCCAGAAGCACTTTATATGTCCTCACTGGCATTTATACTTACAAAAAAGGAGACTGCAGGCAGACTACAGCCATGCATAACACAAACAGATGCTTCCTGCTTCTTAATGGACACAGGCGACCTTTGGCTGAAGATGCAGCTTGTGTTCAATAGTCCCATTTTCTGTGAGACTTAATCATACCTCAGATCTGTACTTCCAGAATCACATAAATGAGCCAAATGCACAGCTCAGTTTAATTTCTAGTGCATTACAAAATGGCAATATTATATTTTTAGGTATAAAATGTCAATAGTCATTTTGGGCAACTTCCTTCTGGATGTCCAATTTCTCATTCCTTAAAAGAGTTTGTGGCTTACTGGAAGTTAATGTTCAGCCTACAGAAGTATAACAAATGCTTTCACTTAGCACAGAAAAAGAAAGAAAAATGCTCAGCAAAAACTGGAACTCACGACACAGGGATTTTGACCCAGAAGCACTATGAAAATGGAAGATAAAAAACATGTTTGTCATCTCTGAACACCTTCTTCTAATTGGTGTTAAATTCTAAAATACAAACGCAATTTATAACGCAGAGAAAGGGAGAAGTGTGAAAAGTAAGGAGCAAACAGGAAAATCAATATTAAAAGATCAATAGTGAATGAGTTAACTTTTAAATTAGCCCTTTGTGATACAAGTTTCAATTGACTCCACCTTTAGCATCTAAACAGCTTTGTGTCTTTCAGTTAGTTTCTCTGAGCCTAAGACATCAGCTAGCAGACTGAAAGGATGCTTTACAAACCTGTTGTACAAAACAGTGAAAACTATCAGTGAAAATGAGGAATGTAACACTGGGGGGAAACGTACCCGCTCGTAAGATGAAAAGACCATAGGACTACCCGTGGCTGGTGGTTTAATATATAGGATCCCATTTACAGCATTCATGAAAAACCCTTGTACTGCTCAAGGACACTTTTAGGCCTTTTCTTTGCATAAGGTATTCAAATGCATTTGAAATAATGTCAGTCTTTTCTACAACATATGAAATATGCCAGCAGCTTCCCTTTAAATCGGTTTCCTGTAAGTAGTTTTGTTTGAAAACTGGCAAGGGCTGGGATTTTTTTTTCCCCCACAGACTTTTCTAAGGTGCCATTTTCTCATCTTACAAGCAAGAATTCTCAGTAATCTGAATAGGAACTTAAAGGAGGATACATAAAGGAAATTGTCCATGTCACATAATGGAAAAATAAAGAGTAAATTAGGAAACAATAAAAAAAGCCAAAGGGTGAAAACAAATTTTCCTGTTTTTTTCCCCAGGAGTACTTCAGTCTGTTTTACTACAACTATTTCTTAAGGGTATTAGGTGCCTATTCATAGTTAGTAAATGAAATAGCATTTTTGTTTTAATTCATTGCTTCTTTAACAAATGCTAACTCCCATCTCTGCTTCTTTAAATCCACAAAATCTCCACATTCAATCCTAAGAAGTATTATAAAGGCTGTAAATCTTGTTTTAATGGAATGTACATTTAGCTATGAGGAGATAATTGACGTTATGGAGGGCCTAGATGCTGAATTATATAGGTTATCTAATACAAAGGGGACTCATTACCGAAGCACTACAAACAAGTAGTAATATATGTATATTGTTCTGAGTGGCGTTATAGCAAAAGTGTTCGGGTCTGCAGGGATTTATAAAACACAAGAAAACAGCAGACATGCACTTGTAAATTTGTCTCATTTGTCTCTGAAGTTAAAGGTTATTCCCTTGATCTGAATTTGTAATAAAAACATGCTAGACTAAGGTTTGTAGAGAATGTTTGAATATGTAAATTGTGTATAATGATAGGCAATTATAGGGTAAAAACTGGACCTTATGAATGTTACAGAATTGCATGGAGCATCAAAGTATTTTCCTTCAGATGAAATATTTATCTTTTATGCATGTTATAAGCACTTTTTCAAAGGTATTCAGCAACCTATTTGAGTGGAGAGTTGACAAAAATCAAACCATTATAACCAACTAAGACTGTGGGTTTGTGCACAGGAGAAGCCACAGCTTTTTACAAAATATACATAATAAATCTCTTGAACTAATGGTTCCGGAGATGGATCCTCAAGGACAAGTTCCACTGATTTTCACTCCCTTAGATGAAAGCTGGTCAGATGTTTCTGGATTTTTTTTAAGAAGATGTGGGGGTGGGAGTGTGGGGAGGGAGACTGGGCAGAATAACTAGGTAAGAATGTGAATTTTCTTGGACTGATTCAATGAAGCCCCATTTCCCCTCCAGTTCGTTGGCTGCAGTTTTCAGGGAATAATGTGCAGAAGAAAAAAAAAAAAAAAAGAATGCTGCAGCAAGATAGAAAGGAGTAAAGCCGGGAGATGATACTGTAGTTTATGCTACTGTAGATAAGGTTTTCTCCTTCTCTGAGCACGACAGTCTGTTCAGGTTAACCAACTGCAGTGTTAGAATAACTCCAGCCGACTTGTCACAGAGTACAAAAGTCATCAGCAACTGAATGTTCTTTTCTGCACCGCAATTAAGACGAATCAATACGACGTGCCACAAATGGTATTTTACTCTCAATAAGAACTCGGGCTGAGTTTATTCAGAATATTTTAGCGCTTCCCCAGGGGATTTTGGTCCGACGCAGATGGCAAATAAAGTACTCAGCCTAGGGCTAGAGCACATTATGCTAATTCTAATGTCAGATGTACTTTAATATACAGCTCTATTTAATCACCCCATTATTTCACATTTCCATATGAAAAACCTGCGGCACTTCTGCAGAGCTTTCACTCTGCGACAATGCCAGCTTCCTTCAACTCGCTCACTGCGAAAGAGAAAAGAAGACTGGTCATTCTCGCCAGTCAAAATGTTACAGTTTCAAAGTTTCAGTATTCCTGAATTTAAAGTGGGTCTTCCAGTGCAATTAGCAAATCGCTCAGCTAGAATGCTGATATGTACAAAATGCTAAGGAGGTGTGATTAAAAAAAAAGAAATAATAATAATAACAGCCCTCCCTCTCTACCTCATCCGCTCGCGCACGCAGACATAGGCAGACACACATCTCAAATCCGCCTGCAGAACGGTAATAATAAAAATAATGAAAATATTTTCATAGTGCAATTCAACCAATATTCTCCACACTCGTCACCAAAACACTGCTATTCCCGGCTGCACGGCTTCCGTTACTCAGAAGAACAGACATGGCTGGCACAGCTGCCAACCTACAGATGTCTCCGAATAAAACCTTCCTTGTGTATCAATAATTTTTGCCTGCAACAAACTACACCTCTAATTAGGTTTAGAAGCCACACACCTTCAGCGTGGGCCACTATCCAAATTATCTGCAAATTTACCTTGATGCCACATCTCTGGTGACCACAGAATTTTAACTTATGGATTGAAGGTAAAATGATTCAAAACTGGAATCACATTGAAAGGAATGAAGGAAAAAACTTCGCTGTGAGGCTGTTTTTCAAGCCGTGTAGGCTCTTGATGCGCAGACAGGGAAAGCAGAAGCAGTCCTCAGAGTACCTCTTCAGCATCCAAGCTTTCCCTTCAGAGTAATGCTGTGAAGGACCCTTAATTTAGCATTCGTGTACAGTCACCAGTGAAATGAGTTTCATGGTCTCAACACAATCTTCCCCCAGTTTGGCTTAATTGGGGCTCCATGACAACTAGCACTGCACATCAGGGGGAGCCAGGTCAGGACCGGATTATACCGAGCTGCTATTAGAAGAATGTACAAAGCTTAAGTCGATCATTTTTTTAATCTACATTTTTTAAACCTACAACACATTTCACACACACACAAAAAAAAAGATCTACTTGGGAAAAGACCTACTTTTTCCTCCTCCAGCCACCCAATCTGCATCCTTTAAAAATTGTTCAGCAATGCATGCAGCAGCCAGCACCTGGGGCCAGATCTCACCTGGTTTCACTGTTATGCATCAACATTTAAAGATACAGAACTGCGCTGCTGTGCCTTGACACGGCATATGCCACAACTTCCATGTCCTAATTTGAACACAGCGGATGCTATCCCTCACATTCAAGGCAGAAATGCTTACATTTTCAAGCTTTCTTTTATTTTTTGTATGTATATATGTGTGTATGCGTGCGCATGTGTGTGTATATATCCACAAATACATATTTATATATAATTTGCTCTCTGTAAGACTGGCTATCAATACAGCACTATGCACAAAGGAGAAAGGGGGCCAAGTACAGGGCAGAGGTCCATCCTTCCCCAGCTATTCCAACAAGACCTTCAAAAACACGACTTAATCTTGGGAGAAGCGGATACAACAGTTTCACCCTACTGGAAGTTTTGCCTGAATGGGAAATAACAGCACAAGTTAACTTCGTAAATTAGGACAACTTTAAGATTTGTTAAGTGGAGAGTATTTCACCCTGAATATGAGGAGTTAAATGCAAAAGAAAATGAAATGAATGTTTAATATCCCAATACAAAGCCCACCAAAGTCAGTATGAATCTTTCCACTGGCTTCAACGGGCTCTGGATGAGGGTCTTCTTCCACGCTGGGATTTGTTAGTCTCAAGACACTGTCTTCAATATAGGGATAAATCTGGTTTGTGGCGGTGCAGTTAAAAGAAGAGAACTGAGTTCACAGCAGCTATAAGCCTAAAGAACGCAGCTGTAAATATTTTAGAGGAATAAATGGGGACATATCTCATAAAGTATCTTTAGTTAAAAGAAAAACAGTTGAAATAGGAGAAATACATAAAGTGAAATTAATCCTTGACAACTCTGTTTCTTTTCCTTATACTGATATTATGTTGGGTTTTGGAAGTAAAAAAAAGGATAATAATAATTCTCGGTAGATGTATCCTATTTCTTTAGCTCACTTTACATAAACTGACTGCATTCTTAAACTCTGTTACTAAGAATTCTTTGAAAAAATTGTAGCTGAGACTAGCAAAACGATTTTTTTAAATAACATATTTATTCTTGGCAATAAACAAATTTGTGGAATCCCATTGAATTTCCATCATTATGGATATTTTTTTTGAATGCCAGAATGTCTGCAGACACATCTTACACTAAAGGGTTCCTACAGGACTCAAAAGTCCAGTAGAGGAAAATCCCGGACTGGGTGAACAAAGAAGCAAAACGAGAAGCATTAAAAGTCTAAATATAGGGAACGAGGTGGGGGGAGGCAAGGAGGAAGCTATAAAATACTTTAGATGAAAAATAAAACGCATCAGTTACGCAGGTATCTTGGGGGTTGCTCTACATTAAGCAGTTAAATTGCAATCTATGACTATGAAGTTGCAAAAGGTGAACCTCCAATCATACTTCCTGAAGTGCAAAGATAAAAATACTAATTTTGCTCCTTAAATAGGTGGTGGTTTATGCCACTGTAACACTGCAGAAAAGAATACCAATGCTGGCTTAAAAGAAAATCCTAAAAACTTCCTTTTTTATTTCTATACAATCCAGATTGATCACCTAAGAGAAGCATAATTAAACAATGCTAAGCATCCCAACCCCTTTGAGAATGTGCTGCCGAAAAATATTTTTAGAACAATCACTGTAGTAATTCTTCTTAGTTGTAGAAACACTCCAAATCAGAAAGTCAATTTTTCCTCTATTTGCAGAAGTGTGCTGGTTTTCACTGGAAAGGCGCCTGTGTTTTGTTTGGCTGCTGTTCATATACTGCCTTGGCAGGATTTCCTTGGATTGCTTACAGTGAACATTGCTCTTGCATACAGTAGCACTCCCATTTTAACCGTCCCAGCCACACGTTTTCTAATAACACACGGAGAGCTGCAAAATCCCTATAAGCACAGCTCTTTAAAGCAGCAACAGAAGGGGGTGGGGGCGGAGGACCGGAGCTGGGGGGAGGCTCTGCCCCTTCAAAATCCAGCGCTGCAAACAGAGGATAGTCCTTTTAAAAAACAACCAATGTGAATTGTGTTTAAGGAGCAGCTTTCCAGGAAAAGAAAAAAAAAAAAAAAACAAAACAGCTCTGAGAAGAGGGCCTGATTCAGCTGATTCACCGAATCTGATCTGCGCTGGCTGGGCTCCGAGTGTCACTGAATTGGGTCCGAAGTACCGTTTATTTTCTTTTTTTTTTTTTTCTTTCTTTTTAATTTTCCTCCCCTTCTGAGGGGCGTGCAGACAACTTAATAATTCCTGGTATTACCTTCCGTGTTTGAGACCCTGCACCTGAGCCTGTGTTCCTCGTGCATCCCAATTTTCCGCCCCGTCAGGGGGAGGCTGGGGTGCCCCGGGGAGCACAGGGAGTCCACTGTGGGAATCAAACGGGCAGGCGAGATGAAAGAGGAGGACATATATCTCGCTGAAATAGTCGCAGGAAACAAATGCAGCATTTCTACCTACGGCTGAGAGAGAGAGAAAGCCAATAACAAAACCGTTATTCAGCTCCGTGCCCTTTACAAATAGGACTGACTTGTTAGTGGACAGCTGCGGCTCAGCCCCCCTCCACGCCATTCCAACTTGCTGCCTTTGCCACCCTGCTTTTGGAGATCGACGGCAATTTGCATCTCCATGCATCTCATTTCTCGTTAAGTAAGTTGATTAATTTGGGCAAGGGAAGTTGTCATTCAAAAAAAAAAAAAAAAACCCACAAAAAATACACCACCAAAAAAAAAAAAGAAACCAACCCAGAAATTTCCACTGGCATTATTGTTGCCTTTCAAAATTCGCTGACCTCCCCCCCTCACCGGTCCAGCCCCCACTTCACACCTCTCTTTCTCCCTATCCCTTTCTCCCCCCTTCCAGCTCTCTCCCTCCCTCTCCCTCTTTCTCCCCGTTGTTTACAAAGGTTTCATTATGTTTTCAACTAATCAGAAAGGCCTACTAATACACAATTAACATGTGACTATAAAAAAAATAGCTTCCAGAAGAAGGAAAAGTAATTAAGTAGAGAATGCTTTTCAGTAAGTGCTCGCTTTAACCCATCGTCAGAGAACAGAGTCTAGGTTAGTCCACAATGGATGGAACAGATGCCAAGGGCGAAATGTTAAAAGCAAATAAAAAAGGACATTATTTTCTTTGGGAATAATAACTATCAACGCCACAAAAACGAACATCAGACTGCAGTTGTTTTTATCTGACCTCCTCTGCTTTCCTCCACTTTTCTAAAGTGCCTTTTCTGTGTGTTTCATTAAAATAAATACAAAAATAAAGGTATCGTTTATTGCATCTTTGCTTCCAAGGTGACAGGAAACCAAGTAGCCAGCGTCACCATCGAAATGGCACAATACTGTAGGTTATTAAAAAGATTTTACTTTAAAATATTTCAGGGCTGAATATACACATAAACTAAGCTCCCAGGGAAGTTGGTGGGAATTCTGCCCAAGCAATGACAAGGGGTGCTGAACCCTCTGCAAGTTGTGCTGTGTTATCACAACATATAGGAACCGTAGGAGACAGTTTTAAAGGTTGTAGTGTTCGCAGCACTTCGGTTATTAACTTTGGATCTATCTGCTGAGACTGTCCTCAGCCTGAGAGTTGCCACACTGAGGACAGTAGCATATTTATAACATACACCACATACATACGTGTGTATTTGGGGGGGGGGGGCTAAATTAAAATGTTATCTATATAGATTCAGCCTTTTTTATTTTTTAATCCAGAGATTATCAAAATATGTCCAAATGCTCCCCGTGTTCTTGATGAATTCAGATGACCTCCACAGCAAAAATGGTTCCCTTTGGTAAAATATATATTCCTCTCAATGTCTGTCCTTGGAGTGGAGCATTTGGGATATTTTTTATTTCTGTTCCTCTCCCTCAAATGAATTCTAAAACAAACATACACTTAGTTCTGTATTTTGAAAACCAAATTCTGCAAGGAGCTCAGTGTTTTCAGCAAGACGCTAAACACCACTGTGGTCCCACTGAAATCAAGGGGGAGCTGAGGGGTGTTGAGAGGAACAGGTCCTCCAAAGTCACAAAGGACCACATGCAATAACAGCTCCTTTCCCTTACATTACCCCCCCACCCCCCCACCCCCCCCGCAATGAATTTCTATTCCAAACTATGTATCACATACAGAGTATTTTTTACTATCCAAAATCCCATTAGTTTCATTGGCACTTTAGGTAATAAGATTTGCATGGTAAAAATTCCATTTCTATTAGATTGGGTCCATAGGACTCACCAGCCTGATATGATTGTCAGAGGAAAGGGAGGATCTGTGGGTTTGTTACAATATGAGGATTTGTCCACACAGAATTTGGCACCAGTTTAATCAAAAGGACTCACTTTAACCAGTGCAAACCCCAGTGTAGCCTCTATTTCTGTCAGCTTAAAACTGGCTATATCAGGAAATTTCTCACTGCAAATTTATATAGGTATGCTAAAGCAGGTCAGCTAAACTGGGGTGGCAATCAGTTAAAACAATCTATACCCTAAAGTATTCCGGATTATCTGTCTGAAAGACCCCTTTAGTTAAACTAGTGGAAAAGGATGTTCAGGCCAGACGCAAAGGCTGCATTGGCTTCACACAGGAAGCCTGTAAGAAATTATGGCATCCTGGGCTGGAACCTTGAGGTCTCTTTCAGGACAGAGTGAAATCAGAGAGATTCCATCAGCCAGACACTACTGCTTTTGCTCATATAAGAACACAGACCTCTGGGTCATGCCCACAGGCAGGATCTCATTTTCAACCATGGCCACCAGCAGAAGATTAGGGAAAGAACATGTGACTGAAGGTAGAAAAAAACTTCACAACCAGACCGTATCCAGACCTTCTAGCTCTTAGCAATCAATAATCTAGAGTTTTTCAATGCCAGGGGTTGATCCAGACCAGATTAGCATTTTTATTAACCACCCATCAAATGCCTAGTCCTTTTCTGAACCCGTTTGTTACTTTTAGCCCCCATGATGTCCTGCAGCAATGAGTTCCTCACCTCCATTCAGTGTGAGTAATAAACTACAACAACTTTACGTCTGCTGCCTGACTCACGTGGCATTTACCAGGGACACTTGCACTGCCAAGCGCAACCTGTGTGTGTCACGGCAGCAGACCATCACAAAATACTCCCTAGTGATAGACAGCAAAATTACACTCTCTGCTTTTATACCATTCTTAACTTCAGCCAAATCCTTACCGATTCCACAGGAGACTGACTTCTAACAGCAGATGGAAAATTTCAGGATTGGGCACGAGTCAGATATGGCAGCTCCTTCCCAAACCATCCTTCTTTTAGTTTGTTTGCTGTTGATTTCAGACTGACTAACTAGTCCCTTCCTCTGTTCTTAGTCTAGATTTAACATCTAATCTGCATTTAACTGTCTGAAACAAAGGAGACATACTTACCAAATGCTAGGAGATGGGTTTCTAAGTACTATGCTGAAACTCAGCATTTTTCCACCTCTTAAGAACACTCTACAACCTGAAAATCAGTCATGGTCTGGAAGTTTTTCCTAATGCTCATTTCACATGTAGTTCAGTTTACCTGTTATTCATGGCTGCAGCTCTCATTCTGAAAATGCACCTGATGCGTAGCACCAAGCCGATACTGAAGCTCCATTGGGTTCAGGGACTTCATAACCTCGCTCCAAGCCTGCTGGAAACAGGGGGCTCGAGGGGGGTGTCAGACATCTGAATCACCCCCAATGTTCCTCGTTACTTGAATCGTATTCCCTCTACCTGCTCCTTATTTAGCTTGCTCATATATTTTTAGTTCTTTTCATCTTTCCCTATGAAACGATCCTGCCAACATTTTAATCACTTTTGTTTTTCTTCTCTGAATTACCTCCAATTTGACAACATCCTCCAATTAGCAAGGTGCACGGAATTATACACCATCTTGGGTCATTGTTCTGTGGAAAAATAGTTTCTCATTTAGTGTTGCTGTGGATCAGATTCTGACTTCAAGAACACCCAGGGATGGTGAAACTGAGGACTGAATTTGGCCCACATGTATAACAAAGGCTGACTGAAGTGTAAAAATTGAGAAGTAAGGGTATTTTCCACAGCTCAGTGTCATTGTCCCTGGATCAAGCAGTGATCATGGCCTTCCCTCCTCTACGACCCCTGAGACCGGCAGATGGAGCTGGGTGACAGAGGGATTAATTGACAACCTTCAGTCTGGACTGTTTTGCCTTTATCAATCTCAGGCAGATGCTTAACTCTACTGAGAAGTTATTTTCTCACCAAAACATCATGGCACGCCAGATTTACAAAAAAAAATGCAATTGAGGGATATGGGATGCAAAGCAGCAAGAAGGGCCCCGGACATGCACAGAGCAGACAGCAATCAGGCTGACTTATAGCCAGAGTTTGGCGGGAGGCTCCAGATAAGCATCCAGGAGTGTCTGACAGGGGACAGATAGTGAGGATGCCAAGGAATTGTTTGGGGGATCCCACTGGGGTATAACAAGAAGTAATGGGATTTAATTGGGCCAGTGACAGCGTAGGCTGATTATCAGGAAAACGCTTCCTAACTCTGAGGCCGGCAAATCCTGAAGAGAAGCCCCAAGCCGGCAGCGTCTCAGACGAGGAGGAGCACTTGAGAGTACATGACAAAAATAATGTCGCATTGCCAGAGTCGGGGCAGCATTATGAAACAGGCATTTTCTGCTTTCTAAATTTATAGCCATGATTCACAAAAATGAATCGGGTTGCTCCAAGTACCCCATTTAGAAACACCGGACTCAGCGTGAGCTGCGCACACCCCCTCCAACCTCAATGGAGGCTGTGCCATATGGGAGCCTCGGTGTGCTCCAGAAATGAGTGTTACCAGTATCAGTCACTGAGAGATCAGGTCAAAACTGTTAATATCCCATCAGTCACGCGAACTGCGTCTCTTTCCCAGCACACACCTACAGATTTATTATTAGGGTACTTCAACTCTTTTGTATTTTTAAATCAAGCTGATTCACATACTTTAACGTTCAATATACAATTTAAAATATGCGACGGTAAAAGGTTTTTTCCTAACTAATTAGGAAATACATATGATATATATTTATAAATTACATATTATCATCTTTTTAGACCTAATGATGTGCGCTTTCTCAGGCAAGATGACCTGTTACTCAGACTAATTGATTTCATTTCATATCTACAAGCACAAGGTATTTTTATCTCAGCTTGGTCATTTGGCTCTATCCATAAAACATGTTCTTTGGGTTTTGCTGGGAGGGGGAGGGTGGGAGGGAAAGAAGACTGAATGCTCGAGTCAATATTTATCCCTTTGTCAAGATGGATGAGGAATAGATAAATTTGGTGTATATGCTGCGTCTACTGAACTTGGCAACATGGACTCTGCTCAGCAGACCCATCAAAGTAAACAAACACTTTCCCAATTAACTAACAGTGAATGCCAGGTACCAGACATACAGAGAAGTCCTGACTGCTTTGGTGAATAACATGAACTTTCACAATTACAAAACAAGCAGCCCTATCCACTCCCTCAAGAGGTGAGATAAACACTCAAGGTCATTGAAGTGTTGAGAGAAATAATAATATAATTTTTGAGGTATTGATTAAAAAATGCCTGTTTCTAGAGCATTTCCTCCACCAAGGAAGATCCCCTACGTTTAGCGGCCTTCAGTTCTTCCAAGCCCCAATGCATGCAGGATTGTTCTCAACTGCACTCTCGTGTTTGAAAGAAGAAATCAGAGTAATGCATAAACCTTGCCTTCCTGAAGACTAAAATGGGACAGGGCCATGAAAGCTCCCCTAATTCTCTAGCCCTCAAAGCATGAAAAGGGACTTGCATCTTTTTATTCTTCAAATCAAAGAGAACTTAAATCAAAGTGGTCACTCCTGCTTCAGCCTATGGGCCTGACCTTCCTCAGAGATTCGGAGCAATTTGTCACATCTCCTGCACAGTGTGGGGTGCTCTGAAAACACAAAGCACCGACTGGCAAAGGCTGGAGCCGTATTTCACACAGCTCCCCGCTACCAGTTCTCCCTCCCCTGGGTACACCAATGTGTTTGTGTCAGGTTTTGGAGCTGGAGGTTGACCATACACAGACCAAGTTCCTCTGCACCTCGGCCATGCGCTACCCCCCTCACAGCCATCGCCAGCTCTGCAAAGAGGAAAGGCTGTGGCCATGGCACGCACAATTTCAGCAGGACAGGGCAGGGCTGGGAAGGGGCATGGGGACCGTGAAAAGTAACCAGAGGTACTGCCTGCCACAAGGCCACCGGGCTCTGACAAGGAAATCCAAATGGCAGCAAGGGTGACATCTGAAAGTTGCCCACAGAAAAGGACCATGAAGTTTCATTGAAGCTACAGGGAACTAGAGATGTGAATTCCTCCCTTCAAATCTCACTCTGTGATATACACACTCCACTCCTGTCTTTTTCTCACTAATTATCCTTCCCTTCTTTGCCAGCTTCCCCTTTGTTTTACCTCCTATCATCAAGCTCTCTTCTGGTGGCTTCTGTTTAATTTTTCCACTGCTGAAGTACCAGTCGGAAACTAAGCAGACCAAATTTTGCCCTATTGTAAATCTACCAGAGCCTTTTACCAGAGACAAATGTAGCCCTGCTGACACAATAGGGTGTAACAGAGTGGCATACGGAGAGATCTGATTTTTATGACTATAAGGATATAGACAATGCAGTTATGTGGTGATTATTATATAACCCACACCTTTATAATGGACAAACAGGAGTCAAACTTGTGCACTTAAGTAATAAAAGGCTTACAAATGGGCTTCTTCTATTAATGTAAATAGTCTTCTCTATTTTATTAAGATCCATCTATTGTGCAGTGCACTGAGCTAACAAGCAATCTTCAGTTGCCACCTCGCGTGTCTGCATTGCATAGTACAATTCCTCCTAGATAAATATCTTGAGAGAAGCAGGAAAACAATTAAAACTAGAAGGTAATAAATGATGAAGAAGCCTATGAACAGCAAGCTGGCCCTCTTCCCAGTCTTCATTCATGCATCAAAAAATCCCATAGCTCTGAGTCTTTGAGAGGGCAGCTGGGCAGTAGGGATGTCCACAGTAATATAAATGGGAATTAGATATGATCGAATGTGCTCATTGCATTTTCAACAGCACATGTAATCTTCTCCCCCCTTCCCTCCAGTTCCCCCACCTCTCACCCTGCTACCAGAATAGATGACAAATGATCCTGTAACCAAGCAACTGGGCAATTGAAGAGTTTCAAAGTTCCAGTACATGATAGTTTAGCTATGATCATTTGGGTGATCAGGCTCTGACTGGAGATGCCATCCCTATTTTCTGAGTTAAATACCTTTGCTCTCTCCAAATAGCTTTACCCTGGCAAGGGTTTGCAAGGGTTGGCGGAGGTAGAATTTTGTCCTCGGAGCTTAGCAGCTCTGTCCATTACTTCTGCTGCTCCCTGACACACGCAAGAGGATGATGACCACCGAGGAAATGAAGATGAAGATGCATCTACTTGACAGTCACCTGCATGGCAGCAATGGAGGCAGCCCAGTTAATACAGCCTTGATGATACTCCATCAGTGATACCCCAGCGAGATTTCATCCCCAGATAGTGACTGCTCGTACAGAGTCCATCTGTAGGTACACTTAGGACAGTTTAATCCACCACCATTATTCTATTTCTTTCCATAATGCAATAACACTATTTATAAGAATTAAGTCAATGAAAACATTTTAAAATATCTGTATCTTTTTTTGTGGGCCTATTCTAACTGCAGTAGCCCTTTCCACTGGGGGATGGATTGTGAGATAATTGATTTGGATGCCACCACGTGCGCCCTTGCTTTAGACTCAGGACACATAACTCATGTGGAGGTCAATTATCTCATAGTACAGTCCCCAGAGGCAGAGTCTATGGTTTATAAAGATCCTATGCTAGAAAAAAGTATACCATTATCACAGGCTGGCATTTGTTTCCCAACAAAAATTTAATGGTAAAATTATGTTTATTGCCTATCCACATATACATGTGGACACATGTGTGTTTATAAAATATATATTTAATATAAAAGAAGAATGTTGAATGTATGTCTATTTGTACAGGTATGTCTGTAACTCTCACAACTACAGTACCTTTGATGTAGAGGTCGAAAAATATACAGCAAGGATTTTTAACTCTTGCATTGCAAAGAGAATGTCCATAATAAGGACATTCAGTTCTATCCATTTAAATAAACAAGGAAAATAAATGTCTTTTAAAGAAATGCAGCCCAGAATCTGCTAATTGTTTTTAAACTCTGAGCTGTATTAAGCCTTCTCAAATCCTTGGGAATCCTGGCAATATTGACTCAGCATTCCGATATCAGCCATAATTATTAACTAGCCACCACAGACGAAAACGATTAGTAATAAAACTCAACCCTATCAGGTTGACCCAAGATTAAGTTTTCTGGCTGATCACTGACTGGGGGTGGTCAGACATGCATTTGTACATCTCCATTTAGCAACAGGGGCCCAAAAGAATGTGGCAGTATCCTAAAGAAAACTAGTCATAGGTAACTAAACCCCCCACAAAAGACTTGGCAAGCCACCCTGAGATCACACTGCCAAATTCCAAAGAGGGGTGAGTGCTTTCCAATCCCCAGCAAGCATTCAGGTTATACTCTTTGATGAGGTAGAGGTTAAATCAGTATCAGGTAATGAAAATTGGTGCAAACAGTGACATCTTTACCAGGCTGGCATTCTAGGCTGCGCAGTAAGAGGTAGAATGCAGGTAAGGGGATATGGCAGGAAAACCAGTCAACTGGAAAATATCACCTACCCTTCCTTCAGCCCAGCTCCTTGGTGCCTCTCCATAAGCACACTCCTCCAATCTCAGTTTTTAAGTTACATCCAATTTCTGACCTCAGGTGAATGTTGAAGGTATTCACACCTTACCACTTACAACTCCATTTTTTTTTTACCACCTTAAACCCACAGAATATAGCCTCAGCCATTTGAATACCAAGCCTCAAGTCTATGTTAGCCCCAGTGAGAGATTTGCCAGTGGGACTGAGATCTGCCTCAAAGTGAAGGCAGTGTAAGAAATTAGGAAAACTATCTTGGGAATATGCATCCCTGGGAAACTTTAAAGCTAAATGAGACCTATGTTCCTTTTCAAAGTCAGGCTGAAAATCAAAGAGCTTCAAGTAAGAAAACACACACTTCGGGAAATTAAGAGGTTAGTGCAGCTGGAGTTTTTCATCACTGCTGCTTAGTGTAGGTTTATTGGGCACTTTTAAGTAGAGAACATAATGTCTAGCAAAGATCATCTCCAACATGCAGAGCTTCAAACCTGGAATTATTAGCATCCTCTTCAGGGTGAATAATTACAATCAATAAATTCACCTTCTTCATCCATGTTAGAATTACTGTGACCATGGACAGTGCATATATGCTGGGGGGATTTGGGAAGTAACCCTCCCCATTGCACTGCTCTCACTGAATTTACATCTCATTGTATTGGGCAGTAATTAACAAAAATGAAACGACTAAAAAAATTACTTAAAAAAAAAAAAAAAGACCACAAAACCAAAAGAAAAACCCCTGCAGATCTTGTGAACTATGGGAGTGCAGGAGGCCAGGTCCCTGTAGAGTCTGGCTGGTTTAATAACACTAGTAAGAAAACAAGAGTGGTAAAAAGAACGATCAGAGTGTTCAAGAGCAGCGAACAGAATATCAATCACAGCGCAACTGCCAAAACGCTGCCCGTTCTCCTCCTTGCCGAGACACTAACCCCGAACAATTTGCTGCAGCAAAGGAGCAGATTTAATGAAACAACATGTCCGGAAGGGTTGCGGTGGCAGGACGCCCGGCAGACCCTGCTACGCAGCGCGTAGGCACCGGTGCAGGGCAGCGCGTGGGCTCCCACCTCCTCACAGGGCGCTGATCCCCTCCCCGGTTCCCCAGCGAGATGGCAGTCCCCGAGCAGCCCTGCAAGAGGCAGAGCCAGGAGTCCACCCACTCCTGCTCCCTCCACCCTTTTTCCTCTGGAGCAAACTCCAGGGATGCAGCTCATGCACTCCAGAGCTGGGCTGGCGTTGGAAATGCTGATGTGAGATGAAGCAGGAGAGGAATGGAGGACGCTCTACTGCTCGCACAGTGGTGTTGGGAGACACCTCACTCTTCTCTTAAGATAACCATTTGGAAGCCTCCACAGATGCTGACTTTGCTCCCCTAAGCCCCCTCACAGCTCGCTGATCTTCAGGAAGACCTATTTGCAAATAAACTGTCCTTTGGCAGGGCAAAAGAACTCGAGCCCAGAGGGCCCAGCACAACCAACTTGAAACTTTCTGTACATCGGCTTTTGTCCCAAAAAGTGCTCTCGTAAGTTTGAACACAGGTGACCAGCACGTCCTATGTCTGCTATTATGATTCCTCCTCGATTAACAAACTGCTCAGTCTCCCCGAGCATGTTCTGCAGCCCCACACGCTGTATGTGGAGCACCGCAGGCCCATCAATTCAGCGTGACATGAATTCTCACCGTGGAGTGATGTTTTGCACCGGGCTATTGTCCACAAACCATTATTTGTTGGAAAAAAACAAACAAAAGGAGAACATTGGAGATACTTTTACATGATACTTTTCTGGTTCCTGAAAATGTGAGATAATGAATAAAAATGTTCATTACAGAATTATTCACTTTTCTCCATGATTCACGTCCCAGTAATTACCGTGACCAGCCTAATAAAAACTGCTACAAAACGAAGGTCAACTAGCAGTTAGAAGTGTTCATTTTCATTTCAATGTATTCATCTCTGGCTCCTAATGGCCTCATTTTCTCCTATGCTCTTTAATAAATACCACTGAATTACAGGTTAAATAGCTAAATTAAATTATTGCAATTACAGCGTGCAGAGCACTGAAACTGGTTTACCTTTCCCAGTTCAATTAGAGGGGAAGTTTCAACAGCCTGAGACTCCTGATTGCTGTCAATATTCTGAATCACTAGGAATGCGCACTAAAGGCCAGGTTATTTGGTTACAGACTGGGTAATTTCTACACCCCTCTTCCCTCCTGTATAAAGAGGAATGACTTGAGCGCTCTCAGCTAAAACAAAATGAGGCAATCAAAGTATTTTGGGGGGAAGCAACTGCAACGCATAATTGATTCTTTCTGACTGAAGAGGAGGAAGCCTTGAAGTGGCTTAGGCTGAGGGAGAGTATAGGAAACGACAACCTTCTTCCTCTAAAGGAGAGGCAAGTACATTTTAATAAATATGAATGCTTAACCTGCCATCGGCCCACAATTATTTTACATGTACAAATTAAAGATGTTCTTCATTATTTAAATATATTCCAGCATTTGTTGATGTTGCCCCTTCCACAGGCTTAATTATTTAACATCCCTTTATAAGAATGAATATCTTAATAATAAGGACTGTTGGAAGATTTTTTTTTAAAAAAAGGTTTGTTTCCAAAAGATCCCAGAGCATGCAGCGATATTTGTTGTGGAAGAGCTCCCCCTTACTTCTTCACTCTCATGTTTGCAAAAAGCACCAAAAAAAGCTATCAAGGATGGGGGATTCTTTCCTGCAATGATAACAGGACATGAAACACAGGCATGCTCAAATACAGTTAGAACAAGAGACTGAAATATTTTGACTGCTCAGTGCTATTGCTATTTCTAGCGTCAAGGGGAGAGGGAATCTGTTTGTTTTCCACCAAAGTCCACATGTTCAAAGCCACATGTTCTGTACTGCACTTAAACAGAGAAATGATACTGTCACTGTGAGAAAAGTGAGGTGGACCGTGCAGCTAAATCACTCACAGGCTTGGATTATTCCTTTGTAGGATACCTACGGGAAGTAGCAAGAAAGGGAGTTACTTTGTGCCAAGCTGAGGAGCCACATTAAAACATCTCTACAGCCAAAGTAAAAATATATATACTCATTAAGGTAATTGGGAGGGTACACAGAATCCTGTTCTTTTATTATCTCATCTTTAATATGTTTTCCCACTACAAGTATTTAATTCCTGGTAATCAACTGGGTGTAAGCAAGAACAGAATACAGCCAACACACCAAAAAGGAGTTGGGATTAGTACCAATGGCCAAGAAGACGACACTGATAGATACACAACCGTGAATTAAAAATGCCACCAAGTCCTTGCACATGCCACATCAAGGCTGTGGAACATAAACACAATTTTGCCTACTGGGTTTTGGGTTAGGTTTTTTTTGGATGTGGATCCTGCTGCAAACAGCCTTAATGAGCCACAATATTGCACTGGTGTTTGTTCTCAGTAGCTTGAGCAGAGCTGTATCCCTATCATATTTTCTACAAATTATAAACCACGCTTCTCATGAACTTGGATGGAGAGACAGATTCTACACCTGAATTACCAAGAGAAGATCAGATCTGCAACAAGGTAACCTACAGTGCAGGGCAGATCCTGACGGTACTTTATAACAATGCAAGAGCTAATTAGCAGCAGCACCTAGAGCCCCGAAGGAGAGGAAAGCACTGTATAGCGCTTTGGGTGACTCAGCAGAGAAAGCCAGAAACACAAATTGTGAGAAAGTATTACCAGGATCACTATGAAGTCCTGAGTAAAGAGTACTAAAGGGCTCAGCGCACATGTGAGTAGAGGAAGAGGATGAGGAGTTCTGAAGGTGTGAACTTCTCAGACTCATCCCTCTAAGCAGACTTGAAAGGTTTGATTCTCCACCCACCCTTCCTCAACCTGAGAGCAGGGTTCAGTTCACATACAACCTTGTGAACTGAACCCTGCAAGGCTTGAACGGTTATAGCCAAAACTGTAGCAATGGAAATGAAGTGAGCGTTTTGTGATAGCTGACAAATTAGGTTACATCTCTCCAGTTGTGAAGTACATCCACTCTACAAGGTATGTTTCCACTGCTTAACTCCCAGATCTAAGAGGGCACCCGTAACACCCCAAGGCTGAGTGACCCATGTCTGGACTTTCAGATCCTATTTGGAATCTAGCTGGGATACACAGGCCATGGAAGAGACAACTGGAAGACTTCTTATGTCTATCACATTAAAAAAACTCATGGAGGATAACTGTACCAGCCAAGTAATGTAATCCGTGCCTAAAGCCCATTCCTTTTCACAGGACACCACAGATCCCATCTTGCAGATTTGACTTACGTAGCTAAAGTTAAAACAAGTTTGAAGACTGTGGACTACAGCTGCTCAGAACACTTTTACCAGAGATTCTTGACAGCTAAGATGATCTGTGTTAAGAGCTGAGTTTCACTGAAATTTCATCAGAAAGAGTGTGCAAGAGAGAGAAAGGGAGTTGCCTAGTGGTCAGGAACCTCCCCTGGTAGTCAGGAGACCCATATTCAACCCTGTTCGTCACACTGCAAATGATCTGGGAGAAAGATGCTGAAACAACATTGATACTGACCCAGAAGCCATCAGATTTGAACCAAAATATCATGTCTTTGCCTAAAAAACTGAACACACAATTCCATTTCTCAGAAATCTTTAAGTTTGGGTTTGATTCCAGTAGGAAGAAAACCACAATCTGAAACTTTAATAATTGATGCAAAGTGAACATTCCTTCTCAATTCTTAGGACACAAATCCTTATGAGAAACCTACAGAAGTCAACATGAAGTTTCTAGTGGGTTGAACAGACCAGTTTCACACCTAGATCATGTGGGTTTTTTTTCAGAACACCAGTGCCAGCACCTGAAAAAGTGAAGCAAGCTGAATTTTTCTGGGCAATTTCAAGCTTTTATAACACTATGAAATTCAAGTTTCCTCAGCTAGGTAGGAAGGAATAGTAGTGCGTGAGTAACAGACAATAAAAAAACCATGAAATGTAGTGCTGTAATTCCCTGAATTACAGAAACCAATCAAAGCTCAGACAACTTGGAAACACGAGCCAACGCTAACTTCTTTTTGACTCTTTTTGTTTTACTCTGTGAAGCATAGTTTGTACCCTCTAGGGTGAAGCCTCTATTATCCTCCATAGGGAAGAAACACCAGCTTGCTAAAGTCACTCCTTCTCTTATAGCTGAATTGCCACTCCCTTCTTCAAGGTGAAAAGAAAGGGCAATATCACCATAATGCACTATCGAGATCTCAACAATTTCAAGAGACTCCAAACCAGCCTCTCAGGGCTGGTGGCAAACTGCATTGCCTGAGGGAGGGTAGCGATAAAGTCTAGAGACTTCTCCAGGGCTGACAACTGTATCACAGCAGTCAGATGCAATTATGGACTGGAGCAGCTAGCAGGAAAGGGGATTGACGGTAACCAAGACAGTGGAAAGGCCTGGGAGAAAGCAGACCAAACATTAGTAATGCAAAGTCAATGCCTAGATTGCTAAATCTATGCGTTACACAAAGGACCTCCTTTGGCAACCGTTACTCAAGATGACTAACGTTTGCTCATGCTGACTGCAACGAAAATTAAGTGCCTGAGACACTGCTACCTAGGGTGAGGAAGGGTATGTCTACATGGTATTTGGCAGGCTGACAAAGGCTCACCCTGCCTGCACTCCAACCTGGCCAGACGCAAGCCAGCACCGATGCAGAGGACATGTAGCTGTGGTTAGTACAACCCCAAACCCGAGCTAACAAGCCCTGCAGAGGGCTGGGGCTGGGGCTCAACATCCTCACTCGCACAGCTGTACGGCTTCCGCTGCAGGGCTGGCACCTGTCCAGTTGGCTTAAAGCATGGGCAGAACAAGCTCGTGTCTGCTTGCAAAATACCACGCACACCTACCTTCACACAGCTCTGACTTTCACCCAAGAGGCTGAAGAAATCCCACATAAAGCAGCCATTCTGGATTCTTGGCTTCTGCAAAACCCAGAGATTCACACTGTAGAGACAACCTTGGTTTGCTCTCCTAGCGGGCCCCAGGTATCGAGTCCTTAATCTCAACAAGTTAAAATTAGCTCTATTTAAATCTTTCAGGTTCCCTCTTCTTTTTTTAATTCATTTTGCCTGTTCTCAGTTATGGTAAAAGTTAAAAGCTTAGCAGATCCCATGATTCCACCAGAAATGCTCCAGTGTCTCCATGCATACGTTTTAGCCCTCCTAAGTAGGAATTTTAAACGTACTTGTCTCATACTTTTCAATTCTGACTACCTTGGGCCAAAATACTCTTATCTTCTGCAAGATGATAACTGCTGACCTGGATTATGGGCCTAATCCAAACCCAAAGCAAATCACTTTCAACCATACATTGGCTTTATGTCTGTTGTTCATGTAGCGACGTGACCAGACCAGATTTCTAGAGACTGGGAGCTTACTAACCAAGTCTGTGCCCAAGCCCTTTTTTTTTTTTCCTGCCTGTAAAATGGTCACACTCACCTGTGAGGGCTGATTAGGAGAAACCACAAAGATGAAGTATGCTACACAATCTCAGGCAAGTCGCAGCATTTTTAAGGATTATCGCTCCATTTCTAAAGCACCAAAAGACTACACTTCAGAGAGCGGAGGAGTCAAAGAAACACTACACTCCCTGACCCCTACACAGCTTAAATTCTTTGGAATCTACATGTCAATGTGATGGCCACTATTCATAAGTAACAAGCTTGGCCACTGTACCCTGGTGCTTTCCAATCAAACCAGGTCGCTACACCCATTGCCAAAAATAATGACTAATGAAATGACTAAGAGGGATGGGTAACTGAAAAGCAGAGACTGCAGGAGGACTGACACAATACTGTGAAGTATTAGTTCTGTCAGGGAGCCCGGCACTGTTTTGAGTATTTTATATCCTTTTCTCTTCGGGAACACAATGCCAACCCAGTCTGGTCATTTTATTACATAGGAGAGGGGAATTCCTCCTTGCAGCAGGAACCTCACCGCCGCACAGGAAAAAGTCAAGTCATCTAGAGGAACAACAAAATGTTAAAGCAAGGCTGTGTATTACAGCTTAAAGTGAGACTCAGAAAGGCAGCAAATGACAACTGAACCATAAGCTTCTCTTGCTACCTGCGGTACACAGACATAAGAAGAGAGAGAAGTGAGACGGGAGCATGGCAATGGCAAAAATGCATGGACTGTGCCAAACTTTACTTACTACCCTTGCCAAAATGGCCCGTTGTCTCCTGAAATACAACTTAATGGCATTCAGGGAGCAAGAAGCCTGATCTAATGCTCACCGAATCAATAGCAATTGATTTTTTCTGATAACTCCCATGGACTTTGTCTATGTCCTGCCCTGAAAGAGTTCATTTGTTCCCTCGCTATTTGATCATATTTCTTCCTAGAGTGGATCTCCAAGGGTTGAATTTCTCTGAACATACAAGTCCGTTCCCAATAATCCTGTTTAGGTTCTTGCACTGCTTGCTTTATTTGCATACCTGTTTGCCTGAGATTAAGCCTCACATGTTATTAACCTTTCCGCATCCCTACTACAGAGATACACTGGGGGGAAAGGGAGTTGGCCAGTTTCACACAGGGGCTGTGCGGTGGGGGCAGTAGCAAGAAACTCCAATTTCCACTGGCTTCCCAGTTCAGCATTTCAGCTGCAAAACTATCCTTCTTGCTGTAATGACTCCTATTTTATTGTTTATTGTTTGCTCACTCTTCAAATTAGAAGTGCTCTGGGCTCCTTGGGATGAAAGGTTCTAGTTAAGTACATATTGTTGTTGTCGTTGTTGTTGTTATTATCATTAAGATTATTCACAAATAGAAGCGTCACAGTAGATTCAGAACAAGTTCTGCTGAGGCTCATATATCTTCCAGGCATCTATCCGTGCTGTTATATAGTATTAAGGTGTGAACAGGGAAAATCATGTACCCAGTCAGCACTATGTTTGAGTGGCCTGCCAATTCCAGCTAATCACCAAGTTATTTACTTCCAGTTTATTAGGCCGAAACTGCCACTAGCTGTTGGCAGCCTCTAATATTTACACCTTACTTTCCTGGGGTCTCTTCAAGCACTGCTGTAATAAAAAAGCCATTTCTTCCAGGTTTAGATGCAAGAATTAACACGCAGAGCACCATGCAAGGCCAAGCCAAATTCTGATCTCAGTTACAAATGTGCAACCCCATTGATTTCCAATGGCTTAATTTGCAATGGTCTTGAGCTGCTGTACCTGAGAGCACAATTTGATCCACCGTTTTCACAGAGAGGAGTAACAGCAGTACCTCTTATACACTTGTGAGTATTTTAAACACAGGAACAGTTGGACAAACATCAATCACCATCAATGGCCCTCAGATTCATTTCCATCACATCCAATAAAACCCAGAACGAGCAATTACTCAAAAACTAGCCCAAATTATTCCCATTCGTTTTATATACTACTGTAGCTTTTTATTATTTTAGTATTTGAGCACCTCAGGAACTTCCACATCTTTATCCTCAATACTCCCATTAGAGAGTAAAGAGTTGGAATTCCTTACTGAACTAGTGGGAATCTTTCCATGGTGAAATTAAAGGACTTTTCCAAGATGACAGGGAAAATTCAATGCAGAAAAAAAGGCTTGGATTTAGATTTCCAAAACTGTAGGGAATAGGACATGAGATACAAGAATCTCCTTCTCTTATTAATATTTTTCACCAGATAGCAATAAAAGCATACAGCAAATTCTCAAATCCACTCACAGTATTTTTCAACATGGATTTTCCTTTTTTAGCCAGATACAGGGTCCGTTCATTGATATCACTGGGGGCCTCTGGACAGGAATGCTTTATTTTCTCCCACTTGTAAAGACAGCCTGTTGTTGGTCTCCTAAAGCTGCCTTTTCCAAGGTACGCTCCCTGTGCGGTGTTCTCCTTTGATTTTAGACGCATGATTAAAACTTACAGCCTCAGTTGTGTAAGGCCAGCAGAGTATCTGCCCGTGCAGAACAAACATGAGATTCCTGATGCTGAGCCTCTGATGTGCGTTGAGCTATGTGCTCCACGTGAAGTTCCCAACCCCTTCACGCCTTCCTGCTGCCAACACAAGGGAGTTCCACAATTTGCTCAGGGCCAGGCACACCTTTATTCATAGGAAAACCTGCTAAGAAGCAGCCAGAACAAACCAATACTGACTCATAGCACATGTGTACTTGCTCAAGTGACCACTTCCAGAAACAATAAAATACTTCGGACAAGCCCTGTCCTGCAAAAATTACACATTCGCAGCTCATTCAGCAGGCTGGGTTCACTGCAATGAGGAAAGCCACCATGTTACAAAGGATAGCCTTCTTCACACATTTTCTCAAGGATGTTTTCTCCTACCCCACATAAGGATGTAGGAACAACAAGTCAGGAGACTACACCAAGAGAAACTGCAACCCGTTTTGCTGACTGCACTGTAAGCTGTGCCCCATCTCTTGACTTCAGTCCTGGCTCTCCTCCACAGAAATGAAGTTTACCATGCGCTGCAGACTGACCAGTAATGGTATCACTCACATGAGTCTCTCACCAGCTTAATTTAGGATAGTCATATTTGCATCAATTAAATTTCCTCCCTATAAGAAAAGAAAGCTAAGAAGAGAGTAGAGAAAGAAAAGAGAAGTAAAGGAAGACAAAAAGCTGGTTTTGTTTTTTAATAACTTGAAAGCATGACCTGATAGGGAGAGAGCTACCGTTTATTTTATTTTGGTCGGATTTCAGATTTCCAGTCACTTTGTGAGGTATATCAGTTGGGAACTGTTGACATTATAGCACAGTCAGGGAGATACAGGTCAGGAAAAATCAGCAGAAACCATCTAAAAGGCCAGGTTTTACCCTGGTAAAGTGCAGTTACTTTAATTGAAAAAGTCTCGCTGTTCAGTTCAGTACTGTCTATGAAACAAAACCCAAAGATTTTAAGAAATAGTTACATTTTGAATTAATGTCATAATAGTTACATCCCAAATGGAAAAGACAGCTAAATATAAAACCAGTCTCTCCTCTGATCTCACCTGCCTGCCGTAGGTAGAGTCCTATTCAGTACCAGGGGAACAGAAGGTCCCCCTGCAAGTATTCTTCTTTGCTGTAATTTTTACAGGACTACAGTACAGAAGCCGATGTAGCCAGAGCTCTGGGATATCAGTACCTATCCTTCTCCATGACTCCAAGGCCTCCCTCTGTCCCGTGTATTGTCCACCTCCTCTCTTCTCCCTCTCCTGTCATACACATATATCCCAAAGCAGCCTGATTTATAGACAGCAAGGAAGGTTTGTGTTGGTCTTTGCATCTCCATTCTGTGAAATAGTTTTCTCGTCTTGGTATTATCTGAATGATGATTTCATACAAAATAAAAATGCAAAGGCCATTTCACAAAAAAAAAGCAAAGCGACTAAATCTGTTAAGCTAACTATTTTTTCTCTTTTGTTCACAGTAATACTGGCAAACATTTAAAGAGACCCGGAAAGATTTTTAAAAGAGGCTTTAAAAAGCAAGCTCTCTCCGTTTTTTGGAAACACTCACAATCCTACTGCCATTATCAGAAATGCCTGCCCTTGGCCAAAATTTCTCCTCCTCCGCTCTGACATGCACTGGCTGCTAACCTGCTGTTACACACTGGCTGGGAAGGCGTACTCCAACGGCCAAGAGAGCACCACTTGTGAAAGGACTGTAAAGCATCACGCATTACTAAACTGGAGAGCCCACGTCAAAAAATCCTGTTTGTACCTGCTTTTATCTAAAAAGCTGTTGCGCTTATTGAGTGCAGGTGTCCGTCAAAGTTGGCTGGTCGCTACAAAAACTGATCTTGTGCCCAGGCAATTCAGTCTTTTGCTCCTTTTACTGTCTGCTCGCCACAGATCTGCATGAACTCAAGCTAGCGAACTCTGAAAAGCAATTCGCCTGGCTTGCCAGAAATGCTTGAGCACCTAGCCAGTCCACAAATAGAAAAGAGAACAGTATCAGCTTCTTTTTTTCATTTTTGTTTTAATGGGTTGAATTAACTTCAGAATCAGCACTGCGAATGCAATGGCACTGGAAACTGAACTTACCTGCCCTTGGACAACATACCGACACTACTGCGTGAGTAAAAACGGAGACGCAAATTCCTGGTTGTAATCAATTCACAGTGCGTTCTCCTGAACTGGAGTTTGTCAAGTATTTCTGACAATTTGAGGATAACACTGTCTTGTGTATAGGTATTTCACAAGCAGGGGAAAAAAAACTGCCTGGGATACATTATTCGTTAACTGCTCACTCAGCTCATGATAGGTGTGTGACTCTGAACTGTATTTGGCATCTAACATCTCTCTTTTGATAGATAGCGGTATCTCAGCAGCCTGCTCTCTGAGCCCGTGCAGACAAGGAATGGGCAGCACACGTTCATCAAACTAACATCTGCTTTCAATTCTCATTTATAGATGTGGAATCCTTTCAACTGGACATTAATCATTCTCTACAGCAGCAATTAGATACTTGAGACAGATCAGAACAAATCAAATTAGCCTTATTTATTAAACAAAAAAATCCTAAGGAGCAAATAAAAAAGACACCAGACCTTCCTGTGTGCAGCAACAGAAAAAGAAAATTAAGATACTGACACACAGGAGTCTAAAAGCTTTCAGGTGCTATTTTCAAAGCCTCAACTGTAACCAAATAGCAAAGGGCTCTACTGCAGAATGCCTCATGGATTATTTTAGCAATAAGTTATAATTGAAAGGATTAACGTGAATGTAATGTTTCCCTTCCAAAAATTCCAGGAATGCAAAAATGACTCTCATCTGCACTGCGTGACTCATGTTTTTAATGCTGGAACTTCATTTTCACTCATGAGGAATTCAAGCTCAGGGAAATGTTACCACAGAAATCCTCATTCAATCGACAAAGGCAAATCTCTCTCTCTTTCACTGCAGTTAAGCAAAGCCTAAGAATCGTATCTTCGGAGAGTCTGGCTTGGTTCAGCTTCAGGTAGAGGACATCCTGCACATGAGGAGAGACACTGCTCTCCCCGAGGGATCGAGCAGGTCACCCTGAGGAGCCCAAATTCTCCAGACTAGCTCAAAGCAAGCAGAGCAGCTTCCTCTTGCTGGGTGTCCTCGGCTTAACATGGCAAACCTCTCAGCAAGCAAGGTGGGGGACACTGCTACATTTGCGTGGAAATTAGTAGCAAAACATCTGTAGATCACAAGACAAATCTGGACTGGTCTAGGGGAAGGTGCGCAGGTATCTATCAAACATCTGGTACTTGCTTTCTCTATCTTTCCTTCAATTGCTTTTTCCAAAAAATTGCTTCTGTTTTTTAATGAGGAAACAATGTAATGTGTTTGTTACAGAAAACTGGCAAAGCCTAAGTCAAGAAGAGCTCTCACCATCTAGATTACATGTATCAGCAGCATTTCAGGGGTCTTGTATAAGCCGGGCTAAATGTTAAGCAGATGAGAAGTTTCATGAAAGAATATGCCTGAGAATGGCAAGCGGAGTTTTGCTGTCCACACACGAAATGATCCTCATCTGCTTCTGCCATAGATCATGAAGCTGATCATCTGCTCCCGTCCAGAAAGCCCCATCCCACGCCGGGCTGCCTTTGCTGCTGGAAAGCACCAGGGAGGGACGAGAAGGTGCAGAGGAAACGTGGTTCTGCTGCACGCCATGAAAAAATGCGCTGCTTTATCACCTCTCCTCTCAGCACCTATTCAGGGTGTCCACAGGCAGGATGGAGGCTTGCATGGGAAGGAGGAAGACACTTTTTCCAGTGAACCCGTCAGACCTCTCCTCCTTTGGTATCCACAGCCTCCCATGCCAATCCTTCCCTTTCCCTTCCCCGGCTCCACATACACCTGACTGTAATAACACAGAGATACCATCTGGGGTTAGCTCATTACATGTTTATTACTGCTTTTTTTATTTCATCATAAATATAAACTGTTTTTACCTGTGCAAGCCTGTGCATCTAGCCCAGTTCTGGTGAGCCTTAAAAGCCCCAAACTGAAAATAGCCTAAAGATGTGAAGAATCACGGCCGGCATCGCAGCCCAAAAGGCAACCAGTTAGCCGAGGTATGGAGGGAGAACCATTGCAACATGCAGCATGTAGGGATGGTTTTATATTTAAGATTTCCTGGCTCAGAGGTACTGTGTTAGCTAGTTAGATGTGGTTATAAATAGAAGCGCCTGCTGACATTAATCACAATAATTTGGCGATGTGGCTACCAGTGCGAAATTACAAAAGGGACAGGTACCTTGCAAAGCTAAGCCCAGTTTATCGTTGGCCAGATCGTTTATCAGCCCATGAAAATAACCTTTCCTCCATGTCCTGTGATCTCATGCAAATGGGAATCTGAGCAAGAGAGGGAGGAAGGGGTCTTGGGTTTTTATTTGATTTGATTTTTCATTTGGTTCAATGTAACTTTAAGAAATCTGCTCCTTCACTTAATTTCATCTGTACCACTGGCCAAGAGAAATGCACTAATTTATAAGTTGAAGCAAGCCTTGAGATAATGTCACCCACCATTCATCCAAATTTGTCACTAGCATCCCATTAAAGCCGTAATTATTTTTTAATTAAAACTAAGGAAGCTGGCATGCGTGTGCCTACTTTATACATCTGTTATGGGTTAAAATAGCTTTTAAAAAATGTTTTTTTAGACCGCAGTCTTTTGTGGCCATGGCCTATGCCAAAGAAAACGCAAACTTGCTTATTTTCTCCATGGGGCGCAACACTGCCTATGTGTGCCTGAACAGATTCGACTGGCCGTGAAAAGAATTCTAAATAAAACACAAACATGGAATTTGGCAACGCCACAGAAGCGAGCTTAAGACTAATTCCAGCATGCGGACGGCTCTCACACAGCAAGTCTGGCTCCACTATAAATGAAACCAGGCTCTGTAAAATCGCCAGTAAAGTTTGAGTTAGGATTTAAAGAGACAGCGCTCTTATTCCAACGTTTAAGGGGAAAAAAAACCACACGCGCGCGCGCGCACACACAGTTGCATACCCCAGCTTATTAAGGAAATTCATGCTGGCCCAATAAGTCTGCACATTGCAAGCTGTGTTTACTTTCAGCAGTCATTTCCATTTAAAAAAAAAAATATGTGAAGTTTAAAAAAAGTTTTTTATAAAAAAATGCTGCAATTATTCCAGCAGGGACCACTGACAGAGACAGCAATGAATGAAGGGCCTACCTGATGGCAAAGTTGAAATGATACATTAAAAAAACAAAGAAGTATGAAAGTTTGGGGCAGAGCAGGTGAAGGGAAAGGTGCAGATGGGGAGAAGCTCCATGACCAGGGTGGCCACGTTCAGAGCCGCCTGTTCCCATCAGACAGCCCAGCAAGTGGGATGGTGACTCACTGGGACTTGCTGGGAGGGAGCTATATGTAATACAGCCCTGTGCTGCCATGGAGAGGGGCAAATCTAACCCTGGGGCAATGCAATCCCCTGGGTAATACCTCCCCAGCAGTCCCAGCCAGCCCCAGAATAAAGACATCTGAGAAGAAAGAGTGAGGAGAAAGCGAGAAACAGCACTCACTCATCTTTACCTATTAAGGAGAAAACAAATTTAAGAAATCCCAGCTTACAATCACAAAACACAACCTGGAAAACTTAACAGGAAAGGGCAAGGAGCAAATCATTTATGGCAGTGATGGCACTGTCTCCCACACACCCTCACTCTCCCTTACAGCTCTGGATGATGTCAGGCCATGGAATTAAAATTAAACCTCAGGTGCCCACCTCAAACGCCAGCCATCAGTTTTTTTCCTCGAAACAGGGAGAGCAGAAGGAAAGATTTGCTGGCTAGAGGGCTCTAAATATGGGAAGAACTCAGACATTTATGAGTGTGCTCAACTGCACTAATGAACGTTGACAGCGGTGGTGGAGGCAGGGGCTAGCACCATGGCAGCTTTCACACCGCTCCTCGTGGAAAACGGGCAGAGAAAGTACAAAGGCAATTGGGAGGGAGTTTACAGCAATTTCACAAGATTTTGTACAACTGTTCCACATATCTATTGATAATGATAGCGAAGGGTTTGGCTTCAGCAGGCTACAGAGTTTTTAGGGTTCTACCTCGACTTTACAATGGAGGTATTAGTTCAGTTTAAGGAGAATCCAGAAAAAATAGAGAAAGAGCATCTTTTTCTATTATTATGTTTTATAAGGTTTTGCAGAAAGGTAAAGTTACTCAGTAATCTTGTCCTCACTGTACGCAAAACCACAATGATCCTACTCCCAGTTTAATCAACAGTTCACACATTTTTATAAAGGATTTGGATTAATCAATCCGTAAACACTCAGACCTAATTTTTGGACAGACTTTGCATTATAAGCCTATCTGTGCCATAATAAATGAACTCGCTCTCTCCCTGTTCAACCAGAGGAGAGAAGAAAATAACCCAAATCTCTGTTAGAAGATGCAAACTGAAAAAACAGTTCCACAAACTGAAAAAAACAGTTCCCCTGTAGGAAGAGGGTGCTGCTGCCATGCTGAGGTCTTACTATGTTCCACAAATTTTTGTTTTTCACCCTGAATGCCATGGACAGTTTTAAATGGTACATATTATTTTCCAACAATACTCTGATCCTTACTTAAACCTCTGTACATGCCTGAATACCATAGACCATGTTCACAGCTGGCGTAACAGCACAACGCCACTGAAGTCAGAAAACCCCTCGTAGAAAGATGCTCCCGAGGCAGTCCCTAACCCATCCCTCAGTGGGCTGCTGGCACGATACAGCATGGTCCGAAAGCGCTACGCTTGTCATGCAGCCATGGAAGAGATGTAAGGATCAGGTTTAGACATGGGCCCCATGTGAAGTAATCTAGGTCAATATAGAACATGGAAGGAGACAGTCCGACACACAGAAAGGATAGGATGTTCCCCTCGCATTGCCAGGGGATGCACTGCAAATAATACATTTACAGTTGGCTCCAAAGAGCCATGTGACGTTTAAACAAGCATAGAAGCTGCAGGTATGTTGTGCAAACCGGCCTCTCTCTAACCAGAGATTCTTTATGTTAATAGCAAAGACAATAATTTAGAAAGCCCCATTTCATGGCATGACTCCAGCGCCTGTGTCTCCCCACTGCCTTGCTTAGTGCCTGCATTAACCTCATTCCAGAAGTCCCAGGACCTCTGACTCTTACAGCTGAATTCATAAAAAATGTAAGCCCTCGCTATGTGGGATTTTTGCCTGCTTCCTTCCAAGTGCATGTTTTAGTGACTCATTGAACCTGGCTTCCCCAGCTTGTGCTACGGCAGGTTGCGTTAGCTGGAACAGGGACCCATGGAAATGGCTTGGTTAAGACAAAAACAAGAGGGAAATAAAGACAGCAGAGGCACGTACCATACTCTAGCCTACCAGATTTCTGTACATACTGCAAAAATGCTTGGGAAAAGCCTGTCCAAAAGAAAGCAAACAGCATAAAAACGTATGTTGCTAACAGTTGCTCAGCTGTTTACCGCTCGGCAGAAAGAAGGACCAACATACAGCACACAGGAGCCCAGTGGGGCACACGCAAGGTGCGCCAGCATGGCTTCTTTGACTCAAAATCCCTTTCTGAACACAAAGCATCCCATCTGAGCACAGAACTCTTCCTTTCATCTATTTTTATGAAGCACTCAGGAAAGAAAAAAGAACCCAGGTCCTCTGAATTAGGCAGCTCTGGAGGGACATGGGGTAATTTTTTTGCAGTTCTCTGGCCTAAACCTGAGCCACCCCAGGAACATGTGATCCAGTTCCTCTAAAAAAAAAAAAAATAAAGCTATTTCACTACAAAATGTACGACGCCTCACTGTTGTCTCCACCTTTCCCACTCTGACTTGTGACCTAATGAGCGGTTCTCATCGCAACGACCTCCACCATACACCATGGCTCGCCCTACTTTCTTTGACACCGAGCATCGTATTTGTGCACAAGAGATTTATCTCTGTTCTCACAAACTGAACAGCCCAATTCACTTCCTGGCTCAGACACACAAACACATCCACACATATCTGACAGAAAGCAACAAGAAAATTGATGACAAAAAGCTACTGCTGAAGGGGCAGGAGAAAACTCCATCCTGAATATGCCAGGTGAGGATGTACAAGTGAACTGTTTAGCATATGCTATGTACAAATGAATGGCAATTTACTGAAAGAAAGAGAGAAAGAAAGAAAGAAAGAATAATTGCAAACATTTATGCCTCGTGCATGTGGATAAAAAAAAATAATCAGCTCTTAGAAAGCTGGTGCGTTGCCCAACCAAAAGGCAAGGCACCTGACAAACACTACCCCTAATTTTGTCGCTTTGTAGGTGATTGCTTCCTTCCTTCTCTTCCTGCAGTTGATTTCTTCTCGTTTTAGGAAGTGTTCACCAAGAGGCATTCAACTCCCTGAAAAGGGTGGGAAGGAGGAGGCAGCAGGGAGAGGCTGGTCCTATCCTGCACACCATCCCTGGTGGTTACTCCGCTGCAGAAACATGAGAGCCGTTCCTGTCTCTTTGCTGAATACGAACACGCACCATACTACAACTTCAAAAATAGGTCTGCTCCTCCTCCGGACAACCGAGGTGTTTTTGGACATAACAGCTGCCAAAAGCTACAGCGGTGCCCCAACCTTGCCTACTGCACCCCACTAAGGCAGTCTTTATTTACGCTGGTGTCTTCTGGAAAGTACTGCACAAATGCCAAGAAAAGGGAAGACTGTGATTTGTTTGGGTCTTCTGTCAGAGCAGCAGGCAACTTGCCATCAGTGGTGCCTCTCTGTAACCAAGCTACTCTCTCCCTTCCAAACTACTGATACTCCCAAATATTTCCTGAATCAAGGGGAAAAAAATAGGGCTTCTTACTAATGGGAACAACAAGGCACAAGAAAGGAGCCCTGTAAAAAAAAAACCTGCTCAATGAGATAGAACAGAAATGTCCTTGCCTTGCTTTCCCATAACCTCTCCCCTTTTGCCTCATCTCCCACCTGATACCACCAAAGCCTGTCCGTGTTTTAACAAAGATGGATCAGTTGCTGCGCGGTCCCCTGGCGCTTACCTATACTCTGAAGTCACCTACTCCTAACCCAGCCATCGCTCAGCAAACTCTAAAAGGAAATAAATTCGTTCATTCCAATAAGCAAATTATAAAATCACCTTCATCCATCTTGTTCCTATATTTTTAAATTTGATTGTGGCCAGCGAATTGCTGGCTGGGAAGCACCCTTCCCCCACTCGCACATACACCCTTTAAAAATGCAAAATCTAGCCCTCTATTTCAATATTTCTGATGTCAGTGACCGGTGTCGGCTCTCCCCATACAGTAACTGCTTTAAAGCGCTGCATACAGCACTGCATTAAAAATTAATTACACATGCTATTTTATTGATAGTGCATAATGTAATGAGCACCAGCTGTGCTAAACATCCAAACTCCTTTTTAAGACAGCTATAAAAAAAGAAAGAAACTGCACTTCCAAATGCTTCTCCTGTCAGAGGAGAAAAACAGCAACATCTTGGATGGATTTGAAACAGGATTCTTTGATTTAGCTCTCCATTTGGAGCGTTTGAAGAGTTCAGACTCTCGGGCTCAGCGTAGTGGTATGCGATCGAGTTAACTCTCTCAATGTTGGAGCCATTGTCTTTACTGCAGGCAATGTTGCCTTGAACCCTTTAGTCCCGAGACTACCAGATTCGGTTCCACCATTAATATTGCAATTAAGGGCTTTGCTTTTTTTCCTGGGATGTCTGGAAATGGCAGGCATCCACTTTAAAGCACCTTTAAATATCGCTATTGCTCCTGCTGGTTCTTAACTTGACATAATTAGGACTTACAAAGTTATAGTGATCGGGCGTCTGCCTAGAACAAAGCCTCAGCCACGCTCAAATTGCCAGCGCCGCTGCCCCATGCAGCACCCTAATTTTAGCCGCCTCTTTGCAGTCTTAAGGTCTCCTCGCTGCCTCTTGACAAACATGCCATTCAGTCAAAAAATCAGTTTGTGATTAGATCCATCTCTTTTGAGTTTGGATCTGATTTTAGTATCTGGTGAGACAGAGAGCTGCATAGACAGACAGGTCACATATGATTTTAATACTCGGATAGATGGATGAACACACAGATTGATAGATGGATGAAAAGATGGATGCCTACACTCAGACTGATGCATTACTGGTTTTAGTATATACATCTCTCACACATCCCTGCACTCTGTAAGTACTGTCCACAAAGTCAATTCTACTATAGCATGCATTAAATATTTCACATAAAATAAATAAATACATGTAACCATGACTAATAGGGACAGCTCTCCTGAATGTTAGCCAGTACTTTAGGCAAACCTCTTCTTCATGCAGCAAAATGAAAAGATGATACATTTACAAAGAGTCTTGGGGAAACTATAGGTCTTTGTCTGCCCTCAGACACACACACCCAATTCCTCTTTCTCCTCTCGAAAAAGCACCCAGCGCTGATCAGAAATCAAGTTTTAGTGGACCTTTTTTTTTTTTTTTTTTTTTTTGAGATTCCACTCAACAAAAAATGAAGAGTAAAGTATCAGCCGTCGTCCTGGGACTTGATGAGTTAGGAGGTTTTTGCTGGATAAGTTTGCATTCTCCCCTCTGATTACTGTTTTGTTTTCCATTGATCCTCCTGTGCTAATAAAACCCAGTCTGGAGTGAACAAAAGCTTGCTTCTTGTTCTAGTAAGAAATGTGCCGAGTGCATACCATATCATTAACATAAAAGTTTTTGAAATAATACTGCTTTCTAGACAGACTGTATTAATTGCATCAAGCCTTCTACAGCAGGGTGGTCTAATCTAGCTCTTCTTATAGGCTGACTCCAGTTATAAAACCAACATAAAATTAATACAATGACATAATTGAAGGAGGGAAAAGTATACTTTTAAAACCTACTACTTACTCATGGGTTCTTCTTTTATCTTTACTGTCACCTTAACCTTTGCCAAGAAAACACCAGACTAGTTAAACGATGCAGTAAGTAGAATTTCAGTAGCCAAGTAAATTGATATTAACTTTACAAGATGACTGTGTGATTTTCAGAATGTCCTAATGACTAATACAGCTGATTCCTTGAATTAACAGGAGCATGTTCCTCTCTTCTGAGCTATGGCCCCATGCTTTCCTCTATTTTAGACCTTAAAGTTCACAGCCCTATCCATTAATCACTGCTGTCCATGCCCACTTGCTGTTTTTATATATGCAACTAAGTATCGTAATTGCTTTCCACCTCCTTCCATCAGCCTACATGTGGGAAGGAAGCAGTTTCACTGATTAGCTGAGTATATGTGTATTGGACAGATTTAATTATCTTTAGAGCGGTATATAAAACCCTCACTCATGGGCCCAGATCCAAAGATTTTGGATCGGGTGTATACCTGAATGCAGGCGTAGGGGATAAATTATTATCCATGCCATTACAATTCCCTTTTTTCTTATGCCGATTATAATTCCGTTCCCGGGGCTTTTGCACTGTAGGATCTTCAGGGCAGGGACTTTTTTGCTTTGGAGAGCGCACTGTAAAGTGCCATCCACTTCTGCGCTGAGATTTTCAAAGCTCATTTCTCGTTAACTTTAATGGGAAACGGGCATCCAAATCTCTTAGGCGGCTTTGACAATTTAAGCCTTAATGTACAATATTAATAAATCAGCATCATAAAAAGAGCCTTATGAAGATGTATTGTGAAAAAATAGCCCCACAAAAAGCATTGCAGTGTATGTGTGCATGCATACAGGCATATACTTTTCTTTACATAATTATGTCTCTCAACAATCATTTGCATGTCTCTGTTATGCAAAAAAAACTGTGTGTGTTTTACAGTTACTCTGAGCAGTTGCAATTCATTGAAATGAAATAAAAAGCAGGCTTAAAAAAAGCACCCTAATCTGGCACGGGGTAAAGCAAAATGAATGCTTTGCCCATTTATATTTTAGATCCAAGCTACACAACCCTGTGAATTTCATGACTCTATTCCAACTTCTAATTAAATAGGCACTAAAAACATTTAAATGGGAGAACCCAATTCAACAGACAGAAGCCTCTGAGGCAAAATAAATAAATAAATAAAGAGACTGAGGGAGAGATTGTTCCAGTGGTAGGTATTTTTTTAAAATCACATGGAAAAACATAGACCTTTACTCGCAAATCCCTCATCCTGTGGTGCTCTGAGCACAAAGAATTGAACAAAGACAGAAGGGACCACGACCAGCACCAGCAGAGTGACACAGCGGACACCCAAGTGGACTTCCCAGCATCATTTACTGCGATCGAAGCTACTATCAGCAGCACATTTTCTAAAGATCGCAAACAGCTCTGGATAAGGCAGGATGACTTCCCCTGTGCATGACTGAACGCTCCTCAGCATTCCGGGCCACCGCTCTTATCTATGTTGGAGATTTCCAAATGCAGTTTTCACATGTGCATATCCCAAATCCCAGCGGCAGCCAGAAGTTTAGATTCTCCAGCGCAAAACTGCTGGGACTTTTGAGGGCCGGATTTGTGAGTGCCCAGCAGAGATTTGGGAGTACCTGCAACTTCAAGCCTTCAGAATCGCAGCCTGCTTGAGAACTGCACAGAAAAAACGCCAGGTCCTGAATTAAATGAATGCTGAAAAACAGGAAAGGTAAGAGATGATGAAGGAGGAGGAGAGGCGGGAACTGTTGATGGCTTTTGTTCAAAGAAGGAAACAATTCCTCAGAAGCAAGAACAGGGCTGACAGAATAAAAGGCTAATCAAGTCAGAGACAAGCAGATCTCTAAAGCTGGAGCAAGTGACTGTTGTAAATGTCTATATTAAAAAAGAGGGCACAATGCAACGATCATCACTAGATTATTAGTCAACACAAAGAACTCACTTTTCCTTCATTTCCACAAAACATTTGGGGGGGCTAGAAAGATCCCGTCACCCTTGCCACAGGGTTTAAACCACTCCCAGGCTCGTATTCAGTGAATACTCCAGGAGCTAAGAAAGGGTTAAGCAGACATAATCTCCTTTTTCAAGGGAAGAAAATGTTTCTTTCAAGCAGAACTTGACCAACTACTGTCATAAACATGTAGCATGCACTTTGATATAACCTATTCTCTAAGTGCCGCAGACTGCAGCAGTAATTACAGGAAGCCATGATAACAGGTCTCTCTCTCCACAGAGCTGGCATCGCTCTCCCAGCAAACAGGCGATTCCGAAAACTCACAGCGCACAACTCCAAAGTGAGAACTCAAAGTACGCAAAGTACAAAAGCCTCGCCTTCCCACGTTCTTTAATAAGTTATTCCTTCCTTCCTTTTCTATTTTTAGTTGTACTTGCTTCCCTCCCCACTAGCTGCTGGCATCAGAAGCAACAGGGAACCAGGGCATCCAGTTCACGGTTACTACCTGCCTACCAAAGGCACCTGTGTGTATACTGCACCAGAGAAGACAGAGAACAGCAAAGAATGAGATCAGTTCCACTTTGGTTTACTGGTTACAGGGAGGAGGGAACGGGGGAGGCAGGGGAGGTATCTGAATTTCTGATCCAGCGCTCAGCGTTCGGAAGAACCCATCTCTACACCCGTCTCAGGCCAGTTGGTCAATCTGCTGGGGCTGATGAAGCAGAGCCTGATTAGAACAGCATTCTCCCCCCACCTCCCCGCCCCAAACGCTGCATGTGACAGCTCGGATAGGAAATCTGACCAAATCCCCTGGAGGTAATGACTGCACCGCACCGCAGAGCGCATTGCTGCGAGCGCAGTGCCTGCACCCCGGCAAAAGCGGCAGGGCACAGGCTGAGCCTCTCCCAGGCGGCGCAGGAGCCTTCCTCGCATGCCCTGAGCTTCATCCAGGGTCAAAACGGGACCCTGCGGAGTGCTCGCAGCCTCCTCCCGAGAATATTTCATCTTTCAAGACCAAGGGTTTCCAAGATATAAATTTAAATTTCTTGCAAAATTTTTTGTCTCGCTTGATCGCAACAACCAGGGATGTACAGGGACGTTCTCATGAGACACAGCGTCCTGCAGCCAGGTGGTACCGCTGCTCGTGGAAGGAAAAAGCTGAGCACAGCAAAGTTTTGCCAGCTTCGGGGGGACATGAGGAGCCATTTCCCAAAGGCTTTACTCCTGACAGTCGTTGCTGTCTCTCTCAGTCCTCTGGTCCTCACACTACTTATCGTTCTGGTAACTCCCTATTAAAACTCCACACACGTTAGCGTGAACGAGGGCTGCAGGGTTTGGCCCACCACAGTGAGACTCCATAAACGCTTGCGGATTTTGCCACAGCTGTATTTTCTTTTAAACCCTCCCCATTTTCACCTCTCCAGCCCACAGTTCACCATAGACCAAACCTTGCAACTGAGCCACGCTCAGAAACACCCACTGATTTCAAAGAGATCGCTGGGTCTGAAATGATGGGGTCTGGCGACAATATGTCCGTATCCTCTTTGGCTACCTCGGTGCGCCCTCATTTCCACATCACTTTCCCCTCCTCGCGGTGACAAAAGTCAGGCCTCCAAAAGGAATAAAGGAAAAGAAAAGCTGACGGGGGAGAGGCGAGGGATGCGTGGCAAGTTACCAAGGAGCATTTTCTCAAAGCAAGGGAGAAAACAGCATGGAGCACATACATCCTGCGTGCACATGGACGTGGAGGAGAGCCTTTAATACGAATGATTGGGGAGGGAGGGAGAAAAAAAAAAAGGAGGAAAAAAAGAAAGAATACCTCAGATGTTAAATGTTATCCAATTAAGCTTAAAATAAACAGCCCAGAGAGATGAAATCTTGATACTGGGGTATCGCATTCTGTGAGGCGTCTCAGACATTTGTTCACAACGTGGCACTAACGGCCCGGCAGCGGCCGCTGGTGACAGCTGAAGGTGGGCAGGCAGGAGGGGAGGGATGGGGAAATGGAGGGAGTCGCACACCCTTTCCCGCTCCCCATCCTCCGCCGGCGTGGAGGGGGAAAGAGGAAGGGGAGGGGGGTTGGTTTAGGGCATTTTCTCTGCCTTCCCCACGCGACCCAGCAAAGGCAGCTCTCCCACAGCACAGAGACGACATCACTTGGCAGCACTACTGACCTTCAGATAGCAACAAAAAAAAAAAAAAAAAAAAAAAAAGCAAAAAAAAAAAAAAGTGTTTTCTATTACCTGACAACTGACAATGACATCCAAATGTGCCTGACGTCTCAGTCTGAATCTCAGTCTGAGTCCCGCCAACTGAGACTGCACGTGCACCACAGCAGGGCAGGCTAAGGCAGGGCGGGAGGGAGGCCAGTGCGCGGAGAGGTGACGTGATCACGGATGTGTGAGGGTGGGAGGAGGCAGCTATGGGAGCCCCCGGCAGGTTTGCAGGCCTGGACGGCCCTGGAGAAAAAACAATAGAAAAAACTGTCAGTCGGATCTAAGTTTGAAGGGACAGAGGAGGCATCATCAGGGGGAACAGGCGAGGCGGGGGCTGGCTGCCTAACGCGCGACATGCTGGGTCTGAACCCCTCTCCAGACCCGGCTGAGGCTGGCAGGGTTGCGCCGGGAAGGGGGAGAACAAGAAGAGACCTGGGGGGGACCCGCGAACCTGGGCTGGGGGGTGTGGGGGGGGAACGGAGAGGGGCGAAGGAGGAGGGGACGGCCAGCCCTGGCGTGCAGCAGCGCCGGAGGCGGCAGACGTCGCCACCGGCACTTGCTGAGGGACAGAATCAAAAGGGGGATTATTGTTTTACGGCTGTGTTAATGCATTGAGCCGACACGAAACTGGGCAGGCTTTCTGCCGAGCCGCCGCTGAAGCGGGCTCCGCACACCAGCCTGGACAAAGCGCGGTGACTTAGAGCTCAAATGGCTTCAAGCGAGGTGCCAGGAGCCGCGCTCCCAGAAGGAAGCGTTGGCGGCCGCTGTGCCGCCATCCCGCTTGAGCTGCGGCCAGTTGTGCATTTTGCCCGCCCCGATTATGCAGGCTGCTCCCCTACCGAGCCGGCGAAGAAGGGAACGAGACCTTCCTCCTGGTAGCTAAGAGATGCTGTTATTTATTTTTAACCCCTCTAGGAATCACCTGCCATTTAAAAGCTGTATTTAAGAGTTTTATCCTGCTCCGCTGGAAACGCTCGCTCCTCCTGGCACTAGTCCAAACTGAGCTCCGCCACTTTGAAAAACTAAGATGCAAGTCTTAAATATCGCTATACACCTGCACAAATACAGACGCGCACAAACACACACACACACACACACGCGCGCAGAACCAGGTAGGAGCCGCGTTTTTGGCTGGCACGGATTAGCAGAGTTTAAAGGGAAGTTGAGCGAACAGCACCACTTTACGTCCACCCAGAATCCCACCCCCTTCATTTAAAACTATGCCTGCCACTTAATTGTTAAATAAAGGGCAGCTACTAATCAAGGGCAGTTTCTAAACGAAGAGATGTGGTGGAGCGGTGGCCATTAAGAAGCTGGCATTTGCCAACAGTTACCGCACAGTGGTAGATCAGAAACCACAGTTTCCCCCTGTATTGAGATCAGGAAATATGTGTGTTAATTGTGGGGTATCTTCTGGCGAATGCTCTCTTTTTTTTTACTGGTGACAATTCTGTCCGTGCATGCATGTGTGCCTTGCAGATACATGCAAACACTGTGGCAGCAAGGAGAAATATTTATCTGTGCTCCCTCCAACCCTAGAAAAGCAACGTTTTCTAAGGGAGCTTACACCGTGGCAGCAAGGAGAAGTATTTATCCGTGCTCCTTCCAACCCTAGAAAAACAACGTTTTCTAAGGGAGCCTCTCCACCTCAAGAGTCCCGATTCGGAAACTAGGCCTGCATGTTGATCTGACAGCTACACATGTGAGGCAAACGGGGATACTTCATCCTTGGCACAGCATCCAGCGCTCCAGTCTGCAAGGACTGCATTTGATTTTGTCGTTTATCTTAAATGGCTAAGAGACCACCAGTGCAAAACATTTGTGTGAAGCTTTTGCCAAAACCACAAGTGAAGAGTCTAAATTCCCTGTGTAAATACTTGAGCTTCAAGCATCAAGGATAAAATTTGTGCTCTTTTGTGAGGACTGGTTTTAAATAGAAGCCATCTCTGTGGCTCCTGGGACGAGGAAAGATTTTTTATTTTGGGGGCTCAGTTGCTTGGCTTTTGTAACTGTTTGATCTCCCTGGAAGTACTACACAAGCAGGTAATGATAACTACTATCCAGATCGTACTTACATTGCATTTTGGGCAGGACTGTGCCCTAGGCACGTGGAAACTGGGATCAGAATGAATTTCTATGTGTGCGTGAACCACTCTACTGCCACTGTAACACATATGAATAACAAGTTTGGGTTTTCCATGGAATAAGCAAAAAGTAACAAAGATTTCCTCCAACAACTCAAGATCTTACATTCCTAATATTATAAAAAATAACTAGGCTAGCACTGGCCATGTTGAGCCACCTGGGCACTCATCCTTGCTGGGAAAACTGTGAGCTTGAAATCGGGATTTAGAGTAGGGCCACAGCGCAGCTATGTATGTCTCAGCTTACATCCAGACGCCTGTGGTCCCACCATAACTAAGGGCACAGGTCCTGCAGTCACTCAGCCCTCTGCACATCATGGTGCCATACTGCAGGTTTTGAGGGAGCTCATAACGTAGAGGAACTGTATGAAGCCCACCAAGTGCACCACCAACCACAACTGCATGGAGTTTTAATGGGAGGTGCACGGGTCCCAGCAGGCAACACTAACCTGAGCGCAACAGCCTCTCCTCTAGTCCTGGTGGGTTCCATCTTTCCATTGGCACTGAATTTGATACAATCTGCACAGCCCTGAGGCGTCTGAGAAGATGCTAAGAGCTCATCAGGTGGGTACAGGGAGGTCCTCCCTGCTCTTCTCCAATACATCTCCTCTAGTGTGGAAAGGGAATTAAGGTTTCAAATAGGAGGTTTCTAACCATCTGGGCAAAGGGATCCTGTAAGAGCCTTCCAACAGAGGTACCAGGGGCAAGCCAGCAATCCACTTTAACAAGGTGCCTAACAAATTTATGGGAAGGACTACATGAACCAGTTGCCAGTGAACGGACGGAACTGAACTTATCACTCAAGGTCTTTTTCTGTCCTTTGATGTATGTCTGAGGAAATCCAAAAAGTGCTAACCTAGCATGAGAAAGGAAAGGGTTGGTAAGGAAGACGAAGAATGGACAAAGAAAGACACTGGCGGACCCTCAGGGAGTCCCACCACCACTCCCGAGTCCAGCGCTAAGAGACAAAGATCGTGGGGCTGCCAGACTAGGAGGCTGAGTCAGCCCTTACAAGCAAAGTCAAACCAGGTGATCCCCCCTCCTCTTTGCTAGCAATTTAGGGTTTCCTTCTTTGTCACAAATAGGGACACTTCTACAGAATCAGATCGAGTGGCAAATAATGAAGAGGGAAATCATCTCCACTGGCCTCAAGGAAAGGCGTGGAGAAAAGGAGCGCTCCACCGGTAGGTATGTGATACTTCTTCATAGCTATAGAAAGAACAACAGTGTTGCTCAGAAACGCTCAGCTTGTGTTTGCTAGGAGCATGCCCATGTTTTACATCTCCAGCTCTTCTTCTGTGGGATTTTTCCCCATAAAGGCTCTATTTAAAGTTGAAAATTAAGACAGGGGCTCTACCGTTCTTCAACTCAACTGCTACAGGTGACAGACAAACACAAAATGAACAAACAGATTAAAGGATACACAGATAGACGGTATCCTAAGTTGGTGCTGAGAGTCTTCTGCTCAACCCACACGGCACCAGGTGAGGGAGGGGCGCCAGCCTCTGGAATTCTATGGCCAATCGACCACATCACGTTGCACATGGGCTTCAAAAAGAAAACACTCCTGAGAGACCCCAGCTGCCACAAAGAGCACAGCCACAACCAGCACTAAGGGAAAGCAGACCGCAAGAACTGCACTGCAATCTTAAGAGGCAAAAATCCAACCCGACTTGGGGTGAGCAGGCACACATGTGCAGCTCTGCGTCGCTCGGACATCGCTGACACGACGTGTGAGGCTCGGTTTTCCTCTTGGGTCAGCACTGGGAAACCACTCACCTGCACTGCAGATCTCAATTATCTATTCTGCATTCATTCTGCACGGATGCGAAGGGGAGTTTTGCACGTAGCACGAGTGTGAAACATGAACAGGGACTGTCACCGTGTAAATAAAAGGTCTGCATTGCTGAAGGAGGATTTTGTCCTCATACTTTAAGCAGGCTCGGCATATACTTAGTGCCTGTACATGGCAGTAGCTCACAGGTTATGTTGACTCCCAGGCACCGCTAAGAGTAATTTTTTTTGCTCTCTGCTATTTTTAAACTTGCAAAGAAGAAAACAAGGTAAATTGGACATGACCCCAGAAGCTGGAAATGAGCATAAGAGGCCTCGATGAACATAACAAAAGCCACAATCAAGGCATAAATTGCCTTCTTTTGTTGTCCTCCTCCCCGAGCCCAGGCATGACTGGCCATATGATACGGTATATGTAAAACACCACACTCCTCCGGCACATCTGCAGAAAAGTCCCTGAGCAAAGCACAAAGATGGAGCCGCAAGCGGCACTCACAACGTCCCACCTCAGTGCGGTTCACAGCAGGGGACCCGATTTTAATTTAAGAGATCTTGCTTTACGTCTCACGTCAAATGTAAATGCAGCCACACGTAGCTGTGTCGCTGGTGCGTCCCTGGGGTGTTGCGCGCTTGCCTGGGTGGGTGCCGGGGTGCGCGTCTGTGCGCAGGCAGACAGGCAGGTACACGGGCAGACGTCTAAGCCACTTAACAGGGCACGAACCAAGTTTTTCTGTGTGTCTCTCTGTGCCTGTCTGGTGATGGAAAATCAATCAATAGCTGGTTAGAGACTAAAGCTCAGTTCCATTATTAAAAAAACTCTCTTTCAATAAAAACATCTGTTCAAACAGCGTATGGCTACAAATGCAGAGCGCAGGCTGCAGCCTCGTCCCTGCCCTGTGCCTGACATGTTCAGGGAGAGTACTGCAGATGTTTTGAGATGGGTTCTACATATAACATTGCAGCAGCCCTGAACAGACACATCCAAGAGTGAAAGACAGATCTATTCACTAATCTTTCCAACAGATTTTTTTCCAAGCTTTTCCTAAAACAAGTTGTCTCATCTGTATCACACCCTCTTATACAGACTGTTCCCACCTGATATTATTATCCTTCTACCATGTCTTTTTACGCAGACACCAACAGCGTTGATGAAGCAAATGTGCACAAGCACAAATGTGTACACACACGGAGCGTACAGAGGCACAAACATTTCCAACAGCCACTAGCAGAGCAATGCACGCACACCCTGCAAGCGGCGGACACAGGCAGCATCCCCCAGGAAAGGCAGGAGGACTCCGCGGTATAGGCAGACACGCCGTTATACACACTCCCGCACGGAGGCCGGCGCTCAGCCAGACACACCGGCCTTTACCTCTTCCCCCGGCGCACGCACACAGCGGTTTTGGAGCGGTTCCCCTGCACCGACTTACAATGCTAAGACTAAAACCTTGCTCAAGCTGGAAATGGAAAAGCTGCACCGGGGAAAGAAGAAGGAGGGCAGGGAAGGGATTTCTTGTTACATTTTGCTCAGGGATTTTTATTTTTTTTGGCAGACAAGGATTCCCTTTGAATTGATACATTTCTTTCTCCCAAGAATTTCGAATGATAATGCATAAATGAGTCATAGATGAAGAACAGCGACGTGGTGAGCAAGAAGGAGAAAGAGTGTGAGTGAGGGGCACTGGCACAGAAATTTGACAGTACCCCAACTCCCCCCCTTCCTCCCCCCATGCCAAGACATTAATTCTCACAAGTCGGAGAAAATTACTATGCATGAATGCAAAAAGCATGATCAGGAGTAATTAACATGGCTTCATATGCAAATTTTATTAATGCAGAAGTACAAAGTCATTATGCAAATGAAACTTACGTCAACTCTCTTGACAAATATTCATCTCTAAAGCTCAAGTTTCTCCCTTCTAATTTTTTTTTTTAATTTTTTGGTGTAAACCCCCCCCCCAAAAAAAAAAAAAAAGTGACGAGGACTGTTTGACAAGTTTGCAAAGTTGTTTTTCAACCGGAGAAATTTATTCTTGCATTGTTGATATATTTTTTTTTGTTGTTGTTGGCAGGTACACGACAGCTCATGGAGGAGAGCGGGAGGATGGGGGACGCGGGCTACCAGCAGCAGGCAGCCAATCAAAACGCCAGCGGCTGTAATGAGCGCGATTGATGACTGTTTGGCTTTACTGCAGGGTAATGAACTAGAATCCAGTCTGAGGAGGAAAAAAATATGAATATTCATGAAGCTGTGCTCCTGCCTTTGATGATTAAAGAAATTTTTAATATTCAAATAAGCGCTTGCCAAGTGATTAACAAAGAACAAGCACGCAGGAATATGGAAATGGAGCTGTGGAAGATTTGGGAGTCACAGTCTGTGCAGAAAAGACAGCACAAAATTTCATAAACAAGATAGGCAGATAACCCAATTCAAATCCGAGCAAATAAAGGGGGGGGAAAAAAAATCCCCTTCTTTTTCATCAGTTTGGATATTGTATCAGTCACTTTGTTTTACAGCGCAAAGGAGAATAAAAGCAACCGATGCAATACGATGGGGCGGGGGGCAGGGGGGGGGGATCCAAACCCTGAGAAACCCAACCCAGCAATTACAAAGTAAGAATCCTGGGTGAGAAACCGACAGGAAAACGATGGCTAAGTCCACTGTCTGCTGTGGGCTGTTGCTTTTCAAAAGCAGGAGCCTGCCTGCCTGATGCTGAGAGCCTACCGGCTACCGAGAACCACCAACTTGTTGTATAGGACAGGCAGGAGTCAAAAGTATCCTGAAATAACCGAGACGGATCCCTGCCATTAAATCCCTTTCCTCAGCTTGAGGGTACACCGTGGGGCTTGACCACTGGCTGGGAGAGGAGCGAGGGAGTGCAACAGAAAGAAGAAATATTATTGCCAGGAAAAAAAAAAAAGTGCAAAAGGAGGGTGCAAGGAGGTCTCAGCTGCCCACCCTGGTAATCAGGTGGTAAGAAATGTGTTTTCCGTGTCTGAACCACAAAGGTCCTCCACTCCCCACAGGTTTCTGAACAAGGATACAAAAATCCAGCCACGTTACAAAATGTCTGATAAGTTCAGGCTCTCACAGTTTAATAGCTTCACTAAGGATTCACACTGAAGCACGTAATAACAATATTAGCTGCTAAAATGACTTTGCAGTTAAAATACATCTAATTAGCAGCCAGCGACATCCTTTTTTTTGTGTGTCTTTTTTGGAAAAACAGTTAACTTCAGGGCTACCTTATACCAGGCTGAAACGTGGTTGAGCTCTTTCTTTACTCAAAAGCCAGAGTAAGGATGTCTTCAAACTCTTAGGGCATTGGAAAATAGACTCACCTTCTTTGTTATTAGATCCTGGGGTTTCACAGGCCTGTTTGGCTTTTCTGCAGATCTTTAAAACCTCTGGTTAATTATTTCCTATTTTAAAATCTAAAGAAAGCATAGTCTAGGTACCATTTAGTAATTAGCTGGTGTCTTCAGACTGTGACATTTCAACTCTACTTTGGAAAAAAAAAATAGTAGTAATAATAACAGCATGAGGACAATGCTACAAAATGCACAAAACGGCCATGACCGGAACCTTCAGAGCTGCCGTGAAAACACATCATGGAGCTAATGGGATTTTTCCCCCCATATCTGCTCCAGTTTTGGAGATACAAAAATGCCCACTATTGATGTATCAGAGGAAAGAAAAGGGGGGAAAAAAAAAGGAGAAGGGAAGGAGAAAGAAAAAAAATTTTAAAAAATGCCTAAACATAGGTAAAGACAAGGTTAAACACCATGCAGGGGTATTGCTGGGAGTCTTTCCTCTGAATAATGCCGAGACCTTTCAAAGATGCCTGTTGTCTCTAGGTGTGTGTGGGCGGGTGAAGTGTGATATTACACAACACACAGGCGGCAGCGGCTGTGCACAACCGTACTGATCACAGCGCTTGACTGTGAAACTTAGCTCTCTGTTTCCTGGGCTGGTCGCAGCTCGTGTCAGACCCTTGAACACCATAAATGTTATCCTTTGTCTACGAGATTCCTTGGCTTTATTTTAATCAATGCATTTTCTTTTTTAATAACAGAGAAGCAACTACCAGCTCATACAGTTGGTTGCTTTGGAGCCCTTCTTAAATGGCAGTTGAGTTCTACCATATAAATGTGAATACTTAATATTTATGCCACATTTTCTTCCTTTCTTTAAAAGCACCCCATTTACATATTTCTGGAGAATAATGATACTTCAGCAGGGCAGGTGAACACACATTTCAGCATATGGAGTCAATGGGAAAAAGTATCAAGAGTCAATACTGTAAAAATCAGCCCCTAAATTTAAGTGGCTTGAATTGAGCGTGCAGCTGTGGTTGCCTGTCAGTAGTTAGATGCTGTAATAATAATAATAATAACAACAACAACAATAATAACAATAATAATAATAATACGCCTTTCATTTCTCTAGTGCCTTCCACGCAAAGATCTGGAAGCACTTTACAAAGATAAATAAACTGAACTTGGAACACCCCGTGTGGTTAATAAATATCCTAATTTATCTAAATATCCTGTTTTGAACATGCAACTCTTCTCACTGCGTAAAAATCCACATTTTAGGTCGTCCACATATTTGCGCATGGCATTTTGGAGGCTCAGACATCAAGGGCAGGCTGTGGAGATTTTTACTTACCTAAGAGACCATGTGGATTCCCAGAAGTAGCCCACACTACGCCTGCAAGATTGCTTATGCCGTGCCAAAACCCGTCTTTTAGGAAATGGCGGTGTGGGCTGTCACTGGATGGGCTCCTGGGCCGGGGTGGTGGGGCCCATGGGGGCATCCAGGTGCCACGCATCCCTACGAGCCGAGTTCCCGCAGCGTCTCCCGCAGGACTACCCGTCCCCTCTTCCACCTGATGCTCATCCAAACCCGGCCCCTTGTCTGTGTTTTGAACACAAAGCTAAGCAAAAAAACCGAAATATCTTGACTCACCCCGATTAAACACACGAGAAAAAGGACTCTCGTCCACCCCAAGGCTGCATTCATCTCCTCCTTCCACTGTGCCCTCTGCCCACCCAACCCACGCAAGGCTTTGCCCCAGGAGGACCATATCCCTCTGCTATGAGGGCAACCAGGGGCGAGAACAGAGGAAACAAGGGCAGGATTGGGTCTAAAACATCATAAGGTAACTACAGGATATCAGCAGACGTGATATAAATATAACATAGGGCGTTTTCTCATCTCAGGAGGGTGGTCTTGCAGACAGGGCTCTGGGAAGGGTGCTGGGGTGCACACCCAAGGGCACGGTCCCCTCCCAGAGCTCGGCGTTCCCCTTCCCACCCTCTGCCTGTCTGGTCTGGTCTGGTCAGCCCCAAAACACTCCCAAGCAGAGCCTGGCTCTCACTCCGGGGGTGCCGGAGTGTCTAACACAATGGTGCCCTGATCGGAGTTGCAATGTCCAGAAGCTACCGCAATAAACTAACAAATAACAATAATCACCCTGATTTGTGGAGTTTGTTTTCCAAAAGACATAAAGGGTTGACAATAAACAGTTCATCAATTTTCCCAAGTTTGTTCCCCAACTCTTGTAATTGAGTCCTGGGGAGTTCCAATGGTTGTAAAAATCCTTGTGGGGATTAAAATTTTGAGTCCTGCTTATACCGTGAATATTTCTATATACCAGCAAATATTTCTGATGCAACTGAAACATATAACCACCTCAACAGACGATTGCAGCAATTTAACAGGCCCTGGAATTAATAAAGGAACTCAGTGACGAAAAGAGCTGTTTCCAAAGGGCAAAATAATACACACAGGCAGCTAGAGAGAGAAATACCACTATAAATAATCTGAGGGCTTGACCACAACGAGCATGGTCAAGAGGCTAAAATGAAGGAAGTGAAGTGGTGAGGGAAGAGCCACAGACAGCCAGAAGTCAGTAAAAGCGGTGGACTTCTCCTCTGCCTTGGCCATTCGGGTCCGAGCCCTGCTTATACCCGCAGACACTGTACCAAACACACATATCCTAGGGCAAAATACAGCCTCTGGAACAGACAACAGCAGGATTTGCTGCTCAGGAAAGTATCTTTTCCTTGCTCCAAAGTTTGCCTTCTACTAGTATTTTTGAATTTTTTTCCCTGGCCCACACGAAAATAAATAAATAAATAAAATAAAATAAAATAATCACTGGTGGAATTAGGCAGGAGAAGGCTTTAGCAGCTCTTCAGCTGTTCGGTACCAAAAACAATTCCTGGAAGGGGAGGGAACTTGGGGGAAGAGAGGCAGATGAAGTCACTCTGCCCCTCTGTGCCTCAGTCTCCCCATCTGTGAAAATCAGCTAATGACATCCACCTGATTTCATTAAATGTCCTGGAAACTAAAAAGACTCTGTAACAGCAATATATTAAGCAGCAGCACCGTTAACTGTTTCACTGCTGGAAATGCGAAGGAGGACCATCAGGTGATGCCGATGTCCCTGCAAAGCACAGATGGACAAACTTAATATACAGACACAATTAGCTTGGGGAGAGAATCACAGCTCCCGGGTTTTTGGCTCACCCCTTGCCTAAAGCAACATAAGTGGAGGCACTTTATGAGTGCTGAATTTCAACGTGCAAAATAGCCTACCTGCCTAGTGTGAATACATACGTTACACCTCAAGTAACACAACAGTGTTTGGGGGGGGGTCCCATTAAACTGCTAGTTTATAATTTGTAAATTTTCCCTTGTGCACGGAGCACATTCACACGCAGCAGAGCATTTCACTAACACCAAGCAAACTTAAACAAGCAAAACAGGGCAAGGGACTGGGGGGGGCGAGGCGGGAGGAAGAAACAGACGTTTTTAAAATGAGGATTCCCTTTGAGTTTTGGATCTCTCAGGGGAAAACCAATCCAGCCGCGTGTGTACAAGCGGGCCCAAGTCTGATAACTGAATCTGTCAAATTAAACAAGCGGCGCAATCAACTGGAGATGGTAAAACAATCCACCAAAGGAGAGGAACCCTGAGGATCTAAAGCTTCAGTCCTCAATTTACTGGACACCAGCACAACTGAGTAAATAATGCTCGCTGAATGGAAAAGAGGCTAGAAAATTAACTAGCTTTTAAATAATGAAAGAAAGCAGACAAATACACCAGCAACCAGGAATCTAGTTCAGACTAGAGTGTATGTTAGAAAAGGGAAATAATAAACCGACCTTTCATTTGCACAAGGAAGCAGGTTGCGAACCTGCGCCCAATCCTGCTGCTAAATAGCACAATGAAAAGTTTCACCCAAAGACTTGGATCTGAGAAGAATTTGGCTAGTCACAACTGCTAATTAGACAGGATAACTGAACCCTGCACCAGGCGAGGTAAAACGTGAGTACGGCATAAAAACAACCCCTTACTCCTTTCAGTGTGACACACAACTATGAGCAAAGCCAACCACAAGAAACCAAGAACCATTCTGCATACGTGACATTTTTTCTGAGGTATATTTTTCTGGACCAGATCCCCCCCAACTCCCAATTCACTCCTCTATTTGTACAGAATAGCATCTTTCTCCATAAGATAAAAGTATAAGACACAAAAAAGCTTTTTATTATCAAGTCTGCTTAAAATGGAAGCTGAAGTTGATTACCCAGGGAAGTGTATTAAAAAAAGAAAAAAAAAAAAAGAGAACAAAACAGAGATACTGTACAAACTGAGGTGAAGCAAAAGAATTCCTTCAAACATCCACAGACAGGATAAGAAAGTGATATTAAATTAATACCTATCACCCCAGTAAAAGAAAGGCTAGTAGGTTTTTGTTTCGTTTCTGATGAAAGTGTCAATACACTCAAACGGCAGCTTATTGCTGTGTATCACAGCATAACCAAATCTTTCTATAACCTCTTGCATTACAAGCAAAATCTCTAAAATGTCACCAACTAAAAAATTGAACTAGCCTGTAATTAGTTTCAACAAAGTAGTCCTTTTAACCCTAATTTTCTAGATGTAGATGGCATTTCCGACGCAAGCGTTTTGAACCTTCCTTAAGGACAAGCGGAATCAAATTGTAAAATCATAAGCAGTGATCTAGTAGTTCTTCCTCTAAGCAAGCCTTTTATTTCCCTGTAATAAATTCAAATCCAGTCTTCAGTCTCTTAATAGGTGATCAGAGAAAATATGCATGCACACCTAAACCGCTACAACAAACCTTATTTTTTAAATAACACTTCAATCACTAATATAATAAAGACTGTTATAACACGTTAGCACTGGTATCATTATTCCTTATGATTCAATATTCTAATGACTGGCTGTAACAGAGGTTTATGTTCTGCCGAGGTTTATACCACTATTTAATGTAATTAAGCAAACTGGCAGCCAAAGCCTCTGTGGAAATATCATTTCTATCGCAGAGTATTCCCACCAGAAATTCAGCGGAATCATAACATACAAACTTTGATTCTGTTTATTTTTTCCCCCTGTTCTGAAACTGATCTGGCATTTCTTGGACTTAGTAAAGTGGAAGAAGGAATTAATTTGGCTTCCGTAGACATGTTATTATTGACAATACTAATAATCTATGACAAATGGGCCGTCCCCGCTCCTCTCTTTCAGCAGGCACTGCAGCCTGCAACATCGCTTTGCAAAACCCCAGAGCTGGACTTTCCTGGTGCCGGGAGCCCTGTGAGCGTACCAGCAACGGGGTTTTAAGTAAGCCATTAAAATGCTAATATTCAGCACGGGCCAGATCCCCGCTACCACTGAAAGCAGAACGAAAGCTCCTCTGGAGACAGGATAAGGCCCTTCCAATGTGATCAAAGAGTAAATACATGCAAAGCTCTGATGGGAAAAAGGATCTTTTTTCTAATTTTAAAACCAAACAGGGAGAGTCCACCAGGCTCCTAATCCATGCTGCAGTCACATCGGGGATCACTGACATCTGGGATAACAGCGGCAAGGAGGATGGGTCCGGGCTAAAAAGTTGCCACTTGAGGTTAAAGAGGAGCACCTAATACTCAGGATTACATCAAAACAGAGTTAGTTACCTTGTGGGCTACACTCCCCTCCACTCGACGCAGCTCTGCTGACGACAGCCGATGTGCCACATATATATATATCTATATACACACACACATGCACACGCACGCACATACAGCTGTTCACAGCTTTGTCACATCTGCATTCGCCCCACCTTGCAAAGGGAGCTCAGCCCCTTCGGCTGCCCTCACTGCAGCAAGAGGTTTATGGGGACACCCAGGAGCACAGGGTCAGGAGCAGAACTCAGCCCCAAAACCAGAGTTCACCCGCTGCCTGCAACAGCAGAGCTCACGAGCCGACTCAGTTAGAATAAAGGCTGAGTTACCTCTCCCTCCCAGCTGGAAAACTCTCTGTAGAGGGAAAAAAAACCCAACAGCTGAAACAAAACCCACACCCATTTGTGAGGGGGAAGAGGACAAGGAATGATAACGAGAAAGGGAAAATGTCTGGTTCCCATTATTGCTATCTCCAGCGCTTTCACCTCCACCAACAGCTTAAAGGAGGGCTTCTGGAACAGAAGTTAAACTTTCCTTAATCTGGGCTCTTAAACTGCCAGGATCTGGTTACATTTTCTCCTTCTCCAGATTTTAATACTTTTATTTTCTTTTCTAATATGGGGGGGGAGGGAGGAAGGGGGAGAATCTCAGTGTCACTGTAAGAGAGAAGTCACCGGGTTTTGCGATCCAGCAGCTTCCTTGGCAGAGGGAACTGCTGGTTGGCATAATCCACTCGTTTGACAAAACTACTATTTCTGGGCACAGGCTCAAAAACAGGTAGGAAGCAAATGCTGAGAAATAAGGAAGTAAAAACAGCCAACAGATTTTTCACTACCAAGAACGCCAAGAGTAAACATGATTTATTTAGCTGTGTTTAACATGTCTCTTCTGCACTAGACTGCAGAAATCTGCTTGCATTTAGAGCAGGAGGAGGAGGAGGCAGGGGGGAGGGGATGAAAAGGGAATCCATTACGGCGCTCCGCTGGTACTTTCTGAATTGTTCAGACACACAGTTTTATTGAGTACAAGTATTTTCTAGCCCAAAATATATTCATGTGTCAGAAGAAAGCAGCACTAATCTGCTGTTAATTAACAAGCTGCTGCTAACAAAAGATGAAGGACCCAATTCATACAAACAATATTTACGTGGGTGTCGCATGATTTTGTCACAGATCTTTTCTTTTCTTCCCCTCACCCCTCATCTCCCCTGCCTCCTCCTCTTCCTCGGCACCCAGTTATAGGGATGCAGCACGAAAGAGTTCCGGCTCCTTTTGGGACCGGCACCCACAGTGGAGGTGAGGGCACCCAGCCTGGTCCCGACCCGGCCAAACTCGGACAGCATCTCGCCCGAGGCGCGCGGCTCCGGGGCTCCCATCTCCCCCGTGCGGGGAAGGGCCCTATCGTATGCTCCAAAGTGAAATTTCCTCAGATCCTTATTCAATTATGAGGCAGAAGCCATCTTCTGGCGCTGTGCCCACGGTGGCAGCGCTGCCGAGGCTCCGGGAAGTGGCACGAAGCCTCTCATCCTCCATCCATCCATCCATCCATCCATCCATCCATCCATCCATCCATCCTCACCGGCGCCCTCCCCGCTGCCCTGCCTGTGATTTCACATTTGTTTAATCCAACCCTTTTGCCAAGGAGTTTGCAGGGTGGGGGGGCAGACGTGGGGGGAACTTGCTAACAGCAGGGAGAACCAGAGGGATTTGGGCTTGTTCAAAAATATCGATGCACGCACAAAAGGGCAGGGCTGTGAGCGGTGAACCAGAGGGCAGGCTCCCCGGCCATCTCCCCGCTGCCGTCACCCGCTCCCTGCTGTCATTTGGGACGGTAGCGCTTGTGGCCTCATCCAGAGGGATGCTGAGCATGGCAGGCTGCCCCGAGCCCCCGCCGGACGCAGCCGGGCACTTTGGAAAATCAAGCCATTCACATCTTTTCTGCCTCATCCGAGAAATGCGAGTGCCTATCTGCATATCTCCCGTGGGCGTTCTAAAGCTGGCGCTGGCAAAGAGAGGGGAGGGTTAAAGCTGACAGCAAGGAGCGCTAAAAATTCCTGGACTTGCTCCACTCCCGGGAACAAAGGTGGGATTGCAGGGTTGGAGAAAGGGCTGAATGGTCCCCTGCGCTTTACCCATCGAACCACGCAGACCTGCCCTCGAGAAGGGTTACTGGGGACAGGGTTTAGGCTCTGCGCAGCACTGCCATCGCACAGCCAGGGCTGGGAGAAGCGTAGGGACAGGAGGGTGGGAAACAGAAGTAATCAAGCATGATTTTAGAAGTGCCAGGGTTCTCCCGTGATGGCACGCTGGGGTGGTATTTCTGCTGGCGCAGTGCTCTGCACACCCCAGTTAGTGTCTCACCCCGAAGGCCACAGTTTCCTCAGTAAGAAACAAACTCCGCTGGAGCGTACGCACATCTGCCCTTCCAGGTTTTCTCTCTGCACCCTTACTCTTTTCCCCAAAACGTGGGGTTTTCACAGCAAAAAGTGACAGCCACCCACTCAGCACCTCCCGTGGGCGCCCTTGCCAGCGCCCAGCCCCACTCGCTGGCCGCAGCTCTCCCCCCGCCGCTGGCTCCCCCCGGCAGGACCTGCTGCGGGCTCTGCCCTGCCCGGAGCCCCCGAGAGGGACCAGCCCTGAACGGCAACGAGCCCCGACTCTCCCCGCATCTTCCCCTCTTTGTGCACGTCCACACTCACCTTTGCCATTTGTAGACCAGCATTTTAACAAAGTCCTGACCTGGGCTTTTTCAAAGATCTATTTTTAAAAATATATTTTTTTTTTTTTTTTTTTTTGGTTAACTGGTATTTGAGCACTGACATTTACCATTTGAAAAGCAAAACGAACACATTTAAACAAGTGTCTTAAAAGAGCTAATGAAAGAGAAACAGATCCATCTGTATTGTATTCTCCACCCACTATTGCTCAAAAAAATAAACCTTTCCAGACAGCAGGGAAGTCTCCCAGCAGCAAAGACAACAGGAGTTCCCAAGTTTCCCATCGAGGGAGTGAGGACAACCGGTGCATCACCCCAGCTAAGTAACGCCTGCTGCAAAGCCGCCGGTCGCCCGGCACAAACCCTAGCCTGAGCATCCGCAAGGCTCCGACGCTAACGGAGACCTCATCAATCCAGCTCGTCAGTCCTTCCAAAACAAGCAGGTGCCTTTGCTAGGGGTCTCTGACAGACACGCTGCACCCATATCCTCCCCCTGCTTAAATATGTCTAATGAACGTTAATCGTCAGACAGGGAGCACTGAGGATTGAGGGTGTTTTTCCTCACCCACAGAGCGGACGTGGTAGGGATGAGGCGAGCCCAAGGCAACACACTGTCAAAAGCCCCCTGCCCTGAGGGATGGGTGTTTATGGTGGCCAGCAAAGACGTCCTTCACTCCCGCGTACTAGCGCTGCTAACAGAAAACTACCTTCTGCATCCCTTTCAAGAAACAGCTCCAATCCGGGAATCCTCCATCAACCTCAAAATCAAAACCAAAGTGCATCACCTTAAATGATGAACTTTGCACAATGAGGACAGTATCCTTCAGTGGTGGGGGCCGGAGTGGGGGCTCAAGGATTTCTTTTTCAAGGGGGTTGGGGGTTACTGTTTTAACTTCTTTCTGCAAGAAGGCCCTGTACCATAAACATTAATCAAACACTATATTCTGCCTTTTAGTCTTGAACAATTATGAGTACAGTTTTGTGATCTTTAGCCATATTTACTGATACTCAAAGGCAGATTCTATCTTGTTAGATTGTTATAAATGGGACCCCAGGGAATCGGCACACAGGCGGAGGCAGATGTGAGAGAGAGCCTTCTCAGAGCTCGGGTGTGCTTCGGTTTTCTACTGCTGAAATTATGAATGTTTTGCAGGAAAAAAAAAAAAGACTTCAGAATTCTCTGCCAGATCATTACAAAGAGCTGTCCGTAGACTTAAAAAAAAAAAGTTCCATTTTGCTGAACTTAAGATTTTTTAAGGTTAACTGTTAAATTTCAAAGTGTGGTTTACATGTGCTGGCCACTTGTATGCACAAAAATTTCAGAGACAGACACAGGAAAGGTCTCTGGTTATAAACCATTAAAGAAAGAAACCCACAAATTCTCTCTTGTTCCCTCTTAGTTAAATATATTGTTTCTGCTCCAGACCTGTTTCATAATACCATAAAGTAGAGGCATGTTTCCGACACTAGATTTGAGAAGCTGTCACATTAAAGGTAAACTTTTAATCTGCCATAGACAAACAGCACACATTTTTATTTCCTGAGTAACAGCTCTGGAGAAATGTTTAAACAAGAATTTAAGAGCTTTGTGGTAAAGCCACATCTAGGGGTCTCAGACAGCTACTGGGTTTGAGCTTCTTTTCTTTGTTGTTGTCCTTTTATAATTCCTTAAATAACCTACTCAAAAGTAGACTTCTAGGAGCAGAGTAATCAAGATGCACGGAAAAGTGAACCTCTAGGCTTGCTTTTATTTCTAGTTAATAAAAAAGAAATGTTTAAACTGAAACACAGGCCTGAATTTCTAGCTCTTCATCCCCATCTTTTTATTTTCTTGGGACTCACAATCGAATACTTTTAAGAAGTTAATTGTGTCACAATTAGTAACACATTAGTCCTCCGATATTTTTAATAGCAACCCGGGTTTTTCCCCAAGGCACTTAAAAATGGCAGGCTCCGCTATACTCTCCTTTTTTAAAAACTCCCATGCACTTTCTTCTTTAAAAACCTCCCACATGCATTTCACTTGGTCTGAAAATACCAGCACAGATCTTAATCCTGCCAACGCTTACAGACATGCTTAACTTTCTGCACATCAGTAATCCCGCTGACTGCGAGGGGACCCTTGGCGTACCTACAGCTCGGCGCAGGCTAAGGATGAAATCCTGCCTTCGCCAAAGCCAATGGCAAAACCCCCATTGACGTCAATAAGGTTATGATTTCACATCCAGTTGGTTGCAGGATTGGGACCATCCTCATTTCAAGGTACTTTCCCAAACTCTTGTTGGGTTTTTTTTCCACTCCTTTTTTTTCTTCCTGCTCTTTCTCCCCCTCACCTCCCACAGTCGCTCTTGTGGGGCCCCATATTGAGACCACTTGAAAACTTCTGCCTTTCAAATCCCTCCGCCAGGGAAACCCCCTTGCTGAGACGGGAAACATCCTTTGCAGGTAAAGCTGAAAGAAACTATTTTGCCCCGCTGCGTGCGTTTGAGTAAACTAATTAAAACCTGGGAACTTGGGTTCCAAACGATGCCAAGAAGCAATCGTTAATATGAGCTGAAGTTCAATGGGAAGTTCCAGATATTTAAAATAAGCTGCAGGGAAAAGAAAAAAAGAGGGGAAAAAAAGAAAGAAAAAAAATGGAGGAAAAAAGAGCGGAGGGAAAGGATTTTTTGTAATTTTACTGTAAAGCTGACATGATGCAGCTCAGACTGCATGGGGTTAAAATGAATTTGGGGGCTAGCTCTCCAGTGAAGGGGGGAAGCGCTGCTGAGAAGCAGGGGAGGCAGCGGCAGCCGGCTGGGAAGCGCTGCAGCGCTGTGAAGAGCAGGCAGAAGTGAGCAAACCAGCTGAACCGCTCGCAGAATTAATCAGTAACAAAGAGGCTGGAGCTGTTGGCGGGCTTCAGCCCTTGAACCTGGACTCTGCTCTATAAATTTCAACTTGGAATGGCTCTCTACTTGTTGAAAGACAGGTTGGCTCCCGGCCAAGCCATAGGGGGAAGGAAAAAAAAAAAAAGAAAAAAAGCGCCTCCCCCCCCCCCAAAAAATTCCTTCTTGCTCAGGAAACTTCCCTTCAGTTTCTAACTCTTTTTATGAGCTAGTAATAGGGCACTCTAGAAAACGGGAAACGAAAAGCCGGTATTGAAAGGAAAAAATGAGCCGGGAGTTGGTTTAATAAAGAAAATAAAACAAGTAGGTGCTAAATTCAAATCTGGATTTTGCCTGCACGCAAGTACATCAGCTATGCTAGAAGACTTCAGAGCGCCTCGCCAGTAATTCAAAGGAGACTTTTACAGTTACATTAGCTGGCTGCAGGTTTGACTCTGAAAATAATAAATGTCTTAAAAGAAGAAGAGGGCTGTTTAATCCCTGTCTGCAGTCTCGTCTTGTATTCTCCTCCCCCACCACTCCACCTTGTTTAAATGACCATTATGAAAGCGGCGTGGTATAAAAAAACACGTAGAACCATCATTTATTCAGCAGTATCTCTTTCCGTTCTTATTTTTTCCTTCTTCAAACAGGGGGGGTACGGGAGAACCGACGCTCTCCTCAGCCTCTGCTCATTGCCAAGGCAGTTTCAGCCACAAATACCTCGCCGCCGCGGTGCTTTCCCAGCGCGAGCAGATGAGGAGTGGGCTGGGGCAGAGTGAGGGGCTGGAGTGCGGAGGGGTGGTGGTGGGGGAGCTGTCAAAGTGGGAAGAAAGAAGGCAAACATCTATTCAGAGGCCAGGCGCGCTAAGCAAGGTCAGCTGCAGAGACACGGCCCCTTGCAGCAGCTCTGCAATTACGTCCCAAGTCTGCACAGCACCCGGAGTCCCGCAACCTGCGTGCAAGGGCTGGACCGGAGGATCTAGGGCAGCTGGAAGAAGGTGTATAACGAATTTAATTGCTGCTCCGAGATGCTAAAGGGTAGATGAGATGCTCTTTAGCTAGAGCAGGGGGCTGATGCTCTATACCGCTTGCAAGAATACGCGCAGATAAAATACCCTAATGGGAGAGTGGAGAGAGGAATATGGTAAGTGCCAGCTGTGATCAAAAGGTGAAATAAAATATCGAAGTAAAATGCAGCCTAATCAGAGCATGGAGGACAGGGATACACGATCTCTTCACCAAAAGTGGCTGTTAAGGTAAATTAGATTAATGACTCCCACCTCCTTTCCTCCCCAAACTCCCTTGCTTTTAACGAAGGGGCTCACTCCTCTAAGGCTGAACGCCGTCCAAGGCTGCTGGACATTTAAAGCTATATACGTAACGCCTGTGACAGACACGCATCCTCTGCTTCCACTTTCCAAGAAAACTGGGATCTGCTACTCGGTAGGTCTTTTCCATCTGCAGCTTTTATGACCCTGCCGAGGGACCGGCGAGCAGTGTCCCCCTTTTCTCGCTCAAGAAATACGCTACCAAATGCCAGAAGAAAAAAGCGAGTTTAAGAGCTGTTGGGCTTAACAGTGGTTTGTGCTGATCGCACTCGGATCTTTCGGCGAAGGCATACATGCAAAGAGGAAAAAACAACAACCGCTAAGTAACCACTTCACATCTGCCATTAAGATTATTAAACTCCTTACAAGCGGTATCTACCCCACCTTCCCCACTACACACAAACATACACACACCCCCAAGCTCTCCAACGTGGCAACGAGAAGCCAAGACGGCTCTCCTCTCCCGGCTGCAGCAACCACATTCGTTCCTGTTAAGGGGTTAACGATTCGTTTCCACTACTTCTCTCGAGAAAACCTACAATGAAAACATTGGCTCACGAAAGCGTTCTCACTGCCAGAATGCCACAGCGCGAGTGAAAAGTCCGTTTTGTTTTCATTACATCTCTGGGATTTCCGGCTTAACTCCTGAGCTTAGACACCAAATCCCTAGATACCCCACCCACCCACTTTTTCTTCTTCTTCTCCTTCTTTTTTTTTTTTTTTTTTTTTTAATAACATTTCTACTGCACAGCCCACCAATTACCATTTGGAGGGTGGGAGGGAACGGGGAGAAGGAACCATGCTGAAAAGGATGCTCTCCTCGGAGCGAGCACGCGCATCCCCCAAGCCAAGAGCTACCCTGTTTCTCCAGGCTTCCAGGGCTGTCTGCTGAGAAACACGGTTTCATTGCTATACCTGGCCTCTCTCTATTTCTCACCCTCCAGGTTCCCATCTTCCCACTCAGTCACCGAAGCCAGCGCTGAAACTCAGCCCCAAATCTACGCCCTTTGAAGTTATGTGACATGACATAGAAATCCAAGCCTTTCTTGTACAAAAAGTATGATTACTTCACAGGGGTTTTTTTTTTTCCTCCAGTTATGATAGAAAAATGTTCCAATCTCCCAAAAACCCTAGAAAGGTTCAACCTTTATGTCACAGCCGATTTGGTCACTGTGTGTATAGGCAGCGCAGTTCAAACACGGGCTGAGAAAGAAAAACAATCTATGGCAAAGACATGAAGGGAGGCAGCCTCCTGCTACAGCAGCACTTCTGTCCTGCTGAAGCAAAGGAACCATTTCTGTGCCTTTATGTATTTATTCACCATCAGAGAGGAACAGCAACTTTTTCTATCTATACGGGTGCTTTTCTGTTTTATAGTACTTCCACACCACCAGCTTTCCTTCGGCTACATCCCAGTGCAGAATTCGCCTGAGAACCACACAAACTCCTTTCTTGCAATCAATACTCCACCGAGCACAAGCCTCTTGCTATTAGTCACATCCACACAAACACCAAAGCAGTCTATAGGATGGTTGGGCACTACTTTTACTTTCCTCCTAACCGTTGCTCGCGAAGTTGTAAAGAAAAATGAGTAATGACTGGCTGACCAGTGCCTTTTTATCGTTTACCATTACTGTTGTCTAAAAAATCTACCAATCTTTCCATGCTAATAATAATCACAGATACACACATGGTTTCGGTCTACCACACATGGTCCAAGTATAAATAAAGGCAACAGACCACTTTCTTGGGTGACATTTTGACTGGGCTCTACCTCCGAGTAAGTCCAGAGTCTTTCCACTGAATTAAAAGAGGGTAACGGCAGTGCCAAGCTGGCGCAAACGAGCAAGTTTTGCTCTTAAAGGAGTGACTCCTGATACGCGTCCACCCCGGAGCGAGAAGACTCTGGCCACGTGTACTGAATGACCTTCTTCAATCCCCTCTCATCAGCCTGCGAAATGGCACTTCTGTCGAAAAGGTTTTACCTAGCATTGTCACACGTAAAACTGAAGATGACTATAACTAAGAGAGATTGGAGTGAGAGAAAATAACAGCAGCAAGCCCCCATTTCGCAGTTTGTCACCCCACGCATCTGGGGGCAGGTCCCCGCGTCCGCCGCCCCATGGATGTGGCACGGCACCGCTGGTTTCAGGGGTGACAGCGGGGCAGGGGGACAGCAGGAGCAGGACGCCCCCCCGCCTCTCCTGCAGCACCGGTACCTGCCGTCCCGGCCTCGTGGGAGGGCGTCCAGCCAACTGCACACGGGGCGCAGAAAAATGACTTTGGAAAAAAAAAAAAAAACCTAGGATGGTGAGAGGAACAAAACAAAAAGCTAAAACCGGCAGGGAAAATCGAGGGCGTAATATTCCTCAGCGGGTTGGGGAGGGGGGGGGGGTTGGTTTGTTTTTTTTTCCTGTTTTTAAAACTCAGTGCGATTAATTTCACACTTGTCTCTCGGGGATGCCGGGAAAGCCTGGGTGCCTGGTGGGGTCGGACCACGGGCAGGACACGGCTGGGGACAAGCTGAGATGGTGGCGGAGAGAGGGCGGCCGGTGGCCCCCGGGGCTGGGGCTGAGCAGCGGGCGCTGGAGCGGAGCCACATGGGTGCGGTGGAGGTTCAAGCAAGGGGAAGAAAGGGTTTTGTAACCGGCAGGTTGCTCACCTTTAACTCTTGCCGGGGTGAGCAGGCTGCTCACCGCGGCCATGCTGTCCCTCACTGCCAGCTGGGGGGGGAAACCCAGGATGGGGGGGCTGCCCTCCGCACCAGTCCCCCTCAGGATCCCCGAAAGGGGGGATCACGTCCCCTCCACCTGGCCTCACCTGGTAGCCTTAAAACTTTAAGGCGTCAATCTTTCAGCAGCCCCTCGTCAGGCTTGAAGCCACAAGCGAGCCCGGGGAGGGCAGCTGCCGCCACGGCCCCCTCCAGCAGGCTGGGGGTGCCCTGTCCCCGGAGGAGAGACAGGCTCCCCCGGCTCAAGCAGGGCTCTGGGTGAGATCACCCGGCTTGTTTTTGTCCCCAGGACCCAAGTCAGGACCTCAGTCGAGGTCCCTGGGGGGCAGGAGGCTTGCTCGTTATCCCCGCTCTCAGGGGAGCTGCGGCTGACACCTTCCCTGTGTGTGACATCCCCCCCCCAGCCCCAATGCTGCTCAGTCGCACCAATTAGCAAAACACATTGCTGAATACCTGGTGAAGCAGCAGAGGAGGAGGAGGAGGAGGAAGAGGCCAGGTAACTCCTCTGCGCTCAGGGAAAGCCTGGCAGACGCAAGGGAAGAAACAAGCCTGGAAAAACCTCACGAAATGGATTTCAGCTGCAACCCAAATTTCTCAGGCTCTGTTACCACACACTTCTGGAAGCCTCTTCGTCCTCACGTAGTGTTTTTCCTAGGCTGGCTTTGACGAGTCACTCCTGCAACACCCACCGCCCTGGGGAGATGCTGGCAGTGGGACCCGGAGCCACGGCGGCCTTGGGAAGGGGATGGCTCCCGCACCCCGTGCCAGCTCGGCGCTGCTCAGGACACCTCTTCCCAACCTGCCCGACATCGCCGCCACTGGCCTCGGGTTGTTTCAGCTTGCGTTTTCCTCCCCTCACGTGCGAAGGCATCACGATGGCTGTCTGAGTCCTACAGTTAATATGGGTGCGCGGGTCCATAATGGTACATTGTAAGTGAATGTCTCAGGGTAGACAGCAATAATAATTAGCTGTCATGATTTGAAAAAAGGATAATCCATGCCATTGAGTTAACAATCACTCACACAACACACATGGATTTAACTAATCTTAATTTGGAGAAAAATAACAATTCTAAATATATCAAATAGCCTATTTCATGGCAACCTGCAGCGGTGTTTATCTCTGGCTTCCAGCACATGCGAGTTATTTAGTTTCTCTCACTGGCAGTTTTACCATTCAAAAGCCTGAAATGAACATTCGTGGAGCAGGGGTTGCAGCTAAATCCTGCCTCTGACAGGGAGCCTTTTTTCACGATGCACATCTAGTTCAAGTACATAATGTATGGAGCCCAGCACTGACGGCCGGGACGGGATGAACGAGGAATTCCAATCAACTCCCTCCCCTTTCCTAGTATCGTCTTTGCAGAAATTAACTGTGCTGTCTTAATGAACCTCTGCTGCTGGTGTGGTTGTCTGTCTGCGAGGGTACGCTGCCTGGAGTGTGCAGACCAGCCAGTGAAGCTGGAGAAGGCCTGGTCCGTGTGGTGCCTGCCCCACCAAGGCTCTCTCCTCTCTGCCATGGTTCTCTGAAACCATCCAGCACTAAAAACAAGCCAACCAGTACTTTTTCTTTAATCTGGATCATTTCAGAGAGTCTCGCTAACAAACGGCCTGGTGGCTTGTGAGCCGAGCAGGGCCTGCGAGGAGGACAGGAGATACCATCAGTCAAAGGACAGCAGGAGCCACCTCCCCAGGGCCTTCTTCAGCCAGGACAGGTCACCTGGTTACGCCCAAGATCTGATAAATATGAAAGATAAAAAGAGGTATAAAATACAACGGTGGCCTAATTGTTTCCAAAATACCTGCCAGCGGTGAAGCAAAAGCAGCGGTGACTGATAACTCCTAGCCAACTCATTGGTCTGGCTGTGTTTTGCTGTGCAACAATCTGGTACATCTGTTTGATACTATCACACCCTCTGTACAAGAACTGATTTTCAAACAGGTCAGCCAATTTGAAAAAAAAAAAAACCAACTTCACAGGACAGACTGCTCCTAAGCAAGTCACGTCCTCCCAGTGCCAGCTAACATGCTACCGCACACCTTACGGACAGTGGTAACTAAATGAAAGTGCCTTGAGAAGCATGGGTTTGCAAGTTACAAGTCGGGAAAAGATGACAGACTTCATCATCAGAAGGTCTTTAAAAGCTGATTGCAGAGATAAAGTTGCCTTTGTCTCTACCGATATGTAGAAATGTCAGTTGGAGATTCGCGTTGCGTGCATGCAGGTTCTTGCAGGCTTCTGAGCTCTACCTGCCTCCCTCAAAGCAGTACGAGGTCTGTTGTGTGGTCAAGAGCCATTCAGTGACCAGAGCAAGCAGCTACCAAGAAAGAAAAGCAAACACAAGGAAAAAAAAAGGCAAAAAGAAAGAGGGGAGGAAAGACCTCAGGAACCCGGAGCGCCCTGCGTCAGGGTGAACGCTCAGGGCCGTGCTGCACCCCAACATCCTCACGCCCAGAGGGAAGAGAGGTGCAACAGCAGAGCCAAACTCAGCGCTTGACATACCCTCACTGCACTCCGCCATGGGAAGCTGTGAGGGTTGGCAGCTTAGGCACACTGTGGAAGGCCGCACAAATCATTTCGACCAAATAAGAAGGTCTACAAAAATAACACAAGATCAAGGAGAGGAGCTGAAACCTATTTGAGGGCGGCAGCGGTGGCAGCATATTTCAGGGAGCCGGAGTGGCGAGTGGGTGATTTCTGGTTTCCCTCTTCAAATATAAAGACTCAATTATCTTTGAACAGCTTGCTTTACACATGAATTGACACATTTATTTTACAATAAATAACTGAAAGTTATCTATGTTTCCTTTACTGTTAATCTACACAAAGAAATAATAAACAGAGCTTGTCTACAAAAATGCAACTACTGCAGTCCTCAGAATTCAATTAAGCTAAAATAATTAATGCTTCCACCATATTAAATTACTTTATACATTTGAGCCACTGAAGTTTTTTTATTCTTTAATCTTTTTCGCCTTTTTATTTAATAAAAAAAAAAAAGTTAGTTTCAAAGGGGGGGGCTGGCTAGGAGGGGGAAAAAGAGCATGATTTGCTGTTAAAATGTAATGGTCCCCTTTAGCTGACACAGCATGTAGAGTGTTTTGTGCCTTTGATTAAAATAACATTTTAAATGCTTTGAACAAACATATCTCCCCATACTTCTAAGGGATTATTTTACATATTTCTTGGTGGAATAAAGAAATTCATTCTTCCTGTCGCAGTACAGAAAGGCTAAGAATATCTTTCGTCACATATAAAGTAAAAATACTGTAGGCTGTTGCATTATTACCAAAAAAATAAAAAAATAAAGGGAGGGGGTGGCGGGGTGGGAGAAAGCTGCCTTAGAGATTAAGTTTCCCTTTTATGAAATCGTATTTAGTCTCTTTTTTTAACAAATCTAACAACAATGCTCTACAGCCGCTCACTGGGAAATACCTTTAATGTTAAATGCAGATTCTGATTTTCTTGGCTAATGCAGAAAGCCTTTCTATTGAAATATAAATAAGGGGTTTGGTATATCCCACTAAAGCCTTTCCAGTGAATGACTTCTGTGGGTTTTTCATGGCTACCCTCCATGGCTGTAATGTGAGGCTTTTATCCTACTATTGAAAACTATCCGCTGCTATTAAAAAAAATATGGAAGGACACTGCACCTTTTTATCTCGGAGCTGGGCTCCTAATTGAGAAAGCATTATTACTGCACTATTTAGTGGATGTCCCTATCTCCATGCACTGCTGAGAAAATGCCAATCAAACGATAAACCCTTTTATTTTTCTGAATTCAAAATCTTTCCTACATATTTTCATTTGATATTCAGTTTAGTCTGAAAGAGATTAGGTGCTCCAGACTGGCTTTTAAAATTTTTTTTTATGCCTTTTCCACACGTGAACATCCCCTTCACCCTTTCTCCCAGCAGATTTTCTGCATGGCAAAAGTGTTGGTTATATTGACGCTGACCCCCAGAAGCTCGGACGGGATGGCACCCTCTGCGCTGGGTATAGCCATTAAGGTATTCCACTAAGGACTAAACTTGGCCAGAGATTAGTAAGAGATGTGATCTGGACTGCAGCTACTGCATGGGTCTCCTGGACCAACCTCACTAAGCCCTGGGTACGCTCTGCAAGGGGCTGAGCGCCGTCAGCTCGCACAGAGATGAAAGCTATTGAGAGTGCTCAGCACCATTCAGGAGGCCTTCATCAGCAGACTGGGGGAGAAGGTCCTGAATACTTCTCTTCTGCTCCCACCAAATGGGAAGGAAATCTAGCCTTCAAAGCTGCTACACCATGAGGTAGTCATCTCTGCCAAGAAATGCATTCACAACTGCAAAAGGATGGGGAAAGCTGAAAAAGGATGAGGAGGGGATGGGGTGAGGTCTTACAGTAGGGTTGCTTACAACACTACAGCACAGGCTGCCACTGCTAATGCCCCCAAAGCTACCAGCTGCCCCACGCCAAGATGGTGGCTGCACCCAAAAAAGATTCCTAGAAGACAACAAGGTAGTCAATGGGTGGCATACGCCCTCTCCAAAGAGGCAGATCATCTGGAGATCTGAAGACTGCAGCAGTTCAAAGCCCACATCCTCATTTATATGATGGCCAAGCCCGTCAGAGATGCTGGGGATTGACTCAGAGACCCCCAATGCTAAAAGCGGGAATCTCTTAAGTTTCAACTGTAAAGACAGGAGCCTCTCACAAGTCTTCTGGGGATCCCCTCGTGGGAACATCTCTACTACAGACAGGATCCTGGACCGTCAGATCTAATCCCATACGACAATTCCTGGAGAAATTTGGGTAGCGGCAGCAAAGACAAATTGCCGCTGGTCTTCGGTATGGGATACAGTCAATTTGAACAAAAAAGGCCTGTTTGAGGGGGGAATCCTGCTGAGTAACATAAAACCCCCACTTGCTAGCAGGGAGCAGAGCCTTCCTTTCACCGCTGCGGAGGAACACACCTGCGGAGGGGAGGAAGGCCCTGCACGACGGAAGCGGCCCCACGCCGGGCGCTCTGCAGAAACCGCTGCGCAGCAGCAGCTCGCCCAGGTGGGTACCATCACCCGCCTGCCCACCTCCGAGCCGGGGCCTGGGGGTGGGGGTGGGGGGTTGTTCGCTGAGTAAATGTTAACTGCATTTACGCCTGAGAGGTTTAGAAAAAGAAATGCCTGCGATTTGCTCACTCCGGCTAGCCTGTGCTCTTGCCTCCTCTTCCCGAAGCCCTCTTTGGGGCGTGCATGTGAATGGAGATGTCGCCCACCCAACTCCAGCCATCTGCAGACAGCCAGGACAGGCGGCGCAGGCAGCAATGCAGACCAGGAAGCTGACATCTGCCCCAGCAGAAGGAACAAGCAAGGACTTAATGTACCCCTGCTTTAGCCCTCGCAACCAAATCCTCTTCCCACTACAAGCGGGAAGAGGATTTTTCCACTGCCTTCAGCAGCATCGGGATTTGGTCCTTCCCAGAGGGTCTGCATGTTACAAAGGGTGTCTCAACTGGACTGAATTGAGCACCTCACCAAAGTCCCCTGTCCCTCCACCACTGCTACCTGCTTAAAGACGCTCCTGAAATTGTTTCTGACCCCAACCTTCTGCTTTTTCCTACGTGTCCAGGCTGCCACTGAGCTCTCCCGGGGGATGAAGAGACCCCTCTCTCCAGGATCCGGCCCTGCGCAGATAGCTACACTGAATTAAACATGGGGTGGACGGCCCTGCTGAGCCCTGCGTAGCCGTGAGGATCCTCCAGACCGATGGCTCCCATACAGACCGGTTACTGAAGCCTCTGTTTCACGGCACTTTCTAGAGGGCTCTCGTTAAAAGATTACCTAGGCAGTTGATTGAGTGTAAAACATGCTGTACCTGCAATGTTCTCCTGCTTGGGGCAAATTCCTTTTGTAGGCGTGAGAAGACGGTCTTCTTCATCGGGTGTGACTTGGATCCCGATTTCCACTGGCTCTGACACTTTCCTGAGCTCGGCGCGTGAGGAGGGGGGAGGGCTGCTCTTATCCATGCTCTTTTCATAGCAGGCACCACCAGTGCCATTGCACTGTTTTCTCTTGTGCTCTATAAAAACCAAGATGTCTCCCAGCGGGAAGTTCATCTGACACTGTCCACAGGTTAACAAGTCGGGGTCTGTCCCGCCTGCGGCGATGCTGATGCCGCCCGGCTCTGCTATTGCCAGGCTCTCATCCTCGTCGGCGAGTGCCGGTTCCACATGGTCAGCCTCTGCTTTACACGGACAAGGAGAAAGAGGGAGGAAAGGGACGAGGGAAGAAGAGAAAGACATTGCTTTGAATGTTCACAGACATCACGAGAGGCCCAGCCTCCCCTCACCCGCCCAAAGAAGCCAAGACTGATTAGATCTTTCTTTTATTTTTCAGCTTTTCCGCTCTCCCAGAATGATTTCAATATATTTTGCAACCAAGCCTGCCTGAAACAAAATGGAAAGGCTGACCTGGCATAGCTCTCCTGACAGCTCCTTCCCACTGCTGCCAGCGCTGCAAGGGTATCAGCAAAGAGCCATTTTGCAAACGCTCGAGCCCCGAGTCACTTTCTGAAATAGTTCCTCTCTTTTTATCCCACCTTCTCGTTCCCACCGCACCTCCCAGCCATCTGGCCAAGGCCCCATCCAGCAAAGCTTACGCACCCGAACCTCTCCGATTTCAGAGAGAGGGGGAAAAAGTGCTTACGTGCTCCCAAGAAGCAGGACCGGGCTCCATGTGGCATACAAAATTGGTACCACCTTGCCCCATTACAAAGACACCGGCAAGGTTAAATGACCGCCCATTAGCACGAATTACGGCAAACCGTTTGCAAGAGGAAGGCAAGCAGGGTACAGCCTCGTGAGAAGTTATGGGGTTTCAAAAGTGTGTACAGGGGGGAAAGAGAATGAGGCACATATTTAACATACTGGAATATTGGCGAGCCTGAAATCCTCCACTCGTTTTCCTGATGTCAAATACCCCCGCAGTTGCTATATAGATTAATAAAAGTTTTTTGTTTAAATCTTGCCCACGGACCTGATGGATTTCATACCACTACCCCCAAAGACCGGGAAAGCATTTCTGAGTGACCTGCATTGAGTTTCTCAGAAAGAAGTAACTTCTCGTTTCACAATTAATAAAAGACAGTGCGTTTTTAATGGATATTTTGAAGATAATTCTTACATTATAAAATAATTACGGATCACAATCTATTTCTGGGGCAAAACGTGTTTTTTGGTTTGTTTTCTCTTGTTCCACTGTGTAACTGCCAAATCATACAAACCTTGGTCTTTACTTGGGCAAAATTTCCACTGACTTTTGCCTAAGGCTGTTTTGCCTCTGCAAGGACTATAGGATTTGGGCTGAACAAAACAGAGGAACTAACAGTATGTAAATCAGCAAGTGAGACCTCTAATCGAATCAGGATTAAAGGAATAGGAGGAAAAATGTTCTCTATTAGCCCGAGCGGTTTGCTTATGGATTTCCTGGGGAAAGCAAGTCACACAAATATCTCAAAAGAAGCGAGACTGAGATAAACAGATGTTATAATCCAGATCTGGATTCTCCTCCTGACCAAAAACAAATGTTTTGCTCCACTCTTCACCAAACTGGAAAAAAAAAAAAAAAAATCACATAGGAAAGGGACAGGAGGTAGAAAGCGAAATGTATTACCTGGCAACAAAAATGGCTAAGCCTTGAAAAAGGCAGTTTAGAAAAAGAATAGCCCCCGTTTTTGCCTTCCAGAATAAATAATTGATCGGTGTATCCACCAGCTGTATTACAAGTTGCATCAGAGCTCACGGACAGCAAAGCGGAGCGCAGCAGCACCAGCGGCAGCAGGAGAAGGACAGGGACCCCAGAGAAGCGCCTGAGCACGGACCGTCCTGCTGGAGCAGACGATGGGCACGGGAAGGCTTCGGTTTCCTAACTCACACCCAGCTTACCAAATACACAGCACAATACTCCTTCTGAAAACCAGTAATTACCTTTTCCCCCTTAATCTAAGTTTAAAAGGAGTTTGAAGACAATGCTACATAATTAATTCGCCAATTTATATCATGGAGAGATGCCTCCTTGCCTTAGCGAAAATGTAACCGTAACCCTGCGCTGAACAGGGACTGCTGGGAAGGGAGCGGATGGCTGCGAACAGTGTGTCACGATGCAAAAGGTAATTATTTAGTGCTGCGGTTCCCTTTAATGATCTAACATTGAGCAATATTGTTTATATTGAAGAGAGCTTGCACCTTTAATTACCAATTACATATACATCATTTTAGAGCCAAAAGAAAAGGACTGTGAAAAGGGTCCTTTAGAAACGTGCGCGCTATTTCTAGGAAGAATTCCTATTAAGCGGGAGCAGAGTGTCAAAATATTAAAAAAAAAACCACCACACACACACACACACACAGAGGCACACACAGGCACGCAGACACACATGCGGGAGATGGGACAAAGAGCTGGAAAAGACAACACAAAAACAGGAGCTGAACCAGGGGTCGTGAGGAAAAAAGGTGGCAGAGGGGGAAAATGCTTGTTACTAGTTTCACCTAACATTGCTGTGAAGCCTTCAGGTTCGAGTCTGCCTCTCAAATTACAAAGGCTGAATTTTGGCATTTATATGTATAAAACAAATAAAAAGAAAAGCACAGATCTCAACTTCATTATCTTTTTGATGCGAGGATTATTCTTTTTTTTTGCCTGCGATTTAAATTGTGCTCTTCAGAAAACGTAGCAAAACTGCTGCATTTGATAAGGGTCCTGACCAGGCGTCTGTGGAAACATGAAGGAGGTTTTAACAGCTAAAACTGTTGCGAATTCTTTCTTTTCAGTTCTACACTTCATTTGAATATTAGTTAAATCCACATATGCCTATTCACTTACACTCGCTCACTCTCTCTTTCCAAGGACTCTGCAATGGCACTTTTTTAAAATAACATCTGGTATTCCTTCATATTTTGGCAGTCGTCACATTACCAAAAATCAGCTTTTCGTTTTCTTGGTACGCCGAGCCCTCGTGATCAGTAGTAATTGGGTTTCAAACTATCAAAAGATTTTTTTTACTCGACTCTATTTCTGATTTGAGCTTAATAAATCATCAATCATGAGACCAGCCGTACACCCAACAATGCAGAAGCTATATTAACATCCCCTTATTCGGGACGTGGAAAACAGACATAAAAGAATGAAAAACAAAATAGTGAATAGATCTTCAAATGCATTTTATCCATGTCAATTTGCATTATTTTTTTTTTTTTACTCGGAATAAAAAAAAAAAAAAGAAAAGGCTTCCTATTGACAACTCAATTAAGCCATTAAAAACCTACATTCAAGTAACATTACAGGAGAGATTTAAAACCCACAAAGGAAAAGAGAAAAAAGCCTGCAAGTCCAGCCCATAACGCATCGGGTCATGCCTAGTTAATACAACAGCCAAGATCTTAGGCTGTTTAAGGAGTCCTTTAATACCAATGGGGCAATTTAGGCCAGTCTCCATCTAAAGTTCTGACTCCACTTGTGTCTGTGGGTTTCAAATGAGTCGCTTCACATTATTTGAATTTAACTCTGTGGTTTTGTTGCTGTTTGTTGGTAGCTGGGTTTGGGGGAAGGAGGGTGTTTCCTCACGAGTATTTATTTAAAATTAATTTTTTTTTTTTTTAAGAAGGAGAAATCAAGCCACACAAAAAAGGAGAATGGAAAACATCTCATCTCCCTTACGTGGGAAAAGGGGAAAAAAAAAAAAATGCAAACGAGCTATTTCCAGCCAGGACTCGTGCCCTGGTTTTTCCAGGTCTGTTAAGGTGTGCCCAGCATTTTCCTTGCACCCAGAGATTCCTCCGAAGAGGATTGCCTTGCCATTGCCTGCCGAGGGAGCGCAGCGAATTGGGGATGGGAGATCTATGGAGACATCGGTGACACTGTTGTTACCCGATGGCTTCATAAAATTAGCGCAGCCGGACAATCTAAATCATTTGCTCTTTACTTTGAAAAGTGTTACGCTCGCTGCCTGGACTCTAAGCAGCATCTCCAAGCTCTCTGGCTGCCAACCACACCAAAATACAGTGGACAAACTCCTTAATTCCATAAAGGCACTGTCGCAAAACCACCAGCGCTCCTACTTCAGCGTGGTGACATCATTAGAGCATATGTGCCCCATGCAAACAATACTCTCGTGCCCAGTATTAAAGCGAATGCACATGCTAACTACTTTCTGCCTGTCAGATGTCTCAAAATCGTACCCATTAATAGTGAGAAAGACTCTGTTACTAAAAATCGTTTCCAAGGCCTCTAAGGACAAAACTGTGGGTGCTTGTTCACAGGGTTTGGGGGAGGCCGGGTCCAGGCAGGAGTAATTACTTTTCTTGCCTTTTTATTGCACTGCAGAACCAAAGTAAGGAGGGGATCTAAAAGTTGCCAACCGATCCTCTTCCTTCTTTTTCCCATCCCGCAGCACCAAAAGCAGGCAGAGAAAGGGGGGAGAGGGCACGGTTTGGTGCGGGGCCAAAGCGCTGCGTGTGAAACCTCCCCTCCGCGGTGGGTTTTCTGCACAAATCGACAACGGGGCGGTTAAGGCGAGCGCTGCCGGTGCCTTCGCCGCAGAGGTGCTGCTGGGTGCCCTGCCTGCCCCGCCACCCCACCGCGGCCACCGACCGCCCTCGTGCCCGCCCAAGGGGGCAAAGCACGGGCTACCCCAAAGGCCAACCCGTCTCTGGGATGAGCTGGTGCTGCCGGGGTCCCCCACGGTGCCCAGGGATGGGAAGCCACCCGCCACCGTGCCGCAGCACGCCGAGCTCGCCGTTCTCTGCGGCACAGTCGCTGCTGTCTTGAAGGCACATCCCGAAAGGGCTCAGCCCAGTTGAGGAGCGAGCACAAAGAAGTGACTCGCTCTTCAGGGTGTTGGCCCGAAGCAGGCCTGAAAATGATGTCCCTTCAATCAACACCCACATGTCACATTTACTGTAACATCAACATGCTTAACGGAAATAGCTCGGATCACACGCTCTCTGGCTGGGTTATCGCCCAGATCGGTGTCAGGATCCTCGCTGCACAAAGACTAACGCTGCTCGAAGCGGGCGGCGCGGCTCCTCGCCGTCGAAGTTTATCAATAACCTGTTTCCAGAGCCTCCCCGCAGCTCCCTGCAGCTGCAAGGTGCAGAGCTGAGCTTATTTATGCCTACACACTGCACCAGCGCCGCGCTCAGCAGTACGAGGCGCCGCTTATCTGCCACCAAGTTTTAATTTTCCTGTGGACTGAAAAACAATTGTTTGTAGCGTTTGATTTTTTTTTAAATTTTTTTTTTTTTTTTTTTTTTAAATAAAAGTCTGAGGCTGAGTTGGCCGAAAGAGGCAACTTGATGGGGAAGCCCCAGAAGCCCAGGGGCCCGCAGCTCTGCCTCACTTTCTCAGCCCCTCTCAGGCATGGGCAAAGTGCACAAAGGCGGCCGGAGCAGCGGCGAACCTCCGCTGCCGTGCAGCTGGCGAGCCGCCGCCGTCCGGTCATCCGCCGCCGCACGTCAAGCCCACCGGACGGCGGCACGGCACGACACGGCGGGTGGCGGTGGCCGGGGTGGGCTGGCCATCGCCACCTGCCCACGGCGGTGGGATGGAGCCCACCACCCCGGTCCAGCCCGGCGAGCCGCCCCCTCCCCGGGTACCGACAGCGAGGGGACCAGGATCCAGCGGTGGAGGGAGGGAGGGTGGAGGGAAATACCCTGTTTTGCTCTGACGCCTTAGCAAGCCCCCACGCACAGCTGGGAGTTAGAGGACTCTCCCGCAACAGACACCGTTCGCAGAAGTAGCCCGAATCTCTCAGAAAGCAGTTTAACCCTCTGTACACACCTGAGAGGGAGCGAGCCCCAGCCCTGCCACAAAGAACCAAGGAAACACATCAGGGTTTAGGGAAAAGAAGGGAGGAAAACGACACAATAAGCACGCCGGACCCAAACGGAACAAAAGCCAGGAATATGCAAGGATCGGCGCGAATCTCCAACACTTGTCAGATGTTATTTCATCAGGAACTATGTACAGTGTTAAAGAAGGGAGTGGCGTGTCTCCTCTTAAGTAAACTATACGTTCATAAAAAATATTTACTGCTTTTGAGAGCAGAAAATGCATAGGCTCTTCTATAGACTGCAGAAGCTGTAAATCTCCGCAGATAAAATGGGATGTGATGATGTGATATAAAAGCATTCTTTGTTCCCCAGTGAATACATTTGTTTTATTTAAAACTAAACGACAACCAAGGAGAGAAAGGAGCGCTCGGTGCCACAAAAGGAGAAGGAGCAGTATTTGGGTACAGGCTTTTAACTGGCGTAGAAAAGGATATTGGAAGCATAGATTCTTACCCAAGGATTTAAAAGGCGTGATCAAAATTAAGTAATTAGTTTTGAACATGTATTAAACGCACAACAGCTCTGTTCTTATCGGGCTCAAAAGACACTGTGTTTCTCAATTGTGTATGGCATGCTGTTGTTCATATACAATTTTCTTAAGCCTTTTTTTTTACTTTCATTGAAGCATATTCATTATAACATTCAGCGAATTTATGGCTTCTTCCAGTGGCTTAGTAAAAGAGGTCATAAAAAAGTTAAGTAAACCAGTGTGTTTTTTTCCTCTCCCTTAACTTTGGATTCCTTTTTTATACTGTGCTGTCTAGTGCTTAGTCTTTGGAAAGTACCTTGGGCATATCCAGCACACACACAAATTATCAGCTGCTCCAGGAAAAAAAAAAAAACCAACGGAATTTCTTGCACTGAGGCAACTACACAAAAGACTTGCATATGTCAAAAATACAGAACTAAGTCCCTGTGAATGCTGCACCATTAATCAAATCCCCGATCTGGTGTCACTTTTGCCAGTAAAATGATGATATTCTTCTAACCCCCTTCTACTGGCGCGTGCCTGCAACGCGTGAAGTGTGTCCCTCTGCTTTAATTTGTTTTCGAATAGCCTGCTTTAGGCATTTTTTATATATTCCTTAGAAAAAAAAAAGGGGGGGGGGGGGGGAGAAAAAGAAGCTGCTACTTAAAGCTCCAGCAAGCGTCTACAGTACCAAGGCGGCAACAGCTTTTTGGAAGGGAGAGCAGAAAGCGAGCAAATTTAACTGATGTTCAGGAGCTGAACACACAACTGCTTCTGAAGCTGTAACCGTGGGTGCCGAGGAACGGTGTGCAGCCTGCCCAGATACATTTTAAGAAAGTAAATAAACACGAAAGAGGAAGGTGCTGTAGTAAGAGCAGCTGAATGAATCATGCATTTATCAATGCACGCAGTTATTGATGTCTTTTCCCTCCCTCGTTAAAAAGAGACATATATATAAATCCGTCTACAGCCAATGCTGAAGCTTCACCAAGCGCTTTTACGGCATCGCTAACTTTAAGGCAGGCGGTAACCCCCAGCCCCCGTTTATTTTTCCGCATACTTTCTCTGGAGGCTACCGAGGGGAGACCAAATTCAACCGGTAACTGCAACGCAACCCTAGAGAAACCAAACTGCAACCAAAAAGAAGGAAATGCTCCGGCAAGGAGGCAGAGAACCGTTTTTGGGGTAGCAGGTCTCCGCGGCGAGACTTTTCCGCCAGGCTTCATCCTGGAGGAGTGGGATGGGTGGGAGGCAGAGGAGGGAGCGGGAGGAAGGGGAGCACGGGCGTGCGTGCGCTGGGTGGGCAGAGGCGACGGGGAGGAGGAGAGGGGGACCGCTGTTTCTCTTGGTAAAAGTTAACAGTCATGGAATGGAAGGAAAGCCGCAATCGGCAAAGTTTGAGGTTTTGGGAGGGGAGAAGGGAAGGTTTTCCCCATGGCTGGGGAACACCAGCATCATCAGCAGCCCGGGCACTGTGCTCTTCAGCTTACCGGCCTGTCAAACGAGCTGGCTGCTGTCTATATGCTTCCAACTAGCTCGATTCAAACATTAAATGAAGTAGAGAAATCATCAGATAAATTGCTGGCCCTCTCTACCCAAGAGTGAAGGGTTTTTGTACAGCTGATGACAGCCCTGATCTTTTGTCTGACCTAATTTACTTCTCTTTCAGGTTAGAATAAAGCGCTCTTTCCTTTCACGGGATAACCTCCATCCACATATTGCGCCCTAAAAATGAAAAGAGGCTCGTGCTATGTTAACAATACCACAACTTGATGAATTTCTCAGGTTGGGTGAAATAAACAGCCACTGATCAAAGCTTCCCGTGTGTACGCCACGAAATTATATGTTTGGGCAAGAAAGTGTCCCGCTAAAGTCCATCCCCGACGCACGAGCCGATTGCAGCACAGAACAGCACAAACCTGACCGAGCAGCCTGTGAGCTGCTCAGCAGCAACTTCTACACGACAGATGTGATTTTGTGTTTGTTTCTCTAGGAAAAAATAAATGCTTATTTTCATTTACAGGAACTGCACATTTTTTGCTGTAAGGACCTGAGGATCAAAGTACGGTAAACTATCTAATATCAAATCCTCTCAGCAGGGTACATGTGGCTTTCTGACATGTAATTATGGACGTGCACGTCTGTTTTATTGCTGTACACACCTTCTCCTAGAACTCCAGCTTCCTCCCTCTGTGTTTTTACATCCACTGGAACAAACAAATGGGTCTCTGCGGGTTCTCCCCCCCACTCCGCCCCCGCACAGAGACTCGCTCATGTACAGGTATCATCACCCCGATCGCTACCCGACAACGACAAACTGAAAATTTCAACATTGTGCGTTGACAATAAAAGGCACCGTTAAAAAAAAAAACTAATTTTAATTAAAAACTCCCGTCCGGCCGAGTCAATTAACGAGCCGCGATTCAGCTAAAAATAGCTTTGCCTCGCTCGCAGCCCCTTCTCAGCTAGGGCTGTATAGATCTTCGCATGGAAATCGATATTACAACTTGCCGGGGGAGCAGCGCCGGGCAGGTCCGGCAGCCGTGCGAGCGGCGGCTGTGATTTCCCGGGGCAGAGCATCCCGCGCCGGCCGGGCCGGAGCCAGCCCAGCCATGAGACAGGCTGTGAGCTCCCCCTAGTCGTCAACACCCGCCACTGGCAGCCGGGCCACAAGGCAGGCTGGCGAGGCGACTAAAAAAAGCCAGCAAAGTTTATTTTGGAATGGTGATTTTTTTTTCCCCCCCCCCCCCCTTTTTCTTTTTTTTTCCCCCATCCGCAAACAACGCGGAGCGCAAAGCAATGCAGGTAGGAAATGTGGAAGGGAAGCAAAAGTCTTGTGCGAGGCATTTTTTATTTTTTTTCTTTTTAAGCGAAAAGATGCGCTGGCAGCAAGCTCAGCCCCGGGAAGAGCCGCTGAAGAGGTGTCAACTGAAGTCGGTAACTGATATCAATAATTTGTACTACTTCTACGAGCGCGCACTCCTCTAAGTCATAATTATTGTCAAATATGCCACAAGACAACCCTTTGTTCTGCAGAGAAACATACATTTTGCGCAAGACAAGGGCTCCAACCATTCCTATTAAAGGCAGCCAGGTTGTAAAATCTTGAAGACTTTTATTTCTCAATATTTAAATAAGCCTGACAAAATATGCTCTGCATCTGCCGACCAGCAAAAGAAATGCAAAATGATTTCTCCCCCGCTGTACATCTATTTAAGCCACCAAGCACATCAACCGAAAAGGACGGAACAACCTAAATCCACAATCTAGTTACTCTGCACCAGTTTTTAAAAAAATATTTTAAAAGACCAGAAAGTATGAAAATGTGACAGTATTCTTTTTTAATCTCGTAAGTTCGATACAAACATATTCAAATGGACAGCAACCTGGAAGTCGACAGCACACGACGTTGTTTTTTTCCCCTGTCCTATTTAAAGCCAACACATGTAACGTCTTTTAAAAGCACGTTAAGCTTTTCTGTGCACAACTATGCGGGTATTATGAAAAAGTCAGCCACCTCCAAAACAATAATAATTTCCTCTCTAATTCTTCAGTCACCGCTTACGGTCTCTTTGTATTAGAGTTGATTACATTGGTGTGGGTTTTTTTTCTGTAGGAAAAAGTGCATTAATTGCACGAAATCTAAATGCATTTTAAGAGAAGCTCCTTGAAGCAATTTGCACAACTTTGACATGCAAAAAATCATAGGGGGTTTTTTTCATTATTTTTAATGACTACATACAAATACAAAGCGATAAAGGAAATTATTACTCTTGCTAGGGAACCTGTTGACCAGGTACTGAGGAGCCTCCTTGGGAAACCTGGCTCTCTACCTGGAATTCTATGATTTTACTGTGCCTTTCCCTCCCAATCTTTGCTGCTGCTCTACAGAAATGTTCTCGCTTTGCAGCCTTCTGCAAAACTGCTATCAGTGAGCTTTTCACATGCTCTCGCCTTTCACATTGCCTTCAAACGCAAAACGCAGGGCCAGTTTGAAAACAGATTTCTCAAGTTAAAAAAAGAAGATCTTAAGCTGGAAAATCAGCGATTTGAATCAAACCAAAATAACGTTTCTTTGCACAGAGCAGCTCAAACAGCTCAGCCTCCTCTCCTCTACAGCATCGCCTCTTTTGCTTTGTCCACCTATTTAAGTGAGCTCAGCTACGAAGTTTGTTCCATCCACCGCCGCTGAAGAAAGGTCCAGAGCTGCTCTTTTCTCTCCCTGTGTTTCCCCTCTTTTTGTCCCGCACATGCATCCATTACAAGGCTGCCCTGGGTGAGCCTGGCGAGGACAAACAGGCCACTCCGCTTTGCAGTCTTAAAGACCACTGTGCTAACGAGACGCTGCAACTCCGGAGCACAACTACATTGCAGCCTCTCTGCTTTTCGTGTTTGTTTGTTTGTCTTACACTCAGGATCTAAACGATTCTCTGAACAGCAAGAGCATGAAACCCAATAAACTCCAGCTGAGCAGTGTCAGAAAACCCTTCTCTCTCTCTCTCTCCCCATCTCTCTCCCAATCTCTCTTTCCTTGCCTGGCACAGACCTCCAATCCATCCTGAAATGCAACTCTCCTGACAGATGCCAAAAAGGGAGAGAGAAGGGGGGGGGGGGAAGAAGCGCCCACATGACATAAATGCAAGATTTCAGAAAACAGTATCAATTCATCCCGGCTTTGGGGGCTTGGCTTGGGGTTGGCTTTATTTTGTTGTAAGTGGTTTTGCTTTCCCATTCCGTTGCCCGCTACTTTCCAAACTCCCCCTTGCAGAGGACAGTCTCCCTGGCTGCTTTTTCCCCCCCACACCAGTGACACCTTCCTGAGGAGTGGGGGGGGGGGGGGGGGATTGCGAACCCCCACACACACACCCCCCTCCTGCACGCCTGCAGCTGAGGCTGAGCGCCTCTGCGCTGAAATGCCTGAGCTTCCTGCTCCCCCCCAGCCCCAACCCCAGCCCCAACCCCCCCCCCCGGCTCCCACCCCCTCCTCCCCTGGATACCTTCGCGTTTTTCTGCCACTGTTCAGTATGCAGCCTGATTTCTCCGCCAGCTTCCTCAGGATGGAGAGATAGAGAAATACAAGAGGGGAGGGAGGGAGGGAAGCTGCGAACCGCTCTGCTCTCCATTCCTCCCCAGCCGCCCTGCTAAACCCATTGTACACGCAGCTCCTCGGCACCTTTTAATGCTCTCCTGCCTCATTATTTACTTTCAAGTAAAGCGATCGGAAAAGGAGATCAAATTGGAAGAACAAACCTACCTGGCTCTCTTCTCCACCCCACCTTCCCCCCCCCCCCCCCCCCCCCCCCAACCTCGCCCCCCTCAGCACCAACAGCAGCGAGAAAAGAAATGTTTCACCCCTTTAAACAAATTCAGACGTGCGCAACAAACCAGATTCTCCGCACACCCCCTTTCAACACCCCACATCTCCTCGCAACTGAGACAGAAAAGAAGTGGGAGCAATTGCACAGGGCGATTTAGAGAGGTTAGGTTGTTGATGCTTTTTCTTAAAACAAAACAAAAAAAGGGGGCAAAAAAATTAAGAAGCCACCAACAAAAAAGGCAAAGCATTTTCCAAAACGGATGGTAAAAACCAAAAATGCAATTAACGAAGGGGAGGGAGTTGAGGAGGGGGGAAAATCCACCTTTTATGGTGATGCAAATCTGACTCCAAAATAACAATGAATTAAAAACAACCCCCCCAGAAAAGAGCTGAATACCAGATGCATCTTCATTTGTGCTCCACCAGCTGATGGGCTGGGGGGGGGGGGGGGGGGGGGGGGAAAGGAACGGGTTAAAAAATAAAGGCGCACACCAAAAAAGAAAAAAAAGGGGGAAAAAAAAGGAAAGACAGAGCGAAAGAAATTGAAAATTCTGGACCCAAACCGTCCCCCCACAACCCTCCGCTACGAAAAGAAAAAAAATCTCGCAGGAGGTGGAAAAATTATATACACATATATATCTCGATTCCCAAGGAAATCTTACAAACAGAAATTTATCACCGGTAACAAAGAAAGAGAGGAGCTCGCAAGCACCAAATGCTCCTGGCAGATGGCTCCTATTCTTGGCTTTCAGGGGAGGGGAGAGAAGCCGGGGGAATATTTTATTTATTTATTTAAATTCTTTAAAATCTCAACATAAATATTCGGATCCGCCGCGGCTCCGGCTCAGCCCCGGGCCGGCTCCGTGCGCTCCGCCGCCCCCCGCAGCACAGCAACTTGCGGACTCCTCTTGGGGACCGGGGGGGGGGGGGGGGGGGAGAGAATTGTCCGGCCGGCCTTCCCGGGGGGGTACGGGCCCCCATCCCGGCCTCCGCCCCCCCCCCCCCCAAAAAAAACCTCCCCACGGTGTGCCGGGCATTTTCTACCAGCCCCCCCCCCCCCCAAAAAAAAACGCGTTCGATGTTACAGGAGGGAAATAGGGACTCCCCTGACACCCCCCCCACCCCCGCCGTGCCCCGGTGGCGGCGGAGCAGAGGGGAGCGCTGGGGACCCGGCGCCCCCGCACACACGACCCCCCCCCCCCCCGGCGGCACAAACCCCGGGGGGACGGGAGCGGCGGAGCGGCGGAGCGGCGGAGCGGGGACCTGCCCCCGGCTGTGCCTGCAGGCGCTCGCCCCTCTCCCGGGGCTCCAGGGGTGGGAGCGGGGAGGAGGGGGGGATGCTGGAGCTGAGGGGGTGTGGGGGGGGCGCCTCCTTCCCTCCCCGCGCTTTATCTTTTCCATCCTTTTTTTTTTTTTTTTTTGGGGGGGGGGGGATGGGGGGGGGAGGAGTAATGTGTGTGTTTTCATTTCACAATAGGAGCTTCGGCAAAGTGCAGCCTCCGCTCCTGCCCCGGCACCGCAGCCGGTGCCGCTGCCCGGTCCGCATTTCGTACCCTATAGCTCCGTCTCTCTCCGCGCCCCCCCCCCCCCCCCCCCGCCACCGCCAGACACCCCCCGGCCCCTCTGCAGCCCCCTGCCCTTGCCTCTAGCCCCCCCCGAGCTGAGCCTGCCTCCCCCCCCCCAGCTTTGGAGGAGAGTTCTCCCCCCTTCCCCCGCCGGCGATGCACCTGGGGCGGGCATGGCATCTACCTGCCCCGCGTCCCCGCACCGGGGGGGACCGGGGGAGGAAGGGGGGGGGGGGGGGGGTCCGCGCCGGCCGCTGCCTGCCCGCCCTGCCCCGTCCGGCCCACCATGTGCTTCCCGTTAAGTCCCGTCCCCCCCCCCCCCCCCACCACCACCACCACCACGGCCGCTCCGCTTCTTCCCCCCTCCCCCTCCCCGCCTCCGCTGCCCACCTTGTGTGTGTGTGTCCCCCCCTCCCCGGCCCGGCTGTCACGCCGAAGCAAAGCGCTCGGTCAACTTTTCCCACCGGCTCCGCGCTGCCCACGGAGCGGGGAAGGAGGAGTGGGGCCGGGGGCGAGCGGCGGAGCCCCGGTGGGGTAACCCGAACCCGAACCCCAGCCCCGCACCGCAGCGGCGCATCCCGCACCGCCGCCCCCCGCACACGCACCCGGTTCCCCCCCGGGGGGGGATGGAAGGGGGGGGGGGAGACCCCCGCGCCGCCCCACGCCACGCCACGCCGCGCCGCGCCGCGCTCTCCCCGCCGGCAGCGCTTTCCCCCGCTCCACGCCGCCTCGCCTGCCCGCCTCACCTCCGCACCGCTGCAAAAACGCACGGCAAACTTCGGGCTTCTCCCCCCCTCCACCCCCAGCCCATCCCCCCCCTAGCCACACACCCCCCTCCCCTCTTTAATTCCCTTCTCCTCTCCCTCTCTCTGAAGTCATTTAGCAGCTTTGGCTGCTCCTGGAGTCTCCCCCCCCCCCCCCCCCCCCCCCCCATTTCCAACCGCTTCCTCCCCTTCCCTAATTTTGCTCCTCGATTTTTCGGTTCGGTTTGGTTCCAAGTTCAAACTTACGTGTGATAATCTCTCTTTGTGACAAGTGCTGCGGGTTTCCCTGCTTGCGACGGGACATTGCCCTGGCATTTACACTGGCATCGCCTGGAGAGCTGCACTGGTTTGGGGGGATGTGCTGGGGGGGCGATCCTCCTCGTCTTTTTTGTTTTTTTTTCCTCTTTCTTCTTCTTCTTCTTCTTGATCGAGTTCTTCTTCTTTCAAAAAAAATAAAAAATTAAAAGGAAAAAAAAAGCCTCCTTTTTGCTGCTGCTGTGGTGCACTGGATGGGATCCCCTCTCAATTAAAAATCATCATCATCATCATCAGGAGAAGCTTTTTCTCGCTCTTTTTTTTTCTCTCTCTTTCACACACTCTGTCTTTTCTCCACTGCTTCTGCCACTTGGACTTCCAGATCTCTTCTTGAACTTAGGAGGATATGCACCGCCAGTGACACTTTTCTCTTTCCCTCTTTCCAGAGTGCTTGGCAAATTGGCAAGTGCGCTTTTCCACCAGGAGGGTAAAAAAAAGAAAAAAAATAAAAAATAAAAAAAATTAAAAGCAAAAAAAAAAAAGCAGGAATATCAAAAAAAAAGTACTGGAATTGGGATTGCCCACACAGACAAAAATTGCCAAAAAAAAAAAATGTTTTTCAGAGATTGACCCTTGCTGGGTAGATATCTAGAGAGATTTTTTTTTTTTTTTTTTAAAAAGGGGTAGCCAAAACTGTGTCTCCTCTTTCCCAGTTCAAGTGGCACTGCTTTGCCCTGGTGCTTTTGGATTGCCAGTGCTCCTGCACCACTTTGCACTCTTCCCCCCTCGCCTGGCACTGGGACTGGAAGGAAGGAAGCCCCCAGTGCAGCTGGGCTGGTGCTGGCTATTACTATTATATATTGCAATGTGAAGATGGCGGAGTCCTGGTTCTCTGGGAGCGCTCTGTCTCTCTATGGCTGGGGCTGCCTCTGTACAATGGGATAAAATTCAAGTTCAAGTGCGGACGTGACGTTTAATCTGCACTAGAGACAAAAAGACCCAGAGAGTAGGAGCACTGGGGGCGACTAGCGGTGGCTTTTTAACATTGTACCCTGCAAGAGAACAAGAAACGCCACTCGCACACACACCGCACACACAGTCACACACACACACACACACACACACACACTCGCACACAAACTAAAGCCCATGCAGGGCTGGGGAGCCGCTCCGGGCTTTGTGCAGCGCTGCTTTCCTCGGGTACGCGGAGTGCCGGCAGCCACGGAACGTGGGGATGATGCTGGGGGTGGGGGGGGGGGTGGGGGGGATGTGTGTGTGTGTGTGGGGAGGGGGGGGAGATGTCGAAGGAGGAATAAATCCGCATCCCTCACGCACGGCCAAACTTCCCCGAGCCCGGCGCCGGCCGCGGCGGGGGCGGCTTCGGGGAGGGGGCGGCTGCCGGGGGCCCGCGCTGCTCCGCGGGGGGCTCCGCGGAGGCGGGAGGCTGCGCCGGGCTGCCCGCCGGTGCCGGTGCCGGTGCCGGTGCCGTCGCCTCGCCGTTACTCATTGCGGCCACCGCTCTCCGCCGTCCGGGCTCGGCGCTGTGGGTCGTGCTCCCCCGCCGTCCGTGCCCGGCAGCGGTAGCTCCCGAGGACCGTGTTGGGGAGGGGGGGGGGGGGGGATGTGTGGGGGTCTCTCTTCCCTCCGGGCGCCGCCGCAGCTCCTCGGCGGCGAGCACGTTTTCCCCCCCACCCCATCCCCTACCCCTACCACCCCCCCACCCCCCCCCCCCCCCGCATTTCTTTCAAACAGTTTTTACAACAACACAAATATCTGTGTGGGTTGGGGAGAGGTTTGGTTGGGTTTTATTTTTTTTTTTCCTTCCCTCCCTCCTCTCTCCCTGCCCGAAGTGTGATGGCAGCGGGACACACACTCACCATCCGCACACGCACACACGCTCCGACCTTCTTCTCTTCTTCACCACCCCCCCACCCCCCACTTTTCCCTTCCCTTAAAATCCTGGCGGAGAGGATTTTTCCTTGGAAGAATTAAGTCTCGGGCACGAATCGAGAGACGCCGCGTTCTCGGGGACCGCATCTCAGTGCACTTCCCCCCCCCCCCCCCCCCCCCCCCCCCCCCCCCCCCCCTCTTATTTCACACGCAGGTAAATGCCCGCAACTGCGTGCGCTGCTAACTTGGGAGATTCTTGGAAACCAACTTTTTCTCCTCTACCTCCGCTCTCCCAGCCCATCTCCTGCCATTATTATTATTTTTTTTTTTTTCCTCTCCCTCTCCCCCCCCCCTTCAGACAAGGAAATTGTTGGGTGCAAACAGCTTTTCAGCACCAGCTCTGGACAGGGCGGGGGGGGGTACTGGGGGCTCGGAGGCAGATGGAGCAGAAACCCAAGAACCCCAGCCTCCACCCGGAGCGGGCGAGGAGAGCCGCTCGCCACTCCTGTCATTTACTTTCCACGTTAAATGAATTTTTTTTTGAATTTTTTTTTTTTTTTTTTTTTTGGTATTAAACCGCGTGAGAGCCTTAAGGGGGGGACCAGCATTCATCTCGGTGCCCTTAATCAGCTTGGAGTCGAATTTTGGCTAAACAGCAACGCTCTCGCCTCCTCCAGCAAATCTGCCTTTTCCTCCCCGCACACAGCCCCCCCCCCCCCGCCCGCTCACCGCTCGCAGTTCGCCGCTGCCGGCCCCCCCGGCCCCCCCCCCCCCCCGCAGCCCGGTCCGACGGCACCCCGACGGCACCCGCCTCCCCCTTTGCCCCCTCCGTCCCCCCCCCAGCTCGCAGGCCGGGCGGGGGGCGCCGGGCCAGCCTTGCAGTGCCCTCCTCTGCCCCGGCTCAGCCCCCCCCCCCTCCCCCCCCCCCCCCAATTAACGCACGGCAAACCCGTAAAAGCCATTTAACGGCGCTTAAGCTGTTTTAGATTCTTGGCCGTGTGTGTTTTGGGCTGTTTCGCAGGGTCCTGTAAAGAAAAATAAGCGTGGTGATGGCAAAGGGAGGGGACGGGAGCCACGGGCCCGGCGGGGGTCCGTCGTGTCCCCGTCCCCCTCCCCGGGGGCGGCCCTGGGGGGCAGCGCTGGCCGAGCCCGCGGGAGCCGGGATGCGGCGGCGGGGGGGGGGGGGTGGCGGAGGGAAGGGGCTCCCCACCGCTGGCCTCCGCACCCGCGGGGAAGGGGGCTGCCTTCACCCCTCTCTCCCCCCCCCCCCTTTGATCCCTCCTCCCCTCCCGGCTGGCGGGGCTTTGTGTGGCTCTGTCTGCCGAGCAAAGCCCGGCCCGGCCCGGGGGGAGAAGGGGCGGACGGGGGGGGGGCACTCCGCGGGGTTACGGCGGCGGTCACGGGTGGATTGGGGTGGGGTGTGGGGGTGACACTTTCCCCCCCCCCCGGGGGGTGCAAAGTCCGGCTGGCAGCGGCTGCGGCCGTTTCTCAGCGGGCTGCAGGAAGCTGCAGCCCTCCGGAGCGCGGCTTATCGGGAAGTTACTGGGCATCATCTGTTGATTAACCAGTGTCTTCCAGTGGGCACCGGGAGCAGGAGATAAGGGCCGGCAATGATTGACCAGGCGGGCGGCCCGGCTGCCCGGGGCGGTGGGGGGCCGCCGGACCCCCCCCCTCCCTCCCTCCCACACCGCACCGCACCGCACCGCATCGCACCCCCTCGCCGGCTGCGGGGCGGGGGGGGGGGGGGGGGGGGGGGAGCTGAGCCTGCCTCCTCCTCCCCCGAAAATACATCCCAATAAGGGGGAGAAAAAAAAAAAATAATAATAAAAAAAAAAATTCCAAAGTGATTTCTCAGTCTCCTCTTTCCTCCCCTGTCTGGCACTTGTGATCATTAGCACTGAAAGCTGTTAATGTCTTGTCTCACAGCTCCCCCTTTAGTCTCTCTGCTCTCCCTGTCTCGCGTTCAAAGCCAGATCAATAGCAGGCTCTTTCTAACCTTGACCTAGCCCTCGACCCGCCTCCATCTGCAGCTGGCCCTGCGCTTGTGTCGCTCTCCCCCCCCCCTCCCCCGCCACCCCCCCCGCAGCCGGGGGGCAGCAGCCCCGCAAAGAGGGGCCGGGGTCCCCGGGGGCTGCCCCGGGCGGCGGCGGCCCCCGACATCGCCCCGCTTTGTCCTGGGCTGCGGGGAAAGAGGGGGGCTTGTGTGTGTGTGTGTGTGTTTGTGTGTGTGTGTGTGTGTGTGTCCCGGCCCCTGCTCCGCCGTCCTGGGGGCTGCGGCACAGCACCGGCCTCCCTCCATCGTCCTGCGAACCTGGGGTGGCAGCTCCCACAAAATAAAAAAAAAACCAAACAAACAACAAAAAAACCCCCCACAAAAATAACCCCAACAACAAAAATCCCCCAAAGAAAGAAAGAAACGGGCAAAACGGGAGCATAACCTGCAAGAAGAGACCAAGCATTTCGCCAGCTCTCAAGGTGCTGTAGTCCCCTGTTTTAAATTCGGGGGGAAAGCAGCCTTATGCGCAAAATATCTTGTATTAAGGTAATCATCTTTTCTGTCTTCATAATAAACCAGGGATTTGAGGAGTTCTCATCTAGAAGCTGTGTCCTTATCATAGGGGAAAACAAGCTAATATGACGTTAAATATTCCATTTTATCTTATACACAACAAGGCATGCTGAGTCAAGAACTCTCCGCACACACATGTTCAGCTTCTGGGTTTCTCTTTTTTTTTATCTTTTTTTTTTTTTTAAATCGTACGATGTCTTTAGCTAAAATTTGGCACGGATATAGATACATAAATAACAGTGGCTTCAGTGTAAAGAGGAAGTCCCAATATCCTCATGGAGGATAAGCTTGATGTGTCACTTGGACACATTTCGAATGCATTTCCACTTTCTCCCCATTTGCTCAAATAACTTTTCAGTGGAAGAAAAATTGGAGCTGCAGATTCTGTGTGATGTGATTTTAGTTTCTTCCCGGTCTTTACTGAGAACGCTCGTGCTAAGTTAGAAGTAAATTGTTTTTGATACAGATCTGGGAGTTGGGGGGGGGGGGGGAGAGGAAAGGAAGGAAGGAAGGAGGTTTGAGACAATCTTGACATAAATGAGGCTGCTGTCCTCATTCTCTTTGAATCTTTAAATGTTGCTGCTTGGGGGGAAAAAAAAAAGAAAAGAATAAACACAGGGCGTTGATCTGATCGGCTTAGTTAGCCGCTCCACCTTGTGAAAAGACACAGAAACACAGGATCTAACCAGATCATATTTACATACATATTAATAAAGCTCCCGAGGTGGCAGTTCAGCCTTCACATACAGTGCAAGGATCTCTGCGAGTTCTCATTTTAGACCCATAAAAAAAGATAAAAAGAGGTCTTTTGGGCTTCCCTGAATATTTTTCTGCAGCGGTTTTATATCATTTCTGAAAATTACATAGTTAAGTGGCATCAAATTTCTGGGTGATATAATAACTCAAAATGTGTAATTTTTTTGTATCAAATCGCTTTGCAGCCATAAACAGAGCTTCAGAACCTCAATCAGAGGAATGATTTGGTGGGGTTTTTCATTTATGGCAAACAGTAAAATTGTTCTTGTTATCTATTCAAATATATATAAATTGCAACATTTATTCACTTGATTTTCTTTTCCGTGACAGGGGTATATTTGAGGGTGCAGTGAAATGAAGGCTTAAGAGGATAATGTATTATCCCCTGCCCCGTTCCCAAGACTTTTTGGAGAGGCAAAAGCGATGCAGATTTTGCTGTGTTTTCAAGACATTTGGTGTCCCCTTATTTTTGGTGGTTGTCACTTACTGATGTTTCCAGGAGTGAATTTAGAAAATGAGATTTCCTGAACATTTACATTCTGAACCTTCCCTGGAGTCCCTTGCTCAGTCAATGGTCTGTGGGGTCGGGGCGGTGGGGTGGGGTACGTGTTTGGGTTTTTTTCTTGCAGAGTCCCTCATTTTTCCAACTCTTTTCAAGTGTTAAATGTACTAGATAACTGTCCAAATGCTGGGGGCCAGTTTTCTCCCACACTTTTTTTTTCCAATTAAAATAAACAAAATCAAAACAATACCTCTCCCCCCACCCCCAAAGAAATAATCGTGGAACCAGCAAGCAAGAAGAAGGAAAACACTGGGGTTTTTTTTATTTTTTTAAATCAGATAAAATGCAGGATTGGGCCCTGTTTTCCTTCTTGGTTTAAAAGGTGCATTCCAAATGGCAGAATTTGGTCTGTTTACTCTTACTCTGCTTTCCAGCAGTAGGGATTCAGTTATGTCCCCCCTGAAATCACTTGCAGGACCCTCAGGGACTGCAGTGAGAGCAACACCTGTCCCTACATCTGTAACTCGAGGGTTTCTCTAGAAGTCAGGTAACCGTTCTCTCCAGCCCCGTCTCTCATCCTGCAGCCCACCGCCTGCATCTGCGTGCACACACCGCCAGGCAAAGGTAGAGGGGAAGAGGCTTTGGAAGCATCCAAAGTAAATAGGAGTCAGGCATCCCATCTGCTATATGTGCTCGCTCCGTCCCACTGAGGATGCCGCTTGGACATCACGTAACACTTGGGTTAGGATTGTTATTTACAATAAATAAATAAATAAATAAAATTTGGAGGAACATGGGCAAAATCCACTGTTGCTGGGGAGGCTTTTTTAAAAAAAGCTGGCACATCTTTCCTAACGAATTCGGTCCAAGGATTGTTTGTGTCTTTGGAAAACAGATGCCATTATGGCTCGGTGCAATAAGCTGAGTTTTGTGAACCAGCACTAGTTTTGCTAAAAAAAATTAAAAAATAATCCCTGAAAAACTCCTAGAAATTGAGGGATATTTTCATCTGAAGAGATACTTTTAAAACTTGCTCCATTATGGAAATGCATAACGTTGTAACTCCCTAGGGATTCATGTGCAACTCCGTTTGCATGTGGAGGGGACAAAGAACCCCCCCTCCCTCCATAGGTGCTCCTCAGAACTTATACAACCTGAAATTTGGGATCCACACAGCTCTCAGCTGCTTTCAAGTGCGAGTTTCAACCTTCCCCTTCTCAGATGATTTTAAGAGGATTTGAAATCTTTGGATTGTTTAAAATAACAAAGGCCTCTAAGCTCTGAACGTGGCAATGAAATCTTCAGCTTGAACTCATGACAGAAACGTTCCAGCCTGTCTCTTGTGAATCGTGAAAATCAGAATCTGAACATCAGAAGAGAACGGCACCTCGTTTATTCGTGTTCTTTATTCCTCTATGTTCTTCCTGCTTTATTTTATTTAAATGGGGTATATCCATAGTAACCTGTTATCGATGCAATTGTTATTATTTTTATTACTTTAACTTGGGCAGCGGAACTCAAACAGGGAAATTCATCAGTTTCTGGATTCAGTACCAGCCTCTGCAGTTTCATTATTCCTGTTGACAATTACGGAGCGGAGAAGCGCGGATGCCTGGCCTGGGAGTGCTTGTGTATTGCACCCAAATTACACATTCCTGTTCATAAAGAGTGGAGCAAAGTATGAACGTGAACGTCATTGCTCGTGTCTCAGGCAACTACTCACATCTTAATTGAAAATGATCAAATAACAGCATTCCCTTCGACAAACAAATGGCAATGTATCGCCACGCTCGTTGAAGACGGTTGAGCTGAAAAGCCGGGGGCAACAGCCGGTGTTGGCCGTAACACCCCGAGAGCAGCCCCAGACCGGCGTTGTGTTTGCTTCCAGCTCCCTCCTTTCAAGGATGCCTCTCCTGACTCCAGGACCGTGCTCGCCCCTTCCCCAGTGTTGATTTCCCCTTCTCCCCAGGCACCTCGCTTCTGCCGCTGCGTCTGCTCTGCAGGTCAGTGCCACCAGGATAGATCGGTCGTTCCTCTCACCTCCACCGGCACTTTGAAATGTAATTTAGGGTGATCAGGCCACCTCGGCGCTGGGTGGACCAGAGGTTTGATAGCGCCCTAGTCAAAGGCCAGAGAGATGCGAAGCGTTTACGGAGCAGCAAATGAAGTCTTTTCTGAGCCAACTGTTCCACCTGGACCCCACTACAAATTATTGTTTTCAATTACCACCTGTGTACTCCTTCCCATGCAACTTATTGATGTAAAATTACAACAACACTGGTATAAATAAGTTATGCTGCGGTTGTAAAATGGAAAAAAATTTTGTTGTAGCAATTATGTTCAGCAAGATGACAAAATAAATTTCCAGTGCTGTGCTTGCAGTAACCTGGGGAATTTAAACCTCATAATTTCCATTCATTTCAGATAATTTGGAGTAATTTCTATATGTAATAACTTTGTAATGAAAAACACAGCGGTACTGAAGTGATTTCAACTCTTTTTTTTTTTTCCTATGGTATACATGGCACAAAATAAATAATAAAAATAATATTTCCTTTTTGTATGTGTTCGGTAATTCTTTCAGCAAAATCATAAACTAATACCAGGACTAAATCTCTGTCCATGAAATGAAAAATAAATTGAGTTAAAGAAAGTGAAAAAGTATGAAAGGCCTTGGATGTTTTATTGTGACTTTATTAAATTGTATCATCTCTATGCTCTATGGTATCCCCAGGGGTTACTGTTCTGGGGAAGGGCAGAGAGCTGGATAGGTACATGTCCCTAGATCAAAAGCAGAGATGGTTGGAGGAAATTCATATGAAAGTGTTTAATTCAACCCTTTAATTTTTAAAATAGAAACTGGAAGCAATAATAAAAAAAAATAAAAAATGAGAGAGGTGTGGGATAGTACAGGACAAAAGGCACAAGTCGCTTTGGGGCACTGATTTTCATTAGTGTATTTGATGGTAAGTTACTTAGAGACTGTAAACATGTGTAATCACAGAATATGTTCCAATACAAGGGAATAGCATTTAATTAAAGATAAGAAAGAGTAGTGTACATCACTGAAAAGCTGTATCTGTGTCCTACTTACCATCACAACACAAGGCTATTATTACAAAATAAACAAGAAATCATGTGCTCCGCTTTGTGGAAAACAGCGATTTCCTTGGGAAAAATAATAATACAATACCGATAATATTATTTTTGCATTTATGGCTCACTTGCATCTCCAGGTGATTCACAAAGGTGGGTAACGATTGGGAAACTTCTCCTAGTGATGAGCAAAAGGAGGCATAAAAGGTGGTCCCGTAACCTTGAAAGGTTACCCAGTCGAGCTGTGGGACAGAAGCAAAAGTGCAAGATTACAAAGGCTAAAAGCCAGTTCTCTCAGCTGCTGAAAATCCATCTCCCGATAGCATCGCTACCTCTCTTTTTCAACAGTAGTAATATTGAAATGTCATGTTATTACTCAGTATTAGGCTACTGTACAAGAAGAGGATCAGTTTGAGTAAAATCCCCCAATGTCCTATGATGTCCTGCACACCCTTGAATTTGCAGATGTCCACTGAGTGCAGGGTCTCGCTCCCTTGCTGCCTTCTCCACCACCTGGGTTGTGACCCAGGCTGCCTGAAGATAATACGAAATACAAAAGGACCTGCAGGTTTATGCCAGCCCACAGGAAACATTGTCCAGGGATCATGCAACAAGAGCGCAGGGATATCCAGGAAAGAAAAAGGCAGTCTAGGAAAGACTGATTTTGAAGGGGTCACATCAAGCCACAGGAGAACTTCATGCACAGATTCTTAGTTTGGGGCTTACTTGCTACCACAATCAGTGGTTGTTAGGTGCCTAAATAATTTTTGAGGCTCCGTTGCTGATTTGATCAAGTCAGGATTTGCCATACAACAGTTTACGTCGCGGGTCAGCGGGATACATGGGTCCAGGGGCCATACTCCAGCAGGTACGTCGAACAATTCAGATCTAATAACACAAGAGGAAATATAAGGGAGGTGAAAGTCAGCCGCAGTACAACAGCACACAGCAGTTGGCACCAAGGTTTTAAAAATACAGATTCCCATCCCCAACCTTCACACTAAAGGAATGGAAATGGAAACAAAGTTCTAAAAGCTAGAAGCAGGTAGAGGTCAACAGCAACATGTAATGGCAGGGAGCTGAAAAACTCTGATCCCTTCATCAAAAGCAGCCTCAAAAGCAAGGACCAAAATAGAACCCACTTGTGGTCACGAAGTTGAGGGGCTACATTTGAATAGTGGCTCCTGTGTCTCTGTATTTTTGTGTAATGATGTTGCAGCTACTGAGAAGAGGGAGCTGGCTGCTGCTGCGCGGAGCCTCCGCACCGAAGCCCAGGAATGTTTTTTGAAATCTATTTTTTAAACATATATATTTGCGTGAGTGTGTGTGTGTGTGTATATATATATTTAATATATATATGCTCATTCTGACTATTGTTAATTTTCTGATCCTCCTTCAGAACTACAGGTAATTGCACTGCCTTCCGCTAAATTGCTCAAAAATCCAATAGATGCTTTCCCAAATATAATTTGAAAGACATCAAGTTAATGCCCATAAGCAAAGCAAACAAACATGTATTGAAGCACATACCTAAATTCCTCTGAGTCAGGTTAAGACAAATCATTCCAAATGGCAATGCCCTTGCGTACCAACCGCCATTCGAAGCCTGACCCTTCCTGAGCCTTTCCTGCTGGAGAAGGTGTCTGACATTGAATCTTAGTTGAGACAGGGCACAAGTGGATTTTATTTGTTTTACTGAGTATATATAGATGAGGTCAGCCTCTAAATTGAGATTTTTGTTATTTTTTAAAAAAATCACTGTCTTTTCCGTATCAAATTTTGATTGAGATACTGAGCTCAAATTAGCCATCCAGAAGCAAAAGAATATTGGGAGGGGGAAGGAAAGAGAGACGAAGACAAAAGCAGGAGTCATTTTAAGTGTATTACTAAGTCCTCTTGCTTTTTAGATTATTCATGTGTTTGCAGAAGCAGGGCCTTAGACTAAAGTACACCCAAGGCCACGTTTGCCTATATGCATAGCGATGAGCACACTACCAGCGTTTGCCATGCAAAGGAGCACATCGAATAAGAATAAAACAATGCCAACAAAATCCCCCTCACCCCATGCGCAAATTAAATGCATGATGAGCAGGCCTGAGGGAGGGAAGCAGCAGTGGAGGCCTGGCATGCCATGTTAAACTGAATCTCCCTTCTGCCTACTCCTCCACCTCTTTCTTTTCCTCCTCCTCGCCATGTGGCATCCTACTCTCCTGCTGCTTGCCTGCTACGCCTCTGCATCCCCTCCGTGAAGCACCGTACGGTAGCAGTAGCAGCAGCAGGAGCACGCTGCCAGTCCCTGGCTAATCATCCCCCACCGTGCCGGCCGGGAAGACCTGCTCACCCCCCTCAGCCTCCTGTCCCACCGACCATCACGCAACTAATTGGGGGAAGTCAGGCGCCAGCACCGCAGCCAGAGCGCTCAGGCACCTTCTGGACTCGCTGCGGTTGAGGACGCAAGCGTTAGGCAGCCGACGGATATTCTCCCTCCCCCAAAAGACCCCACCAAGGCTGTTGTTGCTGCCATGCCTGCGATTTATCGGGCTATTTGGAAGGGAATCTCAAACAGCCTCCGTGAGGCACTTGGACCTACTGTCCTGTGCGGCACCCCGCTGGGATATTGAGCTGTTCTGTGCCCTTTTGCAGGATGGAACCTGGCAGACACATTCTTCAGGGTGGATTTCACTGGGGTTAACCCCATGCCGGCCACTCGTGGTGATAGGTGTTGCTTTACCACCCTCTGTCACGGCCACGCTGCTCAGGCAGTTCCTGGTGGTGGTGGGTGAACTTTGCTGAACTTCTCCACGCTTCCCTTTGGCTGTGGGGAAAGTCAGAGGAGGAGCAGGAGGGGAGGTGGGGTGCTCTGGACCACAGGTACGGGCCAGCAACACCAGTGATAATACTTTTACTGCTATGACAAACCAAAAGATGCCTTATCTCTGGACCTAAGTACAGCCCATCCGTTTGCTGCAGGCTGGACATTGTTCTGAGGTGACCAACCTATGCAAATCAATTTACAGTTTCAGCATGATACATCCTGCTGATATTATAGAGCATATAAAACATGAACACAGTAAAACCGTCGTGGCTAAAAGCCTCCGTGTACATCAACTTTACGCCGACAAAACCTGCAAATACTCTCACCGCGGTATACGCCCCATCCTTGTGTTTGCAGAAGGGCATTCAAACAGGCGGGCAAGGGCCGGGCATGCCTGTGGGCTCTGCGTAGGCAGCCGTGGTGGGCAAGCACCACCCTTCCCAGCACAGGGCTGGACAGTCCTGCTGGAGAGGCAGAGCTTACCAGTTCGGCCACAGACCCTCCCAGACCCAAACTACCAAGCCTTGAGACCTTACAAACTCAGCTTAGCAGTGGCTTGGGGATCTCTTCATTGTACGAGGCAAACCCACCCCAGAAGCTGTAGCCTTAGCCTTGCTACTGTTTCGTTGCTGCCACCTTCAGATTTTATTAAGATTTGGGCATTTTTTTGTTTTTTTTTTCCATGGAAAAAAGTCCGCAGTTAAAAAAAGAGCTTTTCCTAACTGCAGAGGGATAAAAAAAATTTTAAATGTGCCAAAAGCCCAAACTGTGCCAACCAAAAGGCTCAGCATTCCAGAGAAAGAAAAAAAAAAAGGATACTTTACTAAACACAATGAAAGGAACTAAACCAGCAAATGCTTCTTCAGTCACATGCACAGCGCTCAGGCTTACCTCATGAATCCCGAGTGCCTGTGGTTACCGTCCTCCCCTTCTGCATCAGCTCAGGCTTCGTGTGCTTACGAAGAGTATGAACCCTGAAACCGTTGCCTGGCTGCCCAGCATCCACCAAGACAGAAACCTGCAGAGCCGGGGTTGGGGGGGGGGGGGAGATTTGGCTGACCAGAGGCCATCTTCTGAGGCACAGCAATTAAGAGCACAGTAACGAAGCTGCAGTAAAACGCTGATGGGTCGTGCAAGAGGTGAAATTTCAGCCGTGCTCCTCTCACCTTGCAGAGTTCAGTGGGTGAGCTTCGGTGCAGGAAAGCTGGCCTGGTGCAGCCCAGCGTTGGCTTCTCCAGTGGCTTGTATTGCATGGAGCTGTGCAGAAGTGTCTGCTGCTCCCTGACACAGCATACGTGCACTTGTACGCTGCTGGGTACCGCTCAGATATAACTGTCCATCACCACAGGCACATTCCCGTATGCTTGAGGTCTTAATTTTTCTGACGAATATGGTGAAACGTTTGGATTCCCCAAGGAGGCTCATTTTCTGGCCATTTGGGACATTTGGTATTCAAATCACACGACTCTGGGGCACGTGCAGTTCAACCCTTTCAACTTTAGGAGATGCGCCCATTGCTCTGGAGTGCTGGGACGAGTTGGTTTGAAGGCTAGAGGCCACGTGCGTAATGCAGGCAGCAGAACCTCACCCAGGCTTTTTGAGCAACCAAAGCCACAGCTCCCGCCTGAATTGTAGAAAGCCGCTCAGTCTTGGCTTAAGGACACGTCCACAACAACCCTAAGTGAATTGTTTCAATAACATATTGCTTCCCCTATTAAAAAGCCAATGCAGCTTATTGCCAACCTGCGTTTGTCCAGCCCCAGCTTCCAGCCAACTGATCTCGCTGACTGATCCATGCTAGGACAGAGAACTGAATCCTTTTCCCAGTACCAGCCGTTCCCAATTTCTGGTCGTGAAATTTCAGAACTTTCTCGCCAATAAAAGAGTTGCAGTCCCTCAATAAAAGGTGCAGAATCCAGAATCCAAATTGCCTCTTTACCTCTTTTCTAAACTTTTTCCAGCACTCAGAAAATTACACAAGACTTCCTTTACAGTGATAAAAAGAAACAAAACTGGTGTTCTCACCTCGTGCACAGAGCCAAAGAAATCAGTCATCAGGAACCAAAATAGATTTATTGTGCATAACAGACCTAGAGAGCTGCTTGTATTTATTTAAACGGACCAGTGAAGGAAGGACATTCAACACCCCTTTTTAGAACCAGAGCTGTGCTATAACCAGTCTGCATCAAAAGCAGATTTACTGAGGAGGACAAAAAGGCTCAAGCCTCATCCTCCCTAATCAGCTCTAATCAGTGAGAGATATTCCTGCCACAGGCTAAGGGAATTGGCACATCACTGCGGAGCCCCCATATCCTTAGCGCGGCTGTCTCGCATCCTGGTGGTTTCACTGTATTTACCCTTGTCCTCCCTCTCCTTTGGTTATTATCTCCAATCCGCTTCAAACCAGAGGATGCCCAGTATTTTTCTGTTTCCGTTGAAACAGGTATCAACCAGGAACTTCTGCCCTTTGAAGACTCCACTGAGGTGTTAATTACATTTTTAAGGGACACGTACGCCTTCCAAAAGGGACTCATGAGAGTCAGGTGCACTTAGCAACAACCACTATCAGCACCAGCATCCAGCTTAACAAACTCCTCTTTTTTTCCCCCATAGATTCTAGCTTAAATATTACTTGGAGCAGAACGAAGTGACTGTCCTCAGTACGCAAGAAGCTGATTTGTGCTGTGTAAGCGCTTTCTGCAAGGGATTGTCTTCTTGGATCTTGCTTGTACCTTGCCAGCAGAAAAAATCCACAATTCCCCATTGAAGAATATTGTGCAGCATAACATTTCAAAGAGAATTAAATACCGTATTTTTGTCTACAGTTGTTGCACAGATGTCTTATCTCAAGTTGCGCTTCAAAAATTGTATTTACAAAAGAAATACAGGTTTAAATATATGTTTTATGCTTTACCTCGTATGTATTGGAATAAAAAAACAGATGTTCAACAAGGCCGTGTTTTAAAGCTAGGTCACCTCTGCTGTCTTTTATCTACTGGAGAGAATGTCCAGCTTAAAAGCTCTGCCTATTCCTCTCCTGTTATTTCTCAACGATTCTTACCCAGTCTCTAACACAGGTCAGCTGAGCTATTTTGAAAGTGAGAGACAAACTTCACATAGGTAAGGGTTTGTTACTCATTTTCATTAAAAGCAGGGCAGAGCGGCTTCCTCTGAAATTTGAGCTGTCAGGAAGTGATGATTATTGTGTAAGTTATCTTTCTCTTATTAATAATTCTGGCATGTCAGTTACTTTGAAATATATAGATACCTGCATAGGAAGTGTCAGATATTTATACATCCTGATGCCAAACAAAGAGGCAGTTGGTCCCACTGTGATTGCACTTGAGCTCGCGGAGACGGAATTGCTTCAGCTGTAGGATGGCACCACTGGTTTCAGAATTTGACCCCATAGTCTGCAAGGAGATGTGTGAAAGCACGTGGCCACGTGCCAGGCTCTTGGCACAGTAGGCAAACCACAAATTTAGCCATCTCTTCAAAGTATGAGCTGAAGAAACAAATTTTGATGATTATATAAATTAGCAGCCTAAGATCTATCGTAAAGTATATCACTCACTTTCAGAAAGAGGGACATATAAGCTCTGGACCCGATTCATCTCTGTCTTATACCTTGTGCAGGCATTCAGACGTGTCCAAAAATGAGTGCCCAAAGCTACCAGGGCAGGATAGAATTTTTTATCCCCCCTTTGCCCTTTATGCACGATGCACAGGGACATACAGTCAGGAGGTCTCTGATCCCAATGCAGACAGGGTCTTGGCCAGATCCTCTGGGTGATGTTACCTTTACTGACGTGGCACAGGGAACAGAGCTATTCCCTTTACTCCTGTTTGAATCCTGGATGTGGCCCACAGAGACTGTCTCCTCGTACAAGCGGAGGGTACCGAGGGTTTGTACTGTGACCGGAGGAAGGCCGTGCACTGCCCCCGTGCTCTGCCCTGGGTGTTGGTCTTCAATGTCAACTGTTATAAACTCTCAGCAATAACATCTCTTGTTTCATGGATTTGTTATCAACAGCCTGCCTTGCCCATTGACCTCAAGGTGGTTTTATTGTACATCACCATGATGTGGTCGCATTTTGCCAGGTCAGAATTGCTGCTTATCTCTTCTTTCAACAACATCGCGGCTCCGCAGCCCAGCTGGCTCTGACCTGGCTGTGGATGTAAGGGCAGACGTGGGTCCCAAAGGCTGGTGGCCATGCTCCGCCGGCTGTGAGGACCTCCAAGGTCCCTCCTGCAGCTGAAGCCACGCTGTGGGTATCTGAAAGGCATGCCACTTTTTCATTCCCCGGGGAGCTGCAGGATTGAGGCAAACATTTTGCTTCTCCACTTCTCTTGCATCTTTGCCCTTGCCAGGCATTTTTCTTTGAACCTTTCTCGTTGTTTCACTACAGAGCTCCTACACCGGCCTCTGCCGCCCATGGTAGTGGTAGTCAGTTCCCTCTCGCGCCCTGCCTTCCTTTGCTGCATTGGTGTGACCTTTTCCTGGGATAGCTAGCTCTTCCCTTACTATCAGGAGGTGTTTCTCTAGGGCTAGATCTCCTCTTTTTAGACTTTTTCTGTAAGAGGGGCTCATGTGTCCTACAGATGATCTTGGCTCCGTTTAGGGAGCGTTTAACATCTCCAGAGCTATGGATTTTGCAGCTCTGCAAGGCGGGTGTCTATCTCAGCTCCTGCTTCTTGGGGTGGGGTAACAGATACAATATTTCTCCAGAGCCTCATTCTGTCTGCAGGGTCATGATTCTAATCAAACACCTTTATCAGCTATTCCAGTGTTTCAGGCATTATTCCTGGCAACAGCATCTCACTTGCTTCTTGCCCTTTAATTCCCAGTGAGACAGTAAAAATCTTTACCTTCATTTTCTCATCTTTATCTCCCATGGTCAGCTCTGCATACAGACTTGGTTCTGGCTTCCCTGCTATATGGGGGTTTTTGTCTCCCTTCACATGACTTGTTTGCTGTCTTTCTAGCTGCTGCTCTATAAACTTGCTCTTTCTTGCTTGCTGTGGGTTCGCCACCTGGGTTCATGTGCCACATGCTGTGCGATCCCGTGAGGGGACTGTAATAGTTCTAGGTGTGGCTCTTTATTAAGACAATTTCTTTGTTTATGCTGATATGCCACAGATGCTGGCTTCCTGGTGCCGATAAACTCTTCTGTCCTGCAACTCATGTCTCCCTGTCATGTTCCCAGCAGGCAGCTGGAAGTGTCCAGCAAAGCATTGTCTGTCACCACCCTGAGCTGCTGCCAGAGCGGTGGGGTGGGACATGAAGGGGCAGCGACTCCTTTGCTCTTTCATTCTCTGCCTGAACACCATAAGGGGTCAAGGTCTTTACCAGACAGGAGGGTAAAACCGACCAGACATTTTCGGACTGCCCAGATGCAATGGGCAAAACTCGTACAGTCACACTCACACACCTCTGCGGAGTTTGGACTCTATCATACCTGGGGACAAACAGGCGCTTCCCGGTGCAATTCAACTCAGCCCAAAATGCACCCAAAGAATTACTCCCCCAAAAAGCTTGTTTCTCTCTGTCCTTCATCAAAGGAGCAGAATTTCTCCAGAATGGAGACAGCATAAGGTGAGAGTGTTTGGGAAAGAAGGAAGCTTAAATGACCCAGGGAAGAATATTGATTTTGCTCTGTTTTGCTGGGAGGAGGAGGAGGATAATAATTCCTAGTTCTTTTGTACTTAAAAGAGAAGAAAACTCCTTCTGCTGTTTGCTGCAAATATTCAGGGTCCAACTCTTTTTTGCTGTAGCCTTTGATGTAGTTGCTACTTCCCTGTCTCAGTGCAGCTATCCCAGTATAGGACCAGCAACAGAATAGAGAACCAGGCCATGTATTTTTTTAAAAAATAGATGAAAAAAATAGATGAATGAAAAGCCCCGCTCTCCTGGTGTTAATGGAAGGCTTCTTTGTATTTAATACTGTGGAGAAAATTTGTCCAAGAGCAATTCAACCGAATGTAAATATTGCCCCCTACTAGTACTGCCAAGATCAATGAGAAGCTGGATTATCTGCCTCATAAGTGCTACCATTTAAGTTAGATCAATGCTGGGGCTGGTTACATGCATGCACCTGATTTTCCAGTACTTTTCTTTTATGATTTTTTTTTTTTAATATATCTATGATTTCCTCTTAGTGAATGCAACGCTGATGAAAGCTCTCAGGTTGAGATCTCTGGAAACTGAAGTGATCTGGTTATCAGCAGAGCAGCCTCAGGTGTGGCACCAGCCTGTCCCTGGGGTGTTTCCAGGAGACACCCCCTAGATAGCTCCAGTCTGATGCCCTCTGAGCAATTGGTCAGTCTGACAAAGACACTTATATGAGTGCAAACTGCAGGACGTGTCCATACCCCAAGGTTTCCTCACTCAGATTAATAGGCTGCGGAGCTCATTCCCGCTGCTCGTGTAAGCTTAGGTCCTTATTGCTATGTTGAGTTGTCTGGTGACCACGATAACGAAGTGAAAATTAATTTTCATTAAATACTCAAAAGCTTTTAGTCATTTTCCACAAACATTTAGAGAGGAAATGTTTTTGTTTCCTTCGTCCAAGAGCATTCCTAGAAAATGAAAGTCTTGCAGTATCTACCAAGAAAGTTGCACCCTGATCCAGCAAAGTAATTAAGCACGTGCTTAAAATTATGAACTATCCCACCGACTGAAGCACTCTTCCAGAACCAGGACATCTTTCTCCAGTCCTGAATTTTCATTTCGTGATTATAAATCATCGAACTAACAGAAGACAAGGTAGTGAGGCAGGGCAGGCTTGCACCACAAGCGCACAAGCATCGTCCCACACAACCAACCCCAGAACAAGCTAGTCAGGGATGGGAAGTGCATTTGTGCATCAATCACTTCCAGACCCAAACTCTCATGTCCACTTAGCGCTGCCCCCTCCAGTTCTGCAGCTGGACCCAGTGAGCTTTGCCCAAGCACCCCCGGATGGCACAGACCCCATGCACATGCCCACAAGCTCCCTACAACACCAGGACTTTCCCTGGAGGGGTGTCTACACATAGACCAGAGGGAGATGAGCACCAATTCTTTGGGAAAATACCCGTGAGACCATGTCCCTACAGCTGGGGCATGGCCACAGCAACATTTTCGAGCAGCTCGGGATGCGGCTGGCAGTGCCAAAGCTTTACAGGAAATCTGCATTACGTGCAGCAAAAATGGTTCAGGACACCCTGAGGAGCCTTAAAGCAATATGACATTTTGTCAAATTTAATCCAATTCCACATATTTTGCCAGTGCTTTCCAAAACTTCGTTGTCCTACGAATTTGGCAACTCTTCCTTGTCTACCCTTACAAAACAGGATCAGCTTTCAAAGAGAAATGTGCCCGAGTAAAATCTGCATCTTCCTTGCCAGCAATTATGGGAACATTTTCCATCTCCTTTGCCTTTCTGTAAGAGCCTTCTCCCTCCCATTCAGAATAGCCTCTACAGGACATTCAGTCCTTCATCCCGATCTCCTCCAGAAGGACTTACTAGCTAAGGAATTTCCTGAGCTTTCTCTTTTGGAAGCTGAATCTCCTTCAAGAAAATGAACATAGTTTGGAAAACGAGTTTTTGCTCATTGCTGAGACAAAATATCCATCTTCCATAATGGTGATGAAAAGGTGGTATCTCTGATGAGGGTAAAATAACCAAATAACCCAGATACAGTCCAATAATAACTGAAAGAGCAGTCGGTTATATACATGCACACTCACAGGTGCGTTCCTACCTTGCCATCTGCTGAACAGAACCTGAACTGGCAAGTTGTGTTGTTGCCTAAAAGTGCTAAGAATTAAAAGGAAATTTTCCTTTGGCTCATGTTGTCTGAGTGTTTGTCCTGAGAATCGGAGAAGTAGGACCACTGTTGTCACAGTATAGCAGCAACTCTGAAGATTCAGTGAGCCAATACTCTTGCAATAGTTTGTATTTTTAGTGCTTTTCCTTGCAGAGGTTTTTTGGTTTTTTTTTTTCAAATCCCATCGGTGAAGGGATTAGGTGGGGTGAGGGGAGAGATAACTATCCAAGAAAGTAAGAATATACATCTGTGAGTCATCGCTTGTCTTAACAGACCAGTCCTGAGAGCAAAGAGTGCTATAGAAATGTCTATTTTAGTCCAATAGAAAAAAAAAAAGTTTGGAGAAGTGAACATTTCTGCACAGATTGTCACTACTTTGTGAATACTCACTGAAAAAGCCATGAATCTGGTACAGCTCTACAGCAGACAACTTTGGAGGAAAGCTTATTCTCTGGCCGTGAATTATGCACAGATAATTATACTGTTCTTTTTTGGCAGCCCACTCTGTGGTTCCCATCTTGGCACATCATCTTCTGTTCCAAGTCGTACACCCATTAGCTCAAGCCTGAGAGCCCTTCCCCGGGTCACACGCACAACACCCTCTGAAGGAGTGGAACCATGATGACAATTTGTCAGATATGATAACTAACAAATTAGTGCCTCGCGTCGCCGTCAACGTTTGGGGTTTCTGATACAGTGCATGTAGAGCTATTCATTAGGCATGTTTGACAGAGGGTGGGAGTGGAGAGGTTGTTTTGTCTTCCTTCACTTTTAATTCTGACAATTGCAAATACGCTGCAGGCTTCTCAGCTCAAACGCTCATTGCACTATCCTGGCTAAATCCTAGTGAGGAGAAGAAATGAGCTCTCTTGGGTGACCACTCCAGTGTGTAGGAGTGAAGCATCCTTTTCATATTCTGTCAGCGCTACAGTAAAAGCAAAAATCTTTCAAAACATCCTTCATGTATATATTCAGATTCCTCATACTTTTATTCCACTTTAGGAACATAAGATCATTGGAGACGTCCTAGTTCTAACAAGTATTGTGGAAATACATTGTCAAAGCCTTTTAAAATGTTCCCTTAGATACCTCATCTTAAGAGGCAGCCGAGCTTTCAGCAGCTGTGAGGTGCTGTAGTTAGCTACAACTGCTACAATTTGTTGCAGCTCAGCCTCCTGGAATAATTCCTGTCAATGAATCATTATGGATTAGGCCATACTTAAAAGGTTAATTTATATACAACTGCTGGAGCTTGTATTGACCCTTCTTACACTGGTCTAAGGCGCTGAATGTTTTATTACCTCTCTGTATAAACAAAAGTTCCAGATAACTGCATATCCTTGACAAGATGTTCTTAACTCTTTCAGCGATGGGCAGCCTTTCTGAGACAGCTCTGCCCGTGAGGACGCGGGGAACAGTGCATCTGGGGACATACCGACACCTCCTGTTTGGGGCTCCCGCTGTGCTTGCAGAGGCCGTCCCATTACACCATGGCAGTGCCAAACTGGATTTTGTAGTTTTGCATCCCTGATAAACACGTAAGAAAGGAAAGCTGTGCAGGGAGAGCTAAAACCGTTCATGAGAGGAAATGATGTAATTTAAGGGATATGCTTATTGTTTGCTGCTCTTGGTTCTGCCTGGAGGAAAGACTTGTGTTCCTGGGCGGTTGTCCATTTCATTTCTCTAATAAAAATATGACTCATCCTTACAAACCTCATGTCACCTGATGTGGCTAGCCACAGCACAGGTAAGTGTTTGCGCCCTAAGTGTTATTTGTGAATAAAGTTAACCATATGTCCTGGACATTTCTCCGCACCGTAGCCACGACAGGTAGTGTTCAGGTACCCGAGGTATGCTTTAATCCCCAAACATACATGGTGCTAGTATGGCTTGGGAAAACAGTAAAAACACGCTCAATAAAAGCTCAACGGTGGTTTGAATGTCTACAGTTGCTCTGTGCAGTAGAGATCGTGTTTGCAATCCTTCATGGCCCAACCATATGTTATGGGAACACGGGCTGATCTCAGCCATCTTCTCTGTGCGTCAGCTGCCACAGTGCTGCAACCTGATCCTCCCCACAGAAACGCCTGTCGGTACGGCGGCCAGGACCTCCGCCATCCTGAAACGATCGCGGCGGAAAAATCAGATGAGGGACTCCCTGGGCTGCAATCACCATGGGCATTTCAGGTTTCCAGATACTGCTGGAACCTGCAACCACATCCCGGCTGGAGTAACCCCCTGTTGTAACGTCTGTCCCACAGCTCTTTGTGCTACACAGACTGGGACTCTTCAGCACACCTTAGACATCATGTGCCTCACACGACACCTGGTTTCGTTGTATGTATAGCAGCTCTCCACCACGCATGCTCTCAGCCATCCACTACTCAGGCATCCACTACCCACATGTGAAAGACTCCTCCTTGCTGCCACTCCTCTTCCCAAGATTTGAGAGGCAAAGACATGGGATGCATGTCTTTTTGTCAAGTTTTTCCTAGATGGAGAGACCTAGCCCTTCTGAAGCCGGGATCACAACGATGATCTACAATTTTTTCCCCACTTTGGATGTTTTTGGTGTGAAAAGGCCATCACCTTCTCTTCCCAAAGGGATACCAGCCATCACAGCACTGGGGTACAATGAATACTGTTGCTGCCATGTGTTGGGTGGCTGTTGCTGGGTGCTGAGGTCCCTGAAGTGCTGTGAGACAGATGTTTCAAGGCTAGTCCGAGGAGCTTATAAGCCAGCCCATATGCACCCGTGCACATCTGGGCAGTACTGCCACAAGCAGCCCAGTTTCCTGGCGTGGCAGAAAATGTGCACGACCATCTGCAGATGTGTGGCTCAGAGCTAAAACTGAAATAGTCTTAACCTACAAGACCTTGGGCTACTCAGGTTAAACTGAGCTGCCTTATCAGTACTCATAAACCCTACCCTCAGATATCTAACAGTAGTCCTCCCTTCTGCCAAGACAGTGGAGCATTGTTCTCCTCCAGGTACGAAGGACATAAGCAAGACCTCTGCTTCCCCTTCCCATGTGCCCAGAAAGCACAAGCATACAGGGCCCCGCTGTGAGCTGTGAACACCACCCCTCACACAGAGCATGTCTTCTTCTCCCCGTAAACATCCTGAAGATATAGAAAAAGTTTTTTGTCTCTCCCAAAGAAATTTTTTCCCCACGTTCCATGCTAAGAAGTTTCTCTCCTTCATCTGTGAGATTACCAGAGGGCTAAGGGGCCTTTTCTCCAAAAGCCATGTGTCACAGCAGAAGGCCTCTTTGTAAGCCCAGCACCAAATCTCCCTGGGCAGGTTATCAGTACCTCTTTGCTGCTGTTTGCCCCCATATGTCTCCTCTATGTAGAGATCCTGTGTCTCCCCCAGGCTCAAGTGAGGCTGCAGCCTAGTGCTGTCCTTCCTGGGGGTACTCATGCAAACAGGGAAATTAAGAAACCAAAATGACCTCCCCAGGTCCTCAGATGTAGGGAGGTGGCACACCACTTCATACGGAAATGTATATTTAATATCAACTCAACTGTTCAGTTAGATCAGATAAAAACTGCCAGCCTGGCTTAAAAACTAATACAATAACCATCTGGACAACAACAAAACCAACTCCATGTGCCCAGGGTGCCCTGTTGAGGCACCTTGCTGCTGTCAGACCCCTAGCAGGACTGGACAGGCTCGTGGTTGGGACAAGCATTTGAGAGGTTTTGTCATGGGAGTGTGACTGAGCAAGCACAAAAGTGCCTTTTGATCCTGCTCCTATTCTTGCATCTCCCGCTCTGGGTAGCGGGGAGATGAGATGCCTGTTGGGGTCAGTTTTGCTTAAGGAGGATTCACTCACTGCTTGTTGCCATGTCCATGCCCAGCTCTTGGCTGCTGGGAGCGATTTGTGATGCAGTGGGTTATTTTTGCTGAAAACAGAGGTGTTCCTGCTAGGAAGAGAAAATGGATCTAACTCCTGCCCCACAAAAGCAGATAAGGATCCACCTCTTTTTGAAACTGGGGCCTGCTTTAGAAGCTTAAAGCAGGTCAGCCTTTTCTCATAAAAACTCCGTGGAGAGAAGAAAAAAATCTCCTTCCATATCCCCTGGATAGAGATGCAACACAGAAGGGGAGGCTTGCTTTCCTCTTATCATCCTGCCTGAGCTCAAGGCCAGGTTTCCACTGAGAAGAGGCCTGATCCACCATACACTGTTTTCAGCAGCAAGACATCTCTTGCGGAAGCCCTTCCACTTGTTGTAGGTAATAAAATATTTATTTGCCCAGAGATTTGGGCCTCTCTTCCTTATTTCACATTAGTGCGCTAATCTCTGGCAGCAGAGTAGGTCTCTCTCCCCCTCACACGTGCGCAAGTGCTCTCCTCCTCCAGTTCAATGGATATTTATTTTTCATACAAAGTAGACTAACTGGAAGACCAGAGTATCTGATTACCTGGGGGCAGAGCATGATGCTGAGGTGACGTGCAGCGAGCAGGGAAAGAGTTTAAACGGTGGTCTCTCCTTCCCATTTTAGCTGGTGTGGTTGCCATGGGGTAAAATGGGATACCCATATGTCTTAGCAGTCTTCTTGGGCCCAAATACAACGGGCATCTAAATAGTTTCAAATGTAACTCTGCTCCTCTGAAAGGACTTCCTCTAATGTAAAGTTTACTCCTCTGATGGGCCTGAAGTCACATTTGGCTACTTTTTCCTTAAAAATGTCATGGAGGTCAGGGATGATGAAAACCCAAAGCCACAACCACCTCCTTATCTCTCATGGCTTAGATAATGTCTCTCTTCAAAACAGAGAAATTTCTAGCACATTTTTTGTTTTGACACAGACCTCTTTCTAGGGAATTGTAGGGGGTTTGCTTGAGAATTTCTGTCATTGAATCCTTGAGTCTAAAACTGGCAAAAAAAGAAGTTCTCAAAGACCTTTCTGAAATTGCCCTGCATTTGAGAACTTGAAAATAAACAGAAATCTCAACTGTATAATGAATGCTGTGTTCTCCTTCATATGCAATAATCTTAGAAAGTCTCCCAGGACCGCTTACTTCAGTGGACAATTACAAATGCAAGCAAGAACACCATAGGTTGTGTCCTAGAAAACCTTTCAAACTTTGACAGGAGGCAAGTCCTACCCCTTATCACCCTTCCCCAAAGAAATCAGCCATTGTAACTACCTTGAAAGTTGGCTGTACCTAGAATGCTACTGAGAGCATTTTTCCAACATTGCAAAAAAAATTGTCATGACAACATATTATTAATAACTAAACCTGCTGCTGTTCTTCCTCTGTGGCATCAAAATGCTAGAAACCACTTAAAGCAGAAAAGATAATAATCTGTTTAATAAACATGTTTGATTGTGGAAGACAGTGCTTCTAAAGCTTTTCTGGTGGAAGAATCACCTAATCTGTATTAAAAACAAAGGAGAGCAGGCGAAATCTAAGAACTTTTGGCAATCGAGTTAATTTATTTTTGTAAAACTCGTTTGCTCCAAGATTTGTGAATGGGAGAAAGCATATATTCAAGAATTTATGTTCATTTCTGCAGTATGCCTACAGTATGACTCTGACCAGGGTGGACTGGAGTGTTGGCTCCTGGGCTGGACAGCGAAGATTGTGTGGCTTGGGCGACAGGATGCTTTGGTGATGAGAATTACTGATGCTTTTTGCCTCAGTTACTGGTTCCAACACAGCCCTGGTTTGCAGCTGCCCACCTCTGATGGCTGCTCTCGATAAGCTGGTTGCCATCTCAGACATGACCAACGCTAGGATTAGCCTAGTTAAAGCTCCACAAACCAGTATGGCTGTATGGTGCTCCTTTTCAGTGCAGACCAGCAAAGCCATGACTGCTGTTAATGACTGACCACCTATGCAAATCTCACCTAATCTTGGTCTCTGCACCAGGAAGTGTGCTGATGGCCACCTGCAGCTGCAACCTCTAACGTACGCAGGACATGAGGGCACTACCTGCTGCGTAAGCATCCCTGTGGCTAACCCTGATAGCTGTAGCAGTGAGGCTGGGGCTTACCCAGAGAGGGGCTCTTCTCCCCACACCAGGGACCCTTTTGGAATAGGACTGAAGCAGGCTGGCAGGGCGTGAGACAGCAGTTTGCACAGTTATCATTCAACCTGCACCTATGTTGTGACTGAATATATGCCCTCAGGTCTACAGAGAGCAATACACAGCCTTTCTTTAAAAAATATGTTATATTGGAAAGCATTTAGTGTACTACAAAGCCAGTAACTGGGTGTGTCTGCTGAAACTCTGAGTCATTTCTCAAGTCCACTCCAAAGCCAAGTCATTTGAGTCCTAACGGGCAAAGGAGCAGTTAAGCAATTACTGCAGCACTGCAGTCCACACTGCTGATAAAAGAGAAGGGCTCAGGTTGTTGTCAAAGCTCAGAGAAATGGCCATCCCCGTTTTGGTATTAATCAACAGAGCTAAGGTTTTAATTCACACCCTTGTCGATTTTGCTGCTATATGATGTTAAATAAAATTGGATACAGATTCATTCCAGTCAACCCAAGTTATAATTATTGGTCAAAAGTCACAACGCCAGACACATTTATTGTTAGTTATCTCACTAATCTTTAACCTTCCATGGCAAAAGATCTCCAAAGAGAAATAGAAAACAAACAAGGGTTGGGCATTAAAACATAATGACTCAACTGAACCTGCACTAGCTTAAGGCACTATTTTCTCTTCTTTTGTTTTAAATGTCCCTCCAAGCTTGTAGAGCAAGCTTGACATCTGTATCAGGACACAAGAGGTGTTAGCTCAATAGTGATCATGTTCATGGAGCATCTCTGAAAGCGTTGGGTCCTCTGCAATTCGTGGGTCTAGTGAATCAAAAACAAAAGCATCCCCTATTGCCATGTGATAACTTCACACACTGCTTAAAAGCCTGGTTTGAACTGAAGATGATCATTAAGCCTGTGCATAAGTTCCAGCCTCTTCTTTAGGTACTGAAAGGGTAGTTACTTCAGCTGCTGTGCAAAAAGCTCTGAAAAAGTGCACATCACTGTGCTGAATTCATATGCCACTTGATATTATGTGCACCAAAGCACATAAGGTATGTCCAGGGAGAGATCACTCACCTATTCTTTAAATATGCAAACTGAATCATGAAATGTCATTGGCACAAACAGAACTAGACAGCACTTCTGCCAGCAAGGCAGATGAGCTTGAGTTTAAGGCTCTAAGAAGACCTGCGTTCAAACCTTAGCACTGACTTTCTGTTTGACCACATGTCCATTAATTACTCAAATAATCTTTGCAACGTGATGCGAGATCTTTGAGTGAGGGACAGTGTAAGAGCAAGGTGATACAAACTTTTGTTGATCCATGGTGTCTCTGAACACATTTCTGAAGAAAAGAGCTGTGTGAAACTATGATTTCATTTCACAGGGATCCATTTGACTTTAGTCTGCAAAGGAATTACACACCCATGTTTTGTTTTGACTATGGGGGTTCAAAAAAATCCAGCTTTGGCCACTACGACAATTGGGATTACTGAGACGCTTTCAAAGATGCTCAAGCCCTTGATGAATGGAGTCTGTGGCTCACACATTTGCAGGAACTGAGAGAATGTTAGTTGGCTGTTGTGTTGTTTTTTTTTTTTCTTGGAATGAATCACCTACTTTCACCTGGTTTTGAATTGACACCATGAGAGAGTACTTTTGGCAGGTTTTTTAATCCAAACTTGTGAGTCCTCCTAGCTCCTAAACACTGTGGAAACAGTTTTAGAAATTCAGGCAGATTAGAAAGAGAAAGAGGGAAAAGGAGCGTGCAAGGGAAAGAAAGAGAGAAGTTTCTCAAAGGGCTAGCAAATCCCAGTAACCTTTTGACAAATGTGGTCGGAGTTCCAAGTTTGCAATGAAACCTGAAGCCAGGCAAGTTTCTTGTGATTTGGGGCTCTGCTATGAACATTTTGCACAGCTCTAGGTAAAAGGGTCTGTCCTGCTGTGCTGCACTCTGTGCCCTGTGTGCAGTGCATTTGTCACTGTGCAGAACAGAGGAGGGGAGTACAGATCAAAGGCGGCAGAGAAAGATGGGCTCAGCAGCATCCGAGGATCAAGGTACCCCTTAAAGTTTTTGTGGTTTTCTATTTGTTGTTAAATATTTTTATTTGGGGGCGGATGGGGGAGGAATGGGGAGGGGAATCTGCAGCCCTCTGATTCTGTGTTTTGCTGATCATTTCTGTCCTTTGCACACTGAGCCTTCTCACCAATTAATGCCCTAGCGCTCATATAGAAGAACATTTGTGATCTTTGCACACAGAAAATCAATCCAATTCGTTTCTGGACAAACCCTTGTCTTCCAGATCAGGCCAGCTCTGGAAGTCCATTTTCAAAAATGCAAAGGATGATGCTGCAGAGGAAGGATTTGGATTAATTTTGGTTGCCTTGCTTACGTGCAGAGATCTTCAGGCAATCAGAAACATCACCTGCAAATCTTCCTGACAGTACAATTTTGCCTGTAGCTATGAGGTTCGATCATACACAACACATCTTCCTTCTAGTCTCATTGCTCTTAGAACAGTGCCGAGCACATTTTCTGTTTGCGTTATGCTTAATTCATAGGCTCAGCATTTGGCATTGTTTGTAAGTCTATCATTATCTTTGTTCATATTGACATCAAAAGCTTCCCTTCATGTGTGTGTCTATGAGCTCGGTGGAGCCTCTCTATCAATCAATCAAGCAAGCAGGCAATCAATCAACGTACAAGTATATGAAGCTGCTAAATACAACAAGAGAGTCTGTCAGGCAGATACCTGGCTTCTAATTAGGACTAGGTATTATTCTAATTTCTCTGACTTGTTCGCTACTTCGTAGGACCTGGGGAAGTACTTTGTCATTAACATGTCAATAAAGCAATACAAATGAGGCTGGAGGGAAATATCAGCTCCCAGCATCACAATGTCAGCCCTGGTCTCTGATGCATTCTTTTGCTGGGGGGTGAGAAGGGGGGAATGCACTTTCAGACGTAGCTGATCAAAGAAATATCATATACAATAGATTTTCTTTTCTTCACTCTAGTGGCTGGGTGGCCCATTGCGATTGATTGAATTTTATGAATTAAGTGAATAAGTGAACACACAATGACAAGGAGGTTGTGTTACAAAAGCTAGGATGCCAGATTCTGCATCCCTTAAGCCAGTGTCAGTTGGGAATAATTCCACTGACAGCACTGGAGTTACACTAGATTTCTTCTGAGGCAGCTTGGAGCTGGCCTGCCTTGTTTTTTTGATGGCTGTAATTTAGTTTAATTATTTATGCTAACCCTTTATGCCACACTTTAAATGTACTATGATATATTTTCTCAAGGTAGAGAAAATTTAGTAATATAGGTCATTACTGCAACATTAACATTATTAAATCTTTGGAGAGAAGAGATCCCAGTGCTGATGGTGTGAAAATGATGAGGTATGTAGATTAGCATAGAGTAAGATAAAATCATTCGACTGTAAAAGCAGGGGAAAAAAACAGCAATTCCTTTTAACATCTAATGTTATTTGGAAATATCAAGACCATCTCTTTTTTTTGTTGTTGTTATGTGATATTTATAGAAGAGAACTAAAAATAAGGAAGAAAGTTTAGGGATTCTGAAAATATATGTCTGGAATTAAAAGTATCCATCTAAAAACTCTTCCCATGACAATGTATTTTCCCCTACCCCCTGAAAATTTCTCCACTGCACTGATGACAACCAAAAAAAAGAAGAATATGAGAAATAATAGCTTTGATGACTGTAGAACCTGGGTAAGCAAAATTATTTTGCTTAGTAAATTACAATTCTTTATTCTTAGGTGGTTGCGTAACACAAATAACTTTAAGGAAGAGCTGTTCTGTTCATGAGATTTAGGGATTGTTTAATGCATGAATGAACTGCTGCCATCTTCTGACTTTTCTGAGTTCTGCAAATCAAAAAGACAATTTTCTACTGTAATCAAGTGCCCTGGGGAAAATACTTGTAGTGTTTGAACTTGGAGGCACCAAGGGCTTTTTTAATCATTTTTAAAGATGATTAAGTTCTTCGGGTGTCTTTTACAAGTATATAAAGAAAGACTAAAATTGGGGTATAGATACATTGGTGGGTTACCATGAAGAGAAGCAGATGAGAAAACTTTCATCATTGCCTGAAAAATGTTCCTTATCACAAATTTAGACCCTAATTTTCTCCTCCACAGACATATGGACAACTCCACTAAACCACTGGGCAATGCCCGTGTGTACATGGAGTGAAAACATGACTTAATGAGCTGGAAGTGATACTGAGATCAGGATGCCATTTGATAATGCAAACTCTAAGGGAAGGATCATGCCTTACCCTTTTAAAAAAATAGAAAAATAAAAAAGGAGCAAATGAAACATCTGGCTGAGAAAAGCCTTGAATTTAAGCAATTCAATTTCAAATTTTTCATGTGACTCTTCAGCTTTACAAGAGACTAACTAGAATCTCAGTTCTGAGCGCTCACAGCCTCGGGGACATTTGACATGAGGAGCCAAATTCTGCAGTTTGAGCCCTTTTGAGTATCAGTGCCTTTTGTTGTTGTTGTTTTGGTTTTTTTTTTGATGCAGTGTTTGCTCGTAGAGGCTGGATATACAATCCTATTCATTTATCTATCGGCCTCTCATCTACCATCAGGGAAATTCAGTGCTCTGCTAAATTTAATAGTTATTGGTGAGAAATAAAGATATTATGGGCTATTTTAAGTGAACTGTGGCTACTGCCTGGCATATCAACTGGTTTTTTTGGATTGCCTTGTCCTTCTGTGTGGACACTACTCAGCTAGGATTGCCTAAAGAAAGGCTCTGCGCTGAGCCCAAAGACTGGCTATTCACAGGTTTCAGGAGGAGATGTGAGGATATACCTGGGGACAAAAAAGGTTTTGATAAAGAAACTTTAGGTTCAATGGTAGGACATTTTCGGCTGTCACATCTCAGTTGTGCTCGGCACCAGCCATTCCCAAAGTTTACAGCTGATTTTGGAGAGGTCTCTGCACTCAGGCCATAGGTCTGGGTATCTGGACACTGATTTTGGTACCTCACGGAGCTAAACCCCACCAGGGAGCTCCTGTGATCACACCCCACCAGCTGAGGCACCCGGCCAGGGCGAGCACATCCTGCAAATGGTCATCCTCCTTTGGGAAACAACGATTTCCAGTTCCCCTGGAGCTCAACGTGCATCCTGAAGGGAACTGCTTTGGATAGTTTAATAAACCCAAAAATTCACTGGGACTGTGCACATAGTCATAAGAAAATTACACAACAAGGATTTAGATTGGACATTAGGAAAAATTTATTCACTGAAAGGGTAATCAAGCATTGGAACAGGCTGCCCAGGGAAGTGGTTGAGTCGCCATCCCTGGAGATGGGGACGTGTAGATGTAGTGCTGAGGGACATGGTTTAGAGGTGGACTTGGGAGTGCTAGGTTAACAGTTGGCCTTGGTGATCTTAAAGATCCTTTCCAACCAAAATGATTCTACGAATCACAGATACAAACATTACCTGGTCAGAGAGCCTTCCTCTACTTCCCGAGGAGATGTACCTCTGCCCTCTTTAATTTCTTTGGCTCTGAAGAAGAACAAGTTGACAAAGTACGTCCTGATCTGCAAACCAATAAGAAAGAGTCAAAGGACATAACTAGCTCTTCTCCATGTGCTCCTTTCCTCTCTAGCAGCTGCCCAAATCATACAGAGATGACGTGGCTTTCAGTGGGACTCTCATACCCACCCTGGTGCATATTCCCAAGTGAGATGGGTCGGAAATGGAAGATTCCTTTTGCCATGTTAATAGGTAGGTAGACCAGGCACCAGAGCAAGTACAGGACAACAGGTACTCAAGGGTACTTCTGTCAGGGCAGGGAGAAACCCCAGGCCACATAGTGCCTCTGAGTGTGGAGCATTTCACGGTCCCAAACGCAGGCAGCTCCTTGCTCCAGTGATGTAGCAAAGCCCCAAAGCCTCCTGAGATGCATCTCCACTCCCAGCAGCATTTGTCCGTGTCAGGTCAGACCTGATTCAACATCTCAGTTACCCACCCTACCCTTTGCCCTTCACTTCAGTTAAAAAAGGGCAAAGCAGTCTTCATCGTGCCTTTCTGCGGGTGGCTCGGAGCCCCTCGAGGCATGGTGACCCGCTCTCACCCTGGCAGCTTGCACCATCATGCCTACACAGTATTTACAGCTCTCCTGTGCCAGCCCCACTGCCAGCTGTGAGAGTGCCAACATACTTCCTTTCTATTGCCTGTGGAGAGCCACGAGAGGAGAAGGCTTCTGCCTGTGTGCTGAACCGGTGTTGGCTTATGAAGCATATTTAACATCCAAAGGCCAGCTGTGCTCCCTTCCATCCCTGAAATCTCGAGCCGGTGAATAAAATGAATGAAATGTAAGCACTGCTTTATTAGCTTCTTTTATGTAGTCACCTCGGGCTGCACAGGTGTGCTAGGAGCTGTTGGGTTGTTAGATGTATGTGCTCAGTACGTGGTTAAACGATGCGGAGGCATTTCATCTCGGAAGCACCCGACGAGGGAGAGAAGAGCTCCCCAGGGCCAGGCTGAAAGTCCATTTGCCTGTTCACAGAAACCATTGACCTGGGTCTTTAGGAGATATAAGGCCGAAATACTGACCAAAATACTCTCTCCTTAGCCCTGGCTAAATTCCAGGGTGGGTAAATATATTTTATAAATTCACGTTCTTTCTATATGTTCCAAAAGAATATAGTATCTTCTTCCTGTCTTAAACTACTGGCAGTTCAGCCTGAAACACCTGTACTCTCCTGTTCCCAGGGATGCCTGCAGCTTTTCTGTACAGCTTCACTCTTTGGAAAGACTTTCCAAATACTTTAGCAGGTTTCCACATTATCTTTGGTTAGGAAAGGTGTTTCTGCCGTGTTATAAATCCTAACCCCAAGAGCCCTGAGGAGAAATTTGTGTTATTAGATGACACTGCTAAGGGATGAAAGTGACAGTTTTTCCATATGCGGTTTTCCCGCCCCTATCTTGTGCCATTAAACTGAAGATCCAACTTTTTGTTATTCTCCCCAGGAACAAGCACAGCTGCAGTCATCTCCACGGCTTCAGAAAGTGCCTTCTTGGTTGATGTGGAAAGCTCAGATTTCGTAGGACCCCCTTGCAAATTTGTCTCCACTTGCTCAAGAAATTTACCCTTTGTGATTCCTCCTGCATTTATTGACTGTGAAAGAAAAGAAACCAAGATTTTAGAAGCAAAGTACATTAAAAGTTGGTGGGTTTTCCCCAGCCTCATGAGTATTTACTGCAAAATGTTTTGAATCCTGCCCATTGCATTAATATATTGAGTCTTCATCAAGAAATCTGGCAAGACCTTCTGATGATTTACAGCCCTCATTTGTAGACATGCAAACTCTGACCTGTAAGACCAAGGAATAGCTGTACAACCTTGTGTGTTAGAGCTTCTACGCTTACAGCCTCCACCAGTGACCGAGCTTGGCACAACATCTGATGAACGTAGTCATACGAAGTCTATGTGGCACAGAGAGCCAGGAGACCAGGGTCGCCACAGGTCTCAGCTGGGCAAGTTCAGAAGCAGATGCCGCCAAGGAGAGTGCAGTGGCACGTCTTAACAATTACAAATCCCAACTTTGCTTTTCTTGTTCTCAGCTCCAAGAGTAGTTCTGATACCAGGTCAAATTCCTTCTCCCAGTGAAAAGAACAACATCTAAATAGTTCTCAAGTTCATCCACTCTCTCTTCCTACCAAACTCCTCTTGCTGTTCACCCAGGGGAATAAAAATAAAAATTCTACTTTCTCTACTAAGAATGGAAAGTGGTTGGTTTTTAATCCACCCCAGAAGCAACTGATTTCCAAACACGACAGAGTCACTGCCACATCTATGTGCAAACTGTTCATCCTGAACTTCAGTGCCCAGGGCACTTTGGGCACTCAGGGTCCTGTTGTTGGGGAGCAGGAGTGAGAACCTTCACAAAGCTGCTCCACTGCACAAACTCCCTGCCCCAGCTCCAGACTGACAGAAATTTCGGTGGGAGAAAGCTCTCTGCCCCAATGTGTTTGCAAATAAGAGTGGGAGGTAAAATGGACAGATTTCATTTACATAGACTTTCAGTGCAACATTCATTTGGTGACAGCTTAGGAATTGCTATGAATAAATGGTAATTCAGAATTGTCAAAGTAGTAAAACTGGAAAATGAGGAGACATTGCATAGTGCAGCAGGAAATGTTTTTAAGTGTTCAATTGCTTGTTCTGTTCTTTGAGAAAGTCTTTTACTGAAGGGGAGGTTAACTTAAAGTGATTGAATAACCCCCATGATATATATATCTTGGTGTGTGTATACTATAAATAAACACCTCAAAGATTAATATGTTTCTTTTTCCAGAAGATATTCCACGGTTGATGTCTCTTTTCACAAATCCCACCTACACCATAGTGTCACTCAGTTATTTACCTCCATTTGGAATGAACGTATCTTTGGAACATCTTCAAACATAACTTACATCGAAGGTTGTCCAGCAGAGACAGAATGAAGGTTAATTGTAATAATTTGGATTTGATGACTACAACTCAATTAGTACATTAAATGTCATGGAAGGTGGAAAGGAATTCCACACTCCTAAGCACAAAGTACTCGACTAGAATTGGCTTAAACCTGCATGGTGCAGCGTTGGTGTTAGAAGTGTGTTGAGTCAAATTTAATTCTTATCTTTGAAATCCAGAGAAACTCAGGCTTTACCCACTCTTACTTTCCATGGAAGCAAACAGAACAAGATTCTGACTAATATCTCTCATGGGCAGTTTGTTCTAGAATAGATTGAATCTGCTGTATTGCGTTTTAACTCAAGGATCTCTTCCTTCGTAATGCTGGTAAGAGGACAACAAAGAGGTGCATGGTGCCCTGGCAACAGAGGACCATCTTGGCTCTGTCTTCCATGGCTGAGCAAGAGTTCAGCCCCTCCTCAGTCCAGTTTCAGTCTTACAACAGCACAAACCTGGGAGCCCAGGGTTCAGATTTGCCAGTCAGTCTTTGTCTAGGAGGTTGAAAGAGTAGTCTGAATTTTTTGGGAAGCAGTAATTGGAGAAAATAGCTGAGACTTGACATTTCCCTTGATGATTATCCTGTAGAAAGACAAAGATCATGGAGGACTTGACTTAAAGTATTTTTGATAATCTGTGCACTGCTGTAGAGTTTCATACCAACTGCACTGTCTTGACTGGGCTTTTAACTAGACTCAAGCTGAATATTACAAATTGATTTGTCAAAGGACATGGGGGAGACTGTAAACATCAGGAGCGGTAACCTTGGACCAGCAAACATACATTCAGTTCTCAAGCTTTGCCTGGAGTTTCACAGTCCTCTGGGGGGGCAAAGTGATCTGCTTACCAATGACCCCAAACAGATTGTGAAAAGAAACAATAGGACTGAAATGCTTTATGCACACGGGAAATAATTAAGACATTAAAAAATTGTTCTGTACATGTTATGTGAGAATGATTCCTCCCCCTCACTTTCCAGTGCACTAGGGAGATAGTAGCTGTATGAGAAAGTCAATGGGGTTTTTTTGTTTGTGTTTGCTTTCAAATTGCAGCCTGAAATGTTTCTTTAATTAAATCCAAAGGAAAGAAGTTGCATTATTGTTTTCCCCATAGATGTTTGTCGTTGATACAAAGGCGGTACAAGCCTTCTGACCTCTTCAGAGGCTAACTTCAGGCACCTACCCCATGTCATCTTCTTATATTGCTGGACACAGACACAAGCTATGAAGTAGATATCAAGAAGTTGGGGAGCTCGAAGTGTTCTGCCAAATAGCAACACCAATCGTTGGCTAAAACAAATCATAAATGCAAGCAAATGTGTCAGTGCACTACCGAAACTTGAAACACTTTCCTGCCTGCCCCGTCTTCTGGCACCTGCTTTGTCTGTCCCTGAGGGCATCACCACCCCTTGCCTGGCATTCGGGTCTCGTTGGGTAACTGTCTTTTAATTATTGTTTTCTGAATCTCTCTCCCGATCGTGACCAGTACTGGAGGGGCAGAGTTGTAAACTGAGTGAGTCTCAGTGCTGGAAAATCACCTGAGAAACGACTGTTCTTACAAGGTTTCTGACAGGATAAAAAGGAGAAAAAACAGATATTTTCAGATTAATTTTGCAGTCCCTGTTCTTGCAGGCCAAAGCAACTTGGACAGCCCACATAGCCATCTGCGTTTCAGAGTGCTTACCTGAACTGAACTGTCCTTTTTTTAAAAAATTTATTTCAGGCTTATCATTAGCTTTGAACAGAACTTTGTCAGGTTTAGGCAGGGAAGGCAAGGACATAGCTGTTGGCTGAGTCTGTCTCCCGCCACCTTCAACAGAAGGTTGAACTTGTCAGGGGCTGGTTTGCCTCAAGGTATCCTGTGGCAGTTATTTGTTAGTCCTGTTACCACCGACCTGCTGACAGTGACTCCAGCTCCTGGTTATGGCCATACAGGAATTATAAATTAGGCGTTGGAAACCCAGAGACAATGATTATTTTGTAAAGAGCCAGCTCCCTGAGTATGTGTCTGCACACATGCTTGTGATTTTGCAGTGAAAGCTTTCTCTGCCCATCGTTCCTACAGATGATGAACCCCAGTTGTCGATGAATCTCTCAAAGATCTGAAACTAATCTTTCAGAGACCTGCTCTGGGGCCTTCTGTATTAGAAGGAAATTTACAAAGGAATACATTAGAAGATCTTACAGCCAGCAATGACTTGCAACGAATCATGCTTTAAAAGCAAAACTATTGTTTAACGGTGCCAAAATTCATTCATTCTTGCAAAGCCTCAGATTTTCTTGCTGCAGCACATTCATTCTTAAATGTCAGGCTCCATGCACGCAGTCCAATTTGGTATTTATATGATGAACACTGCAAACCAATGCTCCTTAATATAGTTGCAGTCTTGTGATGGGATTATTTCCCTTGTGAAAAAGCAGGATATTAAGTCCATTAAAAGATACGTGAAGTATGGCAGGTGCACAGCAATTTTGCAAGACTGGGGGAAAAAATGATACCTTGATATGCTGAGTTGAGGCCTTTTTTAATTTTTGACAGTTTACATTTCCGAGCTATTTGGTAAAACTCCTCTTTGGTTAGCACCACTGGAGCAAATTCAACTCTCAGCAATGTGGGTGTAGATCTGGAGTAATTCCATTCTGAACAACAGAGCTACTTCAGACGTACTCTAGACCCGCTGTTACACAGGTGACACGATGGAAAAGGGCTAAGAGAGGAATCCAGTCCATGAAATGATGATTGCCAATGGCTTGAGCATTGCTTGTGTTTATCCCCAGGGGAGGTACAACTGGTGGGGCGAGGGACCCATCATGTGAGAGGAAAGCACCTTATTTCAGACTCACTTTGCAAGAAACAATCTGAAACAGAGACCTCGCTCAGAGCCATACAACTTTTTGCATCTAACAGGGGTTTGTGTCACCGGTCCCACTGTGCCTGGTGGGGAACTGGGGTACAGAGACAGAAATTGCTCCAGGACACTGGGAAGCCATGAGCAGAGTCTGGTTGGAGGGTGAGGCTGGTGCATCAGCTGTACTGGAAGGAAGCACTGAGGTAAAGGTAGATGTGTACAAATCAACTGGTTGGGCTTTTGCATACGGTTGGGCAAACTCTTTGCAGGACAGGAAGAGTCTGTGTGTGTGGGGATCAAGAAATTATTGTTTCATGCCAAGTTTCAGGCTGCCGTTCAGCCAAGTTTCCATTCTTCTTCCACCCCCCCTCTCAAAACAGTCAGATTAACAACAAGGTGATGCAGCTTCCTACTTGCTGGGGCCAGATTCTGCAAGCCTGGTGGTCTATCGAGGCAACCACCGGCTTCCACAGGGTGCTATAGGGGCAGCAGGAGTGTGTTTTAGGGAGGGGAGGAGAGATGCTTATCTGGATGGGAGCCATGACCAGCCGTCCAACGAGAGGTGTCCCCTCTGCCCCACCTTCCCCATTCCTGCCCTTCCCTTGCTGTGGATCTGCTGGTCAGCCAAGCTGTGATTTTGCCTTCACAAGCAGGGCTGGAGTGGGATATTGCTCGTGGTAGCTGCCTCGCATTACTGCCATGCTGCTAAGGCTTTTGTGACTCTTGTCCAAGCCGAGCAGACGGATTTTGGCAGCTTTCCAGGCACTTCCACTAATGTAACTCAAAGTTACCACAGGTTTTCTCGGGAGGTTCAGGATGCTGCTGGACTCTTAGGGATGCTTGCTCTTCCTGGCTGCGTTTCTCCAAGGCTTTGGCTTTAATTCTGAGTAGTTTACATCTCTGGAGTCATTAGAAGCAGGACCCGTGTTCTTCTCCCTGATTATGTATCACACCAACATTTCATCAGAGCAAGGCACAGCTCTGGTGATGTATGGCACTAGCGCATCATCAGTCAGCCATCGCAATAATGATGCATTAGCGTAATATGCCTTCAGGATGGAGTTGTACTGATGATATATTTTCAAAAAGATGGAGTCCCAGAGAAAAGAAACAGTCTGGAGCTAATTCAGTATGAGCATGGCCACTGAGAGCATACAGTGTGCAGCTGATTGGGATAAGAAGGATGACTTTACATTACCCACTCTGACCCTGATCCTTTCTTTTTCCCTTTTAATCTTTCCTTCTTCTTTCCCCCCTCCTTGCTTCTTTTCTCCTCCACTGGCACTTTTCCCCTCTTATTCTTTGTTCCTCTTTCTCTTTTTCTTTCCTTTTTTTTTTTTTTTTTTTTCTCCACACTGGTGACTCTCATGGCCACTGGCTTTATTCATATATTCTTGTCTCTCACAGTCTGACCTTGTGTCATGCTGTATAACTTAATATTATCCCGCTAGAAACTTTTTCCCCCCTCTGACTGAGATAATATTAAGGTGACCTGTAAGTGCAATAGATAAAAATCTCCAGGCCATCTAGGCAGTGACATTAAAAATCATCACAACCCTTAAGTGATGGAGGGGGGGGAAATCTTATGGGATCTTTCCTTGGCAAAGGCAGCAAATGTGGGCTGAGGAGTGGCTACCCCTGGGATTTCTCATAGCCTTCAGCTTCTGGAAGATGAGAAGTGTGTTAACCCATTCACACAGCTAACAATATTAAAACAACAAACAGTGCTCAGTCAAACCCAGCTTGTCATCTTTCATTGGATAAAAAGTAACCTTTCTAATAAACATTTCAACTAATAAAGACTACAAAAGTAATTATACTATTAGCTCGCTAGCCCCTGACACCCAGGCATTCATTTCAAAGTAACTTTCCTGCAGTGTTTAGACTGAGACAATTGAATGATGGAAAGATATTATACCAAGACCAAACATAAATAAAATTGGCTTCAGTCTCGTCTGGAATTCAGGCTATACATGGAACTCAGATAATGCCCTCAGTCTAGTACAAACATGTTGTTAGCATCCAGCTCAAGAATAGATGAATTCTAGGAATTTGATCTTTCAACACTTTCAAATGTATATTCTGTGAAATAAAGTATTTTGCAATACCTCGCAATACCAAAGCGTTTTGGAATAAATATTCACCATGGAAAACGCAAAAGACCTTTTGTGACATTTACAGTTATTTTCAATTTTTGTTATTACTTTACCTCTTGATTTATTAGTACTGTTATTTATTCAAATTACATTAATACTCAGAGATTCCAATCAGGGCATGGCAACCCGTTGTGAAAGGACCAGGACACAAACACACTTAAAAAGGCAGTTCTTGCTTGGGCACTTAATCACTACATCCTACACAGTGCAGGATTTCTCTTTATGTTTAGAGTGAGTTAAAAGTCTTCTGAAAAATGCAGGGGCTTGTAGCTCTGGTGGCTGGAATCATCTGTTTATTCATGTATAACTCAGGCACATCAGTGTGCCTCAGCACTGAGCTGAACTGACACAACAAGTGTTGATTTTCCATGTCTAGCTTGTGGCCTCTCTGCTATAAAAGCTACTAAGCAGGTCAGCTGTGGAGACATATAGAAAATGGACTGTAGCCCCCTCTGCTCATTTTCCATAGCCTACCACACTCCCTGCAGTCAGGACCACGAAGCAGTGACCTGCAAGCTTGATGTAGTTCTGCTCTTGTTGCTCCAAATTCATTTCCAGTTAAATTGTTCAGGTGGGAAACTCTACTATCATTGGAACTGATGTCTTGCTTTTCATTTAATTCCAGCCTGAGCTAATTCATCCTCAGCTCATCCAGATGGAAAGCCAGGTAGTTTTATTCCCATTTTACAGGGACTGAAATTGAAGCAAATTTAATTGACATACTCTGAGTTATAAAAAGAAGGAAACTTAGAATTAGGAGTCTGCTATTCTTGAGCACCAATTCTGCTTCAGCCCAGGAAAACCAATTCTGCAGTTAGCTTTTACCCCTTCTGAAATACAACTTCTAAATATCTATTCATTAAGTATCAGCATGAATAAACTTGCAATTCTTTGATGTTCTTTTCCCATAAACTGTCATGAGTTCCTCTACCAGTATTAGGTCATAAAGATTTGGCTTGCACAATAAATGCTGCCATATATAGCTAAGGGATGATCTCTGTTGCTCTCTAGCACCAAAGCTCTAATTGGCTGGTGAGATTGATTAACATGTGAAGCAAAGCTAAGGTCTTTAATCAATCTTAGAAGTCATTTATTGAGAGTATATGACAAAGCCATAAAGGTTATTGCAAATGACATATCTTAATATTAAAACCAGAACCTTCTGCCTTTGTAGAGGTTTGAATAAACTTTTTTCCCTGTTTATGATAAATTAAGATTAAAATTAAATAAATTCAAAATAAAAGGATGAGTGGAGGAATGTATGCCTCTTTATCATTAGTCAGTAATATCCAGAGCACTGACATTCCTTGCCCCAGAATGCCTCAGAGCCCAGCCCAAGGTTCATTCACCCCAGCTAACACCCACTATCACTCCAAAGTGGTTACTTATCATCATGTCTAATCTTGATGAGAAATTGGAAAGCGCTATGCACACTATTCTCATTTCTCTTTTTGTAGAAGTAAGGTTGAATAAAGTATAGGTGATTACATGAAATGTCGGCCTCGGTGTATAAAGAAGTCATATGCTGAGGGCTGATCCTCTGCTCTGGAAGGCAGAAGGGAGCATTTATCCTGCATAGATTTCAGATTCAGAATGGAACCTCAGGGAAGGCTGGGGGTTGTAAAGATAAACCTGTTCCTAAATCTGAAAGCTCAGCCCGAGTCTACGCTTCTATGTAAGGAAGGGCTGTGCCAAGAAATTGCATAAGCATCTGACAGCTTGCTAGCTGGATGAAACAGAGAGAGACACCTCTTGGGTGATCTAACATATAGATAGTTATAATTATGTTTTTCTATTTCTATCCACCTGTCTTGAAATTGAGTAACTATGCTGTTAAATTTGGATTGCAATAAAAACAGTATTCTTTGCATTTACCTTAACATTTGCCTTATGTTAACCGTGACTTTAGGGTAACTGGAAGTCATTCCATTGTAAGGACTTGACAGTCCTCAAAATCAGAGTCCTGGACCAACACCTACAGTTATCTCATAGGTAGAGTTGCACAGGACTGCTTAGTGACTTGTAGTTCAGGTCCTCAGCAACACCCAAAGAAGGTGTCCATTGCTGCTCTTGGCCCAAGAGCTTCTCCAAAGGACCAGTGCAGAAAGCAACAGCCAGGATAAGAATTTACAGGTAGTTATTGTTTTTTCCAAATACCACATTTTCAGTCTTGGTCTGACTAAAGATTTCTTACCATACATAGTTCTTTGTTCAGCTGCTCTTCAGCTCCTTTTCAGTCACCTCAGGTGAAATGAAAGGCCAGTCACATTCAAGATCAAGCAAAACTGTCACAATGAGGATTTCCAGGATGGTGAGAATAAGCCCGAGTTCATCCCCTAATGCAGACATTATGAAACAGGGAGCAGCCAAGTGTGATTTTCACATATCTTCAAAGATGAAGGAATTTAATTCCACCAAATTTGCAACCTAGGTTGTCAGATGAGGAAACTGAGGCACAGAGAAATCTACATTTTTTTTCCTGTGACCACACAAAATAGCAAAGGAAATCCAAATGTCTGAAATGCAATTCCAAAACCTTGACCATGAGACCAACCTCCTTCTTATTTTTTGACTATTGCCAGTCATTGACATGTAGAAGAAGCAACTCTAAATGCATGTCCTCAGCATGAAGCCATGTGCATAAGAAGGGAGGATTTCCATGGGCAATTGAGTGATCTGGCACAAAAGGACTTAAGTGAAAGACCCCATTATTGATTGCCAGAAAGCCAGTGATTGACCTGAGAAGACTGAAACCCATACCTTTGGTTTCTCTGACCAATGTAAAAGTCTCTTAAAAAAGGAAAAGGCCAGCAACAGATAAGAAAGGAGATGTGCAATTTTGTTTCTAATGATGGAGTCTGTACGACCGACCCTTAATGACCTCCTCCCATCTTTGGGCTCAGTGCCCTGAAGAGCAACAGATGCATAGCTGGTAAGGCTAAATCAGGGCCAACAGCACGGCAAGATGGCTAGGGAAAAAAAAGAACGTTTTTCCGGATACTAAGCCTGATCCTCTGTCTTTTATTGTGCAGGAGTGTCGTAATGAGGGAAGTGTGCATATAGAAATCAGAGATGGGAAAGGCTATCAGGTCATCTTGTCCATCCTCCTTACAATGAGAGAGGTTCTGAAAGAAATATAGTATTAATGTGGGGCCAAAGAACAGAAGAAAAGGCAGGAATTAAGTGAAATAAGTTCCAAAACCATTAGGGGCTGTTATAGGTAATACAATTTAATAAGTAACATCAAGGCAGATGTGGACATTAATTGGCCATTTAGATTTGTGTGTGTGTGTGTGTGTGTCTGTGTGAAGTTATTAATGACAGACAAGTTCTAATATATCCTGTCCATGTCCACAGTAAAAGTCAGAAAGAGTTCTCATTCAATAGGATAATGAGGCAGTTAATGGATGATCCAGCTATTTGATCTGTATTTTTAGTGCTTTTAAATAGAATAACTATAATATGGTAACTACAGCTGATATCCAGCAAGTGAAGAGAGAGAAAGTGGAAGATGTCAATTTTTTGCCAGGAAAAGGGCTGGAAGCATTACTTCAAAGTTCACACTACGCTCAGGAGTGGCAGGAAACACAGAGGAGAGGATGCATCACATGAAATACTGCACTCCAGGAACCTCTATCGCAGCACAACCCTGGTCGCGAATGTTACCAGGGAAGAATCGTGCCCCGATCTAGTTCATTTTACCAGGGTTCACTGTAAGCCAGCGCTATATGTCGTGGAACAGGGGGTTGCTGGTTGCTGTAGTTTAGATGAGTCGGCGACTCTATGCCTGAAACATCCTCAAACCTGCATCATAATGGTTGTATCATAAGCAGACAACAATTCGTGAGAGCTAAGGAGCATCCTACAGATCTGTCCAGCTCTCTTAATAACCTCCTCAATACAAAGAACAAAATATAAACCCAAAACTTGGTCATAGCATTCCCGCACAGTTACAGGCTGTAGGTCACGCAGCCTATAGTCTTTGTAAACACAGAAGCTAACAACACTCCTGATGCTTGATGGTCTTAGAAATTCTGCGTGGGGCTCATTTGCAGAGGTGATGCTGTCAGTGCCGGAGTAGAAGATCGCAAGTAACTCCATGGTCCATGCCAAAGTGCTCTTTCCCAGCAGCCATCCCTTCTCCAAGCAGATGACCCGACCTCTTCAGCGTGCACCAAGACATCCTGAGCTCAGCCGGGCAGTGTCAGCTCCACTGGCACAACTGGGCTTGTGGGACAGGAAGGCAAATCTCACGACGTGTGAACGCAGCCCATGTTTGTTGGAAGGAAAGAGGGTGGGTATAAAATGCAGCTGGACTTCTTGTGTGACTGGGGCCAGACAAAATGCACGCATGGAAGAGAGATGGAGGTCGTCAGCTACTAGGAGAGACACAAAATAGTCCCGTAATGAAAAAAACCATTGGTCCTACAGCTTAAGTAGACTGTCCAGTCCTTTTTGGATTCAACCTACTGGATGATGAGTGTTTCTCATACCATTGTTTAGAAAGGGTTTGGGGGAAAGGAGGTGGTTTAATCTCCTGACTGACCTTTACAAAGTATTTACATACACAAATATTTAAAATGTGCATAGCACCTCTCCTGTTTGCCTATTTGTCTGGCTCAGTCAGCCCCTCCTGAAGAGCCCTTTGCACCTGCAGCAGTCCTGATCCGCCCCCACCCCGTCTCCATTGTCCTGCCCGTGGGATGTGGGTGTCTTCCCGGGATGCAGACTCACTGGGGTGATGGAGCTGCATCATTACATGGGGCGATGCCAGCCCTGGGGTGTCTAAAGAGGGGGGGTCAGTGCAGCCCCAGCGCCAGGTCTTATTCTGAGGCACTGATCTCAGCTTCTGAAGGGTGGGATGGGAGTCTCTCCAAAGAAGGAGTTAAGTAAGGTAAATCCCAGGTAAATCCCAAGTTGCCCATATCTATGCATCTGGAGAGAAGGCCCACGGTACAGATATTAAAAATGTGGTTTTTAAGAAGGCAATTAGTGTCATGTGACTTCCTCGTGGGGTGTTTCGCTCTCCCAGAGGTTGCAGGTGAGGGACTGAAAAGCAGTATTCCCAACCTTTTTTTTCCCAGAGAGCCGAGCTATCATGTTTCCCACCCTCCCGCATGGGTTAACGAGAAACCTTTTCCGCGCCCCTGACTTTGTCTCTTCCCCTCTTTCTATATTCTTGCTTCCCTCGCCGAAGCCATTTGCAAATGATATCACTTGTCTGCATATTGTCACTCGCCGCCTGCCCACCCATTTATCAAGTGTCTGCAGCTCGGCGCAGGCTTGCCCTGTCCTCCCTGCTCCATTGTTCCTCTTGACCCAGGGGAAGGTGTGTGCGTGTGAGCCGGGGAGGGAAGATGGGGCTCTCCCACCGCACCGGGGAGCCGGGGTCCGGGCAGCGCGGGCAGCGGCGGGCAGGCAGTGCAGCTGGGAAGACACAATTACAGGAGGAGACTGACAGCTTCCCCCTCCCCGTCTGGCATTGACAGATGACCTTGCAGGGACAGCAGCCCTGGGCCTCCCCACAGACATTAGCTGATATAATGGGCTAGACTGGACATGCCATACTGAGAACGTAGGAGGTAGGTAAATCATCCCGGCTCGGTGGAAATAAACTCTGCCATTTACTTTCACAATAGGTTTCCCCTCAAACTCATAAACTTGTTTCTCAGTAACCCTAAAGCGAAATGATCGTGGAATTTGAACACAACATTTACCCAGTCCTAATGAATAACATAATTATCACTTTATGCAAATCGAGGCTCATTTGCATATGTGAATATTTAACTATTAAAAACAAGGCTTTGATCTTGAATAAAAATATGTATATCACATAATCATAGCCTTATGGAACATGAAAAATATCTCTTTTCCTTTCTTATTTTTCACTGTACAGTTTTGCTGCACTCGGGTTTGCTGTTTGAACCTTCTCGGTGGGGACTCCATCTATGGAGCTTCTTCCCCGAGGATGTCCACTGGGCTCTCTCGGTGGCTGGCATCCCAGCTGGGCACGTCAGGCCTTTCTCTTCAGGTCACTTCATCGTTGAGCATGGCAGCCTTCCTTCAGTTCGCTTTTTTCTCCCCTGATACTGTCCACTTCGGTGGCAGGAGCAAATCCCAGCTCTGGAGCCCAGGTGGGCTGAGTCCTGGTGTGTTACACAGCACGCCGGAGATATTGCCGAGAGATGGGTACTTTATACATTAATTACAAAGTAAGGGAAGAAGTCAAACTCTGCTTGCATATTTAAATCAAGCCACAGTGATGCAGATTTTTCTCTTAGGGAAAGATTACCAGGGATGACAGAGGCAGCACGAGTTTTTCACGGGACATTTTTCCACTGAAAGGTCTGAACCTGGTTCACAGAATAGCCCAGTTACTTTGGGCCAAGGATCTAGAAGTATCTAGGTGCCCAACACACACTGACATCACCTTAAAATTGCTAAAAAGCAGCTCTTTGTGCTGGTCTGGGGATTCAAGCCATGCACAGTGAGAGGTTAAACGACAAACTTCTGTTTTCATATACTGGAACTATTGTCATTATCTGTAGTCCTGGGTTATGCTTCGTTCATAATAAAAATTAGATTTAAAGAAACCCTCCACTTCACCAAATAATTCCTTGTCTGCAAAGTTCTTCATTTGTTATTAAACCAAATGAACTAATAACGTGTATCTGGCCACCCAAAATTCCCCCAGAGGCTGTCATTGATTATAGCCCCTGATCAATGAGATTATTTAGTAAGCAGCCTCAAATGTGCGTACCAAACTGGGGTGGGTAAAGAATACCAGGGCATTAATTGCCCTCCTCTGTCTGGTGGCTTAATGTGCCTCGCCCGGGATGTGGGAGAGTGGCCCCTCCTGCACCGATGGGGACATCCCTCCTCTGCTCCCCTGCCCCATCATCCCCTCCCAACTCCGGGCTATCAGTAACCACCCTGCCCTTCCCTGCCCTGCCTGCAGTAATCCTGCCAGACAGGGACACAAGGCATGTGATTGACACTAGTTTGGCCAGGATGTAGGTGATCACCTAGGAAAAATACCCATTGGTTCCAGCTCTTAGCTTCAACCCCTGGATTTTGCCCTAAGGAAGTTATTTGTAGAGCAAGGCTTGATACCCAGGTCTCCTTTTTCCAGGTAATCTTTCCTCAAATAAAAAAAAAATCATGCTCAAATTCCCTTTTTTTAAAAATTATTATTATAATTTTTTATCTAGTATCTGATGATTATTCTACAAACCAGTGCAAACACCTTTACCAGGACTGACCAAAGGAGTCCTTCCTGAGGATACCCTGAGAGTCTGTGGGCTCAAATGCTTTTTCCATCTCTCTGGAAACTGAACTTGGGTCATCCCCATCGTGGCGGAGCACGCTAACCGCTGAGCTGTTGCAAAAACTGGGAGTGGTGTGGAAGGAAACAGGTGGTAGCACTTGCACCTCTTCTGATATTTTGTAAGCAAAGGCTGGTGTAGAAATTTAACTCCAGGACTGCTTGTAGTGCCGTGATTCCCAGTTGGACTTCAGTGACTTTAAAGTCTGCGCTGTTTAGAATTTGAGTGTTGGTTTGAACTTTGCAGTTTGGGCTTCAGTCTAGCAAGTGCATATTTTAAACAAAGAAAACATTTGGCAAATAGTTGATTCTGCATGCAGGCAATGTCCCTCTGCTCCACACGATTTATTTTTGCGAGGGTCTAAGGGAGACACATTTCTCTAAAAATAAAAGGCATCCACATGAGGCTGAATTATTCCTTCCCAAACACAACTGATCTTTTGCTTGTTTCCAAGCACTCTATCAAATTATAACAACAAAGACGCACTGTACTCCTTAAGTTAATGAGTCTATGACTGCACCTTTGAGTCCTAACCTTTCCAGCCCCAAGACACACATGTTGCTCCTCTAACGCTTTTGTCCATCAGGATTGATATCATGACCCCCGGCCTTTGAAACTTTACAAGTTATTGAGGGCGTTTCCTGCACTCTGTGTAATGCAGTAAAGTCTGCAGATGATGCAAAAGCAAAGGATTGGAGAAGAGTAAAATACTAAGGACCTTAATTATTTTAACTATGGAACTTTGCAAAAAGCACAGGAAGATTATTGTCTCTAAATCACCCAAGGCCCCTTAATGCGCATAGTTTACAGTTTAGTGATGTGTAAGAGAGAAACTCTTGTAGATCTGTGAAAGGGGCTAGAGAAAACACAACTCAGATACCAGCACTAATTTGGTATTTTTAAGAGAGTGCCAAAAATCCTCCAGCACATTTTGAAAAAGTGACTCTTCTCTTTACCTGCCCAACACAAAGCAGCACCCCAGTGCTGTACGCACAAGATGGCTCTGCTGGGTTATCTCCCTCCTTCACTCGGGGGGCTGCCCCTCAGGAGGGCATCCAGAAATGACCAGCAGAAATTTGCACTTGAGCATCTTGATTCAAAACATGTAGAAAACCAGGTGAAAGAGGATGTGAGCGCAAAGTGTGTTTGCCATTGCCCCCCCGTTTTTCCAAGGTATAGAACAATGAGGCCCAGATGTTACAATTGCAGGAATGCTAAAAATTTCATAAGTTATTCTGCAGGCAAGAAAAGCCACAGAAGGTCAGGCCAAACAGGCTGAGGGTTTGTGCGGGGCAGGAGCTGTTCAGAATGAGTCTTTTTAGTGTGCAGTATCCATTACCAATTGATGTCAGAGATCCTCTTATAGATGGATCGTCTAATGTTTTTTCTTAGAAGGCAGAAAAATATCCATGGCAAAGTTTCAACACATGTATTTGAAGGGAAAGTTGAAGTTATGGAGACAGAACTTCTGTTTTGACCAGCTAAGAATGGCAAGTTCAAGTTTTATCCTGCTGTCTTTCGTTCCCATGGTAGGATGATTAACATTAAAAAAAAAAAAAAAAAAAAAAAGAAAAAGTTGGAAACTTCTATGCTGTGTAAGAAAAATCTTCTGGAGCTCTCTATTTCTGGATGATAAGTGAACCAACCCTGCTTTCATCTAGTAGCCTGCTGTCAAGTAAGCGGGTTTGAACAGGCTTGGATTTATTAGTACATAAAGTGTACTTGTGTCGGTCTGTGTTTCTAGGACAGAACCCCAGTTTAAGTAAAGTTCAAGGTTATACCCAAGGCAGAACCATGTGGATAGTTTGCAAAGAACCACTAGCCTCCAGCAGCTCCCCAAAACTGCTGGGTTTGCTCAAAATGATAGCCAAACTACGGGCATACTGCTGTCTCCTGGCTCAAGCAGGAGCTGCGGCTTCTTTGCCAGGATGTTTCCCATATCACAGGGGTTTCCCACATTAATGTACCTACACGCCAGTGTCTGCAGAGGTGGCTGAAGGATCTCCTGCTGCCCCAGGCCACATCTGAATATGAACTCCACCTATGCCCTCTCCTTTAACCCCTCTTGCGGCCTCCCCAGAAAAGTTTCCTATCCCTTTTCCCTGACACCCAGAGCAGTTTTGGGAAAAGACCAAGCAGGCCTGAAGGTCTGAGATAAAGATGCAAGGGTCAGCACGATTCTGGCCTCCTCCAGGAGTGGGAACTTGGATCCATCCCAGGACTTTGGTGGCTCTCCTGCAGCACCCACCACCCACCTCTGCCTCGGCCATCCCACTCACAATGCGGCCATGGGCGGCCATTGGAGGGACATCAGCCCCGATCCCCGAGGGCGGAGGGACCATACACCCCAGGACTTTCCCCCGGGGTCCTCCTCTTTAGTGCCAGCACACCCGTATGTCCCTTCCTCCGAGCATTTTTCCCCCATTCAGAACTCCCATTTCCAGCCCATCTGTCTCAGGGCCGCCCACATCCCACACTCTCAACTACCCACTGTCAAAAGAAACTACTGACACAGAGAAGAGTAACCAAAGACAAAAAGCAAACCAATGTCCTGCTCCCGTTCAGAACAAAACAGAGTGCAGGTGCAGAGTTTTTTTGTCTTGGCTAACTGGAATCATACACTCAGCGTTTGCAGCCAGCCCTATCTCTTTACCTTTCCAGTGTCACCTCCGCAACAAGGGTTGGAAACAGGTCGTTCTCTGCAGCAGCAGAGCCAGACAGTGAATGCAGAAATGTGAAGTTTCCCCCATGCAAACACCTTCCCCTGGCTTCAGTATCAGCATGAGCCTTTGCTGGCCACAGCCTTTGGTAGGACCAAAATCAGGGCTTCCTTTACTTACACTTCCTAGGATTACTCTTTAGCTTGACCATAATTTAATGTAGGCATTAAGCCTTTTTTTTTTTTTTGCTATATATATCTCAAGTAGAAATCCGTTCAACCAGAATTCCCTTAATAAAGGTTAAAAGATTTGCAGTGAAGAAATGTCAAAATACACTAGCTTATAATTGCCCTCAAATATGCAGTTTTATATATTTACTTCATGGAGAGGAACCTTGGCATATATTTAATTAAAGAAATGGAGCCTGCAGGAGGTCTTGGAATGGAGCTCATTGTATTTTGGTTTGGGGTGAATTTCACAATCTACTCTGTAGTTTTATTAATCTCCCCAAGCATGAACAAACTCCAGCTATTTCTGTAGAAAATGGGAAGGAAATAAAACTTAGAAGCCTTTGGAAGTGGTTTTAAACATAGCAGGAGAAATTACAGTATTTAATGTCAGAATCTAGACAATTATTACAGAATAAATGGCTGCATGCAAGAGAAATAAACTTTGAACCAAGACTACTAATTGATACTTCAACAAAGGAGACATTTTTATGAAACAGAAATTCTGAAACAGACTTTTAGCACTTTCGTCAATTAACCAACAATAAAGGTTACAATCGGCACCGGGAAAGCCTACAATATGATTCCTGTTGACATCATCTTTTTTGATTAAAGCTAGAAAGGTTAACCTGAAGACCTACAGAACAGGAACCCAAGAAGTGAAGCTCTGGTGATCCTAACACCAGCTACTGGATCCAGGAAAGAGTGCAGAAAAATGACGCTTAAAAGGTTAGTTGGTGAATGATATACAGACATAGCTCAGCACCACAGGGAATGGTGCCACACCAAACAGAAGGTGACAAGACTTGTGGACTGCCTTTGGCAAGAGGTGGAAAACCTGATCTTGTGATGCCAGTGAAAATGGGAAATGCACACATGTGATGAGAAGCTCAACATGAGCCAGCAACGTGTGCTCACAGCCCACAAAACCAACTGCATCCTGGACTGCATCAAAAGCAGCGTGGGCAGCAGCGCGAGGGAGGGGATTCTGCCCCTCCACTCTGCTCTGGTGAGACCCCACCTGGAGTACTGCGTCCAGCTCTGGGGCCCCCAGCATAAGAAGGACATGGACCTGTTGGAGCAGGCCCAGAGGAGGGCCACAAAGATGGTCTGAGGGCCGGAGCACCTCTCATATGAAGACAGACTCAGAGAGTTGGGTTTGTTCAGCCTGGAGAAAAGAAGGCTCCGGGGACACCTTATAGCCTCTTCCAGTACCTAAAGGGGGCCTACAGGAAAGATGGGGAGGGACTCTTTATCAGGGACTGTAGCAATAGGATGAGGGGTAACAGTTTTAAACTGAAAGAGGGGAGATTTAGATTAGATATTAGGAAGAAATGCTTTTCTCTGAGGGTGGTGAGGCACTGGAACAGGTTTCCCAGACAAAAATTGTGGCTGCCCCATCCCTGGAAGTGTTCAAGGCCAGGCTGGATGGGGCTTTGAGCAACCTGGGCTGGGGGGAGGTATCCCTGCCCATGGCAGGGGGTTGGAACTAGCTGATCTTTAAGGTCCCTTCCAACTCTAACCATTCCATGATTCGATGACTCTATGTGTGCCAGGGTCAGGGACATCAGATGTGCGGAGCGCTACTGTGAACTTTGAATCTGAAATGTGTCACATCGTCAGTGAAAATTACCCTCCCTCCTTCTGAAGGGAAAGACTTTTAAGACCTCGGTGGGGCCAGCAAGCAACAGGTCTGGGGTATTTAGGGGGGAATCTGTGACAGGACCACGCTGCCATAACCTTTCACTTGGCTAAGCGAAAAGGGGGACTCTGTCCTGAAACAGAAACTAACACTTTCCTCCTCCTCTTCTTCCTGAAATGCCAGGGCTAGAGGAGGAGTGACCAGAGTGGTAAAAACAGTGAAATAAAATGTTACAAAACGTGACTAGATCTATTTGTCAAGTAGGCTCAAGTGTCAGAGAGTTGCAGGTCTGAAAACCAAGCCAACCCTGTTATTTTTCACTGCTTTATTCCTCCTGGCTTCTACTTTTTCTCATAGGAAAGATAGTGGAGTTTAAAATGTGTGGGAATGGGGGTATTTTCCACTGAAGTAAATGTCATTTAAGTGTAAGAAGGGAGAATATACATTTCCATGGCAAAGCAAAGAATTTGAGAAACATCCCATACAAACCCAACTTGTTCATTAAGACATCCAGAAATATATTTATCTTTCCCTGGCTGGTAACTGAAAAACTTCTTAAGCTATAAAACCAGAGTCATGTACCAGTAGGAGTACAAGCACTGTATCTTACCAGCTGCCTTCAAGTCCCATAGACATGGCAGAAAGCATAAGGTAGGCTGAGTTTAACAGCACAAAGACCTTAGGCATATAATTTTAGCCAAAGGGAACTCCTTACAGAAGATCTGAGACAAAGAGCTCTGTGTCATAGGATCACAAGGCTTGATTAATTGTGTGCATGCTTCAGCCAGAAGTACCGCTTTCCTCACTGTTCAACATGCTCATAGTTGAGGTAAAAGGAGATTTCACACCAAAAGAGGAAAACCACACTGTTGTAATACCGAACTTCCACCTACCCTGGTGCACACTGGAATCCTCAGCTCTGGGTTAGAGACACAGCATCCCAGGGTGCCAGGTCTGGTGTAGGGGAGGGAGTAAATCTGATACCTCAGGATGAGATTAGAGAAGCTGGAGAGGAGAAAAAGAAGCTGCCCAAGCTGACGGATAAGAAATGTCTACAAGACGCCTTGTGGTGTGAAGTATTTAGCAGTGAGGCAATTAAGCAGAGGCAGTTACATAGCTACCGCTGGGAGAGAAGGTGGCACCTATCTCCTCTGGGAGTCCCGGCTGTAAATCCTTTCCTGGAGATAAGAAAAATACTAAAAAACAACTGTCATCTCCCCCATATTTTTCCCCTAGCCACATAAGAGGTAGGAAGTCTGCTTTCAAGTCTTCCTCCTCTCTCCTCGCCCACACACCTGATTGGAAAGCAGAGATTCGAACCTTGGTCTCCCACTGAGGACAGCGGCCTCACCACCACCCTCTCAAGTATTTGGCAACCGGACTTTCTTAATACTCTCTGCTGAATCTGATCTACTTTGCCATAGCTAATTAAATACCTGCATTCAATTATAAACCAAACCTGACTCTCCCACCTTTCTCTGCAAGGCCAAAGGATGAGGATATTCCCCCAGGACGTGAGACAAGTTTAAATCACTGCTCCCAGGGAGATGGGCTCAGATGGCTATGGGTTTTGAAAGGACTGGTTCCCAGAAGACCTTAAGGCATTTGCCACTCTACTAAGCATGTTCAGAGTGTGGAAGGAGGTGATCCTCTGCGCTTTCCTGCACCACTGTAGTATCAGCTATACTTGGAACATCCCTCATAGATGCTCATGTTGCCAGTTCTTAAAATCTCTGGGGATACAGACTCCATGACCTCCCCAAGCAATCCACTCCAGTGCTCCCCTTGGGTAACCTTTGAACAAAGCAGTCTCAGTGACGCCTGAACACTGGGCATAAATACCCTTTTTACAACTAACTCCTGGCTCAATCCAAGGTACCCCATTTTCAGAAGTGGCTGTTACCTATTGATGCTCTCAGTGGATGTCTGATGGGTGACATACCTGCCCAGGAAATCTGGCTGGAGCATTGCTCCTCCTCCTGGATCACTGCAAAAGTGAGGGTGCTTGTGCTCATTGCTCCACAGTAAGTAACAGTGCCGGAGAAACATTTTGCCAAGGATAGGAAAGACTGGCTGTTCCTCCACCTACTTTCAGTAGCAAGGGGAAGTATTAGAGTCCTCTTAAAGAGGAGAAAATGCATGGACACGAAAATAGGGTGGGAGGATGAAACCTGTCTGCATCAGGCATCCTCCTCCCTCCGGTACTACAGATGCCCTATCAAGAGGAAAAGGTTACGTAATGAAAGAAGTCTGCCTACAAAGCCTGCTGCTGCAAGAGTTTGCCAAGAAAAGAGATTCGAGAGAGAGTGCCTTACAACAGCCTTAAAGCAAGACATTGCAAGCTAGAACCTTGACACAGGATCTCTGACTAATAACCTAGAAGGGATTAAAAGGGTAGAAAGACCACTGAATCAACCAAAAAAGCACATAACGGGGCATCTCTGGAGATTCTCACTCATTGACATTACTGCTGTTGCAAATAATAATCCTGTTTATTTTCGGTTACTGTAGAGTGTGGAGGCCTGAGTGACTGGGGCTGGTTGTATTTGGAATTCAACACGCAAGAAGAGAATTTTAATCTAACAAACAGGATGATGGACAAATTATCACACTGAACTTCTCCGGTCTTCAGTGCCATCTCCTTAGGCCCATCTAACAACGAACACTATGTGGCTCACATGACTGATATGACCGTGGCTCATGTAATAAATGTGATTGATATCACCAATGAACAAAGAGAAATGGTGTTGCTACCCACTACCTCCATGTTGTCCAGGTAGTTTTGTCTCACTCTGTTTTTGTTTCAGTTCTGTTATTCCTGCAGCCAGGACCTGGATATGCATTGGCACAAAGGAAAGATAATGGAGGTGTTCAAATACTTAGCGGCCCAGTGAACCATGAAATAAAATACTTAGTCCTGGTTTGATTCAAATTTTGGTTAACGGTCTGAGATTGCCAGAGACAGATGCCAGTAAGACTATTACTGTTCCCAAAAGTGGCCAACTTCTGATACTTTGCTGATACTTCTGGAACCGTTCATCATTTGTACATACATGTATTAAGTATACATTGTTCTCTTCCCTTGAGCGTTGTGATTCACATGCTGATGGTATCAAGAGATCCCCAGTGAGATGAGGGCCCACGTGGGTTAGGGGCACTGGTGCACTTTGTCTATCTGAAAGAGAAGCTAGGAGCTAAAAAGCCCTCTGCCCCCTTTTCACGCACAGAGAGCTGAGGTACAGGCGAACAGACTTACTCAAGATGCCACAGGCAATCTATGGTGGGGCTGGGAACCGAATCCAGATTTCCTGAATCCTATCCAGTGTCTTAACCTCAAAAGCGTCCTTTCTCACTAATCAGGTATATCAGACGAGTCATCAGACACCTATATGTATATCTGCTTACCCTCAGATTTGTATACCTCTGTGGTCCTGAAAACTAGTTTGTTCTCTCCTGCCTCGCCCACAGAGGTTTGATAAGGTGGTAAAACCAGCTTAAAGACTTCCTTTGTTCTGATGACAAGCGTTGGAAATAGCAGCTCTGCCCAAGCCTCTGACCTTGGTCGTGAGGTACTGAGAGACGAAACAGCTGTCGGATGGGCTAAATCCATACGGAAACTTCCTCCCAGCTTGTGCCATTTTAGGTGTCTGTGGGAGTATCAGTGGCTGGACGTGTTGTCCTAACGAAGGCAGTGTAGGCAAACTGCTGAAAAAGGCTCATCAGCAGTTCCCCAAAACCACCTTACCTGTAGACAGAAGGTAGGAAGGACATGGTCTACTAGGTAGAAAGTGCACAGGTCTCAAAGAGAAGCTAAATGGTCTGGAAGCTGCCAGAAATCACTGCTGAGGTCTGCAGCTGAGGATCCTGTTCCCTTACCCTCAGTAGATCCTACCAGATTAGAGAAGCACAGGCTCAAGAGCCATATGAAAACTGCAGGTGAATTCGTTAGCCATGGCTCAATTGCTTAGTCAATCTTCAGGAGAAGTTCTGTCTTCCCATTTCCTTTGAGAGCAGGTGCTGCAGACTTTGTCTCTAGGTGCGATCGAAGCCTGCTGTGTTGAAAAGAAAGTTGACAGAGGTAGCAATAGGCATGACAGGAGCATATGAGACTCCTTAAGCTAATCATTAAAGCCCAGGATCAAGAAAGCAAGTGCCTACATGTGCCTCTGACAGTCTTGTCAAGCCAAGAGAAAAGGAACTCCTGAAAAAGTAACAGCTGAAAAGTGAGGCTGGTGTGATAAGATGGCAATTCCCAAAAAAGGTGGTTCAGGCAGTAATATATGCTGGTATTAGCTAAAAACATGAAAGGCACATAAGGAAAATGTTGTGAAACTGGCAAACCTTATGGAATTTAAGAAGAAATCAACAGTTTTGAGAGATTAGCCTATTATCACTGGAAAAACACTTTGACTGGAAAAATAAACAGGGATAAAGTTTTAAAACTGCTGTAGCTGGTGGCAAAACTTCTACAGATCTCAGTGGCTCCAAGACTTCATCCCAGCAGCCTTGTCATAAGAAAAGAAACCACCACTATTTTGACCAACTGGAAGTCTTCAGTGGGGAGAGCCCGAGATTTCAACTTCTCCACTGTTCCCACCCATGGATTTTCTGAGCTCCCTGTAATACCAGAGTCATTCATTCCCAAAGACTAGCATAGCACGTGGGTACGTTTGCACTGCACATTATAGTGCTAAGTGAGTTAGCTCTAAAAGAACTAGCTTGAGGACGAGAAGCAATCCAGACTTATTAGCATGGTGCTCTACCCATGCTAATTTATTGTGCTAATGTAGCTAT